>CAMTDV010000015.1:44873625-47373625 GCA_947069175.1 Scalesia atractyloides | reverse complement strand
GGCAACACCTAAAGCAAAGATAAGTATCCTCGAACCTTTACTTTTAATTTTGATATTATTATTATGAAATACGGATATTTACTTGACATAGTGAAGGATGCAGAGCTGGTTTCTTCTAACTCCTTGTTTTTAGCCTTGAAAGTTAGTATCCTTGAATCTAGGGACCAAAAAGTGACATCCTTCCAGCAGGGACAGGAGTATCCTTATGGGAAGCAAAGCTAGTCACTACATAAACAAATAGAACAAGATCAGATATTCTCATAAAAAATGCAAAGAGCTTTCTACGGTCCTATCCTAAGGATCCTATATCCTACCCTTCAATTTCCACATTTTGGGAAGCTTGTCCCCTAAGGGAATAGAGTCTCTCCTTACGAAGAAAAACTGTTTTTTCCAGTTAGTGTCATTCGTGGTGGTTTTGAGGAGTGGGAGCGGATGTTGAGGCTTAGCTTTGAAAAGGAACCGATGGGATCCATGGCTCACGAGGTTATACAGGTGTGGAAGTTCAGAAAGACCAAAGCTTAAGCCCACATAGGTAATGAGTTGCTCGAGAGTGTATAATACTCTCCACAACATTGGCATGGCCTGACTATAGCACAAGCCGATGAGAGTAAAGAAGCTTTGGGTAAACGTTAGGAATGGATAGGTGTACAATCTAAAAGGGGGCAGCAGGGAAACCGACCCAAACAGTGGATTTGCAATAGGGAAGAATCGAAGGGCCTGAATATGGTTCCCTCTGGGAAACAATGGTGTAACTGATCAACTTCAGGATCAGGGAAATGAAAAAGTTCAAAGGAGGGATTTTTCAACAGGTTTGGCTCTTTGGTGTAACATTTGTCGAAAAACGGGTTTTCGAAACCCGCTTCGTTTAATAACCAAACAATTAGTTTTAATTTTTTGTTGTCATTTATGGCTTATTTTAATTTTAAACGATTCATAATTAATCAACGAATTAAAAGATATAAATTATAATGGTAAAAATATAAAAATAAATTAATTAAAAAGGAAAACCGGCTGCCGGGAGTCGAACCCGGGTCAGCCGGATATTCCCCAAAGACTTAACTTTCACGCCATCAACCGCTCCGCCACTTTGATTTTCTGATAATATAATGAATCAATTAATTCAAATAATAAAGTGCGGAAGTCAAATTCAGTCAAATTGCGCCCAAATAGCAGTCGTCGGAAATCCCGACGACTTCGCCGATAATTTACGTTTCCGTCCAAAATAACCGAAGAATTAACTCTAACGACGGTTATAACCGACGTCTGAACCCGTGACATCAGTCGTAACCGCCGGAGAACGGCTGACCTTGAATTGAGACCGAATTCAGACCCCATACATCTCGATACTTCCCTATAAATTCACCCACAATCCACCGGAAACCTTTTCGCTCACAAATCGCACCTTTTCTCGATGAAAATTTACTCGCCGGAAAACATCTGCAAGTCGCCGGAAAACCGAGACTTCCACCTACACGGTAATTACTTCGATTTTTCTGGCTCATTCCTTTATTAGACAAAATTCTAATATCAATCCCTCACCCAGAATCCTTTCCAGACGACGTTGCCGGATTATCTGTTTTCGCCGGAGAAATTCTGAGCTTTCAAGGAAACTGCTATTAACCAGTATGATTCTTCTAATTTACTGATAGTCGTTACCCAGTAGTTCCATTTCACATCTAATCCCTCCAAATTGTTGGTAGATCCTATTAGCCGCAGCTCACCAAGACGGAGCCGACGACCTTGCCGGACATCTGAAGAAAAACGAACAGTTGGTACAATCAACCCTCCAATCTCTTTCCGTTCCTTTTCTTTACGATGGCTCATAACATTCATTGAGCTAATTTAACAAATAACAGTCAATTGGTCGATGTCTGTGTTTTGAACGAAGAAGATGAAGTGTTGTATAATATAAGATTAATTAAAATCGGTTTAATGAACGGGTTAGACACACAGTCCAGCGGTGGACTGTGTGCAACAAACACACATGCAACGCGAGTTCGAATCCTGTCCCAGCTTTACTCACTTGAAATAAAAATCTGCCTTTTTAACTGAACCGGGTTGACTCACAGTCTATGTTAAGTATAATAAAAACCGAGTTAATAACCAAGTGAGACACACAGTCCAGTGGTGGACTGTGTGTACGCTAACCCACAGGTCCCGGGTTCGAGACCTGTGGTCAGCACCCGTCCGATACGTTTAAAAGCTTTTTAAAAATAGATGATTTTCGGATTAAATTAAATAGTATATAAGTATAATTAAAAACAGAATTATTTCGGGTTAGACACGTAGCTCAGTTGGTAGAGCTGCGTGCACGCGTACGGGAGGTCACCGGTTTGAACCTCGCTCAGTGCAACAATATAACCGACCGACCCGGTCAACGGTCAACGGTCAACGGTCTCGGTCAACGGTCAAAGTCAACAATTTTTTTATTATTTATTTTAGTTAATTATTTAATTTAAAAATCAATTAAAAATACTTAAAAATAACGTTTTCAAAGTTAGAAAGTAGCCTTAAACTCACAATATTATACCCAAAAATCTTATTAAAATAGTTAATAAAATCCACATACTTACCGTACCTTTTCGTTATTTATTTGGTTAGTTATCTCTCGTCGATCAATCCCCTAAACTCGTGCGCATTCAACATCTTCAAACAAACGCACCCAATGTGAGTGAATCTCTACCAATTCCCCGTTTTAATCACATTTTTGGGTGTATCATGTGTCTTATTTATTTATTATAATTAAACATTTGTGCATCCATCATGTTCATGATCAAATGTGTATTCAATGTGTATCCATTGTTTGTGTGGTTGAAGTTTAGATTAATTTTATCATTTCAGTACATACATTTCATAGGCCGCCGCTCCCCATTACCTATGAGCGTGAGCTGTTCCCCATTACCTATGAGTGTGAACCAGGCGTTGCCAACATAAGATCGGCTCCGTTTGATTGAGCCTTGATCTCACATACATTTGCATAGGCCGTCCGTTCCCCATTACCTATGAGCGTGAACGGGACGTTGCCAACATATACATTGTCATTCTTATGTCATGTTTAAGCAAGGTGGTTTGTGATCGTTATGTTTACATACATTTGTTCATATATGATTATTGCACAGTTTTTCCTAAATAAATTACAATAATGAATTGATAACAAATGTTTTTTTACAAGGTTCACTCGCCAACTTTTGTTGACCCAAAATTTCCCATTTTTACACATGATACAGGTGATCAAGTTGAAGAAGAAACATATAGGGCGGCTTAGAAGAATAAACCAGTTTAGATTATGGATTTATTTTAGTTAATTTTCCTTTCCTTGTATTGTATGAATTTGACTTGGAACATTGAAATGTAATTTGGATTTAATAAATATGAAACATATTAGTAAACATCATGAGCTTTGGTGATAACCCAATTATGCCCCGACTCTTATTCCGCTGCGGGTCGGGGTGTGACAGATTGGTATCAGAGCCATGACTATAGGGATATAGGATAGGTTATTAGACCCTTAGAGCCTATACTATAGTTGTTTAGAAATTTTAAATTTTTGTTGTGTTACATGCAAAATTCATGATGTTTATATGCTTTATGTTTATTGTTACATTCAAGGTTATGCAAGCATGTTCATAAGTATATATTATCATATAATGCTTATCATGAACCATATTCTTATAACATATCATATCCATGAAAGCACACACCACATCATTTTCATGATTGCTTTACAATGATTTTTGTACTTTCAAATCTCATCAAAGTGAGTTCTCATGACGGGCATGTAGTAACTGGAAGGGTACCAGTACCGGTAGTCGGAATGTCCTGTCTAGGCTTGGCATTCGTATAAATCCAAAATAAAGGACTAGTTTGCCTACCTGGGGACTAACGATGAGAGTACGAAATACCTATTAGGCCAAAGCATGCTATACCAAACGTCGTGTGAGCTAACCCCACTTTGAGTTGTCATTGTGTCTACACCTGGACACATTCCGACCATACATCTTGTAAACATATTTGTGGTTTTCATTCGGGTCATGCGAGTGTTAAATCGCCAATACTAATGTGAATCCTACCAAGTCAATAGTCATGGGGGCCCACATGACTATACGGGTGAAGGTATGGGGGACATTTGAGGCCCAACATGAGCTAACCCAAGACATCCTATGGATGTGGTTGCATTATTGATATTTATGTTAATTTCATTTTTTTTAGACACATGACCCCTAAACACTCCATAAACTCACCATCTTCCTATGTATATTCCTGTAGATGTCGGGTAGGCAGCTACGTGGAGGACGAAAGTCAGGAAGGTCAAACGAACGCTTGGCCACTCAAATAGCAAAACAAATGGCCGCAGTACTTCTTGATATTGTAGTTCAAGTTCAGCAAGCTCTCACTGCAAATCCTGTCAACCCACCAAATCAAGAGGATCAAAACATCGACAACCCCTCCTCCAAGAAGTGCTCCTACAAGCACTTCAAGTCTTGCGATCCCCCAAAGTTCGAAGGGACCGAAGGTGTCACCGCTCTCCTCCACTGGTTTGAGGAAATGGAAAACACTTTCCTAAATTGCGATTGTCCCGAGGATCGCAAGGTACGTTACACAACCGGGAGATTATTTGGGGTAGCCCTGACCTGGTGGAACAGCGAGAAGGGTAAGAGAGGAGTAGAAGACGCGATGGCCTTAACTTGGGAAGAGTTAAGGGAAGTAATGACAAAACGCTTCTGCCCGAGAAGCGAACTCAAGAAGTTGGAAGACGAATTCCACTCGTTGAAGCAAAAGGAAGGGGATCACACTTCCTACAACAAAAGATTTCTTGAGCTGAACCAGATGGTTCCTAACTTGTTCACCCCCGTGTACCGTTTGGTGGAACACTATATTCGAGGCCTTCCCTCGAAGATTCAGGACTCAGTCCTCAGCGCTTCGCCTGCAACTCTCGAAGCCGCCATGGAATTAGCCACCGAACTTACCGAGAACCGCATCAGAAACGGTAAGTTCAAAGAGGAGAAAAAGAAAGCCCCCGTTGAGGGCCAAACTTCCAACCACCCCACCTCATCCTCAAAATTTTCAAACAAGAGGAAACGAAATACCAGAAATTTTGCCGTCACTCAAACAAATTTCCCTATCCCTGCTGCACCCATCACACAAGTTACTCCTTCAACCGCACCATACAAAAGGCAATACTCTGGCCCTTACCCAAAGTGCACCCGTTGCCAATACCATCAATCCCCCGAATACCCCTGTCAATACTGCACCGGCTGTGGCCGTGCAGGTCACACCATCCAAGCCTGCCGCTCACTGCAACGAATGAACCGCAACCAACCCACAACTCAAACCCACCATCAAATAATGGGTCAAACCCAACAACCCCCACTACCACCACCTACACAACATACAACCCAAACCTACTATCAACCCAACTACCCCATGATGCAACCCATGCGGGCTTGCTACAATTGTGGTGACCCAAAACACTTTAGAAACACGTGTCCACGCTTGGTGAACATCATACATGCTCAAGCTCAAGCGAATCCGGTGAACCAAGCTAACCAAGCTCCTCCACCTGCTAGAGGAAGAGCATTTAACATCAACGCCAACCAAGCTAGGGCCGACAACAACGTGGTTAACGGTACGTTTCTCGTCAATGGTAGTTATGCATCCGTGTTATTTGATACTGGCGCGGATAAGAGTTTTGTGTCCTTAGAATTCGAACCCATCCTCAATCAAACTCGTGACGAACTTATGAAATCCATAACGGTAGAAGTTGCTGACGGAAAACCGGTCTCATTAAACTCCATTATCCGAAACTGCACCTTTACTCTAAACGATCACGATTTTTCTGTTGACCTCATTCCTATGAAGTTGGGAAGTTTTGACATTATAATCGGCATGGACTGGCTCAGCCAACATCAGGCTGAAGTAGTATGCCGTGAGAAGTTCATTCGCATTCCTCTTGCAGACGGTCAAACTCTACGAATCTTTGGAGAAACCCCTTCGAAAGGACTCAAGCTGATGTCCTGTCTTCAAGCCCGAAGATATCTCCGCAAGAATTATGTAGCATTTCTAACCCACGTTGTCAGGAAGGGAGGCAAAGAGAAGAAACTCGAAGATATACCCATAGTGAAGGAATTCCCGCAAGTTTTTCCCGACGACATCGCCGGACTTCCTCCCAAGAGAGAAGTCGAATTCCGCATCGACCTTATACCTGGCGCTACACCCGTCGCGAAATCTCCTTATAGGCTAGCCCCATCCGAGATGCAAGAGCTGGCCAGTCAATTGCAAGAACTGACCGACAAGGGATTCATACGTCCTAGCTCATCGCCTTGGGGTGCACCTGTTCTGTTTGTAAAGAAGAAAGATGGGACCTTTCGCATGCGTATCGATTACAGGGAACTCAACAAATTAACGGTCAAAAATCGCTATCCGTTACCTCGCATCGATGATCTTCTAGACCAACTCCAGGGTGCCACTTGTTTTTCAAAGATCGACCTTCGTTCCGGCTATCACTAACTCAGAGTACATGAAGAAGACGTCCCAAAGACCACCTTCCGAACTCGATATGGTCACTATGAATTCATGGTTATGTCATTTGGTCTAACCAACGCTCCAGCCGTCTTCATGGACTTAATGAACAGAGTTTGTAAACCCTATCTTGATCGCTTTGTTATAGTCTTCATCGACGATATTCTCATTTACTCAAAGTCTAAGACTGATCATGAATGACACCTTCGACTCATCCTCACACTCTTGAAGACCGAAAAGCTTTACGCTAAATTCTCCAAGTGCGAATTTTGGTTAAAAGAAGTACAGTTCCTTGGTCATGTCCTCAATGACAAGGGAATTCATGTCGACCCCGCAAAGATCAAAGCAGTACAAGAGTGGCAAGCGCCACGTACCCCAACCGAAGTACGATCTTTCCTTGGGTTGGCTGGTTACTATCGTCGTTTCATATCGAATTTCTCTCGTATCGCTGTACCACTCACGGCTTTGACACATAAAGGAAAACCCTTCGCATGGGGACCTAAGCAAGAAGAAGCCTTCCAAACCCTTAAGCAAAAGCTTTGTGACGCTCCTATCCTCACACTCCCCGAAGGTTGTGATGACTTTGTAGTGTATTGCGACGCATCAGGACAGGGATTAGGCTGTGTTTTAATGCAAAGGGGAAAAGTGATAGCCTATGCTTCTAGGCAGCTCAAAACTCATGAGAAGAACTACACTACTCACGACCTAGAACTTGGAGCCGTTGTGTTCGCTCTTAAGATATGGAGACATTACCTCTATGGTACCAAGTGTGAGATTTACACTGACCACAAGAGCCTCCAACATATCTTTAACCAAAAGGAGTTGAATATGAGGCAACGAAGATGGGTCGAACTTCTTAATGACTACGACTGTGAAATTCGGTATCATCCTGGCAAAGCAAATGTGGTGGCCGATGCACTCAGTCGAAAGGGTTATGCGAACTCCATTCGCCTTCTATGTTCGCAAATCATGACCAACATCAAAGACCAAATCCGAGAAGCTCAACATGTTTCCATAACAGAATACGACATACGCAATGAGTTATCTTGTGGAGCAGAACTTAAACTCGAAACGAAATCTGATGGCATGCTGTATTATCTAGATCGCATATGGATTCCTGATCACAACAACCTTCGCGATACTCTTATGAAAGAGGCTCACAAGACACGATACTCCGTACATCCAGGAGCCGACAAGATGTATCAGGACCTCTGATACACCTACTGGTGGCCTGGCATGAAGAAGGATATTGCTGTTTTTGTTTCCAAGTGCCTTACCTGTTCAAAAGTGAAAGCTGAACACCAAAGACCCTCAGGACTTCTAACCTGAAATACCCGTATGGAAGTGGGAAAATATAACCATGGACTTCATAACCGGGTTACCTCGCACTCCTGGTGGGTACGACACAATATGGGTAATCATTGATCGTCTTACAAAATCAGCTCACTTCATTCTGATTCGCGAAGACTTCAAAAATGAGAAACTAGCTCGCATCTACATCAGTGAAATCGTAAGCCGTCATGGTGTGCCATTAAGCATTATATCAGATCGTGATGGTCGTTTCACTTCACGAACATGGCAAGCTGTACAAGCCGCTTTGGGTACACGATTAGATCTCAGCACCGCTTATCATCCCCAAACTGATGGTCAATCTGAACGCACCATTCAAACTCTTGAAGACATGCTTCGGGCATGTGTCATAGACTTCAAAGGGAATTGGGACGCTCACTTACCATTAGTTGAATTTTCGTACAACAACAGCTTTCATTCAAGTATCGGCATGGCACCTTTCGAAGCATTATATGGTCGTAAGTGTCGATCACCAATATGTTGGCACGAAATTGGAGAAGCTCAAATCACCGGTCCAGAATTAATACAAGAAACAACTGACAAGATTCATCAAATCCGAAACAACCTTTTAGCGGCACAAAGTCGTCAAAAGAGCTATGCTGACAAGCGACGAAAGCCCTTGGAGTTTAACGTTGGCGATCAAGTACTTTTAAAAGTATCGCCGTGGAAGGGAGTAGTTCGTTTCGGCCAAAAAGGCAAGCTAGCACCACGTTACGTAGGTCCTTTCAAGATACTCGAAAGGGTAGGACCTGTAGCCTACAAGCTTGACCTACCGGAGGAACTCAACAGAATTCATCCCACATTCCACGTATCGAACTTGAAGAAGTGCCTCGCCGATGAAAATCTCCATATTCCTCTAGAAGACATTCAAGTTGATGAATCTATGCATTTTATTGAAAGACCAGTAGAAATTATGGACTTCGGGGAAAACGTTTAAGAAGAAGCCGCATCCCAATTGTCAGTGTACGCTGGGAGTCGAAACGAGGACCTAAGTTTACTTGGGAACGTGAAGACTCAATGCGCGAGAAATACCCACACCTTTTTCCTGTAACTACTACTACTTAAATTTCGGGACAAAATTTCTAAAAGTAGGGGATACTGTAACATTTGTCGAAAAACGGGTTTTCGAAACCCGCTTCGTTTAATAACCAAACAATTAGTTTTAAATTTTTGTTGTCATTTATGGCTTATTTTAATTTTAAACGATTCATAATTAATCAACGAATTAGAAGATATAAATTATAATGTTAAAATATAAAAATAAATTAATTAAAAAGGAAAACCGGCTGCCGGGAGTCGAACCCGGGTCAGCCGGATATTCCCCAAAGACTTAACTTTCACGCCATCAACCGCTCCGCCACTTTGATTTTCTGATAATATAATGAATCAATTAATTCAAATAATAAAGTGCGGAAGTCAAATTCAGTCAAATTGCGCCCAAATAGCAGTCGTCGGAAATCCCGACGACTTCGCCGATAATTTACGTTTCCGTCCAAAATAACCGAAGAATTAACTCTAACGACGGTTATAACCGACGTCTGAACCCGTGACATCAGTCGTAACCGCCGGAGAATGGTTGACCTTGAATTGAGACCGAATTCAGACCCCATACATCTCGATACTTCCCTATAAATTCACCCACAATCCACCGGAAACCTTTTCGCTCACAAATCGCACCTTTTCTCGACGAAAATTTACTCGCCGGAAAACATCTGCAAGTCGCCGGAAAACCGAGACTTCCACCTACACGGTAATTACTTCGATTTTTCTGGCTCATTCCTTTATTAGACAAAATTCTAATATCAATCCCTCACCCAGAATCCTTTCCAGACGACGTTGCCGGATTATCTGTTTTCGCCGGAGAAATTCTGAGCTTTCAAGGAAACTGCTGTTAACCGGTATGATTCTTCTAATTTACTGATAGTCGTTACCCAGTAGTTCTATTTCACATCTAATCCCTCCAAATTGTTGGTAGATCCTATTAGCCGCAGCTCACCAAGACGTAGCCGACGACCTTGCCGGACATCTGAAGAAAAACGAACAGTTGGTACAATCAACCCTCCAATCTCTTTCCGTTCCTTTTCTTTACGATGGCTCATAACATTCATTGAGCTAATTTAACAAATAACAGTAAATTGGTCGATGTCTGTGTTTTGAACGAAGAAGATGAAGTGTTGTATAATATAAGATTAATTAAAATCGGTTTAATGAACGGGTTAGATACACAGTCCAGCGGTGGACTGTGTGCAACAAACACACATGCAACGCGAGTTCGAATCCTGTCCCAGCTTTACTCACTTGAAATAAAAATCTGTCTTTTTAACTGAACCGGGTTGACTCACAGTCTATGTTAAGTATAATAAAAACCGAGTTAATAACCAAGTGAGACACACAGTCCAGCGGTGGACTGTGTGTACGCTAACCCACAGGTCCCGGGTTCGAGACCTGTGGTCAGCACCGGTCCGATACGTTTAAAAGCTTTTTAAAAATAAATGATTTTCGGATTAAATTAAATAGTATATAAGTATAATTAAAAACAGAATTATTTCGGGTTAGACACGTAGCTCAGTTGGTAGAGCTGAGTGCACGCGTACGGGAGGTCACCGGTTCGAACCTCGCTCAGTGCAACAATATAACCGACCGAACCGGTCAACGGTCAACGGTCAACGGTCTCGGTCAACGGTCAAAGTCAACATTTTTTTATTATTTATTTTAATTAATTATTTAATTTAAAAATCAATTAAAAATACTTAAAAATAACGTTTTCAAAGTTAGAAAGTAGCCTTAAACTCACAATATTATACCCAAAAATCTTATTAAAATAGTTAATAAAATCCACATACTTACCGTACCTTTTCGTTATTTATTTGGTTAGTTATCTCTCATCGATCAATCCCCTAAACTCGTGCGCATTCAACATCTTCAAACAAACGCACCCAATGTGAGTGAATCTCTACCAATTCCCCGTTTTAATCACATTTTGGGGTGTATCATGTGTCTTATTTATTTATTATAATTAAACATTTGTGCATCCATCATGTTCATGATCAAATGTGTATTCAATGTGTATCCATTGTTTGTGTGGTTGAAGTTTAGATTAATTTTATCATTTCAGTACATACATTTCATAGGCCGCCGCTCCCCATTACCTATGAGCGTGAGCTGTTCCCCATTACCTATGAGCGTGAACCAGGCGTTGCCAACATAAGATCGGCTCCGTTTGATTGAGCCTTGATCTCACATACATTTGCATAGGCCGTCCGTTCCCCATTACCTATGAGCGTGAACGGGACGTTGCCAACATATACATTGTCATTCTTATGTCATGTTTAAGCAAGGTGGTTTGTGATCGTTATGTTTACATACATTTGTTCATATATGATTATTGCACAGTTTTTCCTAAATAAATTACAATAATGAATTGATAATAAATGTTTTTTTACAAGGTTCACTCGCCAACTTTTGTTGACCCAAAATTTCCCATTTTTACACATGATACAGGTGATCAAGTTGAAGCAAGAAACATATAGGGCGGCTTAGAAGAATAAACCAGTTTAGATTATTGATTTATTTTAGTTAATTTTCCTTTCCTTGTATTGTATGAATTTGACTTGGAACATTGAAATGTAATTTGGATTTAATAAATATGAAACATATTAGTAAACATCATGAGCTTTGGTGATAACCCAATTATGCCCCGACTCTTATTCCGCTGCGGGTCGGGGTGTGACATTTGGTGGGCTATTTCACTCATGATCCTTGTTAAGGATGAGCGGATTGTCGTCTTTGTCATCAGAGGCTATGGAGAAGAGCATAGTTGCAGAGATTAAGGATAAAGAGAAAGAGAGAGAGAGGAAACATGTTAAAGCTCTAAGATACGGATTTAAATTGCAAATATCAGATATAAATGGGAGTCTCATCTCTATTTCTACCCTATATATAATGATGTTTGTTGCAGGTGGTTACATCGCTGACGTCAGGATTGTAACAGCTAGTGCCACTTGCAACGGCTAGTCCGATTTTGACGACAAAATATGACTCATCTAATTACATCTGATCCGCCAAATTTTGGGGGCAATTTTTAGGGCAAGGATTTTATAAAGTGGATGATATATCCTGAGATTAAACCTGAATCACGGATCCTTAGCGGATAATGCAGGGAATCTGAGGATAAAGGATCCTTATTAATATCTATGATTACTAACAATTGTTCCTTGTGCATTTAGCTTATGTTTGCAGGTGTTATACGAAGTAAACTGAGTCAACGCTGTAATATCGGGGAATATGCTTATATTCTAGCACGTGCAAGTGGAGTAGTAACCGTTGAGGCTGAACGTGGGAAGCTAGAATGATCTTTGGATAGTTTGTTAGCTAGATTTTTTCTAATTTTATAAGGGGATAACAAGCTCATTAAAGATATATGTTGTTTTTGACCGAACACTCTGACACTCTCTCACGAATCATACACTTTAGTTAAACATTATACCGAGCTTGTTATCTTCCAAAGTTTTACGAGAATTATTGTCAATTTTTGTTATACATTTGGTGATCAGTAGTTTCCATCACCCGAGGTTTTTTACTCCGGAGATCTTCTAAAGATCAAGGGCTTTTTCCTCATACAAACCTTTGTGTTCATTGTTCATTACATTTCGTATTTGATCGTTCAATGATTTGACATTAAAGCACACTACCTCACAAAATCAGATTTGGTTGCATTATCCTTAATTAGATTGTTGGCCAAAATAGGTATATATTCATAGTTTTACGACGGTGTGTTTGAAATTTTTATAGTCTGTTAGGGTTTAGATATTGTGTTTTGGTGATCTTCACTCTGTTATTTGTCGGTTTTAAGTATGTTTTATGACCTTGTACACTTTGTAGGAAAAAATGGACTTTGTAGCCGAACCCCACCCTTGATAGTTAATCAATTTTGCATATATTATATTTTATGTTTAATATATTATATTTTAGGACTTTGTCTAATTTGTAAGAAAAATGGACTTTGTAGCTGAAGCATACCCTTGATAGTTAATCAATTTTGCATATTATTATATTTTATGTTGAATATAATTAGTTTGTAGTAGTTTAATAAAAAGAAAGTAAATAATTTATTGTTTTGTTTAGGGTGAATTTGAATTAAATCAAATTTATTCGAATTCAATTCGAATTCGAGTTTCAAATAATCGAATACGAATTCATGTAGAATAATAATAAAGTTTGAAAAATTCGATTCGAATAATTCAAAAATTCATTGTTCGATTCGATGAACACCCCTACCCCTACCCACATGCAAGTCACATGCAATTTACCCCCGTCTTTTGTAAACGTCAATAACTTTCTATACGTAATGTGTTTTTAACAAAAAGGTTACACCATAATAACAAGCATATTTTATCTTTAATATGAGTAACATATTGTTACATACATAAAATAATTACGTTTAAACTAGTTGATCTATTTTAACAGGAATGGTAGCGTGGTGTGTTTTATAGTTTGGATTATGTGTTTTATGCATTAGTGTGTTTTATAGTGAAGAATTGTGTGTTTTAATAGGGTGTTGGGTGGGCATATGTCTTTTAAAGTTTGGGTGATATGTTTAAAAGTATTGTATGTTTTATAGTTTGAATGATGTGTTTTTCCAAATCTGATAAAACACCATTTGATAATTGAACAAATACATATAACATAATTTACCAAATCTTAAATGATAAAACATTATGAGAAGAAATAAACAATTGTACATGCACTTAAAACACTATATGAAGAAATAAACACCTATAAGTAGTTAAAACCCTATGCGAAGAAATAAAGACTAGTACATGTAGTTAAAACACGATACGAAGAAATAAACACCAGTACTGCACAAAATTTACCAAACCAGAAAAAAAACACTATGTAAAGAAAAAAATATTATTACATGAATAAATCACACAAATCTGCATATTGACTAACTGAAAACACGATTCCATTCCCACAATCAATAACCGTATTAGACATTGAAATTAGCAAGATTTTTTTTATTTTCTAGTTTGATATTTTATGCGATTAATATGATATAAGTAACCGGAGATGACGTGTGCTTTAATATAAACAAGATTCCATGTAAATATCAAATAATTAAAAAAATTATTTCTTCCATAATTAACTTAATTAGACAATTACTAATATACCCTTCTATTAAGTAATAGTGTAACATCAGGTTAACATCGTTAACTATCTCTGTTAAATCTTTACGATACTCATAATCACAATTATATTATAAGATATAGTCTATACATACATATAAAGTTAATGTGATTAACTTCTATGCAAACGGTAAAGTTTGGACACACGAGAGATTTATCTCGTCGTAACGCAAAGTTATTTAAAATAACATTTTGTACAAGATTTGAAAACTTGTAAACACGAGGGACTTGTTTGGTCTAACCACACAAAGTTATTTGAAATAACTTTCTACCCAAGCTTGAGATTAGGAAACCTAAGGGACTACTTATTTCATTTAATAAACTAAACTAAAAATTTAAAAGCTTTTATATTTTTCCCAACCCTAATCAGCCACCACCCTCCCACGATTGTTCTCTCTCTCTCCCTCTCTCTCTTTCTTTCGTCTCTCTCTAGGCGACTCAAGCAACAAGCAAGAAATCTCATCTCTTTTTCGGGGTTTTGATCTCCGTCTCCATCTCTCTAGGTAATCCATCGAACACACACACATAACTTGAAGTTCATGGCTGCGTTTTGTTGATTGTATGAGTCCTTGAATGCATGAAAATATGGTTTACAAGTATTATGATTTGCTAGAAAAATTTTCTTGATGTTTATATAACGGTTTAGTAACTATATGATTTCATACGCATGCTAGGGTTTCGATTATATATGATGTTGATGATGGAACTTGATATTAAACTGATATATATGATGTTATATAGGCTATATGTGTTGAAAAATATGATAACGGGATCGTAAATATGTTTTAATTGAAAGCTGACCATAAACAGATTCTATTCAGTTTTTACAGCTGAATTGTATTGGTTGTAACGTGATCAAAACTTAACTAAATCATTTTATTCTTGAGTCTAAAATGTAGTTCAATGAAATTTCTTTCAAACCCAACTGGAATCATAATCTTTCGACAAGTTTTGGTATTTTAAAAGATTAGAATGGAAACGCAAGTGCAAGCTGCGTTTTTCTGAAGAAATTGCAACAGGTTTCCAGAGTCATAACTTGGTCTAGGATTATAGTTAACATATGAAAGTTATACAGTAGATAGTTCTAGGAGGTCATCAAATTTTCCAACTGGAATTTCATTAATCAGATCGACATATATTTTTAAATATAATAAACTGTAAACAGTCAACATAATGTATGTGATGAAATTGCCCTTTAGGGGTTACAATTTTTATTGATTTTTATGTGAATAATTAAGCTTTGGTAAAAATTCACAAACTTTCATGGACTTAATGGCACGACTCATAGATTATTTTATAATTTTTTTGAGCATATTAACTATTTTAACAAAATTCACGAAACAACTCAACTTTGGAGATTGAGCTGAAACTACAGAAAGTTAACGTATGTGTTTTTCTAAAGTGTGTTGCATGCTAGTACAAGATGTTGATGGTTGGTTAGTACCTAAACCTATAATATTAATGTATTGCATGTTATGAGATGAAAACATGCACATACCCACACAAACGGATAACTAAGTGTCAACGTGTTGCATGTTATGTGATAGTATACATGTAGAATTTATGTGACTTATGTGCATAGTAACTAATGATAAATCGAACGCGGTTGACCACACGTAACTCTAGTCACTAAATTATAATCGAGCAAATCTAAGGTGAGTTCACAACTTTACTAAAAGCATGCAATCCCTGGTTTGGGATTACACTATCCCTGGTTTGGGACCATAGTTATAACCCTCGACTGGAATTTGGTAACTTAAATACTCTAGTTTAATTTATGTATATAATGGACTAAACGAAACATCTATTTGGAAAGTCCCCACTCTTTATATTGATCAATTTCCCATAGAGGAAAATAGGGTATTAGTTGATAGTGCTATTAGGTTTAACAAACCTCACACCGTGCTATGAGCCGTGCGTGAACTTTTGACCCTAACTATTGCATCAATGAGGATAGACATTCGTGCGGAGGGCACAACAGCTTACTACGTCAAGTATTCGGTATCACATGTTTAGTTGTTTAACAGTGGGTTAGCTACCCATGACATATCTTTAAAACATTGTATTTGGAACTTACTTTTTCGTCGAACTAAAACTGTGAACTCGTGAACTTTATGGTGATACACTTTAGCATGCTTTGTAGGACGTTAGGTACGGTTCAGATGGGAACTTGCGGCTTGGAGAGTGTCATGGCTTTTGGGTTAAACTGCTTTCATTATTATGCTTAACAATTGTGGTTTTTGATTATGTCTGGATATTATGGTTTTGCTTCCTTTGTTAACTTAAACTAACGTTTTCAAACAAATGAAACTCTTATCACTATTCATGTTGAATATGATACTTAACATTTTCCAACTAAACTGAAATGGTTCAACATGATTTGTGGTATTGTTGAAAAATTCACTTTGTAGCCAACTCTCACCCTATATATACTATATTATAATGCATATCACTTTAAGATACAAAAAATTAGAACTTTTTCCCTCTTAATTTATAAATATACCGCTAAAATGAGGGTAAATTGGTCTTTTAAACACTTTATATTTTAGTCCCTATACATTTGAATCCTTTTATTTTAACAAAATTGTGGATAATTAGTTACACTTTTCCCGTTCCATAACAAACCTATAATTCTTTTATGTATTTTTACAATATCTTATAAACTATAATGTTTTAGAAAAATCCATATGTACGGTGACAACCTACTCATTTATGTCGACTACTTGTCTTGGTCAGTATTATTGTACGGATTAAAATGTACAAGTAAATGATGTATTAGCATAGAAGTAATCACTCTGAAACAAAAACTAGGTTGTTTGGTTTGGAGACCCAAATCCTATTACATATGAACGTTTTGGGACTGCTACTTCTGGCTAACTACATTACAAAAACATACACTGAATTTAATTTTAAATTGCAAACATGGGTCAGGATATACTAGGAAGTTTCTATGGGTAAGAATGATAGGAAGTAATCTTGACCATCTATTTAGTAATTAAAGGCTAAGATTAAGTGGGTGGAATTGAAGGAAGAAAAAGGAAGCGCATGAGTTTGTTGAGGGGCATTGTAGTCAATCCAAGGTAATAGTTTCTCTCTCATCCAATTTCCCCCCATTTTTTAAACGTTAATAACTCATTCATACGACATTATTTTTTTATAAAAATTGCACCATAAAAACGAGCGTTTTTTATCTTTAAAACAAGCACACTATTGCTATACTTTTGAAAAAAAGTTTTCGATAACCCAGATGCGTAAAACGCAATGAAAAAAACACAATTTTTTCATTTTTATAAAACACAATGGACTAAAAAACACAAAATAAAGTGTTTTTTTCTAAAAGGCAATAGACAAAAAAACAAAAGAAAATGTTTTTTTATCTAAAAAGCAATGAATTAAAACACAAAACAAAGTTTATTTCTAAAACGTAATTGACTAAAAATATAAAAGAAAGTGTACTTTCTAAAACACAATGGACTAAAATCACAAAAGAAAAGTGTCTTTTGTAAAACGCAATGGACAAAAAACTATGTTTTTTTCATTATTTTGTAAAACGCAATAGACAAAAAACACAAAAAATGTGTTTTTTCATTCTTTTGTAAAACGCAATGGATAAAAAACAGTGTTTTTCATTTTATTTGTAAAACGCAATTGACAAAAAACACCCAAAAAGTGTGTTTTTCATTCTTTTGTACAACGCAATGGATAAAAAACTGTGTTTTTTCATTATTTTGTAAAACGCAATAGACCAAAAAACAACCAAAAATTGTGTTTTTTCATTCTTTTGTAAAATGCAATAGACAAAAAACTGTGTTTTTTTCACTATTTTGTAAAACGCAATGGATAAAAAACACCAAGAAGGTGTGTTTTTTTTTTAATTTTTTTGTAAAACACAATTTTAAATGAAAGTTTAAACTGAAAGGTGTTTTATAATTTTTCTTTGAGACATTTTGTCAAACACTTGGTGTGCAACTTTTTATTAATGATTTCTCAATAAAATTGGAACTAATGATGTTGCCCGTATGCATGAATACAAAATGTTGCCCGTAGAATCAGAGATGCCCGTAGAATCAGAGATATATTCACTTTGAATACAAAATGTTTAAGAAATTTGAGAAGGAGAGTACCTTTTTTAACAGAAATCTCTTGTCTCATCGCATTATGTTAAATTTGACAGAGTGGTGAGATTGGGGAGACGATTTAGGTGGTGGTGAGCGATGGAGTGACGACAGTGGTGGTGGTGGTGGTGATGATGGTGGTGGTGGGGTGAGATGTATTGTGAAAGAAAATGACATACTGAGTTTTTGTTATAGAACTGAGTTTTTTATCTTAGGGTTGTTGACTAAAATGCCCTTCCAATGTTTTTTATCTTTGACACGTGTTACTCTATCATTGTTTCCTATCCTTCCCAACTAAAACAAACTTCCTATTTGATTTTTCCCCTTGCAAACATTAGTGACATAATAAAATCTATAGATTAGTTAGAGAAAATGATAAACCTCTTTTCCACATTTAAAGGTGTATAGATATACCAAGTCAACGTAATCAAATCTATTTATTTATGCATGAGGTACAACCTCTATCTATCATAGATCAATTTTAGGCGGCCTAATTCTGCGTCTAAATTTTGAAATTCATGCACATCACCAATTCCCCCTACACCAATTTCATTTTCTACTCAAAAAAAAAAAAAAACCCTAACCTGGCTAATTTCATCTGCTTGCTAACCTCTCATGGCTAATTTCATATGCTTGCTAACCATCAGATCTCCAAAAAAACTCCAATTCCCCCTCACCGGAGTGAAGCCAGAAATCGTCGTCTTTTAACTTCCCATCTCTCCTCTTACTCCTAATCTTCTTCATTCTCTTCTCTTCTATCTTGTGTTTGATCATGGTTACAAGACCTCAAACGGTGGCGCTAGAGTTGTAGTAGGCGGTTGCGACAATGAAGGAAAGGGGGAAGTTCAGCGAAGAGCAGATACAGCCGGACACTTCGTGGTCCTGATTTGTCTGACTCCCGCAATTCCGGCATCAGAGGCGGTGACTGAGACTTTGGTAAGTTATTTGGTTACCTTTACGGCACAACTACAACTGATTCAAAACTAGATCTGACTTCTACTGTTTAACTTTGGGTGATCTAGAGACTAAGAGCAATTGTAAGGGGCTAATTTTTTGCGACAGTAAAGATTGCCGACGGTGGAAACGAGCTTTATGTATGTTACTAATTTGTTCATCATATATGCAATGTATCAAAAGTAATTGTTGTATAATTAAATATTGTAGTTGAACACCTGAATGTTTGTTACATTATATCATTTTTATGTTATTATGCCAACTTGGGATTTATGCAAGTGAATGCTTATGATTCTTGTGTTTTCGTGGTGATCGGTTAAAATTTTATTTATCAAAAACACGGTTCAATAAATAATAATAAATTAATTAAGCGAGTTAATTAATAAAACGCAGCGGAAATAAATGAGTGATCAATAATAAACGAAACCCGACAGGATCCGGTTACATGCAAATACGAACACAGTGATAAAACTCTAACTACCGATGAGAAAGATATACCTCGGTTAATGACTAACCAGTTGAGACACCGAGGTTCAACGAACACATGCTAGTGAACGAACAAACGAAACGCGGGTATAACCGCGAGTAGCGGCGGCGGCCTAGCCGCAGTGGTGAAGGCCAGTGCGGTGGAGCGGCGACGGCGGCGAAGGGGCAGCGGCGGTACCTGGCGGTTCCGGCGGCGGCAAACGGCGGTTCGGCCGATTGTGGGTGTGTGTGTGTTATGAGAGTTTTTGCTAGTTCTTTCAACCACACCAAATGCAAGACCCACACCCCCTTTATATAAGACTTGGAGCCTCATGCATGTGCAACACATGGCGGTCATGCATAAGAATTTGGACAAGTGTTGAGAGGTCTATGCATGCTTGCCAAGTGGCACACATGCGTAGTGTATGTGTTGCAATTGGCCAAGAGTTTGGTGCGCGACAAGTGGCGGTAGATGGATGCATGTGCGACATGTGGCGCAGCAAAGGTGCAAGCGCGACAAGTGGCGTAGGGTGAGCCTTCTTGTCTCACTCGGTCCATGTACCCGCTCATGATCATAAATATAATTATGATCCGTTTCACATATTGTTCGTAATTACCAGTTAAACTAGTTAAGTGAATTTAAGTTCGTTGCCCACGGTGTAACTCTTACGGGTCAAGACCCGGTTGGTAGCGTTGACTTATCGAACCGGACATAAATATCCAACAGCTCCCACTTGGACGGTTTCTGATAAGATCTCAACGCAGACAGCCAGCGGTGCTCTAGCTACACATAGCTGCCCCCAACAGGTCATGACACTTTAAAGTCACTAACCAAGGTATCTTCCCTTCAGTATTTCCGGTATATAGAGGAACTTTCTTAGATTGTGCTTGGTCCTGTGATGAGATTTGGGCTCCTTGGTTTGAGCAATAGCTTCTGTTTTATCACAGGACACCTCGATTGGTTTTGAATATTTGAAACCACATTGAGGTCAGTGATGAACTTCTTCATCCAAGCAGCTTCTTTTGCAGCATCCGATGCAACAATATATTCGGATTCAGTGGTTGAATATGCCACTACACTCTGTTTGGAGCTTTTCAAACGAACAACTCATCCATTGAGAGTGAATACGAATCCTATTTGTGAGCGAGAATCATCTCGGTCTCTTTTGGAAGCTAGCATCAGTGTAACACCTTACAGTGAGCTCTTCTTCCACTCCTCCAAACACCAAGAACATATCTTTGGTTTTTCTCAAGTACCACAGAATGTTCTTTACTGCAGTCCAATGGGCAATGCTAGGACTTTGCTGAAAACGGCTGGTCATGCTTAAAGCATACAAGATGTCAGGTCTAGTACTATACATAGCATACCTGATAGAATCCAATCGCTAAAGCATATGGAACTTCTTCCATTTGCTTTATTTCAATGTCCATTGAAGAAGATTGCAATTTGTTCAACACGGTTCCTTTAGTCATAGGAACACCTCCTTTCTTGGAGTTTTCCATTTAAAGCGTGATATCATTTCATCTATGTAAGTACTTTGACTTAGCCCTAGAAGCCGCTTAGATCTATCTGTATAGATCTTGATTCCAAGAATGTAAGCAGCTTCTCCAAGATCTTTCATTGTGAAGCAAGATCCCAACTAATGTTTAATCTCATTAAGCATAGGGATGTTGTTTCCAATTATTAGTATATCATCCACATACAGGGATGAGGAATGATATGGTGCTCCCACTAGCCTTTCTGTAAACACAAGGCTCATCTTCATTCTTGACAAAACCAAACTCTTTGATCTTCTAGTCAAAATGAAGATTCCAGCTATGAGATGCTTGCTTGAGTCTATAAATGGACTTATTTAGTTTGCACACCTTAGTTGGATATTTAGGATCGACTAAACCTTCAGGCTGAACCATATAGACATCTTCAGAGAGATGTCCATTAAGAAAAGCGGTTTTGACATCCATTTGCCAAATTTCGTAATCATAGTACGTAACAATGGCAAGCAATATCCAAATTGATTTAATCATAGCAACGGGCGAGAAGGTTTCATCAAAGTCAATACCTTGAGTTTGAGTGAAACCCTTCACAACTAGCCGTGATTTATAGGTGTGGGCATTTCCATGCATATCGGTTTTTTTCTTGAAAATCCATTTGCTCCCTACTGCCCGACAATCGAGGGGTAGCTCAACCAAGTACCATACTTGATTGTCACGCATAGATTGCATCTCGACATTCATGGCTTCTTGCCCTTTCTTAGATTCCGGATCAAAGATTGCAGATTTCTAGTTAGCAGGTTCGTCGTTAGAGTCAACTACTAATAAGAGGTCGGGACCATTTAGATGCCATAGGTATCTTTCAGGTTCTTGGTGAATTCTTCTGCGAACGTCTATGTTTATGTCTGATTCATTGGCAACAACTACTTGTTGATCAGACGGTCCGATTTCATTAGCGGTTGTTTGTGGTTCTCGAATTTCTTCAAGATCAACCACATACTGAATTAACAACGCGGGCAACGATCATAAGAGCATGACCTCAAAATAAGTGAGGCAAGTTAGTTCTACACATCATCGATCTATTCGTATTAAGTAGGGTTAGATTTTCTCCTTTTTCAGTCACGCCATTAAGTTGGGGCGTGCCAGGTGGAGTGGGTTGTGAAACTATTCCACGTTCCTTTAGATGATCGAGAAATTCTAAGCTGAGGTATTCACTGCCTCGATCTGATTGAAGTACTTTTATCTTTCTAGTAAGCTGGTTTACTACTTCGTTTTGAAATTCTTTGAACTTTTCAAAAGTTTCGTGCTTATGCTTCATAAGATAGACATAAGCATATCGACTATAATCGTCGATAAAAGTAACGAAGTATCCTTCATGGTTTCTAGTCGTGGTTCTGCAAGGGCCACATACATTAGTGTGAGTGAGTACTGCCCGTTCACCAACCGGTGAAGGGGTGCTTTGTGAGTTTGCCAGCTAGGCAAGATTCACAATCATCAAAGGAGTCCTGTCTTAGCAGATTCAAAAATCTCCTTAGACTGGACCTATTTTATGCGTGCCTTACTTGTGTGGCCAAGTATACAATGCCAAAATTATGTTTCATTTATACCAGCTTTGTTACGCTTAGAAAGATGATATATGTTATTATTTATTTGAACATCAATACATTTTTGAGGTTTAGCCTCAAAACAAAAGCCATTATTCAAGTAGGCAGAAATGGAAATTCCATTATAACGTACTTGAATCCTATTCAAATAGTGAAGAAACTGAAATAATGTTTCTGGTCAAACCAGGTGTAAACAACAGTTATTTAATGTAACTACAAGGCCAGAAGGACATGAAAAACAAAATGTTCCAGTTTCCAGAACTGGAACTCTCTTTCCAATACCAACTATGAGTTCCATGTCGCCTTGTTTCAGTTTCTTCCACTTTTCAGGTTCTTGCAAGACATTAACGATGTGATAACCACATCCGGTATCAAATACCCATGTGTTGCTAGAAGCAGTGAAAAGTTCAATAACATAAATAAGAATACCAGAAGAAGTACCAATGTTATTGGCCTTGTTCATTTCAGCTTGGCTAGATACTGTGGGTAGTTTCCTTTTCAGTGCCCATTTGGTTGCATTCAAAGCACTAACGCATCTCAGGATGGTGTGATTTTGCAACATGCTTGTTGTTGGTGACATTTCTGGCAGCAACAACAACCTTTCTCTTGCCTTTGCTCTTATGATCTCTTTTCTTGTTTTTGGGCTTCTTAACACCACCAGACTTGACCATCAGAACTTGGTTGGTTTTGTGTGGTACGTTAATCTTGGCCGTTTTGAGCGTATCATGTAGCTCAGGCACAATCTTCACCCACACATTCATATTATAGTTCATAATGAACTGGTCATATGAGCTAGGGGAAGAGTTCAAGATGAAGTCCGCTGCAATTTCTCTTGCAGGGGATAACCAAGTTTGTTCATTTGGTCAATGTATCCTTTCATCTTAAGCACGTGATCCTTCCAGCACTTTACAGCTTTATGAGCTATTTCATGGTGTAATACTGCTCCTGTCGGGCTTGTTTCTGAAACATGTCTTTCAGTTGCTGGATCATGTCATAAGCATCTTTATCTTCCATGTTCTTCTGAGGTTCAGGAGACATGGTGGCTTGCATAAGGCAGGCTGCCTCAATGGCATCCTCGTTATGTTTTTCCAGTGCCTTGGGAGCAGCAATAATGTTACTTTCAGGCTCGGTAGGGACTGAGCCATCTAAGATACATAGCTATTTCGCCATCTTAAGAACTATTCTCAGATTGCGGTGCTATTCATGAAAGTTGGTGTTATTCAAAATTTCTTTTTCAAGCATAGACTGGAGAATGAAGGAGTTGTTTTCTTAAGACATCTATCATATAAGCAAGGATTTTAATTAGTATTTTCGATGTGTATTTCCTTATTTAATTAATGACCCATTAAGTAATTAGAACAAGGAATGAGAATCCGGTTAGAAGCTCTTTCTAAAGGCAGCTGTAGCACGCAACATTAGCAAGGGGTTCAAGCAGACTGACAACGATTGTCAATTGTGAGAAGAGCACAACTCTCGGATATGAGGCCGCTAAGACAACTCTTGTCTATGCATCGATACGCTTAGCCTCATCTATGCCACTTTTGTTCTAGAGACAGCTGTAGCATGTAACACGAGAAGAAAAGTAATAGTCGTCCTAAAACAGTCACATGTGGAAGGGTCGGATGTGTCGACGAAGCCCTTGCACCTTGGAAGGATAAACTAGATACCAAGTGTTGTGCTGTGGCTCCAATACTGATGGTTCGCATTATGCCCCAAGTGTTACTAGTAGTAGGATTGCATACACCATTGATTTTAATTATGGGTTAATTTCAATTTTTACCAAATAGGGTCGTGAGAGCCAATTTTAGTATACATTTTAGTCATGACATCTTGATGAACCCTTTCATCTCTCAGGACACTTAGTTTTAAATGTCCTATTAAAACTAAATTTGTCGCGACTTGAAATAACCAATTTTAAGTTAATAGAAAACTATTAATAGTTTTGGAAAATTGAATTTTGCAAAACTTAATTGGTTCTTAGTTTGTTTTTGAAAACAACCTTTGTTTTATAACAAAGTTTTAACAAGTTGTAAAATAATTTAGAACTTGTTTTAATGTGATTGTTTTTAATATTTTCAAACTCCTTTTAAAATCATGTTGGTATTTAGGTTGGTTATGTTATAACAACTTATAAGATAAAAGCAACCACAATAGCAAGACAAATATGTAAATCTATATGGCCAAAAATAGTTTGATATTGCTAGAGCCTAATAGCAAGATCAAACGGGTCACGCGGTCACAACACACAAACAACCACAAGGATGGACTTGAGTGCATCCAGTCGTCTCAAGCAACTCCCACTGACTTCTTGACTCCTGTTTGGCGTCCTCGGTTTTGTCTTCGGGTCTTCGTTTATTACAATATTTTAAAAATACAATAAAGGAAGAAACCCTATCTATAACAATTTGAACCATCTAAATGGCCATAAAATACAATTACAAAACCGAATAAAATATGCAACCACAAACAAGGT
Source organism: Scalesia atractyloides (assembly GCA_947069175.1). Classification (NCBI taxonomy): domain Eukaryota; kingdom Viridiplantae; phylum Streptophyta; class Magnoliopsida; order Asterales; family Asteraceae; genus Scalesia; species Scalesia atractyloides. Next base: position 47,348,469 of record CAMTDV010000015.1, on the reverse strand, counting down.
CGGGCCAGATTTACATATTTCATAACAATCATAAAATAAACCGGGCAATGTTTTGGTCAAGCAAAACAAATAAAATATTGACCAAAAATAAAGTTGCCCTTAAAATCATGTAGATCAGAAACTTTAAAATAATTAAAGTTTGTGTTCTATTTCCGGTTAAAAGACCGGTACCGACTCGTATGCTGTAACCAATGCTCTGATACCACTGTTAGGTTTCCGTGGTGATCGGTTAAAATTTTATTTATCCAAAACCCGGTTCAATAAATAATAATAAATTAATTAAGCGAGTTAATTAATAATACGCAACGGAAATAAATGAGTGATCAATAATAAACGAAACCCGACAGGATCCGGTTACATGCAAATACGAGCACAGTGATAAAACTCTAACTACCGATGAGAAAGATATACCTCGATAACCCGTTGAGACACTAAGGTTCAACGAACACATGCTAGTGAACGAACAAACGGAACGCGGGTATAACCGCGAGTAGCGGCGGCGGCCTAGCGGCGAAGGCGGAGGCCACCGACGGTGGAGCGGTTCCGGCGGCGAAGGGGCAGCGGCGGTACCTAGCGGTTCCGGCAGCGGCAAACGGCGGTTCGGCCGATTGTGGGTGTGTGTGTGTGTTATGAGAGTTTTTGCTAGTTCTTTCAACCACACCAAATGCAAGACCCACACCCCCTTTATATAAGACTTAGAGCCTCATGCATGTGCAACACATGGAGGTCATGCATAAGAATTTGGACAGGTGTTGAGAGGTCTATGCATGCTTGCCAAGTGGCACACATGCGTAGTGCATGTGTTGCAGTTGGCCAAGAGTTTGGTGCGCGACAAGTGGCGGTAGATGGATGCATGTGCGACATGTGGCGCAGCAAAGGTGCATGCGCGACAAGTGGCGTAGGGTGAGCCTTCTTGTCTCACTCGGTCCATGTACCCGTCTCTCAGTTAATACCCGCAACAATAATCCCGCTCATGATCATAAATATAATTATGATCCGTTTCGCATATTGTTCGTAATTACCAGTTAAACTAGTTAAGTGGATTTAAGTTCGTTGCCCACGGTGTAACTCTTACGGTCAAGACCCGGTCAGTAGCGTTGACTTATCGAACCGGACATAAATATCCAACAATTACAACTATTATCATGTATTAGTTATGCAGGCAAGGTTTAGGTAGTGCATGTTGCAGTCTGTATGGTGGATTTGTAAAGTGGTTCAATTGGAAAACGTGGCATATGCCCATGTATGTGCTGAAAGAACTCTGGCACGAGTACTATTTCAAAGAGAGCTGCAGGGGAGGTAATATACAATTCTTATTATTCATTGTTCTATTGATCATTCAATAAGTTGTAACTATTGGTATCAATTTTTGCTTAATTTTAAAGTCGAATACCCTTCATGCTTTTGAGATACATGCATTAAAAGTTTTAGTTTGGTAATGAAAATTAATAATTCAAGTGATCTTGCCAAGAATGTATTGTCTTGAGAAATATAAATAAGAACGTTTAAGCTTGAGATCATTTAGTTTGTTAATGTCTTTAAGGAAGTGTAGTGATTTGTTTTCTTTTCAAGTTTTTACTGATAAATATTTATTTTTGATTGTTTTATACCCATAACAATATGGGGTCTATAGTTGTAAACTATTCTATAACTGACAAGCTACCTACCAATGATGCTTTCCTGGCTTATTTTATAACTAACATGCAGCTAATTTGGTTTTGGGATTTCATCTTATTCGAAGGCCTTGGTTATGAATGGTATTTATTTTCTTGCTTTGCATCCCATAATAATCTTTATATATAAAATCATCATTTATCAATCATTTTACCTAGATTCTAGTGCATTCTGATTCTTTGTATGCATTAAAAATACCTAGTCGACTTTTTAACCCGCTTGACCCTTTTTAGCGGTTTAATCACTTGGTCTAAATGGTCACATATAGTCATCTTTACATTTTGCATACAATCTCTTGAGCAAGAGAAGACCGGAAGCTTATACATTTGTGGATGTTTAGGACCAAAAAAAACACTTTCAGTGGAAAATGCGAAGGGATGTTTGGCTGTTTTGGTTAAAGAGGTAATTTGCTTTTGCTTGATTGTTAATATTGAAATTCCGAATGCTGATTTAAAGTGCTATAAATGGAAGTGTATCTCATATTTTCTTATGTTTTCAGCCGTTTGATTGAAAGTCGTACAAAATTGATTCACCAAGCAGTCATTAAAGGTGTCATGAGTACCTAATTGTCTCTTTATTTCATTCGGCCTGTTATAATACATGTCATTTGGGATACATTTATTCTTGTATGAAAAAGGGACATGTTATGTACCTAATCAAGGGACTTTTGGACTCATCCCTATTGTGGACATAAAGAAGAGTAGAACCAGTTTGATTTGATTGTAAGGATTGTGGTTCCTATTGCAATTATAAACTTTCTGCATTTTATTAGCGTTATATATTCGTTGTTAGTGTAGAAATAAAAAACAGGATACAAGGTGGGCTTTCTGGATCTTTATGAATATTGTGTCTAATGATGGATGGTATGCTTACTTCTTGTTGGGGAATTTGTTATAATCGGACGATCAGAGAGGCGTGTAATCACTCTCAAATCAAATTATTCGGTGGTTCTACCGAATAATTCAATCGGATACAACTCTGATTGAGAAATCAAACAAATTGTATGTGTGTTGGTGAATTCGTATGAACCACGGATGTGACCAAAACCTAATTTCGAATTTTGGGGATTGTTTGCAGATAACTGCCAAAGGCAGTTTAATTTTCAAATTTTAATAAAATTGCTTCATATACCTTCATTTTTGTTATAAAAATTAGTACGAAATTTAATAATATTTTATTTTTTAAGGCATTTTTCAATAAGCAATTTAATTAAAATAACAACTCGACCCCAGCCAGTGGCTTTGCCCCTTGGACCACGCCAGGGGCTGCCGCCCCTTGGACCCTGCTCTCAGGGGCACTGTCCCCGGACCCCGTCAAGGGGGCGTTGCCCCCTTGGAATCCCCTATTCGGGGCTCCGCCCGAATACTTGGAATTATAACAACTCGAACAAGCGTGCACTCCCGCACCTCCTAACTTGTTCGATGTATATTATAATTCCCTTGATCACCAAGTTAATCCCCGATTACACTAAAATATCTAACATTCCTCCCCCATTTTAGCGTAATCCTTGATCAACTTAAACAAAATCACAACAATCAAACTTATGCATAAATGAAATATCGCGACGATTGAATTTCACGTTAGTATATTACACATTCCAAATATTCGAATATAGGGGTGTCGCTAAGGATTGAACCCTTTCTATTCAGTGAATACACGAAGATAATATACACACAAGTTTACATACTCTAATGTTCTTTCTTGACACTAATTTTACTAGCCTGTGTCCCATCCTTCAATGAACATATCAAAGCCAAGTCCTAGCTTCTTGAAGCGGCTAAACTTCATGCTCATATAGGTAGCTCTTTATTCTCGCACCTGCATATGCAATTTTTCAAAGAGCTATTAAGAAGAAAACCTTCAACCTCCTTTAACTTGCAGGTCTGAACACATACATTAGGATGATGCTACTGATGTGTTCCAATTTCTAGATGTTAAGCTTTCCACATTGAATTCAGCACCTAACGTCATATTAGGTGGGAATTGGGTATCTTAACACGAGAAATCTCATGTGGACTTTAATCCTATCCCCACAGCCGCCTTGTGCACAAGATCTCTACATAACTCTTTGGTTAAATGGTGTTGAGTTCTCACGAACTCCACCGATATCACCCATGCATGATGAGCTCACGAATCATGCTGTGTCTAACACCTAAGTGTCTAGACTTCCCATTATACACTTGGCTATAGGCCTTAGCCAAGGTAGCAGCACGATCACATCTAATAGATATTGGTGATATGGGTTTAGGCCACAATGGAATCTCATATATCAAGTTTCTTAGCCACTCAGCTTCTTTGCCAGCTGCGGCTAATGCTACAAACTCAGACTCCATTGTTGAGTCAGTTATGCAAGTATGTTTCTTAGATGCCCAAGATATGGCACCCCCACCGAGCAGGAAGGTCCATCCAGTCGTGGAAGAATGATCTTCCTTGTTGTTAATCGAGCTTGCATCCGAATAACCTTCTAAAACCGAAGGAAATCCAGTGTAGGTCAAACCATATTTCATGGTTCCTTTCAAGTATCTAAGTACTCGATTCATAGCTTGCCAATGACTTGCACCTGGATTGCTAGTAAATCTACTAAGCTTTCCAACAGCATAAGCTATATCCAGTCTAGTGCTACATAGCATACATGAGGGATCCAATGGCCCTTGAATATTCAAGTTGGTTTAAAGCTACACCTTCATTAGGGTAGAGCTTAAAAGCAGGGTCCATTGGAGTGCTAACCGGAGAACTATCATGAAAATTGAACTTTTTCAATATCTTCTCTATGTAGTGAGATTGAGAGATCGATATGCCATTGTTCTCCCTTTTGATCCTTATACCAAGGATCACTTCCGCCTCCCCCATGTCTTTCATGTCAAAACAAGATGACAAAAATTTCTTTGTTTTATCAACTTGATCTTGGTCAGTACCGAAGATCAACATGTCATCTACATATAGACAAATTATGACTCCTTTCCTAGAATCATCAAATTTGCTATACACACACTTGTCCGCCTGGTTTAATACAAAACCATTGGACAAAACCACTTCATCAAACTTTTGATGCCACTGTTTGGGTGCTTGCTTTAAGCCATACAATGACTTAACTAGCTTACACACCTTATGCTCATTTCCAGGCATAACAAAACCCTCTGGTTGTTTCATATATATCTCCTCATCCAAATCACCATTCAAGAATGCCGTTTTCACATCCATTTGGTGAATGACAAGATTGTGTATTGCAGCTAAGGAAACCAACAATCTAATAGTAGATATTCTTGCGACAGGAGCATATGTATCAAAGTAGTCTATTCCTTCCTTTTGTCTAAAGCCTTGGATAACCAATCGGGCTTTAAACTTATCAATTGAGCCATCTACTTTCATCTTCTTTTTGAAGATCCGCTTACAACCAAGTGGTTTACACCCAGGGGGCAGATCAGACAATTTCCAAGTGTTGTTTTGCATAATAGAGTCCTTCTCATCATTTATAGCTTCTTTCCAGAAAGCTACATCCCGAGATGCCATGGCTTCACTATATGTTTTAAGATCTTCCTCAATATTGAAACAATATTGATATTGAATTTTAATCTCATCTCTTGTTCCTTCAACCAAATATAGTTGAAAATCATCACCAAATGTTTAGCTTTTCTTGCTCTACCACTCCTCCTGGGTTCCGGAGGACTATCAATCATTTGATCAGCCATGTGAGAGTTACTGGAGCTTGGGACCATATCTCTATGCCTAGGTATTGAAGAGAATCTGTTCTCATCATGGTCTGCAGTTCTTGCCTCAATTACCGTACGTAGTCATTTGGTTCTATAACATAGAACCCATAAGCAAATGAATGCTCCGCATACCCGATGAAAATGCAGTCAATACCTCTTTCCCCAATGTTCCTTATCTTAGGATCGGTGAGCCTTACCAAGGCTCTACAACCCCAAACTCTCAGTTTATGCAAGTCAGGTGGTCTTTTATACCAAAGCTCAAAAGGGGTGGTCTTGTTCCTTTTATTTGGAACCCTATTTAGCAAATAGCAGGTTGTCAACATAGCCTCACCCCAAAAGCCCTCACTAAGCCCGAATAGGACAACATGGGATTGACCATTTCTTTTAGAGTCCTATTCTTCCTTTCTGCCACACCATTTTGTTCCGGTGTGTAAGGAGCTGTGGTATGGTGTATTATTCCAGTCGATTGGAAATACACCGGATTAAAGTACTCACCACCTCTGTCCGTATGTAGGGTTTTAATCAACCCACTCTGATGAAGCTCCACTTCTTGTTTATATATCATAAACTTTTCAAGAGCTTCATCCTTAGCATGCAACAAATAAACATAGCAGAATCTAGTAGCATCATCTATAAACGTTACTACATACTTTTTATTTCCTAAAGATGGTGTAGCATGAAAATCACATAGATCGCTATGTATCAAATCTAACACTTAGTTTCCCTATGAACATGTTGCATGAAAGGCTTTTTGGTTATCTTATCCACCTTGCAAATGTGACATTTTTCATTGTTCATGTTAATAGGCGGAATTAAGCTCATTTTAGACATTTCTTTAACCCTTTTATAATGTACATGTCCTAGTCTAGCATGCTATAATTCCGAATCAGTCAAGTTGTTTCTACAACTAGTTGAAGCTATGCAATTCACATTACTAGTTGAAGCTATGTCATTAACATTACTAGTTGAAACAACACAAACAGATTCATTCATAAACGAAACATCAACATTCAACATAAACATTCCATTACAAAGATAACCAAAACCTACAAAAGTACCATGTCTTGACAAGATATACTTGTCACTTTCCAACACTTGTTTGTAAACACAATTATTCAACACAATGCCACTTAACAGATTCTTCAAATTCCGGGCACATACAAAACATTGTTCAAAAGTAAAGATTTTCCAGAAGTAAAAACAAGATGCATGGTTCCTATTCCCTTGATTGGTTCAGTTGCAACATTCCCCATCTTGATGATAGATCCGTCTTCAATTGGTTGAAAGTCTTTAAACCAACGAAGATCCTTGCACACATGGCTTGTTGCACCCGAATCAACCCACCAAGCAATATCATCATCCTGCACATAAAATGCTTCAGAAATTAGTGATACATAATTCTGAACCGAATTACTAAATTGTACTAAATTCTGACCTTGCTTACCCGGGTCCTTGGACCCGCTAGAACCAGCCTCTTTCTTGTTCTTTGACCCAAAGTTGTTGTTCTTCATCATCTTGCAGTCCCTCTTAAAGTGACTAACCTTACCACATTTCCAGCAAGGATAATTCGGCTTTTTGTTTGGACTCGAATTGTTGTTTCCTTGAAACTTCCGTTTCCCTTTGAACTTACTGTTTCCTTTGGATGATTCACCCATCTCAACCATATTCACAGAAGATGTCCCAGCCCGTTTCTTTTCATCATTGGCCAACATTTTTTCTTGTGCTCTCAAGCCTTCTTCAATTCTGAAGTGGGTTCCAAGTTCAACCAAAGTTAACTCTCCTTTCTGATGTTTCAAATTATGTTTAAAATCTTTCCACGAAGGAGGTAACTTGTCAATGATACTTGAAACCAAAATGGATTCATACATCTTCATGTCATGTTGGGCATACTGCCCCAGAATTCGTAACAATTCATTATATTGTTCCATGACAGGCCTTTCATCAACCATTTTGTAATTGTTAAAATTACTCACAAGAAACTTCTTACTAGAAGAATCTTCCGCCATGTATTTGGCTTCCAAAGCATCCCACAATAATTTTGCAGTGTCAACATTTTGATAAACATCGAATAGGGGATCAGACATACCATTCAGGATGTGGCCAAGACAGATGTAGTTGTCGTTTTCCCACTTTGACCGCTTCCTGACCTGTTCTAGATTGCCTTCCTCCAGTACCTCTGGGATTGGAGTTGTCAACACGTACACCACTTTTAGGGATGTGAGAAGAAAGTGCATCTTCTTCTGCCATCTTCAGAAATCCTGCCCTTCGAACTTCTCCAGTTTATCAAACTTGCTCGTCATATCCTACATCGATCCGCTTGCCATCTTCAAAGAAAATAATTTGATCTTTGTTGGGGAATTTGTTATAACCGGACGATCAGAGAGGCGTGTAATCACTCTCAGATCAAATTGTTTTGGTGGTTCTACCAAATAATTCAATCGGATACAACTCTGATTGAGAAATCGAACAAATTGTATATGTGTTGGTGAATTCGTATGAACCAGGGATGTGACCAAAACCTAATTTCGAATTGTACTTGGAATCCCCTATTTGGCAGTTTTATTTTCAAATTTTAATAAAATTGCTTTATAACTGCCTTCATTTTTGTTATAAAAATTAGTACGAAATTTAATAAAATTTTATTTTCTAAGGCATTTTCCATAAAGCAATTTAATTAAAATAACAACTCGACCCCAGCCAGGGCTCTGCCTCTTGGACCCCGCCAGGGGCTGCCGCCCCTTGGACCCTGCTCCCAAGGGCGTTGCCCCCCTTGGAATCCCCTATTCGGGGCTCCGCCCAAATACTTGGAATTATAAAAACTCAAACAAGCGTGCACTCCCGCACCTCCTAACTTGTTCGATGTATATTATAATTCCCTTGATCACCAAGTTAATCCCCGATTACACTAAAATATCTAACACTTCTTAAACGCTCCGTTTAGATGTCTTATAAAATTTTCCCTTCATCAACACCTAGAGAAAAAACTTAAGGATGGAGGGGGTAAAATTGTAATTATAGCAAGGTATGGGTAACGCAATGTGGTGTTTGTATGGAGTAGTGTTCCAAGCCAAGTACCACTGGTGGTGGTGGTAAGTGGGCGAATCAACATGTCCATGGTGGCAGCCGCCAGTGTCTACGCCATTCCTAGTGATATCCACCAATTTGAATTACCCTACCTGGTACCATCAGATCATAACTTTAGTTTGTCAAAAAATGACTTGTTTACAACTCAAGTCATAACAAGAACTTAATTAAGGTTTCATATCTCCAACTTTTGATTATACCAAACTTTATGAGGCATGGGCACAATCAAAACCTCCCCCAAAGGCATCTCAAGAGGTTTTCAAGCTTGTTGTTACCTCTTTAAAGAAACACAAGAAGGCCGATGTCAAGGTTGGTCTTCTCCCACTCTATTCTCTTTGTACATGTGTCACTTTGGCAAATTAAAATCCTAGTCCAGACATACTGTGTGTAACATGTTTATCTAAATAGTTTGGAAAATGAGTTGTAATAAAGTTGTAAACGGGTTGATGAATTAAACTTTTAAATTATTAAATTATTATTTAAGCGGACTCATGAGTCAAGCTTCTTAGGTATAAAACAACCCGAACATGACCAGTTTATTGAATGGGTTAGACAAGTTAACCGACACACTATATGGGTATTAAACGGGTTATAACTGGTCAACCCTTGATTATTTTCATGCCAGGTCATGGATTCTTAAGTAAATAAACTAAAAAGGATTATATATTTGTTAACTCAACAAAAATGGTACGCTTTTCATGCTACAAATATTGAACACATTTGTTTTATTAAATGGTATTGCAATTAATTGAATGTGTAAATATTTAATGGTTTTCTTCTTTGGTATGGTTGTTTAGGTCTTTAAGAAATGTCATGCATCTGTTGCATTTGGTAATACTTATTATTGGATATTTTATTGTAATTTGAGATTGCGTATGACGTTCAAATAAGAGTGCCCGCTTATTTGAATGTCATCGGGACTAACGGGGGATCCAAGGGGGCAGCGCTCCTGGGAGCAGGGTCCAAGGGGCGGCAGCCCCTGGCGGGGTCCAAGGGGCAGAGCCCCTGGCTGGGGTCGAATGAAAACTGCCAAAATAATCGAAATTTGATTATTGACTCTCAATAAAAAATTGCCATACAAAAATCTAGATTTTTTTTTATTTTATCTGATCAAAGATTGGTAGCCACTCTAATTGTTTGATCTGATAGTGATTACACGACTTTAGATTTATCCAAGCAATTTCGAATTATTCCCAACAAAGATCAAACAATTTCAGTGAAGATGACAAGCGGTGGTGAATCTTCGAAGGCTATGACGAACAAATTTGCGAAATTGGACAAGTTTGAAGGGCAAGACTTTCGTCGCTGGCAAAGGAAGATGCATTTTTTGTTGTCGACTCTGAAAGTGGTGTACGTTCTGAGTACCTCGATGCTCGAGGAAGTGGTGGATGAACCGCTGGAACAAACTAGGAAGCGTGGGAAGTGGTTGAATGTTGATTACATCTGTCGTGGGCATATTCTGAATGGTATGTGTGACTCTCTTTTTGATATTTATCAAAATGTTGAATCTGCAAAAGAACTGTGGGAATTACTAGAGGCCAAATACATGGCTGAAGACACATCTAGTAAGAAATTCTTAGTCAGTGATTTTATGAATTATAAAATGGTTGATGGTAGACCCATCATGGAACAATACAATGAATGTCTAAGAATTCTGGGTCAATTTGAACAACATGGTTTGAAGATGGATGAAGCAATTTCTGTTCCATCTTTCATTGATAAACTTCCTCCTTCATGGAAAGATTTTAAACATACTTTAAAACACAAGAAGGAGGAAATGAATCTGGTTGAACTTGGAAGTTGTTTTCGAATTGAGGAGTCTTGTCGGGCCATGGAAAATGTTAACAAAGATAAACACGTTGGTGGGTCTTCTGTTAACATGGTGGAAGAAAGTGGTCCTAGTCTCAAAAATTCTAACAAGGGAAACAACAAAAGAAAGTATCAAAGTGGGTTTAACAAGAAGAACAAGGCTATGAAGTATGCAAAACAGACCAATGATCAAGGCTGTTGGAAGTGTGGTAAACCAGGACACTTCAAGAGAGATTGTCGTGTTGGTAAAGCCAAGAATGAAGCTGGCCTTGGTGGATCCTCTAAGGATCCAAAGCAACAAGGTCAGAAATTAAAATTTAATTATAATTCAGATGTGAATTACGTTTCACTAATTTCTGAAGCATTTTATGTGCAGGATGATTCTGTTGCTTGGTGGTATGACTCGGGAGCAACAAGTCACGTATGTAAGGATCGAAGATGGTTCAAGGACCTTACATTAATTGAAGATGGATCTGTTTTAAAGATGGGAAAGGTTGCAACCGAGCCAATCCACGGAATTGGAAGTGTAGTACTAGTATTTACTTCTGGAAAAACTCTAAGTTTAAGTAATGTATTGTATGTACCTGGCATTCGGAAAAACTTGTTATCCGGTATCGTATTAAATAATTGCGGGTACAAACAAGTGTTAGAATGTGACAAGTATATCTTGTCAAGACATGGTTCTTTTATCGGATTTGGTTATTTATGTAATGGTATGATTATGTTAAATCTGGAAGTGCCGTTTAGTGATAATTCTGTTTGTATGATTGATTCGTCATCTAGTGTAAATTCGTCAAAATCTGAATTATGGCATGCTAGATTAGGACATGTACATTATAAACGACTTATGGAAATGTCTAAGATGAGCTTAATTCCGGCAGTTCATTTAATAAATGAAAAGTGCCATATCTGCAAGTTGAATAATATAACTAGAAAACCATTCTTGCAACATGTTACTAGAGAAAGTAAATTGTTAGATTTGATACATAGTGATCTATGTGATTTTCATGGTATACCATCATTAGGTAACAAGAAGTATGTTGTAACCTTTATAGATGATGCTACTAGGTTTTGTTACATTTACTTGTTACATGCAAAAGATGAAGCTTTGGAAAAGTTTAAAATCTATAAACAAGAAGTAGAGCTTCATCAAAGTGAATTGATCAAAACCCTACATACAGATAGAGGTGGTGAGTATTTTGATCCGGAATATTTCCAATCAACTGGAATAATACACCTTACCACAGCTCCTTACACACCGGAACAAAATGGTGTGGGGGAAAGGAAGAATAGGACGCTAAAAGAGATGGTTAATACCATGCTGTCCCATTCGGGTTTAAATAATGGGTTTCGGGGAGAGGCTATGTTGACAGCCTGTTATTTGTTAAATCGGGTTCCTAATAAAAGGAACAAAACAACCCCTTTTGAGCTTTGGTATAAAAAGACACCCGAGTTGCAAAAACTAAGAGTTTGGGGTTGTAAAGCCGTGGTTAGGCTCAATGATCCTAAGATAAGAAACTTAGGGGAAAGAGGTATAGAATGCATTTTCATTGGATAAGCTGAGCACTCATTTGATCACAGGTTCTATGTAATAGAACCAAATGACCACATTTCAGTACATACGGTTATTGAGGCAAGAAGTGAAAATGTAGAATATGATAAAGAAAGATTCACATATATACCTAGGCCAAAGGATATGAATCCTTCTCTCCAGATTTCTAGTGGAAAAGAAATTATGCCTTCAACTAGCACTGAACCAAGAAGGAGTTCAAGAGAAAGAAAGGCCAAGTCTTATGGTGACGATTTTCAACTGTACTTAGTTGAAGGATCTAGGATTGATATTAATTTTCAATATCAATATTGTTTCAATGTTGATGAGGATCCAAAGACATATAGTGAAGCAATGGCTTCAAGGGATGTTTCATTTTGGAAAGAAGCCATCCAATATGAAATGGACTCTATTTTGCAAAATAACACTTGGAAATTTGTGGATTTACCTCCTGGTTGTAAACCATTGGGAAGTAAATGGATCTTCAAGAGGAAGATGAAGGTGGATGGTACTATTGATAAGTTCAAAGCCAAATTAGTAATCCAAGGGTTTAGACAAAAGGAGGGTATTGACTTCTTTGATACATATGCTCCTGTAGCAAGGATATCCATCATTAGATTATTATTAGCACTTGCTGCTATACATAAATCTTGTAATTAACCAAATGGATGTGAAAACTGCATTTCTAAATGGTGAATTAAATGAGGAGATTTACATGAAACAGCCAGAAGGGTTTGTTATGCCTGGAAGTGAAAACAAGGTGTGTAAACTAATTAAATATCTTTATGGTTTGAAGCAAGCACCCAAACAGTGGCATCAAAAGTTTGATGAGATTGTATTGTCTAATGGTTTTGCTTTAAACCAAGCAGATAAATGTGTTTACAGCAAGTTTGATGCTTCTGGAAACGGAGTCTTGATCTGTTTGTATGTAGATGATATGTTGCTTTTTGGCACTAACCAAGATCAAGTTAATAGAACAAAAGAATTTTTATCATCTATGTTTGCTATGAAAGATATGGGGGAGGCTGAGGTGATTTTAGGTATTAAAATCAAACGTGAGAACATGGGCATTTCAATCTCTCAATCACATAGTATTGAGAAGATCTTGAACAAGTTTAATTTCAATTATTGTTCTCCCGCAAGTACTCCTGTTGATCCTAGTCTGAAGCTATTACCTAATAAAGGCATTGCCGTATCTCCACTTGAGTACTCAAGAGCGATTGGATCACTTATGTACGCTATGATCTGCACCAGACCAGATATAGCGTATGCTGTTGGAAAACTTAGTAGGTTTACTAGCAATCCTAGTACTCATCACTGGCAAGCACTAGGTCGAGTATTCAAATACTTGAAAGGAACCATGGATTATGGTCTAACTTACATTGGATTTCCTTCGGTGATTGAAGGATATTCAGATGCAAGTTGGATAAACAATAAGGAAGATCATTCTTCCACAAGTGGTTGGGTATTCCTACTTGGGGGAGGTGCCATTTCTTGGGTTCCAAAGAAACAGACTTGCATAACTGATTCAACAATGGAGTCTGAGTTTGTAGTGTTAGCCGCAGCTGGCAAAGAAGCTGAGTGGCTAAGAAACTTGATTTATGAGATTCCATTGTGGCCAAAACCAATGGCTCCCATTTCTATAAGGTGTGATAGTGAAGCTATACTGGCTAAGGTGTATAGTCAAGTGTATAATGGCAAGTCAAGACACTTAGGTGTGAGACATAGCATGGTTCGTGAGCTCATCATGCATGGTGCGATTTCCGTTGAGTATGTGAGAACTCAACATAACTTAGCTGATCACTTAATCAAAGGGTTAACTAGAGATCTCGTGAAAGGATCAGCTGTGGGATTAGGGTTAAAGTCCATTTGAAAACTCTCATGTTAAGATACCCAATTCCCACCTAATATGACGTTAGGTGCAGAATTCAATGTGGAAAGCTTAACATCTAGAGTTTGGAACACAACATTAAAATTATCCCAAAGGTATGTGTTTAGATCTGTAAGTTAAGTAAGGTTGAGGTATATCTTCTTAATAGCTCTTTTGAAAAATTGCATTTGCATGTGCAAGAGTAAAAGAACTACCTATATGAGCATGAAGTTTAGCTGCTTCAAGAAGCTTGGACTTGGCTTTGATACGCTTATGAAGGATAGGGACATAGGCTAGTAAAAGATAGTGTCAAGTTAGATCTATGTATGTAAACTAATGTGTATATTATCTTCATGTATTCAGTATGGATATTAAGGGTTCAATCCTTAGAGACACCCTTAAATTCGAATATTTGGAATGTGTAATATACTAATATGAAATTCAATCATCACGACATTTCATTTATGCATTAGTTTGTTTGATTGCTATGAACAAGTTAGGTAATCCTTGATTACACTAAAATGGGGGAGGTATGTTGGATATTTTAGTGTAATTTGAGTTTGCGTGTGACGTTCAAATAAGAGTGCACGCTTATTTGAATGTCAGCGGGACTAACGGGGGATCCAAGGGGGCAGCGCCCCTAGGAGCAGGGTCCAAGGGGCGACAGCCCCTGGCGGGGTCCAAGGGGCAGAGCCCCTGGTTGGGGTCGACCTGCCAAAAGTCCTTTATCAAAAATGCATTAGAAATTGAATTTCGGGCTAAATATGCACTTTTGGAAACATAAGGGACTAAAGGTGGTTTGTGCAAAATAAAAACTGCCTGCAGTTTGTGAAAACTGCATATACACTCCCAGTGAAAACTGCCAAAATAATTGAAATTTGATTACTGACTCTCAATCAAAAATTGCCATACAAAAATCTAGAATTTTTCTGATTTTATCCGATCAAAGATTGGTAGCCACTCCAATTGTTTGATCTAATAGTGATTACACGACTTCAGATTTATCCAAGCAATTTCGAATTATTCCCAAAACTTATGATTTTTTTCTCTAACCGGGTTGAAATGTATTGAAGCTTATGTGAGCAGCAAGAAAAAAAATCAAAATCAAGTACTTCCTTTACTATGATTTTTTTCTGGTGTGATCTACGAAATCACTCTCACTAGAATGTAGAGGTTGTGAGATGGGCGACTAGATCAACGGATTTAACTGAAAACACTTTTCGTCCAATCTTATTAAATATTTTTAATAATACTGAGTCAAAATCTTTGAATAAAGCAATTAGGATATGTATGCAGTAGATGTACGGTTCTAAGATACCTCTACCCATTTGACACATTCCCTTTATAGCTAAACTTTTTTATTTGATCTGTTAAAATTAAAAATAAATAAAAGTGATATACTATTAAGTAAATGGGTTGAAATTCCCTCCTATATGATGACATGCAGGTGGTGAATATAGATAATGATAGGAGCAGAAGGTGAATGTTGAGCTCTAATCAATGTTTTAAAAGCGATTTGTCTCTTTTTTCGGTAATCATTTGCTTAGAAAAACAGAGGACTTCTGCAGTATTGTCTAAACTAATGACTTGTGTCGTAGTCATTTTCACTTCTTTTCGTTTTATTAGTACAAAAAGTGTTGCTTTTTGATTGATCAACTTTAGAAAAAAACAAACTTTGCACTAATCCTACAGTAATTACTTATTTTAGCTAAACTTGAATTTCTAAAATGTACAACCACATAGATCAGTTTTTGTATGAGTTAATTATTCAAAATATTTGCCAAATCTGTATAGGTTTCTTTTCAAAAAGGATAGTTTTTCTTAGTGTTCAATTTTGTTGTCAAAACATGTTAAATTTAGATCATTTTCATGTTGGATTGTTAACATAATAACATTTTATTACTGAAGGTACTTTGGTTTAACTAACTAAAGCATGGTTTTCTTCGTTGTGACCAAGGAATTAGAAGATGGATCTATCTTGTAATGGCTTGTTTATGGCGATGACAAAGTTTGGTAATTGTAGGATCAAAAAACGCTTAACCAGGAATAACTAAGTGTAACACCCCAACCGAAGACGGAAACGTCGAGGCGTCAGGTATAATAGGATGCTCAAAGACACATGGCACTAATTAAAGTTCAAATATATTATTAAATCAAATTCATGCTCAACAACCAAACCAAACAAACAACTCCAAAACAAGACATAATAATCGTTTTAAAGTTTAACTAAGGCAAAAGTTCCATGATCCTAAGTGATAGAAAGCTTGCAAATCATCATCAATTGTTACCACCTGAAACATATGTGAGAAAAACATGGGTAAGCTAGAAAGCTGGCGAGCAACATAGGTTTTATAGTAAATCATGTAACAAAATATTTTATTTACAATTCATATGGCACATGTAGAACACTAAGCATAATGCATTTCACGAGTATGGGTCACAGTGGCACATTCAAACCTAAGCTGACATGTTTAACGGATTCTATCATCCCCCACTTCCCAAAAAGCAAATAAGCAAAATGTGTAAAATGAGCAGAACCAAATAGAAGTGGAGATGGGTCGTCACACCTATAGCGCTATAATATACTACCGGACGGTTTGGCCGAAATTAATGAATGCGAAAGTTGAAGCAAACCAACAAGTTTCATACAAAGCAAATAGTGATCACATAAGCCATAAAAAAATGAATTGTATAAATGATGTATAAGAATTTATACATCTTTTAAACGTCAAATATCCCCCATTAATGCGGAAATTCGCTGTGTTTTCATTGATTTAGATACTCATTTGAGTTATTTGTGAAAATGCAGGTCTGGGCTTCGGCCTAGTAAAGAAACAAAGGCTTTTGGAGCAAATTGGAGCAAAAATGGAACATTTCTGCCAAATTGCTAGACATGGCACGACCGTGCCAACCATTGGCACGACCGTGCCAAGCATCAAGAAGTCGGCACTATCATAAGACTGCACAATCCGAGCCAAATCAACACTTGGCATGACCGTGCCAACCCCAAGCACGACCGTGCGGGTGCAATCACAGGCTCTGATCAGCTAGTTTCCGAGTTCAACTTAGTCATTTTCGAGTGCGATATCGATAAGCACGACCGTGCCAAATGGTGGCACGGTCATGCCACCTCGGGGAAATTTTAGCGGGATCTTTCCGGATTTGGCATCAAACTTGGTCAACAACTCAGAAAGGCACCTGATACTTACCAAGCACGACCATGCCAAATGGTGGGACGGTCGTGCCAAATGCCCAGTAGCTTAAATACGTGAATTCAGCTAATTTGAAGGGGAGTTGGAGCACTTGGGTGGATTTCTCTCTCAAGAAGCTGATATTGGAAGCTTGGAGATTGAAGAAAGGAGCCTTTAGGAGGTTGTATCACTTGATAATCCAACTCATTTAGCTAATTATCTTGTCTTAAACATTAGTATTTTCACTTGTTATTCATGCACAATCCATATTACTTTATGTTTGTCTTAGTTATCATGAGCCTTGTAGGTTAAACATTTGGTGTTGTCTAAACTAGTTGAAGCTTATGAATATGTGATAATCATGGAAGTTGATGTGGTGATTGTTTTTGTTAATCTTCATAGTAGTGCTTGAATCTTGTTCTTGGAGTTCTTATCCATGCTTAGAGTCCTTGTTCTTGAATGTTTGGTCATAAGTATTTACATGTTGTGTTGGAAAGCCCATGTAAAGATTATGATTATTGAATCTTAGTAACTTGTTAGCATGATTCATAACATGAAACTAGGAATGGTAATTGTTAACATGCTTGAATGATGATTTGAACATGTGTAGGAATTCTTGCATTTATATTTGGAAAAATCATAATAATGTTTACTTGGATTCTACAGTTGTGTTTGTGTTAGATTGATGATTTTTTGCCAAGATTGTTATCTAGCATGACCATGCTTGTGGTTTTTTTGTCAAGAACATGATGATAGTGCTACTTACTTGAAAGCAAGTTAGGGTGATTGTTATGTTGTTCATGGTAATTTTCCCAAACTTGTAGAGTTAGGAGTTTTGACAAACAAATAACTCTTGTTTAAAGGTTAACATTAACTAAGCAAGTGAGCTTCAAATAATAATTTTTAGGTGATTAGAGTGATTATTTCATTTTAGTTTTTCTAAGGTTTATTAAACTAGGAAACCTTGATTGGAGACTTAGTTAACTTAGAGCTTGCATCACCATTGATCCTCCACTTAGTTTTCACATGTTTGTTTATGGATACTTAGTTTAGGCAACCCTTTCTTAGATATTGTCATTCTCTAGTTTAGTAGTAGTTTATTATTTTGCATGATAAATTAGGAACAAAACCAACTCATCAATTGGAAAGGTTCAAAAGTAACAAAAATTTAGTACTGAGACACCGAGTCCACAGATTGATATCCGGTTCTTACCAGTGAACTATACTACCACCTGACGGGTACACTTGCCCTATGTGTGTGTAGTTGGTTTTAAGTAAAAACTATTTTAAAACCTAATCTGTGTGAATGAAAATTATAATAATAAAAATATATTTAATTCACGCACCTCAAGTTTTTGGCGCCGTTGCCGGGGACTCGGTCTTCTCAAGAATGGTTGGAGTTATTTGTTAAATCATTGTGAAAAGTGTACAAAATTTTGTCTAGTTGTTTTCATTTGTCTCACATGATTAATTGGAAAAAAAATTATGTTGTACAATTCGCGTCTCAAGCTGTTCCCTGGCAAGCTTAAATCTCGTTGGTCAGGACCTTACACGGTGCAGTCTGTGTTTCCATACAGAACAGTGGAAATAGGCCATGAGGATGACCGCCTGTTCAAGGTCAATGGGCACAGACTGAAGTCGTATGTTGGCGGCCCTATGGATAGGCGTGAGGAGGTTGTCACCCTCCACCCCAAGAACAAATGAATTCGGGGTGGTGAGTCTAGCTGAAGACTCGTAAATAAACTTAGCATGTTCTTGGGGTTTCAGTTGTTTTTCTGTTTGGTTGCTTAGTTTCTTTTCAGGTTGCGGTTCATCTTGGACGCGAGGGATGTTGGAACACATTGTCGATCTTCAGGTATGTAGTTCGGCTCTTTCTTTGGTAGGAAGTGTTTCATGAGTGATCCAGATTCAAGTGGTGTTTGTATTTGGGTTTATTAAACTTAAATAATTAAACTTAAATAATTAAACTTAAAAAAAAACCGGCACTATCAACAGTGTTTTCTGGCACTATCAGATCTGATAGTGCAGGTCCATTTGCAGAAGAAGCCCATAACCCAATTTTCTTTAAAATCTTCAAAACCCCACTTGAATCTCATAAACTCACTCAAGAATCCTCCCCACTTCCTTCCTTCTCTCAAGAAATCTGTATTCTTTTCATCCCAATCTTCGTTCCAGGTACGAATCTTTCCACTTTCTCTTTGTAGTTGTTAAATATTTAAGGTTTGTTCTTCAAGTTAGGTTTTCTTTAAAGTTTTTAGGGCTTGGTCTAAATCGTCCGATTCAAGCCCGTTTTTCGTGTTTTTTATGTTGTTGTGCTTCACTCTGGACTGATCCACAAAACCCCCAAGCAAAAGTGTTGAAAAATCGGGGTTTTGGGTGCGTTTTGAGGGATTTCGCAGGCTGCGGTTCCGTCACGTACGGTCGTGCCAAAACTTGGCACGACCGTGTTCTTCATAAAGAGTAATAAACTGTCACACCCCGACCCGCAGCGGAATAAGAGTCGGGGCATAATTGGGTTATCACCAAAGCTCATGATATTTACTAATATGTTTCATATTTATTAAAGTCAAAATTACATTCTCAATAATCCAAACATGTTCATACAAATACAAAGAAAAATAATCAACTAAACAATCCAAGCTCTAAACCAGTTTATTCTTCTAAGCCAATCCTATGTGTTTCTTGCTGCAGCTGGTCCACCTGTATCATGTGTAAAAGTGAGGGTTTTTGGGTCAACATAAGTTGGCGAGTGAACCTTGTTAAATAAACATTTATTATTGATTTCTTGTTATCTTTATCATGGAAAAATTGTGCAATAGTCATATGTGAGCAAATGTAAATAATCAAACAATAGCAATAACAACCACAAACAATAACATACAATAACATACAATAACATATGAACTTGCATGAATATATAACATGAATGAAACTGTATATGTTGGCAACGTCACGTTCACGCTCATAATGTAATGGGGAACTGACGGCCTATGATGAATGTCTGTGCGATCAAGGCTCAATCAAACGGAGCCGATCGTATGTTGGCAACGCCAGGTTCACGCTCATAATGTAATGGGTAACTGCTCAACGCTCATAATGTAATGGGGAGCGGCGGCCTATGATATTGCATGTACTGAAAATAATAAATTAAATCTAAACAATAACTACACAAACAGTTGATACAAGCTGAATACACATTTGTTCATGATATGATGTATGCACAACGATTTAAATATAATAAATGGTAAGACACATGATACACCCAAAAAACGTGTTTAAAACGGGGAATTTGTAGAGATTCACTCACATTGGGTGCGTTCGGTTGGAGATGATGAGATGCGCACGAGTTTGAAGGATTGATCAACGAGGATTAACTAACCTAAATAATAACGGAAGGTATAGTAAATGAGTGGATTTTATTAATAATTTTAATAGGATTTTTAAATATATTTTTGTGAGTTTAAGGCTATTTCCTATCTTTAAAAACATTATTTTTAAGTATTTTTAATTGAATTTTAAATTAAATTAAATAAATAAAAATATAAAAAAATGTTGACTTTTGCGTTGACCATTGACCGTTGACTGTTTGACTGTGACTGTTGACTGTTTGACCGGTTCTATTGTGTGCATGTATGCGCTGGGTGAGGCTCGAACCCGAGACCTCCCGTACGCGTGCACGCAGCTCTACCAACTGAGCTACGTGTCTAACCCGAAATATTTCTGTTTTTAATTATATTTATATACTCTTTTAATTTATTCAAAATTCATTTATTTTTAAAAGGATTTTAATTATCAAACCGGTGCCGTTCGAACCCGGGACCTGTGATTTAATGTTGCACACAGTCCACCGCTGGACTGTGTGTCTAACTTGGTTAATATACTGATTTTTATTATACTTAACATCTAATTGCGAAAGGATCCGGTTCAGTTTAAAAAGGAACATTTTAATTACAGAGAGTGTGTGTGTGTGTCAAGGATCGAACTCGGGACGTATGCGTATTGTTTGCACACAGTCCACCGCTGGACTGTGTGTCTAACCCGTTTATAATACCGATTTTAATTAATCTTATAATCATAACATACTTCATCTTCTTCGCTAAATTCACAGACAATGATTAATCAACTGTTTCTTGCTTAAGACAATTAACAGACATACTAATGATTTATATGTAACGGATAGGAAAAGTTTCGGGAATGAACATACCGGAATGATGATCTTTCTCAGAACTCCGGCGAAGTCGTCGGCTCTGTTTTTATGAACTTCGACTGAGCGAACAAATTAACAGTTCTGATTAGCTAATTGTGGAATTGAAGCACTAAACAAGAGTTATCAGAAGGTTTGAATGACTATACCGTTTCACAGCGGAAAATAGGAATTTTCAGAAGTTTTCCGACGAGAGTGAATTATCCGATATCGACGTCTGAAACTGATTCTGATTGAAGGGTTTGAGTTAGCAAAAGCTTAACGACTGATAGACGATGAAAGAAATGAGAGACTTACTGATTTGATGGAAGACACGGTTTTCCGGCGAAAGTCCGGCAAGTTCAAAAAGCTGCTCCGACGAACTGAAAGTAGTGCGAAAATGAAATTGAAGGTCTGCAGATGAGTTTGAGTCGCGAGAGGGGACTATGATTGGAGTAATTCAGAAAATGCAGGTTTTCGGTTATTAAAACCGATCAACTCTTGAATTCAAGTCCATTTAAAGCTAAATTGATTGGAGGTGTCGGTGTATCGGTTATAATCAGTAAACCGCGAACGATCAAACGTTTTTGGACGTTTGGTGACCGATTTCGGTTACAGTTAGCGTAAACAGATCGATTCATGGTTGAACATAAGATTTAATTTATTCCTAGAACTATCAGAAAACATCAAGTGGCGGAGTGGTTACAAGTGTGCGTGTTAAGTCGTTGAGCTCTTTCCGGCTGACCCGGGTTCGAGTCCTGGCAGCCTATATTTCGTTTTATTTATTTTATTTTTACTTTTTATCAATTATAACTTTTATGTTCTAGTTTGTTTATTAATTATGCATCATTAAAAATTAAAATTGACATAAATACGCAACGAAACATTTATAACTTGATATTCGATTACAAACGGAGCGGGTTTGGAAAACCCGTTTTTGACAAATGTTACATAAACTGCATCAGGAAACCCAGAAAATCATCACGCACGACCGTGCCATCATATGGCACCGTCGTGCTCTTCATAAATTCTTGATGAAACTGGAAATTCTGCCCAGAAATTCAATAAGCACGATCGTGCCAACATTTGGCACGGTCGTGCCCTTCATAAAGATTTATAGTTTTTTTTCCCACAAAATCCACCCAGATTCGGTCCTGCACGACAGTGCTTGAGTGTGGCACGGTCGTGCCCTTCATAAAGATTTATAGTTTTTTTTTCCCACAAAATCCACCCAGATTCGGTCCTGCACGGCAGTGCTTGAGTGTGGCACGATCGTGCTTCGTGAAGAACAAACCAAGAAAACTTCATAATTTTGGCATCTTCATAAAGCTTGCTGAAATAAGCATGCACGGTCGTGCCATTATACGGCACGGTCGTGCGAGCCCGTCTGGAAACCAGTTTTGCTGATTTTCCGCATTATAATTGCTGATTTTGTTCTATTCTTGCAGATGAATCACCCATTTCTTCGTTTCAGCGACAATGCCAGGGAAGGGAATTATAATGCGAAGGTTGAAAGACTGTGGGCTCAAAGGCACTTAATCGTGCCTATGAGGACGCTGCAAACGGTCGATAAGGGATTGTTGGGTTGGGTTGTTTATGGTAATCTTGGTCAGGTGTGCAAGTGTGCAGTTTTGAAATTGATGATATGCCAGTCGCTAGATGGTGCAGTGGTGTGTTGGAATGTTTCATACTACCTTCTTTCGCTCCATTTCTAGCCTTTGCAAACCAGGGAAGTTTTCGTATTCCCGCTTCCTCCACTGCTATACTATTGCATTGCATTTTGCTCATTTTTTTGTACATCGTGGGCGATGTACAATTCAAGTGTGAGGAGGTGGTTAAGCTTGTTTATGGTTGTCTGAAAAAAAATAATAATAATAACAAAACTCTCTTGAATAATCAACTCAACACAAGTTTTATATAAATCTAAAAGTTTTTGATAAATTCACAAAGGTGAACAAAAAGGATTTGCTCGAATAAAAGTTACCATTTAGTAATATTTTTTGTATAAAATTGAGCGTGAGAAATCAAGCAAAATTCTTACCTGTTTGCCTTGCATAATTACCCAATACGCCCGTTTTTGTGAGTTATTTTTTAGCCTTATAGCTTTAGAATTATTTTTGCTCATATTTTTGCGGGCAAAGATTGAGTGCGCCGGATGACTTTCGCGATTTAGAACTTGTGTTAGGCATGCATTTTGAGAACACAAAGCAAGCACATAACATAAAAATGATTGAGGCAGTAGGAAATCTTTTATTTTTAACCAATTTCAATTATCCTTACACCCAAATCACACCCTTAGTTAAACCAATTTGAGCCTCTCCCTTTCATTTCATATAAACCACTAAATATCACCAATCAGCCAATTTAACCTTTTCTTTTGAACCCACATTTTTTTTGGTTTAAAGTCTGATCCGGTTAAGACTAACTTGTAAGCTTTCTTGCATAGTTTATCAATTTATTAGTCATAACATCATAGCTTAGAGTTTTTTTATCTAAGTAGACGTACTTAGTTCCCTCTAAAGTGGTGAATCAAAAAAAAAAAAAAGAAAAAAAAAAGAAAAAAAAAAGAAAAGCTGTGTCAATTGGCTTTACTAGAGAAGTTTTGTGGATACATCCAAGCGGTTTGCTAGCTCTCGGTTAGTTATTTGGATAGTTTTATTTTTATTCACTTCAAGTTAGTCGAGCCTTCGGTCTTAAGCCATTTTAGCCACTTTTATAAATCCATTTCCACACCCTTGACCCTAACCAAATTACAACCCACACAAGACCTCTTGATTTTTGATATGTGTTGGTTAAGTGTTTAGATTTGATCCTTATACAAGCTTATGATATCGCATAGTCATTGTCTTGGCATCGAATGTTCTAAACATACTCATTGAATTGTATGATCCCGATATTTAGCCGAGTGTGTGTGAACATTGCGAGGATGTAAGGTGAAATTGTAGGGATGCTGAGATGAATCATTGCTCATATCCATATTTCATATACTTTTTGGTTTTTCCTTTTATGTCGAGTAATCCGTTTTCTTTTACCCAAGTTATTTATTTGTGCTTATATAACGCTAGTTGAGATGATTGCAAGATAGAATTTTGTTTACTTTAGTTTGTTTGAGGACAACCAAAGTTCAAGTGTGGGGATGTTTGATGTATAAGAATTTATACATCTTTTAAACGTCAAATATCCCCCATTAATGCGGAAATTCGTTGTGTTTTCATTGATTTAGATACTCATTTGAGTTATTTGTGAAAATGCAGGTCCGGACTTCGGCCCGATAAAGAAACAAAGGCTTTTGGAGCAAATTGGAGCAAAAATAGAACATTTCTGCCAAATTGCCAGATATGGCACAACCGTGCCAACCATTGGTCATAAGTATACATGCTTAAAGTCCTTGTTCTTGAATGTTTGGTCATAAGTATTTACATGTTGTGTTGGAAAGCCCATGTAAAGATTTATTGAATCTTAGTAACTTAATAGCATGATTCATAACATGAAACTAGGAACGGTAATTGTTGACATGACTTGAATGATGATTTGAACAAGTGTAGGAATTCTTGCATTTAGATTTGGAAAAATCATAATAATGTTTACTTGGATTCTATAGTTGTGTTTGTGTTAGATTGATGATTTTTGGCTAAGATTGTTATCTAGCATGACCATGCTTGTGGTTTTTTTGTCAAGAACATGATGATAGTGCTACTTACTTGAAAGCAAGTTAGGGTGATTGTTATGTTGTTCATGGTAATTTTCCCAAACTTGTAGAGTTAGGAGTTTTGATAAACAAATAACTCTTGTTTAAAGGTTAACATTAACTAAGCAAGTGAGCTTCAAATAATAATTTTTAGGTGATTAGAGTGATTATTTCATTTTAGTTTTCCTAAGGTTTATTAAACTAGGAAACCTTGATTGGAGACTTAGTTAACTTAGAGCTTGCATCACCATTGATCCTCCACTTAGTTGTCACATGTTTGTTTGTGGATACTTAGTTTAGGCAACCCTTTCTTAGATATTGTCATTCTCTAGTTTAGTAGTAGTTTATTATTTTGCATCATAAATTAGGAACAAAACCAACTCATCAATTGGAAAGGTTTAAAAGTAACGAAAACTTAGTACTGAGACACCGAGTCCACGGATTGATATCCGGTTCTTACCAGTGAACTATACTACCACCTGACGGGTACACTTGCCCTATGTGTGTGTAGTTGGTTTTAAGTAAAAACTATTTTAAAACCTAATCTACGTGAACGAAAATTATAATAATAAAAATATATTTAATTCACGCACATCAATAAACGTTTATGCAAAAGTATGCAACATATGTATCATCCCAAAAAGAGGTAAAAAGGGAACTATGTACTCACCTTAGGGTGCAAGCAAAACCAAATAATTGCAAATGCCTAAGACGTTGGGAGAAATCCCAAAGTGTTAACCTAACATATTCAACCGATAAACGATAAGGGTTAATTGGTATTTACTTAGATTTATGTCTAGACATGTTAGGACTATAGGAATTTAAGGACTTATGAATTCTAATTTGGAAATGCTAGGATTTAGAGATTTATGATCGAATTAGTATTGGGTTTTTTTTTAATTATTTTAAATAGGCAATTAATAGTTTAAAAGGCATGATATAATTAATCCACCTATTAGTTATAAGAGGTTAAGTAAGTTGAACAACACAGGCTTGGTTGTAACACCTCATTTTATGTACAAATAAAATTATATGAAAGATCGAGGTAGCTAGACAAGCTTTGGCTATTATAGAAAATCGTTTGATAATAATAATATATTATACTTGACCTTACTCTGTTTTTGATAAACTTAGGTTAAAACATAGAGAAAGATGAGCATGTCCCAACAAGATACTTATACTTTTATATAGAATGTTATATTTGAGAAGATATAAAACAAAAAACGAGATAAGGAGCTATATTAGTTATTAATTATAATTTAATGATATTACGTAATAATAACATAATAATAATATTAATATCTTAACTTGATCAAGAAGGGCACGTGTGTGGGTGTGCTATGTATTACACAAGGAACCAGGTATGTCAAAATACCAATATGCACACCACACACGAAGGTTTTAAAATGGATCCACAGTTGGTTAAAAAAAAACAATGTTGGGACTCGAAAATCTATATTGGGTTTTAAGATAGCACAACAATGGGTTTTAAGATATATGCATCATTGAAAAGTTATACATGTTCCCAAATCTACATTCCAAAGATCCTAATTCCTTATATTCATGCTTTCATATTATTCATATGGAGAATAACTATCCATGATAGCTTATTCTATTTACTATGATAACCAAATATTCTACACAGAAGGTTTTGTAAAAAGAAAAAAAGAAGTGGGTGTAGTAAAGAAAAAGAATAGATTTGGTTGGAGAAATAAAACATGCCTGAAACGAGAATGTGACAAAGGGTCAGACCAGTGGACTGGACTGGTCGACCAACTTAGTTCATTTTTTTAAGAAAAAAAAATCAGTTTTATTGTTATTATATATGTATGTATATATATGTGGTCATCTTCTTCCTTTTAACCCTAATCAAACTTGAAACTTTATAATCCAAAACCCGAAGCATAATTCACTGACTTTAAATATTGTTACTAAAATGGTATAAAGGTAGGATTTTCTCACCTCATACTGAGATGAGAATCGATAATGATCAAAGGTGAGCAGCCACGATGAAGACAACCAGCTTGTGTTAAGAAAGGAAGTCAACCACATTGAATCAAAGACAGTGTAGAACTTTGATGAATTGGAGAACGCCTAATAACACAAAGACGAGAAAAGAATACGGAAACAACAATGGCGATTCTTTTTCTTTGGTGAGGTTTTAGATGTTTTCGTGCGATGTGGAGTTGTTGAAATGGAGGGATCAAAGGAACAGGTTGCAATTCCGCTGCGATTCCGGTGAGGTCACAGACGGATCAATGGTTCCAAGTTGCGAGTGGTAAAGGTTCGATGGGTATTAAAGAGTCTGTATTTATACAATAACGGACCGACTCTCCTCGATTTGGAAAGTTCCGCAAAAACAATAAGATTGTGATTGATACGGTATATTATATGTTGATATTCTGCCAAACAAATGACGCGTCGTATACTTGGTATGATGCTTGGTTGGAAGCAAGATAAAAAAAGGAAGCGAAATAACGAGGATTTGCTGATTGAAGGTTTCGCCGAAGAATCCGGGTATGCCGGAATTTACTATTGGAACAATAAAGGATAGGCGGTTTTGTTTTTGTAAAAAAAAAAAGGTTTCGGGACATGGCAATTCAAGTCCCTGGAGTTTGTTGATACTAGTAAAAAAAAAGATACATCTAGTTCCAACTAAAATTGAATTGTTGAAGTTTGAAGGAACAACCCCTTCAGTTTCTTGTTCTTTTATAGGTTCAACTTTTCCTTTTTTTTAAACCCTTTTCTTGTTTAGATAAAACAACAACAACAACAACCATACCCAGTAAATCCCACACATAGCAGAGTTATTAGTAGGGTCTGGGGAGGGTGGGATGTAGGCACACCTCACCCCTATCCCTACGGATATAGAGGCTGCTTCCAGCGAGACCCCCAACTCCAAGACAAACAGCCAAAAAATGCAATACACATTAACAGGAAGTGGTAGAAGTGCACATGTATCGATCAACTAAAAGACGGAAGTTAGGACACAATAGCACTACCTAAAAGTCCTTAACCTTAATCCTACGTCTCCACACACTCCTATCCTAGACCATGTCCTCAGAGAGTTTCAACTGTACTAAATCTTGCCTAATCCGCTCGTCCCAGGTCAACCTGGGCCTGCCTCTACTCCTCCTCCTCCCCTCCACAATGAGGGTTTCCACTGCCCTAACTGGCTCCGCCAACTGCCTCCTCTTCACATGACCAAACCATCTCAATCGCCCTTCCTTTATCTTATCCGCTATACTAGCTACTCCTAACCTTGCCCTTAATACCTCATTTCTTATCTTGTCTAATCACATGTGGCCACACATCCACCTTAGCATTCTCATCTCTGCTACCTCCATCTTGAGCGCTTGTGTCTTCTTAATGGCCCAACAAGCTATCCCGTATAACATAGCAGGTCGAAATGCCGCCCTATAGAATTTTCCCTTTAATTTACCGGGAACCTCTTATCACACAAAACCCCGGAGGCTGCTCTCCACCTACACCAGCCAGCCTGGATGCGATGCGTTACGTCACTATCGATCTCCCATCCTTTTGCACAAATGATCCTAGATACTTGAACTTAGTTGCTTGTGGAACCACTTGACCCTCAAGAGTGATCTGATCATCCTCATCATTGCCTACACTACTAAAATCATAGTGAAGGTACTCTGTTTTAGATCTGCTAATCCTTAAACCCTTGTTCTCTAGAGCTACTCTCCATTCCTCTAGCCTTGCATTCAGGCTTTGTCTAGTCTCCGCAAGTAACCAATATCATCTGCAAAAAGCATGCACCACGGAATTGTCTTCTGGATCGACTTGGACAACTCATCCAAGACAACTACAAAAAAAAACAGACTCAATGCAGACCCTTGGTGGAGTCCTACCTCCACAGGGAATGAAACAGTGTCCCTTACAGGAGCACGTACCCTAGTTTCAGTTCTATCATACATATCCTTAATTATGTCTATATACTTCCCTTGGAGCCCTCTAACCTCCAAGCTATCCCAAATCAAACTACATGGCAGACTATTGTTGGTGCAGAATGTCTATGTCTTAGTCTTATATCGAGTTTGTATTGTATAGAGCTGGATAGGCTAGGTTAAGAAGTATTTATGAAAAGTCTTAGCCAAGTTCGCCCATGAAATGACATGTTTGAGCATGTTCGACCGAACTTGCATAGGCAAGTTCGGGCGAACTTACATTTTTGGGTCGAACTTGTAATCCTATAAATACCTAGCTTGTGTGTCTCATTTGGAACTTTGGCATTGTTTTTAGCAAACCAATGTTGGAGAACGGATCTTCGAAATCTGGTAAGATGCTAGAACTGGTGGGAATCTCTTTGACAATGGGCTGGGAGCTAATCTGTTAAAATCTGAAAAGTTAAAACGATGAAAAGTTCATTAATTTGAAACTTTGATTTTGAAAATATCAACAGTTTGTCGTAACGGGTTAAACCGGGGTCATTAACTTGGACTCGGCAGACAAATCGGTTAACCAAGGTCATTAGCTTGAACTTGGTCAACTGAGTGGATTTTCATAACTGGTAAAAAGTTGGAAAGTTCAGGGTTAAAAATGGAAAATTTGAAAAAGTTTGAAATTTTTGAGGTTTGGCAAGTTCGGCCAAACTTGCTAAATAATTCGAGTTTAATAATCAGCAAGTTCGACCGAACTTGCAGATGGCTGAGTGTTAGTTTTACGATAAGTTCGCCCGAACTTCTCTGGCCTAATGATGGGCTTATCAAGTTCGCTTGAACTTGACATGGTATAAATACCATTCAAGTTTGGCCGAACTCATTCACTTGATATCAGAACTTTTTGAGCGAACTTGAGTGTTTTGAGAGAATTTGTGTGAAATTGTCATTTTTAAGCCGTTATACTGTCAATTTGAAGATAGTTTTTGGTGATTAGCACACCAACTACTATGGCAGAGGTAATTAATTGATAATAAACCATGTTTGAACTATTAACAAACAAAACCAAATCTAAAAACTTAAAATCTGATAGTTTTAGGTGTTATTGGACAAAATTGAACATAGATCTTTGATCTACACTTAAAATCGACCGTGAAATCGTTTTTGATTGAACTGAATATCATGTTTGCATGCCTAAACTTGTTTGGTCTGAATGAAGAAGACGACAAGTTCGGCCGAACTTGTTGTCAACTTCGACCGGACTTGTCCAAAACACACTTGAATAAATCAGGAACATGTTCGACCGAACTTGAGTGTTGAAATATTTTTGATCATACATGTTCGACCGAACTTATGTTAACAAAAATGATTTGTTTATAGTGTAAGTTCGACCGAACTTATTCTTTAACATGAAACATGTGTCTCATACATGTTCGGCCGAACTTTATATAATAAAACTGTAAGTTCGCCCGAACTTGCATTAAGAAAAATTTTGAACATGTGTGTTACATGTTCTGGCGAACTTGTTAAAATCAGTGTGTTTAACACTAATCAAGTTCGCCCGAACTTGATTAAAGTGTTAGGAAAAAAATGTTAGAAAAATTTTTGTGATTTTTCCTCGAAAAGCGTGCTATTGTTTTATGTCGTTTTTCATGCACAGATTCCAGCACGTGTTATCTCACTTGACAAGTCTATTTGTCCGTCGCTGAAGGAATATGACAGCATTTTGAAGTTTCTTGAAGATAGTCATATTCGCCGAGCTATTACTGAGCGCACTGTTTCTTATCGATCTGATGTTATTCACTTCTGGATGAACGCGAATCTAAGCGCTGATGAGAAGGCAATCTCTTCTACAGTACAGGTTGGTGATGAAATAAAGCTGATTACAGTTACTTAAGGCAATATTCGAAGAATTTTAGAGCTTAAAGATAAAGAAGATGATCCGATTCATCTAGATGAGAAGATGGTTCGCGGATGTTTCTTCCGCATGGGATATAAAAGGAGTGTGAATAAACCAACACTGAGGAAAGGGGAAGTGCCAAACCCCTATAAACTTTTGATGCATGCTCTAATTCACACGTTCAGCCATCGCAAAGCCGGGTTAGATGATGTTCAAGATTATTTGGCTAGCATGGCAACGGCGCTTATTTTGAAGAAGCCGTTTAATGTTTCTAAGATGGTATTTGTTCACATGTCAAAGAATATGGAGGATTCAAGACTGTGTTTATATCCAAGATTTATACAGATGCTGATCAATGAGAAGTATCCCAACATTGCTCGAGATCCTAATGATGTTCTTTATTTGGTTCATCTCGACGAAACCACAGTGAAGAAGCTTATCAAGTTTCAGAAACAAGCTTCAGCTCCTATCGCCAAACCTGTATTTGGAGCAATTAAAGATTCAGATTATGTATCGCCACCTGGTAGCAAATGGAGAAAAGAAGGTAGCGACGATGAGAATGAGCTAAAAGCTGAACGAGAATGGTTTAAAGAGTTTAAACCAAAGGCAAGAAGTGAATGGTTTTTGAAAGATGAAGCTGATAAATCAAAGAAGAAGCGAGGGTCAAAGAAAGTTGAGACTTTGCTTGTTGATGAGGAGGAAACTGAGAATGTTGAGGCAGTGGCTGGATCTAGCGTTGCAGTCGTTAATGAGAGTCAAGAAACAATGTAGTCGACTCAAGAAGAAGTAATTTCTGCTACGTCTGAAAATAAAGAATCTGATAAAGAGCCTGAAAAGACAAAGGCTGAAATAAGAGCAGAAAAGAAAAGAGATTGGATGCAGATTTTGATCCGAATGCAGAAATAGATTCTGATGAGGAGAGGCCAAAGAAAAAGACTAAAAGAACAAAGTCACTTGCAATCGAAATTTCTAAGAAAACTACAGGGTCACCTCACACGAAAGGAAAACGAAAGGCCAAGAAAGCTCAGAAAGCCGTGAGCAAAAGATACAAGAGCAAGATACAAAGCACAGAAGCCACACAAGAACCTTCTGGTGCTCAGGAGAAAGGAGCAACACAAGAACCTCATACACAAGAACCTCCTGTTATCATTTATGCTGAAACAGAAAGGCAAGGAGTTACACAAGAACCTCCTGTGTCTGAGTTTGTTGAAATTCCGATCGTTGAATCGCCGAGTGCTCAAAAGACTTCTATTCCTGAAAGCTCTACTCCAAAGAAGTCTACACCAAAAACTGCAACAACAAAAGGCTTAACACCAAAGACGCCGAGGGAAGTATGTTTGGTGATATGCCACATGGTCCTATAAGTCTTGAAGACTTGGATGAATTTTTCCCTGAAACGAATGCTGAGATGTTAGAGAAGCGTGTGAGGTTTTGGAAGATAAAGTCGCGAAGACTGAGTTAGAAAAGGCTGAGCTCGAAAAGAAGGTAAATAAAAGCAAAGTCGAAAAGGAAATTCTTGATGATAGAGTGAAGGTGCTCGAAAATGAACGTGAATATTACAAAGTGCTGATAGAGAGTCTGCAGGACGCAAATGAAAAATTACAAACAGAGATTGTAGAGTTAAAGAAAATTCAAGCTCTGAATGATCGAAGATTCATTAGATTACAAAAGGTGTTATCCAATAATCTGAATATTGATTTTATCGCCGAATACGATCGTCTGGATCGTCAAGAAGCCAAGGAGCGTGCTGAAAAAGAATTGGCTGAGGGTGGTAAAGGGAAGCAGGTAGAGGGAGAAGCCCCTAAATTTACTACAGAGAAATCTTCTGATGTTCCTGAGAAGTCTGCTGAAGATGTTTCAAAAGCTTCTGAGTCTGATATATAAAAGGTTGACGAATCTGTCAAGCCTTCGGATCCTATTGTCATGACTGAAGAAAAATGTGACATCCAGGGTTTTTCGGATAACTTAAACGTAATACTTGTCAAACTAATTACGTGCTATGTGTATGAACGTGTATGAGTTAATGAATACGTGGTGTGTGATTACGTGAATTGTGTTAGTTACAAAATATATGTATATATAATAAATATGTGCACGAACCGAACTGCGACACGAACCAACTTTGATTCCTTGTGACTCCAGGAATTAACCAAGTTTAGATCTTAAACCTTAAGCCATTCTCGGCCATATGCAACCCAAACCGCAAACCCAAACCGAGAACAAGCCCAAAAACCGCAAGATCAAACCAAACTAACCCGTGTGCAAACCAAACCCCAAACCCATTGCGTAAAACCCAAACCGACCCAACCCAAGTCCCTCGGCCACAAGCTTAAGCCTAACCGTAACCCTCATCTCCTTTGCGCTATATATACACACACCCATGCATGTTTCATTCACAAACACAAACCCTAACAAACAAAACAGCCGTCGGCTGCCTTCTCTTGCTCCATTGATCGCGAACAGCCGATCATCCATTCCATTCAACCGCAAACAGCCCTTGTTCACCTCCATTTAGTCGCAAGATCAACCATTGTTCACCTCTATTCGATCACAAAACAGCCTACATCATCGCCCGGTCGCGACAACAGATTCTTCATTCCATTCGATCGTGATTTTGCTGGAACAGCCGGATACTTCTTGTCCAAGTCCCGGCTCGTTTACCTAGTTATTCAAGGTTAGGGTTATCTTTGATTACGAGATCATGTTTGGATATATATATGTGCTTGAATGAAGTAATTGGTTTGTTTTCGGATTATATGTGTTGTAAGTAATCGGCTAAACTATCCATTGTTAGCATGTATAATTGTTTGCGAAACTTGTGAGTTTGCGAATATGGTTGTTTGTAAAAACTAGAAGTAAGAACTAGGGTTTGCATGGATAAGTTATTAGTAGTGATCTATGATTAGAAATCGGTTTTTGCTCGCTTAGGTTGATCAATAGGAACGGTTTATGCAAGTTGTAATAAAACAATTGCTGAGTAATAGTTACAGCCGACTTCATCTGGCTGTAACTTGGTCATTAGTTGTCGAAAAACGGATTCTCTGATGTCTAGAACGTAGAGATTTGAATAAGGAATCTAATGGCGCTGGATTCATAATTTTCTGAAGTCGTTTGATATTTTTAAAGGGCCAAATAAGTTCAGTAACTAAAGCTGTGAAAATCCTGAAATTTTGTTAGTTGTTTATCGAGTTGAATTTTAAAATCAGTAGGGAGTTGAGTCATGAATTTTGTACAGAAACTAGGTATGGAAATTTCCGGGCAACTCCAACTGTAATTTTGTTAATCGGACGATCGGTGATTTTTAAATAAATTCTTTCGTGGACTGCAGCCAGAAAGTGATAAATCTGACTGCAGCCTAGTATATTAATATTTATGGTTAATTGGTAAAGATTTAGGACTTGGAAAATTTATATAAATTTCTATGGTATAAATGTCACCTACTGTAAAAATATTGGAATTTTTGGAATGTTGGAACCATTTTATAAAAATCCTAGAAAACAGCTGAATTATGAGTGCTAAGCTGAAATTTGATAACTTGTGATTGTGTGCACCAAATTGTGGCATGAATTGGTTTATGTATATGATAAGTTGTTTTGATCCCTAGGTTCACATGAGGATAATTGCATGCATGTTTGAGTGTTAGATATGTTGTATGTGTGTATCATAGTGTGCGTAAATTACGTGTAGAATTTGTATTGGTGTGTTCACACACTGACTTGGAATTAATTGGTTTGTTAGGACGCAACTAGCGGTCCCATCTCTTATAACTTCTTTGCTACACTAACCGAGCAAATAAAGGTGAGTTCACGGCCCCTAACTTTATCCGGTTTTAAACAACAGGGGGAGAAATATGTATACACTCTCAAACTCAATCTCTTTACGTTATACGAATTTAACGTCACATAACTATTCGGTAACTAAGTTAATGTTAATGTAATGTTATGGTCACTAAGCAGCTTTATCACTTAAGTCCTCGTCAATCTCTCGGATCGTTAGTATTGGGTTTAATAGCGGGGGAGTTATAAGTAGTACTACTGGGCCCGACAAGCCCCATCCGAGCTAGTCGCGCTAGCCGACCGGGTATGGTCAACGGGTGAATAATTCGGCCTAACTTCGCCATGGTCAGTGATAGGCCTGGCAACACGGAGGCACAACAGTCAGCTTCGATCGCGAACACTTACGTGACATGACTTTAGGCTAGCTACCTATATATGTTAACATTGAACTTAATTACGAATCAACTATATTATTCCGGGTTTGGAATAATGGAAACAACAACTTAATATTCCGGGTTTGGAATATTGGAAGCAACAACTGTATTATTCCGGGTTTGGAATAATGGAAACAACAACTTAATATTCCGGGTTTGGAATATTGGAAGCAACAACGTATTATTCCGGGTTGGAATAATGGAACCAATACGTTATCCCGGGTTAGGGATAACAGAGAAAACAAACTATAACCGAACAAAAGAATTTATGAAAACCTGTGAACTCACTCATCTTTAATGTTGACACTTGTTTCTTTACATGTTTCTCAGGACACTAGGAGCTCTAGGTGCACGCACATGCATTGAACAAGACATCTTTTATCGAGTCTTATTTATCAATATTGTTTTGGGATTTTTCATTTGTTTTGGCGTTTGTGTTGGCGCCCGCTTCACTACTTATTTATGCTTCCGCTCAAACTTTAAAAACTGATGCTTCTACTAAATATTGGTAACTAATCAAGACAATATAAAATCTACGACAAATGATTTTTCAAAACGTATTATCAAATCATATAGAGTCGTTCGACGTACTAGTGTTTCAGATTCTGGTTTGTTCACACGCCTCGCGGTAAAACTCCGCAAGTGGAAATTGAGGGTGTGACAAAAAATACGATGATGAAGCTGAGAAAGAGGATAAGAATGAGGATGAAGAAGAGGAAGTATATGAAGATTGGAATGTAGGGGAGGATGATGACGATTTTGATCAGGGTGATGATGATTTTGATCAGGGTGGTACTGGCTTAAAGATCAATGAAGCTAAAGTCTCTGATGAATTTGATTTCTCTAATCTGATGAATGATGAATCAAATCAAATGGAAGATAAGAGCCAGGGGGAGTCAGGGCAGAAAGGGCCTTCAGATGATATTGATATGTTAGATGTTGATCGGTTTGTGAAGCTTATGACTGCAGTACCTACAAAACCTTTGATATTGATGTTGGAACATAATGTTGAAGAAGGTGAGTTTGTACATAATTATTTGAAAGTAGATCCAGCAAAGCTAGCTGAAGCTGAAGCTGAAGTTGAAAACTTGGAATTTGATTTTGAGGAGATAATGAATGTCGATACATTTGAGCCAAAAGAGTATCAGTATGAAAGAAGATTTGAAGCTGATGAATACAACCGTGTGATTGTTGAAGACTGGTCCTCAGATGATGAAATAGAAAAGAAAGATAAATATGTTGCTCAGGATTCAGAAAGCTTTCCTACATTCGAAGAAATGTATAAACAGCTGAATGAAGACATGTTAAAAGATAGGATTGCTGAAGATCTACGTGAAGGAAAAATTCCTAGGCCAATGACCAAAGAGGAGATAGCTGAAGCAAGAAAGACCTGGTTCAAGGAGATGCCTTGTGAACATAAGTTTCGACATCCACTAGCATTCTTCACTAGAGACAAAAATGTTTCTTTGGGAGATATTTTGAGTTGGGGATGGTTTAAGGAGCTCAACGTGTATGCAATCAAAAGAGAGTTTGGAGTACAATACTTCAAATATCTTGCTGATTTAAAGACTTTTCCGTATTGGGATATGGAAGAGCTAGTACAAACAGTGAATGTCACTTATCAGATGAAGACGGTTGATCAATTGTTATGGCAAATGATAAAGCATGAAGCTGAAAAAGGTTGGAATCACTGGAAGCCGTTTATTCCGAGGCGAAGAATAAAGATTAACAAGGTTACAGGAGAAAAGGACATAACGTTGATTATGAAACGTCCTAGAGCCATGAGGAATATGCCGCTTATGCCGATTGAATAGAACTTTTATCCTTTATTCAAGTGGTGGCAGATTGATTCAGCTACTTGTGAAGCAGTGATTGTATTAAAGTTCGAAGATCACTTAGATATTGCTAAGGAATGGGTTGAATTGATGGGTTATCAGGGTATGAGAGGATTGTGGAGGACGATAAGGATTTTAGATCCTATGTGGTTGGTAAACTGCTCGAGAGAAGATATAAAATGCATTTTCTACAGCAAGATTGTTTTTGAAGAAAGAGAAAGGGTACAAGCGATGCAGTATCAGAAAGTTGTCAATGTTTGCTATGCACGTAATGTGAATTCAGGAAAGATGTGGCAGACAAAGTAGAGGGATCTGGAAAGAGTTGAATTCTTGAAGGAAGAAACAAGGAGTGGGCGATTAAAGAGAATATGAAAAAGCGGTAAGAGAAAGTTCGCTCAAGATGGCTAACTTTAAAAGACCACCACCAACTGATCAAACGCCAGATCCGAAACAAGAGAGGCGAAAGAAGCCCTACAAGAACTTCTTTGGTCGGGTACAATGTTTATATGAAGACAGTGTTTTGAAGACTGATAAAAGACGAAGACGATATCCAAGGGGGAGTCTGTTGGTCAGAATGTTTATGTCTTAGTTTTATATTGAGTCTGTATTGTATAGAGCTGGATAGGCTAGGTTAAGAAGTATTTATGAAAAGTCTTAGCCAAGTTCGCCCAGAAATGACATGTTTGAGCATGTTCGGCCGAACTTGCATAGGCAAGTTCGGGCGAACTTACATGTTTGGGCCGAACTTGTAATCCTATAAATACCTAGCTTGTGTGTCTCATTTGAAACTTTGCCATTGTAGAGGCGAAGCTCTATCAGTCTGTAATCTGAACGTTTAATCAATGAAACTAACAATTAACTGATTAATTCTTGTCTATTGGTAACATGACGTAATATTTCCGCTATTATGGACGTTAGATATCAAATTTAGGTTCCTAAGCATCGAGGATCGGTCCTACACGTATGCCTTTTCTAGGTCAATGAACACCATATGTAGATCCCGCTTCATCTCCCTATACTTTTCCATCGATCTTCTCAAAATGTGAATAGCTTCTGTAGTTGACCGCCCTGGCATGAAACCAAATTGGTTTACCGTAACCTGAGTTTCCTTTCTAATTTTAGTTTCAATAACCCTTTCCCATAGTTTCATAGTATGACCTAGCAGTTTAATCCCTCTGTAGTTCCCACAACATTGGGCGTCCCCTTTGTTCTTATATAGAGGTCCTACAACACTACTTCTCCACTGGTCTGGCATTTTTCCAGATTTAAAAATAAGGTTAAACAAAGGAGTTAGCCATTGAATTCCTTCCTCACCTAGACACTTCCACACCTCAATTGGTATATTGTCTAAACCGACTGCCTTAGCCCTTCCCATCTTCCTAAGCGCGTTACTGACTTCTCCTTGTGTGATCCTCCGACGGTAGCAGTTATTTCGTTGTCTCCTTTGAGTAGTGTGGTTGTCACTTTCCTGTTGGCAAGCCCTTCCCTCGTTGAAAAGATCATGGAAATAGGTTTGCCATCTCAACTTTATGTCATCTTCCTTTACTAAAACACGCCC
Organism: Scalesia atractyloides; assembly: GCA_947069175.1. Classification (NCBI taxonomy): domain Eukaryota; kingdom Viridiplantae; phylum Streptophyta; class Magnoliopsida; order Asterales; family Asteraceae; genus Scalesia; species Scalesia atractyloides. Next base: position 47,310,309 of record CAMTDV010000015.1, on the reverse strand, counting down.
ATCCTCACCCTTTATAAACTTCACTGCTCCTAGATCCTGCCTCCTACGTTCCCTAGCTTTGGCGTCTTGAACATATCATGCACTCCCTCCTTTGTTTCCAAACGATCAAACATTTGTTTATAAGCTGTGTTCTTTGCCTCTGCTACTACTTTCTTAGCCTCCCGCTTAGCCCTTTTGTAATTTTCCCTCAACGCTTCTCGTTCCTCCTCAATCGTACACCCCAAAAGATCTCTAAAACTATTTTGTTTATCCCTTATCTTAATCTGCACCTCCTCACTCCACCACCATGAGTCTTTATGCCCACGTGTGTTACATGTTGTGAACCCAAGCGTCTCCTTCGCGACATGAGTAATGGTAGTGAACCCACGTGTGTTAGATAAAAATGACAATTAAAATGTTGTCAAATAAAAACTTTTTAAGTTCACGTCTTCATATTTTAACCGTTTATAAGTTTTTAAAATGAAACAAGAAATAAAATCTATAATTATTACTAAAAACTATGAATAAATATGATATTCCATAAAACTCGGATTTTGTTGAAATAATTACATTTAAAATTATTGTCCCATTTTCATAACTTAAAAAAACGTAAATGGAATTGTTTTACATTATTTGAAATAAAAAAAAAAATTGGCTAACGAACTTGGAATCAAACAAATGTGGAAATAAATTGATGTATCAAATTATCCAAGGTGGTCAAATTGAATAACTTAGAACTTCAATTACATGGAGATTGAAATTTGACAAATAAATAAGAAACTCATGGTGGTTACAACAAGCTCGCTTGATCTATAAAGTTTTGTACAAAACTCGAGTCTTATAAGTCATTCCATAGTTGCATTCTATTTTTTTTAATTCAACAATTTACCGTCACCTCGCAGTCAAATGACTTCTTGCACCGTTTCTTGCTTTAACAAGTTAGAATCATAAATGAACAATGCACATTGTATTTGGTAATTCTATAGTCGCTCCAGCTGCATCGCGCGGGTCCCATACTAGTGTATATATATAGGGTTAAGTTTGTGAGAAATGCGAGAAATATTAGGGAGATGACACGTGACATTATTTAATTTAATGGATTAAGGGTAATATGGTAATTAAATTCAAAAAGCCAATTTAATTATAAAATAGATTGTAACTTCTTTAGGAGTTATTTTAGAAGATAAATTTTCTGTAATGATTGTAATCGCTCTAGGAGTTATTTTGTAGGTATAAAACACTATACAGATTCTAAAAATACCACGACTTGAATTGTAATACAGTCATATTGTTTTAAAATCTGGAATAATTGTATTGCTATTCAAGTCATGGTGTTTTAACACCATCTGGGGATGATTGTATTGTTGTTCTAAATCTTAAAACACCATGACTTGAATAGCAATGCAATCATTCCAGATGTTAAAACACCATGACTTTAATCACAATACAATGTTTCCCTATGTTTAAAACACCACGCCTTGAAACATAATACAATTAAAACACCATTGTATGAACATAGACAAAACACCATGGAGTATAGCAATATGGTACTAATATTAAAGATAAAAAACACTCGTTATTATGGGGTGATTTTTTTAAAGTTACATATAAAAAGTTGTTGACGTTTAAAAAAGACAGGAGAAATTGCATATGCATTGCATGTGAGTTTCTAAATTTAAAACATGTTAAATTTTCCTTTATATCCTTAATCTAGAAAATTCATTTGGTTAATGGTAAACACTATTTACAATTTTGCCATTTGATCTCAACCATTAGAATCCAAGTGTGTAGATTCATTCTTACACTTCTCTTAAAACACACCCTTTTTACAATATATATATATACTTTTTAAGATACCCAAAAAACTAATTATAGGTAATTAGTTACACTTTCCCCCCCCTCCACAACAAACTTATAGTTCTTTTACGCATTTTTGCCACATGTTAACTTTAATGTTTTAAAAAAAATTCAAAAATACCGTGACGACCTACTCATTTTTGTCGACGTTTCGATAGTTATCTTGGTCAGTATTGACGTGTGGATTAAAAGGTACAAGTAGATGATACCTTAGTGTACAAGTGATTAAAGCCCAACGTTATTATCCCAGAATGCATAATAGCTACAAAATATCAAGTGATTAAATAATGTCAATATAAGTCCATCATCTAGATTACACTTTAATCTCTAATCTGTTACAAAATTATAGATAATTAGTTAGTAGTTACACTTTATCCACTTATAAAAAACTAACTCCCCCACAATTTTTAAATGGTTATAACTTATTGGTATGTTAATGTTTTCATTACGAGTATTTTATTCTCTTTAATTTGAGTATAATATTGCTATAGTTTTTAATTAAAAATTGATATGTTACGTGATTTACAATGTCCAAGGGTGAATAATAACTAAAACGTTAACCGATACCGAACCAAAATCAACCAAAAATTGAATTAACTAAATACTGATTAATCAAACCCCAATTAACAAAACACGGCTATTGATTTTTTGTACCCCGATTTAACAAAAATTAACTGAACCGAACCATTCATATTTTTAGATCATGTATTTCATATTTATACCCCGATTTTATGTATTTATACCTCCATTTCATGTACCTATACATTCATTTCATGTATTTATACGTAAATTTCATGTATTTCTAATCAAAAGTTTTAGCACAAGTTTGGTTTGGCTTTTAACTGAAATTAAATGAATCAATCCAAAAACTGTAAATCTAATTGAATAAACCAAACCGATTAACTGAAACGGGTTGGTTAAAAAATAGACTAATCGATAACCTCGATTTCGGTTGAGTATAATAATCTAACCAACCGAACAATGCACACTGTGGCAATGTCTATGTTTCATGCCGCATCGCGTCCGCAGCTGACGGTTAGTAACCAAAATTGGTTATCGGTGAGCAATAACTAAATCATCGACATAAACCAAACTGAAAACAGACGAAACCGAACCGAAATCAACAAAAAAACTGAAAATCGAATTAACCAAAAACCGATTATCAATTTTTTTGTACTCTCGTTTAACCAAAATTAGCTTAACCATTTATTTCGTATTTTATATCTACATTTCATATATTTATACTTTTATTTCATGTATTTATACCTCAATTTCATATATTTCTAAGTAAAATTTTTAGACCAAGTGGTTTTTTGCTATTAATTGTAATTAAATAAATTGATGTGTGGTCGAAAACCGATGTTTATTCGCAATTAAATTTATGTTTTTACGTGACTTTTGGTTTCGAATTGTCTACTTTGCTTAGAATTGTGTTTTGCAGGTCTGACGGATTTTAAGGAGCTATTCGGGAGCTTTATGGAGCGTTGGGGAGCAAACGGGATCAACCGGGAAAACGAAATGAAGAAAACAAAAAACCAAAGTTGGGCATAGCATCGTCGACGCCCTCGGGCCATCGGCGACGCCCCTGGTTAGCTTCGTCAGGTGGATTTGATTGTAGCTAGCCATTTTGTACATCAGATGATATTCAAGAAACCACAAGCCATCGTCGAAGCCCTCAACCAGTGAAAAACGCTGGAATTCTGTTTTGAATGTTGGAAACAAGTTATAACACATGTTTTGGGTATTTTGAGAGGAATTACGCATTTTAGGAGTTTTGAACACCATCTTGGAGCCAAGGGTACCACCTTCATCATCTCCAATCATTCCCAATCCATATTATCATCCACAATCATCCTCCACCATCATCCTCCTAACCCTAATCCCCAATCACCATCATCATCCCACCAATCCATTCACCATTTTAATCCACCACAAACCCTAACCCTCAACATACTCACCATCAAACTTTCAAGATGTCCATGTTCAAGATCTCATCATCCAGTGATCGTGGTTCGTTCGTCATGAGTGGCTAATCTTCTCGGGTTTCACCTTGGTGTAGACTTTTGTAAGGTTTTAGTGTTTGATACATGTTTATTAGTTGATTTGTGACAAGTTGAGTTTGTATTTGAATTGATTGATAATTGTTTTGCATTTGAACTGTATTTGTGAATTGTCGAGTGAGTTATGAAATTTGACTTTGCAAAAAAAGTTTGTGTATTTATGCCTTATCTTTCGAAAGGATTTACTTTTCGAAGGTAACGAAGAGCATTGCGGTCCGTCGTGAACGTTGATAGCAATTGGCGCCTACCCTCATGATACTAAAACCATTAATGACAAATTCAACTAAATCAACTTAAAAATGTGTAGCAACCTTAGGCTTTGCAGTTGTTGAACCGGGTGTGAACCTTATTCTCAACTTATTGTTTTAATCATTTAACCAAGTTTTCGTGTCAACCAAATTGTCATGTTTTAGTAGTAATCAAATTGCAAGCTTCATAAATTGTGACATCGTTTATAATCAATCTTATCCATTGATATGCACCAAATGCAACATATATGTACCAAATGTAATATATAAATTATATCGAATACGGTATAAAATCAACCTTTTTTAGTACTAATGTTGGAAAAAGTGTGTTTCTTTGTATACTTTTGATTTTCAGGATTAAAACCAGCATCAATGCAAAAGAAGAGAAGTTGATACCTCATACTAACCCTCCAAGCTTCACCCTAAGACAAAAAACAACAAATAAGAAGACAAGCACGGGGTCGTGCCCCACTCCAGATACATGAAGAAAAAGACAAACATAAGCAGACAAGAGACACGGGGTCATTTCCCATAGACACGCGTCGTGGTCAACTCCCACATATTCAAATCTTGGATAGTACAGCAAGTACAAGGGCCACGCGGTCGTGTGAGCATATGGACTGACACAACTCATTAAATGAAGACAAAGATGAAGGAGGCACGAGGCCGTGTAAACTGACTGTTTCCAACTATAAATAGGGGTGCTTGGTTCAATTGCAATCAATCCTTTGGCAAACCACTTATCTCACACCTGCCACCACTTCACCACCACAATACCATAATCATCCGTCACATTCATACATCATCCACCTTTAGAGTGCATAGTAGTCTTAGGATCCTAGATTGATCATAAGTTTTTGTCAAACAAAGGCCATGCTTGGCTAATCTCAAACAACACTTGGTGAAGACAAGTCATTTATGTATTACTTTTGATTTCCAAGCTTTGGTTAACTTTTTAATTGGATTTCTGTTAATGACTTTAATATTTAATTATTTATATCGAAAGTGAACTTCATTTTATCATCTCTTCATGTTTGGTTGATTCATTCATTCGTGTCTTTACGGTCTATATAAAGCACGTCAACTGTTAACTACATGGAAGGGGGTTAGAAGGGTGGTTTGGGTAAAGTTCTTGCTTCGTTTGTGACACCCGGCTATTTAGGCTATACCGTACAAATGTAACACGTGTCATGAATGAATAAAAGGCTGTATTTGATTATTTATCATGTTTATATATGGTATTTGATGTGTTGGTAAATCCAAAGTTTGATAAAAATTATGTTGGCAATATTAAGATAAACGCTTATCGCATAACGGTTAAAATGCGAAATGAACGTCGTTGACCGCCTGAATAATGTTAAAATACTAAAAATAGTCCGTTATGATTGAAATGATATATTTAATCATATTCGTGAGGAAAAATAATTTAAAACGCTAAGAAACTCTATTTTTCGAGTTTAAGCGCGTACTGCGCGATACTGCGCGTATCTGACAAAATACTGTCAACACAGCCAGTCCAGGGCAACTAATAATTATTATCGTAATAAGTTGACAATTTTATTTTTATAGAATGATAAAAATAAATTAAAACGCTTAAAATCTCTATTTTACGAATTTAAGCGCGTACTACGCAACACAGCGCGCATACTGCCAAATACCAACAACGTAGTCGGCCCCGGAAAATAAAATATTGATCAGTAATATTTTAGTGAGTTTATTTTATAGAGCATTGAAAATAATTTAAAACGCGTTAAAACACAATTAAAACTCTAGATAAAACACTCGGTATCCAGTTAAATACCAATTTTAAACACATATATGATATATATATGTATATATGCATGTGGTGTGTGTGTGTGTGTGGAGATTGGTGGCATCCATTTAGGGCTCCTTTTCCCCCTCTCCTCCATGTGTTGACATGGGGAACATGAAACAATGATTAAACATTTTCCAAATCTTCTTCATATCTTCACAAATCTAAGAAACAAATTAAACAACATACCAACTCACTCTCTCTCTAAAGCTCGGCCGAACACCCCCTTGTAACACCCATTTTCAAAATTTAAACTTGTTTCTTGAAGAATCCATGCTCATACAAACCCATTTCAAGATGTATTGAAGATTTAAAGGTGTTTTCAAGAAGATTCAAGCCAGAACAAGCTCCATATAACTATTTTCATCAAAATCCACTAGGAATCTTGAAGGTATAAAACTTCATCTTGTTCTTGATTCATAGTGCTTGATGGTTATGGAAGTTTTTCTTGTTCTTGAATATAAACACTAACTTGAAACAAATAATAAATGAGTTTTTAAAGAAAATGAAAATGGAGGTGTGTATGTATATATGTATGGCCTTATGTATGTATGTATGTGTATATATACATACGAGATTTTGAGTTTTGATGTTTGATTGATTCTTGTTGGATAAGATGTTGAAAGGTGAATACATGTAATCTTTAGAAGGTTCTAAAAGGGTTTTTAAATAAAGTATGAAAATTTGAGTTTTGGCATCATATATATTTATATGAAGACGTGTATATATATGTGTATATGCATACATATGAAATTTTGTTAGATTAGTTCATAAATAATACATGCATGCATCTTTTGATGATTATGTAAATGATTAGATGAACTTGAATGTTTTGGATTATATGAGCATGCACTTTATATGAGAATATATGCATTTAGTTCATGTGAAATGATGATGATATTATATACATGCATTAAGTGCTTGTACTTAGTCATGCATGTGGGTATATGTACATAAAATGATGAATAAATCATGTTGTGGTAAAAATAGTTTTAGATCCGATTATACACCTTAAAAATAAGGATATTTCATGTGATAAAGTGGTATGAAACTTGACATGAAATTTACTAGCTTTGATGTTATACTTAGTGCTTAAAAAGTCGTAAAATGTATGAAATCACATGATTTATGTGACTTATACAACAACTGAACTAATCTGATTATAACCATAATTTTAATCAACAAATAACATGTATTTTGTTAAAATATGAAGTTGTTTCGAGTTCGGATGGTTATGGTAATGTTTGACGCAAAACTATGCGGAAAAAAACGGTAAAATCGCATTTTTAAGAGGTTTTTACGAAACTGTTTTAGATCAGTAACTAAACTGATATTTTTGATATAAATATAAGTATTTTAACTTATATTAAGTTTATTTGGTGTTTGGTTAGTCATACGTGACTGCCGACGCCCGAAAACGTTACCGAATCACCAAAATATGCATTTTACAAAGTACACTAGTATGGGTTGTTCATGGGTGAACCTTATGTGTTTGAATGTGTTATATGATTCAAACATATGAATATGATAATATGTTAAGTGTTGACATGATAGCGGGAATTTAGACTATGCATGTACACTTGTGTGTTAAGCGGTAAGATCGGTGAAATTGCGTTAAATGTGCAACTTATCTGTCGAGCATGAAAATTGATACATAGGTTAACTTAATAAGTTATTTCATTTATGCATGCTTTAAAAATGATATAATGTATAAGTTACGAATTTACGCGTGTTACGATATTGAATTTTTGTGTACGTTTATGTACATATATTACGACGCGCAAATCGTAGATATATAGTACTTATAAACATGAGAGATAACGGATATAACATATTAAGGGTTTCCAATAAAATCGTTCAAGTCGTAAAATCTTAAAATATATATAAGAACTCAAATATATATTAAAGTGCCAATATAATAAAAAATAATGACTTTTCAAGAAAATCTCAAAGTTATGTGAAAATTCCAAGATTTGGAGAAACTTTGGAATTTTGTGAAATATTGTTTTATAAATCGTTCCTACGTATATTAGGACGTGTAGAAACAATCGTGGGATCACGCTAATTTAATTACGCACCCAAAGGTAAGTGTCACTACGCCCCTCTTTTTATTATTTTATAACTGTTTTGGGGAATAACACACATTAAAAGGATAAGTATACATTTTTGTATAAAATATACCTTTTATTAAACTATGAATATATTTTCGTGGAAAATACATGGATTTGGATATAAATATGTTTCGGGGAGAAACAGATTTGGATAAATGTGAATATATGTTTCGGAGAGAAACGGGTAATAATACGGTGCTTAAGAGAAAGCGACCGTGTAGATTTAAAATTGCTTAAATCTAAAGTTGTAATGAATTCGCTCTGTCTCAAAAGAGTAAGTATCGGGTATTAAGCTTGCGTTTCGGTGGGGACTTCAGGGAAATTCGTACAACACGTTATATGTTGTGTATCGAAGGTTTTAGGAAAACGCTTGCGATCACCCATAATTTTTTTTCATATGGAAATGAAAGTGGCTTTCATAATATTATGTGGATGTTTTAATAATTAGACACATAATTTGAAAGTTCTTCTTTGGATCCAATTGTTTTAAATTTGAATACGTGAACTCACCCACCTTTGCGTTGACACTTGATTTAAATGTGTTCTTCAGGTACATGAGTTCGGCTTCGAGGAGTTTTGACGTATCTTGTGGTTGTTGATGCATGGTTATTTTAAGAATGTTTTGTACAAACTTTTAAAACTTTGGGACCTATGTAATAAGATCCATAAACTTTATGTTTTAAACTTTGTTTTAATTAAGTTAAATGTCCAACATTAAGAATGCGTCGTTCAGCAAGATATTTATGGGCACCAACTTCTGTCACCATTACGTTTGTATTTCCACTGCGACGTTTTTGGGGTGTTACAGAAGTTGGTATCAGAGCCAATGGTTGTAGCGAACTAGATGTTTTCGGGGGAAACTCTAGACTTCAACCAAAGAATTTTGAGATTAAAGTCCAAAATTCGCGAAGCCAATAATTTTAAATAAATATGGATTTTGATCATGTATGAAAACTCTTTTGAGTTTATGTGCATACGCGTTAATCTGTTTATTTGGGCCTTATGTGTTATTTTTCATTTGAACACACACTTACTTTGTACGATTATATATGTCACAGATGTCGCAGAGCACGAGGTCATCGAGATTCATGACTCAGGTAGCGAGCCAGAATTCACAGATCGTTGATATGGCCGGATTTGCTTCGTCCTTCCATGCCAACCCTGCTGCGTTCGCCAGCCAGGTTGACCCCTGTTATGCTTTCACGAGCAACGGTTGGATCGACGACGATGATGATGTTCTGCCTTTAGGTTTCGAGATCGGACAATCATCAGGTACCGTGCCTGTTATTGATGAGGTCGATAGAGGTGTCCCACTGATCGGAGGATCCTTCGGTATCGCACCAATAGTAGACGCTACCATTGTTACGGCTCAACCATTAGAGCCATTGGTCGTCCCACCTATTGATGTTGTCGAGTCCACCGCTGAGATCCCTCCACCTGTTGTTACTGAGTCACCCTTACCGTCGATTTAGTCACGCGCTCCTACTAGAGTTGGGCAAAATCGGGTCTTTTGAATACCCGGACCTGGTTCCAACCCGGACCCGGTTCCTCATGCTAGTCTGTAGACTCGGTTCCTCTATGGAACCGGTTCCAGTTCGTACCCGGGTATAAGTTTTTAAATGTGGAACCTGTTGGAACCGGTTCCGGATAATTTGGAACCTGGTACGGGTAGGAACCGGGTACGGGTAGGAACCGGTTCTGTCGTATATGTGAAGAAAAGGCTGCAAGCTTCTGTGTGGAACCGGTTCTGTCATAAAAAGCTGCATTTACTATTAGGAACCAGTTCCTAATATTTGAAGCTGAATATTAATTTTAAAATCGGTTTTTTCTTGTATTTAAACCTCATTTTCTACACCACTTCTAATTTCATTTACTTACTACAAAAAATCAACACTTTAACCACTTCAAATCCAATACTATCAAAGAGATAACGATGGCTTGCAACGATGAGGTCGTAGATGTTTTGGAAACCAAAAGAAACCCCGCTATTTGGAAGCACTTTGATTTGTGCTTGATGTCGGATAGCCATGAAATGGCTAGATGCAAGGGGTGCAGGAAGTTCATGAAGGCGTCGGCCAACTCGACGCTGAAGAAACACACCAACCGCCATTGTCCAGTGACAAAGGCGAAAAACAATGAAAAGGGTGAAGCATCCGGGACCGGGTCATCGAAAGTTTAGTTTGTTTTATGTATTGTAAACCCATTTGTGTTTTATGATTAGTATGTTTAGTGTTTTATGTGTTTTGTTTAACGTTTCATGTTTAGGTTGTTTGTGTAACCGGGTACTTGTTTCTTGTAATAAATAGTTTTATGTTTATGTATTATACCTTGTTCTAGCAAAGACTTATAAAAAAACTCACATTAAAAATATATTGGCGCCGGGTCTGGAAGGTTACCGTAGGAACCGGGTATGATAAGAACCGGTAATGGGTACAACCCGGGTACGGGTTGGAACCGGTTCCAGAACTTATTTTTTCCCAAAATGTGGAACCGGGTAGGAACCATCGGGTATTTTGAACCCGGAACCGGAACCGGTCCCAGGTAGGTTCCACCGGGTCGGGTTTGGAACCGGTTATTATGCCTATCTCTAGCTCCTACTGCACCGCTTTTGGTCTATTACCTTCGTAGGAAGAGGACTCGACCTGCCGGAGACATAGCCTCAACCTCTAGAGCTGCCATGGAGTCTGATTCGAAGAAGCAGAAAGGAGTATTGGTTGATCGGTGTTCTCACTGCGACGAGCTTAATGGATGACTGTGCTATGGATCAGATGTATTGGAGGATAGTTGAGCTTGAAGTGCTTGTGAGGAAGCTTTTGGAGTTTGCGGGTTTGAAGTGATTTGATGTTCTTTTGTTTGATTGTATTTCTCCTTTGGTAACCTGTTTATGGCTTGCATGCCAAATTTTTGGATATTTAGGAGGAAATTTCATCTAGACTTGTTATTGGTGATGATGTTGACACACCAAATTTTGATTAGTCCTTTTACTAAGAACAAGCTTTGTAATTTCTATGATAAATATCAATGTTAAGGGTTTTGGCTAAATTATTCTCATTATTATGTGGATGCATGTGTATTGTTTAGTCCACTATTATTTAATGATTGATTATTTAATTATTTTCTTACGTTATTATTATTGCGATAATAGAAACGACAATATGCCACCAAAGCAAGACAAGGTCCTTCTGTTGATGGTACTGGATTACCTACCACACCTGAGGAGTTGGCGCAGCTTATCGCTCAACACCTCAATACCGCCTTGGAACAACGTGAGGCTAACCAGACGATGGGGCAAGGACGTGGTGATGCACCTGGTCCCGGTTGAGCGCCAATTGGAGCCCCTCAAGGTAGAATAATGATTGGAAAAGTTTTTTTGTAGTTTCATGTGTTATGATACAATCTAAGAGTAATCTTGATTTTCATTAACCTTGTGAACAGTGCACAGATATACGTACAAAACATTCCAGGGTTGTAACCCAAAATCATTTACCGGTGCTGAAGGACCCCTTGATATCCTTAGATGGATCGAGAAGATGGAGTTTGTGATGGCCATCAGTGGTTGTGTCACAGATCAAAGGGTTAGCTATACTTCATGTTCATTTCATGCTGAAGCTTTATCCTGGTGAAACACTCAAATTCAGATTTTGGGAGAAGACGTTGCTTACGGTCTTACCTGGAATGAACTGAAAGAGATGCTTCTTAAGGAGTACTGCCCGCGTAGTGAGCTGCAGAAGATTGAGACTGATATCTGGAATCTGACCATGGAAGGCTTGAATGTCAGAGCTTACACATCTCTGTTCAATGATTTGGCTAGGTTGGTTCCTCGGATGGTCACTCCCGGGTATGTTAAGCTAGAAAGGTACATTTGGGGTTTAGCGCCACAGATCCACAGTATGGTCACATCAGCGAAACCCACTACCTATCTCGAAGCTACTTCCCTAGCAAAATATTTGATAGATGATGCGGTTCGCAGGAGTAATCTTAACAAGAAGGATGAGACCGAGAAATCATCGGTGAAAGATACTGTAGACAGGAAATCCGATTGACATGAACGCTCCGAGCATAGGTCAGAAGGTTCGCGGAAGCGAAAATCTGAAAGTTCGAGGAAGGATTCAGATGATAAGCTTGATAGGAAGCGCGGTTCTGGTAAAGCATATGTGCCTAAGTCCAGTGGTTCAGGAAAGGATAACGCCAGGGATGGCAAGAATGGTTCAGTGAAGAAGACTCACGGGGATGAGCAGGGAAAATGTACCAGATGCGGTCGATCTGGGCACGCGACGTGTGAATGCTATGCTAAAAGCACATCGGATGGAGTCAAGCTTGAAGGTTGCTTCGAATGCGGAGAGCATGGACACTTTAGCTGAATTTTCCTCTGTTGAAAGGCCAGGGTGCTAGAGGTAGAGCTTTTGTGCTGAACGCTGGGAAAGCACGAGATGACCCTGCAGTGGTTACCAGTACGTTCTTAACCAGTAACCATTATGCATTCGTACTATTTGATACTGGTGCTGACTTGAGTTTTGTTTCGAAAAACTTTGAACCATTTCTGTGTTCTCAACCAAGTAAGATAGACAAAAAGTATTCAATCGAATTAGCAAATGGTAAACTGATAGAAACTAGCGAAGTCATTCATGGTTGTAGTATCCGGTTATGCGATCATAGTTTTAGTATTGATTTATTACTAGTGGAGCTGGGTAGTTTCGATGTAGTTGTTGGGATGGGTTGGCTATCCAAGAACGGAGCTGAGATTGTTTGTTCAGAGAAATTAGTGCGTATACCCCGTCCTGGTGGTGAAGCAGTAGTAATTTATGGAGATCAACCAGGTCAGAAATCGAGAATCGTTAGTGTTATGAAGATGCACAAGATGTTGCGTAAGGGTTATCCTGTGTTCTTAGTTAACGTAGTTGATACCAAGATTGAAGGTAGGAAGATCGAAGAGATTCCTATAGTTCGTGATTATCCAGAAGTGTTTCCTGAAGACTTACCTGGATTTCCCCCTGCGAGACATATCGAGTTTAGAATTGATCTTGTTCCTGGTGCCGCACCAATTGTAAAATATCCTTTTAGATTAGCACCTTTGGAAATGAAAGAGTTGTCGAATCAGCTTCAAGAGCTGCTAGACAAAGGTTTCATTCGCCCAAACTTTTCGCCTTGGGGAGCACCTGTTTTATTTGTGAAGAAGAAGGATGGTTCCTTTAGGATGTGCATAGATTATCGAAAGCTGAACAAGTTGACTATCAAGAATCGGTACCCATTACCAAGAATAGATGACCTATTTGACCAGTTGCAAGGATCCAGCTACTACTCGATGATGGATTTGCGTTCGGGATATCATCAATTGAAGATTGCTGACGAAGATGTTCCAATAACAGCTTTTAGAACACGTTATGGCCATTATGAGTTCTTAGTCATGCCATTTGGCTTAACTAATGTGCCTGCAGTGTTCATGGATCTCATGAACAGGGTATGCAAACCCTATTTGGATAAATTCGTGATAGTATTCATCAATGATATACTTATCTATTCACGAACCAAAGAAGATCATGAGCAACATCTGAAGATCGTTTTGGAGCTGCTGAAGAATGAGAAGTTGTATGCCAAGTTCTCTAAATGTGAGTTTTAGATTCGAGAGGTTCATTTCCTCGGTCACGTCATAAATGGGAAAGGCATTCATGTGGATCCGTTAAAGATTGAGGCAATTAAGAATTGGGAGGCATCAAGGACTCCGTCAGAGGTGCGACAATTCTTAGGACTTGCTGGGTATTACAGAAGATTCATTGAGAATATTTCCAGAATAGCGCACCCTTTGACGCTATTGACCCAGAAGGACAAAAAGTTTGATTGGACAGAGAAGCAGGAGAAAACTTTTCAGTTGTTGAAGGAGAAGTTGTGTAGTGCACCTATTCTATCCCTGCCTGAAGGAAATGATGGTTTTGTTGTATATTGCGATGCGTCACGTTTGGGCCTTGGTTGTGTGCTTATGCAAAAGGACAAAGTGATAGCCTATACATCCAGACAACTGAAAGTGCACAAGAAGAACTACACGGTTCATGATTTGGAATTAGGAGCTGTTGTGTTTGCCTTGTAGATTTGGAGACGTTATCTATATGGCACGAAGTGTACAATTTACACAGACCATAAGAGTCTCCAGCATATCTTTGATCAGAAGGAACTCAACACGAGGCAACAACGATGGGTGGAATTACTCAATGATTATGAGTGTGATATTCGTTATCACCTAGGGAAAGCCAATGTTGTTGCTGATGCGCTCAGTAGGAAAGAGCGGGAAAAGCCTCTGCACGTTCGTGCTTTGGGTTTAACCATACAGACGAGTTTGACTGATCGAATTCGCAATGCACAACGAGAAGCCTTGAAGGATGAGAATCTGTATCGAGAAGGTTTGAGAGTTTTGGAATGCGAACAGATACTAAAAGTGGATGAAGTGATGTACTTCATGAACCGAGTTTGGGTTCCGCTCAGAGGTAACCTGCGTGAACTGGTTATGAACGAGGCTCATAAGTCCAGATATTCGATTCACCCAGGTTCTACCAAGATGTATCAAGACATTAAGGAATTGTATTGGTGGCCGAATATGAAGAAAGATATTGCGGTGTATGTGAGTAAATGTCTGACGTGCTCGAAGGTTAAAGCTGAACATCAGAAGCCGTCTGGGCTTTTGCAGCAACCAGAGATTCCTAAATGGAAGTAGGAGCATCTTGCTATGGACTTATCACCAAGTTACCCCGTTCGTCACGTGGATATGACACCATATGCGTAATTGTGGATCGATTGACAAAGTCTGCTCATTTCTTGCCCATTAAGGAAACAAACAAGAAGGAAAAGATATCGCAGTTGTACCTCAATGAGATTGTAGCCTGACATGGAGTGCCTGTGTCAATTATCTCTGATAGGGATGGACGAATTGACTCTAGATTTTGGTGATCTCTTCAAGAGTCGCTGGGTTCTCGTTTGGACATGAGTACTGCATATCATCCTCAAACGGATGGTCAGAGTGAGAGAACCATTCAGACGTTAGAGGATATCTTGAGAGCGTGAGTGATTGATTTCGGTGGAAGTTGGGATACTCGTCTACCATTAGCTGAGTTTTCTTATAACAATAGTTACCAGGCTAGTATCAAAGCCGCTCCGTTTGAAGCTTGTGTACAGAAGGAAGTGTCGATCACCCCTGTGTTGGGCTAAAGTTGGTGAAAGGCAATTAATCGGACCTGAGCTTATCCAGGAAACCACCGACAAGGTTGTCCAGATCAAGGAAAGGTTGAAAGCTGCCGCCGATCGACAGAAGAGTTATGCAGACAACCGAAGGAAGCCGTTGCAGTTTCAAGTCGGTGATCATGTTTTGCTAAAAGTGGCACCTTGGAATGGTGTTGTTAGGTTTGGGAAGGGGGGAAAGCTTAGCCCGTGTTATATAGGTCCTTTCGAAGTCCTCTCTCGAGTTGGATCAGTCACGTATAGGCTTAAGCTGCCACAGGATTTGAATGGAGTTCATGACGTGTTTCATGTTTCCAACATGAGAAAGTGTTTGTCAGATGAGACACTAATTATACCCCCTGATGAGGTTCAAGTAGACGATAAACTGAGATTTATCTAAGAACCGGTAGAAGTTCTGGATGAGAAGATTCAGACGCTTAGAAGGAGTCGGATTAAGTTGGTCAAAGTTCGCTGGAATTCCAAGCGTGGACCCAAGTTCACATGGGAACGACAGGACCAGATGCAATGGAAGTATCCGCATCTCTTTAAGTCTAGTGCGAAAACGAAACCTGTAGTTTAAGAATTTCGGGGACGAAATTCCTTAAACAGGAGGAGACTGTGACACCCGGCTATTTAGGCTGTACCGTACAAATGTAACATGTGTCATTAATGAATAAAAGGCTATATTTGATTGGTATTTGATGTGTTGGTAAATCCAAAGTTTGATAAAAATTATGTTGGCAATATTAAGATAAAAGCTTATCGCGTAACAGTTAAAATGCGAAACGAACGTCGGTGACCGCATGAATAATGTTAAAATCCTAAAAATAGTCTGTTATGATTGAAATAATATATTTAATCATATTCACGAGGAAAAATAATTTAAAACGCTAAGAAATTCTATTTTTCGAGTTTAAGCGCGTACTACGCGATACTGCGCGTATCCGACAAAATACTGTCAACACAGCCAGTCCAGGGAAACTAATAATTATTTTAGTAATAATTTGACAAGTTTATTTTTATAGAATAATAAAAATAAATTAAAACGCTTGCAATCCCTATTTTGCGAATTTAAGTGTGTACTGCGCAACATAGCGCGCATACTGCCAAATACCGACAACGTAGCCGGTCCCGGAAAATAAAATATTGATCAGTGATATTTTAGTGAGTTTATTTTTATAGAGAATTGAAAATAATTAAAAACGCGTTAAAACACAATTAAAACGCCAGATAAAACACTCGGTATCTAGTTAAATACCAGTTTTAAGCACCTATATGAATATATATATATGTATATATGCATGTGGTGTGTGTGTGTGTGTGGAGATTGGTGGCAGCCATTTAGGGCTCCTTTTCCCCCTCTCCTCCATGTGTTGACATGGGGAACATGAAACAATGATTAAACATTTTCCAAATCTTCTTCATATCTTCACAAATCGAAGAAACAAATTAAACACACCAACTCACTCTCTCTCTAAAGCTCGGCCGAACACCCCTTGTAACACCCATTTTCAAAATTTAAACTTGTTTCTTGAAGAATCCATGCTCATACAAACCCATTTCAAGATGTATTGAAGATTTAAAGGTGTTTTTAAGAAGATTCAAGCTAGAACAAGCTCCATATCACTATTTTCATCAAAACCCACTAGGAATCTTGAAGGTATAAAACTTCATCTTGTTCTTGATTCATAGGGATTGAACCCTAACAAAGGAACATATGATATCAAAGCCAAATACACTATCCGAGCTTTGGTCCAACTCAGAGGTTACAACCTCTGATCTACCTTTACTCTGCTTTTGTAAACAACTGCTCCTATCATCTGATCGAACAAGAAGTAAAGGTCTTATAGAAGAAACAAGATCAGAGGATAGAGATCAGTGCTTAGACTAGTTATAGTTTATTCAATGTAACAGTGCTATGCACCAGGGGTGTGCACGGTTCGGTTCGGTTATTAGCATTATCCGTAACCGTAACCGAAGTCAACGGTTAATCGGTTCGACAATTCGGTTAATTTGTTGGTTTTTGGTTCGGTTCAGTTAGTTTTTGGTTAATAACCAATTCAAACAAGGGCTAACTTTTTTTCTTAGAAATACATGTAATGGAGGTATAAATACATGAAATAGATGTATAAATACATGAAATGAATGTATAAATAACTGAAATAGAGGTATAAATACATGAAATAAATGTTTAAATACATGATATGGATGTATAAATAAATGAATTGAAGGTATAAATAGATGAAATAAAGGTATTAATACACGAAATGAAAGTATAAAACATGAAATACATGAAATATAGGTATAAAAGCTAGAAATATAAAAAATAAATGGTTCGGTTCGGTTAATTTCAGTAACCGATGGTAAAAAATATCCGTTAACCGACTTTTGGTTAATTCAGTTTCGGTTAATTTCAGTTCGGTTTTGTCGGTTTTCAGTTCGGTTTTCAGTTAGTGGTTCGGTTATTGCACACCCCTACTATGCACTGATAGTGTTAGTTTAGCAGTGTTTTAGTTAGTTATGATTTTGTTAGCTGTCACCATCAACCATGACATCATAAAGATGCTCAGTGGTTAGATAGTTAGTATAAATAGCTGATCAATGTAACTGTTAAACTTGTCTTCCTTAAAAAGATCAATTCGCACTTTATCTTCTACATTTCTTACTAGCAAACGAATGTAATTGGCTAAAGGGGAGTTTGTGAATCACATGCGAGTTTACCAACTTGAAAGCATGATGGTGATGAAAACAAACGACCGATTGCTTGTAGTAAAAGTTTTCCATTAATTCCGCTGCATATCTTTAAAATGCAATCCATTTTCCATCTTTAGAAACAAAAACTACAAGTGATTCACAATTAGATCCTGACAACTGTTTTCAGAGCTCGGTCAATCGATTTTGATTTAACAGTCAAATTGATTTGAACAGATCAGCTCTTTGTACTAATTCGTTTGATAGTTTTACTTGAATACAAAGTTTTATTGCTACAATAGTTTTTTAAAACACAAATCTGTTGTAAATAAGAGAAATGGCACAAAACACACCGAAATCCAATATTGGATCCATGTTCAAACCTCCGATGTTGAAACAAAATGAATATTTTATTTGGCAACGTCGGATGGGTCATATTCTTGCCCAATAGAACACCAGATGCTGGAGATCCGTTGTATTTGGACCTCATGTTCCCATGGTTCCAAGTACAGAGGATCCCCACATGAAGGTCCCTAAGAAACTCGAAAATTACTCTAAACAGGATTTCCTCGAAATTGAATTGGATGCTAGGCCTTTAGTATTGTTACTTCGGCTTTGCCCAACGAGATTTATGCGGGATTACTTCATTGTAATAGTGCTAAAGAGTTATGGGATGCTCTTAAAGAGAAATTCGGTGGTATTGAAGAGGTGATAGAGGATAACAGAGAGGTCTTAAATCAACATCATGAAACATTTTGCCACGTTAAGTGTGAGTCATTAACCCAACAGTTCGAACGATATAGCTGTCTCATCAGTGAGCTCAAATTGGTAAATGTGGAATTTCCAAATTCGACTGTCAATAGTCGTTTCTTGAGATCTTTACCTAAGAAATGGGAGACTGTAGCTTATGTCACTAGAACAGCTGTTGGTTACAAGGAAATGACATTGACATAACTTCATGGACGACTCCTCACATATGAGAGAGGGTTGAACCAGAAAAAGAAGTTGCAAGAGTCAGGGAAAATGACTGATGATTATACTTTGCGAAACACTGCTCTAGATAGTCATGAGGAGGGGTCTAGCTGTGGAAAGGATCAGAGTTATGATCATTACATTGACATAACATCTGGAAACAATTTCAACTCTGATCCATGTACACCCAATTTTGCCTTTGCTGCAAATTGTGAAAGCTAGACCTCTGACAATCTGTCCTTTGAAATGAATGATTTACAATATTTTGAACCCACCGACCTCGAAGAGATGGACATTTTACATCAGCTAGCACTTTTAAGTGTTAGAGAAAATAATTTTACAAAAGAACTAGTAGAAGGTTTCCAGGATTGCATGGGGGGTTGAAAGTTAGGTTGGATAAGTCTAAAATCAGATGTTACAAATGTAACAAGATGGGTCACTTTGCCAGAGAATGCAGATCACAATCTGCAGGACCAATTGTAACACATCCTGGCAACATACCTCAAAGCACTGTCCAATATTCCCTTGCACCTCAAATGCAAAACACTGCACACTTTGCACATCCTGTTGCTACTGTTCCTGTCCATTATGTCCAAGAACCTGCATCACAGATTCAATATGTCCAAGCACCACCTCAAGTACATGTCCAGCAAGTGCCACAAGTTACTCAACCTACTCAAACTACTGCTACACCAGCAGAGGTTAATCAGTAAAGCTTTTTCACACAAGGTTTTGTTGATTGCAGTAGTTTGCCTTAGGATTTAACAGATGAAAACTTTGCTCTCATAGCCAAAAATGATTTTGAAAATGAAAATATATGTTTAATGGCTTTCGAGACCATTGTTGAAGGTGATGAATATGTGGAGCAGGAGTTAAAGTCCGATGTGGTTGATTGCTGTGAACAGTGGTTATACCAGAAGTTACACCAGTGCTTGAAGTGAATGTTGTTGATGTTGAAAAAGATACTCTATCTGACCCTTGGGATGAGAAGATGTGTGAGGAAGAAGAGTGTGATTGTGCTCTTATGGCTGCTTCAAAGGGAGCTTCTACTTGCCTTGACAGTCTTTGGTATGTAGATAGTGGGGGCTCCAGGCACATGACAGGATGTAAAGCCCTGCTCATAGAGGGGGTGATATATCCTTTGGAAATAATTCAAAAGGGAAGGTGTTGGGGCCAGGATGTGTCTCAGCTGGAAAACTAAAGTTCGAGAATGTGAATCTCATTGATAATCTAAAATTCAATCTTTTGAGTGTCTCACAAATGAGTGATAAGGGTTATGGACCCTTCTTCACAAAGGAAACTTGTCAGATAGTAAGCCCAGAGGTTGTTAAATAGATTAATCAAATAATTAAAGAGAGAAAAGCATAAGTTACTGCTAATAGGGTAGGAAATGTCTATGTGGTAGACATGGTATAAGATAATCCTATGTCAAATGCATGTTTGTTCTCAGTTGCTTCAAGCAAAGAAACAGAATTATGGCATAAAAGACTAGGTCACACAAATCTAAAAACCATCTCCACTCTCTCAAAAGAAAGTCTTGTCAGAGGTTTGCCTCACAAAAAAATTACTTGTGAAGACCATTGTGTTTCCTGTTTAAAAGGTAAACATCATAAAAGTTCTTACAAGTCAATTGAAGAGTCCAAAACAAGTCAGTGCTTACAGTTACTTCATATGGACTTGTTTGGACCTGTGAAAATCATGAGCTTAAAACATAAAAGGTATTGCCTGGTGATAGTTGATGATTTTTCCAGGTTCACATGGACTTTCATTTTACATTCTAAAGATGAAACAGCAAACATTTCGCAAAACTTTGTTAAACAAGTTGAAAAGCAATTTGATCTTCCTATAAAAATCATTAGGAGTGATAATGGGACAAAGTTTAAGAACAAAGAGTTGGATGCTTTCTGTGAGTCAAAAGGGATTGTTAGACAATATAGCACCCTAGAACTCCAGAAAAAAATGGGGTTGTTGAAAGGAAAAATAGAACTTTGATTGAATCAGCAAGAACTATGCTAGCAGATTCTGGTTTACCCCTGTCTTTCTGGGCAGAGGCTGTAAACACTGCCTATTATGTTCAGAACAGAGTTTTGATAAACCCCAGGCATCAAAAGACTGCTTATGAATTGCTTTATAAAATCAAACCTCTGCTCTCTTATTTCAAAGTCTTTGGCTGCCCATGCTTCATTTTAAATTTAAAGGATTCAATATCCAAGTTTGCTGACAAAGTGGATTGTGGTTATTTTCTGGGATACTCAACCACTGCCAAAGCCTATAGAGTTTTTAACTCTAGGACCAAGTGTGTTGCAGAAACTCTGAAGGTGAAGTTCAATGAACTCTTATCTTATAAAATCCAGCAAATCCTGCTGAACTATTTGACCTATCCAAATTTACATTTGAAGATGTGTCTGTCAAGACTAACCATGCAGGTACCCCACAGTCATCAAGTCAAGAGCAAGGATATGATTGCATTCTTCCAAGCTTCAAAATCAATCCTTCAGGCAGAAGAGCAGATGTTAGTAGCAATGGTGAAAGCTCTGCCAGGTCAACAGTGGTTAATTCTCAAACCTCTGCCAGCTCTCAGAACCAAACATCTATTGATAAAAGTTCACAACAAATGGACATAAGTCAACCCATTTTAACATCCATTCCACCAATTCCTCCACCACCATTCCAATCAGAGGTTGAACCATCAAATTCACCAATAGAGGATAGCTCAGATGATACACATTTGCAAGCTTCACCTCTGAATGCCATTGTCCCATATCAAGTTGAATTGATTTTCCTCAAAAGCCATCCTGTGGATCAAGTTATTGGCAACATCAATGAGGGAGTGCTCACCAGAAGCCAATCCCAAAACATTTGTCTTTTTGCTGGTTTTCTATCACTCACACAACCTGTCAAGTATCAAGAGGCACTAAGGGACAACAGTTGGGTAGAAGCCATGCAAGAGGAGCTCCTACAGATTAAAAGACAACAAGTATGGGAACTTGTACCACTGCCAAAAGATGTATGTCATATTGCACAAAGTGGGTCTTCAAGAACAAAACAGATGACATGGGCATTGTTATCAAGAACAAAGCAAGGCTCATGATTCAACGCTGTAGAAAGGAAGAAGGCATAGACTATGATGAAACATTTGCTCCAGTTGCAAGATTGGAGGCCATTAGGCTGTTCTTAGCTTTTGCTGCTAACCACAACATCAAGGTGTATCAAATGGACAACAAAAGTGCATTCCTATATGGAAAGATCAAGGAATAAGTATATGTGTGTCAACCTCTTGGTTTTGAAGATGCATTTCATCCTGATCATGTTTACAAGTTAAACAAAGCACTATATGGTCTAAAACAAGCACCCAGAGCCTAGTATAAAACTCTATCCACTTTTCTCTTATCCATTGGTTTCACCAGAGGTAGGATTGATAAAACCCTATTTTTAAAATGGAAAGGAAATGATTTGATGCTTGTCCAAATTTATATGGATATCATTTTTGGATCCACATGCACTGCCATGTGTGAAGATGGCAGCAGAGTTTGAGATAAGTGCAATGGGTGAGTTGCAATGTTTTCTTGGTTTACAAGTCAAACAAATGCAACATGGCACTTTCATCCATCCAAATAAGTATGTGAAAGAACTACTTAAGAAATTTGATATGGATGATTGTAAACCTTGTAGTACACCCATGGTAACATCCAAGCTAGTCACATTCGATGGCAAAGATGACCTTGTTGATCAAACATTGTATCGAAGCATGATTGGGTCTTTACTGTACCTAACTGCATCAAGGCCAGACATCATGTTTGCAACATGTGTTTGTGCCAGATCACAGTCATTGCCAAGAATATCAGATCTTATTGCTGTAAAAAGGATATTCAGATACATAAAAGGTGCTTCCACACTTGGTATCTGGTATCCAGCTAATGGTAATATTGAGCTTAGTGACTTTGCTGGATGTAAAACAACAAGGAAGTCCACATCTGGAGGAGCCCAATTCCTAGGTGATTGCTTAGTGTCTTGGCAAAGCAAAAAACAAGTTGCAGTTTCCACATCCACTGCTGAGGCAGTGTATATAGCTGCTGCAAGTTGTACTGCTCAACTCCTATGGCTTCATAATCAATTGCTGGATTTTGGTATCACTGCTTTAAATACTCCACTCAAAATTGATAGTCAAGCAGCAGAAAATATCATCAAAAATCCTTTCTCTCATTCCACCACCAAGCACATTAACATCAGACATCACTTTGTGAGGGATTGCTATGAAAAAAGTTTGGTTTCTTTACAACATGTCCATACCAAGGATCAACTGGCAGATGTGTTGACAAAAGCACTTGATGCTCACACTTTTGACAGTTTGATATCTAGGCTTGGAATGCCAAACATGGATTAAAAACAATTTTTTTGTGATCCATGTGTAAATAGCAATAAAATGTTTTTAAGAAAATCATAATCCATCCTTAAAAATAGTTTGCAATTGAATTTTTCAATAAATCCTCAAAGTCTGTTCAAGGCACTGATAGCACAAAAACACTGTTCGTTTAGAAAAATCTATCCATTATCAAAAAGTGTATCCTCTGATAGTTGCAAATACTGTTCTTATCCACTGATAAAAAATTTCAAACAGTGTTTAGCCAAACAACTATCTTCCATTTTCAATCAGAGGTTACACGTGGTCAGATGTTATTCCACAGTCATTGCATCAGATGCCACGTCCTCATCACTTTTTCAGAAACCCTATAAAAACCTTGTTCCATCCAGAACAGAGGATTCATCAAACTGTGTCGATTTCATAAATCTCAAAATAGTTTGCACTCAAATCATGGCTCCTAAAACAAAATCAAAGGCGAAATCAAAGCAATTTACCATCACACGTCTTGATTATCAAAACCCCACACAATTACACGAGGATCTTAGAAGAAACCGAAGTCAATACACGATACCACTCAATGATTCGGATTCTAAGAAAGTCAAAATTTAAGCATATGCTCGAAGTTAAAGCAAAAATTTACATCGATTCTCTTCTAGATTTTTAGAAAAATGCTAAGGTCAAAACATCCGCTGATGGTGTTCCTTATGCAATAATCTCAAAGGTTGGGGTACTTCTATTCAAATTAGTCCACAATCGATCTCTCAAGTTTTTCAATTGAATGATATGGCACATCATGTGTCATTTTCTTTAAGAGAGATGCAAGCAGAGTTTGTGGAAAGGGGTTACACTGGCCAATTGAAAGGTATGACAATCTTTAAACCCCATTTTCCAGCAGAGATGAAATTCTTTTTCCATACTCTTTTAACATGTCTCTCTTCAAAATCTACTGCTTTCAATGAGATTCCATTGAACATGCAATATGTGGGATATGCAATTTTGACTGATTCTGATTTTAACTATTCACAGGTATTGTTCAATGATATTGTAACTAATTTTAAAAATATCTCAAAAAGAAAAGATTTCTTGATACATCCTCGATTCTTTAGTGTCTACTTGCAAGACCAGATCAGATCTGCAGCAAGTAAACAAGGCGCAGTGACCACACCTGGCTGCCTAACTCATGAAACTTTTACACAAATAACAAATAAAGAAAAGGTTTCCAAAACAGAAGTAGAGGAGGTTGAGCCAGTTTTACAAGAACAAAATGTTCAATCTCTTCCTCCTACTACTGAGCCCACTGCTCTAGGTGATCAGAGCATTGCAACACTGCTCTTAAACCCACACCTAAAATCACCAAAAAGAAACCAACAAAAACATCTAGAAAACCCACCAAACCCAAAAAGGGTCTTCTGGAAGATGAGATCCTAGAGGTAAACCCTGTGATAACACCAAAGTCACAAACCACTGCTGCTACTTCTACATAGCAGATGGTTGACAGATCTCCACCTGGCTATGAAACTCCTCCTGCATCCTCACAAAAGGATCAGGTTGTAAACACAGGGACAACATATTATGAAGCTCTAGGACCACTTGATTCTATCTTCCACAGCCAAACTCCCAGGGCACTTTCTCTTTCTACGCCTATCCCTTTTCCAATAAAATCACTACCACAAACCTTCTTACCCTTGCTGAATGCAATAGAACTAGAGCAGACATTATCCAGCACTTCTCACCAACCTATCACTGAGAATATACTTCAACATGATGCTGGGTCTGAATCTCTATTCTTTGCTAGCCCATCAGCAAATGAAGAGGCTACATACCTTGGGTTACATGTAACCCTTGGTGATAGTTCAACTAGAGCAGCCACTAGAATTGCAAACTACCTAGTTTTCCTTTGGACAGTGGTTACATTACTAAGTCTCTATTGAAGGCAACCACTGCTAAGGCTACCAAGGTAACCTCTGATGTTGTGGGAAGTCCCCAGTACCAAGAACAAGGGGCATCAAAGGTTGAAGCTAGTGTCAAAATACATGCTCATGATACCTTAGATATAACTACCACCTCAGGTAGGAGTTAAGATGATCCTATTAGGTGATGATCTAAAATACAAAATTTGACAGAGAGAGTATTAAGGATTGAAACTTCTGTTGATGAGATCAAAAATCTCTTGACGCAGTTGTTAACTACAAAGAGCCAACCCTCTGTTTTAACAACTGCTGATCTAAAAGAAGCCCTAGACCCTCTATTTTAACAAAAAAACACTTTTCTGATCTACAACACAAACATCAAATGCAGGAAGTATGAAACATGGTTGAAGCTAGATTCATGGATACAAGGGTAGACAGTAAAGCGATAAAAACTCATCTTCTCCAAACCACTGTTACTGCTCCGCCTACAGTAGTTTTTGTAAACACTGAAGATGATGCCAAAAAGGGGGAGAAACCTTTGGGAAAGAAGAAGCTTACAATAGATGATCAAATGGTAAAGCCAACAGTGGATATTCCCAGGCTAGATGGTTCAAAGAAAAGGATCTAACAGATGATATCTTGGCCAGAAAAAACGAGAAACAGAAGAGAAAAGTGTATCCTACTAGAAAAGTAAGGCAACCAACTCCCACACCTTCCAAATTGAGCCTGCTGTAAATCCAACCATTAAAACCTATGCTTTCCAAAAATCAAGCACACCTACTTCAACATCCATACCCATTTCCACCAAAGCAGATGTTATATCAACTGTTGTGTCAATATCTGTTGACATAGCAGAGGTTGCAGCAGATGCAATCTCATCCACTACCATGGTCATTTTTAATACATCCACCCATCCTCTACCAACACCAACCAGAATTCCAACTCATCCATCATCACCTGAAGTCAAATTTAAGAGGAGAAGGACTACAAAGATTGTGAATAAAGAAGAGATCTTTCCTGCTCCTACTCCTTTATCATCACAACCACTGACCTCCACATCAATGCTTCCGCCATCTTCAACTCCAACCACTGATCCCCTTAAAGTTATACCTGCTACAAAGCAATATCCTCTAGATTTACCAGCAGTCATGGAAGAAATTATAAGCTTCTATTCTGAGGAAGACCCTGACATAAGAATCATATTATCTCTTTATGGCTACCCAAGACTTGCAAATATTGATAATTATCTAGAACTCAAATTGAAATAAGCAGAGGATATAGCAAAAAGAGACTCAGCTGGTAAAAGTGAAAGAGAGATACAGACCAACATGTCTTTTCAGTTAAGCAAAGCCAGGGCATTGCAAGATTTTGTCAAAGATCTGAGTAATAAGCTGTCAGAAAGGGAAGATAAATAACTTAAACATGAACTCATTGAACATATCATGAAGAACAAGTAATATAAGGCAACAAAGGCATAGTTCAAGGATTGGAGTGTGGATGAGCGAGAGAAGAAATTGTAAGAATGCAAGAAATGTTAAAAGATCCTCACAAGAAGAATCACTACAGAATCACTATGGTTCAAGGAACCAAGTGACAAGGTGGGGAGAAGTCAGGGTGATTGATACTTATAAGATGTTAGAAGAGAGGAGGAAAAAAGATCCAAACATGCCTCCTAAACCTGTTTACCCTCCATCAGATGATGTTCATAAAGCTCAACACTCTAAAAAGTCTATCTCATCATCTGTCCCCTCCATCCTTGCTTTCAATCAATTAAAAAGGCAAGAAAGGATAGATGAAGAAGACAAGAGAGTGTATGAACACATCAAAGAGGGAACTAAAAACATGGTTGACTATCACATAGATGAAGCTAGTGAAAAGCTCAGAGCAGAATTGACAAAGATTGTTCCACAAAAAGCTCTTTAAACCTCAACCAATAAAAGTCGTCCTAGAAAGCCAGAAGACCCAAAAAATCTAATGTGGAAAGTCGATAAAGACTCCCACGAATTGACAATGCTCAAGTCTAATGGTAATGCTGTCAAGATTAGCATGGAGGCTGCATATGAGCTAAGTGCAGAAGACCTTCAAGATCTTTTGGATCTGACACTCGAAAAGGATGATGATGATGAAATTTCTCTGAATTTTGAATTACAGTTTAAAGGCCAAATTAGAGAATTTCTGTTGAGGAATAAAGACCAAGAATAAACAAGTATTTTGGCATCATCAATTCCAGATGGAGATTGTTGGGATTGAACCCTAACAAATGAACAGATGATATCAAAGCCAAATACACTATCTGAGCTTTGGTCTAACTATTAGAGGTTACAACCTCTGATCTACCTTTACACTGATTTTGTAAACAACTTCTCCTATCATCTGATCGAACAAGAAGCAAAGGTCTGATAGAAGAAACAAGATCAGAGGATAGAGATAAGTGCTTAGACTAGTTATAGTTTATTCAATGTAACAGTGCTATGCACTGATAGTGTTAGTTTAGCAATGTTTTAGTTAGTTATGATTTTGTTAGCTGTCACTATCAATCATGACGTCATAAAAGATGCTCAGTGGTTAGATAGTTAGTATATAGCTGATCAATGTAACTGTTAAACTTGTCTTCCTGAAAAAGATCAATTCGCACTTTATCTTCTACATTTCTTACTATCAAATGATTGTAATTGGCTAAGGGGGGGTTTGTGAATCACATGCGAGTTTACCAACTTGAAAGCATGATCGTGATGAAAACAAATGACCGATTGCTTGTAGTAAAAGTTTTCCATTAATTCCACTGCATATCTTTAAAATTCAATCAATTTTCCATCTTTAGAAACAAAAACTACAAGTGATTCAAACTTAGATCCTGACAGTTTCTCTTGTTCTTGAATATAAACACTAACTTGAAACAAATAATAAATGAGTTTTTAAAGGAAATGAAAATGGAAGTGTGTATGTATATATGTACGGCCGTATGTATGTATGTGTATATATACATATGAGATTTTGTGTTTTGATGTTTGATTGATTCTTGTTGGATAAGATGTTGAAAGATGAATGCATGTAATCTTTAGAAGGTTCTAAATGGGTTTTTAATAAAGTTCATATGATTAAAGTATGAACATGAAAATTTGAGTTTTGGAATCATATATATATGTACATGTAGTCGTGTATATATGTGTGTATATGCATACATATGAAATTTTGTTAGATTAGTTCATAAATAGTACATGCATGCATCTGGTGATTATGATGTAAATGATTAGATGAATTTGAATGTTTTGGATTATATGAACATGCATTTAATATGAGAATATATGCATTTAGTTCATGTGAAATAATGATGATATGATATACATGCATTAACTGCTTGTACTTAGTCATGCATGTGGGTGTATGTACATAAAATGATGAATAAATCATGTTGTGGTAAAAATAGTTTTAGATCAGATTATACACCTTAAAAATAAGGATATTTCATGTAATAAAGTTGTATGAAACTTGACATGAATTTACTAGCTTTGCATGTTGTACTTAGTGCTTAAAAAGTCGTAAAATGTGTGAAAGCGCATGCTTTATGTGACTTATACAAAAACTACACTAAACTGATTATAACCATCATTTTAATCAATAAATAACATGTATTGTGTTAAAATATGAAGTCGCTTCGAGTTCGGATGGTTATGGTAACGTTTGACGCAAAACTATGCGGTTAAAACGGTAAAAATCGCCTTTTTAAGAGGTTTTTACGAAACTGTTTTTGATCAGTAACTAAACTAATATTTTTGATCTAAATATAAGTATTTTAACTTATATTAAGTTTATTTGGTGTTTGGTTAGTCATACATGACTTCCGACGCCGAAAACGTTACCGAATTACCAAAATACGAATTTTACAAAGTACACTAGTATGGTTTGTTCATGGGTGAACCTTATGTGTTTAAATGTGTTATATGATTCAAACATATGAATATGATTATATTTTAAGTGTTCACATGATAGCGGGAATTTAGACTATGCATGTACACTTGTGTGTTAAAGCGGTAAAATCAGTGAAATTGCGTTAAATGTGTAACTTATTTGTGACATCCTGGTTTTTCAGGTATCTTAAACGCACTACTTCACGGTTATTCATTCCTACG
This sequence comes from Scalesia atractyloides, assembly GCA_947069175.1. NCBI lineage: Eukaryota > Viridiplantae > Streptophyta > Magnoliopsida > Asterales > Asteraceae > Scalesia > Scalesia atractyloides. Next base: position 47,280,972 of record CAMTDV010000015.1, on the reverse strand, counting down.
CTAAATTGATTCGTAGATTTAATTTACACGCTCGAAATAACTACGCTAACTTTGTGAACTTATCAAGTGAATTACTTGCTATGTGTATTAGACGTTTATAAGTTTGGTGAGTTATTATGTCATGTTTTGATTTCGTGATTTTTAGTTATAAAAATATATATAGTAAATAGATAGACGAACCAAACCAAGCCGCGAAACGTGTCGACCTCACTTCCTTGCGACTCAAGGAATTAATCAAAACTTGAGGCTCAAGTTAAAGACCCAAACCGCCCCCACCCAAACCCTTTGCGGCCGCAAGCACAAATCGCCCCAAACCTTTTGCTCCTTTTCTTTCTTTCCTTGCACTAATATATATACAAGCATGCATGAGAGTTGTGTTAACAAAAAAAAAGAGAAACCCTAGCTCTAAGATCAGCCGACGGCAGCCCCTCCCTACCCCTTCTCTCGATCGCGACCTCCTCCAAAACCCGAAGTGATTCCAATCTCGTTCCCGGTTCGTTAATCTTCATTGTTAAAGGTTAGGGTTTTCATTATTTCGCAAATCACATTAGGGTTTATAAACTCTTGATCATACTTGTATGTAATGGTAGAATCATGGTTGTGAAAGTGTTATAATGTTTTGTTCGATTAATTGTGCGAGTTTTGCGATTATGATGTTTAGTTGGATACAAGAATCATAGGCTGCGTTTTGTGATAAAAATCATATTATATGATTAGGATTTGCATGAGTATGATGTACATGATGATATGTGACTAATAAATCTGTTCCTGATCATTTATATTTAACGTCTCGATTGTTTAAGCGTGTTCTATTGCGATAAAAGTTGAAAACAGGATGCTGAATGGTGTTTACAGCCAACTTCAATTGGCTGTAACTTGGTTATTATTTATCGAAAAGCGGATTTTCTGAAGCCTAAAACGTATATTTTTGAAAAACGCTTCTAATGGAACTGGATTCATATTTTTCTGAGGTCGTTTAATATTTTTAAGTGGTCAATTAAGTGCAGTAACTGAAGCTGTGTAAATTCTGAAAATTTGTTAGTTGTTTATCGAGTCGGATCTCATAATCTGTAGAGGGTTGGGTCACGAAATTTGTACAGCAACTGGAGACGGAAATTTCCGGGAAACTACCACTGGAATTTTGTTAATTGGATGAACGATAATTTTTAAATAAATTCTCCCATGGACTGCAGTCAGAAAGCGACGAATCTGACTGCAGCCTAGTATATAAATGTTTATGAATAATTGGTAAAGTGTTAGGACTTGAAAAATTTACATAAAATTCTACAGTTTAGTTGACACCTTCTGTAAAAAAATTGGAATTTTTGGAATGTTGGAACTATTTCATAAAAATCCTCGAAAACAGCCTAGTTATGAGCATACAAGCTGAAACTTGATAACTTGCGAATGTGTGTACCAAAGTGTTGTATGAGTTGATTTGTGTTCATGATAGGTTGGTTTGATCACTATTTTGGTATGATAATACTTTCCATGCATGATTGTGTTTCGAATTTGGTATTGTGTGTGCCGCTTTGTGTGTTAGTTATGTGAAGGGTTTGTATCAGTGTGTTCACACACTAACTTTAAATCGATTGACTTGTTAGGACGCAAATAGCGATCCCATCATTTGCTACTTCTGGGTTACACCAACCGAGCAATTAAAGGTGAGTTCATGGCCCCTATTTTATCCGGTTTTAAACAACAGGGGGAGAAACATGTATACACTCTACAACTCTATCTCTTTACGTTATACGAAATTAACGTCGTTAAACTATTCGATAACTAAGTTAATGTTGATGTACGTTATGGTCACTAAGCAGCTATATCACGGAAGTCCTCGACAAACTCTCGGATCGTTAGTATTGGGTTAGATAGCGGGGAACTTATAAGTAGTACTACTGGGCCCGACAAGCCCCACCCGAGCTAGTCGCGCTAGCCGACCGGGTATGGTCAACGGGTGAATAATTTAGCCTAACTTTCGCCATGGTCAGTGATAGGCCTGGCAACACGGAGGCACAATAGTCAGCTTCGATTGCGAACACTTATGTGACATAACTTTAGGCTCGCTACCTACATGTTAACATTAAACTTAATTACGAAACAACAATATTATTCCGGGTTAGGAATAATGGAACAAACAACAATATTATACCGGGTTAGGAATAATGGAACAAACAACAATATTATTCCGGGTTAGGAATAATGGAACCAACATCATTATTATTCTGGGTTAGGAATAATGGAACTGTATCGTTATTCCGGGTTAGGGATAACGGGGGAAACAAACTTTTAACCGAACTAATGAACTTATAAAAACCTGTGAACTCACTCTTCTTTAATGTTGACACTTGTTTCTTTACATGTTTCTCAGGACGCTAGGAGCTCTAGGTGCACTCACTTGCATTGATCAAGACATCTTTTTATCGAGTCTCATTTACGAATATTGTTTGGGTTTTTCTTTAGTTTTGGCATTTGTGTTCGCGCCCGTTCCTTTACTTTACTTTAATGCTTCCGCTCAACTTTAAAACTGATGCTTCCGCTAAACATTGAAACCAAACTAAGACAATTTAAAAATAACCATGAATGGTTAAACAAATGATTTTGGAAAACGTATAAACAAATCATATAGAGTCGTTCGATGTTACTAGTTTCTCGGATTCTGGTTTGTTCACACGCCTCGCGGTAAAACTCCGCAGTGGAAATTGAGGGTGTGACATTATTTGTCGAGCATGAAAATTGATACATATGTTAACTTCATAAGTTATTTCAAGTATGCATGCTTTAAGAATGATATAATGTATAAGTTAACGAATTTACGTGTGTTACGATATTGAATTTTTGTGTACATTTATGTATATATATTACGACGCGCAAATCGTAGATAAATAGTACTTATAAATGGGAGAGATAACGGATATAACATATTAAGGGTCGCCAATAAAATCGTTCAAGTTGCAAAATCTTAAAATATATATAAGAACTCATATATATTTCAAAGTGCCAACATAATAAAAAATAATGACTTTTCGAGAAAATCTCAAAGTTATGTGAGAATTCCAAGATCTGGAGAAACTTAGGAATTTTGTGAAATATTGTTTGATAAATCGTTCCTACGTATATTAGGATGTGTAGAAACAATCGTGGGATCGCGCTAATTTAATTACACACCCAAAGGTGAGTGTTACTACGCCCCTCTTTTTATTGTTTTATAACTGCTTTGTGGGAAGAACACACATTAAAAGGATAAGTATACATTTTTGTATAAAATATACCTTTTATTAAACTATGAATATATTTTCATGGAAAATACATTGATTTGGATATAAATATATTGCGGGGAGAAACGGATTTTGAATAAATGTGAATATATGTTTCGGGAAGAAATAGGTGATAATACGGTGCTTAAGAGAAAGCGACCGTGTAGATTTAAAATTGCTTAAATCTAAAGTTGTAATGAATTCGCTCGATCTCAAGAGAGTAAGTATCGGGTATTAGGCTTACGTTTCGGTGGGGACTTCAGGGAAATTCGTACAACGCGTTATATATTAATTTATCATTTTAGTAGGATATATGTATTGTACATGAGGCAGGCATTATAAGAGACCCATTGCGGGCTCTTGCGCAAGTTTTTCCATTTAATCATTAATATGTATGCATGGAATTGTTGATAGATCTATCGGGTTGACCACTCCGTCGTTACCGGTAGCTCCGTGTCAGTCAAGCGACGAATTGATATTCTGTAGTGAGTCTAGCTTTGATTATACATTCATAGTAAATATATAGTTCGTATTGTTTTACAAACATACGAGTCTGAACACTTGATGTTATCAATTTAATATGGAAAACTTGGGAAGATGTTGTGTATCGAAGGTTTTAGGAAAACGCTTGCGATGACCCATGAATTTTTTAAATTTGGAAATGAAAGTGGCTTTCATAATAATATGGATGTTTTAATAATTAAACATATAATTTGAAAGTTTTTCCTTGGATCAAATTGTTTTAAATTTGAATACGTGAACTCACGCGTTGACACTTAATTTTAAATGTGTTCTTCAGAGTTCGGCTTTGGGGAATTTTGGCGTATCTTGTGGTTGTTGACGCATGGTTATTTTAAGAAAGTTTTGGACAAACTTTTAAAACTTTGGGACCTATGTAATAAGATCCATAAGGATCAAAACAACTTACCTGTGATGTGGTTGTGTGTCACACCCCGACCCGCAGCGGAATAAGAGTCGGGGCATAATTGGGTTATCACCAAAGCTCAAGATGTTTACTAAAATGTTTCATATTTATTAAATTCAAATTACAACTTAAATATTCAAATCAAATCCATACAATTACAAGGAAATGAAACTAAGTAAAACAATCCAAAGCTTAAACTGATTTATTCTTCTAGTCCTTCCTATGTGTTTCTTGCCTCAACTGGATGACCTGTATCATGCGTAAAACGGGGGATATTTTGGGTCAACAAAAGTTGGCGAGTGAACCTTGATAAAACATTGTTATTAATTTCTTGTTGTATTTAATATTGAAAATTTGTGCAATAATCACATGTGAGCAAACATATATATATAACAAAACACAAACCACATTGGATGAGTAAATGACATGAATGATGATGTATATGAGATCAAGGCTCAATCAAACGGAGCCGATCGAGTGACATGAATGATGATGTATGTGAGATCAAGGCTCAATCAAACGAAGCCGATCGAATGAGGCACCTGATACTCAACCCGTATCCCACAGGGAGCTGATGGGCCTAATGGAATGCATGCACTGAAAATGATAACTTCAATCTAAACATAATTCACACAACAATTGATACACATTTGATCACGGATATGATGGATGCACAAGTGTTTAAATATAATAAGAAATTAAACGACACATGATACACCCCAAAATGTGATTAAAACGGGGAATTGGTAGAGATTCACTCACATTGGGTGCGTTCTTTGATGACGTTGGATGCGCACGAATTTTAGGATTTGATCGACGAGGAAAAACTAACCTAAAATAATAACGAAATGGTTTGGTAAATAAATGGATTTTATTTGAGATTAATACTTTTAATTCATAATCCTAATAGGATTTTTAGATTTATTTTTGTGAGTTTAAGGACATTTTCTAACTTTAAAAATATTATTTTTAAGTGTTTTTAAATAATTTCCTGATTAAATAAATAAAAATAAATAAATAAAAAATGTTGACTTTTTTTGATTCTGACCGTTGACCGGTAGGATTGTGTTAATTATATGCGCTGAGTGAGGTTCGAACTCGGGACCTCTCGTATACGTGCACGCAGCTCTACGAACTGAGCTACGTGTCTAACCCGAAATATTCTCTGTTTTAATTATATATATATACTTATTAACTTTTATCTTATTTAGTTTATTTCAAAAATGATTTAAAATAGCCGAACCGACTTCAGTGACCCAGAGTCGAACTCGGGACGTTCGGTTCGAGTACCCACAGCCCAACCAGTTGGGCTGCGTGCTTAACCTGTTTAATTACTGAATTATATTATATTTATATACATGTTGAAAGGTGATCTGAATAGGTTAAAAAAAAGATTGGTTTTATTTCTGAAAGTCGGTACGTGTGCGATTCGAACTCGGGACGTGCGTATTATGTTGCACACAGTCCACCGCTGGATTGTGTGTCTAACCCGGTGAAATATCTAGTTTTAATTAAACTTATACACATTGTCCGACTTCGTCTTCTTCGTTTAACATTTCAGAACAGTGAATTCCGACTATTCTGTTTAATCGATCTTACTGATATTTGATTGAATTGAAGAGCGAAATGAAATGACAGGGTATACCAGAACGACGAGTTTGCTTCAAGTTTTCCGGCAAAGTCTCGTCGTCTCCGATCTGCAGATTCCGGCTGAGGGAAACTGTTTATCAGTTTTGATTACTAGATTGAGCAATTAGATTATAAATCGAAAGATAGCAAGAGAAATTTTGATGATTGTACCGTCTGAAGAAAATCGCGGTTTTCCGTTCAGTGATTCCGGCGAAATTGGAATTTCCGGCGACGTGCTAAAGCTTCGAGAAATTGTGCGATTTTGAGCGAAAAGGTCACCAGAGGTTTGGGTGGGTATTTATAAGGATGACCAGGATGTATTGAGTCCGAATTATGGTCTTGATTCGCGGTCAAAACTTTTCCGGCGGTTACGACTGGAATTGGGGGTTAGACATCTGGAATTGGGGGTTAGACATCGGTTATAACCGATGTCGAATTTAGTTCACGCGTTTCAGTCAAAGAAAACAGTCGTGATTTGCGAAATCGTCGGTTTTTTCCGGCGACTGCGGATTGGGCGCGCTGATCATCAGTTTGACTTTTGGGTTTACTTTAAATGTTATTTGTTTCTGTATTTGTCATAAAAGAATTGTGTTGCGGAGTGGTGTAGTGTGTGCTTATGTTTGTGGGCGACCCGGATTCGAAACCCGGCAGCTTCATTTTATTTTTTCCTTCACTTATTTTTATTATTTATTAATTATAGTTTTTAAATTCTAAAATGTTTATTAATTATGTATTGTTTAAAATTAAAATGAACAATATATACGCAACGAAAATGATAACTGAATATTCGATTAATAACGAAGCGGGTTTTTGGAAACCCGTTTTTCGACGGATGTTACAGTATCCCCTACTTTAAGAAATTTCGTCCCGAAATTTAAGTAGTAGTGGTAATAGGAAAAAGATGTGGGTATTTCTCGCGCATTGAGTCTTCACGTTCCCAAGTAAACTCAGGTCCTCGTTTCGACTCCCAACGTACCCTGACAATTGGAATACGACTTCGTCTTAAATGCTTCTCTCCGAAGTCCATGATTTCTACTGGTCTTTCAATGAAGTGCATAGATTCATCGATCTGAATGTCTTCTAGCGGAATATGGAGGTTTTCATCGGCGAGGCACTTCTTCAAGTTTGATACGTGGAATGTGGGATGAATTTTGTTGAGCTCTTCTGGTAGGTCAAGCTTGTATGCTACGTAGCGTGGTGCTAGCTTGCCCTTCTGGCCAAAACGAATCACTCCCTTCCACGGTGATACTTTTAAAAGTACTTGATCCCCAATGTCAAACTCCAAGGGCTTTCGTCGTTTGTCTGCATAACTCTTTTGACGACTTTGAGCCGCTAGAAGATTGTTTCGAATTTGAATGACCTTGTCGGTTGTTTCTTGAATTAATTCTGGACCGGTGATTTGTGATTCCCCAATTTCGTGCCAACATACTGGAGATCGGCACTTACGACCATATAAAGCTTCGAAAGGAGCCATGCCGATACTTGAATGGTAGCTATTGTTGTACGAAAATTCAACTAATGGTAGAGAGCGTCCCAATTCCCTTTGAAGTCTATGACACATGCTCGAAACATGTCTTCTAGAGTTTGGATGGTGCGTTCAGATTGTCCATCAGTTTGAGGATGAAAAGCGGTACTGAGGTCTAATCGTGTACCCAAGGCGGTTTGTACGGCTCGCCATGTTCTTGAAGTGAAATGACCATCACGGTCTGAAATGATGCTTAAAGGTACACCATGACGGCTTACGATCTCACTGATGTAGATACGAGCTAACTTCTCGTTCTTGAAGTCCTCGCGAATCGGAATGAAGTGAGCTGATTTTGTAAGACGATCAATGATTACCCATATGGTGTCATACCCACTGGAGGTGCGAGGTAACCCAGTAATGAAGTCCATGGTTATGTTTTCCCACTTCCATACAGGTATTTCAGGTTGGGTTAGAAGTACTGAAGGTCTTTGATGTTCAGCTTTTACTTTGGAACAGGTAAGGAACTTGGAAATAAAAACAGCGATATCCTTTTTCATGCCCGGCCACCAGTAGGTGTATCGTAGGTCTTGATACATCTTGTCGGCTCCTGGGTGTACAGAGTACCGTGTTTTGTGCGCCTCATTCATAAGGAAATCACGAAGGTTATCGCGATCTGGAATCCATATGCGATTTAGATAGTATAGAATACCGTCGGATTTGGTTTTGATTTTGAGTTCTGCTCCACATGACAGCTCATCTCGGACGTCGTTTTCTGTTACAGAAACATGTTGAGCTGCTCGGATTCGATCTTTGATGTCGGTTATGATTTGCGAACATAGAAGACGAATGGAGTTCGCATAACCTTTTCGACTGAGTGCATCAGCCACCACATTTGCCTTTACAGGATGATACCGAATTTCACAGTCGTAGTCGTTAAGAAGTCGACCCATCTTCGTTGCCTCATATTCAACACCTTTTGATTGAAGATATGTTTGAGACTTTTGTGGTCGGTTTATATTCACACTTGGTTCCGTTGAAGTAATGTCTCCATATCTTGAGAGCGAACACAACGGCTCCGAGTTCCAGGTCGTGGGTGGTGTAATTCTTTTCATGAACCTTGAGTTGCCTAGAAGCATAGGCTATCACTTTTCCTCTTTGCATCAATACACAGCCTAGCCCTTGCCCTGATGCGTCGCAATATACTACAAAGTCATCGCAACCCTCAGGAAGTGTGAGGATAGGTGCGTCACAAAGTTTTTGCTTTAGAGTTTGGAAGGCTTCTTCTTGTTTAGGTCCCCATATGAAGGATTTTCCTTTATGAGTCAAAGCCGTGAGCGGTACAGCAATACGGGAGAAATTGGCAATGAAGCGGCGATAGTAACCAGCCAAACCAAGAAATGACCTTACTTCGGTAGGGGTACATGGCGCTTGCCATTCCTGTACTGCCTTGATTTTCGAAGGATCGACATGTATTCCCTTGTCATTAACGACATGTCCAAGGAATTTTACTTCTCTTAACCAGAATTCGCATTTAGAGAACTTAGCGTAGAGCTTTTCAGTCCTTAAGAGTGTAAGGATGAGTCGAAGGTGTCGTTCAGGATCGGATTTAGACTTGGAGTAGATGAGGATGTCGTCGATGAAGACTATGACAAAGCGGTCGAGGTAGGGTTTGCATACCCTATTCATTAGATCCATGAAGACAGCTGGGGCGTTGGTTAAACCGAATGGCATGACCATGAATTCGTAATGACCATAACGAGTCCGGAAGGCGGTCTTTGGGACGTCTTCTTCATGTACTCTGAGTTGATGATAACCAGAACGAAGGTCGATTTTTGAAAAGCAGGTGGCGCCTTGAAGTTGGTCTAGGAGGTCATCGATGCGAGGTAGTGGGTAGCGATTCTTAACCGTTAACTTGTGGAGTTCTCTGTAGTCGATACACATGCGAAACGTTCCATCTTTCTTCTTCACAAAAAGAACAGGTGCACCCCAAGGCGAGGAGCTAGGACGTATGAATCCTTTGTCAGTCAGTTCTTGCAGTTGACTGGCCAGCTCTTGCATTTCGGATGGGGCTAGCCTATAAGGAGATTTTGCGACTGGTGTAGCGCCAAGTACAAGATCGATGCGGAATTCGACTTCTCTCACAGGAGGGAGTCCTAAGATGTTGTCGGGAAAGACTTGTGGGAATTCTTTCACTATTGGTATATCTTCGAGTTTCTTCTCCTTGTTTCCCTTCCTGACGACGTGAGTTAGGAATGCGACATAGTTCTTGCGGAGATATTTTCGAGCTTGAAGGCAGGACATTAATCTGAGTCCTTTCGAAGGGGTTTCACCAAAGATACGTAGGGTCTGACCGTCTGCAAGAGGAATGCGAATGAAGTTTTCGCGGCATACTACTTCAGCGTGATGCTGGCTGAGCCAGTCCATACCAATTATAATATCGAAACTTCCCAACTTCATAGGAATGAGGTCAACTGGAAAATCGTGATCGTTTAGAGTGAGGGTACAATCTCGTATAATAGAATTTAATGAAACGGGCTTTCCGTCAGCAACTTCCACCGTTAGAGATTCCATGAGATTATCACGAGTTTGGTTGAGGATAGGTTCAAATTCTAAAGACACAAAACTCTTATCCGCGCCAGTATCGAATAACATGGATGCATAACTACCATTGATGAGAAACGTACCGTTAACCACGTTGTTGTCAGCCCTAGCTTGGTTGGCATTGATGTTGAAAGCTCTTCCTCTAGCAGGTGGAGGAGCTTGGTTAGCTTGGTTTACCGGATTTGCTTGAGCTTGGGCATGGATGATGTTCACCAAGCGTGGACATGTGTTCCTGAAGTGGTTTGGGTCTCCACAGTTGTAACATGCTCGCATGGGTTGCATCATGGGGTAGTTGGGTTGGTAGTGGAATTGGGCTATATGTTGTGCAGGTGGTAGAAGTAAAGGTTGTTGGGCTTGACCCACTATCTGATGGTGGGTTTGGGTTGAGGGTTGATTGCGGTTCATGCGTTGAAGTGTGCGACAAGTTTGAATAGTGTGACCCGCACGGCCACAGCTGGTGCAATGTTGGCAAGGAGTTTACGGTTGCATTTGGGTATGGGCCGGTGTATGGCTTTTTAAATGGTGTAGCTGAGGGAGCAATTTGGGTAATTGGTGCGGCAGTGATAGGAGGGTTTGTTTGTGTGACGGCAAAATTTCTGCTATTTCGCTTCCTCTTACCAGCAAACTTTGAAGAGGAGATGGAATGGTTTGGAGTTTGGGCACTCAATGGGGGCTTTCTTTTTCTCATCCTTGAATTTGCCGTTTCGGATGCGATTCTCGGTAAGTTCGGTAGCTAATTCCATTGCGGCTTCAAGTGTTGCAGGCGAAGTGCTTAGAACCGAGTCTTGAATTTTCGAGGGGAGGCCTCGAATGTAGTGTTCAACCAAGCGGTACACGGGGGTGAACAGATTAGGGATCATTTGGTTCAGTTCGAGAAATCTTTTGTTGTAGGAAGTGTGATCTCCTTCCTTTTGTTTCAATGAGTGGAATTCATCTTCCAACTTTTTGATTTCGCTTCTTGGACAGAAGCGCCTTGTCATGAGTTCCCTTAACTCTTCCCATGATAAGGCCATGGCATCTTCGACTCCTCGCTTACCCTTTTCTGTGTTCCACCAGGTAAGGGCTACTCCAAACAGTCTCTCTGTTGCATAACGTACTTTGCGATCCTCGGGACAATTGCAATTGAGGAAGGTGTTCTCCATTTCTTCAAACCAGTGGAGGAAGGCAGTAACACCTTCGGTCCCTTCATACTTTGGGGGATCGCAAGATTTGAAGTGTTTGTAAGAGCACTTTTTGGAGTGAGGGTTGGCGACGCTCTGGTCTTCTTGATTGGGAGGGTTGATAGGATTTGTGGTGAGAGCTTGTTGAACTTGAATCACGAAGTCAGGAAGTACCGCGGCCATTTGTTTAGCAATTTGAGTGGCCAAGCGTTCATTGGATCTTCCTGACTTTCTACCTCCACGTAGTTGCCTAGCCGACATCTACAGGAACATACATAGGAAGATTGTGAGTTTAAGAAGTTTTTAGGTGTCATGTGTCTTTAAAAGAATAAAAATAACATAACTATCAATAATGCAACTACATCCATAGGATGTCTTGGGTTTGCTCATGTTTGGGCCTCCAATGTCCCCCATACCATCGCCTGTATAGTCATGTGGGCCCCCATGACTATTGACTTAGTAGGATTCACATTGGTGTTGGCGGATTAACACTCGCATCGCCCGAATGAAAACCATGAAATATGATTGCGAGATGTATGTTAGGAGGGTGTCCATGTGTAGACACAATGACAACCCAAAGTGGGGTCAGCTCACACGACGTTTGGTATAGCATGCTTTGGCCTAATAGGTCCTTCGTACTCTCATCGTTAGTCCCCAGGTAGGCAAACTAGTCCTTTATTTTGGATTTATACGAATGCCAAGCCTAGACAGGACGTTCCGACTACTGGTAGTCGTACCCTTCCAGTTACTACATGCCCGTCATGAGAACTCACTTTGATGTGATTTGAAAAATACAAAAATCGTTGCAAAAGTCATGGGAATTGTGAGGTGTTTGCCCTCATGGGTATGATATGTTATGAGGATATGATTCATGATGAGCATTGTATAATAATATGTACTTATGAACATGCTTGCATAACATTGAATGTAACAATAAACATTAAGCATATAAACATCATGAATTTTGTATGTAACGCATAAACAATTTAAAAATTTTAATCAACTATAGTATAGGCTCTAAGTGTCTAATAACCTATCCTATATCCCTATAGCCATGGCTCTGATACCAATCTGTCACACCCCGACCCGCAGCGGAATAAGAGTCGGGGCATAATTGGGTTATCACCAAAGCTCATGATGTTTACTAAAATGTTTCATATTTATTTAATTCAAATTACAACTTAAATATTCAAATCAAATACATACAATTACAAGGAAATGAAACTAAGTAAAACAATCCAAAGCTTAAACTGATTTATTCTTCTAGGCCTTCCTAGTGTTTCTTGCCTCAACTGGATCACCTGTATTATGTGTAAAACGGGGGATATTTTGGGTCAACAAAAGTTGGCGAGTGAACCTTGATAAAACATTGTTATTAATTTCTTGTTGTATTTAATATTGAAAATTTGTGCAATAATCACATGTGAGCAACCATATATATAACAAAACATAAACCACATTGGATGAGTAAATGACATGAATGATGATGTATATGAGATCAAGGCTCAATCAAACGGAGCCGATCGAGTGACATGAATGATGATGTATGTGAGATCAAGGCTCAATCAAACGGAGCCGATCGAATGAGGCACCTGATACTCAACCCGTATCCCACGGGGAGCTGATGGGCCTAATGGAATGCATGCACTGAAAATGATAACTTCAATCTAAACATAATTCACACAACAATTGATACACATTTGATCAACATTTGATCACGGATATGATGGATGTACAAGTGTTTAAATATAATAAGGAATTAAACGACACATGATACACCCCAAAATGTGATTAAAACGGGGAATTGGTAGAGATTCACTCACATTGGGAGCGTTCTTTGATGACGTTGGATGCGCACGAATTTTTGGATTTGATCGACGAGGAAAAATGTGATATCCTGGGTTTTTCGGATAACTTAAACGCGACACTTGTCGAATAAAGTATATGCTAAGTATTAAACGTGTACGAGTTAATGAATACGTGATGTGTGTTTGTGTGATTGTTTTAGTTATAAAATAATTATGGTAGATATGTACACGAACCGAACCGAACCGCGACACGAACCAACTTTGATTCCTTGTGACTCTAGGAGTTAACAAAGTTTTAAACTTTAAACCCAAGTCTTCGGCCGAGAACAAGGATCAAACCCAAACCGCAAACCCCTTTGCGAACAACCCAAATCACTCTCGGCCGAGATCAAGCCCAAAACCGCAAACTATTGTATTCAAACCCAAACCGAACCAACCCAAGTTTCTCGGCCACAAGCTCAAGCCAAACCGTAACCCTTATCTCTTTTGCGCCTATATATACAAACCCACATGCATGATTCATTCATAACACAAAACCCTAAAAGTTAACAGCCGTCGGCAGCCCTTGTTCACCTCCATTCGGTCGCGAGATCAACCATTGTTCACCTCTATTCGATCACAAAACAGCCTCCTTGCACTCCCTGTTGATCATGAGCAGCCTCCCCTTTCAGTTCCTGTCAGCCTCGGTCGCAACAGCAGAGCTGCTCACCTCTTTCGGTCGTGATCTTGTTGGAACAGCCGGATCATTCTTGTCCAAGTCCCGACTTACTTACCTAGTTATTAAAGGTTAGGATTTATCTTTTGATTGCAAGATCAAGTGCAGATTTATGTGCTTGAATGAAGTGATTAGTTTGTTTCGGATTATATGTGTTGAATGTAATCGGCTGATTGATCGTGTTTATATGCATGATTGTTTTCGAAATTATAAGTTTGCAAGTATGTTTTGTTTATAAAAACAAGAGTTATGAACTAGGGTTTGCATGGATATGTTATTAGTATTGATCTATGATTAGAAATCGGTTCTTGCTCGCCTAGGTTGATCATAGGAACGGTTTATGCAACTTATGGTAATAATATGCTGAAAACAGTTTGCTGAGTAATAGTTACAGCCGACTTCATCTGGCTGTAACTTGGTCATTAGTTGTCGAAAAACGGATTTTCTGATGTCTAGAACGTAGAGATTTGAATAACGAATCTAATGGCGCTGGATTCATAATTTTCGGAAGTCGTTTGATATTTTTAAAGGGCCAAATAAGTTCAGTAACTAAATCTGTGAAAATCCTGAAATTTTGTTAGTCGTTTATCGAGTTGGATTTTAAAATCAGTAGGGAGTTGAGTCATGAATTTTGTACAGAAACTAGGTATGGAAATTTCCGGGCAACTCCAACTGGAATTTTGTTAATAGGACGATCGGTGATTTTTAAATAAATTCTTCCGTGGACTGCAGTCAGAAAGCGATAAATCTGACTGCAGCCTAGTATATTAATATTTATTGTTAATTGGTAAAGATTTAGGACTTGAAAAATTTATATAAATTTCTACAGTATAAATGTCACCTACTGTAAAAATATTGGAATTTTTGGAATGCTGGAACTATTTTATAAAAATCATAGAAAACAGCTGAATTATGAGTATTAAGTTGAAAATTGATAACTTGTGATTGTGTGCACCAAGGTGTTGCATGGATTGGATTATGTTCATGATAAACTGTTTTGATTACTGTGTTCACATGAGTATATTGGCATGCATGTTTGAGTATTAGATATGTTGTTTGTGTGTATCACTTTGTGCGTAAATTAAGTGTAGAAATTGTATTGGTGTGATCACACACTGACTTGAAATCAATTGGTTTGTTAGGACGCTATTAGCGGTCCCATCCTTTACAACTTCTTTGCTACACTAACCGAGCAAATAAAGGTGAGTTCACGGCCCCTAACTTTATCCGGTTTTTAAACAACAGGGGGAGAAACATGTATACACTCTTCAAAGTCAATCTCTTTACGTTATAACGAATTTAACGTCACATAACTATTCGGTAACTAAGTTAATGTTAATGTAATGTTATGGTCACTAAGCAGCTTTATCACTTAAGTCCTCGTCAATCTCTCGGATCGTTAGTATTGGGTTTAATAGCGGGGAGTTATAAGTAGTACTACTGGGCCCGACAAGCCCCATCCGAGCTAGTCGCGCTAGCCGACCGGGTATGGTCAACGGGTGAATAATTCGGCCTAACTTCGCCATGGTCAGTGATAGGCCTGGCAACACGGAGGCACAACAGTCAGCTTCGATCGCGAACACTTACGTGACATAACTTTAGGCTAGCTACCTATATATGTTAACATTGAACTTAATTACGAAACAACTATATTATCCCGGGTTGAGGATAATGGAAACAACAACTTATTATTCCGGGTTGGAATAATGGAAACAACAACTATATTATCCCGGTTGAGGATAATGGAAGCAACAACTTATTATTCCGGGATTGGAATAATGGAACCAACACGTTATCCCGGGTTAGGGGTAACGGGGAAAACAAACTATAACCGAACAAACGAATTTATGAAAACCTGTGAACTCACTCATCTTTAATGTTGACACTTGTTTCTTTACATGTTTCTCAGGACGCTAGGAGCTCTAGGTGCACGCACATGCATTGAACAAGACATCTTTTATCGAGTCTTAGTTATAAATATTGTTTTGGGGTTTTTCATTTGTTTTGGCGCCCGCTTCGCTACTTATTTATGCTTCCGCTCAACTTTAAAAACTGATGCTTCTGCTAAATATTGGTAACTAATCAAGACAATATAAAATCCACGACAAATGATTTTTGAAAACGTATTATCAAATCATATAGAGTCGTTCGACGTACTAGTGTTTCAGATTCTGGTTTGTTCACACGCCTCGCGGTAAAACTCCGCAAGTGGAAATTGAGGGTGTGACAGATTGGTATCAGAGCCACTAGCTATAGAGAACCAGGTTTGCATTAGAAGTAGACCTAAACTATAGCTGATTTCACGACACTAGACTTAGTTTGGCACCGAACTATTATATTGTTATGCGATGTACCACAACTGTGTTATGTAGATTATGACTTAATAATAAGAAATGAAAACAACTCGTAACTAACTACACGACCTAACAGGCAATGTCATCATCATCATCGTCATCATCATCCAACAAACTTACGCCACCAAGAGCACCAGGAAAGGCACCTATGGTGGAACCCTTACCATCTTATGGCGTGGAGACACGCTCAGCTGCGAGGAAAAGGCTCGCTCTGGGGGAGGAGTCGTCATCACGCCCAACCATTGCTGTGCCGGTTGAACCGGTTAACCCTGTAGAAGTAGGAATTGACCTACTTAGAATCATATTACATAAACAACAAGCACAGATAGAAAGAATGCAGGAAACCATCCTAGCACAAGGATGGATGATCCGACAACTGACAGGTAAAACCGACTCGCTCGAGGAAGAGCATCATACGAGTAAGATAGCTCGTAACACCATAGCCAGAGATCTGCGTGCTGAGCAGATAAGAGCCGACTGGCTTGAGGACAGAGTCCTGGAAAATAGTTGGAACATTCAGGAACTGCAAAATCAAGCACTTGCACCAGCACCGGCCCCTCCAGTGCCGGTAGAGGAGGATCCGGAAGAGGATCCAGAGGAGGACCCTGAGGAGGATCCAGAGGAGGATCCGGAGGAGGACCCAGCTGTAGAAGCTGGAAATGCCGCGCAGGATGACGGCAACGACAGTGACTTGGGGGATGGAGACGTAGACGACTGACACGTATCGCTTATTTTATTATTTTCCTTCAGTCTATTCATTTTCCCACGTGTGTTTAAACTTGAGACTTTATAGTGGATTCATATGTTTGATTTGCACTTTTGTAAGACGTTGAAATTTCAGTTAATCAAGTATTTCTTTTGACTATTTAACATATTGAGTTGACATAACTTAATAATTATTAAAGTACGAAGTAGGATAACTATATTGGATATATAGACTTATCGGCGTGTGTTTGTGTTGTGTTTCGAAGATCTAAATGGCAACTGGACGACGTGGAAACCTTAACTTGACGCCCGAAGAGCTAGCTGCCATGATTCAAGAGCACGTGAACGCCGCTTTAGCGGGTGTTCAGAACCAACCGGCAGGTAACCATTATTAAATTTTCGTGTGAAAATCTAATAGTGAGGCTAGTAAAATTCCTTGCTGACTTCCTGTTCTCTGTCAGCAGGAGGGGGCTTTAACCCCTACAAGATGTTCCTCGACGCGAAACCAAGCAAATTCTCGGGGGCGGAAGGACCCATTGGACTGGTCCGCTGGATCGAAAAATCTGAATCCGTTTTTGAAATGTGCAACTGTCTAGAGGCCAACAAGGTCAAGTACGCAGCCTCAACACTGGAAGATGGGGCACTGACATGGTGGAATGCACAAGTCCAAACACGTGGACTTATAGCTGCGAATGCAATGGCCTGGGCCGAGTTCAAGGCCCTAATCAAAGAGGAGTACTGTCCACGAGATAGAGTGCAACAGTTGGAGCAAGCCTTATGGAACCACAAGATGGTGGGATCGGAAACTGAAGCTTACACCGCAAAACACCATGACTTGGTATTTCTATGTCCCGATTTGGCCAACACTGTGGAGAAAAGACTCGAGTTCTATCTTGGGGGTCTGGTTCCGGAGATTCAGGGTATGGTAATGGCTAGTAACCCTGCAACTGAACATCAAGCAATCCGATTGGCTCACAAACTCACCGATAAGGCGGTGGAGCAAAAGAAGCTGCCAGCACGGGGTACAACTGAAGTTGCCCCGGATAACAAAAGAAAGTTTGAAGACACGTCTGCTCGACAGTCTTCATCATCCCAGCCGCAGCAGGGGAACCAGAAACGGTTCAATCATTACAACAGCCACCGGGGTCACCAAAATCAGTCCGCTAACAACAACAACAATAACCAGAATGCAGGCGGCTATGTAGGTCGAAAGCCGCAGTGCAGTCGCTGTAATCTTCATCATCACGGCCCTTGTGCCGGAAATCGCTGCCAACGATGTGGCAAGGTGGGACATGCGGCAAAGGATTGTCGTGGGGAAATCATGTCCCGACAAAATCAAAATCAACCCCAGGGTCAGCAGCAGGGTATTAACCGGGGATGCTATCAGTGTGGTAGCACTGCTCACTTCAAAAGAGACTGCCCACAGCTGCGTAACAACAACAATAATGGTGGAAACAACCACAACCACAATAACCACAACAACAATAATAACAACAACAATAATGGAAACGGTGGCACAGGAGGTGCCAAAGGTCACGCATTTACATTGGGCCGCGGAGAGGCCAGAAACGACTCGAACGTGGTCACCGGTAAGTTTCCCCTTAATGAACATTTTGCTACTGTGCTTTTTGATACGGGTGCGGATAGGAGCTTTATATCTGAGTCTTTTAGGAAGAACCTAAATCTCACGCTTAAACCATTAGAGACCCCATATGTTATAGAATTAGCCGATGGTAAATCTGTAGAGGTGACCCAAATAGTATCCGGCTGTCAACTCAAACTCGCGGGCCACACTTTTACCATTGATCTGATGATAACTACCCTGGGTAGTTTTGACGTGGTAGTCGGAATGGACTGGCTATCCGACGTCCGGGCTGAAGTTCTCTGCTTCGAAAAATCTATTCGTATTCCGCTCTCTAACGACGAAATCCTGACGGTACAAGGCGATAAGGCAAGCGCCGTCACCAACATCATCTCTTACATGCAAGCGCAGAAGTATCTTCGGAGGAAGAACTCCTTCGCTTTACTCGTACTGATTACCGAACAGCCTAAGGACGAGAAACGTATAGAAGACATCCCTGTCGTCCGTGATTTTTCCGATGTATTCCCAGAGGAATTACCTGGTCTTCCACCCCATCGACAATTGGAGTTTGAAATCGAATTGGCGAACAATGCGACTCCTATCGCCAAGGCTCCATACCGCCTAGTTCCAGCCGAGCTGCAGGAGCTGTTTACCCAACTTCAGGAACTATTAGAGAAAGGGTTTATCCGACCAAGCGTTTCGCCATGGGGAGCTCCAGTCCTTTTTGTCAAGAAGAAGGACGGGACTTTCCGCATGTGCATCGACTACAGGGAACCCAACAAGGTTACTGTCAAGAACCGATACCCGTTACCTCACATCGACGATCTCTTCGACCAACTTCAAGGGTCAAGTTACTACTCCAAGATCGATTTACGGTCCGGTTACCACCAGCTACGCGTCAGGGAGGAGGATATCGCCAAGACGGCATTTCGCACTCGGTATGGCCATTACGAGTTTTTGGTCATGCCCTTCGGTCTCACCAACGCACCTGCGGTGTTCATGGACCTCATGAACCGCGTGTGTAAACCATACCTCGACAAATTTGTCATTGTGTTCATCGATGACATACTCATCTACTCCAAAAGTGGAGAAGAACATGCTGAACATCTACGATTACTGCTAGGATTACTCCAACATGAAAAGCTATATGCCAAGCTTTCGAAGTGTGATTTCTGGATTCGGGAAGTTCAGTTTCTCGGGCATATCGTGAATGAAAGGGGAATCCACGTGGACCCTGCCAAGATTGAAGCCATCAAAAACTGGGAAGCACCCAAGACACCGACGGAGATCCGCCAATTTTTGGGATTGGCTGGTTACTACAGACGTTTCATCGAGGGGTTTTCAAAGATCGCACAACCGCTTACTACCCTCACCGAGAAAGGTATCAAGTATACTTGGGGTAACAAGCAAGAAGCAGCATTTCAATTGCTGAAACAGAAACTTTGCAGTGCACCCATTCTGTCCTTGCCGGAAGGGACAGATGACTTTGTAGTATACTGTGATGCTTTCCATTCAGGGATTGGGATGCGTACTCATGCAACGCGATAAGGTCATCGCGTATGCGTCGCGACAACTGAAGGTTCACGAGAAAAACTACACGACGCATGACCTGGAATTGGGAGCAGTAGTGTTTGCACTTAAGATTTGGAGACACTACCTCTATGGAACGAGGTGCACAATCTTTACGGACCACAAGAGCCTCCGACACATCTTTGATCAGAAGGAGTTGAACATGCGACAGCGTCGCTGGGTCGAACTCTTGAACGATTATGAGTGTGCCATTCGGTATCACCCGGGTAAAGCTAACGTGGTAGCTGATGCCCTCAGTAGGAAGGAACACTTGAAACCATGTCGTGTACGAGCATTACAACTCACTATTCATTCGGGGCTACCCGAACAAATACGCGATGCCCAGTTAGAAGCAGTTAAGGAGGAAAACATCAAAGCCGAATCGGTGGGAAAAATGGGACGCGATTGGGAAGTAAAACCCAATGGAGCCTGGTATTTCATGAATCGCATATGGGTACCTCTCTACGGAAACCTCAGAGAGCTAGTCATGGACGAAGCTCACAAATCCCGATACTCTGTCCATCCGGGTTCGGATAAGATGTATCAAGACCTTAAAGCTGCGTATTGGTGGCCCAACATGAAAGCCGATATAGCCACCTACGTGAGTAAATGTCTGACTTGTGCAAAAGTCAAGGTGGAGTATCAAAAGCCATCGGGGCTACTCCAACAACCTGAGATCCCAGTGTGGAAATGGGATCAGATCTCGATGGATTTCATCACTAAACTCCCGTGAACTTTGGGTGGTTGCGATACCATCTGGGTAATTGTGGATCGTTTAACTAAGTCCGCACACTTCCTAGCTATTAAAGAAACAGATAAGATGGAGAAGTTGACTCGCATCTACATTAAGGAAGTAGTTTCTCGGCACGGAGTGCCAACATCCATCATCTCAGACAGAGATGCTCGCTTCACGTCCAACTTCTGGCAGTCACTTCAGAAAGCGTTGGGAACACGCTTGGATATGAGCACAGCCTATCACCCCCAGACTGATGGTCAAAGTGAAAGGACCATACAAACCTTGGAAGACATGCTTAGGGCATGCGTCATAGACTTCGGAAATAGTTGGGAAATCCACCTGCCTCTAGTAGAATTCTCATATAACAACAGCTATCATACGAGTATTTCGGCAGCACCGTTTGAGGCATTATACGGTCGTAAATGTAGATCACCGGTCTGCTGGGCAGAAGTCGGTGACAGTCAACTCACAGGCCCTGAGTTAATACTTGAGGCTACTGAAAAGATTGTACAAATCAGAAACCGCATGGCGGCGGCACGAGATCGACAGAAAAGCTACGCTGATCAACGATGCAAACCGCTCGAATTTCAAGTAGGCGACCGCGTCCTACTAAAGGTGTCACCCTGGAAGGGTGTAATCCGCTTTGGAAAACGGGGCAAACTAAACCCACGGTACGTAGGCCCGTTTGTAATCTTGAAACGTATCGGACCCGTAGCTTATCAATTAGACCTTCCTACCGAACACAGTGGAGTTCACAACGTTTTTCACGTATCAAATCTGAAAAGTGTCTATCAGACGAAACTCTAGTCATTCCATTGGATGAGATCCAAGTGGATGAACAACTACACTTCGTGGAACAGCCTATCGAGATCATGGATCATGAGATCAAGACTCGAAGGCACAGCAAGATTCAGATCGTTAAGGTTCGTTGGGACTCTAAGCGTGGACCGGAGTTCACGTGGGAAAGAGAGGACCAAATGAAAAGCAAATACCCACACCTCTTCGCAACTGAGCAGCAATCTAACGATACCAGTAACTAAATTTTCGGGACGAAAATTCTTTCAACATGGGGATGATGTGACAACCTGGAAATTTCTCATACTTTTGCGTACTATTGTTAACTAAGTCCTTGTGCATGGCACTTGGAAATCTTTGTGCATGGCACTTGGGAACTTCTTGTAACGTTGCGTACCATCATTAACGAACTAACTCTTTGTGCGTGGCACTCTAAACATGTACGCTACATTCTAAACCGCGTTTACTCAATTTTCGGGACGAAAATTCTTTCAACATGGGGATAATGTGACATCCCGGGTTTTTCGGATAACTTAAACGCGACACTTGTCGAATAAAGTATATGCCAAGTATTAAACGTGTACGAGTTAATGAATACGTGATGTGTGTTTGTGTGATTGTTTTAGTTATAAAATAATTATGGTAGATATGTACACGAACCGAACCGAACCGCGACACGAACCAACTTTGATTCCTTGTGACTCTAGGAGTTAACAAAGTTTTAAACTTTAAACCCAAGTCTTCGGCCGAGAACAAGGATCAAACCCAAACCGCAAACCCCTTTGCGAACAACCCAAATCACTCTCGGCCGAGATCAAGCCCAAAACCGCAAACTTATTATATTCAAACCCAAACCGAACCAACCCAAGTTTCTCGGCCACAAGCTCAAGCCAAACCGTAACCCTTATCTCTTTTGCGCCTATATATACAAACCCACATGCATGATTCATTCATAACACAAAACCCTAAAAGTTAACAGCCGTCGGCAGCCCTTGTTCACCTCCATTCGGTCGCGAGATCAACCATTGTTCACCTCTATTCGATCACAAAACAGCCTCCTTGCACTCCCTGTTGATCACGAGCAGCCTCCCCTTTCAGTTCCTGTCAGCCTCGGTCGCAACAGCAGAGCTGCTCACCTCTTTCGGTCGTG
This sequence comes from Scalesia atractyloides, assembly GCA_947069175.1. Taxonomy (NCBI): domain Eukaryota; kingdom Viridiplantae; phylum Streptophyta; class Magnoliopsida; order Asterales; family Asteraceae; genus Scalesia; species Scalesia atractyloides. The sequence continues at coordinate 47,258,521 of CAMTDV010000015.1, read as the reverse complement.
ATCTTGTTGGAACAGCCGGATCATTCTTGTCCAAGTCCCGACTTACTTACCTAGTTATTAAAGGTTTGGATTTATCTTTTGATTGCAAGATCAAGTGCAGATTTATGAGCTTGAATGAAGTGATTAGTTTGTTTCGGATTATATGTGTTGAATGTAATCGGCTGATTGATCGTGTTTATATGCATGATTGTTTTCGGAAATTATAAGTTTGCAAGTATGTTTTTGTTTATAAAAACTAGAGTTATGAACTAGGGTTTGCATGGATATGTTATTAGTATTGATCTATGATTAGAAATCGGTTCTTGCTCGCCTAGGTTGATCATAGGAACGGTTTATGCAAGTTATGGTAATAATATGCTGAAAACAGTTTGCTGAGTAATAGTTACAGCCGACTTCATCTGGCTGTAACTTGGTCATTAGTTGTCGAAAAACGGATTTTCTGATGTCTAGAACGTAGAGATTTGAATAACGAATCTAATGGCGCTGGATTCATAATTTTCTGAAGTCGTTTGATATTTTTAAAGGGCCAAATAATTTCAGTAACTAAAGCTGTGAAAATCCTGAAATTTTGTTAGTCGTTTATCGAGTTGGATTTTAAAATCAGTAGGGAGTTGAGTCATGAATTTTGTACAGCAACTAGGTATGGAAATTTCTGGGCAACTCCAACTAGAATTTTGTTAATAGGACGATCGGTGATTTTTTAATAAATTCTTCCGTGGACTGCAGTCAGAAAGCGATAAATCTGACTGCAGCCTAGTATATTAATATTTATGGTTAATTGGTAAAGATTTAGGACTTGGAAAATTTATATAAATTTCTACAGTATAAATTTCACCTACTGTAAAAATATTGGAATTTTTGGAACGTTGGAACTATTTTATAAAAATCGTAGAAAACAGCTGAATTATGAGTATTAAGCTGAAAATTGATAACTTGTGATTGTGTGCACCAAGGTGTTGCATGGATTGGATTATGTTCATGATAAACTGTTTTGATTACTATGTTCACATGAGTATATTGGCATGCATGTTTGAGTGTTAGATATGTTGTATGTGTGTATCATAGTGTGCGTAAATTACGTGTAGAATTTGTATTGGTGTGTTCACACACTGACTTGGAATTAATTGGTTTGTTAGGACGCAACTAGCGGTCCCATCTCTTATAACTTCTTTGCTACACTAACCGAGCAAATAAAGGTGAGTTCACGGCCCCTAACTTTATCCGGTTTTAAACAACAGGGGAGAAACATGTATACACTCTCAAACTCAATCTCTTTACGTTATACGAATTTAACGTCACATAACTATTCGGTAACTAAGTTAATGTTAATGTAATGTTATGGTCACTAAGCAGCTTTATCACTTAAGTCCTCGTCAATCTCTCGGATCGTTAGTATTGGGTTTAATAGCGGGGGAGTTATAAGTAGTACTACTGGGCCCGACAAGCCCCATCCGAGCTAGTCGCGCTAGCCGACCGGGTATGGTCAACGGGTGAATAATTCGGTCTAACTTCGCCATGGTCAGTGATAGGCCTGGCAACACGGAGGCACAACAGTCAGCTTCGATCGCGAACACTTATGTGACATAACTTTAGGCTAGCTACCTATATATGTTAACATTGAACTTAATTACGAAACAACAATATTATCCCGGGTTGAGGATAATGGAAACAACAACTTATTATTCCGGGTTGGAATAATGGAAACAACAACTATATTATCCCGGGTTGAGGATAATGGAAGCAACAACTTATTATTCCGGGATTGGAATAATGGAACCAACACGTTATCCCGGGTTAGGGGTAACGGGGAAAACAAACTATAACCGAACAAACGAATTTATGAAAACCTGTGAACTCACTCATCTTTAATGTTGACACTTGTTTCTTTACATGTTTCTCAGGACGCTAGGAGCTCTAGGTGCACGCACATGCATTGAACAAGACATCTTTTATCGAGTCTTAGTTATAAATATTGTTTTGGGGTTTTTCATTTGTTTTGGCGCCCGCTTCGCTACTTATTTATGCTTCCGCTCAACTTTAAAAACTGATGCTTCCGCTAAATATTGGTAACTAATCAAGACAATATAAAATCCACGACAAATGATTTTTGAAAACGTATTATCAAATCATATAGAGTCGTTCGACGTACTAGTGTTTCAGATTCTGGTTTGTTCACACGCCTCGCGGTAAAACTCCGCAAGTGGAAATTGAGGGTGTGACAAAAAACTAACCTAAAATAATAACGAAATGGTACGGTAAATAAATGGATTTTATTTGAGATTAATACTTTTAATTCATAGGATTTTTAGATTTATTTTTGTGAGTTTAAGGACATTTTCTAACTTTAAAAATATTATTTTTAAGTATTTTTAAATAATTTTCTGATTAAATAATTAAAAATAAATAAATAAAAAATGTTGACTTTTTTTTACTCTGACCGTTGACCATTGACTGTTGATTGGTAGGATTGTGTTAATTATATGCGCTGAGTGAGGTTCGAACTCTGGACCTCTCGTATACGTGCACGCAGCTAAACCAACTGAGCTGCGTGTCTAACCCGAAATATTCTCTGTTTTAATTATATATATATACTGATTAACTTTTATCTTATTTCGTTTATTTCGAAAATGATTTAAAATAGCCGAACCGACTTCAGTGACCCGGAGTCGAACTCGGGACGTTCGGTTCGAGTACGCACAGCCCAACTAGTTGGGCTGTGTGCTTAACCTGTTTAATTACTGAATTATATTATATTTATATACATATTGAAAGGTGATCTGAATAGGTTAAAAAAAAAAGATTGGTTTTATTTCTGAAAGTCGGTACATGTGCGATTCGAACTCGGGACGTGCGTAATATGTTGCACACAGTCCACCGATGGACTGTGTGTCTAACCCGGTGAAATATCCAGTTTTAATTAAACTTATACACATTGTCCGACTTCGTCTTCTTCGTTTAACATTTCAGAATAGTGAATTCCGACTGTTCTGTTTAATCGATCTTACTTATATTTGATTGAATTGAAGAGCGAAATGAAATGACAGGGTATACCAGAACGGCGAGTTTGCTTCAGGTTTCTGGCAAAATCTCGTCGTCTCCGATCTGCAGATTCCGGCTGAGGGAAACTGTTTATCAGTTTTGATTACTAGATTGAGCAATTAGATTATAAATCGAAAGATAGCAAGAGAAATTTTGATGATTGTACCGTCTGAAGAAAATCGCGGTTTTCCGTTCAGTGATTCCGGCGAAATTGGAATTTCCGGCGACGTGCTAAAGCTTCGAGAAATTGTGCGATTTTGAGTGAAAAGGTCACCAGAGGTTTGGGTGGGTATTTATAAGGATGAACAGGATGTATTGGGTCTGAATTATGGTCTTGATTCGTGGTCAAAACTTTTCCGGCGGTTACGACTAGAATTGGGGGTTAGACATCGGTTATAACCGATGTCGAATTTAGTTCACGCGTTTCAGTCAAAGAAAACCGTCGTGATTTGCGAAATCGTCGGTTTTTCCGGCGACTGCGGATTGGGCGCGCTGATCATCAGTTTGACTTTTGGGTTTACTTTAAATGTTATTTGTTTCTGTATTTGTCATAAAAGAATTGTGTGGCGGAGTGGTGTAGTGTGTGCTTGTGTTTGTGGGCGACCCGGGTTCGAAACCCGGCAGCTTCATTTTATTTTTTTCTTCACTTATTTTTATTATTTATTAATTATAGTTTTTAAATTCTAAAATGTTTATTAATTATGTATTGTTTAAAATTAAAATGAACAATATATATGCAACGAAAATTATAACTGAATATTCGATTAATAAACGAAGCGGGTTTTTGGAAACTCGTTTTTCGACGGATGTTACATTGTGACGTACTTTTAAACTTTATGTTTTAAAAACTATGTTTTAGTTAAGTTAAATGTCCAACATTAAGAATGCATCGTTCAACAAGATATTTATGGGTACCAACTTCCGTCACCATTACGTTTGTATTTTTGATGCGACGTTTTTGGGGTTTTACACCGTTTAGTGTATCGATCATGCGAGGACTTGATTCAAGCTTATTAGGACTTCCTTTGAGAAAGATAGCATCAAATTGGGGAAGTAAGAACGACTTGAATCCCTTATAAATAAACTACTATTACAACTTTAAATTGGCCTTTCAGGACGGTATCCCTGTTGACTTAGATCAATATGGCCGAGGGTAGCTTTGTCTCCAAAAGTGAGACATGCTTCATTTTGCACTAATAACTTACTTAATTATCTTCCAATATTCCGTTGTTGCGGGACTGTATCCTTGCTAACTCAGACTAATATGGCCGAGGGTAGCATTGCCTCCAAAAGAGGGACATGCCACTACAACTAAGATAATCTCTTAAAAAACCCAAAGTGCAGAAATCATCAAAGGATACGTAAAAGATAAGTCGGAACCAAGTGATTCTATCTTGTCTATTTGTATCTTTTATTTAATTTAGTTGCTTTATTTAGTTTATTAAAAATCTTTTCTCAAAATTCGGTTAGATTAGACATTGACGATATTCCAGTATTTAAAGTTCATGTGTCCTTGGACGACTTTGGTATCTTACCATCACTATACTAAGCCAATGAGGGGTGCACTTGCCCTAACGTGTTGTAGAGAATGATAGTGTTATATCATTTTTTATAAATTTAAAGCTTGATAAACGAGTAAAGTGCTTAAAAATATATTAAAAATCATACACGCTCGCATCACGTCAAGTTTTTGGCGCCATTGCCGGGGACACATGGATTTAAGAAAGTTTAAAATCGATGGCCTAATTATTTTTCTCTTCTTTAATTTATCTTTTTAAGTTTTTCTTCATTTTTTTGCATTTTCTACTCTCTGCAGTTACAACACGGGGCCGTGTTTGATCAATATGGGGTCGTGTAAAACTTACAGTACATAAAAGAATCTGCTCTCTAAGTTACTGGAATAGAAACACTGGGCCATGTTACAGGAGCACGGGGCCGTGTCAAACCTCCAATATCTGGAACCAGAAAACATAAACTTTTTCTCAACAGCATGTGACGTGCCTATTTCGTCACACCCTCAAATTTCACATGCGTAGTTTTACCGCGAGGCGCGTGACAATCCAGGATCAAGCCACTAATCATGTTGAACCATTGCAAGTTTAATAGAGAAACGAGTAACTACCATATTCAACATGAAAAGTGATAATAGTTTTAGAAGTTTGAAAATGTAAGTTTAAGTTATCAGCGCAAGCAAAGCTGTATAATCCAGACATAATTAAAAACCATAGTTGTTTAACAAAACAATGTAAATGATTTAACCAAAAGCTACGACACTCTCCAAGCTGCAAGTTCCCATCCGAGTCGTACCTGACGACATGCAATAGAGTGTCAACATAAAGTTGGCGAGTTCACACTCTTCAGTGTTGTTACAAAAATAAGTTCGTTTAAATACTTTATTTTTTGTAAGACGTGGTCATGGGAAGCTACCCCATCGTTAAGCTACTAAACTGTGTGGTACCGAAACTTGATTGTTGTAGTTGTTTGTGCCCCGTGCCAATGTTTATCAACATTGACCAGTTTCTAAGGCAAAGTTCAAGCCCGCCCTTCCCGGCACGGTGTGAGGTTTGTCAAATCTAATAGCGCTATCAACTAACACCCCATTTTCACCAAACGTGGCGACTAATCGGTACAATGTGGGGGGACTTTCAAATAGAGTCCGTTTAGTCCGCTAAAGACATGAAGTATATATTATAGTATTTAGCGGTATTCCAAACCAGGAATACAAGATGATCCTAATCCAGGTATAGTCTGGTTCCCAAACCCGGAAATGCATGCTTTTAGTAAATTTGTGAACTCACCTTAGGGTGCGTGCTATATCCAAAAGTGTTATGTGTCAGAGACATAAACACAAACTGGCACATCATGCAAATAATTCCTCAACACATTCCCTAATAATTGAAACACATCATAAGTAATCAGTACTAGAATAAAGTGGTTTCACGTGTTATCGAGCTCTCCTGAGTCGCTAACACCATGACCCATTGGTAACGTTATTATTATGATACGAACAGTAAGCCTAGGTCGTTTAATTCCACATATATCCCATATATGTACTAACCCTTAAGAACAACTTAGTTCTCAAGTGATTTTATATGTCGTTAAATGTATTCATAAAATTGTGCCAACATGTAAAGAAAATGGTCGACTTGGATAGTGTAAATGATACTTCGCGATCAGTTATGATATGGATGGAACAACACTCTAAGTCCAAGAAGTTGGATCATGTTGTTTGCAAGCTTATTGTTGCGGCATCAACGTACTTCATATGGCAAGAGAGGAACAACCGGTTATTTCTTGCTATCTAATCGAAGTGCAGACACGGTGGCTCAAAGGATTATAAACACGGTTCGGCTTAGAATAATGGGATTTAAAGTTGACAAGAGTCCAAAGCACATGAGGCTTTTAGAGAAATGGAAGATCTCCATAGAGAACATAGCAAACGATCCGGGCTAATAGCTTTCTAGTTTGTGTTTTGTTAAGTAGTTGTGGCTTTGTTTTTAGGTTCCTGTTGGGTCGTGTTTTGTAGTGAGTCAGACTTCCTTTGTTTGTTTCTTAGTCTTGGTATACCAAGGCTAAAAGTGTGTGTTAATACTTTGTCGCACCTTGTTTTTATCGTTGAATTATAAAATTCACCGGGGTATCCCTTTACCCAAACAAAATTGCATCAACATGTATGTGAGTGTGTGTTTATATCAGGGTAGCATATGTTGTAAAAACCGAAAAATATATTAATATGGTTTTCTAAATAGATGTCATGCACACTAGCAACTAGTTTAAATCCAGCATGCTTATCAGGGTTCCCATAATGTGTTTCTGTATATCATATATATATATTAAACGCACGATACACAAAGCTAATTATAAGTCAAAGACACACTTGCGTATTATCTATTATTGTATTTTTATTTTATCTTATTCGGATAGTATGATAATATCCCGAATAATATTAGCGATTATCATACAATAATTATGTTTCAAACTCGTTTAAACGTACAAAATAAATATAGCTAATTATATGTATCATATAAAATCGTAAGAGAAAGTCAATGCCAAATTTCATATATACTTGACTTGTGAATCGCAAGCGTCGTCCGAAATAAGCACATATTCTTTATACTTATGTTTATAAAATTACTCGGATCTCGACATGTTGTGGTTTGTTTTAAAACACATGATTCTTACAAAAAAAATCGAGCAGAATTTCCTCTGTTTATAGAATAAATCCCGACAACATATCTTGTCGATAATTTTTCTGACATCAAAACTTCAAGTCATTGTCGCGTGTTTACTAATTTTACATATTAGATGCATACACGTACGATTAGATTCGAGTATCATACGTACCATCAATATTTTATTATTACATAACAATCCTACTAGTCGGGTCGGGTTCTAGATCTCGATTATGCCATGCATGTTAAACATTATTTACACAAATTTTATATACAAATAGATAGCCAGGTACACAAATATACCTCCCCGAATGACACGCTCGTTACTCGACACACACACGCCTCTAACTACGCGTTCTAGATTTGATTGTTGACTGCAGTTGACCATTGACCGACGTTGACCCAATGTTGGTTGTGTTGATTTGATGATTGACCCGTTGACTCGCATCCAAACCATCCAAAATGAATCAAATCAGTCTCCAAACACCCTTGTTAACACCACAATTACCAAAAATACCTACAAGCGTGAATCAGACTTAGATTTCAATGAACCTAAACAAGCTCTCTTACCAAGATTAGATTTGACATGCCCATTCTGTCGCTCAAGGCGACTGTGAAGTTGGTCGGCCACCACCACCGCCCTGTCCGCTGTCACCACTTCCTTGGCGCTAACAACTAGCACTGTTATCATCCCTACATTGCCACCCCTCATTAACACCACCCCGTCAGCCTCCATCTTCGAACACCACCACCTCCACGACTACCGAATACTCTGCTGTCCACAACCCTTCATCCCCAAATGCTGCCGCCGGAAACTGTTGTGATCTGAGGTGTCGCGAAACCAATGACCACCGCACTTAACCACCACTCTCCACCCCGAGCCACCTTCACCACTCTCTGCGGTCGATCCCTAGTGCCATAGTTGCTTGCTACTGTTCGGCTCCTGTCGGAAAGTCATGCGTCGCTGCTGAAACGTGACTATTATCGCCCGTTAGTGCATTATGTCTATTGCCTACTTCTTAGGGTTGTGTCTGTGAATGTAATATCGTTAAACTTTTAGATATTTTGGAATGTATGTATTTATCTTCGTGTGAAGATAAATTACCTTCGTACGAATATAGACTTCTACCCTCGCACGAAGGTATATTCATGTCTATAAATAGAAGTGTCGGGGTATGAAGTTTGTAACTTTTGATACTGATACGGCGAGGCCCAGTCGGATTTCACGGTGATCTATAACTATTAAACATTGAATGAAATCACTAAATTGGTAAGTAATCTTGTTAACTGTCAATATTTCATATGAATTCCGCGCATATTGTAACACCCCAAAAACGTCGCAGCGGAAATACAAACGTAATGGTGACGGAAGTTGATGCCCATAAATATCTTAGTGGACGATGCATTGTTAATGTTGGACATTTAAATTAATTAAAACATGATTTTTAAAACATAAAGTTTAAAGTACGTCACAACCACACCACAATTAAGTTGTTTTAGATCCTTATGGATCTAATTACATAGGTCCCAAAGTTTTAAAAGTTTGTCCAAAACATTCATAAAACAACCATGCATCAATAACCAAAAGATACACCATAATTCCCGAAGCCATGCTCAAGTACCTGAAGAACACGTTAAAATCAAGTGTTAACACAGAGGAGGGTGAGCTCACATATTCAAATGTAAAACAAGGAAAACTTTCTAATTATGTGTTTATTATCAAACATCCAAATAATATTTTCGAAAGTTAATTTATTTCCTTAATAAAAATCCATGAGTCAGCCGTTGCAAGCGTTTCCCTGAAACCTTCGAACTAAAGCATCTTCCCAAGTTTTACATATTAAATTTTAATGCATCAAATGTTCAGACTCGTATGTTTGCAAGACAACACGAACTATATATTAACAATAAGGGTATAATCAAGACTAGACTATAATAGAATATCAATTCGTCGTTTGACTTGATCAGAGCGACCGATCATGACGGGGTAGTCAACTCAACAATTCTACGTGTTCAATACTTAAATGATTAAACAACAATAGTCGCGCATGCGCCCATAAGGGCCATCTATATCACTTGCCTCGTGAACAATGTATATATCCTACTAAAATGATAAATTTAATATATAACGAGTTGTACGAATCCCTGACGTCCCCACCGAAACGTAAGCCTAATCCCGATACTTACTCTCTTGAGACCGAGCCAATTCGTCACAACTTTAGATCTAAGCATTATTAAATCTACACGGTCGTTTTCTCTAAAACACCGTAAAATCCTCGTTTCATCCCGAAACATATTTATTCACAAAACCGTTTCTACCCGAAACATATTAATATCATCAAAATCATATATTTTCCATGAAAATATACATTTTATATAAGCAAAGGTATGTTTTATTCAAAAACATCGGTAATCCTTTTAAGACGTGTTCTTCTCCCAAAACATATACAAAATAGTAAAAATAGGGGGTTTAGTGACACTCACCTTTGGGTGCGTAATTAAATTAGTGCGATCCCACAATTTGATTCTACACGTCCTAATATACGTATGGACGATTTAATAATCAACATTTCACAATATTCCTAAGTTTCTCCAATATTTAGATTTTTTCACATAACTTTGAGAGAATTCTCGAAAAGTCATTATTTTTTATTATGTTGGCGTATTAATATATATGAGTTCATATATATATATTTTTAAGATTTTGCGACTGGAAGAATTTTATTAGTGACCTTAATGTTCCCGTTTATAAATACTATATATCTACGATTTGGCGTCATAATATATACATAAACGTGCACATATACACATCATAGCACGCGAAATCTCGTTAACTCATACACTTTATCATTTTAAAGCATGCATATATGAAATAACTTATTAAGTTAACCTATGTATCAATTTTCATGCTTGACAAATAAGTTACACATTTAACGCAATTTTACCGATTCTACCGTCTTAAACATACAAGCGTACATGCATAGACTTAATTCCTGCTATCATGTCAATACTTAACATATTATCATATACACATATTTAAATCACAAAACACATTTAAACACATAAGGTTCATCCATGAACAACCCATTCTAGTGTATGTTGAAAAATGCGTATTTTAGCGATTCGGTAACGTTTTCGGGCGTCGGAAGTCACGTATGACTAACCAAACACCAAATAGATTTAATATAAGTTAAAATACTTATATTTAAATCAAAAATATCAGTTTAGGTACTGATCTAAAACAGTTTCATAAAAACCTCGTAAAAAGGCGATTTTTACCTTTTTACCGCTTTTTTACCGCATAGTTTTGCGTCAAACGTTACCCTAACCATCTGAACTCTAAATGACTTCATTTTTTAACACAATACATGTTATATACTTAAGAAAATGATGGTTATAATTGTAACATCTGTGCCTTTTCAACCGTCGTACAATTCCGAACAATTTTGAATCCAATGAGATCTTGTGTTTCATTCCCGAGAATTGTATAATTACATGTGACATTCACACATTTCAGTCCTTGTACAATTTCGATCTTTTGAATCGCTTCTTGAAGTGAAATCGCAAGCTGTTACGGAAACGTAATCAGTTAGCGTGACGTACACTCCGGAACGATGAGATAAGCTAAACATACCCTAAATACCGTTTACATAACTTAGAAATAAGTTTTGAGGGCTTCGGTTTGGCAAAAACAACTTTATTCAAGCTCAGGGGCTATTTTGCAAATTCTGCGAAACTATGCTCATTCGCGTATATCGTTATCCGGAACATGTACGCACATTCAAAAAAATTTTGTAATCATTAAAATCTTGTATTTTAATGATTGGAATGCAAAAATTCCATTCATTACGCGTTCGTTACGATTTTCGTCGTAATTAACCAAAAACCACAACCGTACGACTGAACGAACCGACATCCAAAAAGTTTCCGAGGATTTTTCAAGTTCCCTATGCTTTATCTTCCTTGTAAAGCTTAAAAATGGGGTTAACGGGTGTTAAAAGTGCCAAAACGTGTCAAAAATCAAGTTTTAGGCTGCAGGGACCTGTTCTGCCAATTCTGAGACTTAGGAATCCCATGCGCCATGCGAGAGACCCCCAAGATCTCCCGCAACGCGCGGGGGATGCCCCGTATAGCAAAAAAATGGCAAACAGCTGTTTTACAGCTGTTTTACCCAAGATTCGTGATCTTCAAGTTCTAGCCTGGTCTTGACATGTCTTTGAGCATGTGGAATGATCCTAGAGTGGTCCTTGACACTTTTGATCATCACATTCATCCTCCACAACTATAAATAGGTCCTTGATCTCACACTTCAACTTGCTCATTCTTTCCCTTTCTCTCTATAACCCTAAGAGGAGAACTCCCACTTTGTTGGAGGTCTCCCAATTGAGTTTTCTAAGTCTTTTTCTTCATCCTTGGCTGCCTTGAGCATAAGTAAGTGTTCTAACTTAGCCTTGTTCATTCATTTTAGCTATTTCAAGCTAAAATTCAAACAGTGTTTGACTTTCAACGTGATCATAATCACGATAGTTATGATCCTTAGCGATCGTGCCTACTGATTACCACGTTTACTAGTCGAAGTGACGGGTCAAAAGTTTCGGTCAATAATGCGCAAATGCGCATTATACTCGGGAACTATTTTTCGGGTATCAAAACCCTTTGTGTTGATACCAAATCAGTTTTATAAACCTTTTCAGACATGTTTAACTCGTCACTTTTAGTTTAGTGCTTATTTAGGGTCGTAAGTCGAGCGGTCTTGACCATCACTTTGACTTTCTAATTCGAACCGTTTGGTCGATCTTAGGATCCAACCGAACACATATATGAGACCATAGTTATATAGGGAATGACCCCCTGAGGTTATACCTTATGGTCACGTCGTTAGGTTAGTGTTATGTTAAGTCGTCTATTATGCCCTAAAAATGACCAAAATGCCCTTTTTGCGCATAAATCAACTTTAAGCATATGTGACCTATGTTTTGACATATAAACTGATGTTGCAACTATATTAGACTTATTTTGGCATATTAGACTTATCATAACACATATCTAACCATCCGAACACGTTTTTACGTAAATGATCCGTTAAAGTAGCGTAAACTACATTAACGAGTCATAACGGGTCAAAAGCACTTGGGAACCTTTTCAAATCAGTATGTAGACTTTGTTAAACCATTTCATATGAGTACCAACACTCATTTGGTTTATAAGACCTCATTCTATCCGATACGCCGATTAATGTCCCGATATTTACATAGTTATCCGATTCTAGGACACGTTTGACTTCTCGGACGTTTGAGCTTGTTTAATCTTTGATTAAAGGATATTTTGCAACCCCAGGTGAGTACATAGTCCCCTCTTTTACGTTTTTCAAATGTTTTGGGGTGATTCATATGTGGCTATTCACTATTTTCACGTTTTCAAAGCTATATGATTTCGAATACATAGTACTATATCCATTAACGATTTGAAACTGTTACCTATGACTCGAATAACGATTTTCAAAGTTTGTGAGACTATTGTTAGTTTGTATTTCTTTTATACATTCATTAACAATGATCAAGCAGATTGGTAGTACGATATAGCGCTATAGGATTTGACACCCCATTCTTGTTGTATGGAATGTCAGAAACCAAGTTTAAACCAAATAGATTTTGCCTTCGTGGTAAATCTATAGTCACCAAATTATAGTTTGATATACTCAGGTTTGAATGTATTGCCAAACAACCACAATGTATGTTTTACAAAGGTTTTCTAACTAAGCCATAACAACTTATCTTTTATTGATTTCCCTAAACCAAAGTATATTTTGATATACTACCACATCACAATTAAGTATATTTCGATATATTTCCAAAGCATAGTTTGATATCCTACCAATGTGATATTGTTTTACCAAAGTATAGTTTGATATACTACCGATTATCATATTGTTTTACCAAAGTATAATCTGATATACTACCGATTATCATATTGTTTTACCAAAGTATAGTTTGATATACTACCGATTCTCATATTGTTTTACCAAAATATAGTTTGACATATTACCAAATCTCTTGTCCATAAACCAAAGTATATTTTTATGTACTATTAAATCATATTATTTTTAAATCAAAGTATATTTTGATATACTGTCTATTCAATTATTTCCAAAACCAAAGTATATCTTCTGTATACTACAAATATCTTTTTAAGCAAAGTATTTTAATTACCAAAGGTTTATCAAAGATTCATGGCTATTTTTAAACTGTTTAATCTTTTCTTAAAAATATCCTAAGCCATGAATCTAAATCACAAAACCTATGTTACTCACAGGCATTTTTATGCTGACGTACGTTTCAGGTTTATTTACAGGATGATTGTCGCTGCATACTACACATAATGGACACGGGCTTTAGTGACTTTAAAATTTGAAAGACATTTTGATTGTATTTTAATTCCGTTATTCCAAGACAATTGTAAATTTGATATATCAATAAAAACAAAACTTTAAAACCATTTGTGGCGAAACATTTGTAACGTGACTCACCAAGTGTTTCCGCCACGTGATGCTTTACACGATTTGGGGTGTTACAATAATCAGATTAGTGCAGTTTTTGTATAAGGCACATAAATCATGCGATTTCATGTATTTTACAACACTTTTAAGCACATAGTACAACATGCAAAGCTAATAAACTTTATGTCAAGTTTCACACTACTTTAATACATGATATAACCTTATTTTTAAGGTTTATAATCTGATCTAAAATCATTTTTATCATAACATCATTTATTCATCATTTTATGTACATGCACCCACATGCATGTCCATGTACAAGCTCCTAATGCATCCATAACATATTATTTTCAACATGCATGTACTCTTATGCATCTAGACATACATTCATTTCATGTTCATATATCCAAGAACATTCCCATATTCATATAATCATCATCATCATCATCTAATCATTCCACATAAATGCAAGACACGATCCTTCACATTTATGAACTAACAACAAAACTCACATGCATGCATATATACATATATATACACGGCATATATACATACACATATGGACTTCCAAAAGTTCACTTTTTAACATGTCCTTTTCAAATCACAAAACCCTTTTTAGAAATTCTCTTTTGACAACTTTTGATGCATCCATGAACTTCAATCTTTCAAGAATCATGTTAATCAAGAATCATTTAACAAAATTTCAAAACACAATCATATATACACACACTCATACCCACGGCCATATATATACACATACACATCCATTTTCATTTCCTTTAAAAACACATTTGTTTAAATCCAAGAACAAGAGAAACCATCATAACCATCCATCACTAAGAATCAAGAACAAGATGAAGTGTTATACCTCCAAGATTACTAGTGGGTTTTGATGAAAATGATGATATGGAACTTGTTCTAGCTTGATCCTTCTTGAAAACACCTCCAAAACCCTTTTGGATCTTCAAATGGACTTGAAACAAGATTACATGAATATGGATCTTCAAGAAACAAGTTGGAAAATGAAAATGAATGTGTTTGAGAGGGTGTTCGGCCGAGCATTTGGTTTAGAGAGAGAGTGAGTTTGATTTGATAATATTTCTTGGATTTGGGGGATCTTTGGAAGATTTTATAAAAGTGTAATCACTGTAGCATTTTCCCATGCTAACACATGGATGAGAGAGAGACAAGAGAGCCTCAAATGGCTACCACAATACCTCACACACACATACATATCCGCATACATACATATATATATATATAATACATATATATGCTTTAAACTGGTATTTTACTAGATACCGGGTGTTTTATCTAGCGTTTTAACGCGTTTTAAATTATTTTCAACGCTCTATAAAAATAAACTCACTAAATATTACTAACCAATATTTTATTTGTCTGGACCAGTTACGTTGTCGGTAATTGGCAGTATGCGCTTAAATTCGTAAAATAGGGATTTTTAGCATTTTAATTTATTTTTATCATTCTATAAAAATAAACTTGTCAAATTATTACTATAATTATTATTAGTTGCCCTGAACTGGCTGTGTTGATAGTATTCTGTCAGATACGCGTAGTATGGCGCATTACACGCTTAAACTCGAAAAATAGAGTTTCTTAGCATTTTAAATTATTTTTCCTACGATTATGATTAAATATATTATTTAACACATGACGGACTATTTTTAGGATTTTAACATTATTCAGTGGTCACCGACGTTCGTTTCGCATTTTATCCTTTACGCGATAAGCGTTTATCTTAATATTGCCAACATAATCTTTTATCAAACTTTGGATTTACCAAGACATCAAATACCATATATAAACCTCATAAATAATCAAATACGACCTTTTATTCATTCATGACACATGTTACATTTGTATGGTACTGCCTAAATAGCTGGTTATCACAGTATCCCCCTGTTTAAGGAATTTCGTCCCCGAAATTCTTACACTACAGGTTTCGTTTTTGCACTGGACTCAAAGAGATGCGGATATTTTCGTTGCATCTGGTCCTTTCATTCCCATTTGAACTCGGGTCCACGCTTGGAGTTCTAGCGAACTTTGACCAACTTAATAGGACTCCTTCTAAGCTTCTGAATCTTCTAATCCAGAACTTCTGGTTCCTCGATAAATCTCAATTTATCTTCTACTTGAACCTCATCAGGGTGTATAATTAGTGTCTCATCCGACAAACACTTTCTCAGGTTGGAAACATGAAACACGTCATGAACTCCACTCAAATCCTGCGGCAGCTTAAGCCTATACGCGACTGATCCCACTCGAGATGCGATTTCGAAAGGACCTATATACCTTGGGCTTAGCTTCCCCGCTTTCCCAAATCTAACAACACCTTTCTAAGGTTACACCTTCAGCAAAACACGATCCCCGACCTGAAACTGCAACGGTTTCCTTCAGTTGTCTGCATAACTTTTCTGTCTATTGGCGACAGCTTTCAACCTTTCCTTGATCTGGACAACTTTGTCGGTGGTTTCCTGGATAAGCTCATGTCCGGTTAGTTGCCTATCGCCAACTTCAGCCCAGCACAGGGTCGATCGACAATTCCTTCCATACAAAGCTTCAAACAGAGCGACTTTGATACTAGTGTGGTAACTATTGTTGTAAGAAAACTCTGCCAACGTCAAATGAGTGTCCCAACATCCACCAAAATCAATCACGCACGCTTTCAACATATCCTCCAACGTCTGAATGGTTCTCTCACTTTACGATCCGTTTGAGGATGATACGCAGTACTTATGTCCAAACGAGAACCCAACAACTCCTGAAGAGATCGCCATAATCTGGAGTCAAATCGTCCATCTTTATCGGAGATAATTGACACAGGCACTCCATGTCGGGCTACAATCTCGTTGAGGTACATCTGTTATATCTTTTCCGTCTTGTCTGTTTCCTTAATGGGCAAGAATGAGCAGATTTCGTCAATCGATCCACAGTTACCCATATAGTGTCATGTCCACGTGACGTATGGGGTAATTTGGTCATAAAGTCCATTGCAAGATTCTCCCACTTCCATTTAGGAATCTCTGCTTGCTGCAGAAGCCCAGACGGCCTCTAATGTTCTGCCTTAACCTTTGAGCATGTCAGACATTTACTCACATACACCGCAATATCTCTCTTCATATTCGTCCACCAATATAACTCCTTAATATCTTGATACATCTTGGTAGAACCTGGGTGAATCGACTATATGGACTTATGAGCCTCGTTCATAACCAGTTCACGTAGGTTACCTCTAAGCGGAATCCAAACTCGACTCATGAAGTACATCACTTCATCTACTTTTGGTATCAGGTCACATTCCAAACCTCTCAAACCTTCTTCACTCAGGTTCTCATCTTTCAAAGATTCTCGCTGTGCATTACGAATTCGAACCGTCAAATTCGTTTGTATGGTCAAACCCAAAGCACGCAGAGGCTTCTCCCGCTCCTTCCTACTGAGCAGGTTGGCAACAACATTTGCTTTTCCAAGATGATAACGAATATCACACTCATAATCATTGAGTAACTCTACCCAACGTCGCTGTCGCATGTTGAGTTCCTTCTGATCAAAGATATGCTGGAGGCTCGTAAATCGTACACTTTGTGCCATACAGATAATGTCTCCAAATCTTCAAAGCGAACACAACAGCTCCCAACTCTAAATCATGAGTTGTGTAGTTCTTCTCATGCACTTTCAGTTGTCTGGATGCATAGGCTATCACTTTGTCCTTCTGCATAAGCACGCAACCAAGGGCTAAACGTGACGCATTGCAGTATACAACAAAACCGTCATTTCCCTCTAGTAGGGATAGGATAGGTGCACTACACAACTTCTCCTTCAACATCCGAAAAGCTATCTCCTACTTTTCCGTCCAATCAAACTTCTTATCCTTCTAGGTCAATAGCGTTAATGGCTGCGCTATTCTGGAAAAATTCTCAATGAATCTTCTATAATACCCAGCAAGTCCTAAGAATTGTCGCACCTCTGACGGAGTCTTCAGCGCTTCCAAATTCTTAATCGCCTCAATCTTCGACGGGTCCACATGTATACCTTTCTCATTTATGACATGACCGAGGAAATGCACCTCTCGAATCCAAAATTCACATTTAGAGAACTTGGCATACAACTTTTCTTTCTTCAACAGCTCTAGAATTATCTTCAAATGTTGCTCATGATCTTCTTTGGTTCGCGAACAGATTAGTATATCGTCAATGAATACTATCACGAATTTGTCCAAATAGGATTTGCATACCCTGTTCATGAGATCCATGAACACTGCAGGCGCATTAGTTAAGCCAAAAGGCATGACTAAGAACTCATAATGGCCATAACGTGTTCTAAAAGTAGTCTTCAGAACATCTTCCTCAGCAATCTTCAACTGGTGATATCCTGAACGCAGGTCTATCTTCGAGTAGTAGCTTGATCCTTGAAGCTGGTCGAACAAATCGTTGATTCTCGGTAACGGGTACCGATTCTTGATAGTCAGCTTGTTTAACTCTCTTAATCAATACACATTCTGAAGGAACCATCTTTCTTCTTCACGAATAACACAGGTGCTCCCCAAGGCGAAAAGCTTGGTCATATGAAACATTTGTCTAATAGCTCTTGAAGCTGATTTGACAATTCTTTCATCTCAGACGGTGCTAATCTGTAAAGAGATTTTGCAATCGGCGCAACACCAGGTACAAGATCAATCTTAAACTCGATCTGTCTCGCAGGGGGTAATCCAGGAAAGTCTTCAGGGAAAACTTCCGGAAAATTGCGAACTACAGGAATTTCTTCAATCTTCCCACTTTCAGCCTTCGTATCCACTACGTTAACCAAGAACGCAGGATAGCCTTTACGGAACATCTTGTGCATCTTCATAACACTAACAACTCCTGATACTTGACTTGATCGGTCACCATGAACAACTAAAGGTTCACCACCACCAGGATGAGGTATCCGCACTTGTTTCTCCGAACAAATGATCTCAGCTCTGTTCTTGGATAGCCAATCCATCCCGACGACTACATCAAAACTACCCAGCTCCACTGGTAATAAATCGATACTAAAACTATGATCACATAACCGAATTCTACAATCACGAATAACTTTGCTAGTCTCTATCAATTTTCCATTTGCTAAATCTATTGAGTACTTTTTACTTAGCTTACTTGTTTGAGAACACAGAAATGGTTCAAAGATTTTCGAAACAAAACTCAAGTCAGCACCAGTATCAAATAGTACGAATGCAGAATGGTTATTGATTAAGAACGTAACGGTAACAACTGCAGGATCATCACATGCCTTCCCGGCATTCAGCTCAAAAGCTCTGCCCCTGGCATTCTGACCCTTCACATTTGGACAGTTCCTCTAGTAGTGTCCCTGCTATCCGCATTCATAGCATCCCTCGAGCTTAACGGCCTCCGACATACTCTTAGCATAGCACTCGCGAGGAACATGTCCAGTTCGACCACATCTGGCACACTTTCCCTGCTCATCTCCATGAGTCTGCTTCCCTGAACCACTTCCGCCATCCCTAACATTATCCTTCCCTGAACCACTAGAATTAGCCACAAATGCCTTCCTCGAATCGTGTTTCCTCTCACGCTTCACTTCTAAATCCTTTCTCGAGCTCACAGACTTTCGCTTCCGCGAATCCCTAGATCTAGGCTCGGAACGCTCAGATCGGTCAGATTTTCCATCTGCCTTGACTTTTCCCGACGACTTCCCAGTCTCCTCTTTCCTGTTAAGTCTACTTTTGCGAGCAACATCATCCGCTAATGATTTCGCTAGAGTAGTAGCTTCCATATAGGTAGTGGGCTTCGCTGACGTAACCATACTACGAATTTGTGGCGACAATTCCCAAATATACCTCTCTACCTTAACGTACTTAGGAGTGACCATTCGTGGAACCAATCTAGCCAAATCATTGAACCGAGACGTATAAGCTCTGACGTTCAGGCCTTCCATGGTCAAATTCCAGAAGTCAGTCTCAATCTTCTGCATCTCACTACGCGGGCAGTATTCCTTAAAAAGCATCTCTTTTAGTTCATTCCAGGTAAGACGGTAAGCCGCGTCTTTGCCCAAAACTTGAACTTGAGTGTTCCACCATGATAAAGCTTCATCAAGAAATGAACATGAAGCATACCTAACCCTCTGATCCGCAGCGCAACCGTTGATGGCCATCACAGATTCCATCTTCTCGATCCATCTAATGATTTCAAGAGGCCCTTCAGTACCAGTAAATGATCGTGGGTTACAACCCTGAAATGTTTTATACGTACATCCATGCACTGTTCACAAGGTTAATGAAAAATCAAGATTACGCTCTGATTATATCATAACACCGGAACTACTAAAACTTTTCCGATCATTATATTACCTTGCGGGTTTCCAATCTGCACACCACCATCACCATGCCCAGGAGCACCACGTCCACGTCCTTGCCCAATATTCTGGTTGGCTTCACGCTGTTCCAAGGCAGTATTAATGTGTTGGGCTATGAGTTGTGCCAACTCTTCTGGGGTGGTAGGTAGTCCACTACCATGTTTCGCTTTTGGCGGCATCTTATCATTTCTATTATTGCAATAATAATATCAACATAAGACAGTGTTTAAATATTTCAATCATTAAATAATAGTGGACTAAACAATACACATACATCCACATAATAATGAGAATAATTAACCAAAAGAGAACCCACATCATTGATATTTATCACGGAAATTACAAAGCTTGTTCATAGTACAACAACTAACCAAAATTTGGTGTGACATAATCAACCACCAATAACAAGTCTAGATGAAATTTCCTCCAAAATATCCAAAAATTGGCATGCAAGCCAATATAAGGGTTTATCAAAGAGACATACAAAATAAACAAACAACACAAATGACAAACAACCATCATTTCTTCATGCCAACAAACTCTAGAAGCTTCCTCACAAGCTCCTCCAGCTCAACTATCCTCCAGTGCATCTGATCCATTGCACTGTCATCCAAGTCCTTAAGCTCATCAAACCAGTCCATCTGCCCCTCCAAGTCCTTCACCTTTCCCTTGGTCGCCTCCAGATCTCCGCGTATGGCCCCCAACTGACGGTCGCAGTGAGAGCATCGATCAACCCACACTCCTTTCTGCTTCTTTGAAGCAGATGTAGTCTTAGCTCTGGAAGTTGAAGCGATGTCTCCGACTGGTCGTATCCTCTTCCTACATCGAAAGTAGACCAAAAGGGTGCAGTAGTAGCACGCGACTCGATCGATGGAAATGACGACTCGGTAACAACAGGTGGAGGGATCTTAGTAGTGGGCTCAACAACGGCAGTAGATGAGATGACCAATGGCTCTAAAGGCTGAGCCGTAACAATGGTAGCGCCTACTGCTGGTGCGATACTATAAGATCCTCCGATCAACGAAATACCTCTATCCACGTCATCGATAACTGGCATAGTACCTGATAATTGCCCAGTCTCGTAGATCGAGGGTGGAGCATCATCATCATCGTCTTCGATCCAACCGTTGCTTGTAAAAGCATAACGAGGGTCAACCTGGCTTGCAAACGCAGCAGGGTTAACCTGGAAGGATGAAGCGAATTCGTCCGCATCAACAAACCGTGGAATCGTAGGGGGTACCTCTGGTAGTATGGATCTAGGTGAAGTCTCGAATTCTGGCTCGCTCTCAGAGTCAGTAATCTCGATGACCTCGTGCTCGTGCGACATCTGTGACATATATAACTGTACAAAATAAGTGTGTGTTCAAATAAAAAATAACACATAAGGCCCAAATAAATAGATTAACACGTATGCACAATAACACGCAATGGTTCTCATACATGATAAAAATCCATGTTTATTTAAAAATTTTGGCTTCGCGAATTTTGGTCTTATATCTCAAAATTCTTTGGTTGAATTTAACTTAACTAAAACAAGATTTTTAAAACATAAAGTTTAAAGTACGTCACAACCACACCACAGTTAAGTTGTTTTAGATCCTTATGGGTCTTATTACATAGGTCCCAAAGTTTTAAAAGTTTGTCCAAAACATTCATAAAACAATCATGCATCAACAACCACAAGATACGCCATAATTCCCGAAGCCATGCTCAAGAACCTGAAGAACACGTTAAAATCAAGTGGCAACACAGAGGAGGATGAGCTCACATATTCAAATTTAATACAAGGAAAACTTTCTAATTATGTGTTTTATTATCAAAACATCCAAATAATATTTTCGAAAGTTAATTTATTTCCTTAATAAAAATCCATGAGTCAACTGTCGCAAGCGTTTCCCCGAAACCTTCGAACTAAAGCATCTTCCCAAGTTTTACATATTAAATTTTAATGCATCAAATGTTCAGACTCGTATGTTTGCAAGACAATACGAACTATATATTAACAATAAGGGTATAATCAAGACTAGACTATAATAGAATATCAATTTGTCGTTTGACTAGATCGGAGCGACCGATCACGACGGGGTAGTCAACCCGATAGATCTACCAACAATTCTACGTGTTCAATACTTAAATGATTAAACAACAATACTTGCGCATGCGCCCATAAGGGCCATCTATATCACTTGCCTCAAGAACAATATATACATCCTATTAAAATTATAAATTTAATATATAACGAGTTGTACGAATCCCCGACGTCCCCACCGAAACGTAAGCCTAATCCCGATACTTACTCTCTTGAGACCGAGCCAAGTCGTCACAACTTTAGATTTAAGCATTATTAAATCTACACGGTCGTTTTCTCTAAAATACCGTAAAATCCCCGTTTCATCCCCGAAACATATTTATTCACAAAACCGTTTCTACCCGAAACATATTAATATCATCAAAATCATATATTTTCCATGAAAATATACATTTTATATAAGCAAAGGTATGTTTTATTCAAAAACATCTTTAATCCTTTTAAGGCGTGTTCTTCCCCCAAAACATATACAAAACACTAAATAGGGGGTTAGTGACACTCACCTTTGGGTGCGAAATTAAATTAGTCCGATCCCACAATTTGATCCAACACGTCCAAATATACGTAGGAAGATTTAATAATCAATATTTCACAATATTCCTAAGTTTCTCCAATACTTAGAATTTTTCACATAACTTTGAAATTTTCTGGAAAAGTCATTATTTTTATTATGATGGCGTATTAATATATATATATGAGTTCGTATATATATTTTTTAAGATTTTGCGACTTGAACGATTTTATTGGTGACCTTAATGTTATACCCGTTACACTCCCATTTATAAATACTATATATCTACGATTTGCGCGTCGTAATATATATACATAAACGTGCACATATACACAATATCATAACACGCGAAATCTCATTAACTCATACACTTTATCATTTTTAAAGCATGCATACATGAAATCTGTGTATCAATTTTCATGCTCGAAAAATAAGTTACACATTTAACGTGATTTTACCGATTCTACCGTTTTAAACATACAAGCGTACATGCATAGACTTAATTCCCGCTATCATGTCAATATTTAACATATTATCATACTCATATTTAAATCACATAACACATTTAAACACATAAGGTTCACCCATGAAACAACCCGTTCTAGTGTATGTTGAAAAATGCGTATTTTTGCGATTCGGTAACGTTTTCGGGCGTCGGAAGTCACGTATGACTAACCAAACACCAAATAAACTTAATATAAGTTAAAATACTTATATTTATATCAAAAATATCAGTTTAGTTACTGATCTAAAACAGTTTCATAAAAACCTCGTAAAAAGGCGATTTTTACCGTTTTTACCGCATAGTTTTGCGTCAAACGTTACCCTAACCATCCAAACTCGAAATGACTTCATATTTTAACACAATACATGTTATATACTGAATAAAATGATGGTTATAATCAGATTAGTGCAGTTAAGCACATAAATCATGCGATTTCATGTATTTTACAACACTTTTAAGCACATAGTACAACATGCAAAGCTAGTAAACTTTATGTCAAGTTTCACACTACTTTAATACATGATATAACCTTATTTTTAAGGTTTATAATCTGATCTAAAATCAGTTTTATCATAACATCATTTATTCATCATTTTATGTACATGCACCCACATGCATGTCCATGTACAAGCTCCTAATGCATCCATAACATATTATTTTCAACATGCATGTACTCTTATGCATCTAGACATACATTTATTTCATTTTCATATATCCAAGAACATTCTCATCTTCATATAATCATTCCACATAAATGCAAGACACGATCCTTCACATTTATGAACTAACAACAAAACTCACATGCATGCATATATACATATATATACACGGCATATACACATACACATATAGACTTCCAAAAGTTGACTTTTTAACAAGTCCTTTTCAAATCACAAAACCCTTTTTAGAACATTCTCTTATGACAACTTTTGATGCATACATGAACTTCAATAATTCAAGAATCATGTTAATCAAGAATCATTTAACAAAATTTCAAAACACAATCATATATACACACACTCATACCCACGGCCATATATATACACATACACATCCATTTTCATTTCCTTTAAAAACCCATTTGTTTAAATCCAAGAACAAGAGAAACCTTCATAGCCATCCATCACTTTGAATCAAGAACAAGATGAAGTGTTATACCTCCAAGATTACTAGTGGGTTTTGATGAAAATGATGATATGGAACTTGTTCTAGCTTGATCCTTCTTGAAAACACCTCCAAAACCCTTTTGGAACTTTAAATGCACTTGAAACAAGATTGCATGAATATGGATCTTCAAGAAACAAATTGGAAAATGAAAATGAATGTGTTTGAGAGGGTGTTCGGCCAAGCTTTTGGTTTATAGAGAGAGTGAGTTTGATTTGATAATACTTCTTGGATTTGGGGGATCTTTGGAAGATTTTATAAAAGTGTAATCATTGTAGAATTTTCCCATGCTAACACATGGAGGAGAGAGAGACAAGAGAGCCTCAAATGGTTGCCACAATACCTCACACACACATTCATATCCGGATATATATATATATATATATATATTATATATATGCTTTAAACTGGTATTTTACTGGATACCGGGTGTTTTATCTAGCGTTTTAACGCGTTATAAATTATTTTCAACGCTCTATAAAAATAAACTCACTAAAATGTTACTAATCAATATTTTATTTGTCTGGACCAGTTATGTTGTCGGTAAGTGGCAGTATGCGCGTTGTGTTGCGTTGTGTGCGCTTAAATTCGCAAAATATGGATTTTAAGCGTTTTAATTTATTTTTATCATTCTATAAAAATAAACTTGTCAATTTATTACTATAATAATTATTAGTTGCCCAGAACTGGCTGTGTTGACATTATTCTGTCATATACGCTCAGTATCGCGCAGTACGCGCTTAAACTCGAAAAATAGAGTTTCTTAGCATTTTAAATTGTTTTTCCTCGCGATTATGATTAAATATATTATTTAACTCATAACGGACTATTTTTAGGATTTTAACCTTATTCAGCGGTCACCGACGTGTTTCACATTTTATTCGTTACGCGATAAGCGTTTATCTTAATATTGCCAACATATTTTTTTTATCAAACTTTGGATTTACTAACACATCAAATACCATATATAAACCTCATAAATAATCAAATACGGCCTTTTATTCATTCATGACACGTGTTACATTTTTACGGTACTGCCTAATAGCCGGTTGTCACACATATGGACTAGATAACCAAGTTAGGACCTTTGCTAATGGACACAACGATCCTACAAGTGGTATCAGAGCTCAAGATGCCTGATTTGAAGACAATTGTTCAAGATTCAGCCTAGAAGACTTCTTATTCTACTCATTCTTCTTATTTTTCACTTTTTGAAACAAATCCACGGTTAAAATGAACTGATTTTCAAGTACGTTGTGTGAAATCATGTTCAGATAAACCCAAAA
Source organism: Scalesia atractyloides (assembly GCA_947069175.1). NCBI lineage: Eukaryota > Viridiplantae > Streptophyta > Magnoliopsida > Asterales > Asteraceae > Scalesia > Scalesia atractyloides. The sequence goes on along the minus strand of CAMTDV010000015.1, from coordinate 47,232,887 downwards.
ACATTTTCAGTGTGTTTTAGCATAAACTTTAGAAAATCAAGAAGATTTTATTTCTATCTTGGTTTTGACTACCGATGATGGAAAGCGGATCTTCAAAGTCCGGAGATGCTGTATGTTGAGAAATATGGGAGACAACGGGTTCGGAGCTTATCTAAATTGAGAAAACGCTTTGAAAAGATAAAAACTTCATTAATTTGAAACTTTAAATTGCCTAAAAACATAAATTTGTTCATAAAGTGTTCAACCAAGGTCATTAACTTGGACATGGTAGACAAATTGGTTAACCAAGGTCATTAACTTGGACTTAGTCAACTGAGTGGGTTGTTAAAACTAGTAAAGTTGAATGTAATTTGAAAATAGAGAACTATATATAGCTATCTTCGGACGAAGATAACACATATTCACTGTTTTGTTTTCTCTAAGCGAAGATAAAAAGTTTTTTCAAACGACGAAGTGCTATCCGATTAAAGACTTGTAGCAGTTGATTGGCACATCACTTACAATGCCTAAGGTAGATTGGACCTAAATAAACACTAATTGAATGTTAATTTGATGTTTTCGGTAATCTCTAACTTTAAACTCAGATCTAGGACGATTTAACGGGCCAAAATTAAAAATGAACATACCATTGGTTAAATTGGCACTAGTAGAGTATAATAGAACCATCAATTTCACAAAAGTCAAAGAAAATTTCTCAAGTGTTCTTGAGGCTATCTGCGCACGAGGATAAACTGCAAAATTTTTAAAATTGTCTGTTATCTCACATGAAGATAAAAGTGCAAAACTGTTAAATGGTCATTTACCTTCACGCGAAGTAAAATATTCACTTCGCACGAAGATAAATGGTAAAAATGTTGAAAAAATTACTAACTGTTTGAGTTTCCGCAGGATAAGAAATCTAACTTTTACAAGAAACACAACATTTGTTGCGTCCTTGATGAGAATATCCTAGAAATTGCTCCGTTTAAGTCAATCCTGAAGTTTATGAAGGAGTTGCTGATAGCTAAAGCACTTACGGATAAACACAAAGCCTATCGCTCACATATAGAAAGATTTTGATAGCATGCAAAGTATGAACCGGAACTTAAATCTATCAGATCTTTTGTATGAGAAAAGAATGAAGATATAGAGGTGTTAATTACAGAGGATCTTATTCGTCGTGCTTTAGACTTCAATGATAAAGAAAGAGATCCGGTGATGAATTCGGAAAGAATGTACAAAGGATGTTTCTACCTAATGGGCTATAAGGGTCATGTGAACACACACTTTAATAAAGCTTATCTTGGAAGACCTTATAAGTTATTCGTGCACTCGGTTATATCTGCACTAAGTCATAGAAAGGGGGAGGTGATGCAATGTCACACCCCGATTTCCACGTGTATCCCGGTGGGCCCGGTGGGGGTATCGTGACGTATAGTTGATATCATCATAACCAATATACACAGAGCAACACATCGGATGTCTTGGAGTTAAAATAAACTATTACAAACCATGGAGTTCAAAGTTTAAATACAAATTAAAAGGTTTGTAATATGGATCCACAGGCGGATCGCAAATGTACACAAAATGATAAACATGCTTTTAAGGCAACTTAGGGTTGCAAATCCTCTATGTCGTCGCCTACACAGCTTCCAGTCTATTACGTGTCGTACTTGTAACTTAATCTTTTGAAAATACGTCAGTTTTCACTGGTAAATACAATTAACCGACACTTTTAAAAATCTTTTCAAAAATTATTTTAAGTGCGCTAGGCACATTTTTATAAATAACTTGGGACAGTACAAATTACCTTGTATACAGATTCTATAAGCCTGTCAATACATATGGGGCCCAGTATGAAAACCGAGACATGATCGACTGACACACCATTTCTGAACTTTCCCACAGAAAGCAGATAATAATAATAATAATGCAATTGACCGGTGTATGCCTACACCCCATGCTATAAGTCGTGGCCATTAGCATTTTAATGAGCCTAAGGATACCCCAGACACGGTCAAGCCAACCCAATGTTTAAGTTATTAGACAAAACAGATTAAAACGGGTTATGTGATTTAGTTAATATCTCAACTGGACGATACATGATCCCATACCCGACCAAGCGGTAATAATTTACCGTATCCCTAGCCCATATAGGGAAAATAGGTTAAAAGTATTTACCTTAGCTAAATCTTCGAGGAAATAATAACTCAGCCGTAAAAACACGAGATAAGTACAAGCACGATCTACTGGAAGGCGCCTAGTCTGGAATAATGGTATTATTAACCAAATTAGAATGCTAACGGGTCCTTAGTTAAGTCATAGACTTGAACCGGCTAGTCTTACATTTAAATAATTATGGTACAAAATGCTAGATTAAGCGGTGATCGGAAAAGAATGTAAATTGGGACCCAATAAATATCTAGACTTGTATAATATGGACATACCCATAACATTCTAGATTTTGACAAGGAAACGTCAAAGTTAAACCCGTTTCGGTTAGATTATGTAAGTTAGTTGTTGGTGCATAATGTCTATGTCTTAGTCTATTATCGAGTCTGTATTGTATAGAGCTGGATAGGCTAGGTAGTGAAGTATTTATAATATGTCTTAGCCAAGTTCACCCAAAGTTCACATGTTCAGGCATGTTCGGCTGAACATGCATAGGCATGTTCGGGCGAACTTGCACCTCCTTGGGCCGAACTTGTTGATCTATAAATACCTAGCTTGAGAGTCTCATTTGTAACTTTGGCATTTCAGAGGTGAAGCTCTGTCAGTCTGTAACCAGAACGTTTGATCTATAAATCTGACGTTTAACTGATTAAATCTTGTCTATTGGTAAACACGACGTAATATTTCCGCTATTATGGACGTTAGATATCAAATTCAGGTTCCTAAGCATCGAGGATCGGTCCTACAACTGGTATCAGAGCTAGAACAGCCTGATTTAATAGTATCAAGACAAGAACTCTTCTATTTCTACTCCATTCTTCATATTTTTTTAACTTTTGAACATAAAATAAAGAATTCACGGTCAAAATCTTTTGAATTTTGAATATATCATGTAAAACACAACAAAGATAAACCCTTGAAAGATTGGAGACCAAATTCAACCTAATTCATGTCGAAATTTTGAAAAAAAACCATGTTTTTGAAAACCCTCAGGAACGAACTTATTGGCCATGTTCGGCCGAACTTGCCCTAAAAACATCACTTTTCAAGTGATTTTTTAGTAAGTTCGCCCGAACTTAGGTAGTTTTTGAGGAAATTTAAGTCAAGTCCGCTCGAAGTTACTAAAGTTTCACTGATTTTACATCAAGTTCGACCGAACTTGTGTAATATCTAAGAGATTTTAAGTAAGTTCGCCCGAACTTACCTATTCGCTCGAAGTTCTGTTTGTTTGTTCAAAGATTGTGTAAGTTCGACCGAAGATAAACAATATTTTTCAAAGTAGAACTAACAAATTCGACCGAAGTTGTTAGAAAATCAGAAAATTCTTCATTTGTCGCTACAAGTTCGACCGAACTTGTAGTAGGACTAATCATTTTCAAAAGTTTTTGAAAGTTTTTCAGAGTACACGTTTCGTTATTCACAATGGAGGATTAACTAAGAGCTTTTATGTCCGGAGTTAGTTCGTCAAATGCCAAATGTGATCAATCAAGTCAATCTTGATAACGAAATGGGAACGACCGTCAAACCGCCCAAGCTGATGAGCATGGACGAATACGAAGCATGGAAAGAGAAATTTACCTACTGGGTTCAAGCCATGCACTTCGTTGGCTGAGTATCAATTGAAAGAGGCTATACTGTTCCGGTAGATGAACATCAACAAGTCCTTGAAAAGTATAACTATTCGACAGTACAGAGAGACGAATACATTGCTGAGAAAATGATGATCAGTCTCATTCAACATTCAGTCAAAGAAGATATTCTGATTCTTTTACCAGAGTATACTACTGAAAGAGAGCTTTGGTTGTCGTTATAGAAGAAATACCAAGGCAGTGCTGAAATGATAAAAAGCAAGAAGGCTCTCATTCTGAAAGAGTTCGATATTTTCAGCATGCTAAAGAATGAGACCATTAAGCAAATGATTGAGCGTTTCTGTCATCTCAAAGTGCAAATGCGTAGACACGGTCTTGAGAAGACGGGACAAGAATACATCGACAAACTTGCTGATGCACTACCAGAGGGTGAATGGTCAACTTATTTAATGGTTCTGAAGAATAGTGATAAATGAGAATTCCTCAAGTTGTCAACCTTTATCGATAAACTCGAAGGCCACGGAATGGAGCTTCTGAAGATAGTGAATTCAAAGAACGCTAATGTTGTTCAAGACATCGGTTTGTACTACACAACTGGAATGCAAGATAACATTTCGAGTCCAAAAATTGGAACTGCTTTTAGTGCAAACATGAACTGGTTTAAATTCAACATTTCAAAGTCAAGCAAATCAGATCCAACAGCAAAGTTCTGATCCGAATTTTTACAAATGCAACATCGCAGTGAATTTGAACAATGTTGTTTCAGAAGAAGTTGCAAAACAACAATGTCACTACTTGCTACCGTCTTAGAGTCTTATGAATGTCTTGTTGCCGGTAAAATCAGAAATCCTGAGATGATCGCAGAAGATTATGACCAGGTAGACGAGGAAGAGCTCGAACTAATGGACATCAAATGGTCCTTAGCTTCGATCATCAGGAGAGTAACAAAGTTCGTTGCACTCACAGGCCGTGACATAGGAAACTCCAGCAACAAATTGGGTTTTGACAAATCCAAAGTCGCGTGCTTTAGATGTCGACAGAAGGGATATTTTAAAAGAGAGTGTAAGAATACCAAGGCAACCGAAAATCAATGTCCTTTCGGAGGAGGAAAGAATAAACAAGAGGGCACTTCAATATAAACCATTTCCGAAGAAAACTCAGATTGAATCCAAGAAAATTCTGACAATAGCACCACTAAGAAAGCCATGGTTGCATCCACAAAAGATGACGGTTTCGATTGGAATTCATATATCGGCAAAAAGACTGGAGTTGCCTTGATGGCGGAGATAGTTGAAGATAATTCTACAGAGGAAGCAGCGGCGGCAGCTGAAGCAGTGGCAGCAGCAGAAGCAGTAGCTTTCGAACAAGCTATTCTGGAACAATACTTGCATCAACAGCAGGAAGAAGAGGAATATATCCATATACAGAGACAAGGAATTTTATCTTCTAATTCTTGTGATAGTTTTGCAGGTCACTTTGATGGAAGCACGAAAGAACAAGTGGTTTAGGAGAAAAAGATTGATGTAGAGATCATCAATGTCACCAAAGAAGTTAATGCCGAAAACCTCAAGGACATGGAAGATAAAGCTTTAATGGCGAATCTAAGCAAGGTAGGTCCAGAGGTAAAGGTTGTCAAGAAAGAAGTTGTCAAAGTACAAGTTGTTGAGGTTGAGAAACCTTGTACAAAATGTACTGAGCCTTGTGTCGAATGTGCCGAAAAATCAAAGATCATCGCTGAAAACAATGTGCATAACGATTTGTTAAAATATGATTATCGCGCAATGAAAGAAGCGTATGACAAGATGAAAAATGATTATGACAGACTCGACAGAAATAACATCAAACAACATGATAATATAAGAATGTTGAGTGGCACAGTAATGGATAAACAAAGAGCAATTAACACCTATATTAACACCATTTCTGAAATCAAACAACAACTTCAAGACATAACAATCGAAACTGAAAGAGTTCGACAATTGTTAAGAAGTTATACCACCAACGCGTATGTTATCGATCACATTCTTCCGACAATCTCAACGGAAGAAAAACCTAAAAAGAAAGTGGGCAAAGAATATAGCAATGTTCCTCCACCCCTTTGCGAGAAATACTGTGTTAAATCTGCAGACGAGATGGACAAAGCACTCAATGTTGAATTACTTTCTAAAGAGAAAGACGAGTTGCCAAAGAACATTGATATAGTCTATGATAAATCTGATAATGATAACAACGATGTGGTTAACAAAGTGATTGAAAATGTTTTAAGTGATTCTGATGACGGCAGCTTCAAAAGCGCCAACTCGAGTTCAAAGAATTCCGATTCACAGTCTGAAAATGACGATAAGTCGTCAGAGGATGGCCTAAGTGACGATCCTAATATTGTAATGTACAAAATTAAGGATTCAGATAGACTATACTTTGATGATAGCTTCCCGATTCAGAATGTGAAGGAAGAATTGCTTGACATATTCTTTAAACTCGTGGAAGTCACATCAGAGGAATTGGTAATCAATGAACGAAAATTCTATTCCAAACCTAAAAGAAACAATTACCAAACAAACGGCGGTGATCATCCGGAAAACCGGAGAACGGGGTTGGGTTTTGAAGAAGAAACTGATGAATCTGTAAAGAAACCGTCACCATTTCATGAATATAAAAACAAAAACATGAATTTTGTCTATGGGACGAGTACAGTTCATGAGGAGAATTTGATTGGTAAACAATCAAATGATGAGTTCAAGAAGGAGAAAGAAATTCGAGATAAAGCCAAGGTTACAAGTGGTGCCAAAACATCAAGTGGGATAAAACCACCTGTTAAAGGACATCCACTTGATAATCGGACATGTTTCAAGTGCAATGAAATTGGTCATATGGCACGACAATGTCCGAAATCAAAACCGGCTTATCTTCAAAGAAAAGAAGATTCAAATGTTGTTAAACCAAAGCAACCAGTGTTTTGCAAAACCTGTAAAGATTTTGAAACCAAATGAATTAAAACCAGAAGTTAAACCAAAGTCTAAAAAGATTTTTGAAAATTCCATTTTCAAAAAAGGTGAAACTTCTAGATCTAATGAAAACAAGTTTTACATCAAAAAGGCTAATATCAAATCTCAAACCTGGATTGCCAAGAAAAGGTCAACAACATCTGGTGTTGTTAAGTATGAGCAAGTAAAGAGTGACAACACAAAAGAATCAAAGGCTGAAATCACTAAGTCTGAGCAGGTGAAGACTAGTGAGAATGTGAAAGAAGTTAAAACAGAAATCAAGATCGATAATGTCAAATCTGTAAAAGATAAGAAAAAAGTGAAATTTTCAAACATTAACATTGTTGAAACAGATGATGAATTTGATTTTGATGACGTTCATGAGTTTGAATATGCTTTTGATGATGGTTATCCAGTAAAACCCAAGACCAAGAAGGCTTGCGTAGAGCTTTTTACCTAATTTCTGAATTTTGTAGGGGCTCCAAAGATCTGTACTCTCAAAGTGGATTTTGGATAGTGGAGCGTCCAGGCATATGACGGGAATGAAGGCATTTCTACTTGACATTAAAGTTATCAATGTTGGACATGTTGGATTTGCAGGAAATCAAGGTGGAAGGATAGTCGCCGAGGGAAAACTCTCCAATGGCGTAGTTTCATTTGTTCGCGTGAACTATATTGCAGAACTTGAGAACAACCTTCTGAGTATATCGGAGATTTGTGACAAGAAATTTACAGTCCATTTCAATGATAAAGAGTGTATTATCTTGAAGCCGGGATTCAAAATACCAGATGAGTGGATTCTGATGTGAGCACCGCGAGAGAATGATTTATATGTTCTTGATATGGGTGTTGCTACCACTACATCACAATCAGCACAATGTTTTGTATCAAAGGCTACTGAAAAAGATTCTATTCTTTGGCATCGTAAGATGGGGCATATTCATTTGCGAAAAATGAATTTCTTGGTTCATAAAGATCTTGTAGAAGGCGTAAATCTTCGAAGTTTTCAGATGTCTGATCATTGCTTGGAATGCAAAAAGGGAAAGCAGATCAAGAAATCTCAGCTGAAGAAAATTCTAAACTCAATCAAGTTGCCATTAGAACGTCTCCACATGGATTTATTTTGTCCTGTAAATGTTCGAAGCATATCAGGAGACTTATATTGCTTGGTCGTGACAGATGACCGTTCGAGATATTCGTGGGTATTCTTTCAAGAATCAAAAGACGAAACATTCGAGAACTTGGTTATTCTATTCAAGAAACTCGAGAACATTTATCATCTGCCGGTCAGAGGCATTAGAAGTGACAACGGCACAGAGTTTAAGAATAACAAAATGAAGGAATTCTGCAACGCAAAAGGGATTCTGCACGAGTTTAGTGCTCCCTATACTCCACAGCAAAACATAGTAGCTGAACAGAAAAACAGAACTTTGATTGAAACTGCGAGAACCATGCTTGCAGATTCTAAACTTCCTATCAGCTTCTGGAGTGAAGCGGTTGCTGCGGCTTGCTACACGCTAAACAGGGTTCTTACTGTCAAACCAACAAAGAAAACATGTTTTGAGATGATAAACCCCCAAATTTGAAGTTCTTAGAAGCATTCGGTGCTCCATGTACCGTAAATGACCAAGATGGCAAATTCAGAGCTAAATCTCTTTTGAAGGTTTCTTTATCGGATATGCGAGTCCATTGAGAAGAGTATATGTTCCTTCATTGAGAAAGGTTATTGAAGCACAGCACGTGGATTGTTTCAACTACACGGATCCTATTCAAAGGAAAGGTGACGCGTGGCTGTTTAACTATCAAGACCTTTGGAAGTCATTTGACTTGCCCAAAGAACCAACTGACGAAGAAGTTGCAGCGTTATATTATCTTCACCAGTCAGCGAATCAAGAACAAATTGTTCGACCAATTGTGGTTAATCAACCCACGTTGGATCCATCTTCTTCTGGCGCAAGTTCAAACATTAGTGGTGTTCCGGCTGAAAATGTTTCTGAAACATTATCAACACCTGCTACTCTTCCAACAACTGCCTCTACTGAACCAGTGAATACAACAACAGAGCCTAGTATGCCTCAGAATCAAAATTCTGATTCAGATGAAGCACCAACATTTGATGCTAATGGAGAATCATCTTCTTCAGATGAAGAAGTGGAGCAGATAACAAGTCTTCTTAATCAATCTGCAGTCCCGAACAACAGAAATGAAGCTTCATCAAGCTCTCCAAACATTGAATTGGTTGTTGATCTCAACATCACAAATCAGCAAAACTCAGTAGATGTTCCAAGTGAAGAATTACCGTGATCATATTCCTATCATCCGTCAATAAATATTATCGGAGAACTTCAAACTGGTGTTAGAACTCGAGGGCAAATTAATAAAGCACTCAGTTGTTTCTACACACGCGTTGCTACAACCCATAATTATTGTTTCTACTCATGTTTCATCTCTCAGATTGAGTCAAAGACAGTTACTAAAGCTTTAGCCGATGAAAACTGGGTACAAGCAATGCAAGAAGAATTATTGCAGTTTGAGAAGTTGGGTGTGTGGAAGCTTGAAGACCTACCAGAAAATCTGAAAGCAATTGATACAAAATGGGTCTTTAAGTGTAAACGTGATGATAGAGGGGTTATTGTTCGTAACAAAGCTAGGCTTGTTTTCAAGGGATTTCACTAGCAGGAAGGGATAGACTACACGGAAGTCTATGCACCAGTAGCTCGATTGGAATCTATTCGAATTTTTCTAGCTTTCGCATCATGGAAAGGATTTAAGGTCTATCAATTGGATGTCAAATCGGCTTTTATGTATGGCAAATTACGCGAGAAGGTGTACGTTGGACAACCACCGGGGTTTGTCGATCCACTTAACAAGAAGAAAGCGTACCTACTGGGTAAAGCTCTTTATGGACTACACCAAGCCCCGAGAGCTTGGTACGAGACGTTATCGCAACATCTCGTCAGAAACGGCTTTATTAGAGGAACTGTGGACAGTACTCTTTTAATCAGAGAAGTTGATGATCATCTGATTATAGTTCAAATCTACGTTGACGACATCATCTTTGGATCTACAAACGATAGTCTCTGCAAGGAGTTTGAGGGAATCATGAAAAAGAAATTCGAAATGTCCTCGATGGGCGAAATGAAGTTCTTTCTTGGTTTGCAAGTAGATCAGCTTTTGGATGGTATTTTCATTCACCAGACTAAGTATGTTCACGAAATCTTGAAGAAGTTTGGAATGGAAAGCTTGAAGCCTCTATCTACGCCTCTTGCTCTCAATCACGGCATTTGCGTTGACGAGACTAGAGCCAAAGTTGACGAGGCGTTATACAGATCGATGATTGGATCGCTGATGTATTTGACGGCATCGCACCCAGATATTTTGTATCCAATTTGCCTATGCGCCAGATATCAGTCAAGTTCGAGGAGCGGTCCTACAAGTGGTATGAGAGCTAGAACAGCCTGATTTGATAGTATCAAGACAAGAACTCTTCTATTTCTACTCCATTCTTCATTTTTTCTTAACTTTTGAACATAAAATGAAGAATTCATGGTCAAAATCTTTTGAATTTTGAATATATCATGTAAAACACAACAAAGATAAACCCTTGAAAGATTGGAGACCAAATTCAACCGAATTCATGTCGAAATTTTGAAAAAACCATGTTTTTGAAAACCCTCAGGAACGAACTTATTGGCCATGTTCGGCCGAACTTGCCCTAAAAACATCACTTTTCAAGTGATTTTTTAGTAAGTTCACCCGAACTTAGGTGGTTTTTGAGGAAATTTATGTCAAGTTCGCTCGAAGTTACTAAAGTTTCACTGATTTTACATCAAGTTCGACCGAACTTGTGTAATATCTAAGAGATTTTAAGTAATTTCGCACGAACTTACCTATTCGCTCGAAGTTCTGTTTGTTTGTTCAAAGATTGTGTAAGTTCGACCGAAGATAAACAATATTTTTCAAAGTAGAACTAACAAGTTCGACCGAACTTCTTAGAAAATCAGAAAATTCTTCATTTGTCGCTACAAGTTCGGCCGAACTCGGAGTAGGACTAATCGTTTTCAAAAGTTTTTGAAAATTTTCAGCTTACACGTTTCATGATTCACAATGGAAGATCAATTAAGAGCTTATTAGTTCGTCAAACGCCAACGTGATTAATCAAGTCATTCTTGATAACGAAATGGGAACGACCGGCAAACTGCCCAAGCTGATGAGCATGGACGAATACGAAGCATGGAAAGAGAAATTTACCTACTGGGTTCAAGCCATGCACTTCGCTGGCTGGGTATCAATTGAAGAGGCTATACTGTTCTGGTAGATGAACATCAACAAGTCCTTGAAAAGTACAACTATTCGACAGTACAGAGAGACGAATACATTGCATGGAAAAAGATGATCAGTCTCATTCAACAGTCAGTCAAAGAAGATATTCTGATTCTTTTACCAGAGTATACTACTGCAAGAGAGCTTTGGTTGTCATTACAGAAGAAATACCAAGGCATTGCTGAAATGATAAAAAGCAAGAAGGCTCTCATTCTGAAAGAGTTCGATATTTTCAGCATGCTAAAGAATGAGACCATTAAGCAAATGATTGAGCGTTTCTATCATCTCAAAGTGCAAATGCGAAGACTGGGTCTTGAGAAGACGGAACAAGAATACATCGACAAACTTGCTGACGCACTACCAGAGGTGAATGGTCAACTTATTTGATGGTTCTGAAGAATAGTGATAAGTGGGAATTCTTCAAGTTGTCAACCTTTATCGATAAACTCGAAGGCCATGAAATGGAGCTTCTGAAGATAGCAAGTCAAAGAACGCTAATGTTGTTCAATACATCGGTTTGTACTACAACACATGCAGATTGTGAAGCGTATCTTTAGATATCTGAAAGGATGCCCAAGCACCGGCTTGTGGTACCCGAAGAACGATAATTTTGATCTCACATGCTATGCTGATTCCGATTTTGGTGTAGATAAGTTAACCTCAAAATCAACTACAGCGGGATTCCAGTTCTTCGGAACAAGAATGGTAACCTGGCAGTGTAAGAAACAGACTACGGTCGCTCTCTATACCTGTGAAGCTGAGTATATCTCGGCCTCCAGCTGTTGTTCACAGATTCTGTGGATTCAACAGCAGATGAAAGACTATGGTCTGCAATTTCTAGACACTCCATTGTATGTTGATAACAAGGCAGCCATCGATATAACTAAAAATCCGGTTCATCACTCACGCACAAAACACATTGAAATTCGTTATCATTTCATTCGTGATTGCTACGAAAAGAAATTGGGGCGAATAGAAAAAATCCACACCGACGAACAAAAGGCTGATTTTTATACCAAACCATTTTCTTTGTCACGATTTAAATACTTGCTGAGAATTAACGGTATGAAAAATTTGCTTACAGGTGCGGACGCTGAGGTTGAATACGGATCGGACGACGAGTTCGCGTGATCCTCATTGGTTTGTTAAATATTTTTTCTAGTTTAGAATTTTAGTAAAAACTAAAATCCAAAAAGATGTTTTTGATTTTAGGGGAGAAATATTAGGGAAAATACAAAAACATTTGAAAATTTTAAAATCCAAAAACATATAAAAATTCAAAATGTACAAAAACATTGAAAAAGACAAAAAGAGTTCAGTGTCATAAAAGGAAATGATAGTAAATCAGTGGACTATCACAGTATGCTAAAGAAATGTAAAGTTTAAAAGTGATAAACGAGTCTTACTGTGGATGTGTCGATAGGCTTAACACGTTCCGTAAACTATTTCCGAGATATAAACTAAATTTTACAACTGCTTAATCTTGTGGATTAACACATCTTGGATACATGGACCTAGTACTCCGAAATTTCGTTTGAAAGATTACCTGATTCCGAGATACGAAGTCTTTATAGATAGTTGATATCTGGGGTATTATACAAGTTCTTCTGATTTTGCGGAAGCAATGGCCTAGAACTTCTATAATACTTTCGTTTTAAACCCCCAAATTGCATGCAATATTGGAAAGTGTCGAAAGATATAATCATATGCAATACTGAAAAGATTCCTTAAGTGGAACACACCTTAAAGTCAAGCCTTTATCTCTTTGTCTGTACGGTAGTACTAACCTGAGCTCTCAAGGTCTCGCACAACCCAGATAACAGATATCAATTACACTATATTCACCTGTAACATGAAATCTATGGAATCTGGATACGGGAGTATATTCAAGAAGTGGGAACCACAGATAAGTCAAGTTTCATGAATTCTACCTAAACATATCTTGAAACATTTGAAAAATGTGGTAAAGCTTAAGTGGACAAACATATCGACAATCTAGGTAAACGAGTTTAAAACTTAAAGTCTTCTAAAGGTAAACGGTACTGGTGATGTGTCTTAGTTAACTAATATAATCCTTAGACACGAATTCACAAAAATATGACTGTAAATATGTTTGTACATAGTTTACATTGCTTATTTCATTGTATTTCAGATTTACAGATTAAAATCAAAAAGATTTTCGGAGTGTTTTTGCATAAACTTACAAAAATACAAAAAGATTTTATTTCTACATTGTTTTCAGCAAACCAATGTTGGAGAATGGATCTTCGAAGTCTGGTAAGATGCTGGAAATGGTGGAATATCTTTGACAACGGGCTGGGAGCTAATCTGTTAAATCTGAAAAGGCAAAACGATAAAAAGTTCATTAATTTGAAACTTTGATTTTGAAAATATCAACAGTTTGTTCGTAACGGGTCAAACCGGGGTCATTAACTTGGACTCGGCAGACAAATCGGTTAACTAAGGTCATTAACTTGGACTTGGTCAACTGATTGGATTTTCATAACTGGTAAAAAGTTGGAAAGTTCTAGGGTTAAAATCAAAATTTGAAAAAGTTAAAATTTGTGGTTTAGCAAGTTCGGCCGAACTTGCTAAACAATATCAAGTTTCACAAACATCAAGTTTGACCGAACTTGCAGATGGCTGTTATTTAATAAAAGGTAAGTTCGCTTGAACATCAATTGGGTTTTTCAATATGGGCCTAATGAGTTCGCCCGAACTTGACTTGGTATAAATACTAATCAAGTTCGACCGAACTCATTTACTGGTTATTTGAATCTCTTGAGCGAACTTAGGCGAATTGCAAGCATTTGAGCGAAATTGACACTTTTGAGTTGTTATTCTGCCCGATTGTAGTCTGTTTTTGGTGATTTACACACCGATTACCATGGCTGAGGTGAGATATTGGAGATTAATCCATGATTGAACCGTTTACAAACAAAACCAGATCTAAAACTTAAAAAATGATATATTTAGGTGTTGTTGGACAAAATTGAACATAGATTCTTAATCTACACTTAAAATCGACCATATAACTGTTTTTGATTGGTTTATAACGGACATTTGATTGTTTGAACAAGTTTGATCTTTTGGAGAAGATGACAAGTTCGGCCGAACTTCTTGTCAAGTTCGACTGGACTTGTCCAAAACATGATTACAAGATTCAGAAGCAATCTTCGACCAAACTTGATTAATGAAATGATTTAATTCTTCATCTTCGACCGAACTTGGATCTTAATAAAACTAATTGTTGATAACATAAGTTCGTCCGAACTTGTACTTTAATGTGGAATATGTGTTTCATACATGTTCGGTCGAACTTAGATAAAATTGAATGATAAAAAATTGTAAGTTCGCCCGAACTTACATTTGAAAATGTTGAACATGTTTGTCATATGTTCGGGCGAACTTGTTAAAATCAGAGTATTTAACACTAATCAAGTTCGCCGAACTTGATTAAAAGTGTTAGAAATTTTTTGGTGATTTTTCTCGATAAGCTTGCTAATTGTTTTGCGTCGTTTTTCAGGCACAGGTTCCAGCACGAATGATCTCTGTTGAGTTTTCAAAGACTCACAATACATGCATCACACTTGATAAAACGATCTGTCCGTCACTAAAGGAGTACGACAGTATTTTGAAATTTCTGGAAGATAGCCATATTCGCCGAGCAATTACAGAACGCACAGTGTCGTATCGATCACATGTTGTTCATTTCTGGATGAATGCGAGTTTAAGCGCTGATGAGAAGACGATCTCTTCTAAGCACATGTTGTTCATTTCTGGATGAATCACAGTAACTGAAGATGATATCCAAAGGATTCTGGAATTCAAAGACAACAAAGATGATCCGATTCATCTAAATGAGAAGATGGTTCGCGGATGCTTTTTCCGCAAGGGCTATAAAGAAGTGTAAATAAGCTGACGCTGAAGAAAGGAGAAATGCCTAACCCCTACAAGCTTCTGATTCATGCGTTAATTCATACATTTAGCAATCGCAAAGCTGGTTTGGATGATGTACATGATTATTTGGCTAGAATGGCAACGACGCTTATTCTGTAGAAGCCGTTCAATGTTTCGAAGTTAGTGTTTACTCACATGTCGAAGAACATGGAAGATTCAAGATTGTGTCTTTATCCGAGGTTTATACAGATGTTAATTGACGAGAAGTATGCCAACATTGCTCGAGATCCGAATGACGTTCTTTATCTAGTTCATCTTGATGAGACTACAGTGAAGAAGCTTATCAAGTTCCAGAAACAAGCTTCAGCTCTTGTTGCCAAGCCGGTATTCAGAGCCATTAAAGATTCTAACTATATTTTGCCGCCAGACAACAAATGGAGAAAAGATGGTAGCGATGACGAGAAAGGACTTAAAGCTGAGAAGGAGTGGTTTAAAGAATTCAAACCAAAGGTAAGGAGCGAATGGTTCTTAAAGGCAGAAGCTGATAAGCCAAAAAAGAAGCGAGCGTCAAAGAAAGTTGAAACTTTGCTTGTTGATGAAGAAGAACCTGAAAATGTTGAAGCAGTTGCTCGATCGAGCGCTGCGGGTGTGATTGAAAGTCAAGAAACTGTGAAAACAACTCAAGAAGAAGTGATTTTTTCTATTTCTGAGAATGAAGAATCTGATAAAGAGCCTGAAAAGACAGAAGCAGAAATTAGATGTAGATTTTGATCCTAGCGCTGAAAAAGAATCTAACGAGGAGAGACCAAAGAAAAAGTCAAAGCGTACAAAGTCTCCAGCAATTGAAATATCAAAGAAGACTATAGGGTCACCTCATACCAAATGGAAACGAAAAGCAAAGAAAGCTCAGAAAGCTGTAAGCAAGTGATACAAGAGCAAGGTGAAAAGCACAGAAGCCACACAAGAACCTTCTGGTGCTCAGGAGAAAGGAGCCACACAAGAACCTCCTGTCATTGTTCATATCGAAGCTGAAAGGCCAGGAGTTACACAAGAACCTCCTGTGTCTGAATTTGTTGAAGTTCCTATTGCTGAATCTCCTAGTGCTCCAAAGACTTCTGTTCCTGAAAGTTCTACGCCTAAGAAGTCAACACCAAAAACTGTAACACCGAAAGATTCAACACCAAAGACACCAAGGGAAGTATGTTTGGTGATATGCCACACGGTCCAATCAGTCTCGAAGACTTGGATGAGTTTTTCCCAGAAACTAATGCTGAGATGTTAGAAAAATGTGTGAAGGTATTGGAAGAGAAAGTTGTACAGATTGAGATAGAAAAGGCTGAGCTTGTCAAGAAGATGAATCGGAGCGAAGTCGAAAAAGAAATACTTGACGATAAAGTGAAGGTGCTTGAGAATGAACGTGAATATTTCAAGGCGTTGATAGAAAGTCTGCAGGACGCCAATGAAAAACTACAGACATAGACTGCAGAATTTAAAAAATTCAAGCTTTGAATATTTATCTGATTACAGAAGGTGTTATCTAACAATCTGAATATTGATTTTAATGCTGAATACGATCGTCTGGATCGTCAAGAAGCCAAGGAGCGTTCTGAGAAAGAATTGGCTGAAGGTGGTAAAGGGAAGCAGGTTGAGGGTGAAGCCCCTAAATCTACTACTAAGAAATCTTCTGATATTCCTGAGAAACCAACTGAAGATGTTTCAAAAGCTTCTGAGTCTATATCCAAAAGGTTGACGAATCTGTCAAGCCTTCTGATCCTATCATTGTTACTGAAGAAAAAGAAAATGATGAAGCCGAAAAGGAAGATAAGAATGAGGACGAAGAGGAAGAAGGATATGAGGATTGGAATGTTGGGGATGATGATGATGATTTTGATCAGGGAGGTACAGGTTTAAAAATCAATGAAGCTAAAGTATCTGATGAATTTGATTTTTCTGACCTCATGGACGATGAATGAATCGAATGGAAGATAAAAGCCAGGAGGAGTCAGGGGAGAAAGGTCCGTGAGATGATATTGATTTGTTAGATGTTAATCGATCTGCGAAGCCTGTGACTGCAGTACCTACGAAGCCTTTGATTTTAATGTTGAAACACAATGTTGAAGAAGGTGAGTTTGTACATAGTTACTCAAAGGAAGATCTTGCGAGGTTGGTTGAGGTTGAAGTTGAGAACTTAGAGTTTGATTTTGAAAGCCTTAAATTTCAACACATTTGAACCTAAAGAGTATCAGTACAAAAGAAGGTTTGAAGCCGATGAGTATAATCGAGTGATTGTGGAAGATTGGTCCTCAGATGATGAATCAGATCAGAAAGCTAAGTATGTTGGTCAGAATTCAGAAAGTTTTCCTACATTTGAAGAGATGTATAAACAGATTAATGAAGATATGTTGAAAGATAAGATTGCTGAAGCGGTACGAGAAGGAAAAATTCCTAAACCGATGACCAAAGAAGAGATAACTGAAGCGAGAAAGTCCTGGTTCAAGGAGATGCCTCGTGAACGTAAGTTTCGACGTCCATTAACATTCTTCACCAGAGATAAAGATGTTTCTTTCGGAGATATACTTAGTTGGGGATGGTTTAAAGAGCTCAATGCATATGCAATCAAAAGGGAATTTGGAGTGGAATACTTCAAATATCTTGCTGATTTAAAGACATTGCCGTATTGGGATATGGAAGAGCTGGTACAAACAGTGAATGTTACTTATCATATGAAGACAGTTGATCAGTTGTTGTGGAAGATGATTAAGTACGAAGCGGGTAAAGGTTGGAATCACTAGAAGCCATTTATTCCAAAACGAAGATTAAGATCAATAAGGTTACAGGAGAAAAGGACATAACGTTAATTATGAAACGTCCTAGAGCCATGAGGAATATGCCACTTATGCCGATTGAACAGAACTTTTATCCTTTATTCAAGTGGTGGCAGATTGATTCAGCTACTTGCGAAGCAGTGATTGTGTTAAAGTTTGAAGATCACCTGGATATTGCTAAAGAACGAGTTGAAGTGATGGGTCATCAGGGTATGATAGGTTTGTGGAGGACGATAAGGATTCTAGATCCTATGTGGTTGGTTAACTGCTCGAGAGAAGATATAAAATGCCTTTTCTACAGCAAGATTGTTTTTGAAGAAAGAGAAAAGGTACAGGCGATGCAGTATCAGAAAGTTGTTAATGTTTGCTATGCATGCGAAGTAAATTCTGGTAAAATATGGCAAACGAAGTGGAGGGATCTGGAGAGAGTTGAATTTCTTAAAGAAGAAACCATAAGTGAGGCGACCAAAATAGAATGGAAAAAGCGGTAAGGCAAAGTTCGCTAAGAATGGCTAACTTTAAAAGACCACCGCCAACTGATCAGACGCCGGAACCGAAACAAGAATGACGAAGGAAGCCGTACAAGAACTTCTTCGGTCGTGTGCGTTAATGTATATATGAAGACAGAGTTTTGAAGACTGATAAAAGACGAAGACGATATCCAAGGGGGAGTCTGTTGGTGCATAATGTCTATGTCTTAGTCTATTATCGAGTCTGTATTGTATAGAGCTAGATAGGCTAGGTAGTGAAGTATTATAATATGTCTTAGCCAAGTTCGCCCAAAGTTCACATGTTCAGGCATTCAGCCGAACTTGCATCTCCTTGGGCCGAACTTGTTGATCTATAAATACCTAGCTTGAGAGTCTCATTTGTAACTTTTGCATTTTAGAGGCGAAGCTCTGTCAGTCTGTAACCAGAATGTTTGATCTATAAAACTGACGTTTAACTGATTAAATCTTGTCTATTGGTAAACACAACGTAATATTTCCGTTATTATGGACTTTAGATATCAAATTTAGGTTCCTAAGCATCGAGGATCGGTCCTACACTAGTCACGTATGCTTAACCGTAAGCGTATAAGCGAAACTAGGTAACCGAAAGAGTCATATACAAGTTCCATATGCTATTATGTTTAAAGTATGTTATGATATCAGTAGGATATCAATATGTATGCCCGTAATGATTTTAAACCCGAATTACATCCCATAAGGGTATTTTGGTCATTTTATAGTTTATAAAAGATGTTTATGAGAAATATAATGTCAATGTCAATAATATTCTGAAAAAATATAAATTTGTGATGTTATATCAGTAAGATATCAATTATATGTGTGTTTCATAGTTTTAAACCAAACTATGTCCCGTAGGGGCATTTTGGTCATTTCACACATAGCCTTGAAGTCATATTTGGGATTCGAGTTTGGGACTCGTATTACGGTAAAAATATTTATAATAAGTTTACAAATCAGTAGGTAATAAGTCTTGGGTCATAGATATGGTTTTAAACCATACTATTCGCCAAAAAGGCGATAAAGTCGATAAATGTTGATTCTTTCGACATTTAATGTAAACTGAAGTCATGATCAGTTTTATATAACCCAAATAAGTAATTAACATATTATATGAGTGGGTAAAAGATTTGGTTATGAAAAGTTTAGTTAAAACAATTTTATGTGAAAAAGGGTATTTAGGTCCTTTATCGGCATTATACGAATCTATAGCATCAACTCAGGTTATAACTTGATTAATATCCCAATGAATCCTACTTATGATATTACATCAGTTATGTAAAGAGTTTGGTTGAAGAAATTATGTTTAAAACTTCTAAAATGCCAAAATGGGCATTTTAGTCCTTTTAAAGCTATATTAATGATATTTAATCAAAATGTGGCTTATGATCAGAATCATGTTATCAATGTAATTTAATTAAGTTTACAAATCATTTTATAACTCATGTATATGTTGGTTAATGTTTAAAACTTTAGTTTGTATGAAAATGGCATTTTAGTAAAAGTTAAAGCATAACAACGGAACTTGGATATAAACTCAGATTACTAACGAACCATGTTGTATAACTTTAGGAGGTTATACTATACTATAACATGGTCCTAATATGACTTAAATTCAGAAGTCTATGTTGCTAAATCGGGTCAGAACTTAAAGTCAAAGCAGAAGTCAAATTTCATGACTTTCGGTTGCGAACCAACCCTAGACCTGGACTTGACGGGCCGAACATATTTATACATGTTCTAACGATTATTACCAAGTTATTAAAGTGTTAAAACATACTTTATAAAATCTACGTTACTAGATATGAATTTATTTCAAAACTGACCCGTTTGACTTTTGTGAATATAACTTTGACCCGTCAATTGACCAAGCAATCATGGTAATCACGAGGTGCCCTTTTAAGGGATTAACACCTACCTAATTATGATCACGTAGCCACGTTCATAACGAACCATGGCTGGACCGTAATGGTCTTAGCATAAGGTCAAAGCGTTTTTATGTAAACGCTTTGACTTTGGCTTAAAAGCCTAATAAAACTGAAAAGGAAGGTTAAGGACACTTACACAAGGTCCTAGCACGAAAATAGAACTGATTTGGAAGCTCCCTTCAGTTGGGAATCTCCAGAGAGGATAAGAGAAAAGTTTGGAAGCATGAGGGTTTTCCAGGTGTTAGGGGATGTTGTAAGGAGTGCACAAGTGTACTTGAACGTGGCAAGACCAGCCAAAAGGGTGGCAAACGCGACAAGGGTGGCAAACGCAGAATCTGCCACTTAATTTGCCAGCTGCGACCTCCTTGCAGACCGTATGGACATAAGCTTATGGTCCGCAAGGCCCCTGGGCGCCCCTGGTTTTTAGTCTGTTACGGACTGTCACCAAATGTGGTTGCGGTCTGTTACAGACAGTAACCAAATGTGGTTGCGGTCTGCAACCGCCTCCCAGAAAGTGAATTTTTGGCATTTTTCACCTTTAGTCACTCAAATTCTTTTGTTTCCATTTATAAGTTATAAAGTAACGTGTTGACAATTTTAGTCCCTTTCGTCTAGCATATGGCATACAGAGATCATTGTGACACGCGTTGGAAAATTATTGGACGTAAAATCACGAGGTTTTACATCCTCACCCCCTTAAAATAAATCTCGACCTCAAGATTTTAATTAAACAAATGAGGGTACTTATGCCGCATAACGGACTCGACCTCCCATGTATATTCGGAACCTCGATGAGCATCCCATTTTACCTTTATTATAGGTACGTGCTTTCTATGAAGCTTCTTAACTTGCCGATCTTCAATCGCCACCGGTTTCTCAATGAACCGCGTGTTTTCATCAATTTGTACGTCTTCATGTGGCATAGCCAGTGACTTATCCGCTAAACATTTCTTCAAGTTAGAGATGTGGAAAACATCATGGATTCCATTGAACTTTTCAGGTAATTTAAGCTTATAAGCTACAGACCCGACAAGTTCAACAATCTCGAACAGTCCAATGTATCTTGGGCTCAACTTACCCTTCTTGCCGAATCGCATAACGCCTTTCCAAGGCGACACTTTTAATAGTACCTTGTCTCCTATCTGGAACTGAAGAGGCTTACGCCTTTTATCTGCAGACCTTTTCTGCCAATCACGAGCCCTTTGAGACGATCACAGATCTGCAAAATCTTGTTCGTCGTCTCAAGGACTATCTCAGGTCCTGTTAGTTGAGCTTCCCCAAGTTCAGCCCAGCAAACGGGCATTCTGCACTTTCTCCCATACAAGGCTTCAAATGGAGCAGCCTTGATACTCGTATGGTAACTGTTATTGTAGGAGAACTCGATCAGGGGTAAATGACTATCCCAGCTTCCACCTAAATCGATTACACATGCTCGTAACATATTTCCAATGTTTGTATAGTACGTTCGCTTTACACGTCCGTTTGTGGATGATAAGCCGTACTAAAGTTCAATCGCGTGTTGGAAGGTTTTCCAAAACTTTGAGGTATACCTTGTGTCTCTATCGAACATAATGGATACCGGTACGCCATGTAAAGATACAATCTCATCTACGTAAAGCTTTGCAAGTTTGTTAGAGCTAAAAGTTTCCTTGATAGGTAAGAAATGAGCTGACTTAGTCAGCCTATCCACGATAACCCAACTCGTGTCATTGCAACGATTAGTTCTTGGTAACTTGGTAATAAAATCCATAGTTACACATTCCCATTTCCAGGTGGGTATTTCTAGCTGTTGAAGAAGTCCTGACGGTTTCTGATGTTCGGCCTTAACTTGAGAACACGTCAGACACTTAGCTACATGTGTGGCTATGAATTTCTTCAAACCATCCACCAATAGTTAGGCTTCAAATATTTATACATCTTGTCACCTCCCGGATGAACAGAGTATCTTGAATTATGCGCTTCCTGGAGAATCAAATCCCTAAGTCCTCCAAAGACTGGAATCCAAATTCGTCCATTGAGTCTGAGGATTCCATCATGCCCGGGTACCAACTGTTCAACAGTTTTACCCAATTCTTCACTTGGAATGTTAGCCTCTAACAAGGCTTGCTTCTGCGCATCGAAGATCTTTTCATTTAAATTGTTCTTAAGCTCCATACTCTTGGCGCTAACCGGAATGGGTTTAGTCCTTTCTTTGCGACTTAGGGCATCGACAACTACGTTTTCCTTGCCTGGATGGTATCGAATTTCACAATCGTTGTCATTAAGCATTTCCATCCGTCGATGTTGTCGCATATTCAAATCTTTTTGATTAAACAAGTGTTGGAGACTTTTGTGATCCGTATATATAATACACTTCATCCCATAAAGGTAATGTCCCAACAATTTGAGCGCAAACACCACAGCACCTATTTCTTGATCATGCATGGTGTAATTCCTTTCGTGTATCTTCAATTGTCGTGATGCATAGGTGATTACTTTGCCTCTATGCATAAGCACACATCCCATGCCCGTGTGCGATGCATCACAGTAGACCATGAAGTCTTCAATACCTTCTGGTAATGTCAATACTGGATCGTTACTCAACTCCTGCTTCAAAATCTCAAAGGCTTCCTGCTGCTTGGAACCCCAGTTAAACTTAATATCCTTGCGGGTCAAAGTAGTCAAGGGTGTAGCTATCCTTGAGAAGTTTTCTATGAATCTTCTATAGTAGTCGGCTAATCCCAGAAAGCTGCGGATTTCAGATGGAGTTTTAGGCGCTTGCCAGTTCATAATGGCTTCGATTTTGGCGGGATCTACTTGGATTCCGCGTTCACTGACAACATGTCCTAAGAACTGAACTTCACAGAACCAGAACTCACACTTTGAAATCTTGGAATAGAGTTTCTCTTGTCTTAGTAACTCCAATATGCACCTTGACAATGAGAGTAGATAAGTATGTCGTCTATGAAGACACTGACAAACTTATCCAAGTAAGGTTTGCAGACTCGGTTCATAATATCCATGAATGTTTCAGGTGCGTTCGTGAGCCCAAAAGGCATCACTAAGAACTCATAATGACCATACCTCGTCCTGAATGGTGTCTTCGGAACATCTTCCATTCTGACTTTAAGTTGATGATAGCCCGACCTCAAATCAATCTTCGAGAAGTAGCTTGCTCCTTGAAGCTGGTCAAATAAATCATCGATCCTGGGCAAAGGGTGACGATTCTTAATTGTTATCTTATTCAATTCACGGTAATCAATGCACATTTGCATTGAACTGTCCTTGTTTTCCACAAACAGAATTGGAGCTCCCCAAGGTGATGAGCTAGGTTGTATGAAACCTTTTTCTAAGAGTTCATCAAGTTGATTCCGTAATTACTTCATCTCAATAGGTGCTAAATGGTACGAAGCCCTTGCAACAGGTGCAGCACCAGGTAGGATGTCAATCCTATATTCTACTTGCCTATTTGGAGGCAGACTAGGCAAGTCGTCGGGAAATACGTCTATGAATTCAGAGATGATAGGTAAATCTTCGATCTTCGGCTTTGGCATATCGATGGTTACTTGTGCCATATAGATGACACATCCTTTCTTCATGCATCGAGATGTCTCAAGCAATGATGCTTTCTCAGACAATCCATAATGTAGGTTTCCTTGAATGGTGAGTACGTCACTGGTTGAGGATTTGATTTCGATGAGTTTCTTGTCACAAGCGATACGGTCTTGGTTATGAGACAACCAATCCATGCCTAATACTACATCGAATCCCGCTAATTTCATTGGTAGGAGAGAAATAAGAACAGGATGATTCTTGATGGATATGGAACATCCATCTAGAATTGTTGAAGTAGTTTCAACTGTTCCATCGGCGAGTTCTACATCATAGGTTATGTCTAGAGTTCTTATGGTCAAATTTAGCAAGGCACTAAACTTTTTATCTACAAACAACTTATCTGCCCCTGAATCGAAAAGAACTCTAGCATAAGTATTACTAATCAAGAACGTACCCGTTATAACATTATTATCGTTGACTTCTTCCTTTGCATTCATTTGAAAGGCGCGTGCATTTGATTTCTTTGCTCCTCCAGGTTTTTCTGCATTATCCTTTTTATACTTTAGGCAGTTTGGCTTGATGTGCCCTTTCTCGCCACAATTGAAACAAGTGGCGTCCTTCAAGTCCTTACAATCTAGGGCCTTGTGCCCCATTTTCTTGCAAATCCCGCATGGCTTAGATTGGGATTCATTTCGACACAAACCATTGTGTCGTCGGTTGCAACTCTTGCACCACGGTCGGTTATCAAATTTGTTATGGTTCTTGTTTGACCCAAACCTTTTGTTCTTATTTGAATGGTGGTATTTATCATCTTCTCTTTTCCTCTTTCCGTCTCCCTCAGACTTGATGGACCTTTGTCTTTTCAGGTCCTAGGTTAGTGCCATAGCTAGGTCCACAGCAGACCTGTATGTTTCTGGCCTTGAAGCCCTGACGTTTCCTTTTATCTCGGGTTCTAAACCTCCGATAAAACGCGCAATGCGTTTAGATTTTGGAGTAATCAAGTATGGCACTAATCTAGACAATCCTACAATCCAAATTCTTCATTTGTAGACCCAAAAAATCAGACTTGATCTTCTCCACCTCGTGGGGTGGGCAGTACGCATCTTTTATCATTTGCATAAACTTATCCTAGCTCAGATTGTACAAGTATACTTTTCCCGCGGATTAGATCATAGACTTCCACCAAATTAGGGCATTGCCCTTGAATGACTGAGCTACGTACTTAACCACATCCTTCTCAGAACACTCACTAATCTCTACTATGGTCTCAATCTCGTCTAACCACCTCAAGGTTTCGACTGCCCCTTTTTCTCCAGTAAAATCATGGGACTTACACTGAGTTTTCTTATTATATTCTTGCCTTTCCTTCCTCACGGTTGAGGAGTGTTCAAAGTTTTCCTTTTATCCAAAGAAGGATTCTTAGAATGCTGCTGAATGGTACGTTTTGACGTGTGTTTAGAGTGAGAAGCACTCGACTCACGCTGCTTCTCATGATAAGCTTTAATCGCCTTGCCAACCTCTGTGGCTACTAAGGCTTGCAGATCACCTTTGGTTAAAACAAATTTTGTCATTTGCGTCATCATCCTTGCGTCGACTATTAGCTTCATCAGAATTTGCCATCTTGTTCGCTTGAAGCTAAAATAACGGTATAATTTTAATTAGTCATACACGTTTGATGACTTATAATATAATGTATGGTATCATAGTCCATAAAAACTTGTTAAAGTTTCGGATATATAAATCCTTCGCCTTATAGGGCTAGTGGTCATAATGCCACTTTTGTCAGGCGATAAAAGCGCGGCACGAAAGGCCTCAATTAGGGGGAGTGAATAGATGTGGCACAAAAGGCCTGTCACAAAAGATAAAATAAGGTAGCACAGATGGCTTCGAGGTTTGAACGAAACCTATTACCTCGAGACAGTGAGTTGTAGACTACAACTGTCATTGTCACCAATGGACATAAATATAACCCCTAGGCAGTACATCACTAACAGATGTCATAAGTAACACATCAGTAACGAATGTTTATAATATGGCATGCAGGTATTACACCATTAATAGGTGTTTAAATAATATGATACTTAGCCAGGATCAAATTGATCACATGGGCTTATTAGGTTTTGGACGTAGTCCATTACCTTGATGGCTCGTGTGGTTCCTCAAGTCTCATTGCCTAGGAGGTTAACAGTTTGAAGATGTTAACTTTTAGAATAAAATCTTAAAATGGTTTAAGTAGCTAGTCTCGATCGGGCATACTAGGAGGCTTAGAACGTAGTTCACCTTGGATAGAAGGGATTTCTCAAAAGAATTTCTCAACCTTAACTATCATGGTAGAAGGCTTTACAACTTAACTACCATTTCGCCAATATATGAGACCTTATCACTTGGCTGGTGCAAACCATAAAGATGATCTTTTGGAATTATTGTAGCTGATCATAAATTTCGAGTTAAAATCGAGTCGATCGCTTGAACAACGGATGAAACAGAGTACAATAATAAATAAATTCCAAATTCTTCATTAAAAATGAAAAGTTGCCATTACAATAGTGCCTATAATTAGGACTTTTAATTACAAAACTTGTCCTCGTAGGTACTATTACTTAAAAAGAAACATGTCCACACAGGGACTTAATGAAGAAAATGCCCATGCAGGGACTTCTTGGAAATAAAATTACATAAACAAAAATTCAAAGGTTTAATCACCCTTTTTCCTTCTAACCATCTTTATAAATTCTGTAAATATTTTTTATTTTTCTTCCAAGATTTTTCAGCTTTCCGATGAAGTTCCTTCATCCTTTCTAGTGTTTCTTGCATAGCCTCAAGTACTGGTGGTTGAGGTTGAGGCTGTGGTTGTGGTGGTGGTTGAGGTTGCAGTTGTAGTGCACCTGGTGTTTATATACATGGGGTGGAGGTGCACCCGAAGGATGGTACCCATAAAAGGGATATCCACCAGCTGAGTAAGGTATAGTGGAATATGGTGGAAATGGAGAAGGGAAAAGTTCGTTGTATGCAGTTGCCTCCAGATATGGGTCCTGCGAAGGTGCCTGGTGAAGATAATTAGGCAAACAAAAAGAAGAAGCAAAAGGGTTATATCCAGACGGATCTGAATATGTAGGAATTAGGTTCTGATAACCCGGTGGTGGCTGTTCCACAGGTGGTGGTAGCGGGTTAACCGCTGGTTGTGGTGCTGGTTCCACCACAAGTGACGTGTTAGAGGGTCAACCCATTTGTGGATCCTCAGGGATAACTAGGTAACAGTTAGGTAGGGGTGGAAGTGACCCTCCCCTTGGTCCTAGTCGCACTGACATGCGCGCCCCACGGCCTCGTGGCGGTTGTGATTCAGGCGGTGGTTGCGGTTGTTCCACTGGTTGCATTTGCACTTCCTCAGGCGGAGGTAGTTCCTACTGAGGAGTATGGTAGGAGGGAGTGTTGTGGTAAGATGGGGTGTTGTAGAATACATACTGCTCCCTCCTCTGCTGAAAGTCATCGGGGTAATGGTGTGGCGTTCCAGTGTATGAATTTGAACCGCTGGA
This sequence comes from Scalesia atractyloides, assembly GCA_947069175.1. NCBI lineage: Eukaryota > Viridiplantae > Streptophyta > Magnoliopsida > Asterales > Asteraceae > Scalesia > Scalesia atractyloides. Next base: position 47,205,611 of record CAMTDV010000015.1, on the reverse strand, counting down.
CAGTTCAATAGGATGACCGGGAGATCCGGTCGGAGGCATCTCAGGACCAGAATCCTCGTCTATAGGGTTCGGTGAATCAACCGGAGGGGTAACAGAGGGTGAACGCAAGTAAATGTTGGGGTTGTAGTTTCCATGGAAGGAATGGGAGTGTGAGTGATGGGATTCGTGAGAATGATGAGAGTGATGTGAATGGTGAGAGTTTGGTGGTGGTGAGTATTCGTGGGAGATTGAATGGCGAGCTGGTTACATGGTGATGAAGAGTCACTCGACCCTTCATATGGATTGTAGTTATGAATGTTTGATGGACCTATCATTGATGGTCTACCCCGCATGGGGCCTTTCCCTTTTCCTCCCCTTCCTCTAATTCTTGGCGGCATTTTTCTTGCTTCAAAAACAAGCTAAAACAAAATAAGGCAAAAACAAATAAAATAATTGTAAATGAGTTATCCTAGGTCAAAGCCTGGACTCGAGGGTTTAAGGAATGTGTTACTGTGTGTTAGAGATCCAACACAAAAAACTAGTGTAGAATTCCTTCAAACGTTGGTTCTGGTACCAACCTGTCACACCCCGATTTCCACATGTATCCCGGTGGGCCCAGTGGGGAGTATCGTGACGTATAGTTGATATCATCATAACCAATATACACAGAGCAACAACGGAAGTCTTGGAGTTAAAATAAACTATTACAAACCATAGAGTTCAAAGTTTAAATACAAATTATAAGGTTTGTAATACGGATCACAAGCGGATCGCAAATGTACACAAAATGATAAACAGACTTTTAAGGCAACTAAGGGTTGCAAATCCTCTATGTCATCGCCTACGCAGCTTCCAGTCTATTACATGTCGTACTCGTAACTTAATCTTTTGAAAATACGTCAGTTTCAATGGTAAATACAATCAACCCACACTTTTGAAAATCTTTTCAAAAATTATTTTAAGTACGCTAGGCACATTTTTTTATAAATAACTTGGGACAGTACAAATGACCTTGTATACAGATGTATAGGACTGTCAATACATATGGGGCCCAGTATGAAAACCGAGACATGATCGACTGACAGACCACTTCTGAACTTTCCCACAGAAAGCAGATAATAATAATAATTCAATTGACCGGTGTATGCCTACATCCCATGCTATATGTCATGGCCATTAGCATTTTAATGAGCCTAAGGATATCCCAGACACGATCAAGCCAACCCCTAATGTTTAAGTTATCAGACAAAACAGATTAAAACAGGTTATGTGATTTAGTTAATATCTCAACTGGACATTACATGATCCCTTACCCGACCAAGCGGTAATAATTTACCGTATCCTAAGCCCGTATATGGAAAATAGGTTAAAAGTATTTACGTGAGCTAAATCTTTGAGAAAATAATAACTCAGCCACAAAAACAAGAGATAAGTACAAGCACGATCTACTGGAAGGCCTAGTCTGGAATAATGGTATTATTAACCAAATTAGAATGCTAAGGGGTCCTTAGTTAAGTCATAGACTTGGATCGGCTAGTCTTACGTTTAAATAATTATGGTATAGCTAGATTAAGCGATGATCAGAAAAGAATGTAAATTGGGACCAAACAAGTATCTAGACTTGTATAATATGGGCATACCCATAACATTCTGGATTTTGATAAGGAAACGGCAAAGTTAAACCCGTTCGGTTAGATTATGTAGGCTAGTCACGTATGATTAACCGTAAGCGTATAAGCGAAACCGGGTAACCGAAAGAGTCATATACAAGTTCCATATGCTATTATGTTTAAAATATGTTATGATTTCAGTAGGATATCAATATGTATGCCCGTAATGATTTTAAACTCGAATTACATCCCATAAGGGTATTTTGGTCATTTTATAGTTTATAAAAGATGTTTATGAGAAATATGATGTCAATGTCAATAATATTCTGTAAAAAATAAATTTTGTGATGTTATATCAGTAGGATATCAAGTATATGTGTGTTTGATAGTTTTAAACCAAACTATGTCCCGTAGGGGCATTTTGATCATTTCACACATAGCCTTGAAGTCATATTTGGGATTCTGAGTTCAGGACTCGTACTTACTGTAAAAATATTTAAAATAAGCTTACAAATCAGTAGGTAACAAGTCTTGGGTCATAGATATGGTTTTAAACCATACTATGCGTCGAAAAGGCAATAAAGTCGATAAATGCCGATTCTTTCGATGTTTAATGTAAACTAAAGTCATGATCAGTTTTATATAACCAAAATAAGTAATTTAACATATTATATCAGTGGGTAAAGATTTGGCGATGAAAAGTTTAGTTAAAACATTTTATGTGAAAAAGGGTATTTAGGTCCTTTATCGACATTATACGAATCTATAGCATCAACTCAGGTTATAACTTGAATTAATATCCCAATAAATCCTACTTATGGTATTATAGCAATTATCTAAAAAGGGCATTTTAAAACCTTAGTTTGTATGAAAAGGGCATTTTAGTAAAAGTTAAAGCATAACAACAGAACTTGGATATAAACTCAGATTACTAACGAACCATGTAGTATGACTTTAGGAGGTTATACTATACTATAACATGGTCCTAAAATGACTTAAAGTCAGTAGTCTAAGTTGCTAAATCGGGTCAGAACTGAAAGTCAAAGAAGAAGTCAATCTTCATGACTTTCGGTTACGAACCGACCCTAGACCTGGACTTGACAGGCCGAACATGTTTATAGATGTTCTAAATATTATTACCAAGTTATTAAAGTGTTAAAACGTATTTTAACACCTACATTACTAGATATGAATTTATTTCAAAATTGTCTCGTTTGACTTTTTGTGAATATAACTTTGACCCGTCAATTGACCAAGCAAACATGGTAATCAGGAGGTTCCCTTTTAAGGGATTAACACCTACCTAATTACGATCACGTAGCCACGTTCATAACGAACCATGGCTGGACCGTAATGGTCTTAGCCTAAGGTCATATCGTTTTTACGTAAACGCTTTGACTTTGGCTTAAAAGGCTAATAAAACTGAATAGGAAGGCTAAGGACAATTACACGAGGTTCTATCACAATAATAGAACTGATTTGGAAGCTCCCTTCGGTTGGGAATCTCCAAAGAGGATAATAGAAGAGTTTGAAGAAGGGAGCAAGGAAAAGAGCTAATATGATGCCCCTTTTATAGTTGGAGATGAAGCATGAAGGTTTGCCAGGTGTTAGGGGATGTTTTAGGGAGTGCACAAGTGTACTTGAACGTGGCAAGACCAGCCAAAAGGGTGGAAAACACGACAAGGGTGGCAAGGCCAGAATATGCCACTTCATTTGCCAGCTACGACCCCATTGCGGACCGTATGGACATAAGCTTACGGTCCACAAGGCCCCTAGGCGCCCCTGGTTTTTAGTCTGGTTATGGATCGTAACCAAATGTGGTTGCGGTCTGCAACCGCCTCCCAGAAATTTAATTTTTGGCATTTTTCATCTTTAGTCCCTCAACTTCTATTGTCTCCATTTAGAGGATATAAAGTAACGTAGGCAGAAAGATGAGCTAGTGTTGGATCATATGACTTGATTATCATTAGTGAGATTGAATCGGTACTTGAAGCAGAAAACAGAACCAGCCGCAAGAAAGTTCTTTGGAAGATTCAAGAACAAAAACTATAAAGCGCCTCCGAAAGACAAATGGAAAAATGCAGGCAATGGTTCTGATGATGAAGCATCGGAAATGTAAGGTTATGAACCAAAGAGAGGTGTGTGGTACGAAAAGGAATAATCAAAGAAACAAAGTACTCCAAAATCTAAATCTAAGAAGAGAAAAGTTGAAATAGTTCTTAGAGATGAAACAACTGATGAAGAGGTGGAAGAAGAGCATAATTTGAGCAAAATGTTGAACAAAATGTTGACGAAGACGTGAATGTTGAGGATGAAGTATTTTCCGTTGTCTCTGATCATGAGAAAGAAACAAAAACAGCTAGTGATGATAATGGGGAAGCTTCTGATGATTCGTTTGATAGAACAATTAAAGAAAATGAGAAAAGAGAAAGATTGGTACAAGAGAAGAAGAAAAAGGTAGGAAAAGACGATGATGTGTATGCTTCTTCTGATCCAGAATCTGATATCGAAACTCAAAGGCCTGCTAAAAAGATACGTAGAGTTAAAAGTAAGCCTGGAACATAAAAGAAGGTAACTGGATCTCCTGAGTTTAAGAAAGCTAGAAGGAAATACAAACGAAGGAAGACAACAAAAGTGGAGAATGTTGATCAATCACCACCACAAACACCAAATCCACCATCACCACCACCACAACCCTCACCACAACATATACAACCTCCACCACAACCATCAACCCAACATGTCACACCTCCACAATCATCATATCAAAGACATCAAACACCATGTATACAACAATGTTCTACACCACGATCTAGCACAAGATGTTTCTTGGAAGCTAGATTTTCATTTGACTTTGGAGATATTCCAGTAACTGAGGAGCTTAATCCAGACATGCTTAATGATATGAAGATTTCAGAGTTGGAAAGTCGTATTGTGATGAATAATGTAAAGATTGCAGAGTTGGAGAGTCGTATTATGTGGATGGAAGATGATAGGAAAAATCTTGAAGTAGTGTTATCTATTTTTTCTATCAGAGAATGAAAGGCTGTGAAAATTGATTGTAGAATATGATGCTGAACGTCTACGCAATAGAAGACAGATGGATTTATTTCAGCTAATTTTGATTAGGAAGTTTGGTATTGACTATAAAGCTGGAAGTGATTTGATTAAAAAAGAAGAAGCCAGAGAAAGGATAGCAAACTAAAGTAGAATATGTAGCGTTGGGGAAAGGGAAAGAAAAAGTTGATGAGGTTCCTGTGACTGTCCAACCTGAGCCAAAAGTTGAATCTGCACAAGAAACTACTGTTGAAACAGTTGAGAAAGAATCAGAGGTTATTGTTGAAAAAATGTGAATGAAGCCAAAATAATTGTTGAGACAGAGGTTGAAACTGAAGTTATTTCTGAATCGGTGAATTTTGTGCTTATTGGAGGACCGGTAGATGTATCTGATCTAACTATGAGGCAAAAGGTTATTGAATGAAAGATATTGCATGTAGAGGTTGATGTTATGTTTGATGGTGATGAGACTGCTGATGATAAAGATGCCGAAGTGGATAAAGATGATGTTAACACAAAAGATGACAAGAAAGATGATGATGACAAAGGCGATGATGACAATACCCAAGGTGGAACAGGGTTGGTGATTGAAACAACAAAGATCAATGAATCATTTGATAAAGACAACTATTGCAAGACAACTTCAGTGAAGAGAATAAAGCTCAGACACAGGGGGAGCAGAGAGATCAAGTTCATGATGTAGTTCAGTTAGGAATCTTCACGGCTACTCTAGTGACAGTTGTTCCTGAGTGTCAACCGCCTCAAATTTTTATGTTAGAGCATGGAGTTGAGGAAGGAGAGTTTGTACACAATATATGAAGGACGAGATTGCTAAGATGTTGGGAGTTGATGAAGAATCTTTTGATTTTGAAGATGAACTCAACAACATTAGTGCTTCTGAGCCGAATGATTATATGTACAAGTACGTGCCTGGTGCTGACAAGTATGATCGAGTGATTGTTGAAGATGCATCAAATGATGATGGTGAGTCTGTGAAGTATACAGGGGAAGACACTGATACTTTTCCCACATTTGAAGAGCTGTTTATAGAAAATTCTGATGATCTGCTAAAACGTAAAGTGGAAGAGACGGTGAAAGAGGGAAGTGTGCCGAAACGTTTATCCAGAGAAGAAATTGCTGAGGATAGAAAGTCGTGGTTTAGAGAACTTCCCAAAGAACTCAAATTTAGACGACCATTGGCGTTCTTCACATGAGATAAAGACAAATCTTTGGGTGGTATCCTAAGCTGGGGTTGGATCTAGTAGATGAATGTTTATGCTATAAAGATAGAGTTTGGTATTCAATATTTCAAGTATCTGTGTGATCTGAAGTCATTGCCATACTGGGATGTGGAAGAGCTTGTGCAAACCAAAATGACAAACTTTCAGATGAAGTTCCACGATCAGCGGTTATGGAAGCTGATCAAATCTGAAGCATCAATTTCTTTTAATCGATGGAAGCCATTCATACCAAAGAATTGAATCAAGATAGATCTTGTTATGAAAGAGAAGGATGTTACTTTGGTGATGAAGAGGTCGTGTATGATGAAGAATATGCCTTTGATGAAAATAGAGCAAGATTTTCATGAGTTCTTCAATTGGTGGGAAGTTGATTATGAAATAGGTGAAGTCGTAATTATGTTGAAAGTTGATGATAACTGGAAAATTACCAAATAATTAACTCCACAAATGATTGAAAGATGAAAAATATGGGGTTTATGGAGAACGATCAGAATACTAGACCCGATATGGCTAGTGAATTGCTCTGAGAATGATGTGAAGTGTTTGTTTTATAACAAGATTTGCCACGATGTCAAAGACGAGACGCAAGCGTTGCAATACCAAGGTGTAATCAATTGTGACGTTTGTGGTGATTCGATCATGTCACGATTTTGAACAAATTATCAATCAATGAAATATTGTGTTTTATTTCCGAGATTCGTTTATTATCATGACATTTTCACATATTAAATTCTTACACGATAACAAACTCTAAAACAACTTCTAGAAGTGAAATCGCAAATTGTTACACAAATGTAATCAGTTTAACGCGACGTACACTCCAGAACATTGACACAAGCTAAACATACCTTAAATATCCTTTACATAACTTAGAAATAAGTTTTGAAGGGTTTGATATGGCAAAAACATGCTTATGCAACTCCAGGGACTATTTTGCAAATTCTATGAAAGTAGGCCGATTCGCGTATTTCTTAATAAGGAACACGTACGTACATCCAAACTTTTCGTAATCATTAAAATCTTGTATTTTATTGATTGGAATGCAAAATATCATTCGTTACGCAATTACGGTCGTTTACGCGTTAATTAAACGTTTGTCGTAATTAAGCGAAAAACACAATCGTACAACCGAACGAACCGACATCTATGACCATTCCAGGCATATTTCAAGTTCCCTAAGCTTTATCATCCTTATAAAGCTTAAAAATCAGGTTAACGGGTGTTAAACAAAACGCGACAAAACAAAGTTTAGGGACAAAACTGTCATTTTTCGAAACTTCGGCCCAGCTCAGGTCCTTACGGACTATATGCATACGGACCTTACGGTCCCTAAGCTGGTGACAGATAGTCAGTTTGCAGCTGGCAGCTTCCAGCTTGTTTTCTTGCTCACCAAGTCGTGATTTTTGACACTTAACACCTGCTTTGAACACTTGGAGGGACACTAAGCATATCATAACACCTCATGGGACACTTGTCTTGATTTGGTGAGATCACATGCACTATAAATAGCCTTGATCATCACCATTTTCACTTGCTCAATTCTTTTCTTGTAACACCCCGGCCGCGTAAAAACAACAAACTACGGCGGAAACGATGGGGAGTCACGTTACAAGATGGTTTCACAACCATGGCATTTAAAGTTTTGGTATTATTGCATTAATATTTTTTACATTGTCTTGGAATTAAACGAAAACAAACATAACTAAAATTGACTTTCTTTTTATAGTCACTAAAGCCCGTCCATTCCTATGTGATCCACGCATTGTTATTCGTCACACCTAAGCTCCTGAAACAAATGTGAAAACGAGTCAGCAAAAATATGCCGGAGAGTACATAGGTTTTGTGAGTGTGTTAAATTCATGGCTTTGTATATGTATTGCAATACCACGTCGAACCGCTAGAGTCGTTAACTGTAAACATTGTACAAAAATGTATGGTATTGCAATATTGTTAACCAACTAAAACAAGTTGGTTAAAGTTTATAAATATCTCATAGCCATGAATCTTGACTAAAACATTTCTTTTGTAAAACCGAGTAGTAATCCAATTTAAAAGAAAACTTTGTATGGTTTATATCATTAATAGAAAATCGTTGTGTGTCATCGTTCAAACCATTTGTTCAAGTGATTAAGATAAGGCCACGGTATGCTATATAATAAAAACACTTATATATAGGAAATACCAAAGGCGCATCCACCATGCTTTATTATATAACACCCGTAAAGTTATCTAAATCCCCTACCATAAACCAATTGTCCAATCGACCTTGTTATAAATCAGTCTTTCAATCGTCATTGTTATAAACCAATCGTTCAATCGTCATTGTTATAAACCAATCGTTCAATTGTCATTGTTATAAACCAATCGTTCAATCGTCCTTGTTGTTAATTGTGAAAACTTTTGGTCATTTCGTGAATACATTCAAACCTTTGTTGACTCGTCCAAGACCACCAGAGGGTCTCTCGTTGTATAACAAACCATCAAAGCGTTTGTTACAAATACAGTTTAGGTCACTTCCCAAACTTCCCCACAAACACCAGGAATTTTTGTAATGGGATTGTGTCCTAGGTACATAACCTACTACTGGTCGGCTTGGGCAAACTTAATGAATGTCATTCTTGTTATGGATACAACGCACCAACAAGTTCGTTCACGTTATTGAAATCGTCGTGTTTATATAAACCATAGACTTTGTGTTTCGAAAACTAGAAAAAGGATTTAGCACATATGAATCACCCCAAAATTATTTGCAAAACGTAAAAGAGGGGACTATGTACTCAATTGGGATTGCAAAGTAATCTTGGATCAGATGGTATATCAAAGCCTCAAATGATCAAAGATTCAAGCGTGCCCTAAAATCAGATAACTATGTATATGTCGGGACTTTAATCGGAGGATTCGGATAGAATGAGGTCTTGTAAACCAAATGAGTGTTGGAACTCATATGAAATCATTTAATAAAGTTAATATTCTGATTTGGAAAGATTCCTAAGTGCTTTTGACCCGTTATGACTCGTTAAGGTAGTTTACGTTATTTTAACGGTTCCTTTTCGTAAAAATGTGTTCGGATGGTTAGATATGTGTTATGATAAGTCTTTTATGCCAAAAAAAGTTTAATATAGTTTCAAAATTAGTTTATATGTCAAAATGTTGGTTACATATGCTTAAAATCGATTTATGCGCAAAAAGGACATTTTGGTCATTTATAAAGGCATAATAGGCGACTTAACATAACATAAACCAAACAACGTGACCATAAGGTATAACATCGGAGGGTTATTCCCTATACAACTATGGTAAATATGTGTTTTGTCAGATCCTAAGATCGACCAAACGGGTCGGATTCAAAAGTCAAAGCGGTGGTCAAGACCGCTCCACTTACGACCCTAAGTAAGCACTAAACTAAAAGTGAAGAGTTAGACATGTCAAAACATGTCTAACTAAGTTATAAAATATTTTTGTATCAAAACGTAGTGTTTTGATACTCGAAAATAGTTATGTCGCAAAATGCACATAATGCGCATTATGACCTAAACTTTGACTCGTCACTTCGACTAGTAAACGTGGTAATCAGTAGGCATGATCGCTATGGATCATAACCCTCGTGATTATGATCATGTTGCAAAGTTCAATTGAACTTTGACTTTGACCAAAATGGTCAGAACCAAAAGTCAAACAGAAAGTCAAACTGTTTGACTTTTGGCTCAAAATAAAAGAACAAGACTAGTAGAGAGCACTTACTTGTGTTGAAGAACACTTGAAGAGCTCAAGGATGAATAATGCTCAGATGGGAGGCCTCCACAAAGGTGGTAGCACTCCAAATTAGAGTAAATGAGGAAGAATGAAGAAGATGAGCAAAGAAAATGGCCAAAATGATCACCTGTTTATACTAATCTTGAAGCCACAAGATCATTCCATGTGTTAGGGGTTGTTTCCAGTTCATTACAAGTGTATAATGAGGTGTTGAAAGCAGAGGAAGTGTAGCAATTTCGAATTATAGGTGCCAAAGCAACGAAACAAGAAGCTGCCAAGTTTCTGTTGAGCTTGGCAGGTCTTACGGACCGTATGGATCCATAGGATACGGTCCGCAAGGACCCCCGCTGGCAGCAACTTTCAAAAATTGACAGATTGGCCCCTGAACTTTGATTGGTCGCGTTTTTGCACTTCTAACACCCGTTAACCTGATTTTTAAGCTTTATAAGGATGATAAAGCTTAGGGAACTTGAAATATGCCCAGAAATGTTACGGATTTCGGTTCATTCAGTTGTACGGTTGCGTTTTTCTCTTAATTACGCCAAACGCTTTAATTAACCCGTAAATGACCGTAAATGTGTAACGAATGATATTTTTGCATTCCAATCATTAAAATACAAGATTTTAAAGAAATACGCGAATCGACGTACTTTCGCAGATTTTGCAAAATAGTCCCTGAGGTTAAATAAGCATGTTTTTGCCATATCAATCCCTTCAAAACTTATTTTGAAGTTATGTAAAGTATATTTAAGGTATGTTGAGCTTGTATTATTGTCCCGGAGTGTACGTCCCGTTAAACTAATTACGTTTGCGTAACAGTTTTCGATTTCACTTCCAGAAGTCGTTTGAGACTTTGAAATCGTGCAAGAATTGAATAAGTGCAATTGTCATGATAAATAAATAAAAATCTCGGAAATAAATACAATATTTCATTGATTGATAACTTGTTCGGTATCGTTACATGATCGAATCGCCATAAATGTTATAGTCTCCCATACTTTAGGAAATTTCGTCCTGAATTTAATTAGAGGAAACTTATGGAAACAGATGTGGGTATTTCGCTTTCATTTGATCCTCTTGTTCCCAAGTAAATTCCAGGTCATGTTTGGATTCCCAGTGAAATTTGACTATCGGTATTCGTCTTCGTTTAAGTTTCTTGACTTCACGGTCTAGAATCTCCACTGGTTTCTTGAAAAAGTGCATAGTATTATCAACGTGAATTTCGTCGAGGGGGATGTGAAAATTTGCGTCGGATAAATATTTCTTTAGGTTGGACACGTGGAATGTTGGGTGAACGTTCCCAAGTTCAGGAGGTAGCTCAAGTCGGTAGGCCACCCTTCCGATTCTCTCAACAATCTTGAATGGTCAAATGTATCATGGTGCAAGTTTTCCTTTCTTCCCAAATCTGATCACTCCTTTCCAAGGGGATACCTTGTGTAGGACGTGATCGCCAATTTGGAATTCCAAGGGCTTGCATTCCTTGTCCGCATAACTCTTTTGACGGCTTCTTGCTGTCAAAAGATTATCACGTATTTTTGACTTTATCTGTTGTATGGTGAATGAGTTAAGGTCCAGTGAATTGAGACTCTCCAATTTCATTCCCACAGAGAGGTGAATGACATTTCCGACCGTATAGAGCTTCGAAAGGCGCCATGTCGATGCTAGCGTGATAACTACTGTTTTAGGAGAATTCGATCAACGGCAGATGCGAATCCCAACTACCACCAAAGTCGATCACACATGCTCTAAGCATATCCTCTAGTGTTTGAATCTTTTTTCGGTTTATCCATTCGTTCGAGGATGATAAGCAGTGCTCAGATTTAGTTTGGTTCCCATAGCAAATTGCATGGTCTTCTAAAAGTGAGATGAGAACCGAGCATCTCTGTCAGATATGATGTCCAAAGGAACACCATGACGAGATACAATCTCATAGACATAGATTTTAGCAAGTTTGTCAGTAGAGAAATCCTCACGAATTGCCAAAAATTGTGCTGACTTTGTTAGACGATCAATGATTACCCAAATAGCATCATGACATCTAGATATACGCGGTAGTTTAGTAATGAGATCCATCCCAATGTTCTCCCATTTCCATACTGGTATTTCTCATTATTCAAGCAAACCAGATGAGCGTTGATGTTCAGCCTTGACTTTGAGACATGTTAGGCATTTCGACACACACAAGGCAATATCCGCTTTCATACCAGGCCACCAATACTGGGTACGGAGATCCTTGTACATTTTGTCTGCACCAAGATGGATTGAATAACGAGACTTATGTACTTCGTGCATCAATAAGGTGTGAAGATCATCTTGACTTGGAATCCACAAACGGTTTAAATAATAGAGCTATCTATTATCTTTCATTTCAAGTTGGAGTTCGAGATTTTGAGGTTGCTCATTTTTCAACAAGCTTTGGTTCACACATGTACGTTGCGCTTGTAGGATACGTGTCTGGATATCAGATTGAATTTGAACACAATGAAGTTTGACACGTTCCTTATAACTTATTGCATCGGCTACGACATTCGCCTTAACAGGATGGTAGCGAATTTCGCAGTCATAGTCGTTCAAAAGTTCGACCCAGCGTTGTTGTCTCATGTTTAGCTCCTTTTGATTAAATATATGTTGGAGACTTTTGTGGTCCACGAAAACCACACATTTCGTACCATAAAGGTAGTGTCTCCAAATCTTGAGAGCAAAAACTACATCACCTAACTCAAGATCATGAGTCGTTTGAGAACGTAACCAAGGCTATGACTTTATCTCGTTGCATGAGAACGTAACCAAGGCCTAGATTCGATGCGTCCCAATAGACAACAAAATCATCATTGCCATCGGGTAAAGATAAGAGAGGAGCATCTAGAGCTTTTGTTTCAATGTTTGAAAAGCTTCCTCTTGTTTAGGTCCTCACCCAAAAGGCCTATTCTTCCGAGTCAAAGCGGTGAGGGGAACCGCGATCTTTGAGAAGTTCGCGATGAATCGACGGTAATATCCGACAAGACCAAGAAATGAACCAACTTCTGTGGGAGTAGTGGGTGTGTTCCAATCCTTAATCGCAGTGATTTTGGAAGGATCCACATGTATACCTTGCTCGATGACTATGTATCCCAAGAATTGAACCTCTTTTAGCCAATACTCACATTTGGAGAATTTAGCATAAAGTTGTTTTTTCTTCAGTAGTTCCATTGTTAATCGGAGATGTTGTTCGTGCTTGGCTCGAGACTTGGAATAAATGAGAATGTCGTCAACGAAAACAATGATGAACTTGTGTAAATAAGGTTTACAAACCCGATTCATTTAGTCCATAAAGACGGCTGGAACATTTGTCAACCCAAAAGGCATGACAATGAACTCGTAGTGACCGTATCGTGTGCTGAAAGTAGTCTTGGGAATATCTTCCTCGTGCACACGAAGCTGATGATACCCAGAATGTAGATCGATCTTGGAGAAACAGGTAGCACCTTGTAGCTGATCGAAAAGATCATCAATGCGAGGTAGGGGATATCTATTTTTGATCGTGAGTTTGTTGAGCTCACGGTAATCGACACACATATGGAAGGATCCATCCTTCTTTTTCACAAATAGGACAGGAGCGCCCCAAGGTGAATAGCTTGGATAAATGTATCCTTTGTCAGATAGTTCTTGAAGTTGTTTCAATAACTCTTGCATCTCAGATGGTGCAAGACGATAAGGAGATTTAGGAATAGGGTTGGCACCGGGTACAAGATCAATACGGAACTCAACTTGTCGTACAGGAGGTAAACCATGTAACTCTATAGGAAACACCTCGGGATAATCCCGAACAATGGGAATATCTCGAATAGTTTTGCTTTTGCTTTTCTCCTTTATGATATGTTCCAAGAAGGCCACATAATTCTTTCGCAAGTATATTTGGGCTTGAGTGCCAGTCATGAGTTTAAGATTACTAGCGGGTTTTTCTCCATAAACTTCTAAAACTTCACCAGAGGAAAGAGGTATTCAAACTATCTTGTCAAAACAGATAAATTCAGCATGATATTTGGTTAACCAACCCATTCCAATAATGATGTCGAAACTCCCTATTTGCATCGGCGTGAGGTCAATAGCGAAAAAGGTGGTTATTGAGGTTCAATTGACAATCACGAATGACAGAATCAAGTTTAAGGGGTTCGCCACTAGCTATCTCGACTGTCAAGGGCTTTTCTAGTTTAGTTCTCGGCATTGAAAGCAAGGGTTCAAAGGCTAAGGACACAAACTTCTATCGGCACCAGAATTGAAAAGAACTGAAGCAAGACTATTGTTAACAAGGAACGCACCGTTAACGACTTTGTTATCAGCACGGGCCTATTGGCATTGATGTTGAATGCTCGTCCACGAGCTTGATTGGCATTGACAAGTTTCGGGCAATTGTTCTTGTAATGACCCATCTCACCGCAGTTAAAACATGACCTGGGTGGAAAATGAGGTTGAACGGGATTGCTTGTGGTTGAACAGGGTTCTGTGCAGCTTGGTTTGGGTTGAAACGACAAATGTTGGCTACATGACCGAGTTTACCACAGGTAGTGCATTGTCGACATTGCAGATTAGCTTGGTGGTGACCCTTACACCGGTTACATAATGGTGCAGTTCCCGCATACGGTTTCCTCACAGGAGGTTGAGCTGGCGGGTTAGGAACAACTTGATTGGGTTGAGCAGTCACAACAAAATTCTGCGAAGCCTTACGCTTCCTTGATCGCTTGGAGGGTTCAGATTTGTTTTCCTTTGTTTTCTCTTGGGTAGCTTTGGCGGATGATTTCTTATCGCCTTTGCGATGAAGGTTACCCTTTTTGACCAGAGATTCGGTCAAAGTAGTAGCTAGTTCGATAGCCTGTCGAACTGTAGTAGGGTTACTTCCAGTAACAATATCCTGAATAGGGTCAGGCAAGCCACTAATATACTTCTCAATCACCTTATCCAAAGGTGTCACCATCGTCGGACACAACTAGCTTAATTCCTCGTACCGGTCAGTGTAAGCATGATGCTCTCCACTCTCCGGCTTGAGATCGTGAAATTCGTTTTCGAACGCCCTTTGCTCGTGACGAGGGCAAAATTCCCTCATCATAAGAGCCCTAAGCTCTTCCCAAGTTTGTGCCAATGCCACATCGGCACCTCTATCTCTCATTATACCATTCCACAACATTAGAGCTCTTTTCGTGAATACACTCCACGCGAACTCAACTTTTCGCTCATTAGGGCATTGCACATGATGGAATGTGCTTTCAAGACTCTCAAACTATTGCAGGAGCCTAGTAGCTCCTTCGGACCCAGAAAACAAGAATGGTTTAGCCGAACAAAATTGTTTATAGTTGCACGGAGCTGGTGCATTGTTGTTGTTATTGTTATTGTTGTTCGCTTGATTTAGTTAGGTCACAAGATTTGGGAGTACAACAACAATTTGCTGAGCGATAAGTGCTGCCATTTCGGCATCCTAAGTTGCATTACATTGAGGAGGCATCCTAAAAGAAAACATGAAGGAAGATATGTGAGATTGACATTAAAATAAATCAAGAGAGGTATTGAAAATATCGATGAAATAAGGATGGTGTTCATTCGTTCGTTTCTCAAAACAAACAAACGACACATGGTGACTAATCAAAGTAAATGGGTCTTTATAATGTATTCGAAGACATGCTTTAGCCTATAAGTAGACACTCACCCCAAGAGTTTCCAGGTAAGAGTGGCTGTCCGATTAAGTTGATTTGTACGAACACTCTAGCCTTAGACAGAAAACTCAGTGTACAGGCACCCACCCTTCCA
Source organism: Scalesia atractyloides (assembly GCA_947069175.1). Taxonomy (NCBI): domain Eukaryota; kingdom Viridiplantae; phylum Streptophyta; class Magnoliopsida; order Asterales; family Asteraceae; genus Scalesia; species Scalesia atractyloides. The sequence continues at coordinate 47,190,193 of CAMTDV010000015.1, read as the reverse complement.
GATTGCACGTGTTCACATTAATAAAATCCAAACTTTGACGAGATTTTGAAAACTTTAAGGCTTAAAGCCAATAACGATTCATCAAAGGATAAATGTTTTCTTGTAAAAAGTTTTCAGAAAACGTTTGTGACTTTTGTATTGATTTTGGTAATCACCTAAGGATAGGTGATAGTATTGTGTTTTATGAATCTAAACGTAAGTAAACTTGCGTTACGGCCCTAGAAGGTTATAGTCTAGGTCAAAGCGTTACTAATAACCTAATTTCCTATAACCATGAGCTCTGATACCAATCTGTAACACCCCGACCGTGTAAAAACAACAAACCGCGACGGAAACGTCAGGGAGTCATGTTACAAGATTGTTTCACAACCATGGCATTTAAAGTTTTGTTATTATTGCATTAATATTGTTTACATTTTCTTGGGAATTAAATGGAAACAAACATAAATAAAATTGGCTTTCTTGTTTTATAGTCACTAAAGCCCGTCCATTCCTATGTGATCCATGCATTGTTATTCGTCACACCTAAGCTCCTGAAACATATGTGAAAACAAGTCAGCAAAAATATGCCGGCGAGTACATAGGTTTTGTGAGTGTGTCAAATTCATGGCTTTGTATATGTATTGCTATACTTCGTCGAACCGCTAGAGTCGTTAATTGAAAACCTTGTATCAAAAGTGTTTGGTATTGCAATAGTTTTAACCAAATAAAACAAGTTGGATAAAGTTTATAAATATGTGGTAGCCATGAATCTTGACTAAAACATTTCTTTTGTAAAACCGAGTAGTAAATCCGATTTAAAAGAAGGCTTTGTATGGTTTATATCTTTAAAAGAAAATCGTTGTGTGTTATCGTTCAAAACCATTTGTTCAAGTGATTAAGATAAGGCCAAGGTATGCTATATAATAAAAGCACTTATATATAGGAAGTACCAACAGCATATCTACCATGCTTTTATTATATAACACCCATCACGTTATCTAAATCACCTACCATAAACCAATTGTCCAATCGACCTTGTTATAAATCAGTCGTTCAATCGTCATTGTTATAAACCAATCGTCATTGTTATAAACCAACCGTTCAATCGTCCTTGTTGTTAATTATGAAAACTTTTGGTCATTTCGTGAATACATTCAAACCTTGTTGACTCGTCCAAGACCACCAGAGGGTCTCTCATCGTAAAACAGACCACTAAAGGGTCTCTCATCGTATAACAGACCACCAAAGGGTTTGTTACAAATACAGTTTCGGTCGCTTCCCAAACTTCACCACAAACACCGGGAATTTTTATAACGGGATTGTCGATCCTAGGTACCATAACCTACTACTGGTCGGCTTGGCCAAACATAATGAATGTCATTCTTGTTATGGATACAATGTACCAACAAGTTCGTTCACATTATTGAAATCGTCGTGTTTATATAAACCATAGACTTTGTGTTTCGAAAACTTGAAAAAGGATTTAGCACATATGAATCACCCCAAAATTATTTGCAAAACGTAAAAGAGGGGACTATGTACTCACTTGGGATTACAAAGTAATCTTGGATCAGATGATATATCAAAGCCTCAAACAAACAAATATTCAAGCGTGACCTAGAATCGGATAACTATGTTAATGTCGGGACTTTAATCGGAGGATTCGGATAGAATGAGGTTTTGTAAACCAAATGAGTGTTGGAACTCAATTGAAACTGTTTAATAAAGTTAACATTCTGATTTGGAAAGATTCCTAAGTGCTTTTGACCCGTTATGACTCGTTAAGGTAGTTTACGTTATTTTAACGGTTCATTTACGTAAAAACGTGTTCGGATGGTTAGATATGTGTTATGATAAGTATTTTATGCCAAATAAGTTTAATATAGTTGCAAAATCAGTTTATATGTAAAAATGTTGGTTACATATGCTTAAAATCGATTTATGCGTAAAAAGGGCATTTTGGTCATTTATAACGGCATAATAGACGACTTAACATAACACAAACCAAACGATGTGGCCATACGGTATAACCTCAGAAGGTTATTCCCTATACAACTATGGTCACAAATATGTGTTTGGTCGGATCCTAAGATCGACCAAACGGGTCGAATTCGAAAGTAAAGCGGTGGTCAATACCGCTCGACTTACGACCCGAAATAAGCACTAAACTAAAAGTGACGAGTTAGACATGTTAAAGCATGTCTAACTAAGTTATAAAAATGTTTTGGTATCAAAATTTAGTGTTTTGATACTCGAAAATAGTTTCAGCGCAAAATGCACATAATATGCATTTTGACTGAAACTTTGACTCGTCACTTCGACTGGTAAACGTGGTAATCATTAGGCGTTGTTTCCAGATCAAATGAGGAAGAATGAAGAAGATGAGCAAAGAAAATTGCCAAAATGATCACCTATTTGTAATAATCTTGAAGCCACAAGATCATTCCATGTGTTAGGGGTTGTTTCTAGATTATTATAAGTGTATAATGAGGTGTTGCAACCAGAGGAAGTGTGGCAATTTCGAATTATAGGTGTCAATGCAATGAAAAAAGAAGCTGCAAAGTTTCTGCTGTGTTGGGAAAGTCTTACGGACCGTATGGGTCCATGGATACGGTCCGCAAGGACCCCTGCTGGCTGTAACTTTCAAAAATTGACATTTTCGCCCCTAAACTTTGATTTGTCGCGTTTTGGCACTTCTTACACATGTTAACCTGATTTTTAAGCTTTATAAAGACGATAAAGCTGAGGGAACTTGAAATATGCCTGGAAATGTCATGCATGTCGGTTCATTCGGTTGTACAGTTGTGTTTTTCGCTTAATTACGACGAACGCTTTAATTAACGTGTAAACGACCGTAAATGCGTAAGGAATGATATTTTTTCATTCCAATCATTAAAATACAAGATTTTAATGATTACAAAAATTTTTGGATGGACGTTCATGTTCCTTATTAAGAAACACGCGAAGCGGCGTACTTTCACAGATTTTGCAAAATAGTCCCTGAGGTTGAAACATGTTTTTGCCATACCAAACCCTTCAAAACTTATTTATAAGTTATGTAAAGGATATTTAAGGTATGTTGAGCCTGTGTTATTGTCCCGGAGTGTACGTCGTATTAAACTGATTACGCTTGCGTAACAGTTTGCGATTTCACTTCCATAAGTCGTTTGAGAGTTTGAAATCAAGCAAGAATTGAATATGTGCAATTGTCATGATAAAAAAATATAAATCTCATAAATTAATACAATATTTCATGGATTGATAACTTGCTCGGTATTGTTACATGATCGAATCGCCAGAAATGTAACATTTCTTTCTCTCATCTGCTCTAAATTTGAGTGCTACCACTTGCGGAGGCCTCCTATTGAGCTTCCTTGGCTTCCTTGAGCATAAGTAAGTGTTCTAACCTAGCCTTGTTCATTTCGTTAGGCATTTTAAGCCAAAAGTCTAACAGTTTGACTTTCTGTTTAACTTTCGGTTTTGGCCATGAATTGGTCAAAGCAAAGTTCCATTGAACTTTGCAACGTGATCGTAATCACGAAGGTTATGATCCATAGCGATCACGCCTACTGATTACCACGTTTTCTAGTCGAAGTGACGAGTTAAAGTTTCAGTCAAAATGCCCATTTTGTGCATTTTGTGACGAAACTATTTTCGGGTATCAAAACACTAAGTTTTGATACCAAAACATTTTATAACTTAGTTAGACATGTTTTGACATGTCTAACTCATCACTTTTAGTTTAGTGCTTATTTAGGGTCGTAAGTCGAGCGGGCTTGACCACCGCTTTGACTTTCGAATCCTACCCGTTTGGTCGATCTTAGGATCCAACCAAACACATATTTGTGACCATAGTTGTGTAGTGAATAACCCTCTGAGGTTATACCTTATGGTCACATCGTTTGGTTAGTGTTATGTCGCCTAATATGCCTTTATAAATGACCAAAATGCCCTTTTTGCGCATAAATCGATATATGTAACCAACATTTTGACCTATAAACGGATATTGCAACTATATTAAACTTATTTTGGCATAAAAGACTTTTCATAACACATATCAAACCATCCGAACACGTGTTTACGCAAATGACACGTTAAAGTAGCGTAAATTAACTTAACGAGTCATAACGGGTAGGAATCCTTCCAAATCAGAATGTTAACTTTATTAAATTATTTCATATGAGTTCCAACACTCATTTGGTTTACAAGACCTCATTCTATCCGATCCGTTGATAATGTCCCGATATTTACATAGTTATCCTATTTTTGGACACGCTTGAATTCTCGAACTCTTGAGCTTTGTAGATCTTTGATTCAAGAATACGTTGCAACCCCATGTGAGTACATAGCTCCCCTCTTTTATGTTTTTTTAAATAGTTTGGGGTGCTTCATATGTGCTAAGTTCTTTTCAAGTTCTCCAAAAACAAAAAACTATGGTTTATATAACAATACGATTTCAATAATGTGAACGAACTTGTTGGTGTGTTGTATCCATAAAAAGAATAACAATAATTAACTTTGGCCAAGCCGACCAGTAGTAAGTTATGGTGCCATAGGACTGACAATCCCATTACCAAATTTCCCGGTGTTTGTGGGGAAGTTTGGGAAATGACCGAAACTGTATTTGTAACAAACCCTTTGGTGGTTTGTTATACGATGAGATACCCTTTGGTGGTCTTGGACGAGTCAACAAAGATTTGAATGTATTCACGAAACGACCAAAAGTTTTCACAGTTAAAACAAGGACGATTGAACGATTGGTTTATAAAAAGGACGGTTGAATGATTGGTTTCTAACAAGGCCGATTAAACCATTGGTTTACGATAGGTGATTTAGATAACGTGACGGGTGTAATATAATAAAATCATGGTGGATACGTCATTGGTACTTCCTATATATAAGTGCTTTTATTATATTGCATACCGTGGCCTTATCTTAATCACTTGAACAAATGGTTTTGAACAATGACACACAACGATTTTCTATTAAAGATATAAACCATACAAAGTATTCTTTTAAATCGATTTACTACTCGGTTTTACAAAAGAAATGTTTTAGTCAAGGTTCATGGCTACAAGATTTTTATTAACTTTAACCAACATGTTTTAGTTGGTTAACAATATTGCAATACAAAACACTTTTGATACAAGGTTTCCAATTAACGACTCTAGCGGCTCGACGAGGTATTGCAATACATATACAAGGCCATGAATTTTACACACTCACAAAACCTTTGTACTCGCCGGCAATTTTATGCTGACTCGTTTTCACATATGTTTCAGGAGCTTAGGTGTGACGAATTACAAAGCATGGATCACATAGGAATGGACGGGCCTTAGTGACTATAAAAGAAGAAAGACAAATTATTTATGTTTTGTTTCCGTTTAATTCCCAAGACAATGTAATCTTATTATTAACTCAATAAAACAAAACTTCAAGTACCATGTGTTGTTGAAACAATCTTGTAACGTGACTCCCCAATGTTTCCGCCGCAGTTTGTTGTTTTTACGCGATTAGGGTGTTACAGATTGGTATCAGAGCTCATGTTTATAGGGAATTAGGTTATTAGTAACGCATTGACCTAGACTATAACCTTCCTAGGACCCTAACGCAAGAAAACTTGCGTTTAGATTTAAAATACAATACTATCACCTATGCTTAGGTGATTACCAAAAACAATACAAAAGTCACAAAACATTTTCTGAAAACTTTTTAAAAGAAAACATCTATCCTTAGATGAATCGTTTTGGCTTAAAGCCTTTAATTTTTCAAAATCTCATCAAAGTTTGGGTTTTATTAATGTGAACACATGTAATCTGGAAGGGTGGGTTCATGTACCCCGAGTTTTCTGTCTAAGGCTAAAGTGTTCATACAAATCCACTAAATCGGACAGTCACTCTTATCTGGGAACTCTTGGGGTGAGTGTCCACTTATAGGCTAAGGCATGTCCTCGTGACACCTTATAAAAACCCATTTACTTTGAGTAGTCACCGTGTGTTGTTTGTTTGTTTTGAGAAACGAACGAATGACCACCATCGTTATTTAGTTGATATTTTCAATACCTCTCTTAATTTATTTCACTATCAATCTCACATATCTTTCTTCATGTTTTCTTTTAGAATGCCTCCTCGACATAATGCAACTCAGGATGCCAAAATGGCAGCACTTATCGCTCAACAAATTGTTGCTGTACTCCCAAATCTCGTGACCCAACTAAATCAAGCGAACAACAATAACAATAACAACAACAATGCACCTGCTCCGTGCAACTATAAACAACTATGTTTGGCTAAACCACTATCGTTTTTTGGGTCTGAAGGAGCTACTGGGCTCCTTCAATGGTTTGAGAGCCTTGAAAGTACATTCCGTCGTGTGCAATGCCCAAATGAGCAAAAAGTCTAGTTTGCGTCAAGTGTATTCAAGAAAAGAGCTCTTACATGGTGGAATGGTATAATGAGAGATGGGGGTGTCGAAGTGGCAATGGCACAAACTTGGGAAGAGCTTCGAGCTCTTATGATGAGGGAATTCTGCCCTCGCCACGAGCAAAGGGCGCTCGAGAATGAATTCGATGATCTTAAGCAAGATAGTAGAGACCATCGTGCTTATACTGACAGGTACAAGGAGTTAAGTTTGTTGTGTATGACGATGGTGACGCCTTTGGATAAGGTGATTGAGAAGTATATCGATAGCTTGCCTGATCCTGTTCAGGACATCGTTACTGGAAGTAACCTAACCATTGTTCGACAGGCCATCAAACTAGCTGCTACTTTGACCGAGTCTCAGGTCAAAAAGGGTAACCTTCATCGCAAAGGCGAAAAGAAATCATCCACCAAGGCTACTCAAGAGAAAACAAAGGAAAACAAGGTCGAACCTTTCAAACGATCGAGGAAGCGTAAGGCTTCACAGAATTTTGCTGTAACTACATAACCGAATCAAACCGCTCCTAACCCACCAGTTCAACCTTCTACAAGGAAACCTTATGCAGGAACTGCATCGATTTGTAACCGGTGCAATGGTCACCACCAAGCTCATCTGCAGTGTAGACAATGCACTACTTGTGGTAAACTCAGTCATGTAGCCAAAATCTGTCATTTCAACCAAACCAAGCTGCACAGAACATTGTTCAACCCCAAGCAAATTCCTTTCGACCTCACTTTACACCCGGGTCATGTTTTAACTGCGGCGAGATGGGTCATTACAAGAACAATTGCCCGAAACTAGTCAATGCGAATCAAGATCGTGGACGAGCATTCTGTCACACCCTGGTCGTAGCGAAAGCGCAATGTGTGACTTAAAGGTAGGCATTGCAATCAATCGTGTAAACAATAACAATTAACAACGATGCCATTATCATACATAGAATTTGAAATCAAAGTTTACAAGTTTCAACAGTAAATTCCCAAGTTTCCGACAAGTTTGCATATGTTATCCAAAAACAAGATTAAAGTTAAGTTACATCACCAAAGTATGTTTGTTATCATCATGAAATATGTCAAGGATTTGGCTCCCATATACCCACACGAAGTTGGGATATAAGAGGCAAACCCTTCAAATGTGGCATTCGTTGCTATGTCTTTTTCTAATCCCCCGAGGTCTATCACCATTCATGCTTTGTTTCCTGAAATACATGTAATTTGAAAAATCAACAAAAGTTGAGCGAGTTCATGTAGTTTTGTTTTCGTATAAATTGTCATAGTTGTAATCCAATATTGAAATCCATGTATGTTAATAGCAATTATGGATTTTAAGGATCTATCAGTGGGTAGCGTGCCCCTTGACATCATGTGCCATAAGTAAATTACCAAACCGAGACACTTTGTTTTCAATTGGGCTCATAAAAGCACTCCACGGTTAACAACTAGGAGTGGAGCGTGCCTCAAGCTCAATAGATCTACACCTTTTGCACCTTGGTCACTAAGTGATTAATGGTTACTATTGTTATCATTGTCATCATCCTACTTATGCACATCGATCGTGTTATCATCTAAACCCATAGCTAACACACCATTTATCATAACATGTATTCCCCCCCCCCCCAGTGTTATAAAACCGAAACGTTTAAAAGAAAAGGGGGACATGAACTCACAAAATTGCGTCCCGTAAGCTATGCGTACAATCTCAAATGGTCTCCCGGTCACGTATCGTAACCTACAAGTGTCCTAGACTCCGTTAATTCTCAAGTTGTTAATATATATTTTACCAAATATATATTCTCGTGCCTCATGTGTTGTATGAACGGGCCTAGCGCTCTTGGCTTCGTGCCTCCCCCGAGTATGATGTACGTGTCCTTAACCTCTCGGAGACGGGTCTCACATGGGTGACTTGACGATGTCGTAAACGGATATATTTTATATTCTTAAAATTTATTTTCTTGTTTAAAGATAATTGTTATTCACCGTCTAATCGTATGTGTATATTTATTCTCAAATAAATATAAGTATTTTCCAAATATGATGGGTTGTTAAAAATAATATAATTTTTAACTCATACTTGTATTTGTTACTTCTCCAAGTATTCTTGGGTTAGGCTTCTTTGACCAAGTCAAAATAGGTGTATGGTTGTATTTACTTTCAAAAAATAAATATGTATACTTTGTAAAATAATATTTCTATTATTATTTTAGTATAAGTATACTTGTCATTTACCATGTATACTTAGACAAGTATACATGTTTATGTATTAATGCTCATGTATTTCTCGTTAAGTGACAAGAATCATTCCTTGTGATTTTTATATTTATCCGGAAATTATGTTCCTTAAAAAAAATATATTCTCAAGACTTGTTTGTAATATATATATTTTTACCAACTTTGTTAAATATATATATTTCATCACTTGATCGATTCTTGTATATATTTTTCTCTTAATTCATGCATTTGTCCATATAATTGTCCAGTTGTCCAAAGTCCATATTTTGATCAAGAAATATGTATAAGTATTTATATCTTGTTATGTTTGTCCATGCACCCAAGTATGGGTATTTTGTGTGTGTTATTCTTGGGTATTTTTCCTTGGTATTTTGAGGGTATTTGTATTCATACTCCATTGAGAGTATTTAGTGTATTCAATCCCCTAATTGTATATTACTACATAATACACATAATATACACAAAAACTGTCACACCCTCAAAAATTCCACCTGCGGGGTTTTACCGCGAGGCGTGTGACGTACCAGGATCTAGCCACTAATCATGTCGAACTAATAGTAAATAATATAAAAAAACCAACGCCATATCCAACATGAATAGTGTAACTCAAATTAAAGCATTCAACAAAGTATATTTTCAGCGGAAGCAAATGTAAGTATCTCAAACAACTAAAAACCAAAATATTTTAAAACGTAAATTATCAATGTTTGCATCAAGAACACGCCCCATGACACCCTTAGCTGCTCAGACTGCAAGTTCCCATGCAAGATATATCTAACAACCTCCAAGCATGCAGAAAAAGTGTATCAACCATTAAGCCGGCGAGTTCACAGTTTAGTTTACCATAAAACAATAGGTGTTTAGTTTAAAGACATGTTGATAATAACTTGATACCGCAGTGACGTCAGTTTGTTTGCCCTTCCCCAATGCCTATCAACATTGAGATCATGTGGTTAAGGTCATTAGTTCATGCCCGTCCAATCCAGGTACGGTGTGAGGTTGTCAAGCCTAATAGCGCTATCAACTAATACCACGTTGCCTTCCAAGCAACTAGTTCGGTAATAAGATGGGACTTAAGTGATAGAAGTGAGTAGTTTATCCAACCTCGAATTTAAACTATAACGTTTGCCAAAAGTATTCCTCCAAGGAATAGTTGTTTCGTAAGTGTATTCCTCTAAGAATAATAGTTTGTTTGTTCCCTCGGAACGCATGCTTGTAAAAGATTAGTGAACTCACCTTAGTTTAGCTCGGCATATTAAGTTATGCGAGCTAGTATGGTCAACCACGTCCTATTATGGTTACCAAAAATATTAGGGGTCGTTTATGTAATTCACGCAAATCCTACACATTTCTAGCAATTAACATGTGTACAAGTTGTCACCAATATATTACCGAGTAGTTTTCAAGCATAGGTTCATAATATACACTACGACATGCCATTCATCAGTTATACCGTTATCATGCACACGCGAACATTAAAAGTAGCAAATACTTCACTTAACAACTTAAAAATCATACATAGTCAAAATCACTGAAAACATGCTGTTTCGGGGAGCTTGTTTAACATACTTACGGAATTTCAAAATTATGATATTTTTATGTGGCGTGCCCCTTGAAGGGTTTAGACTTGTGTTAATATTTTAGAGTCTAACTCTTTACCAAAAATTTATAAAAAATCATTTACTAAGCATCAATCAGATTCGTTATTTTCTGACTGCAGCTCATGGAAAAATTCATTTAAAAATCCTCGTTTATCCGATTTATGTAAATCCAGTTGGAGATTTTTGGAATCACCTGAAAATACTTACAATAAAAATTTCATATCATAACTCAATTCCTACATTGAGCTATAACTCTCGTAATGGGCTGAAAATTCTGACGAAAAAAACAGCCTGGACCTTTGACACGAAATAAATCATTTAAAATTTCAAACGACGTCAAAAAAATGCGATTCCAGCTGGGTTTGAAAGGTATTTCATAGAAGTTCATCATAGTCTCAAGAAACATCAGCTTTTATTAAATTTTGACTTGGTTACAGCCGATTAAAGTTGGATGTAACTGTTGGACAACTTACTGTTTTCGTTACCCGATCCCGCAAACGATTAACTAACGCATCCCACAACCCATAACGTTTATTTACAGCAGATTATAATCACCATTCGTCATTAAATCAGTAAGGTTTAACCTAAAGCAATTTAGATTCATCCCACGCTCATAACCTTAGCGATTAACCTTAATCGAGTATAACTTCAACAATAGTCATATTTAGCAATCCTATACTACTAATATCGTCATAGAACATAAACACTCAACAAGAATCAGAAAAACGCAGCCAATATTCAATAGATTTATCAACGGAACTTGTATGAACTAATAGAACTAGTCATTAAAATTCAATACATATTAACCTAGCGATGAAAGGGAGTTCGGTTGCCTTGAACAAGAACAAGATTTTGAAGTTCCTAAATCCTCTTGTTAGCGTCAACAACGGAGGAGAGGGAGAGGCAGAGATTTCGTTAGGTGTGAGTTAGGGTTTGAAAAGTAAGGAGACATGTATTTTACGTATGATTTAATAGGGATTACATTAGTGGGCGGTTTGGAGAAACGGTTTGTGAGTTTGGGCCAATTATTAATAGGGAGGTTGGGCATGGGGGTTAGGCCACTAAAGGGCTGCTCACGAAAAATTGCAAGCATGCTGCTCACAAAAATGTAAAACAATAGGTGGTAGTGGCGATTTGATTATTAGTGTTATATCGATTTTCTTTTATTTTTTGAACAACTAAAACTACATGTATAATTAATTAACTTGAATAATTAATTAAGTAATGTAAATGCACAATATTTATGTTAAGGTTCGGACCTCATAAGTTTTCAGCTACGCGAGTGGGTGAGTGGATTGGGCCGACACGCAACATGTGCTTCGGTTCAAACGGTTCGAGTCGGTTCAAAAGGATAGGGATAAAATATGATTAATTCCACAAACAAAATTAGTATATGATTTGATTAATAAAAACGAAATAAACAGTTTTTACCTAGGAGTTACGGGTTGTCACCTTGATTGTAACGATCCCGATACCGATACCAACTACTGAGAAGTTTAACATGGACCATTGTGACACCCTAGGCAAATCCCACATCGGTCGTGGCCAGGAGAGATCTTGGTTCATAAGGAATGTTCTGCCTCTTAACATCTTTGGGCTTAATGCTAGTGGATGAGAGGAGAACTCCACAGTTAAGCGTGCTCAGGCGGGAGTAGTATCAGGATGGGTAACCTCCTGGGAAGTCTCCACCGGGGCAACCAAAAACAAAGCCGTGAGCTCTTGGATGGGCAACCCATCGGGGCGAAAGCGGACAATATTGGTGGTGCGAGGGGCCGGATGTTACAAAAACACACATTTCTTGGTGACCACTATATATATATATATATATATATATTTATATTTGTTTTAAATCTTCAAGAAAATATTATTTTCTTAACTTATATTTTTATATAAAAATAGAGGAAGGCCATGTTTAATTTATTTAAACATTTTATAATTAAAAGTTTAGTAACAAAAATTATATTTTCTAAGTGTTAAGATTTTATAAAAATTTGGCCATGTTTCCTCTAGATTTAGGAGTTTTCCCATGTTTTAAAACATGTCTTAATCTTTACAAACTCATCAAATCATCCATAACAATATTAAAAATGTAAACATATGCATAAAGTTGGTGGATAAAAGCTTCCTAGGGAGGTTCTTCCACTTCTAAGCCACACTTCTTAGATGATCTTGTAACACCCTTGTATGGACTTGGAATAGCTTGAAAGTGGCTAGTAAATGGAGGTTGTGGCGGTGCTATGGTGGCCGTAGGTAAGGGGAGAGGGAGGAGAGCTGTGAGTTAGAATTTTGAATGAGGATAAGTGTTGAAGATAAGTTGGTGCTTCATGTCCCTTTATCCCCTTACAAGTTCTTTCTCCCCCTAAACACTTCTATAATCCAACATACCAAAAACCTTATTTTGAGACAACATGGGGGCTTGTGGGCCCTATGTTTGACTGTAAATTAGAAGGGGGGGGGGGGTAATTGGTTAAGTTTGGTAGTTTAGGGACTTAAGTGTAAGGATGAGTGTTAGTGATATATTACTTGATGTTTAAGTGTTTTTGAGTGGAATGAGGTGATAAATGATTATAACTAGTTGTATGATGCTAGAATATTGTTAACTAGTTCATAAAATGTGCCAAGATGTGTTCGGGTGTTTGGTTCGTTGTTAGTTCGTTAAAATGCTAAGTTGTAAGGTTTGTATGATATGAAATGCTTTTAATTTCCACATGATATTTTAAGTGTTTTCCAGTTGTATTACAATGTTTAACATTATTTCAGAATCTAGTAATAATTACCAATGCTGAATTATGCTGAAAAAGTGCTGAATTTGTTATTTATAGTACGTTTCGGACAATTTTTAGTGTGTTATCCTAAATCCTTGTTTTTCCCACATAGAATTTATTATATAGTTGCTATTAGACTTCCATCTAAGTCCTAAAACTGTCGTTAAGCTGAGTACCAGAACAGTGCTGACTTAGCTAGTCTAACCGGCATGTTTATTAATTGTTTTAGTGCACTGCCTAAACTGTTTTCAGATGCGACTACCAAAATGAATGATATGCATTATTTAAATGTATTTTATGGCATTTTTAGATATATAAGATGTAATCAAGCAGAACATGACGTTTAACACATAATTGCATAATTAAATTGACTAGTTAGTTGTACGGAAGTTACCCGAAAGTGCCAATTGTCACATGATCCCCCTATTAAAGGAATTTCGCCCTGAAATTCAAGCTGAGTTATTCGTTGCAGGAGTATTCTCAAACAGGTGAGGGTATTTGGATTTAAATTGATCTTCACGTTCCCAAGTGTACTCGGGTCCGTGTCGAGAGTTCCAACGGAATTTGACTAATCTGATACGACTGCTCTGTATTTTCTGGACCTTCTAGTCCATAACCTTAACAGGTTCTTCAGTGAATTGGAGTTTGTCGTCTACATGAATCTCATCCGCAAGGATGATAACCGTCTCGTTAGTTGGACTCTTCTTGAGGTTAGACACATGGAATGTGTGGTGTACATTATTGAGTTCTTTTGGCAATTTAAGTTTGTATGCAACAGTACCAACCTTTGCTAGAATTTTGAAGGGTCCAATGTATCGTGGGTTAAGCTTTCCAAGCTTGCCAAATCTAGCTACGCCCTTCTAAGGCAAGACTTTCAACAAGACCTTGTCTTCGACCTCGAAGGACAATGGTTTACGTCTTTTATCCGCGTAGCTCTTTTGTCGATCACGAGCTGTTTTAATACGCTCGCGGATTTTGAATATCTTGTCTGTGGTTTCTTGGACTAGTTCGGGACCAATGAGTTGTTTGTCACCAAATTCCACCCAACATAGCGGAGATCGGCACTTGCGTCCATAAAGTGCTTTGAATGGTGCTGCCTCAATGCTAGAGTGATAGTTGTTATTGTAGGAAAACTATACCAACGGTAAATGAGTATCCCAGTTTCTACCTAAAGGCCATCACATAGACGCGAAGCATGTCCTCTAATGTTTGGATGGTTCGCTCGCTTTGGCCATCAGTCTGCGGATAAAACGCTGTGCTTAGATCTAAACGAGATCCAAACGAAGCTTGAAATGATTGCCATATCCGCGACACAAAACGACCATCTCTGTCTGAGATTATTGAGACCGGCACTCCGTGACGTGCCACAATTTCCTTAAGGTAAAGCTCAGCTAACTTCTCATTACTATCTTTCTCTCGAATCGGTAAGAAGTGAGCCGACTTGGTTAACCGATCTATGATAACCCAAATCAAGTCATGTCCTCGAGAGGTTCATGGGAGCTTTGTTATGAAATCCATTGATATTTTTTCCCACTTCCAAACAAGAATTTCGGGTTGTTGTAATAATCTAGATGGTTTCTGGTATTCGGCCTTGACCTTTGCACAAGTCAGGCATTTCCCGACATAGGTCGCAATGTCTGCCTTGAGATTAGGCCACCAATAAAACTCTTTCAAGACTTGATACATCTTATCCGCTCTTGGATGAATTGAGTACTTTTACTTGTGTGCTTCGTCCCGTACCAAGTCTCGCAAATTTCCAAAATAGGGGATACAGATTCTTCCCATGAAATATAAGGTTCCATCTTTGTTTGGTTCCATTTGTTTTTCCATTCCTCGTAATGATTCTGCTGGAATATTTTCTGGTTTTAAAGCGTCTTGCTCTGCCTCATGCACACGAGTTGTAAAGTTTGTCTGAATTGTCATTTCTAAAGCTCATACTCTTAATGTCTTGACTCGTTCCTTACGGCTCAAGGCGTCCGCTACAACGTTCGCCTTGCCCGGATGATACTTGATCGTACAATCGTAGTCATTCAACACAACGGATTGAGCATTTAAGGGGATGCTCTCTAGGGTTTTGGCGCTTTCGGCGATCTTAGAGTTTTTTCTAATTTCTAGCTTATTCCTTCATCTCTTTCTTGATCGATCTAGATTAGTGATTAGGGTTTGTCGAATCCTTTACTGGTAAGGTTTCTAGATTGTACCCTGATTACAAATTTTTTTGAAATCTTGATAAGGTGTCACGCTAGGGTTTTGCTGCCGTGGTGTTCTTTCTCATTCCGTTTTTCAACGTTGTCAATTTTGTTCTTTGAATCTTTACATCTGCATGATTGGTTTATCAACCCATCATGAGTACGGAACCTCCAAACATTCAAGATATATTTGGTAAACCTTCTTTCTCATCAAAGGGTTTTGGTAATAGAATATTGAACATTGATGGCAAACCTCTTGTGCCATGTCGTGGTGTATAATCTAATATCCAGCAAGGTCCTAGGACCTTGAATGTGATTAATGAATTGGAAAAGGTCACTGTTTCGGTTCAGATGGTTAACGTAAACATGGATCAGACCCCGTTGGATAATCAGGAAGATTATGTGACTCCGTCGACCTATGCGGACAAGGTTTTGTAAGATGAATAAACATGAGGTAAATTTTCGTAAACTAGAACCTATGGAAACCATTCAAGATGCTGATGTTGTTATACCTAGGGAGGTGGTTAAAAAAGTTCAGGAAAGATTCGATAATGTGCTTTATGGATATTTTCTAGGCAATAGGTTGCCATTTCCTGTTGTGGAATATTATGCTAAAAATGTATGGTCAAAGTATGGGTTTTCTAAGCTCATGATGAATTCAATTCTTTTTCTTCAAGTTTGATACTAAGGATGGAATGAATAAAGTGTTGGATGGGGGACCATGGCTAATCCGTAAAATTCCTTTGTTTCTTAATATTTGGTCTCCATCAGTTGTTCTTAAAAAGATGGAATAAAATTTGTGTCGGTCTGGGTTAAATTACACAATGTGCCTATTGTAGTTTATACAGATGAAGGTTTGAGTTTGCTTGCATCCAAAATAGGTATTCCAAAAAGATTGGATACCTACATGGCGCATATGTGTGCTGATAATTGGGGCAGGAGTAGTTTTGCTAGGGCAATGATTGAGATAAATGTTGATTATGAGCTCAAAGATCACATTGTAGTTGCTATCCCGAAGCTTGAGGAGGAGGGATACATTATGTAAACGATTACCTTAGAATACAAATGGAAACCCCAACGTTGTTCCCCGTGCTGTATCTTTGGTCATGATGATCATCACTGTCCCAAGAATACCAATGCTAAGACTAATCAGGTGGTGGTTGATGATGAAGGATTCTTCATTATGGACAAGAGGAAAGTTGCCAAGTTTTGTGTCTTACGAAAGAAACAAAAAACAAAATTTGTGTATAAACCTAAGAATAAGAAGTCGGAGCCTAGTACTTCCGGAACGAAGCAAGTTATGTCTAATGTGGATAATGTGAAAGTTACTAATTCTTTTGATGCCCTTGTTGATTTGGATAAAGAGATAGGGAAACCTCCTAATGATCGAAACACAAACCCAAAGAAAGATTATACGAAGACTGGTGTTGATGATGAGGTGGTCGATTTTACCCAAACGAAAATGTCAAAGTTTATGTGTAATGATGAAAGTAAGAAAGAATCTGAGGGAGCAAGCACTCCTGGTTACACTGGTTTCAATGGGTAGCATTATGGCATGGAACATAAGGGGTTTGAAACCGACCCCTGAAACAAAGTGAGGTTCGGCTTCTTGTAGTAGAGAACAAGTTAAATGTTGTCGCCATTCTGGAATCTCATGTGCATGTTACTAAACTTGGAAAAAATTTGTAATAGTGTGTTCAACTGGAATTGGACATCTAACAGAGGTTTATGCAATCGGGGTACTAGAATAATATTGGGTTGGAACACTGATGTGGTGGATTTAATGGTTTTGTCTCAATAGGATCAAGTTATTCACTCTCAAATCTCGTTTAAAGTTGATAATAAACTTCTATTCAGTTCCTTTGTCTATGTAGAAAATAATTACCAGGAACGTAGGCAGCTGTGGAATGATCTGTGCATGCATCACAGCCTTTGCCATGACAAACCTTGATTTGTCATGGGAGATTTTAACTCCACTCTTTACCATGAGGACTCGTCGTTCGGTGCGTCAAAAAAATCGATTGGTATGAGAGAGTTCAATGATTGTATCCAAAGGACGGAGCTCATTGACGTTAAAGGCCACGGGCTACACTTTACTTGGAACCAGAAGCCTAAGAATGGGGTGGGTCTTATGAAAAAGGTTGATCGTGTTTTGGGGAATGTTAAGCTCCTTGACTCATTTCCTGATGCTTTTGTCATGTACCAGCCGTTCAAAGTTTCTCTGACCATACCCCATGCATCTTAAAAACGGCTATCACGAAGGATAATCGAGCTAGACCTTTCAAATTCCCAAACTTTATAACAAAAAAAACCTGAATTCCAAAAGTGTGTTACTCAGGAATGGACAAAGAGTATTGAGGGTGTCTCTATGTTCTTGTTCACCATGAAACTTAGGAATTTGAAACCTCACCTTATGAAAATCCTGTTTAATCAAGGAAATCTCCATTCTAAGGTGTCGGATTTGAGGAAAAAGTTGGATGACATAAACAGTCTTGTTGAGAAGAACCCGCTTGATCCTGCTTTACGACAATTAGAGGCCCATTTCCTTCATGATTTTAAATCGGCTGCGTATGATGAGGAATGTTTCTAAAAACAAAAGTCCAAAGTGGAATGGTTATGTGCTTGTGATTCCAATACCAAATATTTCCATAATGCTGTGAAAAGCAGGAACACAAGGAACAAAATTCACATTGTTACGGTGTTGGTGCACTTTGTGTTCGTCACTTGTCGAATAGGCTAGATAGAGCGTGTGTTGAGTATTGTATAGGTTAGAATTGAACACACGACCGAAATACAGAGTTTTCAGTGTAAAATGTAACAAGTTCGCTCGAACTTGACCTGTGAAGGTCAAGTTCGCTCATAATGGTAATGTTGATGTCAAGTTCGGCCGAACTTGACTAGGTCAAGTTCACCAGAACTTAGATGCTTACCAGCGAACTTCTTACCCTATAAATAGGTGGTGTGTGTTCATTTGTCATTCAAGTTTTAGGCATCCCTACGGGGAGGTGCTGCCGATTCTCTCCAGGAACTCTAGCAGCTGGACTTATAAAGATGTATACTCTTTCGGTATGAATGAAGACTTCCGCTGCTTTCTGTTTCTACTCCATTCTTAATAACATTCTACCGAATTGGTTTACATGTATCCATTAACTTCCGTCTAGAACCGCCTGATCACGGACCTTCATACGGATACTTCTGGTACTGGTTATGATGGTGATGGGGTTGCTGATGCTTTAGTCTCTCATTATGCTAATTTCTTAGGGGTAGACGTCCCTGTTGTTTCATGAAATTTGGAAAATGTGTTTGTGAATGTGCTTAGCCCTAATGTTGCGGATCACATGGTTTGTCAAGTTTCTCGGGAGGAGATTAAGGAAGCTATGTTCTCTATTGGTGGAAACAAGGCCCCGGGCCCTGATGGCTACACGTCTGCTTTTTTCAAGCATGCTTGGGACATAGTAGGTGAAGAAGTTACTAAGGTGGTCTCGGACTTCTTTGTTAACGGTAAAACTTTAAAACAGATTAACCATACTTTTCTGCCTTTAGTGCCTAAAAAAGAGATTGTTGATTCGGTTTTAGATTACCGTCCCATCTCTTGCTGTAACATCTTGTACAAATGTATCAGCAAGATTATCACGAATAGGATAAAGGGCAGCTTGGGTTTACTTGTTGGCATCAATCAATCGGCCTTTGTGCTGGGAAGGAAAATTTCTGACAATATTCTACTTACTCTACTCAGGAGCTGATGCACAACTATCACCTCAATAGAGGTCCTCCCAGATGCGCATTCAAAATTGATATCCAGAAAGCCTATGATACGGTGAATTGGTCTTTCTTGGAGGATGTCCTTAAGCGTCTTGATTTTCATCATAAAATGGTGGGATGGATTATGACTTGTGTTTCCACGACCTCATACTCGTTAAGTATATATGGTGATATCCATGGTTATTTTACAGGTAAGCGGCGTCTCCGTCAGGGAGACCCGATGTCTCCTTACTTGTTCACTTTAATCATGGAGGTTCTCTCGTTATTGCTCCAGCGGTCGGCCACCTCGAACTTCATTTACCATGCTCATTGTGTGAAACAGAAGATCATTAATATGTGTTTCGTGGATGACCTATTTATTTTTGTTCATGGTGATATTGGCTCGATAAAGAAGGTTAAGGAGTCTCTTCATCTGTTTACTAGTATTTCGGGTTTAGTTCCAAGCCTTTCAAAAAGCACAGTATTCTTTGCAATGTTCCTCTTTTGGTTAGACAGGAGATTCTTAACATGTTGCCATTCCAAAAAGGTTCTCTTCCTGTTAGGTATCTTGGTGTGCCCCTTATCACCACGAGATTTACCTTCAAGGATTGTAATGTTCTCAGTGAACGTATGGATTAGAAAATGGTGAATTGGATGACAAGGTATTTGTCGATTGCGGGTCGTCTACAGCTTATTAACTATGTGCTCTCTTCTATGCACATTTATTGGGCCTTTGTCTTTATATTTCCTGCTCGTGTTATTCATGATCTTGAGAAACGAATTCGCAGATTCTTGTGGAATGCAGGTACTGAGGGTAGAGTGAGAGCTTAAGTTGCTTGGGAAGATGTATGTTTACTGAAAAATGAAGGCGGTTTGGGCATTCGGCGGATTATGGACGTGAATAAAGCTCTTATGGCTAATCATATATGGAGTATTATCACACAGCATAACTCTCTTTGGGTTCAATGGATTCAGTCATACAAGTTAAAAGGTAGGAGTTTGTGGGATGTTCAATGTCGTGGAAGCATGAGTTGGGGATGGAGAAAGATTTTATCCATCCGTAGTATTATGCGTCCTTATATATGGAGTTCTATTCTATCTGGGTCTCACACAAATGCATGGAGTGACAATTGGTGCTCGGTTAGCCCGCTCCGGTCGTTTATCAGTCCTAGATGTATTGCTAGGGCGGGTTTCAATCTCCAGTCCTGTGTTGCGGATCTAAATGATGAGAATGGTCAATGGAAATGGCTGGTAGCTTGGTATGACTTATTTCCGGTGCTTATTAATCTTAATACACCAAATCTGGCTCGTGGTTTAGTGGATCGACTTCTATGGAAGAATCTGGATGGTAACTCTAGTTCTTTTGGCTCGTTGATAGTATGGGATGCCATTCGCAACAGGGAGACCGTAGTTTAATGGGGGGAGATGGTGTGGTTTGCTCATTGTATTCCGAGACATTCGTTCCACCTATGGCTTGTGATCAAGAACAAACTCAAGACTCAAGATAGAATTGTGGTTTGGGAAGCAGGAAGTGAAACTAACTTAAGGCTAATGTGTTGTCCACTTTGTACGTATGATTGTGACTCGCGTGATAATCTTTTCTTCCAATGTTGCTTTGCATCTCAAGTTTGGAGTATTGTAAAGCAAATGGTTGATCTGGATACTGTAAATGATATGTGGCGGTCTATTATGACATGGATGGAATGTAACGCTAAAGCAAAGAGTTTAAAGATAATTGTGTGCAAAATTGTTATAGCAGCTTCTTCTTACTACATTTGGCAAGTGTAACACCCTGACCGTCTAAAACAACAAACCGCGGCGGAAACGTCGGGGAGTCACGTTAACAGATTGTTTCAATAACACGTGGTAATTCAAGTTATGTTTTATTGAATATTGAAATTTCATAGTTAAATTGTCTTGGAATTTTAAGAAAAACAAACTAAACAAACTATTGTCTTTCATATTTTAAGGCACTAAGTCCACGTCCGATCCTACATGAGCATGCATCGACATCAAACTTGGTTTCCTGAAACATATGTGAAAACGAGTCACCAAAATTATGCCGGCGAGTACATAGGTTTTGTGAGTGTTTCAAATTCATGGCCTTGAAAATGTATTGCAATACATCGTCAGACTACTAGAGTCGATAATTGAAAACCTTGTTATAAAAAAGTATTTGGTATTGCAATGATAACTAACCAACTATAACAAGTTAGTTATAGTTTATAAAAGACTTGTAGCCATGAATCTTGACCAAAACATTTGTTTTGTAAATTCGAGTAGTAAATTGTCATGAAGAAACTTTGTATGGTTTATATCTTAAATTGAAAATCGTTGCATGCCATTGTTCGAAAACCTTTGTTTCAAGTGATGCAAATAACACCACGAATGTATTACGACAAAATCACTTATATATAGGAAGTACCAGCAGCGTAACCACCATGATTTTATCACATTACACACGTACCGTTAGCTAAATCACTTACCATAAACCAGTCGTCCATTGTTCCTATCATAAACCATTCATCCATTGTTCGTGTCATAAACCAATTGTTCATCATCCGTTTAAACAAATCATCCTTGTTTTTATTGTGAAAACTTTTGGTCGTTTTGGTGAATACATTCAAACCTGTGTTGACTCTTCTATGCCACCAAAGGGTATCTTTAAATTGCAATAACAAACCACCAAAGGGTTCGTTAAAGTAAACACTTTCGGTCGTTCCCCAAACTTCCCCACAAATACCGGGAACCTTGGTAACGAGATTGTCAGTCCTATGGTACTGGTCGGCTTGGCTAAAGCTAATGAATGTCATTCGTGTCGTGTATATAACACACCAACAAGTTCATTCACATTATTGAAATCATCGTATTTATATAAACCGTAGCATTTTTAATTTGAAAACTTGAAAACAATTTAGCACATATGAATCACCCCAAAATATTTGAAAAACATAAAAGTGGGGAGCTATGTACTCACTTGGGATTGCAAAAAAACTTGAATAAAAGATAAAACAAGCTCAAAAGTCCGAGAAATCAAACGTGTCCTAAAATCGGATAACTACGTCAGTATTGGGACTAAATTGGCGGATCGGATAGAATGAGGTCTTGTACACCAAATGAGTGTTGGAACTCATATGAAATGGTTTAACAAGGTTAACATTCTGATTTGGAAAGATTCCTAAGTGCTTTTGAGCCTTATGACTCGTTAAGGTAGTTTACGCTACTTTAACTGATCATTTACGTAAATACGTGTTCGGATTGTTAGATATGTGTTATGATAAGTCTAATATGCCAAAATAAGTTTAATATAGTTGTAACATCAGTTTATATGTTAAAACATTGGTCACATATGCTTAAAGTTGATTTATGCACAAAAGGGCATTTTGGTCATTTATAAAGGCGTAACTAGCGACTTAACATAATACTAGCCAGACGACGTGACCAAGGTATAACCTCAGAGGGTTATTTCCTATACAACTATGGTCACAATTATGTGTTTGATCGGATTCTAAGATCGACCAAACGGGTCGGATTCGAAAGTCAAAGCGGTGGTCAAGACCGCTCAAATTACGACCCTAAATAAGCATAAACTAAAAGTGACGAGTTAGGCATGTCAAACATGTATAACCTAAATTATAAAAATGTTTTGGTATCAAAACAAAGTGTTTGGATACCCGAAAATAGTTCCGTCGTATAACGCGCATTTGCGCATTATTGACCGAAACTTTGACTCGTCACTACAACTTTTAAACGTGGTAATCAGTATGTATAATCGCAAGGGATTATAACCTTCTTGGTTAGGATCTCGTTGCAAAGTTCAATTGAACTTTGCTTTTGACCAATTATGGTCAGAACCGAAAGTCAAACAGAAAGTCAATTGTTTGACTTTTAGCTCATAAGAAGCTAAAATAAATAACAAGGCTAGGATAGAACACTTACTTGTGCTCAAGGAAGCCAAGATTACTAGAAAAACTCAGATGGGAGGCCTCCTAAATAGGTAGCAACTCCACTTAGAGTTTAGAGAGAAGAAAGATGGAAATGAGCAAATTGAAATGGTGAAGATCAATCCTATTTATACTAATCTTGGAGCTCCCAAATCATGCCAAGTGTTGATCTAGGTGTTAAGGCATGGATTAGTGTCCCTCCACATGTCTAATGCAGGTTAAAGGTGGCAGATATCGCGACTTGGTGGCCAAGGAAGTTAACAAGGCACTGCCAACTTGAATTTAAGAAGCTATAAGCTGGGGGGGCCCTTACGGACCATATGGGGTTAGGCCTTACGGTCTGTAAGGCCCCTACAGGGGCAGAAGTTTCAAAATTGGCAGAAATGGCCCCTAAACTTGTTTTCGTCATGTTTTGGCACTTTTAACACCCGTTAACCCCATTTTTAAGCTCTATAAGGATGATAAATCATAGGGAACTTGAAATATGTCCAAAAATGTCCTGGTGTCAGTTCGTTCGGTCGTACAGTTGCGGTTTTCGGTTAATTAAGACGAAAATCGTAACGAACGCCCAAATGACCGTAAACCCATAACGAATGATATTTTTGCATTCCAATCATTAAAATACTAACTACAAAAATTTTTTGGATGTGCGTACATGTTCCGGATAACGATATACGCGAATCGACATAGTTTCGAAGAATTTCCGAAATAGCCCATGAGCTTGAATAAACTTGTTTTTACCATACCGAAGCCGTCAAAACTTATTTTTAAGTTATGTAAAGGGTATATAGGGAATGTTTAGCTTATTTCATTGTTCCAGAGTGTATGTCATGTTAAACTGATTACGTTGCATACAGTTTGCGATTTCACTTCCAGAAGTTGTTTAAGAGTTCGGAATCGTGCAAGAATTGAATACGTGCAATTGTCATGATAAAAATACAAATCTCGTGAATAAAACATAAAAATTTCATTGATTGATAATTCGTTCGGAATCATTACACGATCGGATCACCACAAATGTTACAGTCTCCCCTACTTTAGGAAATTTCGTCCCGAAATTTAATTAGCGGAAACTTGTGGAAACAGATGTGGGTATTTTGCTTTCATTTGATCCTCTCGTTCCCAAGTAAATTTTGGGCCACGTTTGGATTCCCAGCAAACTTTGACTATTGGAATTCGTCTGTGCTTGAGTTTCTTGACTTCACGGTTCAAAATCTCCACCGGTTTCCCGTCAAAGTGCATAGTGTCATCAACGTGAATTTCGTCGAGGGGGATGTGAAGATTTGTGTCGGCTAAACACTTCTTTATATTGGACACGTGGAATGTTGACTTTGTCTGTTGTGTCATGAATAAGTTTAGGTCCAGTAAACTTAGACTCTCCAACTTCATTCCAATAGACAGGTGAACGACATTTCGACCGTATAAAGCTTCGAAAGGCGCCATGTTGATGCTAGCGTGATAACTTAGGAGAATTCGATCAACGGTAGATGCGAATCCCAACTACCACCAAAGTCGATCACACACGCTCTAAGCATGTCCTCCAACGTTTGAATTGTTCGCTCGGTTTGTCCATCCGATTGAGGATGATAAGCAGTGCTCAGATTTAGTTTGGTTCCCATAGCCGTTTGCATGGTCTTCCAAAAGTGAGATGAGAACCGAACATCTCTGTCGGATATGATGTCCAAAGGAACACCATGACGAGATACGATCTCATCAACATAGATCTTGGCGAGTTTGTTAGCAGAATAATCATCACGAATTGCCAAAAAGTGTGCTCACTTTGTTAAACGATCAATGACTACCCAAATTCCATCATGACCTCTAGATGTGCGCGGTAGTTTTGTGATGAGATCCATCGCAATGTTCTCCCACTTCCATACCGGAATTTCTGGTTGTTCGAGCAAACCAGATGGGCGTTGATGTTCAGCCTTGACTTTAAGACAAGTTAGACATATTGATACATAAAAGGCAATGTCTTTCTTCATACCCGGCCACCAATACTGGGTACGAAGATCCTTGTACATTTTGTCTGCACCAGGATGGATTGAATAACGAGACTTATGAGCTTCGTCCATCAATAAGGTGCGGAGGTTGTCTTGATTTGGAACCCACAAACGGTTCAAATAATAGAGTAATCCATTGTCTCTCATTTCGAGTTGAAGTTCGAGATTTTGAGTAGCTCATTTTTCAAAAAGCTTTGGTTACACATGTACATTGTGCTTGTAGGATACGTGTCTGAATATCGGATTGAATTAGAACACAATGAAGTTTGACACGTTCCTTACGACTAAGTGCATCTGCCACAACATTCGCTTTACCAGGATAGTAGCGAATTTCGCAATCGTAGTCGTTTAAAAGTTCGACCCAGCGTCGTTGTCTCATGTTCAGCTCCTTTTGATTGAATATATGTTGGAGACTTTTGTGGTCCGTGAATACCATGCATTTCGTACCATAGAGGTAATGTCTCCAAATTTTGAGGGCAAAAACTACAGCACCTAACTCAAGATCATGAGTCGTGTAGTTCTTCTCGTGGATTTTCAATTGTCTTGACGCATTGACTTTATCTCGTTGCATGAGAACAACCAAGGCCTAGATTCGATGCGTCACAATAGACAACAAAATCATCATTGCCATTGGGTAAAGATAGAATTGGAGCATCACAGAGTTTTTGTTTCAATGTTTGGAATGCTTCCTCTTGTTTGGGTCCCCACTCAAAAGGCTTATTCTTTTGAGTCAAAGCGGTGAGGTGAACCGCGATCTTTGAGAAGTTCGCGATGAATCGTCGGTAATATCCAGCAAGACCAAGAAAGGAGCGAACTTCTGTGGGAGTAGTGGGTGTGTTCCAATCCTTAATCGCAGTGATTTTGGAAGGATCCACATGTATACCTTGCTCGTTGACTATGTGTCCCAAGAATTGAACTTCTTTTAGCCAAAACTCGAACTTGGAGAATTTAGCATAAAGTTGTTCTTTCTTTAGTAGTTCCATAGTTAATCGAAGGTGTTGTTCCTGTTCGGCTTGAGACTTGGAATAAATAAGAATGTCGTCGATGAAAGTGATGATGAACTTTTCCAAATAAGCTTTACAAACCTGATTCATCAAGTCCATGAAAACAGCTGGAGCATTTGTCAAACCGAAAGGCATGCCAGTAAACTCGTAATGACCATATCGAGTACGAAAAGCAGTCTTGGGAATATCTTCTTCGAGCACACGAAGTTGATGATACCCAGAACGTAGATCAATCTTTGAAAAGCAAGTAGCACCTTGTAGCTGATCAAAGAGATCATCAATGTAAGGTAGGGGATATCGATTTTTGATTGTGAGTTTGTTGAGCTCACGATAATCGATACACATACAGAAGGATCCATCCTTCTTTATCACAAATAGGACAGGAGCGCCCAAGGTGAATAGCTCGGATGAATGAATCCATTATCAGATAGCTCTTGAAGCTGTTTCGATAACTCTTGCATCTCGGACGGTGCAAGACGGTATGGAGACTTATCAATTGGGTTGCCACCAGGTACTAGATCAATGCGGAACTCAACTTGTCGTACAGGAGGTAAACCAGGTAATTCTTCGGGAAAGATCTCAGGATAATCCCAATGGGGATGTCCTGAACAGTTTTTCTTTTGCCTTTCTCCTCTACGATATGTGCCATGAAGACTACATAGTTCTTTCGTAGGTATTTTTCGGCTTGGTTACAGGTCATGAGTTTAAGATTACTAGCAGGTTTCTCTCCACGAACTTCTAAGACTTCACCAGAAGGAAGAGGTATTCAAACTATCTTGTCAAAACAAATAACCTCGGCATGATGCTTGGTTAACCAATCCATTCCCATGATGATGTTGAAACTCCCGAGTTGCATTGGTGTGATGTTAATGGCGAAAAGGTGGTTATTGAGGTTCAATTGGCAATCATGAATGACTAATCTAGTTTAAGTGGTTCGCCACTAGCTATTTCGACTGTCAAGGGCTTTCCTAGTTTAGTTCTTGGCATTGAAAGCAATGGTTCAAAGGCTAAGGACACGAATCTTCTATCGGCACCCGAATCAAAAAGAACAGAAGCAGGATGATTGTTGACAAGGAACGTAGCGTTAACGACTTCGTTATCAGCACGGGCCTCGTTAGGGTTATTGTTGAATGCTCGTCCACGAGCTTGATTGGCATTGGCTAATTTCGGCCAATTGTTCTTGTAATGGCCCATCTCGCCGTAGTTAAAGCATGACCCAGGTGGAAAGTGAGGTTGAATGGGATTTGCTTGGGGCTGGACAGGGTTATGAGCAGCTTGGTTTGGAACAGATCAACAAACGTTGGCCAAGTGGCCAAATCTTCCACAAGTAGTAGACTGACAACATGGTCGATGAACTTGATGGTGATCGTTGCACCGATTGCACATCAGTGCGGTACCAACATATGGCTTCCTCACAGGAGGTTGAGCTGGTTGGTTTTCAGGAACTTGATTGGGTTGAGCGGCTGGAGCGGGTTGTGTAGTAACAACAAAGTTCTGAGAAGCCTTACGCTTCTTTGATCGTTAGGAAGGCTAGGCTTTGTTTCCCTTTTGTTTCTCTTGAGTGGTTTTGATGGATGATTTCTTATCGCCTTTGCGATGAAGGTTACCCTTTTTGACCTGAGACTCGGTCAAAGTTGCAGCTAGCTCAATGGCATGTCGGACAGTGGTTGGGTTACTTCCGGTAACAATGTCCTGAAAAGGATCAGGCAAACCATCGATATACTTCTCGATCGCCTTATCCAAAGGCGTCACCATCGAAGGACAGAGTAAACTCAACTCCTCATACCGGTCAGTATAAGCACGATGCTCACCACTATCCTATTTGAGATCATGGAACTCGTTTTCGAGTGCCCTCTGCTCATGATGAGGACATAATTCCTTCATCATTAGGGCCCTAATCTCTTCCTAAGTTTGAGCTAAGGCTACATTAGCACCTTTGTCTCTCATAATACCATTCCACCATGTAAGAGCTCTCTTTTTTAATACGCTCGACGCAAACTCAACTTTTCGCTCATTTGGGCATTGCACATGACGAAAAGTACTTTCGAGGCTCTCAAACCATTGCAAAACCCAGTAGCTCCCTCAGACCCAGAAAATGAGAGTGGTTTAGCTGAATAAAATTGTTTATAGTTGCACGGAGCTGGTGCATTGTTATTGTTATTCTTGTTCGCTTGATTAAGTTGGGTCACGAGATTTGGGAGTACAGCAGCAATTTGCTGAGCAATAATGGCTGCCATTTCGGCATTTTGAGTTGTATCACGTCTAGGAGGCATTCTAAAAGAAAACACGAAGGAAGATATGTGAGATTGATATAAATCAAGAGAGGTGTTGAAAATATCGACGAAACAAGGATGGTGTTCATTCGTTCGTTTCTCAAAACAAACAAATGACACACGGTGACTAATCAAAGTAAATGGTTCTTTATAATGTATTGCGAAGACATGCTTTAGCCTATAAGTGGACACTCACCCCAAGAGTTCCCAGGTAAGAGTGACTGGTCCGATTAAGTGGATTTGTATGAACACTCTAGCCTTAGACAGAAAACTCGGGGTACAGGCACCCACTCTTCCAGATTGTATGTGTTCACATTAAATTTGACGAGATTTGAAAACCTTGAAGGCATAATCCAAAAATGATTCATTTAAGAATAGATGTTTTTCTTTGCAAAATGTTTTCGGAAAGAGATTTTGTAACTTTTGTATCGTTTTTGGTAATCACCTAAGGATAGGTGATAGTATTGTATTTTATGAATCTAAACATAAGTAAACTCGCGTTAGGGTCCTAGGAAGGTTATAGTATAGGTCAAAGCATTACTAATGACCTAATTCCCTATAACCAGTGCTCTGAAACCAATCTATAACACCCCGACCGCGTAAAAACAACAAACCATGGCGGAAACATCGGGGAGTCATGTTAACAGATTGTTTCAACAACACGTGGTAATTCAAGTTATGTTTTATTGAATATTGAAATTTCATAGTTACATTGTCTTGGAATTTTAAGAAAAACAAACTAAACAAACTATTGCCTTTCATATTTGAAGGCACTAAGTCCACGTCCGATCCTACATGAGCATGCATCGACATCAAACTTGGTTTCCTGAAACATATGTTAAAACGAGTCAGCAAAATTATGCCGACGAGTACACAGGTTTTGTGAGTGTGTCAAATTCATGGCCTTGAAAATGTATTGCAGTACCTTGTCAGACTACTAGAGTCGATAATTGAAAACCTTGTTATCAAAAAGTATCTAGTATTGCAATGATAACTAACCCACTAAAACAAGTTAGTTATAGTTTATAAAAGACTTGTAGCCATGAATCTTGACCAAAACATTTGTTTTGTAAATTCGAGTAGTAAATTGTCTTGAAGAAACTTTGTATGGTTTATATCTTAAATTGAAAATCGTTGAATGCCATTGTTCGAAAACCTTTGTTTCAAGTGATGCAAATAACACCACGAATGTATTACGATAAAAGCACTTTTATATAGGAAGTACCAGCGGCGTATCCACCATGCTTTTATCACATTACACACGTACCGTTATCTAAATCACTTACCATAAACCAATTGTCCATGGTTCGTGTCATAAACCATTCGTCCATTGTTCGTGTCATAAACCAATTGTTCATCGTCCGTGTAAACAAATCAACCTTGTTTTTATTGTTAAAACTGGTCATTTTGGTGAATACATTCTAACCTGTGTTGACTCGTCTATACCACCAAAGGGTATCTTTAAATTGCAATAACAAACCACCAAAGGGTTCGTTAAAGTAAACAGTTTCGGTCGTTCCCCAAACTTCCCCACAAAACCGGGAACCTTGGTAACAGGATTGTCAGTCCTATGGTACCATAACTTATTACTGCTCGGCTTGGCCAAAGCTAATGAATGTCATTCATGTCATGTATATAACGCACCAACAAGTTCGTTCACATTATTGAAATCGTGTGTTTATATAAACCATAGCATTTTTAACTTGAAAACTTGAATACAATTTAGCACATATGAATCACCCCAAAATATTTGAAAAACATAAAAGAGGAGAGCTATGTACTCACTTGGGATTGCAAAGTAACCTTGAATAAAAGATCAAACAAGCTCAAAAGTCCGAGAAATCAAACGTGTCCTAAAACCGGATAACTACGTAAGTATCGGGACTAAATCGGCGGATCGGATAGAATGAGGTCTTGTAAACCAAATGAGTGTTGGAACTCATATGAAATGGTTTAACGAGGTTAACATTCTGATTTGGAAAGATTCGTAAGTGTTTTTGACCCGTTATGACTCGTTAAGGTAGTTTACGCTACTTTAACGGATCATTTACGTAAATACGTGTTCGGATGGTTAGATATGTGTTATGATAAGTCTAATATTCCAAAATAAGTTTAATATAGTTGTAACATCAGTTTATATGTTAAAACATTGGTCACATATGTTTCAAGTTGATTTATGCGCAAAAATGGCATTTTGGTCATTTATAAATGCGTAACTAGCGACTTAACATAATACTAACCAAATGACGTCACCGTAAGGTATAACCTTAGAGGGTTATTCCCTATACAACTATGGTCAATATCATGTGTTTGATCGGATCCTAAGATTGACCAAATGGGTCGGATTCGAAAGTCAAAGCGGTGGTCAAGACCACTCGACTTACGACCCTAAATAAGGACTAAACTAAAAGTGACGAGTTAGACATGTCAAACATGTCTAACCTAAGTTATAAAAATGTTTTGGTATCAAAACAAAATGTTTTGATACCTGAAAATAGTCGCTTCGTATAACACACATTTTGCGCATTATTGACCGAAACTTTGACTCGTCACTACAACTAGTAAACGTGGTAATCAGTAGGTATAATCGCAAGGGATTATAACCATCGTGATTATGATCACGTTGCAAAGTTCAATTGAACTTTGCTTTTGACCAATTATGGTCAGAACCGAAAGTCAAACAGAAAGTTAATTGTTTGACTGTTAGCTCATAAGAAGCTAAAATAAATAACAAGGCTAGGATAGAACACTTACTTGTGCTCAAGGAAGCCAAGATTACTAGAAAAACTCAAATAGGAGGCCTCCTAAATAGGTAGCAACTCCACTTAGAGTTTAGAGAGAAGAAAGATGGAAATGAGCAAATTGAAATGGTGAAGATCAAGCCTATTTATACTAATCATGGAGCTCCCAAATCATGCCAAGTGTTGATCTAGGTGTTAAGGCATGGATTAGTGTCCCTCCATGTGTCTAATGCAGGTTAAAGGTGGCATAGATCGCGACTTGGTGGCCAAGGAAGTTAACAAGAAGCTGCAAGCTTGAATTTAAGAAGCTTCTGAGCTAGGGACCCCTTACGAATCGTATGGGGTTAGGCCTTACGGTCCGTAAGGCCCTTGCAGGGGCAGAAGTTTCAAAATTGGCAGAAATGGCCCCTAAACCTGTTTTCGTCACTTTTAGCACTTTTAACACCCGTTAACCCCATTTTTAAGCTCTATAAGGATGTTAAAGCATAGGGAACTTGAAATATGTCCAAAAATGTCCCGGGTGTCGGTTCATTCGGTCGTACGGTTGCGGTTTTCAGTTAATTAAGACGAAAATCGTAACGAACGCCCAAATGACCGTAAACGCGTAACGAATGATATTTTTGCATTCCAATCATTAAAATACTAGATTTTAATGACTAAAATTTTTTTTGGATGTGCGTACATGTTCCGGATAACGATATACGCGAATCGGCATAGTTTCAAAGAATTTGCAAAATAGCCCCTGAGCTTGAATAAACTTGTTTTTGCCATACCAAAGCCCTCAAAACTTATTTCTAAGTTATGTAAAGGGTATTTAGGGTAATTTTAGCTTATTTCATTGTTCCGGAGTGTACGTCGCTTTAAACTGATTACGTTGCGTAACAGTTTGCGATTTCACATTGTTTAAGAGTTCGGAATCGTGCAAGAATTGAATACGTGCAATTGTCATGATAAAAATAGAAATCTCGTAAATAAAACACAAAAATTTCATTGACTTATAATTCATTCGAAATCGTTACACAATCGGATCACCACAAATGTTACAGCAAGAAAGGAATAACATGTTATTTTCAGGTTCTCAACGATGTGCTAAGTCGGTGACTCGGGTGATTATGGATTCGGTGCGTCTCAGGATTATGGGTCCTAACGTAGCCAAGACCCCGATGAATAGAATGATTCTAGAGAAGTGGAAGATCTCCGATGAGAATTGTGCTATTGATCCAGGCTAATGCAGTTTAGTGTTTGGAGTTTTGTTTAGCGTTTGTGGCTTTGTTTTGGTCCTTTCCCTGGTTGTGTGTTTAGTTTGTTGGGTTGTGTTGTTTGTTTTGGCTTTTTTCCTAGTCCTGGTATGCCAATTCGAGTAGTGTGTGTCAGGTTCTTGTCACACCCTGTAATTTTAGTTGTTTGATTTATAAAATTCACTGGGGTAACCCTTTACCCAAAAAAAAAACAATTCAACCCAACGCCATTGGCGCATATTTAATTCTTTTTTATTAAATATATTGAAGACTTTTCTGATCCGTAAATATAGTACATTGAGTACCATATAGACAATGTCGCCAAATCTTCAAAGTGAATACCACGTCACCTAACTCGAGGTCATGCGTGGTATAGTTTTTCTCATGAACCTTTAATTGGCGTGATGCATACGCGATGACTTTTTCCCGTTGTATGAGCACACAACCTAAACCTTGATGCAAAGCATCACAGTACACCACGAAGTCATCGGTACCATCAGGAAGTGATAAGATTGGCGCGTCACATAACTTATCCATTAAGAGTTGAAATGCCTCTTCTTGTTTTTTGTCCCAAACAAACTTCTTGTCTTTTTGCGTGAGGGAGGCTAGCGGTTGAGCAACTTTGGAAAAGTTCTCAATAAATCTCCGATAGTAGCCCGCTAATCCCAGAAATTGTCCAACTTCAATTGGAGTCTTGGGCGCCCCCAATTCTTAATTGCTTCAATCTTCGATGGGTCTACGTGAATAACTTTCTCGTTCACCACATGGCTGAGAAATTGTACTTCACGAATCCAGAATTCGAACTTTGAAAATTTCGCGTAAAGTTTTTCCTTCTTTAGTAGCAACAAAATGGTTCTCAAATGTTGCTCGTGCTCATCCTTTGATCACGAATATATTAAAATATCGTCAATAAATACTATTACGAATTTGTCGAGATACGGCTTGCACACGCGATTCATTAAATCCATAAAGACCGCCGGTGCTATTGTTAGGTCGAATGGCATAACAAGAAACTCGTAATGACCATAACGAGTCCTAAAAGCCATTTTTGGTATGCTCTCTTCTTGTATCCGCAACTGGTGATATCCAGACCTTAAGTCTATTTTGGAATAGAAGCTCAAACCTTGTAGTTGGTCGAACAAGTCATCAATTCTCGGTAGTGGATACCGATTCTTGATAGTAAGCTTATTCAACTATCGATAGTCAATGCACATTCTGAACGTTTCGTCCTTCTTCTTTACAAATAAGATCGGAGCTCCCCAAGGTGAAAAGCTCGGTCTAATGAATCCCTTATCCAGCAACTCTTGGAGGCGTGTAGATAGCTCTTGCATCTCAGAAGGTGCTAATCGATATGGAGATTTGGCCACAGGCGCGGCTCCAGGTACCAAGTTGATCCGGAATTCGACTTGTCGTTGAGGTGGTAGTCCCGACAAGTCTTTAGGAAAGACTTCAGGAAATTCCTTCACGATCGGAATATCTTCAAGCCTAGGCACCTCGGCCTTTTTGTCGACAACGTGTGCTAGGAAAGCTATGCAAGCTTTCCTTAAGCACTTTTGGGCTTTCATGCAATTAATAATCTGTAATGCGTGTTCTGTTTTTCTCTGTGGACCATCAACTATGACATAAGACTTCAGCTCGATTATCGGATAGCCAATCTATACCGATAACGACGTTGAAACTACCTAGTTGAACCGATAAGAGATCTATGTCGAACTTTCGTTCACCCAGTTCTAAGGTACATTTCTTTATAATTTCGCCCGATTCTACCAATTTCTCGTTAGCCAGTTCAATCGAGTAAGGAACATCTAATTTACTCGATTCTACCCTAAGTATATTTCTGAATTCCTTAGAAATAAAACTAAAATCTGCCCCGATATCAAAGTGGTCGTTTATAGGGAAAGTACTGGTGACCACATTCGGGTCCTCGCACGTGTCCTTAGCTCCAAGCACAAAAGCACTTCCCCGAGCTTGATTTCCTTTCGGGAAATCCTTCTTGAAGTGCCCTTTGTCACCACAGTTATAATAGCCTTCAGTTGTTCCTCGGCATGCTGTAGTAGTATGCCCAAACCTTCCACACCTGCCACATTTGGTGCCTCAGCATTCCCTGTAATGGTGGGAAGGGCATTTGGGGCATTTTGGTGCGTCCTCAATGTAAGGATTTTTTTCAGCATTGTTTGTGGTGGTGGCGACATAGGCTTTCGCTCCTTTGTTTTCCCTTGGCGCTTGTCTTTTGTTCTTATTGTTGTTACCGCGGGTACCTTTCTTAAAGTGTGAGAATTTCATTTTGTTGGAGTCCGTAGTCTCCACAGTGGATTCCTTCTTGTTCTCCCCAAGCTTAGGTAGTTTCTTTTGACGCGCAGCCTCCTCAGTAAGGCTCACAGCTAACTCAATTGCCTCTCCAATTTCAATCGATTTCGATGAAGTCACCATACTTAGAATTTCAGGGGCGAGTCCCCATATGAACCTCTCAATCCTTTTAAATTCTTGTTCCACCAAGTACGGAACCACTCGTGACAAGCCACGAAACCTTTGTACGTATCCTATGATGTCTTAGCCAATCATCTTTAGATTCCAGAATCCGTCTCCAGTTTTTGAATTTCCAACCTCGAACAATACCTTTCCTCATGATTTCTTTCAGCTCTTCCTAGGTCAGACCATATGCAGCATCGTCACCTTTGTCTGGACCTGGAGATTCCACCATGATAATGCTCCATCAATAAAGAGTCTAGTGACATAAGTGACTCTTTGTTCAGCAGGGCACTTGCTCATTCGTATGACTGAGTCAGTCTTTTCAGTCCAACGTACGAAAGAAACAACACCTCCTGTACCGTCAAAGTTCAGAGGCTTGCCGTCCAAAAACTGCTTGTAAGTGCAACCTGAAACAAATTAGATGCACCAATTCAAGAATGAGAACTCAATAAGCATGAATAGAATAAACGAGAGCGTCATATGGTTATATGAATTACCAATAATTCCGGTTGGTGGGTTGGTTCCAGATGAACCTCCGGTTCCACCGCTATGTTCGGTGCGGTTGGCCTCATGCTACGCAATGGCCTGAGATATGCGCTTATTCTGATCCTCTTGAATCATTAGTAGCAGTTTGGTGTTGATACTTCTTCGACGTGGCGGCATCGTCTTCTAGTAGAAAATATCGATCGTAATTAGACGATTGATTAATAATGAAAGAAATATTCATTATTACTATTATATAAAAAATATTATATATATATATATATATATATGTCAAGTATATATATAAGCAACACGTCGGATATGAAGTAAGTAATCGTATATAGGGCGTAAAACACACGATCGCGAACATGCAAGAGCACACCAATCATGATAATCATCATGTAATATCTAAGCATACGTAATCACCATGACATAATAAATAAACATCACCCACAACAACATCATGTCATAACAATATCAACCAACATATCACCACCTCACAATAATATCAACCACAACATAAAAGACGTACAATGTGAAATAAAGAAAATACACTTTCATACATAATGACAACTTAGTACATTCTATTCATGGAGAATCAAAAGGACTAGGGGTTACATAGCCCCGGTCAGTACAAGTTAATACAATACAAAAGTAAAATTTTCTTCTCCATTGCATCTTCAGTCATCTTCAAAAGCTGGATCTTCTGGTCTGAGTCTTCAGAAGCTAGATCCACAAAGGTTGGGGCTGATCCCCAAAGGCTAATAGCACTACACTACTGTGGTGGTGGGGGTGGAGATGGAGACCTGTGGAGTAAACTACGGAGGTAGGCCAACTCCTCATCTAGATCGAAGACGTGTCTAACGGAGGTAGCCTGGATACGCTCCAACTCGCGCACACGTGCCTCAAATGGGCACCTTGCGTGGTGATAGGGACACTGAGGTGGTGATGTCGATGGTGGTGAAGATGGTAGTGGGGGTGGTGATGGTGGTGGGTATGATGGTAGGGGTGGTGGAGCAGATGATGGTGGTGGAGGTGATGGAACACTGGCAGTGGTACAGGTATCATACTGAGTCTGTAACTCATAGATCCTCCGAAAGACTAGGGACAGCTGAAGGTCGTGAGAGGTCACTCTCTCATCCAAAGGACCTGGAGGAAAGTGGGGGGGATGGTATGGATCAATGGGCTCATTCCAGATGGATGCATACGAGTATACATGCTATGGGCAGGAGATTGAGCACGGGTGGCATCCAAGGGTGGTGGTGTAGTAGGAGGTGAGGATCCGGCTGCAAGTGGGTCATGTACCGGATGGTAAGTGGAGTTGCTAGCAAAGAACGGAGTGGGTGCATAAAAGGTCATAGAACACCGCTCAATGAATAATGTCATGGGGGTCCGGTGTATGGAGCGGGTCCGGGGGTAGGAACTCTGGCACGAACGAATTGACGAACCGGTGGGGATACAGGGGGTGAATGTATCTGAGAGGGTGGTACTGGGGCGGCTGAAGAGGCATCATCAGATAGATGCTCACTATCGGCATCCGACGATGATGAAGATTGGTCGACAACTGGTATAACTGGTGGGGGTAGCTCAAGGATCACAATCTCATCAATAACCTCTCCGTCACTTAGCTCGTCCTCTAAGTGGTCGACATGGAACATAGGAATGTCATCATCGTCATCGTCTAGGTGGATGATGGGTGGGACAATGGCTAGTGGTGCGACTAGGTGCACAACTACGTGCTCTCCCTCAGGGTGACCATGGATGGCCACATCATGCGGGGTAGCGGAAGCGCAACGTGTGACTTAAAGGTAGTTATTGCAATCAATCGTGTAAACAATAATACTTAACAACGATGCCATGATCATACATATAAATTAGAAATCAAAGCTTACAAGTTTCAAAAGTATATTCCCAAGTTTCCGACAAGTTTGCATATGTTATCCAAAAATAACATTAAAGTTAAGTTACATCACAAAAGTTTGTTTCTTATCATCATGAAAAATGTCAAGGCTTTGGCTCCCATATACCCATACGAAGTTGGGATATAAGAGCCAAACCCTTTAAAAGTGGCATTGGTTGCTATGTCTTTTCCAATCTCCCGTGGTCTATCACCATTCATGCTTTGTTTCCTGAAATACATGTAATTTGAAAAATCAACAAAAGTTGAGCGAGTTCATGCAGTTTTGTTTTCGTATAAATTGTCATAGTTGTAATCCAATATTGAAATCCAGGTATATTAATAGCAATTATGGAATTTAAGGATCTATCAGTGGGTAGCGAGCCCCCGACATCATGTGCCATAAGTAAATAACCAAACCGAGACACTTTGTTATCAATTAGGCTCACAAAAGCACTCCCTGGTTAACAACTAGGAGTGGAGCGTGCCTCAAGCTCATAGATCTACACCTTTTGCACCTTGGTCACTAAGTGATTAATGGTTACCATTGTTATCATTGTCATCATCCTACTTACGTACATCGATCATGTTATCATCTAAACCCATAGCTAACACACCATTTGTCATAACATGTATTTCCCCCCGAGTGTTATAAAACCGAAACGTTTACAAGAAAAGGGGGACATGAACTCACAAAATTGCATCCCGTAAGCTATGCGTACAATCTCAAATGGTCTCTCGGTCTCATCCCGTAACCTACAAGTTTCCTAGACTCCGTTAGACACTTAGGCCTACGCAAATACTATGTACAAGTTCTCCCATCTTGTATTAATTGTAATAAGTTGTGTGTTAGGTGAATGATTCTCAAGTTGTTAATATATATTTTACCAAATATATATTCTCGTGCCTCATGTGTTGTATGAACGGGCCTAGCCCTCTTGGCTTTGTGCCCCGCCCGAGTATGATGTACGTATCCTTAACCTCTCAGAGTCGGGTCACACACGGGTTACTTGACGATGTCGTAAATGGATATATTTTATATTCTTAAAATACATTTCTCGTTTAAAGATAATTGTTATTCATCGTCTAATCGTATGTGTATATTTATTCTCAAATAAATATATATATTTTCCAAATATGATGGGTTGTTAAAAATAATATAATTTTTAACTCATACTTGTATTTGTTACTTCTCCAAGTATTCTTGTGTTAGGCTTCTTTGACCAAGTCAAAATAGGTGTATGGTTGTATTTACTTTCTAAAAATAAATATGTATACTTTGTAAAATAACATTTCTAATATAATTTTATTGTAGATATACTTGTCATTTACCAAATGTATACTTAGGCAAGTATACATGTTTATGTATTAATGTTCATGTATTTCTCATTAAGTGACAAGAATCATTCCTTGTGATTTTTATATTTTTCTGGAAATTATGTTCCTTAAAAAAATAATATATTCTCAAGACTTGTTTGTAAGATATGTATTTTTACCAACCTTGTTAAATATGTATATTTCGTCACTTGATCGATTCTTGTATTATCATGTTAATTTTTGCAAGTATATATTTTGCTCTTAATTTATGCATTTGTCCATATAATTGTCCATTTGTCCAAAGTCCATATTTTGATCAAGAAATATGTAAAAGTATTTATATCTTGTTATGTTTGTCCATGCACCCAAGTATGGGTATTTTTTGTGTTATTCTTGGGTATTTTTCCTTGGTATTTTGAGGGTATTCGTATTCATACTCCATTGAGAGTATTTAGTGTATTAAATCCCCTAATTGTATATTACTACATAATACAAATAATATACACAAAAACACACATTTTTTGGTGACCACTAAATATATATATATATATATATATATATATATATATTTGTTTTAAATCTTCAAGAAAATATTATTTTCTTAACTTATATTTTTATATAAAAATAGAGGAAGGCCATGTTTAATTTATTTAAACAATTTATAATCAAAAGTTTAGTAACAAAAATTATATTTTCTAAGTGTTAAAATTTTATAAAAATTTGGCCATAGTTTCCCCTAGATTTAGGAGTTTTCCCATGTTTTAAAACATGTGTTAATCTTTACAACTCATCAAATCATCCATAACAATATTACAATATGTATAAAAATACATTCTTTATGCCAAGATGAACTCAAAAGTTTGTAAAAACTTGTAGTATATTAACATGATGTTTAAGATCTCCATCTAGCTTTAAAATATGAATTATCCTTAATTTACACAACTTTGTAGAAAATTCTTTTTAACAACTTGTGCACACACTTTTATGTGAAGTTTAGATCCATGTTCATGTCATTTTAATAACTTTAACATGTTCATCTTTCAAGTGTAACAAGTTCATCTTCATGTTTTTCATGGATCTTTCAAGATCCATGTGTACACTTGCTAGATCTTCACATCTAGCAAGTGTACTCATGATGTATATCAACTAAAGCACATAATAAGCATAAACAACTTCATTGTAACTTCTTTAGATTAAGTGACTTTTTCATGTGTTCATCTTTGTATGATTAAAGTTTCTTGATGGTTTCACTTGTGCACCATAAACATACTAGTAACAAGATGAATAATGAAGGTTAGTAAGCTTACTACTAGCTCTTGTGGCTAGGGAAGTGGCTAAAGAAACAAGGAGATGAAGATAACACAAAGTTGGTGGAAAGCTTCCTAGGGAGATCTTCCATTTCTAAGCCTTGTACACTTCTTAGATGATCTTGTAACACCCTTGTATGGACTTGGAATAGCTTGAAAGTGGCTAGAAAATGGAGGTTGTGGTGGTGTTATGGTGGTCGTAGGTAAGGGGAGAGGGAGGAGAGTTGTGAGTTTGAATTTTGGTTGAGGATAAGTGTTGAAGATTTAGTTGGTGCTTCATGTCCCTTTATCCCATTACAAGTTCTTTCTCCTCCTAAACACTTCCATAATCCAACATACCAAAAACCTTATCTTGAGACAACATGGGGGCTTGTGGGCCCCATGTTTGACCGTAAATTAGCAAGGGGGGGGGGGGTAATTGGTTAAGTTTGGTAGTTTAGGGACTTAAGTGTAAGGATGAGTGTTAGTGATTACTTTATGTTTAAGTGTTTTTTAGTGGAATGAGGTGACAAATGATTATAACCAGTTGTATGATGCTAGAATATTGTTAACTAGTTCATAAAATATGCCAAGTTGTGTTCAGGTGTTTGGTTCGCTGTTAGTTCTTTAAAATGCTAAGTTGTAAGGTTTGTATGATAGGAAGTGCCTTTAAGGGTTTTCCAATTGTATTACAATGTTTAACATTATTTCAGAATCTAGTAATAATTACCAATGCTGAATTATGCTGAAAAAGTGCTGAATTTGTTATTTATAGTCTGTTTCGGATAGTTTTTAGTGTTTAAATCACTTCCATGACGTGTTATCCTAAATCCTTGTTTTTCCCACATAGGATTTATTATATAGTTGCTATTGGACTTCCATCTAAGTCCTAAAACTGTCGTTAAGCTGAGTACCAGAATAGTGCTGACATAGCTAGTCTAACCGGCAAGTTTATTAATTGTTTTAGTGCACTGCCTAAACTGTTTTCAGATGCGACTATCAAAATAAATGACATGCATTATTTAAATGTATTTCATGGCAGTTTCAAATATATAAGATGTAATCAAGCAGAACATGACGTTTTAACACATACTTGCATAATTAAATTGACTAGTTAGTTGTACGGAAGTTACCCGAAAGTGCCAGTCGTCACACATTCAATATTAAAGCCAACGAGGCCCGTGCTGATAACGAAGTCGTTAACGGTACGTTCTTTGTAAACAATTGTCCCGCTTAATTTATTTTCGATTCGGGTGCTGATAGGAGCTTTGTATCCCTAGCCTTTTAACCTTTGCTTTAAATGCCGAGAACTAATCTACGAAAGCCCTTGACAGTCGAGATAGCTAGTGGCGAACCCCTTAAACTTGATTCTGTCATTCACGATTGTTAATTGAACCTCAACCACCTATTTGCCATTAACCTCACGCCAATGCAACTTAGGAGTTTCGACATCATTATAGGAATGGATTGGTTAACTAAACATCACGCTGAGGTTATCTGTTTTAACAAGATAGTTCGAATACCTCTTCCTTCTGGTGAAGTCTTAGAAGTTCGTGGAGAAAAACCCGTTAGTAGCCTTAAACACATGACGTGTACCCAAGCCCAAAAATACCTATGAAAGAACTATGTAGCCTTTTTGGCCCATATCGTAGAGGAGAAAGGAAAAGGCAAACCTATTCAAGACATTCCCATTGTTCGGGATTATCCTGAGGTCTTCACTGAAGAGTTACCGGGTTTACCTCCTGCATGAAAAGTTGAGTTCCGTATTGATCTTGTACCTGGTGCGAACCCGATAGCTAAATCTCCTTACTGTCTTGCACCGTCTAAGATGCAAGAGTTATCGAAACAGCTTTAAGAACTATCTGACAAAGGATTCATTCGTCCAAGCTATTCACATTGGGTTGCTCCTGTCCTATTCGTGAAAGAAAAGGATGGATCCTTTCGCATGTGTATCGATTACCGTGAGCTCAACAAACTCACGAACAAAAATCGATATCCCCTACCTCACATTAATGATCTTTTTGATCAATTACAACGTGCTACTTGTTTCTCCAAGATCGATCTGCGTTCTGGGTATCATCAGCTTCATGTACTCGAGGAAGAAATTCCCAAGACTACATTCCGCACACGATACGGTTACTACGAGTTTACTGTCATGCCATTCGGTTTAACAAATTCTCTAGCAGTCTTTATGGACTTGATGAATCAGGTTTGTAAACCTTATTTGGACAAATTCATCATTGTTTTCATCGACGATTGATGTGGGGTAAAATACACGTATTTGTCCCGTTTAAATTGTATAGTTTTTGTTCAGTTTTTATTTATTCTTTTTAGTTTTTAGTGTATATTATTTTATTTTGTGTTTTGTCAGGTCCTGGTGCAAATGGAGCGAAAACAAATAATAAGGAAATAACCAGCTAATTGGGTAGAGTAGGGCGCTAGTAACCGAACTAAAATTGCCGTTATATTCCGTGAGTGGGCCAAGGCCACCATCTCTAGTTTATAACTCAAGGGACTATAATGCAAATCTAGTGAAAGTTTGAATAGTGTGCATGCACATTAGTTATGCTACACGACAAAATAGAAAAAATTAATAAAGATTTCAAATTGTGAATTGTGAAAGAATTCAAATTGTGAAAACGTTGACCGAAAATATTTAAAGTTGATGTGGGTTGGTGTATCGTAAGTTAGGCCCATTATGCCTTTAGTGTGTCGTCAAACAAGCCCAGAGATGTTTTAAAACAACTACAATACGCATCATTCAAGAAGGAGAGGGTCGCGGCTATTATTATTTTTTGGAGGAGGCTGCTGTGATGAATTAATATACATATCAGACGCAGCACGGCACACCAGAGACGAAAAAGAGAAGGGGAGGTCAAGGAAGGTTGAAAAGTGAAAATATCGGGTCGGGTTCGCAACTTGTTAGTTTTGGTTTCTTTTTACTTTGTGTTATTTAAACCTACGAACATGTTTTGCGTACTGTTTGAGACTTTTTTATTATTTTCGTTCTTGACCATGATTCTTGGCTAGACTTTCTTTAACTGCCTAGACTAAATGGTTTGCTAAAGTTTTGATTTTTATTATGGATTTATGAATTCTATGGATTGTTTATGAATTGTAGGCGACTTGTTCTATTGATTAGATGTATATGCGTGCTTGATAGTGTTTGAATATTGTTTGTTGCTTCGCTTGATTCTTGGTGACGGTCTTTATCACAAAATAGAGTCTTGCTCGGTTTTAGATTTTGGTGAGTGTCTATATCACGTAATAAATCTTTAATCTTTAGGGTGAAATTGCGCAATTAACCTTAGAAGTAATATTCGGTAATCTTATAAAATCAAGTGTTCTACTAATCGTCAATAGCTG
Source organism: Scalesia atractyloides (assembly GCA_947069175.1). Taxonomy (NCBI): domain Eukaryota; kingdom Viridiplantae; phylum Streptophyta; class Magnoliopsida; order Asterales; family Asteraceae; genus Scalesia; species Scalesia atractyloides. The sequence goes on along the minus strand of CAMTDV010000015.1, from coordinate 47,147,246 downwards.
TGAGGTGCGAGATTATTGTTAGGTCTAAGTCATTAAATCGTAAGGTAGGAGCTTCGTAGAAGTATACCCTTTTGGCTATTGTCTAACAAGTCTAATCAAGAGTCGAAGTTTACCTTAGATTTAGATCATGTGAGGGAGTGAATTGTGTAAGGTACTTTCATAAATCCATTAGGTGTCTTGTGAGAGAATCTAATAATCGGTAATCTAAACAACCTCTAGGGTGTCACAGCGTGCTCTTGAGAAGGGTTAGGAGTCCTTTAGATTCCTGAAAGGCGTGAACTTTATGATCCTGGTTCCATAGTTGACAATTTCCAAATAAGAATCATTACTAAAAGCAATCAGGATTCCAGTCTAGGTAGTGTTTTCCACCATCTGAGTAAAGTCCACAGTAATTCGTATTAGTTAACTTAGTTATTAGTTTAATTGCATTCTTAGGATTTTTAGTAAACCCCCCTACAAATATACAAATGGTTAGTGTCGTGTTAGGGTCAGTCTAGGTCTAGATAATTCAGTTAACGTAATTAGAGAGTCTCGTGGGTTCGATACTCGGACTTACTTTAGCTGTACTGCATTGACCGATACACTTGCCGGTTGTGTGGTTTAGGTTTAGGTAGAGTCTAGGTTTATAAATTTAAAACTTAGTGTCTAGATTAGAGTAATTTGGTTAGTTTTAATTAAACCACTTTTTAGCACATCAACGACATCCTCATTTACTCCAAGACTCGAGTCGAACACGAACAACATCTCCGCTTAACGATAGAACTTTTGAGGAAATAACAACTTTATGCCAAATTCTTCAGGTGCGAATTTTGGCTAAAAGAAGTTCAATTCTTGGGTCACATAGTCAATGAACAAGGCATACATGTGGATCCTTCCAAAATCACTACGATTAAGGATTGAACCTACTACTCCCACAGAAGTTCGCTCATTGCTTGGTCTTGTTGGATATTACCATCGTTTTATCGTAAGCTTCTCAAAGATCGCGGTCCCCTCACTGCTTTAACTCAAAAGAATAAGCCTTTTGAGTGGGGACCCAAACAAGAGGAAGCCTTTCAGGCATTTAAACAAAAACTCTGTGATGCTCCTATCTTATCTTTACCTGATGGCAACGATAATTTTGTTGTCTATTGTGACGCTTCGAATCTATGCCTTGGTTGTGTTCTCATGAAACGAGATAAAGTCATAGCCTACACGTCAAGACAATTGAAAACCCACGAGAAGAACTACACGACTCATGATCTTGAGTTAGGTGCTATAGTTTTTGCTCTCAAGATTTGGAGACACTGCCTTTATGGTACGAAATGTGTGGTTTTCATGGACCACAAAAGTCTCCAACATATATTTAATCACTGAACATGAGACAACGACGCTTCGTCGAACTATTAAGCGACTACGACTGCGAAATTCGCTACCATCCTGGCAAGACGAATGTCGTGGCCGATGTGCTTAGTCGTAGGGAACGTGTGAAACTTCATTGTATTCGAATTCAATCTGATATCCAGACACGCATCCTTCAAGCACGACGTACATGTGTAAACCAAAGCTTGTTGAAAAATGAGCTACCTCAAAATCTCGAACTTCAACTTGAGACGAAAGACAATGGAGTACTCTATTATTTGAACCATTTGTGGGTTCCAAGTCAAGACAATCCGCGCACTTTTTGGATGGACGAAGCTCATAAGTCTCGTTATTCAATCCATCCTGGTGCAGACAAAATGTACAAGGATCTCCGCACCCAGTATTGGTGGTCGGGTATGAAGAAAGACATTGCCTTGTATATATCTAAATGCCTAACTTGTCTTAAAGTCAAGGCTGAACATTAATGCCTATCTGGTTTGCTTGAACAACCAGAAATACCGGTATGGAAGTGGGAGAACATTGCGATGGATCTCATTACAAAACTACCGCGCACATCTAGAGGTCATGATGCTATTTGGGTAATCATTGATCATCTAACAAAGTCAGCACATTCTTTGGCAATTCGTGTGGATTTCTCTGCTGACAAACTCGCCAAAATCTATGTCGATGAGATTGTATCTTGTCATGGTGTTCCTTTGGACATAATATCTGACTGAGATGCTCGGTTCTCATCTCACTTTTGGAAGACCATGCAATCTGCCATGGGAACCAAACTCAATCTGAGCATTGCTTATCATCCTCAAAAGGATGGACAAACCGATGACGATTCAGAGCATGTGTGATCGACTTTGGTGGTAGTTGAGATTCGCATCTATCATTGATCGAATTCTCCTACAACAATAGTTATCATACCAGCATCAACATGGCGCCTTTCGATGCTTTATATGGTCGAAAATGTCGTTCACCTGTCTGTTGGAATGAAGTTGGATAGTCTTAGTTCACTGGACCTGAACTCATTCATGACACAACAGACAAAGTCAAGAAAATACGCGATAACCTTCTGAAAACTAGAAGCCGTCAAAAGAGTTATGCGGACAAGCGAAGCAAGCCCTTGTAATTCTAAGTTGGTGATCACGTCCTACTCAAGGTATCCCCTTGCACCACGATACGTTGGAGCATTCAAGATCGTTGAGAGAATCGGAAAGGTGGCCTACCGACTTGAGCTACCTCCTGAACATCGGAAAGTTCACCCAACATTCCACGTGTCCAACCTGAAAAAGTGTTTAGCCGATGCAAATCTTCACACCCCCCTCGACGAAATTCATGTTGATGACACTATGCACTTTGTCGAGAAACCCGTGGAGTTTCTGGACCATGAAGTCAAGAAACTCAAGCCCAGACGAATATAGATAGTTAAAGTTCACTGGGAATCCAAACGTGGCCTAGAATTTACTTGGGAACGAGAGGATAAAATGAAAGAGAAATTCCAACATCTGTTTCCACAAGCTTCCTGTAATTAAATTTCGGGACGAAATTTCCTAAAGTAGGGGAGACTGTCATTTGTGGTGATTCGATCATGTAACGATTCCAAACAAGTTATCAATCAATGAAATATTGTGTTTTATTTCCTAGATTCATTTATTTGTCATGACATTCGCACATATTCAATTCTTACACGATAACAAACTCTCAAACAACTTCTCGAAGTGAAATCGCAAACTGTTACGCAAACGTAATCAGTTTAACATGACGTACACTCTGGAACAATGACACAAGCTAAATACCTTAAATATCCTTTACATAACTTAGAAATATGTTTTGACGGGCATGGCAAAGACATGCTTATGCAACTCCAGGGACTATTTTGTAAATTTGGTGAAAGTATGCCGATTCGCGTATTTCTTAATACGGAACACGTACGTACATCCAAAAATTTTTGTAATCAATAAAATCTTGTATTTTAATGATTGGAATGCAAAAATGTCATTCGTTACGCAATTATGGTCGTTTATGCGTTAATTAAAACGTTCGGCGTAATTAAGCGAAAAACACAACCGTACAACAGAACTAACCGACATCCGTGACATTTCTGGGCATATTTCAAGTTCTCAAAGCTTTATCTTCCTTATAAAGATTAAAAATCAGGTTAACGGGTGTTAAAAGTGCCAAAACGCGACAAAACAAAGTTCAGGGACCAAACTGTCATTTTTTGAAACTTCTGCCCTGCTCAGGTCCTTACGGACCGTATGCATATGGACCTTACGGTCTGTAAGCTGGTGGCTGATAGTCAATTTGTAGCTGGCAGCTTCCAGCTTGTTTTCTTGCTCACCAAGTCGCGATTTTTTACACCTAGCACCTGCTTTGAACACCTGGAGGGACACTAAGCATATCATAACACCTCATGGGACACTTGTCTTGATTTGGTGAGATCAAATGCACTATAAATAGCCTTGATCATCACCATTTTCACTTGCTCAATTCTTTTATTTCTCTCATCTGCTCTAAATTGGAGTGCTACCACTTGTGGAGGCCTCCTACTGAGCATCCTTGGCTTCCTTGAGCACAAGTAAGTGTTCTAACTTAGCCTTGTTCATTTCTTTTGGCATTTTAAGCCAAAAGTCAAACAATTTGACTTTTTGTTTGACTTTTGGTTTGGACCATGGATTGGTCAAAGCAAAGTTTAATTGAACTTTGCAACGTGATCGTAATCACGAAAGTTATGATCCATAGCGATCACGCCTACTGATTACCACGTTTTCTAGTCGAAGTGAGGAGTCAAATTTTCGGTCAAAATGCGCATTTTGTGCATTTTGCGACGAAACTATTTTTGGGTATCAAAACAATAAGTTTTGATACCAAAACATTTTATAACTTAGTTAGACATGTTTTAACATGTCTAACTCATCACTTTTAGTTTAGTGCTTATTTAAGGTCGTAAGTCGAGCAGTCTTGACCACCGCTTTAACTTTCGAATCTGACCCGTTTGATCGATCTTAGGATCCGACCAAACACATATTTGTGACCATAATTTTACAGGGAATAACTCTCTGAGGTTATACCTTATGGTCACATCGATTGGTTAGTGTTATGTTAAGTCGCCTAATCTGCCTTTATAAATGACCAAAATGCCCTTTTTGCGCATAAATCGATTTTAGGCATATGTAACCAACATTTTGACATATAAACTGATGTTGCAACTATATTAAACTTATTTTGGTATAAAATACTTATCATAACACATATCAAACCATCCGAACACGTGTTTACGCAAATGATACGTTAAAGTAGCGTAAACTACCTTAACGAGTCATAACGGGTCAAAAGCACTTAGGAATCCTTCCAAATCAGAAAGTTAACTTTATTAAATCATTTCATATGAGTTTTAACACTCATTTGGTTTGCAAGACCTCATTCTGTCTGATCCGCCGATTAAAGTCCCGATATTTACATAGTTATCTGATTTAGGACACGCTTGAATTCTCGAACTCTAGAGCTTTGTTGATCTTTGATTCAAGAATATTTTGCAACCCCATTTGAGTACATAGCTCTCCTCTTTTATGTTTTTGGTAAATATTTTGGGGTGATTCATATGTGCTAAATTCTTTTCAAGTTTTCCAAAAACAAAGACTATGGTTTATATAACAATACGATTTCAATAATGTGAACGAACTTGTTTGTGTGTTATATCCATAACAAGAATTTCATCATTAACTTTGGCCAAGCCAACCAGTAGTAAGTTATGGTGCCATAGGACTGACGATCCCGTTACCAAAATTCCCGGTGTTTGTGGGGAAGTTTCGGAAACGACCGAAACTGTATTTTTAACAAACCCTTTGGCGGTTTGTTATACGATGAGAAACCCTTTGGTGGTCTTGGACGAGTCAATAAAGGTTTGAATGTATTCATGAAGCGACCGAAAGTTTTCACAATTAAAACAAGGACTATTGAACGATTGTTTTATAACAAGGAGGATTGAACAATTGGTTTATAACAAGGACGATTAAACGATTGGTTTATAACAAGGACGATTGAACGATTGGCTTATAACAAGGGCGATTAAATGATTGGTTTATGATAGGTGATTTAGCTAACGTGACGGGTGTAATATAATAAAAGTATGGTGGATGCGCCATTGGTACTTCCTATACATAAGTGCTTTTATTATATTGCATATTGTGGCCTTATCTTAATCACTTGAACATATGGTTTTGAACGATGACACACAATGATTTTCTATTAAAGATATAAACCATACAAAGTATTCTTTTAAATCGATTTACTACTCGGTTTTACAAAGAAATGGTTCAGTCAAGATTCATGGCTACAAGATTTTTATAAAATTTAACCAACTTGTTTTAGTTGGTTAACAATATTGCAATACTAAACACTTTGATATAAGGTTTCCAATTAACGACTCTAGTGGTTCGATGAGGTAGTGCAGTACATATACAAGGCCATGAATTTGACACACTCACAAAACCTATGTACTCGCCAAAACTTTATGCTGACTCGTTTTCACATGTGTTTCAAGAGCTTGGCTGTCATGAATTACAAAGCATGGATTACATAGGAATGGACGGGCCGTAGTGACTATAAAACAAGAAAGACAAATTTTTTTATGTTTTGTTTCCGTTTAATTCCCAAGACAATGTAATCTTATTATTAATTCAATAAAACGAAACTTAAAGTACCATGTGTTGTTGAAACAATCATGTAACGTGACTCCCCGACGTTTCCCCAGCGGTTTGTTGTTTTTACGCGATTTGGGTGTTACATCAATGTATCCTATGCACGAGGTATTAATTCAGGTAAGATGTGGAGTTCATCATGGAGAGAGTTAGAGAAGAAAGAATTCTTGAAAGAAGAAAGGCGATTGGAAAGGATCAAAGAAAACTCTAAGGAAGCACGCCTTTGGAGATTTCAGTACATGACAAAGGTTCCACCGACTTATCAAACACCGACTCCATCTGAAGTGCGTAGGAAGCCTCAAAAGAATTTCTTTAGGTGCTAACATCAAATGTTTGAAGTTTTTGAAGACAAACCAAGACTACGGCAACATCCAAGGGGGAGTTTGTTGGTGCACTACGTCTATTGCCTACATCTTAGGGTTGTGTCTGTGAATGTAATAGGGCTAAACTGATAGATATTTGGAATGTATGTATTTATCTTTGTACGAAGATAGACTTCTACCATCGCATGAAGGTAAAGTCATGTCTATAAATAGAAGTGTTGGGGTATGGAAGTTTGTGACCTTTGGGACTGATACGGCAATGCCCTGTCGGATTTCACGGTGATGTGTAACTGTTAAACATTTAATGAAATCAATAAATTGATAAGTAATCTTGTTAATTGTCACTATAACATATGAATTCCGCGCATATGGACTAGATAACCAAATTAGGACCTTTGCTATTGGACAAAGCGATCCTACACCGCTAATCTGATCCACCATACTCTCTCTCACTCTCTCTCGGGTTCTCTGTTAACTTCACACAATAGTGTGTGTGACATGTTATGAATGAAAATGCAGAAAAAGATGTATTTGTGTGTTTGGAGAAAATAGGGATGGCGGCTAGGGTTTGTAGAAAATGGATGTAGACGGAGAATGAGATGGTTTTATACTTAGGGTTTGGTGTAGGTGGGTTAGGTGTGTACAGCGTATATGAAACCGTTTAACGTCATGTGTCTCTCGCATTACAATAAATACGCTTGAATTAATCATCGAATAGATATACCATTTAAATGATATATATATATATATATATATATATATGTATATATATATGTATATATACATGTATATATATATTAATTTAAATAAAACGAATATGTATAACTTATATAAATATATATACGCATGTATAAAATATGTGTCCGTATTTGGTGGCACGACATCATCGTGATAGTCAGTTTAATAATTTGTTCGCTCGTTATCGGTTATTATATACTAAATAATAACATATGCTATTTCCATGGGTAACCTTCTGTATTTAACTAGGGTCGAAAATATGGGTTGTCACATGTTCCCCATGTTATAGAAATTTCGTCCTGGAGATTTTGCCTAAGGTATATTCTATACTCCAATTATGGGATATTCAATAACAGGTTGTTACACACAATTATACACGGTTTCACATAAGTTTACAAAATAAACATATAAGTCACATAATATATAAATTTACCTAGTTTATATATATTTATTTGTTTGTTTTGGAATACTATCTTGATTGTTTATCGACAGGTACAAATTCATGTGTGATGTGTGATGTGTGATTTTGTAATTCCCCGAATTATCATTAAGTGAGTTTTGTGAAATAACCGACAGACTTCATTTTCCCAAACAAGTGTTATGCATGATTGAGTATTTGGGATAACGGAGTTTATGTTAACAGTGTTAACCTGAAAATGCCGGATGTCACATCATCCCCTTGTTAAAAGAATTTAGGTTATTTTATTTTAAAATGATAGTTGCAAGTTAATTGCTAAAGAGCGTATGATGGTACAATGAGATGAAATAAAATTAGACTACGTGGTTGAGATGACAGTTGATGCCAAATGAGATTTTAGTTGTTCATCCGAACAAGTTATGAGGGATTATATCTAGGTATAGACTAATCAATTGTTGAAGCAACAAATCCATTTTTGTAGGAGTAGGTGCACATAAGTGTGACTTTCTAGAACTATAGGAATTCGCTTACAATGTAGGTATACACGTAAGTAAAGAGAAGACGCAAATTCAAGATGGTATGCTGGTATTGAAGTTTGGTGGTCCAGTTTCCTTTTAACGAATAAGGTGGAACAGCACATCACCTAGTAACAACGTATAGCTATGGTTGTGGAGGTGATGCCAATGTTTAGAATTTTAGTAGGTGAAGCCACTATGGCTTGAAGAGGTCGTGAAGTAATGGAGTGAATTCTTTCATATGGATTTCAAATGGAGTTTACGCTAGGCTATCAAAGAAAACAGTGATACATGTCACTTTGTATTTGGTTTTAAATAGAAATGTAAGTTGAGTTCATGGATGCTCAATAATAAAGGATGTTGTAACAAGTTTTTCTAAGCATAGGAGTTGCTCACGAGAGTTGGAACACCAGTGTGTCATGCATCAGTATAACACTGACTGATGTATTTAACATGTTTGGCGGGGGGTGCACAAAATATAGTTTAGGTGAGCTCAACACGTTTGAAATTGAGTGACTTGTAGAAGGCAGTAATTTGTTATTATGGAGTGATCTGAATATTAAGTAGCCAACACTTAACAAAGCAAATGTAACACCTCGACCGCGTAAAAACAACAAACCAGAACGTCGAGGATTCACGTAACAGATTGTTTCAACAACACATGGTACTTTAAGTTTGCATTATTGAATTATTAACGTCCTTACATTGTCTTGAAAATATTAGAAACAAAACATAATTAAATTGTATTTCTTGATTTTATGTCACTAAGGCCCGCGTCCAAATCCCGCGTGAAGCAAGCATCGTAACATCATACATTAGCTCCTGAAACAAATGTGAAAAGGAAGTCAGCATAAAAAGCCAACGAGTACATAGGTTTTGTGAGTTTGTCAAATTCATGGCTTTAAATAAGTATTGCAATACCTCGTCAGACTACTAGAGTCGTTAAGTGAAAACCTTGTATCAAAAGTGCTTGATATTACAATATAATTAACCAACTAAAATAAGTCGGTTAGTGTTTGTGAAAACTTTGTAGCCATGAATCTTGACCAAAACATTTCTTTTGTAAAACCGAGTAGTAAATCGATTTAAAAGAAAACTTCGTATGGTTTATATCTTTAAGTGAAAATCGTTGCGTGTTATCATTTGAAACATTTGTCCAAGTGATTCAGATAACGCCAGGATATGTAATACGATAAAAGCACTTATATATAGGAAGTACCAACGGCGTATCCACCATGCTTTTATCATATTACACCTGTCTCGTTGTCTAAATCACTTACCATAAACCAATCGTCCAATCGTCTGTGTTATAAATTGATGTGTCCAAAATGCAACATATAAATTACACCAAATAAGGCATAAAACTAACCCTTTTTAGTACTAATGTTGGGAAAAGCATGTTTCTTTGTTCCTTTTGTATTTTCAGGATAAAAAGAGCTTAGAAGAATAAAAGAAGCAAATAAGCAGCCAAAACCAACATAAATACAAAAATAAGGAATAAAAAGCCATGCCCAATCCCTCAGCAACACCCCAAAGACAAAAACAAGATAACAGAAGATGACCACGGGGCCGTGCCCAGCCGAACACGGGGCATGGTCAGACCTTGCACTTCAAGACAAAACCTGTAGAAGCTTCTATGCCCACCACGGGGCCGTGCCCAGACCAACATGGGGCGTGGTCAACTATCAGATTTGCAGAATCCAGATAGTACAGCAAACAGTTGACCACGGGGCCGTGCCTCGAGGCCATGGGGTCGTGTGTGGCCCTTTGCTGTCAGATGCAATAAATGAAAGAAGAGAAGATGATTGGTTATGGGTCGTGCCCACTGGACACGGGGCCGTGGCCGGGCTACTGTTTTGGACTATAAATAGGGGTGCTTGGTTCACTTCAAAGGCATCCCTTGGAAAACCACTTCTCTCTCACTTTGCCACCACTACAACACCAACACCCACAACCATCATCCATCTATCATCTTTAGAGTGTGTAGTAGTCTCGGGATCCAAGATTGATTGTAAGGGTTTTTGTCAAACAAAGGCCATGCTTGGCTAATCTCTTACATCACTTGGTGAAGACAAGTCTTTAATGTATTACTTTTGATTTTTAATCTTTTGGCACTTTTTAATTGGTATGTATTAATGACTTTAATAACTAGTTTCTTATGTTGAAAGTGATTTTTCCTAACTATTTCTTCATGATGTCATTGATTTGCTCATTCGTGTCTTTACGGTCTATATAAAGCGCGTTAACTACTTGGAAAGGGGTTAGAAGGGTGGTTTGGTAAAGTTCTTGTCTCGTTCAATGTATAGATCCTGCGAGGACTTGGTTCAAGCTTACTAGGACCTCCTTCAATGCCCAAAAGGTATTGGATGGCGGGGGTGCGAATAGCTTGAACCCCTCATATGTAAACTACTATTAATACTTTAAACCGGCTACTTGGGATTGTATCCCTGTTGACTCAAACAACTTAGCCGAGGGTAACGTCACCTTCAAAAAAGGGGCCTACCACATTTCGCATTAATAACTTACTTAATTATCTTCCAATATTCCGACCCTTTGGGATTGTATCACTACTTACTCAAACCACTGGGTTGAGGGTAACATCATCTTCAAAAGAGGGGCCTACTACTATAACTAACATAATCTCTTAAAAAGTCCGAAAATGCGAAAATCATCAAAGGATACATTAAAGATGAGTTAGATCCAAGTGATTCTATCTTGTCTATCTGTTTTTCATTTTATTTATCTTTTTATTTGTTTTTTCTTTTATGTTTAAAATGTTTTATCAAAAATTTAGATTGATTAGACGTTGACGATAAACTGGTACTAAAAGCTCTTGTGTCCTTGGACGACCTCGGTATTTTGCCAACACTATACTACGCTAACGATGGGTGCACTTGCGCAAGTGTGTGTTTAGTGCTAGATAATATCGTGTTTATAAATTTAAAACTTGAGTAATGCGTAAAAAGGGCTCAAAATATTAATAAAAATATAATACGCTCATCACACACCAAGTTTTTGGCGCCGCTTCCGGGGACACAAGGATTTTAATAAAGTTTAAAGTCAGCGGCCTGATTATTTTTAAAGTTTTTTTTTTCATTGTTAGGAATTTTTTTCAGTTTTTAGCATAATCTGCACTTTCTGTAGACATTCAGCACGGGCCGTGCCCGCCATCATTACTGGCAGTTTCATTTTCTGAGGGACAGAAGAGTGACCACGGGCCGTGGCGATTCACCACGGGGTCGTGCCCAGCTCCCCTGTAACTGGGATCCAGAAAATTGTTAACTGTAATTCTCGAGCACGGGCTGTGGCCATTAACCATGGGGCCATGGTAAAGTAATTGACCAACATTTCTTTTTGTTTAATCATAGGACTTCGAACTCACTTGCAGAGCTTGAAATCTCTAAGCAGTCCATGAGATCCAGTTTCGATAAAGACATAAAAGAACCTCTAGACGAACCCGAACGCTTCCTAAGAAAAAGACTAAAAGCCAAGAATCAAGAGAAAGCTTCGGGGGTTCCAATTCCAGTGGCGGATCAACGTACCTTAATGGATTACCTACGGCCTACGGTCAGTAATCTTGGGGCCGCAATCAATGCGCCGAACGTCGATGCCAACAACGTCGAACTACGACCACATTTGATTCAAATGCTCCAAAATTCTGCCACATTTCACTGCCTTCCCGATGAAGATCCCCATTTACATATTACCAACTTTTTGGAAATATGTGACACCTTCCGGATCAACGGAGCATCAAACGATGCCATTCGCCTCTGCATGTTCCCATTTTCACTAAAAGACCGAGCTAAGGCTTGGCTGAACACCCTCCCAAGTGGTTCGGTAAACACTTGGGATGAACTTGCCCAAATATTTCTATAAAAATATTTCCCACCATCTAAAACCGCTAAATTAATGACAGAAATAAACACTTATTCACAAGAAGAAGGGGAATCTTTGTATGAAACTTGGGAAAGGTACAAGGAGCTATTGAGGAAATGCCCTCACCATGGTCTCGTAGTGTGGCAACAAGTATCCACTTTCGCTCCGGGGGACTCCTAGGTAATAGACGCCCAATTGAAATTTACAATCAAATTGAGGAAATTGCTCAAAACAATTTTCAATGGCACACCCCCGAGGTTCAAAATCTATTGCACCGGGCGCCCATAAGATTGATGAAGCACCTCTTTACAAGCCTAAATCGAGGCTTTATCCTCGAAAATAAAAAAAATAGAAATAACAAAAACAGCCTCGATTATGGCTTGTGAAGGGTGTGGTCGGCCACATGAAAATTGGAGTTGTATGAAAGAAATGGAAGATCAAACGGAGATGGTAAACTACATAGATAATCAACCTAGACCATCGGGTCCCCCTACGGGTACCTACAACCAATGGTGGCGAAACCATCCTAACCTTGGTGGAGGGAGCCCGGGATAGTAGTAACAAACAAAATCAAAACCAAAGTCCTAACTTTCAACAACAACCAAGAAATGAATCGCAAAATTTCTCTCAACAACAAGGAGGTCGGGAGAGGCTTGAAGATCTTCTCACACGCCTCATTTCCAAGACCGAAAAAAGATATTCGGATCGGTTCTCACAAACGGACTCCGATATTAGAAACCAGCGGGCTAGAATTCAAAACATTGATAAACAACTAAGTCAGCTAGCCCAAACTTTCTCTGAAAGACCACAAGTCACATTACCCAGCAATACTATCACACCCCGACTCACAACGGAAGACAATTGAAGGGTGCGGCAGAGACATGGTAATTCCCGATAATTTAAAAACATGATATCACATAAAAAGGGAACCTCGGTTACAACATACTAATAGTATCATATTACAAACCACAGTTCAAGTACAGTACTACGAGCTACTACAGCTCTTATTCTGCTACAGTTTACTACCCAAGCCATCCCTACGCACGTTCCCTACTCCTGCTTAGTTTTACATGAAATGCATGTTAATTTTAAAAAGGGTCAGCTAAACAATGCGAGAGTTCCACTGGTTTAATTGTCGTCTAACAATATGTGTTAACAAGTTTAATCGCACAGGTCAAAGTCACACATGGAATTACACGAGGACACAAGTGAAACCTGGACTTTTGTGCCGTGTCTCCTTCGACACTTCAGCACCTCGTGCCGTATCGCACGCGACACGTCAGCACATCGGGCCGTATCTCATTCGACACGTCAGCCCCTCGGCTGCGTCACGTGCAACCCAACGCCCCGAATGTAGTTATGGCTAACAACATAACCAAGTTTAGGACGCGTGCAATTGCCTTGTTACCGGCCTCACGGGTCCAGAGAAATGGGTTTGTCAGACCAATAGGACTATCCACTGCCCCATAAGGCTTACGTTTTAATCACTTGTAGTGGGGAGGTAGTTCGTGTGTTAGATAATTCACATTATCACAAGTTGGTGCAATTAACACAGTTTGTAATATGCAAATCATTATAGAGAACAGTAAAACAGTTTAACAGTGGGGAAGTGAAACTCACTCCCAATTTGGTGTAATCAACACAGTTTTAACATGCAAGTCCCGAGAAAACAGTAAAACAATTTAACAGTGGGGAAGTGAAACTCACAGTGTACGTAGTAGTCTCAACACACAAGTGATTAAGCGACTCAATCAGCTTTAATAACACATATGCAAGTATGGATTCGAATCAGTATCTAAGTTGGTAATGGTTATAACTTGGATTTGGTCAGGAGTTTTCACTCCAGATTGAGTCTATAGGCCACTAGTATGGTGATGGAGGTCTACTATTAGTTTTCAGTTTGGCTTCCGGGCACCGTTTCGCGTGCCAGCCAATGTTAGTAGTTTAACGTGTTCGGATAATGGTACGGGAATACCAATAGTGCCTCCCATCGTTATTTAAGAACGATTAACTTTTCATTAAAGGGGTTCGAGTGTTTGGGGAGTCCATGTCGCCCAATTTGAGTTTCCGTTTTCACCGTCGGGGATTCTCCCAAACTGTCCTTGGACACACCCCTAGTGTCCAAGTTGCCCTGGAATCTCCCGGAATACTCCCGGTGTTCCACTTTTAGTACCGGTCGGGTTGGGTCAGTTCCCGGTTCCGGCAGGTTCGTTATACGGTAAACTTGTCGAAATTGATTTAAAATAACCCATTTTTAAATCTTAAATTCCCATTTAATCTATAATTTTGAATAGAAATCTGTAAATTTTTATACAAGTTAGTAAAAATTTGTAGATTATGGGAAAAATAATTTGGGAATTTATTTTGGCCTTATCTTTATTTAAATAAATTATTTATAAAACAATATTTAATCAAATAATTAATATTAATTATCACCAATGGTCCAAAAATTCCCAAAAAATTCCAGAACATCCTTTTCATACCAGGAACTTCTCACAAAAATTTGAGATTTTCCGATTTCGTTTGTATGCGTTCCCGGCTACCGAAAACTCGCAAAAACGCATAGTTTTAACCCAAACTAAACCTCATCCAATGGACTCTGAATTTTCTCAGAACAGTCCACATATGTTCCTTAGTGTCTCGTTAAAATTTGGTGATTTATTGAAATCGTTTGATAATTTTTCCAAAATGTTTTCGGTAAAACAGTCAAAAATTCACCAAATAACATAGAAAATTCCAAAAATTCTAAAATTTTACGTGGGCCTTCCTGAAAATATCCTACATCACCACACCAAATTGCAGCTCAATCCAAGTATCACAAACCAAGTTATAGTCAAGACAATAATCTACCTACTCTAGATTCGTTTTTCGGGCGATATACCTAGCGCAAGCTTCGTTTTCGCGGGTTTCTTGTGATTCCAGAAGTGTGTGGGTGCTATGATCAATACCTACACATCAATTACAATCCAAATATGATAGAACTTTGATCAATCACGCTTTGTTTCATGGTTTTACAGTTAATCGAATAGTTATGCGATTTTTGTCGAATAAGTGTTGATTAGGGTATCAAAACCCAAAGATTTGTGACCATGGCTGCCATGTAACACCAGGGAATTCCCATGGTGTTCTTATTCAGCCCATAAACTTGTTTAAACCCTCAAAAATCATGGATTAAAAAGGGTTTTTCGGTTATAACTCATGTATAATCAAGAAAACATGATTAAAATCATAAGAATCAAGGTTTATACCTTTGATTTGATGTTGTTTGGATGTTGAATCAGCTGCGATTTAGTGTTAGAGTGCAGATTTCTTGAAGGAATTAAGTGAAAATAAAAGAATTTAAAAGAAAAAATTAATAAAATAAGGGGGTACCCCTACCCCACTAGTAGCTTAGCCGTGCTTCGTAAAACATGTTAAAATATGATTTTTATCTTCGGTGTTGCGTTTAGGTTCGTTTTCGGGTTCCAAGCGGGTCTCTGATTAGCGAAACGGGCACCGTTTTTCCCGTTCTTACTGTCAAAAGACTCGGTTTTAAAAACTGATCATAACCATCTCGAAATCCAAGCACGGTTACGTTTTAATCATAAAAAACTCGTTTTACGTTGGTTTGAGTGTTTTAAAGCTTGATCGATCGTTCCTTGCACATTTGGTTGCCTTAAGTTATGCCCGAAACGAAGGTGTTTCCCTAACCGGGAAGTTGCTTCGTTTTGTGTGCCCGGGCTTCGATTAACTTCAAACCTTATGTAGCAGTCTATGACACAAAACTAAGTTGTTTCTGGAACTCAGAATCTTAAATGATGCTACCGATAACCTAATAATCAACGTCAAATGTTTAATGCGATGTTAAACGTCAAGTCTCCGTTTAACACGTTGTTCAAGGCTAAGGACACCAACCTCGCATCGTTGGTCCTTAATAGTGTCATGTTAACAATGATGTGCTCTCGGGTTCCTCCGAGACATAATGACGATTGTTTAGTATAGCACACAAATCATGTAAGTTTATAACTTTACGCGCAATTATTGTTTTAATCCTGCTTTAAGTTTAGGACCAATTAAGGTGTACCTGGTTTCGTCATGGGTATCACAGTCTCCCCTGGTTAAGAAATTTTGTCCTCGAAATTTACCATGTCTAGCTAGGAGAAAAGGTGAGGATATTTTCTACGGAATTCATCTGTAACACCCCAAATCGCGTAAAATAACAAGCGGCGGAAACACTTAGGGAGTCACGTTTGTCTCAACACCACATGGTATTTGAAGTTTCATTTTATTTGAATATTGAACATAGATTACATTGTCATAATTGTCTTAGAAAATATTTTTTAAACAACGAAACAACAAGCATGCATAATTATTGTCTTTCTTGTTATTAAGTCACTAGGTCCAAGTCCGATCCTGCATGAGCACGCATTAGTATCATCTAGCATCGTTCCCTGAAACATATGTGAAGACGAGTCAGCAAAAATATGCCGGCGAGTACATAAGTTTTGTAAACATGTCAAGCATGGCTTTGTATATATTGCAATATAAATAAATCCGACTATTAGAGTCGTAAGTGAAACCTTGTTTTGAAAGCATTTGATATTGCAATAGTTATTCAACTAAAACAAATTGTTAAAAGTTATAAAATCTAGTAGCCATAATCCTTTACTTGAAAACATTTGTTATGTAAATCCAACTTGTAAATCATCTTGAATAACTTGTATGGTTTATATCTTTAATCGAAAATCGTTGTGTGACATTGTTTGAAATCATTTGTTCGTCGTTCATCGTTCCTCGTAATAAACCATTTGTTATAAACCAATTGTTCTTCATTCCTTCTTGTAAACCAATTGTTCATCGTTCATCGTTCATTGTTCATCGTTCATCGTTCCTTGTTCCTTGTTATAAACCAATCGTTCCTTGTTATAAATGTGAAAACTTTTGGTCGTTCTTTAATGAATACATTCAAACCTTTGTTGACTAGACTATACCCCAAGGGTATCTTTAATATATCCTAAAAGATCTCTTTAACAAGACTAGCAAATCAACGACTGATTTGTTAGTCATAAATAGTTTCTGTCGTTCCCCAAACTACCCACCAAATCCAGTGAATAGCCTAGTAACGGGATTGTCAATCCTATGGTACCATAACTTACTACTGGGCGGCATAACAATGTTAATGAATGTCATTCGTATCTTGGATAACGCACCAACAAGTTGTATCACATTATGAAACCATATTGTTATATAAATCATAGTATTTGTACTTTGAAAACTTGAAAACAATTAGCACATATGAATCACCCCAAAACATTTGTAAACATAAAAGAGGGGGCGTTGTACTCTCCTGGGATTTGCGGATAAGCCTTGTACGAGTGTATGATCAAGGTCCAAAGATCAAGGAATCAAGTGTGTGTCCTAAAAATGGATAACAATGTAAATATCGAACTTGAAATCAGAGGATTTGGATAGAATGATACCTTATAAACAAAATGAGTTTTGGAATTCATATGACATGGTTTATTAAGTTAACATTCTGAGTTGGAAAGATTTTTATGTGCTTTTGACCCGTTATGACCCGTTAAGGTAGTTTAAGCCACTTTAACGCGTCATTTGCGTAACTACGCATTCAGATGGTTAGATATGTGTTATGATAAGTCTTAATACTTAAACATGTTTGAAAATGTTATTTGATCAGAATATATGTCAAATTTTATGTTACATATGATTAAAGTTGATTTATTTGCGAAAAGGGCATTTTGGTCATTTTTACGGAATATGACAATCAATTATCATAACACTACCCAAAGGACATGACCATAAGGTATAACCTCAGAAGGTTATTCCCCATATATTTATGGTCGCAAATACGCATTTGGTCGGGTCCGGAGATCCACCAAACGGGTCAGATTCGAAAGTCAAAGCGGTGGTCAAACAGTTCAACTTACGACTCTTAAACAAGCACTAAAATGAAGGTGATGATTTAGAAATGTTTTGACATGTCTAAATAAGTTTATAATAGAGTTTTGGCATCAAAACAAACTGTTTTGACACCCGAATTTTGATCCGATGCAAAATGCACAAAAATCGTATTTTGACCGAAATTTTGACTTGTCATAATGACTAGAAAATGTGGGAATCAGTAGGCATGATTTTTAGGGATCATAACCACCTTGATTACCATTCAATTAGACTTTATGTTGATCAATTCATGATCAAATCTGGAAGTCAACAGAAAGTCAAACTGTTGAGTTTTAGCCCAATTAAACTAAGAAACTTGAATCAAAACATGAATGAGTTACTTACAAACACTAGGGATGATCAAGGAATCACAGAGGAGTCTCCCAAGTGGTTGCAAATTCGGATTATAGCAGATGTGAGCTTGAATGAAGGTTGCAAAAGTTCAAAAATGGGGAAAATCAGGAATTCATACTTGAATTGGATTAATTTGATAATGACAAGTGTTTGGAGATGCTCTAGGATGTTAACAAGTGTTGTAGAGGTGTTAGAAGCAGGTTAAGTCTGGCAAAATTTGAGCCAGGTGTCAAAAAAATGCGAATTGGTGGCATGGAAATGAGCTGGGAAGCTGCTAGCAACTTTCTGTCAAAACAGGGGCCTCGCGCCCTGCCACGGTACCCCCTTAGGGCGTCGCGTAGCGCCAGGTCTCCCCAGACCTGAAATTTTCAAAAATGGCAGAACAGGTCCCTGCACATGTTTTCGTCGATTGGCATTTCTAACACCCGTTAACCCCATTTTTAAGCTCCATAAGGACGTTAAAGTATAGGGAACTTGAAATATGTCCAAAAATGTTCTAGAGGTCGGTTCGTTTGGTCGTTTGGTCGTTCGGTCGCGGTTTTCGGTTAATTACGATGAAAATCGAAACGAACGCGTGTGTGACCGTAAACGCGTAACGAACGGATTTTTCGCATTCCAATCACTATTGATGATTATAAAAATATTTTTGATGTCCGAATGTGTTTCCGATAACGATATACGCAAAAAGGCATAGTTTAGGGAAATTTGCAAAATAGCCCCTGAAGTTACAAAAGTGTGATTTTGCCATACCGAAGTCCTCAAACTTATTTCTAAGTTATGTAAAGGGTATTTATGGTTATTAAGCTTGTGTTCTTGTTCCAGAGTGCACGTCGCTATCAGAATCGGCAGACTTTTGCAGTTTGTCGCAATTAGTCCCTGTGATCGAATAAACTTGTTTTTGACATACCAAACCCTTCAAAACTTATTTCTAAGTTATGTAAAGGTTATTTAAGGTATGTTTGGCTTGTGTCATTATTCTGGAACATACGTTGCGTTAAATTGGTTTTGTTTTCATATCGGTTTACGTATAATCTCAAGAAAGGCTTTGAGGGGTTGAAATTGTACATGGACTAAAACATATGAATGTAACATGTAATTATAAAAATCTCGGGAATGAAACACAAGATTTCATTGGAGTCGGAATTGTTCGATATTGTTTGATGCTTGAAAAGGCTCAGATGTCACAGTCTCCCCTACTTTAGGAAATTTTGTCCCGAAATTAAATTTAGAGGAAACTTGTAAAAAACACAATAGAGGGTATCGCCATCAAGTGATCCTTTGTTTCCGGGGAAAATATCTAGAAAATGTTTGGACTCTAGCGAACTTTGTTTATTGTACTCATTTGTTGTCCATGGTAATGAGTTGAGATTCGAAATTCTTAACTTCATTCCAATAGGTAGGTGCATGACACCTTTGATTGTACTGAGCCTCAGAAAAGTACTTGTAAATGTCAAAGTGGTACCCTTTGTCATAGCATAACTAGACAAGAGTGTAAACTTGAAAAGAGTGTCGAATTTCGAACGAAAGGACGTTTATAGAGGTTTCCCATGAAGACTAGTATGGGAAAATTGTGTGTGCTCGAAGTTAGAGTCAGAGGGTGTATGATAGAACAACATTGGTCAAGGTCCAGAACTTCTAGTAACTTAAATAACACCACGCTTGCAATGTAATAAGGAACACTTATATATAGGAAGTACCAGCGGTGTATCCACCATGCCCTTATTACATTGTTCCGTTTCGTTATCCTTATTACTATAGGTTCTCACACATAACAAAACTTGCTATGGTTTTCTATGCAAGGGATTTTATAATTATGTATGCATCCATAATTACTCAATTCGTTGCACAGTCCGCATAGTTTATTTTGTGATGTGTAGGGGAAAAATCATATGAGTAAACATGGAATAACTTGTCTAGACCTTATCAGGATCTCTTAAATTAGATCAACGTATGATCTCTTTGAATAGACCACCAAATAGTCTCTTTAACTAGATCTTCACATGATCTCTTTTCAGGAAAATCGAATCCCTTTATCAATAAAAATGAGTTTAGAAGTTGAGAAATACATAAACTGCTGAGAAAAACGATAATATATTTCATTTAATCAATTATTCAAACGTTTTCGTCTAAATATGAAAGTGGGCGAAATTTAACAAAATTCGGAATGAATTTTTCGGTGAAAAACCGAATCACTGTATCAATAGACCTGTATTTGTAAGCCGATAAATACAAAAACTTCTGACATAAACGACTAGATATTTATTTTATCAACTATTAACGCATTTTCGTCTAAATATGGAAAGTGGACGAAAACTAACGAAACTCCGAATGATATTTTCAAGAGGTGAGAAATGGAGAAACTGCTGACTAAAACGACCAGATATATGATTTAATGAATTATTGAAGTGTTTCGTCTAAATATGGAAAGTGGGCTAAAACAAACGAAACTCGGAATAAATTTTCATGGAAAATCGAATTCTTTAATCAATAAAACTGAGTTTGGAACCTAAGAAACACAGAAACTGCTAACAAAAATGACCAGATATTTGATTTAATGAATTATTTACGCTTTTCGTCTTAATACGGAAAGCGGGCGAAAACAAACGAAATTCGGAATGAAGTTTTGGTGCAAAATAGAATCCCTTTATTGATAAAACTGAGTTTGGTAGCTGAGAAATACAGAATGTGCTGACAGAAACGACCATATAATTTATTTAATCAACTATTAACGCGTTTTCGTCTTAATACAGAAAGTGGGCAAAAAACTAACGAAACTTCGAATGATATTTTTCAAGAAAAATATAATCCCTGTATCAATAAAACAGAGTTTGAAAGCTGAGAAATGCAGAAACAGCTAACAGAAACGACCAGATATTTGATATAATGAATTATTTATTCCTTTCGTTTAAATATGGAAAGTGGGCGAAAACAAAGAAACTCTGAATGAATTTTTCGTGGAAAATCGAATCCCTTTATCAATAAAACTGAGCATGGAACCTGAGAAATATAGAAACTGCTGACATAGCGACTAGATATTTGATTTAATGAATTATTTACGTGTTTCATCTAAATATGGTAAGTGGGCGATAACAAACGAAACTCGGAATCAATTTTTGTTGCAAAATCGAATCTCTTTATCAATAAAACTAAGTTTGAGTGCTGAAAATACAAAAACTACAGACATAAACGACCATATATTTTATTTAATTAATTATTCACGTGTTTTCGACTAAATGTAGAGAGTGGGCGAAACTGACAAATTTTCGAATGATATTTTTCAAGAAAATCGAATCCTGGTGTTTAATAAAACGGAGTTTGAAAGCTGAGAAATACTGACACTGCTGACAGAAACGACCAAATTTTTAATCTAATTAATTATTTACGCGTTTTCGTCTAAATATGGAAAGTGGGCGAAGACTGTCGTCACTCCGCATGATATTTTTCATGAAAAACCGAATCTAAGTATCAATAAAACTGAGTTTAGAAGCCAAGAAATAAAGAAACTGCTGACAAAAAGACTAGATATTTGATTTAAACAATTATTCATGCGTTTTTGTCCAAATATGGAAAGTAGGCGATAACAATGAAATTCGGAATTAATTTTTCAGGCAAATCGAATTCTTTTATCAATAAAACTGAGTTTGGAAGTTGAGAAATACAGAAACTGCTGGCAAAAACGACGAGATATTTCATGTAATCAATTATTCACATGTTTTCATCTAAATATGAAAAGTGGGCGAAATTTAACGAATCTTGGAATGAATTTTTCTAGAAAAACCAAATTAATGTATCAATAAAACTGTGTTTGGAAGCTGATAAATACAGAAACTTCTGACATAAATGACTAGATATTTATTTAATCAACTATTAACACGTTTTCGTCTAAATATGGAAAGTGGGAGAAAACTAACGAAACTCCAAATGATATTTTTCAAGAAAAATCGAATCAGTGTATCACTAAAACTGAGTTTGGAAGCTTAGAAATGTAGAAACTGCTGAAGAAACGACCAGATATTTGATTTAATGAATTATTTACTCGTTTCGTCTAAATATGGAAAGTGGGTGAAAACAAATGAAACTCGGAATGATTTTTTCGTGGAAAATCGAATACCTTTATCAGTAAACTGAGTATGGAACATGGGAAATAAAGAAAGTGTTGACAGAAACGACCAGATATTTGATTCATTGAACTATTTACGCGTTTCATCTAAATATGGAAAGGAGACGGAAAAAAACGAAACTCGGAATGATTTTTTCGTGTAAAATCGAATCACTTTATCAATAAAACTGAGTTTGGAAGTTGAGAAATACAAAAACATTTGACATAAAACGACCAGATATTTTATTTAATTAATTATTCACGCGTTTTCGACTAAATATTGAAAGTGGGCGAAAACTAACGAATTTCCGAATGATATTTTCAAGAAAAATCGAATCCCAGTATTAATAAGGAGTTTGAAAGCTGAGAAATACAGAGACTGCTGACAGAAAACGACCAGATATTTGATTTAGTTAATCATTCACGCGTTTTCGTCTAAATATGGAAAGTGGCCCAAAACTGACGAAACTCCGCATAATATTTTTCATGAAAAACCGAATCCAAGTATTAATAAACTATAGTTTGGAAGCTGAGAAATAAAAAAACTGCTGACAAAAACGACCAGATATTTGATTTAATGAATTATTTATTCCTTTCGTTTAAATATGGAAAGTGGGCGAAAACAAACGAAACTCTGAATGAATTTTTCCCCCGAATCCCTTTATCAATAAAACTGAGCATGGAACCTGAGAAATATAGAAACTGCTAAGAGAACGACTAGATTTTTTTATTAATGAATTACTTACGTGTTTCATCTAAATATGGTAAGTGGGCGATAATAAACGAAACTCAGAATGATTTTTTGTACAAAATCGAATCTCTTTATCAATAAAACTAAGTTTGAGTGCTGAAAATACAAAAACTACAGACATAAACGACCAGATATTTTATTTAATTAATTAGTCACGTGTTTTCGATTAAATGTAAAAAGTGGGCGAAACTGATGAATTTTCGAATGATATTTTTTAAGAAAAATCGAATCCTGGTGTTAATAAAACGGAGTTTGAAAGCTGAGAAATACAGACACTGCTGACAAAACGACCAAATATTTAATTTAATTAATTATTTACGCGTTTTCGTCTAAATATGGAGAGTGGGCGAACACTGCGTCACTCCGCATGATATTTTTCATGAAAAACCGAATCCAAGTATCAATAAAACTGAGTTGCGAAGCCAAGAAATAAAGAAACTGCTGATAAAAAGGCTAGATATTTGATTTATACAATTATTCGTGCGTTT
The DNA here is from genome assembly GCA_947069175.1 of Scalesia atractyloides. Taxonomy (NCBI): domain Eukaryota; kingdom Viridiplantae; phylum Streptophyta; class Magnoliopsida; order Asterales; family Asteraceae; genus Scalesia; species Scalesia atractyloides. Next base: position 47,123,697 of record CAMTDV010000015.1, on the reverse strand, counting down.
TCGTCTAAATATGGAAAGTGGGCGAAAACTGTTGAAATTCGGAATGAATTTTTCGGGAAAATCGAATCCCTTTGTCAATAAAACTGAGTTTGGAAGCTGAGAAATACAGAAACTGCTACGAAAAACGACAAGATATTTCATTTAATCAATTTCACACGTTTTCGTCAAAATTTCGTATCGTTCATGAATCGTGTAAGTTGTACCAAAACTTAGGGTTAGCACATTTAGGGTTTTGGGCATAATTAGGGTTTGGGACAGTAAGTGTGTACTTAACTTTATCAGGGTTGTCACATACCTCTGTTATACATTGTAGGTCATGTGTTAACCCATTCCGGGAAGTCCCATCAGAGGGAATATTTACGTAGAAGTGTTATATCAAGGACTTAGAAACGTTGTCGCACATCTGGTGCCAATCAATGGATCAAATTGATATTGGAAAATTATTAGCAAAACGTACCAAGATTAAGTATCACAGAGTGCAAACCAAGAGATAGTACCCCCTAGATAGTGGGTTAAAACTGATGAATTTCCAAATGATATTTTTCAAGAAAAATCGAATATTAATAAAACGGAGTTTGAAAGCTGAGAAACGCAAAAAACTACTGAGAGAAAACGACCGGATATTTGATTTAATTAATTATTCACGTGTTTTCGTATAAATATGGAATGTGGGCGAAAACTAACGAAACTCCGCATGATATATTTATCATGAAAAACCGAATCCAAGTATCAATAAAACTTATTTTGGAAGCTGAGAAATAAATAAACTGCTGGCAAAAACGACTAGATATTTGATTGAATCAATTATTCACGCGTTTTCGTCTAAATGTGGAAAGTGGGCGAACAATGACCAAACTCTGCATGATATTTTTGATAAAAAAAAACCGAATCCAAGTATCAATAAAACTGAGTTTGAAAGCTGAGAGATAAAGAAATTGCTGACAAAAACGACTAGATATTTGATTTAACCAATTATTAACGCGTTTTCATCTTAATATGGAAAGTGGGAGAAAACTTATGAAATTCGGATTAATTTTTCGGGAAAATCGAATTCTTTTATAATAAAAATGAGTTTGGAAGCTGAGAAATAGAGAAACTGCTGGCAAAAACGAGGAGATATTTCATTTAATCAATTATTCACTTGTTTTGGTCTAAATATGAAAAGTGGGCGAAATTTAACGAATCTTGGAATAAATTTTTGGTGAAAAACCAAATAAAAGTATCAATAAAACTGTGTTTGGCAGCTGATAAATACAGAAACTTCTGACTTAAACAACCAGATACTTATTTAATCAACTATTAACACGTTTTCATCTAAATATGGAAAGTGGGAGAAAACTAACGGAACTCCAAATGATATTTTTCAAGAAAAATCGAATCACTGTATTACTAAAACTGAGTTTGGAAGCTTAGAAATGTAGAAACTGCCGACAAAAATGACCAGATATTTGATTTAATGAATTATTTACGCGTTTCGTCTAAATATGGAAAGTGGGCGAAAACAAATGAAACTCGGAATGATTTTTTCGTGGAAAATCGAATACCTTTATCAGTAAACTGGGTAAGGAACATGGGAAATAAAGAAAATGTTGACAGAAACGACCAGATATTTGATTTAATGAATTATTTACGCGTTTCGTCTAAATATGGAAAGGTGACGAAAACAAACGAAACTCGGAATGAATTTTTCGTGTAAAATCGAATCTCTTTATCAATAAAACTGAGTTTGGAAGTTGAGAAATACAAAAACTGTTGACATAAACGACCAGATATTTTATTTAATTAATTATTCACGCGTTTTCGACTAAATATTGAAAGTGGGCGAAAACTAACGAATTTCCGAATGATATTTTCAATAAAAATCGAATCCTAGTATTAATAAAACCGAGTTTGAAAGCTGAGAAATACAGAAACTGCTGACAGAAACGACCAGATATTTGATTTAATTAATCGTTCACGCGTTTTGGTCTAAATATAGAAAGTGGCCGAAAACTGACGAAACTCCACACGATATTTTTCATGAAAAACCGAATCCAAGTTTTAATAAACTGAGTTTGGAAGCTGAGAAATAAAAAACAGCTGACAAAAACGACCAGATATTTGATTTAATGAATTATTTATTACTTTCATTTAAATATGGAAAGTGGGCGAAAACAAACGAAACTCTGAATGAATATTTCATGGAAAATCTAATCCCTTTATCAATAAAACTGAGCATGGAACCTGAGATATATAGTAACTGCTGACAGAACGACTAGATGTTGATTTAATGAATTATTTACGTGTTTCATCTAAATATGGTAAGTGAGCGATAACAAACGAAACTCGGAATGAATTTTTCGTGCAAAATCGAATCTCTTTTTCAATAAAACTAAGTTTGAGTGCTGAAAATACAAAAACTACAGACATAAACGACCAGATATTTTATTTAATTAATTATTCACGTGTTTTAGACTAAATGTAGAGAGTGGGCGAAACTGACGAATTTTCGAATGATATTTTTCAAGAAAAATCGAATCTTGGTGTTAATAAAACCGAGTTTGAAAGCTGAGAAATACAAACACTGCTGACAGAAACAACCAAATATTTAATTTAATTAATTATTTACGCGTTTTCGTCTAAATATGGAAAGTGGGCGAAAACTGCCGTCACTCCGCATGATATTTTTCATGAAAAACCGAATCCAAGTATCAATAAAACTGAGTTTGGAAGCCGAGAAATTAAGAAACTGCTGACAAAAAGACTAGATATTTGATTTAAACAATTATTCATGCGTTTTCGTCTAAATATGGAAAGTGGGCGAAAACTAATGAAATTCGGAATGAATTTTTCGGGAAAATCGAATCCCTTTATCAATAAAACTGAGTTTGGAAGCTGAGAAATACAAAAACTGCTCTGAAAAACGACAAGATATTTCATTAATCAATTTCACACGTTTTCATCTAAATTTCGTATCGTTTCGTGAATCGTGTAAGTCGTACCAAAACTTAGGGTTAGCACATTTAGCGTTTTGGGCATAATTAGGGTTTGGGACAGTAAGGGTGTACTTAACTTTATCTGGGTTGTCACATACCTCTGTTATACATTGTAGGTCATGTGTTAACCCATTCCGGGAAGTCCCATCAGAGGGAATATTTACGTAGAAGTTTTATATCAAGGACTTAGAGACGTTGTCGCACATCTGGTGCCAATCAATGGATCAAATTGATATTGGCAAATTATTAGCAAAACGTACCAAGATTAAGTATCACAGAGTGCAAACCAAGAGATAGTACCCCCTAGATAGTGGGTGAAAACTGATGAATTTCCGAATGATATTTTTCAAGGAAAATAGAATATTAATAAAATGTAGTTTGAAAGCTGAGAAATGCAAAAACTGCTGAGAGAAACGACCGGATATTTAATTTAATTAATTATTCACGCATTTTCGTATAAATATGGAAAGTGGACGAAAACTAACGAAACTCCCCATAATACATTTTTCATGAAAAACGGAATCCAAGTATCAATAAAACTTATGGAAGCTGAGAAATAAAGAAACTGCTGACAAAAACGACTAGATATTTTATTGAATCAATTATTCACGCGTTTTCGTCTAAATGTGGAAAGTGGGCGAACAATGACGAAACTCTGCATTATATTTTTGATAAAAAACCGAATCCAAGTATCAATAAAACTGAGTTTGAAAGCTGAGAGATAAAGAAACTGCTAACAAAAACGAGTAGATATTTGATTTAACCAATTATTAACGCGTTTTCATCTTAATATGGAAAGTGGGAGAAAACTTATGAAACTCGGATTAATTTTTCGGGAAAATGGATTCTTTTATTAATAAAACTAAGTCTGGAAGCTTAGAAATATAGAAACTGCTGGCAAAAACGACGAGATATTTCATTTAATCAATTAGTCACACGTTTTGGTCTAAATATGAAAAGTGGGCGAAATATAACTTATCTTGGAATAAATTTTTCGTGAAAAACCAAATTAATGTATCAATAAAACTGTGTTTGGCAGTTGATAAATACAGAAACTTCTGACTTAAACAACAAGATATTTATTTAATCAACTATTAACACGTTTTCATCTAAATAAATAAGTGGGAGAAAACTAACAAAACTCCAAATGATATTTTTCAAGAAAAATCGAATCACTGTATCACTAAAACTGAGTTTGGAAGCTTAGAAATGTAGAAACTGCTGACAGAAACGACCAGATATTTGATTTAATGAATTATTTACGCGTTTCGCCTAAATATAGAAAGTGGGCGAAAACAAATGAAACCCGGAATGATTTTTTCGTGTAAAATCGAATCCCTTTATCAGTAAACTGAGTATGGAACATGGGAAATAAAGAAAATGTTGACAGAAACGACCAGATATTTGATTTAATGAATTATTTAGGCGTTTCATCTAAATATGGAAAGGGGACGAAAATAAACGAAACTCGGAATGAATTTTTCGTGTAAAATCGAATCTCTTTATCAATAAAACTGAGTTTGGAAGTTGAGAAATACATAAACTGTTGACATAAACGACCAGATATTTTATTTAATTAATTATTCACGCGTTTTCGACTAAATATTGAAAGTGGGTGAAAACTAACGAATTCCGAATGATATGTTCAAGAAAAATCGAATCCCAGTATTAATAAAACGGAGTTTGAAAGCTAAGAAATACAGAAACTGCTGACAGACGACCAGATATTTGATTAATTAATCACTCACTCGTTTTCGTCTAAATATGGAAAGTGGCCAAAAACTGACAAAACTCCGCACCATATTTTTTATGAAAAACCGAATCCAAGTGTTTGGAAGCAGAGAAATAAAAAAACTGCTGACAAAACGACCAGATATTTGATTTAATGAATTATTTATTACTTTCGTTTAAATATGGAAAGTGGGCGAAAACAAACGAAACTCTGAATGAATTTTTCGTGGAAAATCGAATCCCTTTATCAATAAAACTGAGCATGGAACCTGAGAAATATAGAAACTGCTGACAGAACGACTAGATATTAGATTTAATGAATTATTTACGTGTTTCATCTAAATATGGTAAGTGGGCGATAACAAACGAAACTCGGAATGAATTTTTCGTGCAAAATTAAATCTCTTTTTCAATAAAACTAAGTTTGAGTGCTGAAAATACAAAAACTACAGACATAAACGACCAGATATTTTATTTAATTAATTATTCACGTGTTTTAGACTAAATGTAGAGAGTGGGCGAAACTGACGAATTTTCGAATGATATTTTTCAAGAATAATCGAATCCTGGTGTTAATAAAACCAAGTTTGAAAGCTGAGAAATACAGACACTGCTGACAGAAACGACCAAATATTTAATTTAATTAATTATTTACGCGTTTTCGTCTAAATATGGAAAGTGGACGAAAACTGCCGTCACTCCGCATGATATTTTTCATGAAAAACCGAATCCAATTATCAATAAAACTGAGTTTGGAAGCCGAGAAGTAAAGAAACTGCTGACAAAAAGACTAGATATTTGATTTAAACAATTATTCATGCGCTTTCGTCTAAATATGGAAAGTGGGCGAAAACTAATGAAATTCGGAATGAATTTTTCGGGAAAATCGAATCCCTTTATCAATAAAACTGAGTTTGGAAGCTGAGAAATACAAAAACTGCTCTGAAAAACGACAAGATATTTCATTTAATCAATTTCACACGTTTTCATCTAAATTTTGTATCGTTTCGTGAATCGTGTAAGTCGTACCAAAACTTAGGGTTAGCACATTTAGGGTTTTGGGCGTAATTAGGGTTTGGGACAGTAAGGGTGTACTTAACTTTATTAGGGTTGTCACATACCTCTGTTATACATTGTAGGTCATGTGTTAACCCATTCCGGGAAGTCCCATCAGAGGGAATATTTACGTAGAAGTTTTATATCAAGGACTTAGAGACGTTGTCGCACATCTGGTGCCAATCAATGGATCAAATTGATATTGGCAAATTATTAGCAAAACGTACCAAGATTAAGTATCACAGAGTGCAAACCAACAGATAGTACCCCTAGATAGTGGGTGAAAACTGATGAATTTCCGAATGATATTTTTCAAGGAAAATAGAATATTAATAAAATGTAGTTTGAAAGCTGAGAAATGCAAAAACTGCTGAGAGAAACGACCGGATATTTGATTTAATTAGTTATTCACGCGTTTTCGTATAAATATGGAATGTGGCGAAAACTAACGAAACTCCGCATGATATATTTTTCATGAAAAACGGAATCCAAGTATCAATTAAACTTATTTTGGAAGATGAGAAATAAAGAAACTGCTGACAAAAAACGACTATATATTTGATTGAATCAATTATTCACGTGTTTTCGTATAAATATGGAAAGTGGGCGAAAACTAACGAAACTCCGCATGATATATTTTTCATGAAAAACGGAATCCAAGTATCAATAAAACTTATTTTGGAAGCTGAGAAATAAAGAAACTGCTGACAAAAACAACTAGATATTTGATTTAACCAATTATTAAAGCGTTTTCATCTTAATATGGAAAGTGGGAGAAAACTTATGAAACTCGGAATTAATTTTTCAGGAAAATCGAATTCTTTTATTAATAAAACTGAGTTTGGAAGTTGAGATATAAAGAAACTGCTGGCAAAAACGACGAGATATTTCATTTAATTAATTATTCACACGTTTTCGTCTAAATATGAAAAGTGGGCGAAATTTAACGAATCTTGGAATGAATTTTTCGTGAAAAACTAAATTAATGTATCAATAAAATTGTGTTTGGCAGCTGATAAGTATAGAAACTTCTGACTTAAACCACCAGATGTTTATTTAATCAACTATTAACACATTTTCATCTAAATATGGAAAGTGGGAGAAAACTAACGAAACTCCAAATGATATTTTTCAAGAAATATCGAATCACTGTATCAATAAAACTGAGTTTAGAAGCTTAGAAATGTGGAAACTGCTGACAGAAATGACCAGATATTTGATTTATGAATTATTTACGCGTTTCATCTAAATATGGAAAGTGGGCGAAAACAAATGAAACTCGGAATGATTTTTTTGTGGAAAATCGAATCCCTTTATCAGTAAACTGAGTATGGAACATGGGAAATAAAGAAAACGTTGAAAGAAACGAGCAGGTATTTGATTTAATGAATTATTTACGTGTTTCGTCTAAATATGGAAAGGGGACGAAAACAAACGAAACTCGGAATGAATTTTTCGTGTAAATCGAATCTCTTTATCAATAAAACTGAGTTTGGAAATTGAGAAATACAAAAACTGTTGACATAAACGACCAGATATTTTATTTAATTATCTATTCACTCGTTTTCGACTTAATATTGAAAGTGGGCGAAAACTAATGAATTTCCGAATGATATTTTTCAAGAAAAATCGTATCCTAGTATTAATAAAACAGAGTTTGAACGCTCAGAAATACAGAAACTGCTGACAGAAACGACCAGATATTTGATTTAATTAATCATTCACACGTTTTCATCTAAATATGGAAAGTGGCCGAAAACTGAGGAAACTCCGCATGATATTTTTAATGAAAAACCGAATCCAAGTATTAATAAACCTGAGTTTGGAAGCTGAGAAATAAAAAACTGCCGACAAAAACACCAGATATTTGATTTGATAAATTATTTATTCCTTTTGTTTAAATATGGAAAGTGGGCGAAAAATGATGAAACTCGGAATGAATTTTATGAAAAATCGAATCCCTTGATCAATAAAACATAGTTTCGAACCTAAGAAATACAGAAACTGCTGACAAAAATGACCAGATTTTTGATTTAATGATTTATTTACGCGTTTCGTCTAAATATGGAAAGTGGGCGAAACAAATCGAATCCCTTTATCAAAAATTGAGTTGAAAGCTGAGAAATACAAAATCTGCTGACAGAAACGACCCGATATTTGATTTAATTAATTATTCACGCTTTTCATCTAAATATGTAAAGTGGGCTAAACTGACGAAACTCCGCATGATATTTTTCATGTAAAACCGAATCCAAGTATTAATAAAACTGATTTTGGAAGCTGAGAAATAAAGAAACTGCTGATAAAAACGAGTATATTTTTTGATTTAACCAATTATTCATGTGGTTTCTTCTAAATATAGAAAGTATACGAAAACGGAAGAAACTCGAATGACTTTTTCGGGAAAATCGAATCTCATTATCAATAAAACATAGTTTCGAACCTGAGAAATACAGAAACTGCTGAAAAAACGACCAGATATTTGACTTAATGGATTATTTACGCGTTGCGTCTAAATATGAAAAATGGGCGAAAAAACAACGAAATTCGGAATGAAGTTTCCATGCAAAATCAAATCCCTTTATCAATAAAATTGAGTTTTGAAGCTGAGAAATACAAAAACTGCTAACAAAAAAGACAAGATATTTTATGTAATCAATGATTCACACGTTTTCGTCTAAATATAGAAAGTGGGCGAAAACTGACGAATTTCCAAATAATATTTTTCAAGAAAAATCGAACCCATTATAAATAAAACGGAGTTTGAAAGCTGAGAAATGCATAAACTAATGTCAGAAACGACCAGATATTTGATTTAATTAATTATTCACGTGTTTTCATCTAAATATATAAAGTGGGCGAAAACTAACGAAACTCCGCATGATATTTTTCATGAAAAATCGAATCCAAGTATCAATAAAACTGAGTTTGGAAGTTGAGAAATAAAGAAACTGGTGACAAAAATGACTAAATATTTGATTTAATCAATTATTTACACGTTTTCGTCTAAATGTGGAAAGTGGTCGAACACTGACGAAACTCTGCATAATATTTTTCATGAAAAATCGAATCCAAGTATCAATAAAACCGAGTTTGGAAGCTGAGAGATAAAGAAACTGCCGACAAAAACAACTAGATATTTGATTTAATTAATTATTACGCGTTTTCGTCTAAATATGGAAAGTGGACGAAAACTCATGAAACTCGGAATGAATTTTTCGGGAAAATCGAATCCCTTTATCAATAAAACATAGTTTCGAACCTGAGAAATATAGGAACTGCTGACAAAAATGACCAGATTTTTGATTTAATGATTTATTTACACGTTTTCGTCTAAATATGGAAAGTGGGCGAAAACTGTCGTCACTCCACATGATATTTTTCATGAAAAACCGAATTCAAGTATCAATAAAACCGAGTTTGGAAGCTAAGAGATTAAGAAACTGCTGACAAAAACAACTAGATATTTGATTTAATCAATTCTTCACGTGTTTTCGTCTAAATATGGAAAGTGGGAGAAAACTGATGAAACTCGGAATGAATTTTTCGGGAAAATCGAATCCCTTTATCTATAAAACTGAGTTTGGAAGCCGAGAAATACGAAAACTGCTAACAAAAATGACAAGATATTTTAAATAATCGATTATTCACACCTTTTCGTCTTAATATGAAAAGTGGGCGAAATTTAACGAAAGTTGGAATGAATTTTTTGTAAAAAACCGAATTAGTGTATCATTAAAAGTATGTTTGGTAGATGATAAATACAGAAACTTCTGGCATAAATGACCACATATTTATTTAATCAACTATTAACGCGTTTTCTACTAAATATGGAAAGTGGCTGAAAACTAACGAAACTCTGATGATATTTTTCAAGAAAACTGAAATCGCTGTATCAATAAAACTGAGTTTGGAAGCTGAAAAATGTAGAAACTGCTAACATAAATGACCAGGTGTTTGATTTAATGTATTATTTACGCGTTTCGTCTAAATATGGAAAGTGGGCGAAAATAAACGAACGTCGGAATGATTTTTTTCATGGAAAATCGAATCCCTTTATCAATAAAACTGAGTATGAAACCTGAAAAATACAGAAACTGCTGACAGAAACGACCATATATTTTCCATGAAAAATCGAATCCCAGTATTAATAAAACGGAGTTTGAATGCTGAGAAATGCAAAAACTGCTAACATAAATGACCAGATATTTGATTTAATTAATTATTCACGCGTTTTCCTATAAATATGGAAAGTGGGCGAAAACTAACAAAACTCCGCATGATATATTTTTCATGAAAAATCGAATCCCTGTATTGATAAAACGGAGTTTGAAAGCTGGGAAATAGAGAAAGTGCTGACAGAAACGACCAGATATATGATTGAATTAATTATTCATGCGTTTTCATATAAATACGTAAAGTGGGCGAACACTGACGAAACTCTGCATGATATTTTCATGAAAAACCGAATCCAAGTATCAATAAAACTAAGTTTGGAAGCTGAGAGATAAAGAAACTGCTGACAAAAACGACTAGATATTTGATTTAATCAATTATTCACGCGCTTTCGTCTAAATATAGAAAATGGGCGAAAACTAATGAAACCCGGAATGAATTTTTCTAGAAATTCGAATTCTTTTATCAATAAAACATAGTTTCGAACCTGAGAAATACAGAAAACTGCTGACAAAAACGACCAGATATTTGATTTATTGAATTATTTACGCGTTTTGTCTAAATATGGAAAATGAGCGAAAACCAACGAAATTCGGAATAAAGTTTTCGTGCAAAATCGAATCTCTTTATAAATAAAACTGAGTTTGTAAGCTGAGAAAAACAAAAACTGCTGACATAAACGACCAGATATTTTATTTAATTAAATATTCACGCATTTTGACTAAATATTGAAAGTGGGGCGAAAACTAACGAATTTCCGAATGATATTTTTCATGAAAAATCGAATCCCAGTATTAATAAAACGGAGTTTAAAAGCTGAGAAATACAGAAACTGCTGACAGAAATGGCCGGATATTTGATTTAATTAATTATTCACGCGTTTTCGTCTAAATATGGAAAGTGGGCGAACATTGACGAAACTCTGAAATGATATTTTTCGTGAAAAACCGAATCTAATTATTAATAAAGCTGAGAAATAAAGAAACTGCTGACAAAAACACTAAATATTTGATTTAATCAATTATTCACGCGTTATCGTCTAAATGTGGAAAGTGATCGAACACTGACGAAATTTAGCATGATATTTTCATGGAAAAACGAATCCAAGTATCAATAAAACTGAGTTTACAAGCTGAGAGATAAAGAAACTGCTGAAAAACGACTAGATATTTGATTTAATCAATTATTAACACGTTTACTGATGAAACTAGAAGTTGAGAAATACAGAAACTGCTGCCAAAAACGACGAGATATTTCGTTTAATAAATTATTCACACGTTTTCGTCAAAATATGAAAAGTGAGCGAAATTTAAAGAATCTTGGAATGAATTTTTCATGAAACACCGAATTACTATATCAATAAAAGTGTGTTTGGAAGCTGATCAATACAGAAACTTATGACATAAATGACCAGATATTTATTTAATCAACTATTAACATGTTTTCGTATAAATATGGAAAGTGGGCGAAAACTAACGAAACTCCAAATGATATTTTTCAAAAAAATAAAATCTCTGTATCACTGAAACTAAGTTTGAAAGCTTAGAAATGTAGAAACTGCTGACAGAAACGACCAGATATTTGATTTAATGATTTATTTACGTGTTTCGTCTAAATATGGAAAGTGGGAGAAAACTGATGAAACTCGGAATCATTTTTTCGTGCAAAATCGAATTCCTTTATCAATAAAACTGAGTATGGAACCTGGGAAATACAGAAAATGCTGACAGAAACAACCTGATATTTGATTTAATGAATTATTTACGCGTTTCATTTAAATATGGAAATTGGATGAAAACAAACGAAACTCGGAATGAATTTTTTGTGTAAAATCGGATCTCTTTATCAATAAAACTGAGTTTGGAAGCTGAGAAATACAAAAACAGTTGACATAAACGACCAGATATTTTATTTAATTAAATATTCACGCATTTTGACTAAATATTGAAAGTGGGCGAAAACTAACGAATTTCCGAATGATATTTTTGGAGAAAAATCGAATCCCTGTATTGATTAAATGGAGTTTGAAAGCTGGGAAATACAGAAAGTGCTGACAGAAACGACCAGATATTTGATTTAATTAATTATTCACGCGTTTTCGTCTAAATATGTAAAGTGGGCGAAAACTAACAAAACTCCGTATGATATTTTTTATGAAAAACTGAATCCAAGTATCAACAAAACTGAGTTTGGAAGCTGAGAAATAAAGAAAATACTGACAAAAACGACTAGATATTTGATTTAATCAACTATTCACGCGTTTTCGTCTAAATGTAGGAAGTGGTCGAACACTGACGAATTCTACATGATATGTTTCATGAAAAACCGAATCCAATTATCAATAAAACTGAGTTTGGAATCTGAGAGATAAAGAAACTGCTGACAAAAATGACTAGATATTCGATTTAATCAATTATTTACGCGTTTTTGTCTAAATATGGAAAGTGGGAGAAAACTAATGAAACTCGGAATGAATTTCTCGGAAAAATCGAATCCTATATCTATAAAACTGAGTTTGGAAGTAGAGAAAGAAATACGGAAACTGATGACAAAAACGACAAGATATTTTATATAATCGATTATTCACAAGTTTTCGTTTAAATATGAAAAGTGGGCAAAATTTAACGAAAGTCAGAATGAATTTTTCGTAAAAAACCGAATCAGTGTATCATTAAAACTGTGTTTGGAAGCTGATAAATACAGAAACTTCTAGCATAAATGACCAGATATTTATTTGATCAACTATTAACGCATTTTCTACTAAATATGGAAAGTGGCAGAATACTAACGAAACTCCGAATGTATTTTTCAAGAAAAATGGAATCGTGGTATCAATAAAAGTGAGTTTGTAAGCTGAGAAATGTAGAAACTGATGACAGAAATGACCAGGTATTTGATTTAATAAATGATTTACGTGTTTTGTCTAAACATGGAAAGTGGGTGAAAACAAGCGAAAGTCGGAATGAATTTTTTCGTGGAAAATCGAATCTCTCTATCAATAAAACTGAGTATGAAACCTGAGAAACACAGAAACTACCGATAGAAATGACTAGATATTTTTCAAGAAAAATCGAATCTCAGTATTAATAAAACGAAGTTTGAAAGCTGAGAAATGCAAAAACTGCTAACTAAAATGACCAGATATTTGATTTAATTAATTATTCACGTTTTTCTTATAAATATGGAAAGTGGACGAAACTAACGAAACTCCGCATGATATATTTTTCATGAAAAACCGAATCCAAGTATCAATAAAACTGAGTTTGGAAGCTGAAAAATAAAGAAACTGCTGACAGAAACGACTATATATTTGATTGAATCAATCATTCACACGTTTTCGTCTAAATGTGGAAAGTGGGCGAACACTGACGAAACTCTGCATGATATTTTTCATGAAAAACCGAATCCAAGTATCAATAAAACTAAGTTTGGAAGTTGAGAGATAAAGAAACTGCTGACAAAAACGACGAGATATTTGACTTAATCAATTACTAACGCGTTTTTGTCTAAATATTGAAAGTGGGAGAAAACCAATGAAACTCGGAATGAATTTTTCTAGAAATTCGACTTCTTTTATCAATAAAACTGAGTTTGGAAGCCGAGAAATACAGAAACTGCTGGCAAAAACGACGATATATTTTTTAAACAATTATTCACACGTTTTGGTCTAAATAAAAAAAAGTGAGCGAAATTTAACGAATCTTAGAATGAATTTTTGTGAAAAACCGAATTACTGTATCAACAAATCTGTGTTTGGAAGCTGATAAATATAGAACCGGAAGCTGATAAAAACAGAAACTTCTGACATAAACGAGCAGATATTTATTTAATCAACGATTAACACGTTTTTCGTCTAAATATGGAAAGTTGGCGAGAACTAACGAAACTCTAAATGATATTTTTCAAGAAAAATCGAATTCATATATCAATAAAACTGAGTTTGGAAGCTAAATGTAGAAACTGCTAACAGAAACGACCAGGTATTTGATTTAATGAATTACTTACGCGTTTCGTCTAAATATGGAAAGTGGGCGAAAACAAACGAAAGTCGGAATGAATTTTTCATGTAAAATCGAATCCTTTTATCAATAAAACAGAGTATGGAACCTGGTAAATACAGAAAATGCTAACAGAAACGGCCAGATATTTGATTTAATGAATATTTACGCGTTTCATCTACATATGGAAAGGGGACGAAAACAAATGAAACTCGGAATGAATTTTTCGTGTAAAATCGAATCTCTTTATCAATAAAACTAAGTTTGGAAGCTGAGAAATACAAAAACTGTTGACACAAATGACCAGATATTTTATTTAATTAATTATTCACGCATTTTCGACTAAATATTGAAAGTGGGCGAAAACTAACGAATTTCCGAATGATATTTTGCAAGAAAAATCGAATCACAGTATTAATAAAATGGAGTTTGAAAGCTGAGAAATACAGAAAGTGCTGACAGAAACGACCAGATATTTGATTTAATTAATTATTCACGCGTTTTCGTCTAGATATGGATAGTGGCCGAAAACTGACGAAACTCTGCATGATATTTTTCATGAAAAACCAAATCCAATTATTAATAAACATGAGTTTGGAAGCTGAGAAATAAAGAAACCACTGACAAAAACGACTAGATATTTGATTTAATTATTTACGCGTTTTCTTCTAAATATGGAATGTGAAACTCGGAATGAATTTTTCGGGAAATCAAATCCCTTTATCTATAAAACATAGTTTTGAACATGAGAAATTCAAAAACTGCTGACAAAAACAACCAGATATTTGATTTAATGAATTATTTAAGCGTTTCGTCTAAATATGGAAAGTGGACGAAAACAAACGAAATTCGGAATAAAGTTTCGTGCAAAATCGAATCCTTTTATAAAAAAACTGAGTTTGGAAACTGAGAAAAACAAAAACTGCTGACATAAACGACCAGATAATTTTTTATTAATTATTTACGCGTTTTCGACTAAATATTGAAAGTGGGCGAAAACTGACGAATTTACGAATTATATTTTTCATGAAAAATCGAATTCCAGTATTAATAAAACGGAGTTTGAAAGCTGAGAAATACAGAAACTGCTGATTGAAACGGCCGGATATTTGATTTAATTAATAATTCACGCGTTTTGGTCTAAATATGGAAAGTGGGCGAACACTGACGAAACTCCGCATGATATTTTTCGTGAAAAACCGAATTTAATTATTAATAAAGCGGAGTTTGGAAGCTGATAAATAAAGAAACTGCTGACAAAAACGACTAGATATTTGATTTATTCAATTATTTATGCGCTTTCGTCTAAATATGGAAAGTGGGAGAAAACTGATGAAACTCGGAATGAATTTTTCAGGAAAATCGAATCCCATTATCTATAAAACTGAGTTTGGAAGCCGAGAAATACGGAAACTGCTGACAAAAACGACAAGATATTTTATAAAATCGATTATTCACACGTTTTCGTCTAAATATGAAAAGTGGGAAAAATTTAACGAAAGTTAGAATTAATTTTTCATAAAAAACCGAAGTTGTGTATCATTAAAACTATGTTTGGAAGCTGATAAATACAGGAACTTCTGGCATAAATGACCAGATATTTATTTAATCAACTATTAACACGTTTTCTACTAAATATGGAAAGTGGCCGAAAACTAACGAACTCCGAATGATATTTTTCAAGAAAAATGAAATCGATGTATCAATAAAACTGAGCTTGGAAGCTGAGAAATGTAGAAACTGCTGACAGACTAGACCAGATATTTGATTTAATGAATTATTTACGCATTTGATCTAAATATGGAAAGTGGTTTTATTGATAAAGATATTCAATTTTCCACAAAAAATCCATTTCGACTTTCGTTTGTTTTCGCCGAGTTTGAAACCTGAGAAATACATAAACCGCTGACAGAATCGACCAGATATTTTTCAAGAAAAATCGAATCCCAGTATTAATAAAACGGAGTTTGAAAGCTGAGAAATGCAAAAAACTGCTGACAGAAATGACCAGATATTTGATTTAATTAATTATTCACGCGTTTTCGTATAAATATGGAAATTGGGTGAAAACTAACGAAACTCCGCATGATATATTTTTCATGAAAAACGAATCCAAGTATCAATAAAACTCAGTTTGGAAGCTGAGAAATAAAGAAACTGCTGACAAAAACGACTAGATATTTGATTGAATCAATTATTCACGCATTTTCGTCTAAATATGGAAAGTGGGAGAAAACCTATGAAACTCGGAATGAATTTTTCTAGAAATTCGAGTTCTTTTATCAATAAAACTGAGTTTGGAAGCTGAGAAATACTGAGAAATACAGAAACCGCTGGCAAAAACGAAGAGATATTTCATTTAATCAAGAGTAAACTGCCACTTTGGTCCCTGAGGTTTGGGCAGTTTTGCCACTTTAGTTCAAATCTCAAAACTTTTACATCTGGGTCCCTATGGTTTCAGTTTTATTGCCATTTTGGTCCAAAAGTGACATTTGTCTTCTAAAATCCTACTATTTTGTCCTATTCCTCAAGGGCAAAATGGTCATTTTAAGCATAGTATATATTATATATATAAATAAACCTCAAACTGTTTAAAATGACCATTTTGCCCTTGAGTAAAAGGACAAAATAGCAGGATTTTAGAAGACAAATATCACTTTTGGACCAAAATGGCAATAAAACTGAAACCACAGGGACCCAGATATAAAAGGTTTGAGATTTAGACTAGAGTGGCAAAACTGCCCAAACCCCAGGGACCAAAATGGCAGTTTACTCTTTAATCAATTATTCACACGTTTTCATCAAAATATGAAGAGTGAGCGAAATTTTACGAATCTTGGAATGAATTTTCCGTGAAAAACCGAATTACTGTATCAATAAAACTGTGTTTAGAAGCTGATAAATATAGAAACTTCTGACATAAACGACCAGATATTTATTTAATCAACTATTAAAACGTTTTCGTCTAAATATGGAAAGTGGGCGAAAACTAACAAAACTCCAAATGATATTTTCAAGAAAAATCGAATCCATGTATCACTAAAACTGAGTTTGGAAGCTTAGAAATGTAGAAACTGCTTACAGAAACGACCAGATATTTGATTTAATGAATTATTTACGCGTTTCGTCTAAATATGGAAAGTGGGCGAAAACAAATGAAACCCAGAATGATTTTTTCGTGCAAATCGAATCCCTTTATCAATAAAACTAAGTATGGAACCTGTGAAATACAGAAAATGCTGACAAAAACGACCTGATATTTGATTTAATGAATTATTTACGTGTTTCATCTAAATATGGAAAGGGGACGCAAACAAAGGAAACTCGGAAAGAATTTTTCGTGTAAAATCGAATCTCTTTATCAATAAAACTAAGTTTGGAAGCTGAGAAATACAAAAACTGTTGACATAAACGACCAGATATTTTATTTAATTAATTATTCACGCATTATCGACTAAATATTGAAAGTGGGTGAAAACTAACGAATTTCCGAATGATACTTTTCAATAAAAATCGATTCCTAGTCTCAATAAAACTGAGTTTGAAAGCTGAGAAATACAGAAAATGCTGACAGAAACGACCAGATATTTGATCTTATTAATTATTCACGCGTTTTCGTCTAAATAAGGATAGTGGCCGAAAACTGACGAAGATATTTTTCATGAAAAATCGAATCGACGTGTCAATAAAACTGAGTTTGGAAGTTGAGAAATAAAGAAACTGCTGACAAAAACGACTAGATATTTGATTTAATTAATTATTCACGCGTTTTCGTCTAAATGTGGAAAGTGGTCGAACACGGACGAAACTCTGCATGATATTTTTCATGAAAAAAGAATCCAAGTATCAATAAAACTGAGTTTGGAAGCTGAGAGATAAATAAACTGCTGACAAGAACGACTAGATATTTGACTTAATCCATTATTCACGCGTTTTCGTCTAAATATGGAATGTGGGAGAAAATTGATGAAACTCGGAATGAATTATTCGGGAAAATCGAATCCCTTTATTTATAAAACTGAGTTTGGAAGCCGAGAATACCGACAAAAACGACAAGATATTTTATATAATCGATTATTCACACGTTTTCGTCTAAATATGAAAAGTGGGCGAAATTTAACAAAAAGTGGGAACGATTTTCGTACAAACCGAATCAGTGTATCATTAAAACTGTGTTTTGAAGCTGATAAATACAGAAAATTATGATATAAATGACCAGATATTTATTTAATCAACTATTAACGCTTTTTCTACTAAATATGGAAAGTGGCCGAAAACTAACGAAACTCCTAATTATATTTTTCAAAAAAAATGGAATCGTTATATCAATAATACTGAGTTTGGAAGCTGAGAAATGTAGAAACTGCTGACAGAAACGTCGAGGTATTTGATTTAATAAATTATTTACGCGTTTCGTCTAAATATGGAAAGTGGGCGAAAACAAACGAAAGTCGGAATAAATTTTTCGTGGAAAATCGAATCCCTTTGTCAATAAAACTGAGTATGAAACCTAAGAAATACAGAAACTGCTGCCACAAACGACCAGATATTTTAACAAGAAAAATCGAATCCCGGTATTAAAAACGAAGTTTGAAAGCTGAGAAATGGAAAAATTGCTGACAGAAATGACCAGATATTTGATTTAATTATTTTTTCACACGTTTTCGTATAAATATAGAAAGTGGGCGAAAACTAACGAAACTCCGCATGATATATTTTTCATGAAAAATCGAATCCAACTATTAATAAAACTAAGTTTGGAAGCTGAGAAATAAAGAAACTGCTGACAAAAACGATTAGATATTTGATTGAATCAATTATTCACGCATTTTCGTCTAAATGTGGAAAGTGGGCGAACACTGACGAAACTCTGCATGATATTTTTCATGAAAAACCGAACTCAAGTATCAATAAAACTAAGTTTGGAAACTAAGAGATAAAGAAACTGCTGACAAAAACGACTAGATATTTGATTTAATCAATTATTCACGTGGTTTCGTCTAAATATAGAAAGTGTACGAAAACTAATGAAACTCGGAATGAATTTTTCTAGAAATTCGAATTCTTTTATCAATAGAACATAGTTTCGAACCTGAGAAATACAGAAACTGCTGACAAAAACAACCAGATATTTGATTTAATTAATTATTTACCTGTTTCGTCTAAATATGGAAAATGAGCGAAAACCAACGAAATTCGGAATAAAGTTTTCTTGCAAAATCGAATCTCTTTATTAATAAAACTGAGAAAAACAAAAACTGCTGACATAAACGACCAAATATTTTTTTATTAATTATTCACGCGTTTTCGACTAAATATTAAAAGTGGGCGAAAACTGAATGATATTTTTCATGAAAAATCGAATATCAATATTAATAAAACGGAGTTTGAAAGCTGAGAAATATAGAAACTGCTGATAGAAACGGCAGGATATTTGATTGAATTAATTATTCACGAGTTTTCGTCTAAATATGGAAAGTGGGCGAACACTGACGAAACTCAGAATGATATTTTCCGTGAAAAAACGAATCTAATTATTAATAAAGCTGAGTTTGGAAGCTGAGAGATAAAGAAAGTGCTGACAAAAACGACTAGATATTTGATTTAATCAATTATTCACGCGTTTTTCGTCTAAATGTGGAAAGTGGTCCAACACTGACGAAACTCTGCATGATATTTTTCATGAAAAAACCGAATTCAAGTATCAATAAAACTGAGTTGGAAGCTGAGAGATGAATACACTGCTGATAAAAACGACTAAATATTTGATTTAATCAATCATTCACGCGTTATCGTCTACATGTGGAAAGTGGTCGAACACTGACGAAATTCAGCATGATATTTTTCATGAAAAAACGTATCCAAGTATCAATAAAACTGAGTTTGGAAGCTGAGAGATAAAGAAACTGCTGAAAAAACGACTAGATATTTGATTTAATAAATTATTCACGCGTTTTCGTCTAAATATGGAAAGTGGGAGAAAACTGATGAAACTCGGAATGAATTTTTCTGGAAAATCGAATCCCTTTATCTAAAGAAACTACTGACAAAAACGACAAGATATTTTATATAATCGATTATTCAAACGTTTTCGTTTAAATATGAAAAGTGGGCGAAATTTAACGAAAGTCGGAATAACTTTTTTGTAAAAAACCGAATCAGTGTATCATTAAAACTGTTTTTGGAAGCTGATAAATACAGAAACTTCTGGCATAAATGACAAGATATTTATTTAATCAAGTATTAACGCGTTGTCTACTAAATATGGAAAGTGGCCGAAAACTAACGAAACTCCGAATGATATCTTTCAAGAAAACTGGAATCGCTGTATCAATAAAACTGACTTTGGAAGCTGAGAAATGTAGAAACTGCTGACAGAAATGACCAGGTATTTGATTTAATGAATTATTTACGCGTTTCATCCAAATATGGAAAGTGGGCGAAAATAAACGAAACTCAGAAAGAATTTTTGTGGAAAATCGAATCCCTTTATCAATGAAACTGAGTATGAAACCTTAGAAATACAGAAACTGCTTACAGAAACGACCAGATATTTTAACAAGAAAAATCGAATCCCAGTATTAATAACGGAGTTTGAAAGCTGAGAAATTCAAAAACTGCTGACAGAAATGACCACATATTTAATTAATTATTCACGCGTTTTCTTATAAATATGGAAAGTGGGCGAAAACTAACAAAACTCCGCTTGATATATTTTTCATGAAAAACCGAATTCAAGTATCAATAAAACTGAGTTTGGAAGCTCAGAAATAAAGAAACTGCTGACAAAAACGACTAGATATTTGATTGAATCAATTATTCACGCGTTTTCGTCTAAATGTGGAAAATGGGTGAACACTGACGAAACTCTGCATGATATTTTTCATGAAAAACCGAATCCAAGTATCAATAAAACTAAGTTTGGAAGCTGAGAGATAAAGAAACTTCTGACAAAAACAACTAGATATTTGATTTAATCAATTATTCCACGGTTTCGTCTAAATATAAAAAGTGGGCGAAAACTGATTAAACTCAGTATAAATTTTTCTAGAAATTCGAATTCTTTTATCAATAAAACATAGTTTCGAACCTCAGAATACTGAAATTGCTGACAAAAACGACCAGATATTTGATTTAATGAATTATTTACGCGTTTGTATAAATATGGAAAATGAGCGAAAACCAACGAAATTCGGAATAAAGTTTTCATGCAAAATCGAATCTCTTTATTAATAAAATTGAGTTTGGAAGCTGAGAAAAACAAAAAATGCTGACATAAACGACCCAATATTTTTTATTAATTATTCACGCGTTTTCGACTAAATATTGAAAGTGGGCGAAAACTAACGAATTTCCGAATGATATTTTGCATGAAAAGTCGAATCCTAGTATTAATAAAACAGAATTTGAATGCTGAGAAATACAGAAACTGCTGACAGAAACGGCCGGATATTTGATTTAATTAATTTTTCACGCGTTTTCGTCTAAATATGGAAAGTGGGCGAACACTGACGAAACTCTGCATGATATTTTTTCGTGAAAACCAAATTTAAGTATCAATAAAACTGAGTTTGGAAGCTGAGAGATAAATGAACTGCTGACAAAAACGACTAAATATTTGATTTACTCAATTATTCACGCGTTATTGTCTAAATGTGGAAAGTGGTCGAACACTGACGAAATTCAGCATGATATTTTTCATGAAAAAAATGAATCCAGGTATCAATAAAACTGAGTTTGGAAGCTGAGAGATAAAGAAACTGCTGAAAAAAAAGACTATTTAATAAATTATTCACGCGTTTTCGTCTAAATATGGAAAGTGGGAGAAAACTGATCAAACTCGGAATGAATTTTTTGGGAAAATCGAGTCCCTTTATCTACAAAATTGAGTTTGGAAGCCGAGAAGTACGGAAACTGCTGACAAAAACGACAAGATATTTTATATAATCGATTATTCACACGTTTTCGTTTAAATATGAAAAGTGGGCGAAATTTAACGAAAGTTGGAATGACTTTTTCGTAAAAAACCGAATCAGTGTATCATTAAAACTGTTTTTGGAAGCTGATAAATACAGAAACTTCTGGCATAAATGACCAGATATTTATTTAATCAAGTATTAACGCGTTTTCTACTAAATATGGAAAGTAGCCGAAAACTAACGAAACTCCGAATGATATCTTTCAAGAAAAATGGAATCGCTGTATCAATAAAACTGACTTTGGAAGCTGAGAAATGTAGAAACTGCTGACAGAAACGACCAGGTATTTGATTTAATGAATTATTTACGCGTTTCGTCTAAATATGGAAAGTGGGCGAAAACAAACGAAACTCGGAATGAATTTTTGTGGAAAATCGAATCCCTTTATCAATGAAACTTAGTATGAAACCTGAGAAATATAGAAACTGCTGACAGAAAAGACCAGATATTTTAACAGGAAAAATCGAATCCCAGTATTAATAAAACGGAGTTTGAAAGCTGAGAAATTCAAAAACTGCTGACAGAAATGACCAGATATTTGATTTAATTAATTATTCACGCGTTTTTGTATAAATATGGAAAGTGGGGCAAACTAACAAAACTCCGCATGATATATTTTCATGAAAAACCGAATCCAAGTACCAATAAAATTGAGTTTGGAAGCTCAGAAATAAAGAAACTGCTGACAAAAACGACTAGATATTTGATTGAATAATTATTCACGCGTTTTCGTCTAAATGTGGAAAGTGGGCGAACACTGACGATACTCTGCATGATATTTTTCAAGAAAAACCGAATCCAAGTATCAATAAAACTAAGTTTGGAAGCTGAGAGATAAAGAAACTGCTGACAAAAAAACTAGATATTTGATTTAATCAATTATTCCACGGTTTCGTCTAAATATGGAAAGTGGGCGAAAACCGATGAAACTCAGTATAAATTTTTCTAGAAATTCAAATTCTTTTATCAAAAAAACATAGTTTCGAACCTGAGAAATACTGAAATTGCTGACAAAAACGACCAGATATTTGATTTAATGAATTATTTACGCGTTTCGTCTAATATGGAAAATGAGCGAAAACCAACGAAATTCGGAATAAAGTTTTCATGCAAAATCGAATCTCTTTATTAATAAAAATGAGTGAAGCTGAGAAAAACAAAAACTGCTAACACAAACGACCAAATATTTTTTATTAATTATTCACGCGTTTTCGACTAAATATTGAAAGTGGGCGAAAACTGATGAATTTCCGAATGATATTTTTCATGAAAAATCGAATCCCAGGATTAATAAAACGGAGTTTGAAAGCTGAGAAATACAGAAACTGCTGACAGAAACGGCCGGATATTTGATTTAATTAATTATTCACGCGTTTTCGTCGTGGGCGAACACTAACAAGACTCCGAATGATATTTTTCGTGAAAAACCAAATCTAATTATTAATAAAGCTGAGTTTGGAAGCTGAGAAATAAAGAAACTGCTGACAAAAACGACTAAATATTTGATTCAATCAATTATTCACGCGTTTTCGTTTAAATGTGGAAAGTGGTCGAACACTGATGAAATTATGCATGAAATTCTGCATGATATTTTTCATGAAAAAACGAATCCAAGTATCAATAAAACCTAGTTTGGAAGTTGAGAGATAAAGAAACTGCTGACAAAAACGACTAAATATTTGATTTAATCAATTATTCACGCGTTTTCGTCTAAATGTGGAAAGTGGTCGAACACCGGTGAAATTCTCCATGATATTTTTCGTGAAAAAACGAATCCAAGTATCAATAAAACTGAGTTTGGAAGCTGAGAGATAAAGAAACTGCCTGCAAAAAGACTAGATATTTGATTTAATTAATTCTTCACGCGTTTTCGTCTATATATGGAAAGTGGGAGAAAACTAATGAAACTCGGAATGAATTTTTCAGGAAAATTGAATTCCTTTATCTATAAAAGTGAATTTGTAAGGCAAGAAATACGGAAATTGCTGACAAAGACGACCAAATATTTGTTATTAATTATTCACACGTTTTCGGCTAAATATGGAAAGTGGGCGAAAACTGACGAATTTCCGGATGATATTTTTCATGAAAAATCGAATCCCAATATTAATAAAACGGAGTTTGAAAGCTGAGAAATATAGAAACTGCTGAGAGAAAACCGCCGGATATTTGATTGAATTAATTATTCACGCGTTTTCGTCTAAATATGGAAAGTGGGCGAACACTGACGAAACTCAGAATGATATTTTTCGTGAAAAACGAATCTAATTATTAATAAAGCTGAGTTTGGAAGCTGAGAGATAAAGAAAGTGCTGACAAAAACGACTAGATATTTGATTTAATCAATTATTCACGCGTTTTCGTCTAAATGTGGAAAGTGGTCGGAACACTGACGAAATTCAACATGATATCTTTCATGAAAAAACGAGTCCAAGTCTCAATAAAACTGAGTTTGGAAGCTGAGAGATAAAGAAACTGCTGACAAAAACGACTAGATATTTGATTTAATCAATTATTCACGCGTTTTCGTTTAAATATGGAAAGCGGGAGAAAACTAATGAAACTCGGAATGAATTTTTCCGGAAATCGAATCCCTTTATCTATAAAATTAAGTTTGGAAGCCGAGGAAATACGGAAACTGCTGACAAAAACGACAAGATATTTTATAGAATCGATTATTCACACGTTTTCGTCTAAATATGAAAAGTGGGCGAAATTTAACGAAATTTAGAATGAATTTTTCGTAAAAAACCGAATCAGTGTATCATTAAAACTGTTTTTGGAAGCTGATAAACACAGAAACTTCTGGCATAAATGACCAGATATTTAGTTAATCAACTATTAATGCATTTTCTACTAAATATGGAAAGTGGCCGAAAACTAACGAAACTTCGAATGATATTTTTCAAGAAAAATGGAATCGCTGTATTAATAAAACTGAGTTTAGAAGCTACAAATGTAGAAACTTCTGACAGAAACGACCAGGTATTTGATTTAATAAATTATTTTCGCGTTTCATCTAAATATGGAAAGCGGGCGAAAACAAACGAAACTTGGATATAATTTTTGTGGAAAATCGAATCCCTTTATCAATAAAACTGAGTATGAAACCTGAGAAATACAGAAACTGCTGACAGAAATGACCAGATATTTTTAAAGAAAAATCGAATCCAGTATTAATAAAACTGAGTTTGAAAGCTGAAAAATGCAAAAACTGATAACAGAAATGACCAAATATTTGATTTAATTAATTATTCACGCGTTTTCGTATGTATATGGAAAGTGGGCGAAAACTAACGAAACTCCGCATGATATATTCTTCATGAAAAAACGAATCCAAGTATCAATAAAACTAAGTTTGGAAGCTGAGAAATAAAGAAACTGCCGACAAAAATGACTAGATATTTGATTGAATCAATTATTCACGCGTTTTCATCGAAATGTGGAAAGTGGGCGAACACTGAAGAAACTCTGCATGATATTTTTCATGAAAAACTGAATCCAAGTATCAATAAAACTAAGTTTGGAAGCTGAGAGATAAAAAACTGCAGACAAAAACGACTAGATATTTGATTTAATTAATTATTCACGCGGTTTCATCTAAATATAGAAAGTGGGCGAAAACTGATGAAACTCGAAATGAATTTTTCAAGAAATTCGAATTCTTTAATCAATAAAACATAATTTCGAACCTGAGAAATATAGAAACTGCTAACAAAAACAACCAGATATTTGATTTAATGAATTATTTACGCGTTTCGTCTAAATATGGAAAATGAGCGAAAACCAACGAAATTCGGAATAACGTTTTCATGCAAAATCGAATCTCTTTATTAATAAAAATGAGTTTGGAAGCTGAGAAAAACAAAAACTGCTAACACAAACGACCAAACATTTTTTATTAATTATTCACGCGTTTTCGACTAAATATTGAAAGTGGGCGAAAACTGACGAATTTCCGAATGATATTTTTCATGAAAAATCGAATCCCAGGATTAATAAAACGGAGTTTGAAAGCTGAGAAATACAGAAACTGCTGACAGAAATGGCCGGATATTTGATTTAATTAATTATTCACGCGTTTTCATCTGGAAAGTGGGCGAACAACGCCGAAACTCCAAATGATATTTTTCGTGAAAAACCGAATCTAATTATTAATAAAGCTGAGTTTGGAAGCTGAGAAATAAAGAAAGTGCTGACAAAAACGACTAGATATTTGATTTAATCAATTATTCACCGCGTTTTCGTCTAAATGTGGAAAGTGGTCGGAACACTGACGAGACTCTGCATGATATTTTTCATGAAAAAACGAATCCAAGTATCAATAAAACCTAGTTTGGAAGCTGAGAGATAAAGAAGCTGCTGACAAAAATGACTAAATATTTGATTTAATCAATTATTCACGCGTTTTCGTCTAAATGTGGAAAGTGGTCGAACATTGACGAAATTCTCCATGATATTTTTCATGAAAAAACGAATCCAAGTGTCAATAAAACTGAGTTTGGAAGCTGAGAGATAAAGAAACTGCTGACAAACACGACTAGATATTTGATTTAATTAATTATTCACGCGTTTTCGTCTATATATGGAAAGTGGTAGAAAACTGATGAAACTCGGAATGAATTTTCCGGGAAAATCGAATCCCTTTATCTATAAAATTGAGTTTGGAAGGCGAGCAATACGGAAACTGCTGACAAAAACGACAAGATATTTTATATAATCGATTATTCACACGTTTTCGTCTAAATATGAAAAGTGGGCGAAATTTAACGAAAGTCGGAATGAATTTTTCGTAAAAAATCGAATCAGTGTATTATTAAAACTGTGTTTGGAAGCTGAGAAAAACAGAAACTTCTGGCATAAATGACCAGATATTTATTTAATCAACTATTAATGCGTTTTCTACTAAATATGGAAAGTGGCCGAAAACTAACGAAACTTCGAATTATATTTTTCAAGAAAAATATAATCCCAATATTAATAAAACAGAGGCTTTTTTTGGTAAATGGTTACCCCGGTGAATTTTATAAATAACCAAATAAGCAGAAAAGGAGTGACTAAAACGATACACACTTCTAGTCTAGACATGCCAAGACTAGGAACAAAAATAAAAAGAAAAACCAGACAACGAACAAAGCCATGACAAAAAGCCAAAAGACAACTATCCAACTACAGACTCAAAAACAACTTAGCCTGGGTCATTTTCCGTGCTCCTAGTCGGGATCTTCCATTTCTTCAAAATCCTATCATGATTCGAGTCCCCTTGAAATTTAAATCCCATCAACCTTAGCCGCACCAAATTCTTGATCCTCTGGGTCACCACTTGGATGGAACAATGATTTTGAGAGAAAAGTCGGTTGTTTCTTTCTTTCCAAATGAAGTATGTTGACGCTACCACCACCGATCTACAAACAATATGATCTATCTTCTTTTTTATTAGTATTGTGTTCCATCCATGCCATGATAGAGTTCCAAGAGTCGTTAAAACTACCCATATTCACCATCATCTTAATATTGTTCCAGACTTGCGACGCAAACGAACATTCGAAGAAAAGATGGCCCCTTGAGTCTCGATTATACTTACAAAGAGGGCAGCACATAAGGTTTAAATTTGTAGCACTTCTCACTTCCCAAATAGCTAGCCGATCTTGTGTTTTAAGCTTGTTCTTTATTACCAGCCATAGGTGAAATGAGTGTCTCGGGATACACTCGCTAAACCAAACCATGTTAGCCCAAGTAACTAAACTTTCGCGATTTCGGATGTTATTCCAAACTTCCAAAGAACCAAATTGACAAACGTTACCCTCCAAGTCTTTCCAAGTTGTGCAATCCTCCATTCCTTGTACTAGCTGTGGGACATTTAAGACAATTAGCACCGGGTATAGATCATACCACGCTTGCGGCCACATCCACTGGCCATTAATATCAATTAGATCTGCAACGGTCGTTTGAAGGTTAAAACCTGCATTTGCTATAGTCCTTGGAGTTATAAAGGCACGAAACAGACTAAAATGGCACCAGTTATCACTCCAAGCATTTGTTTGAGAGCCACTTCGGATGGACTTCCATATGTATGGTCAAACATCATTTTGGATGGACAAGATCTTTCTCCATCCCCAACTCATGTTATCACGACAATGGACGTCCCAAAAAACTTCACCCTTTCAACTTATGCGAGTAGATCCATTGAACCCACAAAGAGTTCCTTTTAGTGAGGATACTCCAAATATGGTTGGTCATAAGAGCTTTATTAACGTCTGATAAACTCCTAATACCTAAACCACCCTCATTCTTAGGCAAACACACCTCTTTCCAGTCCACCTTAGCTTTCACTTTCTCTTGATTACCTGCATTCCACAGAAAATGCCGCATATGTTTTCCAATTTGCTGATGACCCGTGCTGGAATAATAAAACTGAAGCCCAATAGATATGCATAGCTGATAAACAACGTTGATTAGATGTAATCTACAAGCAAAGGATAGCATCTTAGTCATCCATTTATCAGTTTTATTTTCCAGTCGATCCACAAGCAACTTACAATCCTTAAAAATTAGCCTTGTAGTGATTAACGGACACCCCAAGGTAACGAACTGGAAGAACACCTTCCCGGAAGGGCATCAATTGGAGAATATCATGTTTTACATGATTTGGAACATTAGAAAAGAACACCGTGCTCTTGGCTGGGCTTGGCACAAGGCCTAATATATTGGTGAACATCTCCAAAGCTTCCTTAACCTTCTTAACCGATACTATATCCCCATGGACAAAGATAAAAGGATCATCAACAAATGAAACAATAAAACGTAGTTTAAAAGCTGAGAAATACAGAAACTAATGACAGAAACGACCAGATATTTGATTTAATTAATTATTCTCGCGTTTTCGTCTAAATATGTAAAGTGAGCGAAAACTAACGAAACTCCACATGATATTTTTCAGGAAAAACCGAATCCAAGTATCAATAAAACTGAGTTTGGAAGCTGAGAAATAAAAAAACTGCTGACAAAAACGACTTAGATATTTGATTTAATCAATTATTCACGCGTTTTCGCCTAAATGTGGAAAGTGGTCGAACACGGATAAAACTCGGAATAAAATTTTCAGGAAAATCGAATCCCTTTATCTATAAAACTGAGTTTGGAAGCCGAGAAATACAGAAACTGCTGATAACAATGATAAGATATTTTATATAATCGATTTTCACACGTTTTCGTCTAAATATGAAAAGTGGACGAAATTTAACGAAAGTCGGAATGAATTTTTCTTAAAAAACCGAATCAGTGTATCATTAAAACTGTGTTTGGTAGCTGATAAATACATAAATTTCTGACATAAATGACTAGATATTTATTTAATCAACTATTAATGCGTTATCTACTAAATATGGAAAGTGACCGAAAACTAACGAAACTCCGAATGATATTTTTCAAGAAAAATGGAATCGCTGTATCAATAAAACTGAGTTTGGAAGCTGAGAAATGTAACACCGGGAGTATTCCGAGAGATTCACGGGCAAATTGGGGGGCACTTTGGGTTGCTCTAAGACAATTCGGGAGAATTCCCGACGGTGAAAATGGAAACTCAAATTTGGGCAAACTAGACTCCCCAAACACTCAAACTCACTTGATGGAAAGTTAATCATTCTTAAATAACCACGTGTTGGCACTATTGGTATTCCCGTAACCTTATCCGAACACGTTAAGCTACCGACTTTGGCTGGCACGTGAAACGGTGCCCGGAAGCCAAACTGAAAACGAAGACTACCCTGACGTCCATCACGACACCAGTGTCCTATAGACTCAATCTGGGTAAAAACTCCTCACCAGATCCAAGTTATAACCATTACCGACTTAGATACTGATTTGAGTCCATACTTGCATGTGTGTTATGAAAGTTGATCCAGTTGCTTGATCACTTGTGCGTTGTGACCACTACTCGCACGGTGAGTTTTCACTTCCCCACTTTTAGACTGTTTTACTGTTTTCTGGGGACTTGCATTTTAAAAACTATGTTGATTACACCAAGTTGGGAGCGAGTTTTCACTCCACCACTTTTAAACTATGCTACTGTTTTCTGAGATGGGTTGCATGTTACAAAACTGGGTTAATTGCACCAACTTGTGATGATGTAACGTTTATAACCCACGGTCCGGCAAGCTGGAGGTGTCTGTTATGACACGGTCCGGCGAGCCGCAGGTTCTTGTTGTAACAAGGTCCTGCTAGCTGAAGGTGTTTGTGGTGATAAATCTGTGAATTGTGACCAGTGCAATTAAACTTAGGAATCTATATTGTTACACAACAACTAAACTAGTGGAACTCACGCAGCGTTAGCTGGCCCGTTTTGAAAACTAACATGCATTTCAGGTAACATGAGACTAATGTAATCCATGCATGTTGTTCAAGACGTGTTTGTAGACGAACCTAGATATAGACGCATGCAACTTAGAAGACTTATGTGGTTCATGGGAACATGCAGTTGTAATATACATGTAGTATGTAATCAACGTTTTGTAAGTAGTAAAATGTAGTGTCTTTATAAACAATGTGCTTGTACCAGAGGTGTCTGTTGCATCCCGTATTTTTTCTTCCGCTGCAAGTTGGGGTGTGACAGAAGATGGTATCAGAGCCATTGGTTATAGATAATTAGGTGCCTTTAAGGAAACATAGACTATAACTACAGGCTCGGACTTTAGTGGACATCCTTGGAAAAAAAATTAACCTCCACTAAAAAGGTAGTCAGTAAACATCGTAAAGTTTCCTATTGGCAAGTACCAGGATGGCCTGGTGGGGCAAGTGGGTTATTATGGTCCGCAACGTAATAACAGACTTGCTCATACGAGGCAGTGTTGGGAAAGCCGTGGTAATAAACACACTTAAATACGTGGAATGATACATACGTGCACCAAGGTGATAGTGTGTGAATGTTTGTGCGTGAATTGATACCTGAATTGGGATGGGTGGATAATGCGCTATTACATATGCCTTCTAGATAGACCGAAAACTGTCATTACAGTCCATTCCACATTCCTATTGACCACATGATTAAAATACAATAGAGTTGGATTCATATCACCCCCACAGTTGTTA
Organism: Scalesia atractyloides; assembly: GCA_947069175.1. NCBI lineage: Eukaryota > Viridiplantae > Streptophyta > Magnoliopsida > Asterales > Asteraceae > Scalesia > Scalesia atractyloides. Next base: position 47,092,695 of record CAMTDV010000015.1, on the reverse strand, counting down.
CTTATACTTTATGATGTGAGAACCTAAGCCTTTAGTGCGATACGTCCTTACCAACTCTATCCTTATAGTTATTATAACAACGATTGCATACCAGAATGGCATTTCAAAAAGAATATATATACATAAAGAACGCGTGGGTCGTCCTGATAAACTGGGAGGACGTGTACGGATCCTTACTCCGCTTCTCGTCGTTTGACATTTGATTGTTATACAATCGCAGAATTCAAGCATTTTACGAAACTTTTCATCCTTGAATCCACGATTCATTTGATTGTCCGATGGATTCCTCTTCTACTTACAATATTGGCTTTAGCCTTTGCGTCACGTGATACTATAATACTTAGTGGTATTCCTTAGCATGTGTTCTGATGTATGTTATATCTAAATATGATGATCTCTGGGTTATGGGGATGGCATGGGTGCGCGAATAAGTTACCCTTCCCATTGTCATTCGATGCCATGGGGTATAGAGTTTGTGATGATACAGATTCCTTTGAAACGCTTTGCGATGTGAGACATCGTTTCGTGTGACCGTTGGTTACATTGTGTTCTTTACGATTAACGATTGTTTTGAATTTTAGTTGGTTATTTGCAGAAGTAATATGAGGCCCGAATATCGTGGTGAACGGAACATTGATCATGTATATGGGTGTGGTGGATACGCTGTGGTACTTCCTATATATAAACACCCGGCTACATTATCAAGGTACTGTTACTTAGGGCAGACGGGCTTCATGTTGCGATTCGTTCGGTTATGTTTTGGGCAATTCAGCGTGAGACTTCGACCCTGTTTGATGCAATAAATGATGCCACAGTTGTTGTAACAACGACATTTATATATGTTTGCGATGATTTTAAATTAAAGGTAGTTGGGGGTTGATGGAAAGTTAATCATTCTTAAATAACCACGTGTTGGCACTATTGGTATTCCCGTACCATTATCCAAACACGTTAAACTACCGACTTTGGCTGGCACGCGAAACGGTGCCCGGAAGCCAAACTGAAAACGAATACTACCCTGACGTCCATCACGATACCAGTGTCCTATAGACTCAATCCGGGTAAAAAACTCCTGACCAGCTCCAAGTTATAACCATTACTGACTTAGATACAGATTTGAGTCCATACTTGCATGTGTGTTATGAAAGTTGATCCAGTTGCTTGATCACTCGTGCATTGAGACCACTACTCGCACGATGAGTTTTCACTTCCCCACTTTTAAACTGTTTTACTGTTTTCTGGGGACTTGCATGTTAAAAACTGTGTTGATTACACCAAGTTGGGAGTGAGTTTTCACTCCACCACTTTTAAACTGTGTTATTGTTTTCTGTGATGGTTTGCATGTTACAAAACTGTGTTAATTGAACCAACTTGTGATGATGTAAAGTTTATAACCCACGGTCCGGCAAGCTGAAGGTGTCTGTTATGACACGTTCCGACAAGCTGAAGGTGTTTGTTGTAACACGGTCCGGCAAGCTGAAGGTGTCTGTTATGACATGTTCTGGCGAGCCGCAGGTGCTTGTTTTAACACGGTCCTGCTAGCTGAAGGTGTTTGTGGTGATAAATCCGTGAACTATGACCAGTGCAATTAAACTTGGGAATCCATATTGTTACACAACAACTAAACTAGTGGAACTCACGCAGCGTTAGCTGACCCCTTTTCAAAACTAACATGCATTTCAGGTAACATGAGTCTAATGTGATCCATGCATGTTGTTCAAGACGTGTTTGTAGACGAACCCTGATATAGACCTATGCAGCTTAGAAGACTTATGTGGTTCATGGGAACACGCAGTTGTAACATACATGTAGTATGTAATCAACGTTTTGTAAGTAATAAAATGTAGTGTCTTTATAAACAATGTACTTGTACCAGAGGTGTCTGTTGCATCCCGTATTTTTTCTTCCGCTGCAAGTTGGGGTGTGACAAAACTGCTGACAAAAACGACTAGATATTTGATTTAATCAATTATGCACGCGTTTTCGTCTAAATATGGAAAGTGCGTGAAAACGGATAAAACTCGGAATGAAATTTTCAGGAAAATCGAATCCCTTTATCTATAAAACTGAGTTTGGAAGCCGAGAAATACAGAAACTGCTGATAAAAATGATAAGATATTTTATATAATCAATATTCACATGTTTTCGTCTAAATATGAAAAGTGGACGAAATTTAACGAAAGTCGGATGAATTTTTCTTAAAAAACCGAATCAGTGTATCATTAAAACTGTGTTTGGAAGCTGATAAATACAGAAATTTCTGACATAAATGACTAGATATTTATTTAATCAACTATTAACGCGTTTTCTACTAAATATAGAAAGTGGCTGAAAACTAACAAAACTCCGAATGATATTTTTCAAGAAAATCGGAATCGCTGTATCAATATAACTAGGTTTGGAAGCTGAGAAATGTAGAAACTGCTGACCAAAACGACCAGGTATTTGATTTAATGAATTATTTTACGCGTTTCGTCTAAATATGGAAAGTGGCGAAAACAAACGAAACTCGGAATGAATTTTTCAGAGAAAATCGAATCCCTTTATCAATAAAACTGAGTATGAAACCTGAGAAATACAGAAACCGCTAACAGAAACGACCAGATATTTGATTTAATGAAATATTTACACGTTTCATCTAAATATGGAAAGTGGGCGAACAAAAACGAAACTCGGAATGAATTTTTCATGCAAAATTGAATCTCCTTATCAATAAAACTGAGTTCGGAAGCCAAGAAATACAAAACTGCTGACGTAAACGACCAGCAATTTTATTTAATTAATTATACACGCGTTTTCGACTAAATATGGAAAGTGGGCAAAACCTGACGAATTTCCGAATGATATTTTTCAAGAAAAATCGAATCCCAGTATTAATAAAACAGAGTTTGAAAGCTGATAAATACAGAAACTGCTGATAGAAACGACCAGATATTTGATTTAATTAATTATTTACGCGTTTTCGTCTAAATATGGAAAGTGGGCGAAAACTGACGAAACTCCGCATAAAATTTTTCAAGAACACCGAATCCAAGTATCAATAAAACTAAGTTTGGAAGTTGAGAATATAGAAACTGCTGACAAAAACCGACTAGATATTTGATGTAACAATTATTCACGCGTTTTCGTCTAAATATGGAAAGTGGGAGAAAACCTATGAAACTCGAAATGAATTTTTCGGGAAAATCAAATCCCTTTATCAATAAAACTAAGTTTCGAACATGAGAAATACAAAAACTGCTAACAAAAACGACCATATATTTGATTTAATGGATTATTTACGCGTTTCGTCTAAATATCAAAATTGGGCGAAAACAAACGAAATTTGGAATGAAGTTTTCGTGCAAAATCGAATGCCTTTATCAATATAATTGAGTTTGGAAGCTGAGAAATACAGAAACTGCTGACAAAAACGAAAAGATATTTCATTTAATCAATTATTCACACGTTTTCGTCTAAATATGAAAAGCGGGCGAAATTTAACGAAATCCGGAATGAATTTTTCGCAAAAAATCAAATCACTGTATCAATAAAACTGTGTTTGGAAGGTGATAAATACATAAACTTATAATATAAACGACCAGATATTTATTTAATCAACTAATAACGCGTTTTCGTCTAAATAAGGAAAGTGGGTTAAAACTAAAGAAACTCCGAATGATATTGTTCAAGAAAAATCGAATCCCCTATATCAATAAAACTGAGTTTAGAAGCTGAGAAATGCAGAATTTGCGGACAGAAACAACCAGATATTTGATTTAATGAATTATTTACGCGTTTCGTCTAAATATGGAATGTAGGCGAAAACAAACAAAATTCAGAATGAATTTTTCGTGGAAAATCGAATCACTTTATCAATAAAACTGAGTTTGGAACTTGAGAAATACAGAAACTGCTGACAGAAACGACCAGATATTTGATTTTATGATTTATTTGAGCAATTCATCTAGATATGGAAAGTTGGCGAAAATAAACGAAACTCAGAATGAATTTTTCGTGCATAATCGAATCTCCTTATCAATAAAACTGAGTTTGGAAGCTCAGAAATACAAAAACTACTGACTTAAACAACCAAATATTTTATTTGATTAATTGTTCACGCGTTTTCGACTAAATATAGAAAGTGGACGAAAACTAACGAATTTCCGAATGATATTTTTCAAGAAAAGTATAATCCTAATATTTATAAAACGGAGTTTTTTTTGGTAAAGGGTTACCCCGGTGAATTTTATAAATAACCAAATAAGCACAAAAGGAGTACTAAAACGACACACACTTCTAGTCTAGACATTCCAAGACTAGGAACAAAAATAAAAAGAAAAACAAGACAACGAACAAAGCCATGACAAAAAGCCAAAAGACAATTATCCAACTACAGACTGAAAAACGTCTTAGCCCGGGTCATTCTCCGTGCTCCTGCTCGGGATCTTCTATTTCTTCAAAATCCTATCATGATTCGAGTCCCCTTGAAATTTGAATCCTATCAACCTTAGCCACACCGAATTCTTGATCCTTTGGGTCACCACTTGGACGGAACAATGATTTTGAGAGAAAAGTCGGTTGTTTCTTTCTTGCCAAATGAAGTATGTCGACGCTGCCACCACCAATCTACAAACAATATGATCTATCTTCTTTGTATTAGCATTGTGTTCCATCCATGCCATAATAGAGTTCCAAGAGTTGTTAACACTACCCATATTCAGCATCATCTTGATATTGTTCCAGACTTGCGATTCAAACGAACATTGGAAGAAAAGATGGTCCCTTGAGTCTCGATTATACTTACAAAGAAGGCAGCACATAAGGTTTAAATTTGTAGCATTTCCCGCTTCCCAAATAGCTAGCAGATCTTGTGTTTTATGTTTGTTCTTTATTACCAGCCATAGGTGAAATGAGTGTCTCGAGATACACTAGCTAAACCAAACCATGTTAGCCTAAGTGACTAAACTTTCGTGATTTTGGATGTTACTCCAAACTTCCAAAGAACCAAATTGACAAATGTTACCCTCCAAGTCTTTCCAAGTTATGCAATCCTCCATTCCTTGTACTAGCTATGGGACATTTAAGCCAATTAGCACCGGGTATAAATCATACCATGCTTGCGGCAACATCCACCGGCCATTGATATCAATTAGATCCGCAACGGTCGTTTGGAGGTTAAAACCTGCATTTGCTATAGTCCTTGGAGTTATAAAGGCACGAAACGGACTAAAATGGCACCAATTATCACTCCAAGCAGTTGTTTGAGAGCCACTTCGGATGGACTTCCATATGTATAGTCGCACATCATTTTGGATGGACAAGATCTTTCTCCATCCCCAAATCATGTTACAACGACACTGGACGTCCCAAAAAACTTCTCCCTTTCAACTTATGCGAGTAGATCCATTGAACCCACAAAGATTTCCTTTTAGTGAGGATACTCCAAATGTGGTTGGTCATAAGAGCTTTATTAACATCTGATAAACTCCTAATACCCAAACCACCCTCATTCTTAGGCAAACACACCTCTTTCTAGTCCACCTTAGCTTTCACTTTGTCTTGATTACCTACATTCCACAGAAAACACCGCATATGTTTCTCCAATTTGTTGATGACACGAGCTGGAATAATAAAAACTAAAGCCCAATAGATATGCATAGCTGATAAAACAGCGTTGATTAGCTGTAATCTACCAGCAAAGGATAGCGACTTAGTCATCAAATTATCAGTTTTCTTTTCCATTCGATCCATAAGCAACTTACAATCCTTAAAAATCAGCCTTGTAATGATTAACGGAACCCCAAGATAACGAACTGGAAGAACACCTTCCTGGAAGGGCATCAATTGAAGAGTATCATGTTTTACGTGGTTAGGAATATTAGAAAAGAACATCGTGCTCTTCGCAGGACTTGGCACAAGGCCTGATATATTGGTTAACATCTCCAAAGCTTCCATAACCTTCTTAACCGATACTATATCCCCATGGAAAAAGATAAAAAGATCATCAGCAAATGAAACAATAAAACGGAATTTTAAAGCGGAGAAATACAGAAATTGCTGACAGAAACGACCAGATATTTGATTTAATCAATTATTCACGCGTTTTTGCCTAAATATGGAAAGTGGGCGAAAACTGATGAAACTCCGCATGAAAAATACAAAAACTTCTGAAATAACGACCAGATATTTTATTTAATTAATTATTCAAGCGTTTTGGACTAAATATAGAACGTGGGCGAAAACTGACGAATTTCCGAATGATATTTTTCAAAAAAAATCGAATGCCAGTATTAATAAATGGAGTTTCAAAGCTGAGAAATACAGAAACTACTGACAGAAATAACAAGATATTTGATACACCCCTATAATACCAATATCATGGTTCCTGCGAATCTAAGAAATACAGAAACTACTGACAAAAACGACAGATACATGATATAATGAATTTTGTACGCGTTTTATCTAAATAGGGAAAGTGGGCAAAAACAAACGAAACTCGGAATGAATTTTTCATGCAAAATTGAATCTTTTTGTCAATAAAACTAAGTTTGAAAGCCGAGAAATACAAACACTGACGAAGCTCGGAATAAATTTTTGTTGAAAAACCGAGTCGCTGTATCAATAAAACTGTGTTTGGAAGCTGAGAAATACATAAATTCTGACAGAAACGACCAGATATTTGATTAAATTATTATTCACGCATTTTTGTTTAAATATGGAAAGCGGGCGAAAATATAAACCCAGAATGAATTTTTCGTGGAAAATTGAATCATTTTATTAATAAAACTGAGTTTGGAACCTGAGAAATACAGAAACTACTGACAGAAACGACCAGATATTTGATTTAATGAATTATTTAAGCGTTTCATCTAAATATGGAAAGTGGGCGAAAACAAACGAAACTCGGAATGAAGTTTTCGTCCAAATTCGAATCTCTTTATCTATAAACCTAAAACTGATTTTGGAAGCTAAGAAACAAAAAAACTACCGACATAAACGACCAGATATTTTATGTAATTTATTATTCACGCGTTTTCAACTAAATTACAAAGTATGCAAAAACTGACGAATTTCCAAATGATATTTTTCAAGAAAAATCAAATCTCAGTATTAATAAAACGAAGTTTGAAAGCTGAGAAATATTGAAACAGCTGACAGAAACAACCAGATATTCGATTAAATTAATTATTCACGCGTTTTTATCTAAATATAGAAAGTGGGCGAAACTTAACCAAACTCGGAATGAATTTTATGGTGTAAAATCGAATCTCGGTATAAATAAAACTGAATTTAGAAGCTGAGAAATACAAAAACTGCTGACAAAAACGACAGATATTTGATTTAATATATTATTATTACGTTTTATCTAAATAGGGAAAGTGGGCGAAAACAAAGGAAAATCGGAATGAATTTTTCGTGCAATACAAGAACTACTGACAAAATCGACCGGATATATCATTTAATCAATTATTCACACGTCTTCATATAAATATGGAAAGTGGACAAAATTTGACGAAACTCGGAATAATTTTTGTTGAAAAACCGAGTCACTGTATCAATAAAACTGCGTTTGGAAACTGAGAAATACATAAATTCTGACAGAAACGACCAGATATTTGATTAAATTTATTATTTCACGCATTTTCGTCTAAATATGGAAAGTGGACGAAAACAAACCAAACTCAGAATGAATTTTTCGTGGAAAATTGAATCATTTTATTAATAAAACTGAGTTTGGAACCTGAGAAATACAGAAACTGCTGACAGAAACGACCAGATATTTGATTTAATTAATTGTTTACGCGTTTCATCTAAATATGGAAAGTAGGCGAAAACAAACGAAACTCGGAATGAAATTTTTGTCCAAATTCCAATCTCTTTATCAATAAACCTAAAAATGATTTTGGAAGCTAAGAAATAAAAAAACTACCAACATAAATGACCAGATATTTTATGTAATTTATTATTCATGTGTTTTCAACTAAATTTAGAAAGTAGGTGAAAATTAACGAATTTCAAATGATATTTTTAAAGAAAAATTAAAACTCAGTATTAATAAAGCAAAGTTTGAAAGCGGAGAAATATTGAAACAGCTGACAGAGAAAACCAGATATTTGATTAAATTAATTATTCACGCGTTTTTATCTAAATATAGAAAGTGGCGAAACTTAACCAAACTCGAAATGAATTTTATGGTGTAAAATCGAATCTTTGTATCAATAAAACTGAATTTAGAAGCTAAGAAATACAGAAACTGCTGACAAAAAACGACAGATATTTGATATAATGAAAATGTTTACGCGTTTTATCTAAATAGGGAAAGTGTGCGAAAACAAACGAAACTCGAAATGAATTTTTCGTGAAAATTGAATCTCTTTATCAATAAAACTGAGTTTGAAAGCTGAGAAATACAAAAACTGCTGACAAAAACGACCAGATATTTCATTTAATCAATTATTCACATGTCTTCGTCTAAATATGGAAAGTGGACGAAATTTGACGAAATTTGGAATAAATTCTTGTTGAAAAACCAAGTCGCTGTATCAATAAAACTGTGTTTGGAAGCTAAGAAACACATAAATTCTGACAGAAACGACCAGATATTTGATTTAATTAATTATTCACGTGTTTTCGACTAAATATGGAAGTGGGCGAAAACTGATAAAACTCCGCACGATATTTTCATGAAAAATCGAATCCAAGTATCAATAAAAGTAAGTTTGGAAACTGAGAAATACAAAAACTTCTGACAAAAACGACCAGATATTTCATTTAATCAATTATTCACATATTTTCGTCTAAATATGAAAAGTGGGCGAAATTTAACCAAACACGGAATAATTTTTTCGTGAAAAACCGAATCACTATATCAATAAACTGTGTTTGGAAGCAGAGAAATATAGAAACCGCTAACAGAAACGACAAGATATTTGATTTAATCAATTATTCACGCGTTTTCGTCTAAATATGGAAAGTGGGCGAAAAACAGATGAAACTCGGAATGAATTTTTCAGGAAAATCGAATTCATTTATCAATAAAACTAAGTTTGAAAGGTGAGAAATATAGAAATTGCTGACAAAATGACAAGATATTTCATTTAATCAATTATTTACACATTTTCGTCTAAATATGAAAAGTGGACGAAATTTAACGAGTTTTTCATGAAAAACCGAATCATGGTTTCAGTAAAACTGTGTTTGGAAGCAGATAAATACAGAAACTTCTGACATAAACGACCAGATATTTATTTAATCAACTATTAACACGTTTTTGTCTAAATATGGAAAGTGGGCGAAAACTAACGAAACTCCTAATGATATTTTTCAAGAAAAATCGAATCTCTTTATCAATAAAACTGAGTTTGGAAGCTGAGAAATTTAGAAAATACTGACAGAAACAACCAGATATTTAATTTAATGAAATATTTACGCGTTTCATCTAAATATGGAAAGTGGGCGAAAACAAACGAAACTCAGAAAGAATTTTTCATGGAAAATTAAAGCATTTTATCAATAAAACAGAGTTTAGAACATAAGAAATACAGAAACTGCCGACAGAAACGACCAGATATTTGATTAAATGAATTATTTACGCGTTTCATCTATATATAGAAAGTGGGCGAAAACAAACGAAACTCGGAATGAATTTTCGTCCAAATTCGAATCTCTTTATCAATAAAACTGATTTTGAAAGCTAAGAAATACAAAAACTGCTGACATAAACTACCATATATTTTATTTAATTTATTATTCACGCATTTTCGACTAAATATAGAAAGTAGGCGAAGATTGACGAATTTCCGAATGATATAGTTTCAAGAAAAATCGAATCCCATTATTAATAACACGAAGCTTGAAAGATGAGAAATATTGTAATAACTGACAGAAACAACCAGATATTTGATTTAAGTAATTATTCACACATTTTGATCTAAATATATAAAATGGGTGAAACTTAACCATACTCGAAATGAATTTTATGGTGTAAAATCGAATCTCTGTATCAATAAAACCGAATTTAGAAGCTGAGAAATCCACAAACTGCTGACAAAAACGACAAATATTAGATTTAATAAATTATTTACACGTTTTATCTAAATAGGGAAAGTGGGCGAAAACAAACGAAACTCGAAATGAATTTTCCGTGCACAATTGAATCTCTTTATCAATATAACTGAATTTGAAAGCTGAGAAATATAGAGAACTGCTGACAAAAACGACCAGATATTTCATTTAATCAATTATTCCCACGTCTTCGTCTAAATATGGAAAGTGGACGAAATTTGACAAAACTCGGAATAATTTTTTGTCGAAAAACCGAGTCACTGTATCAATAAAACTGTGTTTGGAAGCTGAGAAATACATAAATTCTGACTGAAACGACCAGATATTTGATTAAATTTATTATGTGGACGAAAACAAACTAAACTCAGAATAATTTTTTCGTGGAAAATTGAATCATTGTATTAATAAAACTGACTTTGGAACATGAGAAATACAGAAACTGCTGACAGAAACGACCAGATATTTGATTTAATTAATTATTTATGTGTTTCTTCTAAATATGGAAAGTGGGCGAAAACAACCGAAACTCGGAATGAAATTTTCGTCCAAATTCGAATCTCTTTATCAATAAACCTAAAACTGATTTTGGAAGCTAAGAAATAAAAAACTACCAACATAAATGACCAGATATTTTATGTAATTTATTATTCACGCATTTTCGACTAAATATAGAAAGTATGCGAAAAGTGACGAATTTCAAATGATATTTTTCAAGAAAAATCAAATCCCAACATTAATAAAACAAAGTTTGAAAGCGGAGAAATATTGAAACAGCTGACAGAAACAATCAAATATTTGATTAAATTAATTATTCACGCGTTTTTATCTAAATATAGAAAGTGGGCGAACCTTAACCGAACTCGAAATAAATTTTATGGTGTAAAATCGAATCTTTGTATCAATAAAAACTGAATTTAGAAGCTAAGAAATACAGAAACTGCTGACAAAAACGACAGATATTTGATATAATGAAAATTTTTACGTGTTTTTATCTAAATAGGGAAAGTGTGCGAAAACAAACGAAACTCGGAATGAATTTTTCGTGCAAATTTGAATCTCTTTATCAATAAAACTGAGTTTGAAAGCTGAGAAATACAAAAACTGCTGACAAAAACGACCAGATATTTTATTTAATCAATTATTCAAATGTCTTCGTCTAAATATGGAAAGTGGACGAAATTTGACGAAATATGGAATAAATTCTTGTTGAAAAACCGAGTCGCTGTTTCAATAAAATTGTGTTTGGAAGCCTAGAAACACATAAATTCTGACATTAACGACCAGATATTTGATTTAATTAATTAGTCACGTGTTTTTGTCTAAATATGGAAAGTGGGCGAAAAATGACGAAACTCCGCATGATATTTTCATGAAAAATCGAATCCAAGTATCAATAGAAGTGAGTTTGGAAACTGGGAAATTCAAAAACTGCTGACAAAAACGAACGAATATTTATTTTAATCAATTATTCACATATTTTCGTCTAAATATGAAAAGTGGGTGAAATTTAACCAAACACGGAATAAATTTTTCTTGAAAAAACGAATCACTGTATCAATAAACTGTGTTTGGAAGTAGAGAAATATAGAAACCGCTGACAGAAACGACAAGATATTTGATTTAATCAATTATTCACGCGTTTTCGTCTAAATATGGAAAGTGGGCAAAAAACTGATGAAACTCGGAATGAATTTTTCAGGAAAATCGAATTCATTTATCAATAAAACTAAGTTTGAAAGCTGAGAAATATAGAAATTGCTGACAAAAATGACAAGATATTTCATTTAATCAATTTATTCACACATTTTCGTTTAAATATGAAAAGTGGGCGAAATTTGAGAAACTCGGAATGAATTTTTCATGAAAAACCGAATCACTGTATCAGTAAAACTGTGTTTGGAAGCAGATAAATTTAGAAACTTCGAACATAATCGACCAGATATTTATTTAATCAACTATTAAAACGTTTTTGTCAAAATATGGAAAATGGGCAAAAACTAACGAAACTCCTAATGATATTTTTCAAGAAAAATCGAATCCCTGTATCAATAAAACTGAGTTTGGAAGCTAAGAAATGTAGAAAATACTGACAAAAACAACCAGATATTTAATTTAATGAAATATTTACGTGTTTCATCTAAATATGGAAAGTGGGCGAAAAAAAAACGAAACTCGGAATGAATTTTTCGTGGAATTAAATCATTTTATCAATAAAACTGAGTTTGGAACATGAGAATACGAAAACTGCTGACAAAAACGACTAGATATTTGATTAAATGAAATATTTACGTGTTTAATCTATATATAGAAAGTGGGCGAAAACAAACGAAACTCGAAATGAATTTTTCGTCCAAATTCGAATCTCTTTATCAATAAAACTGATTTTGAAAGCCAAGAAATACAAAAACTACTGAATTAAACAACCAGATATTTTATTTGATTTATTATTCACGCGTTTTCGACTAAATATAGAAAGTAGGCGAAGACTGACGAATTTCCTAATGATACATTTTCAAGAAAAATCAAATCCCAGTATTAACAAAACGAAGCTTGAAAGATGAGAAATATTGTAATAGCTGACAGAAACAACCAGATATTTGATTAAATTAATTATTCACAAATTTTTATCTAAATATAGAAAGTGGGCGAAACTTAAACAAACTCGGAATGAATTTTATGGTGTAAAATTGAATCTCTGTATGGATTTAGAAGTTGAGAAATTCAGAAACTGCTGAAAAAAACGACAGATATTTGATCTAATAAATTATTTACACGTTTTATCTAAATAGGGAAAGTGGGCGAAAACAAACGAAACTCGGAATGAATTTTTCGTGCACAATTGAATCTCTTTATAAATAAAACTGAATTTGAAAGCTGAGAAATACAAGAACTGCTGACAAAAATGACCAAATATTTCATTTAATCAATTATTCACACGTCTTCGTCTAAATATGGAAAGTGGATGAAATTTGACAAAACTCGGAATAATTTTTTGTTGAAATATCGAGTCACTGTATCAATAAAACTATGTTTGGAAGCTGAGAAATACATAAATTCTGACAGAAACGACCAGATATTTGATTAAATTAATTATTCACGCATTTTCATCTAAATATGGAAAGTGGGCGAAAACAAACTAAACTCAGAATGAATTTTTCATGGAAAATTGAATCATTTTATTAATAAAACTGAGTTTGGAACCTGAGAAATAGAGAAACTGATGACAGAAACGACCAGATATTTGTTTTAATGAATTATTTACGCGTTTCATCTAAATATGGAAAGTGGGCTAAAACAAACGAAACTCGGAATGAAGTTTTCGTCCAAATTCGAATCTCTTTATCAATAAACCTAAAACTGATTTTGGAAGCTAAGAAATAAAAAAACTACCGACATAAACGACCATATTTTTTGTAATTTATAATTCCACGCGTTTTCGACTAAATATAGAAAGTATGCGAAAACTGACAAATTTACAAATAATATTTTTCAAGAAAAATCAAATCCCAGTATTAATAAAACGAAGTTTGAAAGCTGAGAAATATTGAAACAGCTGACAGAAACAACCGGATATTTGATTAAATTAATTATTCACGCGTTTTTTATCTAAATATAAAAAGTGGGTGAAACTTAACTAAACTCGGAATGAATTTTATGGTGTAAAATCGAATGTTTGTATCAATAAAACTGAATATAGAAGCTAAGAAATACATAACCTGCTAACAAAAATGACAGATATTTAATATAATGAATATTTTTACGCATTTTATCTAAATAGGGAAAGTGTGCGAAAACAAACGAAACTCCGAATGAATTTTTGGTGCAAAATTGAATCTTTTTATCAATAAAACTAAGTTTGAAAGCTGAGAAATTCAAAAACTGCTGACAAAAACGACCAGATATTTCATTTAATCAATTATTCACATGTTTTCGTCTAAATATGGAAAGGGGACGAAATTTGGAATAAATTCTTGTTGAAAAACCGAGTCGCTACATTAATAAAACTTTGTTTGGAAGTTGAGAAACACATAAATTCTGACAGAAACGACCCAATATTTGATTTAATTAATTATTCACCAATTTTCGTCTAAATTTGGAAAGTGGGCGAAAACTAACGAAACTGCGCATGATATTTTCATGAAAGATCAAATCTAAGTATCAATAAAAGTGAGTTTGGAAACAGAGAAATACAGAAAATGCTGACAGAAATGATCAAATATTTCATTTAATCAATTATTAACATGTTTTCGTCTAAATATGAAAACTGGGCGAAATTTAACGAAACATGGAATGAATTTTTCGTGAAAAACCGAATAACTGTATCAATAAAACTGTGTTTGGAAGTTGAGAAATATAGAAACTGCTAACAGAAACGACAAGATATATTATTTAATCAACTATTCACGCGTTTTCGTCTAAATATGGAAAGTGGGCGAAAATTATGAAACTCGGAATAAATTTTTAGGAAAATCGAATTCCTTAATCAATAAAAATGAGTTTGGAAGCTGAGAAATATAGAAATTGCTGACAAAAATGACAAGATATTTCATTTAATCAATTATTCACACATTTTCGTCTAAATATGAAAGTGGGCAAAATTTAACGAAACTCGGAATGAATTTTTCATGAAAAACCAGATCACTGTATAAGTTTTACTGTGTTTGGAAGCAAATAAATATAAAAACTTCTGACATAAACGACGAGAATTTATTTATTCAACTATTAACGCGTTTTCATCTAAACATGGAAAGTGGGCGAAAACTAACGAAACTCCGAATGATATTTTTCAAGAAAAATCGAATCTCTGTATCAATATAACTGAGTTTGGAAACTGAGAAATACAAAAACTGCTCATAGAATTGACCAGATAATGAATGATTTACGCGTTTCATCTAAATATGGAAAGTGGGCGAAAACAAACGAAACTCGGAATGAAGTTTTCGTCCAAATTCGAATCTCTTTATCAATAAACCTAAAACTGATTTTGGAAGCTAAGAAATAAAAAAACTACTGACATAAACGACCAGATATTTTATGTAATTTATTATTTACGCGTTTTCGACTAAATACAGAAAGTAGGCGAAAACTGACGAATTTCCAAATGTTATTTTTCAAGAAAAATCAAATCCAAGTATGGATGTGTGCTAAACAGACTATAAAAATTAACTATTTTAAACTCCCTAAGCTAGACACTAAAAAGCTTTAAAATCAAAATTCGACTTAAACCTAAACCACACAATCGGCAAGTGTACCGATCAATGTAGTATAACCAAAGTAAGTCCGGATATCGAACCCACAGGACTCTACTAATTACGATAACTAGACTCTAATAGACTCAGACAGACACGACTTAAAACTGTTTTAATTGTTGGGGGGTTACGGAAAATCTAAGGAAATCTATTTTAAACTAATTATTAACTAAGAGTATACTAATACGAACTAAGATGAAAATTGTTCTCAAGAGATGATGGAGACTACCTAAACTAGAATCCTGGATGGATTTTAAGAATTTACCAATTAAGTCAATTACACGTTTTATGGAACCGGGATCTTATGATCCTAAACCTATTAAACACCAACTAAGCCCCTCAACCCTTCTTGAAGTCAAACTTATGGCATTACCTAGGCCGTTAATCTTACCGGTTATTAGACGGTTTTCCAGTTATCTAATTATTGTCTAAGTACCCTAATGTTGACCTACTCTTTTCCAATTATAGATCTAGGGTAATTTGAATATCCTAACTTAACTTGATAGACTAATAAACCGACGGGTCAACTAATTCATGACTTTTTCCAAAGACTGTCTACAACAATTCGTCGAGTAAGACCTACCAATAGCCCCGCACCTTCCAGCTATAAGGACTAGTAGAACACTAAGACCTAGCAGATTACTAACTATTACTTCTAAGGTTTATCGGCCGATTTTCCCTAAAGATCAAAAACACACAGTCAAAAATATAGCATGAACCTATTCCGTAGTAGACAACCACCAAGATTCACACGAAGCAATAGGCAACAAAAAACCAAATCAAAGTATGCACACACATCAAGTAAGATAATCAAACTCTTTACGAAACACAATTAACCCATAAAAACATGTAATTAACGAAAAAGGTTCAAACTTTATTTAATCCATTCATCGTAGCCTAGGTAGTATAAATGTTTTAGCCAAGTATCATAGTCAAGAAAAATAAACAAGTCCTAAATAACAAATTAATCATAGTATCAAGTTTAAGAACACAAAGTAAAACAAACCGAACACTAACTACTTGCGAACCAAACTCGAATCTTGATCTAACCCCCTTCGCTTCCCTCCTGTTTGCGTCTATTGTTTTCTTTTTTCGAACAGAAGGTAGTCTTGAAATCTTGTGGCCTCTTCTTCGTTCGTAGCAAACAACCCTTCTAATATATGGCAGCCGACCTTATTAATAATAATAATAATAATAATAATAATAATAATAATAATAATAATAATCTGGTATCCAAATTCACGTATCACACAAATCTCTCACTAAATGGGCTCCTTCTCTATCGCTAACACTAAGACAAATGGGCTCATGATGCTCTAGATGGGCCAACAAGCAAATAATAATGGACATCGGTCAACAGCAAATAAATTCGGTCAACACACACTCATAAGAACCCTTCTTTAATGCCATATTATTTTCAACTTTAAGCATTTTGGCATTTTAGACCCTCAAGTTTCAATAACTATTTCTTAAACAACTATTGATTTTATTCAGTTGGCCTTCAAAATTTCAGCTTTATCAATTAAAGATAGTGGTCTCGGCCCACTTAAAAAAAATAACTGCAAATTTTAATTCGGTCACTAACGTTCTACTCTGCCCAACTGGCTAGTTATTTCCTTATTACTCGTTTTCACTCCATTTGCACCAGGACCCGGCAAACACAAACAAATATAATATATACTAAAAACTAAAAATAATAAATAAAAACTATAAATATGTTATACACTTTACATGTGGCAAATATGTGTATTTTACCTCACATCAAGTATCCTCATACTTACTCTTTTTTCATCCTCGAAAAAGAATTATGCAACGGAATCATAACTACTAAGACCACTGGTTTCAAAAGACTTAGATTTTTTTATTTAAAAGACTCAAAACGTTTAACCATGATTACTGGTATACTTATCCACTTAAACCCAACCACCGATAAATCAAGACCCTATCATGTTAGCATTAGGTTCAAGTGAACAACACCTAATCCCGACTCGAGCTTACAAGGAAAAGATAAAAATCTACCTTCTTATATATATAACTCTTATGTATTTCAAATTAAATTTGATGGAATGATGGATGATGAATAATGAGCTTTTTAGCAATTTTTTTATGATCAACTCAGAGGGCATTATCACCAAGTCGCTATCCCGGTGGGAAACACCATAAGCTTCACATTTTTCTTTCAACTTCCACCTAGCGGGTATACCCCACCTGAGTCACCATCCAAGTGGTTAATACCATAGGCTTCCGTTTATTTTATCAATAGCTCAAATGAATGATGGATGGAATTTTTTTAGGCGCCACCAGAATCCGGATTTAGTCTCCTAAAAAGGGTAAGGTGTGCCAATTTAATTCAAAATACTTATAGGTTATATATTTATAATGGCTCCTTTTCTACCCTTAACGGTTTCAGCTTTTCTATATACCCTAAGATGAGAACCCACAAGATTTCATGATTTAATTATAAGGTATATTAGAACAATCTAGAGAACCCTCTAAGTCGGCTGGGCCTACCAGTACATCCCGGAAAATACGTCTTTTATCTTTTTTTTAATCTCATATTATTATTATTTTGAAAACCAATCAATCCCAATTTTTCTATCATCTTCCATTTAGTTGCAAAAATTTTCCAAAAACATTTTCTATTTTTCAATTTTTTTTAAATTTTTTTATGACTCAAGACACTACTAACTAGACACTAAACAATAGTTTCCCATCCCCATACTTAAACTCTACATTGCCCTCAATGTAGGATGAAAACCAACTAAAAAATAAAAATTAAATAAGAATATAAAAAACAATGGCAAAACGGAAAGGACTTAGCTGGTTATATAACACGTAAGCTCCAAACACTCTCGTCCAATCTAGCTCGATCGTATAGCATTTCATTCGCGATCGGCTACTTTGACAAATTAACATGCTCGGGATTGCCTCGACAAATAATAAGCAGCTCCAAAATCACTCGAATGGAGATTGAGTACGGGTGGTACGATTCAAACCTGCACAATAAAAAAACAGGCAAAAACCCAAGCAGTATCGACTCTAAAAAAACTACTCAAAAACTAATAACTAAGACTCAATATACAAAACTACAACTCTATACAAACTCTTTACAACCTCCCCACACTTGAACTTAATCAGGAGGTTTCTCTTTGATCTGAACCCTATCCAACCCGTTCAATTCCACCTGGTCTTCATAAACAAATAAAAACCACCATTGTGGAATTATAGAATATTTTAAAAATTCAAAACGGGTCAGACCACCAAAATTTAAACTTACCTGGTATTAATCGGATGCGTGGCATGTATTGAAAAGATTGGTCATGCTCGAACTTCAATGGCTCCTTCCTCTCCTTAAACCATCTTTTGACCCTCTTCCAGTTTCGATCATTCCCTTTTATTTTCCTTGCCTTCTCCCTTGGTTTTGTTGATTTTAAAGTTTCATTTATCACTGATACCACGGGCCAGCTGTGGTGCTCTTCATCCACCACCACTTCTTTAGGAGAATCCCCACACTGAACTTCTTCATCTGGTGTAGGTTCAAACATCTTCGTCGGTTTACCTTCAAGCAATGCCTTCAAGTATGCAATTTCACCAAGAGGACCAAATTCTTCTATTTCTTCGTAAACCGATGAACCTTTTAACTCCTCACCGAACTCATCCTCCCATGATAACAATTTCTCATCAACCTCCTCATCTTCATCAAACATCTAACCAGTGGAATTCCCCAATTCCACTTCCTCTTCAATTACTTGCTCCATAACACATGACCTCAGATACACCGCTAACTCTTCTTCTTCTCCCATCAATCTCCTATATTCAACCAGCTGCGCATCTATCACCTCATCACTACAGGAAAAATCAATTATAAACTTACCCTTCTTCTCTTCTCGTTCTTCCTACTGAACCGGAGGTGGGACATCAACGCCCATTATGGTTTCCGGCTGAGCATGTGATTCCTGCAAAACATCATCCTCACAAGACAAGTGTAAAGAATCATACGAATCACTAACATCATGCATAGAATCAACAAACACAGAAGTGTTATCTTCACAAACAATTTTCATATAATGTGGAATTGGTAATACTACCATCCCTGGCTCCATAACGTTTACAAGCAACTCACCTGAGACAGTTTGATACCCAAGATAATTACCTGCACTATCGTACATATAACGACCTTGAGTTTTTGCAAATTCCGCCTCTTGACGATCTAACCACTCAACCACAGACTGGATATGCCTCTCTGTCTCTTCCTTATCAAATTTCAACCAAGCATTTATTTCTAGTTCTGGACCATTTTGCTGAATTTGCCAATACGAATTAGCATAATAATGTGCAGAGGACCCCGCGTATTATGGACATTTTTAACTGTAAAATGAGGTCCTCCACAAATCTTACACATATTTAAGACTCAAGGAAAATAAAAGACACAGACACTTAGACTCCTACGACTCAATATACAAACAATTAGCACGTATGATGTCAATTAAGTCCAAATAAAGTAATAAACGCAATTGCCAAAGAGTCTCGGGCAACGGCGCCAAAAACTTGATGTGTGCTAAACAGACTATAAAAATTAACTATTTTAAACTCTCTAAGCTAGACACTAAAAAGCTTTAAAATCTAAACTCGACTTAAACCTAAACCACACAATCGGCAAGTGTACCGATCAATGTAGTATAACCAAAGTAAGTCCGGATATCGAACCCACAGGACTCTAGTAACTACGCTAACTAGACTCTAATAGACTCAGACAGACACGACTTAAAACTGTTTTAATTGTGGGGGGGGGGGGGGTTACGGAAATTCTAAGGAAATCTATTTTAAACTAATTATTAACTAAGAGTATGCTAATACGAACTAAGATGAAAATTTTCTCAAGAGATGATGGGGACTACCTAAACTAGAATCCTGGATGGATTTTAAGAATTTACCAATTAAGTCAATTACACGTTTTATGGAACCGGGATCTTATGATACTAAACCTATTAAACACCAACTAAGCCCCTCAACCCTTCTTGAGGTCAAACTTATGGCATTACCTAGGTCGTTAATCTTACCGGTTATTAGACGGCTTTCCAGTTATCTAATTATTGTCTAAGTACCCTAATGTTGACCTACTCTTTTCCAATTATAGATTTAGGGTAATTTGAATATCCTAACTTGACTTGATAGACTAATAAACCGACGGGTCAACTAATTCATGACTTTTTCCAAAGACAGTCTACAGCAATTCGTCGGGTAAGACCTACCAATAGCCCCGCACCTTTCAGCTATAAGGACTAGTAGACCTAGCAGATTATTAACTATTACTTCTAAGGTTTATCGGCCGATTCGCCCTAAAGATAAAAAACACACAGTCAAAGATCTAGCATGAACCTATTTCGTAGCAGACAACCACCAAGATTCACACGGAGCAATAGATAACAAAAAACTAAATCAAAGTATGCACACACATCAAGTAAGATAATCAAACTCTTTACGAAACACAATTAACCCCTAAAAAACATGTAATTAACGAAAACGGTTCAAACTTTATTCAATCCATTCATCGTAGCCTAGGTAGTATAAATGTTTTAGCCAAGTATCATAGTCAAGAAAAAGAAACTAGTCTTAAATAACAAATAAATCATAGTATCAAGTTTGAGAACACAAAGTAAAAGAAACCGAACACTAACTATTTGCGAACCAAACTCGAATCTTGATCTAACCCCCTTCGCTTCCCTCCTGTTTGCATCTATTGTGTTCTTTTTTCGAACAGAAGGTAGTCTTGAAATCTTGTGGCCTCTTCTTCGTTCGTAGCCAACAACCCTTCTAATATATGGCAGCCGCCCGTATTAATAATAATAATAATAATCTGGTATCCAAATTCACGTATCACACAAATCTCTTACTAAATGGGCTCCTTCTCTATCGCTAACACTAAGACAAATGGGCTCATGATGCTCTAGATGGCCCACCAAGCAAATAATAATGGACATCGGTCAACAGCAAATAAATTCGGCCAATACACACTCATACGAACCCTTCTTTAATGCCATGAATTATTTTCAACTTTAAGCATTTTGGCATTTTAGACCCTCAAGTTTCAATAACTATTTTTTAAACAACTATTGACTTTATTCAGTTGGCCTTCAAGATTTCAGCTTTATCAATTAAAGATAGTAGTCTCGGCCCACTTAAGAAAAATAACTGCAAATTTTAATTCGGTCACTGGCGTCCTACTCTGTCCAACTGGCTGGTTATTTCCTTATTACTCGTTTTCGCTCCATTTGCACCAGGACCTGACAAAACACAAAAGAATATAATATACACTAAAAACAATAAATAAAAACTATACATATATTATACACTTTACACGGGGCAAATATGTGTATTTTACCCCACATCAAGTATTAACAAAACGAAGGTTGAAAGCTGAGAAATATTGAAACAGCTGACAAAAACAACCAGATATTTGATTAATTAATTATTCATGTGTTTTTATCTAAATATAGAAAGTGGCCGAAACTTAACAAACTCGGAATGAATTTTATGGTGTAAGATATGTAGGAACGTCCACGAACAGCTCGGGAACCTAAATTTGTTATCTATTGTCCGATTAGGCGGAAACTAATGACAAGTTAATCAAATAACAAGAATTACTCATTTAAAGGTTGTTTTCATTGATCTAAAGTTCAATACATTCGAGAACCGGATCTGACAGAGCTTCGCCGTCTCTGTGCCAAAATCTCTAAAGTTACAAATGAAATCACCAAGTCACCTATTTATAGACTTGCAAGTTCGCTGGTGGGAGAGTGAAGTTCGCCCGAACTTGACATCATCACAACCATTTCCAGCGAACTTGGCCTCTAAACACTTCAATACACTTTGTTTCTAACAGATTAAGCCCTACTCGCTCAGACACGATACATAATGACGTTAATGACGAAGGCAACAGACATATGCACCAACAGACTCCCCTTGGATGTTGTCGTAGTCATCTTAATGTAAACATCCTTTTGATATATGCACCAACAGACTTTCCCATACATCCTCTCTTTGGATATTGCCGTAGTCATCCTTGACGTTTAAAATCTTCTGAGTCTTCCGATCTTTTTAGTTCTTGAATAAAGTTTAACGTATTGATCTTCAATCTCCATCTTTTTCTTCAAGTTTATCTTGAAAAACTTTTAAGTTCCAAACTCCTCCTTTGCTGTGAGTTATGCTCCCCCTTGCTTTAAGCTTTACTTTAGTCACGTTTCATCCTGCTTCCCCTAAAATTTTACTTCCTGTTTCAAAGTTCTTGAGCATACTAGAACACGTTTTAGATTTAAAACTTTGAAAATTTTATAACATTTAACAATTCAAATTTTAATCTCCATTTTAAAACCTTTTTAGTTATTCAAGTTCAACTTAATGACCTTGAAAACTCCTTACATTTAAAACCTTGACCATTCTCATGATTTTCAATCATTGAAATCCACTTAGTTGACCAAGTCCAAGTTAATGACATTGATTAACCAATATTGTCTAACCGAGTCCAAATTAATGACCTCAGGTTGACCTGATATGAAAACACTATTTTGTTTAATTTTAAAAGTTTCAAATTAATGAACTTTCTTTTGAACTTTTCAAAACTTACCAGACTTCAAAGATCCGTTCTCCAACATTGGCTCATTGAAAATAATGAAGAAACAAAATCTTTTTGAATTTTTGTAAGTTTATTCTAAAACACACTGAAATTTTTGTTTGGTTTTATCAACTGTAAAGCAGATAAACTATGTACAGAACAATGTAAACTATGTACAAACATATTTACATGCATATTTTTGTGAATTTGCGTCTAAGAATCATATCAGTTTGTTTGAGACATATCACCAGTACCGTTGACTTTTTTGAGACTTTAAGTTTTAAACTTGTTTACCTTAGATTGTCGATATGTTTGTCCACTTAAACTTCATCACGTTTCTCAATTGTTCCAAAATATGTTAGGTAAGAATTATGAAACTTGACTTAACTATGGTTCCCACCTCTTGAATGTACTCCTGAATCCAGATTCCCTAGATTTCATCTTACAGGTGAGTATAGCGTAATCAATATCTGTATTTGGGTTGTGCGAGACCTTGAGAGCTCAGGTTAGTACTACCGTACCGACAAAGAGATGAAGGCTCGTCTTTAAGGTGTGTTCCACTTAAGGAATCTTTTAAGCGTTGCAATGATTAGATCTTTCGATTCCTTTCAAGATTGCATGCAACTTTTAGGGGTTTATAGCAAAAGCATTATAGAAGTTCTTGGCTATTGCTTCCGCAAAATCAGAAGAACTTGTATAATACTCCAGATATCAATCATCTATAAAGACCTCGTATCTCAGAATCAGGCAACCCTTCAATCGAAATTTTGGAGTACTAAGTCCATATATCCAAGATGTGTTAAACCACGAGATTAAGCAGTTGTAAAATTTAGTTTATGTCCCGGAAACAATCTACTGAACGTGTAAAGCCTATCGACATATCCACAGTAAGACTTGTTTATCACTTTTAAACTTTACAAATCTTTAGCATACTGTGATAGTCCACTGATGTACTATCATTTCCTTTTTGACAACAAATTCTTTTTGTCTTTTTCATGTTTTTGTACTTTTTGAATTTTTCAATGTTTTTGAATTTTCAACTTTTTCATATGTTTTTTATTTTTCAACAATTTTTAAAATTTTCTTACTCCCCCTAAAATCAAAAACATATTTTTGGATTTTAGATTTAAAGAAATTCTTCTAAAAATGTAACAAACCAATGCGGATCCCGTGACCTCGTCGTCCGATCCTTTTTTTCAATATTGTATCTGCAATTGTTTAACAAACAATCATTAGACTTATTTACCACTTGTAAAACAGTTTGAACATGTAAGAACTTTGAAATCAGTTTTTCTGTTCAACGGTGTGGATTTTCATAATTTTGACTTTTCAAAATTTTTCCTTTTAACAACCACTTGTAGTTTCAAAAGCTTTTCTTTTTTTTAACTACTCCCCTCAAAATGAAAAAGATATGACATTTCTGGATAAGTTAAAACAAACTGAAGCTTCCTTAATCCTGAATCATCTCTGATAAAGTGGATCTAGGAACTCCTACACACGAAAGTAACTACTTGAAAAAAGAAACCCAAACCTTTTTGGTTTTGGGTTTGACATGATAAGCATCATAAACACTTTCAAAGTCATCATCATATTCAAAATCATCATCAAACATATCGTATGATGTCGATTCTGAAAACGTTTTGACTTTTTCTTTCTTTGTCTGTTTGATTACTGATTCAGTTGATTTGACATTTTCAGTTTTATCAGCAACAGACTTTCCTTTCTCAGGAGACTTCTTTTTCGCAACCCAAGATTGTGACATGTATCTTGCTTTCTTGACATAAAACCGTGAATCATCGTTTTTGTTTAACTTTGAAGTTTCTCCTTTTTCAAACACAGAGTTTTCAAACTTTGATTCATTTTTGGGTTTATTTCAGAAATAGATTCATTTTTTGGGTTCACAATCTCTGGTTGCTTTTGTTTTTCATCTTTTGAAACTTTTTTTCTTCGTGAAAGCAAAGGCTTTAGATTTAGACACTTTCGAGCAATATGACCAATGGTATGTCATTTAAAGCATGTTTGTGTATCAGAATCATGTCCACTAGTGGGTTTTACTCCACTTGTGGACTTGGTCTTAGCCTTGTCCCAAAGTTCTTTCTCCTTTTTGAATTCATCATTTGATTGCTTACCGATCATATCTTCTTCTAGAACCGTATTCATTCCGTACACAAACTTCATGTTTTTACCTTTGTATTCCTGGAACGTTGTCTTCGGTTTGTTTGTCGATTCATCTCTTCATCCTCCAAACCCAAACCTGCTCTCTTGTTCTCAGGAAAATCACCACCATTCCTATGGTAGTTTTTAAAATTCCTTTCGGGTTTAGAATAAAATTTCTTTTGATTTTTCTCGAGATCATCTGACAAAACTTCCACAAGTTTGAACAATTTGTCAATTTGATCTTCTTTCACATTCCGAATCGGAAAGCTATCATTGAAATATAATCTATCAGAATCCTTAACTTTGTACATGACAACGTTAGGATCATCACTTAGATCACTTTCTGATGCTATATCGTCACTTTCGGACTGTGAATCAGAATTTTTATCGTCAGAATCATTTCCCAGCACATTTTTAACCACATTTTTACCAACGCTTTAATGTCATCGTTTGATTTTGTAAAGTCTACATCAGTGTTCTCAGGCAATTGATCTTTCATTTCTGATAAGAGAAGTAAATCAAATGCCTTTTCCACTTCACCGTCTTTCTTCCAGGAATAATTTTCAAGAAATGGTGGAGGAACATTTCCGTATTCTTTACGCTTTGATTTATCAACATTTTCCTTCGACTTGATCGTAGTAAAATGTGATCAATGACATAAGCGTTAGTAGTGTAACTTTTCAGTAATTGTCTTACTCTTTCTGTTTCTATCTTAATGTCATGAAGCTCACGTTTTGTTTCGGCAATGGTATTAATGTACATGTTAATTGCCTCTTGTTTATCAATCACTGTTGCTTTTAACATTTTTTCATTAGCAACAAGTTCAAGATTAGCTATTTCGACATTTTTATATTTTCCTTGTATTTTGTCATAAGCTTCTTTCATGTTTCTGTAATCATAACAAAAAGTTTCATTGTGTTCAGTTAATTCTCTTATGACTTTTATCTTATCAAGGCATGATTCACAAGGACTTGTGCACTTTGTGCAAGGTTTTTCATCCTCCACAATTTTCACAACTTCCTGTTCAGATATATTTACCTCAACTTTTACCTTTTCGGCCTCTGCTTTTAAAGCTTCTTCTTTTTGCATCTCAGCATAAGCTATCTCTTCTTCTTCAGTTCTCCGCATATATGCTTCCAGAAACGCATTCTCCAAAGCAGCATCAACATACGATGTCTCTGGTTCATTTACAACCTCTGC
This sequence comes from Scalesia atractyloides, assembly GCA_947069175.1. Lineage (NCBI taxonomy): Eukaryota > Viridiplantae > Streptophyta > Magnoliopsida > Asterales > Asteraceae > Scalesia > Scalesia atractyloides. Next base: position 47,066,430 of record CAMTDV010000015.1, on the reverse strand, counting down.
CATCATAGCCACACCAGTTTTCTTTCCGATGTCTCTGTTCCAGTCAAAGCCACCTTCTTCATGATTAGCAACAAGAGCTTGTTTGGATTTCTTTGAAGATTTATCTTCAATTTCGACTTGTGTCTTCTTTGGATATGGCTTGTATTGAAGAGCTTTCTTGTAATAATCATTGTTGTTACCGAAAGGATTTTGGCCTCCACTTGCTTCTTGATGACTACATTCGCGTTTGAAGTGTCCCTTTTGTCGACACCTGAAGCATGTGACTTTAGACTTGTCAAATCCAAGCTTGTTGCTTGAATTACCAATGTCTCTTCCGGTGAGTGCCACAAACTTTGTAACTCTTCGGTTGATAGATGCAAGACTCCACTTGATATCCATTAGCTCTAGCTCTTCTTCATCTACTTGATCGTAATCCTCGGCAGTTATTTTCGGATTACCAATCTTTCCAGCAACAAGTCCTTCATATGATTCGAGAACAGTAGCAAGAAGTGCAATGTGTTGTTTGGCCACTTTCTCAGGAAACACGTTTTTCAAATCTACTGCAATGTTACACTGAAAAACATTTGAATCAGAACTAGCTTGGCTTGTCTGACTTTGGAATGAAGAGCTTGAACTAGCACTAGGATAACCAGCATATGGAGAACTTTGTTTTGGAGAGGAGTTTGTAGTTGCATTAAATGCTGTTTGAATTTTCGGGCTTTGAATCGGAGTATCTTGAATACCTCCTTTGTAATACACACCGACATCTTGAACAACATTTGCATTCTTTGATTTTGCAATCTTCATCAACTCCATTTCATGGCCTTCTAATTTGTCGATGAAAGATGATAACTTGAAATGTCTCCAAGATGGACTATTTTTCAGAATTGTCAGATATGTAGTCCACTCTCCTTCTGGAAGTGCATCAGCCAACTTCTCGATTTGCTCTTCGTTAGATCTTTTGATATCATGTCTTCGCATTTGGACCATGAGGTGACAGTATCTATCAATCATTTGCTTCATAGTTTCACCTTTGATCATTGTGAAGATCTCAAATTCTTTCTTAATTAAGGCCTTTTTGCCATTTCATCACTTCCTTTGAATTTGTCACAAAGAGATTGCCATAAATCTTGTGAAGTTTCAAACTCTGGCAACAGTACGAGAATATCTTCCTTTACAGATTGTTGAATCAAACTAATCATTTTCTTTTCGGCGACATAATTTGCTTTATCACCCGGTGAAAACTTGTTCAACGGAAGGTCTTGATCACGCTCATTCTTTAGCTATTTGTAACCATCCTCAACTGCAACCCAGCTGTCGAATTGGTTTGCTTGTATCCAATTCACAAACTTTTCCTTCCATCCTTCAAACTCGTCTATACTCATTAGCTTTGGCGGTTTCTGAGTAGTACCCATTTCGTTGTCGATATTCATCTGATTCGCTGCAAGAGTATTAGCATTTGATGAAGAAGCCATTTGAGAAACGAACACATTGTGAAATATTCCATCTTGACAACCTGAAGACTTATCTGAAAATATGATCAAAAACACTTGGAAATTATTAGCAACAGACAAATTTAGCACGATCGGTACGTTAAAAATGTTTAAAATTTTTCCAAAAACAATTTTTACCCGATTATATCTTTAAAATCGTCTCATCGATACGATTCTAACGATATATAATGTTCGTGACATTTTTCGGGATTTTCATGCCTTTTTTTAGGAACCTTAGACAAGTTCGGGCGAACTTGTCAAAAACTTATCAAGTTCGGTCGAACTTGATATGGATATTTCAAGAAACAGGTAAGTTCGGTCGAAATTATGAAGAGTTTTCAAAACTTTAACTAAGTTCGAGCAAACTTAAGCAAATTTTCAACAAACTTTATACAAGTTCGGTCGAACTTGATAAATTTTGAAGAATTTTGTGCTAAGTTCGAGCGGACTTGAGATAAAAAGCTTGAAAACTATCAAGTTCGATCGAACTTGAGTAAAATTCAATGAATTTTTGTCAAGTTCGATTGAAATGGTTTTGAAAATCATGGTTTTTTGAACTTTCGATTGAAATGGTTTACCACAAGTGTATTTTACATGACATATTCAAAAATCACCCATTTTTGACCATGAAATCATCAAGTATGTGAAAATGTTAAGAAAAATGATAGAATGGAGTAGAATAAGAGAGATTCTTGTCTTGATTCCAGCAAATTTAGGTATCCAGACTCTCTGATACCACTTGTAGGAACGTCCACGAACAGCTCGGGAACCTAAATTTGTTATCTGTTGTCCGATTAGGCGGAAATTAATGACAAGTTAATCAAATAACAAGAATTACTCATTTAAAGGTTATTTTCATTGATCTAAAGTTCAATACATTCGAGAACTGGATCCAACAGAGCTTCACCGTCTCTGTGCCAAAATCTCTGAAGTTACAAATGAAATCACCAAGGCACCTATTTATAGACTTGCAAGTTCGCTGGTGGGAGAGTGAAGTTCGCCCGAACTTGACATCATCACAACCATTTCCAGCGAACTTGGCCTCTAAACACTTAAATACACTTTGTTTCTAACAGATTAAGCCCTATTCGCTCACACACGATACATAATGACGTTAATGACGAAGGCAATAGACATATGCACCAACAAAATCGAATCTTTGTATATCAATAAAACTGAATTTAGAAGCTAAGAAATACATAAACTACTGACAAAAATGACAGATATTTGATATAATGAATTATTTACGCATTTTATCTAAATAGGGAAAGTGGGCGAAAACACACGAAACTCGGAATGAATTTTTCGTGCAAAATTGAATCTCTTTATCAATAAAACTGAGTTTGAAAGCTGAGAAATACAAAAACGGCTGACAAAAATGACAAGATATTTCATTTAATCAATTATTCACATGTCTTCGTCTAAATATGGAAAGCGGACGAAAGTTGACGAAATTTGGAATAATTTTTTGTTGAAAAACCGAGTCGATGTATCAATAAAACTGTGTTTGGAAGCCGGAGAAACACATAAATTCTGACAGAAACTACCAGATATTTGATTTAATTAATTATTCACGTGTTTTCGTCTAAATATGGAAAGTGGGCGAAAACAAACTAAACTAAGAATGAAAGCTGAGAGATAAAGAAACTGCTGACAAAAACGACTAGATATTTGATTTAATCAATTATTCACGCGTTTTCGTCTAAATATGGCAAGTGGGAGAAAACTGATGAAACTCGGAATTAATTTTTCGGAAAAATCGAATCCCTTTATCTATAAAACTGAGTTTGGAAGCCGAGAAAGAAATACGGAAACTGCTGACAAAAACGACAAGATATTTTATATAATCGATTATTCACACGTTTTCGTCTAAGTATGAAAAGTGGGCGAAATTTAACGAAAGTTGGAATGAAATTTTCGTAAAAAGTCGAATCAATGTATCATTAAAACTGTGTTTGGAAGCTGATAAATACAAAAACTTCTGGCATAAATGACTAGATATTTATTTAATTAACTATTAACGCGTTTTCTACTAAATATGGAAAGTGGCCGAAAACTAAGGAAACTCCGAATGATTTTTTTCATGAAAAATGGAATCGCTGTATCAATAAAACTGAGTTTGGAAGCTGAGAAATGTAGAAACTGCTGACAGAAACGACCAGGTATTTAATTTAATAAATTATTTACGCGTTTCGTCTAAATATGGAAAGTGGACGAAAATAAACGAAAGTTGAAATGAATTTTTCGTGGAAAATCGACTCCCTTTATCAATAAAACTGAGTATGAAACCTGAGAAATACAGAAACTGCTAACGAAACTCTGCATGATATTTTTCATGAAAAACCGAATCCAAGTATCAATAAAACCGAGTTGGGAAGCTGAGAGATAAAGAAACTGCTGACAAAACAACTAGATTTTTTATTCAACCAATTATTCACGTGTTTTCGTCTAAATATAGAAAGTGGGAGAAAACTGATGAAACTCGGAATGAATTTTTCGTGAAAATCGAATCCCTTTATCTATAAAACTTTTTTGGAAGCCCAGAAATACGGAAACTGCTGACAAAAACAACAAGATATTTTATATAATCGATTATTCACACGTTTTCGTCTAAATATGAAAAGTGGGCGAAATTTAGCGAAAGTCGGAATGAATTTTTGGTACAAAACCGATCAGGGTATCATTAAAACTATGTTTGTAAGCTGATAAATACAGGAACTTCTGGCATAAATGACCAGATATTTATTTAATCAACTATTAACACGTTTTCTACAAATATGGAAAGTGGCCGAAAACTAACGAAACTCCAAATGATATTTTTCAAGAAAAATGAAATCGCTGTATCAATAAAACTGAGTTTGGAAGCTGAGAAATGTAGAAACTGCTGACAGAAACGACCAGGTATTTGATGTAATGAATTATTAACGCGTTTTCGTCTAAATATGGAAAGTGGGAGAAAACCTATGAAACTTGGAATGAAATTTTCATGGAAAATCGAATCCTTTTATCAGTAAAACTAAGTTTGGAAGCTGAGAAATACAGAACCTGCTGGCAAAAATGACGAGATATTTCATTTAATCAATTATTCACACGTGTTCGTCTAAATAGGAAAAGTGAGCGAAATTTAACGAATCTTGGAATGAATTTTTCGTGAAAAACCGAATTACTGTAACAATAAAACTTTGTTTGAAAGCTGATAAATACAGAACTGGAAGCTGATAAATACAAAAACTTCTGACATAAACTAGCAGATATTTATTTAATCAACGATTAACACGTTTTCGTCAAAATATGGAAAGTTGGCGAGAACTAACAAAACTCCAAATGATATTTTTCAAGAAAAATCGAATCGTATCACTAAAACTGAGTTTGGAAGCTTAGAAATGTAGAAACTGCTGACAGAAACGACCAGTATTTGATTTAATGAATTATTTACGCGTTTCGTCTAAATATGGAATGTGGACGAAAACAAATGAAACTCGGAATGATTTTTTCGTGGAAAATCGAATGCGTTTATCAATAAAACTGAGTATGGAACCAGAGAAATACAAAAATGTTGACAGAAACGACCAGATATTTGATTTAATGAATTATTTACATGTTTCATCGAAATATGGAAAGGGGACGAAAACAAACGAAACTTGGAATGAATTTTCCGTGTAAAATCGAATCTCTTTATCAATAAAATTGAGTTTAGAAGCTGAGAAATACAAAACCTGTTGACAGAAATGACTAGATATTTTATTTAATTAATGATTCACGCATTTTCGACTAAATATTGAAAGTGGGCGAAAACTAACGAATTTTCGAATGATATTTGTCAAGAAAAATCGAATCTCAGTATTAATAAAACGGAGTTTGAAAGCTGAGAAATACAGAAAGTGCTGACGGAAACGACCAGATATTTATTTAATCAATTATTCACGCGTCTTCGTCTATATATGGAATGTGTACGAAAACTGATGAAACTCGGAATGAATTTTCGGGAAAATCGAATCCCTTTATCAATAAAACATAATTTCGAACCTGAGAAATTCAGAAACTGCTGACAAAAAACAAACATATATTTGATTTAATGAATTATTTACGCATTTCGTCTAAATATGGAAAGTGGGCGAAAACAAACGAAATTCGGAATAAAGTTTTCGTGCAAAATCGAAGCCTTTTATCAAAAAAACTGAGTTTGAAAGCTGAGAAAAACAAAAACTGCTGACATAAACGACCAGATATTTTTTTATTAATTATTCACGCGTTTTCGACTAAATATTGAAAGTGGGCGAAAACAGACGAATTTACGAATGATATTTTTCATGAAAAATCGAATCCAAGTATTAGTAAAACCGAGTTTGAAAGCTGAGAAATACAGAAACTTCTGACAGAAACGGCCGGATATTTAATTTAATTAATTATTTACGCGTTCTCGTCTAAATATGGAAAGTGGGCGAACACTGACGAAACTCCGCATGATCTTTTTCGTGAAAACCCGAATCTAATTATCTAATTATTAATAAAGCTGAGTTTGGAAGCTGAGAAATAAAGAAACTGCTGACAAAAACGAGTTATTTGATTTAATCAATTATTCACGCGTTTTCGTCTAAATGTGGAAAGTGGTCGAACACTAACGAAACTCTGCATGATATTTTTCATGAAAAACCGAATCCAAGTATCAATAAAACCGAGTTGGGAAGCTGAGAGATAAAGAAACTGCTGACAAAAACAACTAGATTTTTGATTCAATCAATTATTCACGTGTTTTCGTCTAAATATTGAAAGTGGGAGAAAACTGATGAAACTCGGAATGAATTTTTCGTGAAAATCGAATCCCTTTATCTATAAAACTGAGTTTGGAAGCCGAGAAATACGGAAGCTGCTGACAAAAACAACAAGATATTTTATATAATCGATTATTCACACGTTTTCGTCTAAATATGAAAAGTGGGCGAAATTTAGCGAAAGTCGGAATGAATTTTTCGTACAAAACCGATTAAGGGTATCATTAAAACTATGTTTGGAAACTGATAAATACAGGAACTTCAGGCATAAATGACCAGATATTTATTTAATCAACTATTAACACGTTTTCTACTAAATATGGAAAGTGGCTGAAAACTGACGAAACTCCAAATGATATTTTTCAAGAAAAATGAAATCGCTGTATCAATAAAACTGAGTTTGGAAGCTGAGAAATGTAGAAACTGCTGACAGAAACGACCAGGTATTTGATGTAATGAATTATTAACGCGTTTTCGTCTAAATATGTAAAGTGGGCGAAAACAAACGAAAGTCGGAATGAAACCTGAGAAATACAGAAACTGCCCACAGAAACGACCAGATATTTTTCAAGAAAAATCGAATCCCAGTATTAATAAAACGGAGTTTGAAAGCTGAGAAAGGCAAAAACTGCTGACAGAAATGCCCAGATATTTGATTTAATTAATTATTCACGCGTTTTCGTATAAATATGGAAAGTGGGCGAAAAACTAACGAAACTCCGCTTGATATATTTTTCATGAAAAACCGAATCCAAGTGTTAATAAAACTGAGTTTGTAAGCTGATAAATAAAGAAACTGTTGAAAAAACGAATAGATATTTTATTGAATCAATTATTTACGCGTTTTCGTATATATATGGAGAGCCGGCGAACACTGACGAAACTCTGCATGATATTTTTCATGGAAAACCGAATCCAAGTATCAATAGAACTGAGTTTTGAAGCTAAGAGATAAAGAAACTGCTGACAAAAATGACTAGACATTTGATTTAATCAGTTATTAACGCGTTTTCGTCTAAATATGGAAAGTGGGAGAAAACCTATGAAACTCGGAATGAATTTTTCTAGAAATTCGAATTCTTATATCTATAAAACTAAGTTTGGAAGCTGGGAAATACAGAAGCTGCTGGCAAAAACGACGAGATGTTTCATTTAATCAATTATTCACACGGTTTCATCAAAATATGAAAAGTGAGCGAAATTTTACGAATCTTGGAATGAATTTTTCATGAAAAACCGAATTACTTTATCAATAAAAATGTGCTTGGAAGCAGATAAATACAGAAACTTCTGACATAAACGACCAGATATTTATTTAATCAACTATTAAAACGTTCTCGTCTAAATATGGAAAGTGGGCGAAAACTAACAAAACTCCAAATGATATTTTTCAAGAAAAATCGAATCCCTGTATCACTAAAACTAAGTTTGGAAGCTTAGAAATGTAGAAACTGCTAACAGAAACGACCAGATATTTGATTTAATGAATTATTTATGCGTTTGGTCTAAATATGGAAAGTGGGCGAAAACAAACGAAACTCGGAATAATTTTTTCGTGCAAAATCGAATCCCTTTATCAATAAAACTGAGTATAGAACCTAGGAAATACAGAAATGACCTGATGTTTGATTTAATGAATTATTTACGCGTTTTATCTAAATATGGAAAGGGGACGAAAACAAACGAAACTCCGAATGAATTATTCGTGTAAAATTAAATCTTTTTATCAATAAAATAAAACTGAATTTGGAAGCTGAGAAATACAAAAATTGTTGAGATAAACGACCAGATATTTGATTTAATTAATTATTCACGCGTTTTCGTCTGAATATGGATAGTGGCCGAAAACTGACCAAACTCCGCATGATATTTTTCATGAAAAACCAAATCAAAGTATTAATAAAACTGAGTTTGTAAGCTAAGAAATAAAGAAATTGCTGACAAAAACGACTAGATATTTGATTTAATCAATTATTCACGCGTTTCGTTTAAATATTGAAAGTGGGCGGAAACTAATGAAACTCGGAATGAATTTTTCGAAAAAATCGAATCCCTTTTATCAATAAAACATAGTTTCGAACCTGAGAAATACAGAAACTGCTGACAAAAACGACCAGATATTAGATTTAATAAATTATTTACGCGTTTCGTCTAAATATGGAAAATGGGCGAAAACCAACGAAATTCGGAATGAAGTTTTCGTGCAAAATCGAATCCTTTTATCAATAAAATTGAGTTTGGAAACTGAGAAATACAACAACTGCTACAAAAAAGATAAGATATTTCATTTCATCAATTATTCACACGTTTTCGTCTAAATATAGAAAGTGGGCGAAAACTTACGAATTTTGAAATGATTTTATCTAAGAAAAATCGAATCCCAGTATTAATAAAATGATGTTTGAAAGCTGAGAAATACAGAAATTAATGACAGAAACGACCAGATATTTGATTTAATTAATTATTCACTCGTTTTCGTCTAAATATGTAAAGTGGGCGAACACTAACGAAACTCCGCATGATATTTTTTATGAAAAACCGAATCCAAGTATCAATAAAACTTAATTTGGAAGCTGAGAAATAAAGAAAATGCTGACAAAAACGACTAGATATTTGATTTTATCAATTATTCACGCGTTTTTGTGTCTAAATGTGGAAAGTGGTCGAACACTAACGAAACTCTACATGATATTTTTCATGAAAAACCGAATCCAATTATCATTAAAACTAAGTTTGGAAGTTGATAGATAAAGAAACTGCTGACAAATAATACCAGATATTTGATTTAATCAATTATTCACGCGTTTTCGTCTAAATATGGAAAGTGGGAAAAACTGATGAAACTCGGAATGAATTTTTTGGGAAAATTGAATCCCTTTATCCATAAAACTGTGTTTGGAAGCCGAGAAAGAAATACGGAAACTGCTGACAAAAATGACAAGATATTTATATAATCGATTATTCACATGTTTTCGTCTAAATATGAAAAGTTGGAATGAATTTTTCGTAAAAGACCGAATTAGTGTATCATTAAAACTGTGTTTGGAAGCTGATAAATACAGAAACTTCTGGCATAAATGACCAGATATTTATTTAACAAACTATTAACGCGTTTTCTACTAAATATTGAAAGTGGCCGATAACTAACGAAACTCCAAATGATATTTTTCAAGAAAAATGGAATCGTTGTATCAATAAAACTGAGTTTGGAAGCTGAGAAATGTAGAAACTGCTGACAGAAACGGCCAGGTATTTGATTTAATAAATTATTTACACGTTTTGTCTAAATATGGAAAGTGGGCGAAAACAAACGAAAGTCGGAATGAATTTTTCGTGGAAATCGAATCCCTTTATGAATAAAACAGAGTATGAAACCTGAAAATACAAAAACTACTAACAGAAACAACCAGATATTTTTCAAGAAAAATCGAATCCGGGTATTAATAAAACGGAGTTTGAAAGCTGAGAAATTCAAAAACTACTGACAGAAATGACCAGATATTTGATTTAATTAATTATTCACGCATTTTCGTATAAATATGGAAAGTGGGCGAAAACTAACGAAACTCCGCATGATATATTTTTCATGAAAAACCGAATCCAAGTATCAATAAAACTGAGTTTGGAAGCTGAGAAATAAAGAAACTGCTGACAAAAACGACTAGATATTTGATTAAATCAATTATTCATGCGTTTTCTGTCTAAATGTGGAAAGTGGGCGAACACTGACGAAACTCTGCATGGTATTTTTTTCATAAAAAACGAATCCAAGTATCAATAAAACTAACTTTGGAAGCTGAGAGATAAAGAAACTGCTGACAAAAACGACTAGATATTTGATTTAATCAATTTTTCACGCGGTTTCATCTAAATATAGAAAGTGAGCGAAAACTAATGAGACTCGGAATGAATTTTTCTAGAAATTTGAATTCTTTTATCAATAAAACATAGTTTCGAACCTGATAAATACAGAAACTGCTGACAAAAACGACCAGATATTTGATTTAATGAATTATTTACGTGTTTAGTCTAAATATGGAAAACGGGCGAAAATCAACGAAATTCGGAATAAAGTTTTCCTGCAAAATCGAATCTCTTTATCAATAAAACTGAGTTTGGAAGCTAAAAAAACAAAAACTGCTGACATAAACGACGAAATAATTTTTATTAATTATTCACGCGTTTTCGACTAAATATTGAAAGTGGGCGAAAATTGACGAATTTCCGAATGATATTTTTCATGAAAAATCGAATCCCAGTATTAATAAAACCGAGTTTGAAAGCTGAGAAACACAAAAATTGCTGACAGAAACAGCCGGATATTTGATTTAATTAATTATTCACGCGTTTCGTCTAAATATGGAAAGTGGGCAAACACTGATGAAACTCCGCATGATAATTTTGGTGAAAAACCGAATCTAATTATTAATAAAGTTGAATTTGGAAGCTGAGAAATAAAGAAACTGCTGACAAAAATGACTGGATATTTGATTTAATCAATTATTCACGCGTTTTCGTCTAAATGTGGAAAGTGGTCGAACACTGACGAAACTCTGCATGATATTTTTCATAAAAAACCAAATCTAAGTATCAATAAAATTGAGTTTGGAAGCTGAGAGATAAAGAAACTGCCGACAAAAACGACTAAATATTTGATTTAATCAATTATTAACGCGTTATGGTTTTAATGTGGAAAGTGGTCGAACACTAACAAAATTTTGCATGATATTTTTCATGAAAAACGAATCCAAGTATTAATAAAACTAAGGTTGGAAGCTGAGAGATAAAGACACTGCTGTCAAAAACAACTAGATATTTGATTTAATCAATTATTCACGCGTTTCGTCTAAATATGGAAAGTGGGAGAAAACCGATGAAATTCGGAATGAATTTTTCAGGAAAATCGAATCCCAATATCTTTAAAATTGCGTTTGGAAGCCTAGAAATACGGAAACTGCTGACAAAAATGACAAGATATTTATATAATCGATTATTCACACGTTTTCGTCTAAATATGAAAAGTTGGAATGAATTTTTCGTAAAAGACCGAATCATTGTATCATTAAAACTGTGATTTGGAAGCTGATAAATACAGAAACTTCTGGCATAAATGACCAGATATTTATTTAATCAACTACTAACTCGTTTTTTACTAAATATAGAAAGTGGCCGAAAACTAACGAAACTCTGAATGATATTTTTCAAGAAAAATGAAATCGCTGTATCAATAAAACTGAGTTTGGAAGCTGAGAAATGTAGAAAACTGCTGACAGAAATGACCAGGTATTTGATTTAATGAATTATTTACGCGTTTCGTCTAAATATGGAAAGTGGGCGAAAACAAACGAAAGTCGGAATAAATTTTTCGTGGAAAATCGAATCCCTTTATCTATAACACTGAGTATGAAACCTGAGAAATACAGACACTGCCGACAGAAACGACCAGATATTTTTCAAGAAAAATCGAATCCCAGTATTAATAAAACGGAGTTTGAAAGCTGAGAAATGCAAAAACTGCCGACACAAATGACCAGATATTTGATTTTATTAATTATTCACGCGTTTTCGTATAATATGGAAAGGGGGTGAAAACTAACGAAACTCCGCATGAAATATTTTTCATGAAAAACCGAATTCAAGTGTCAATAAAACTGAGTTTGTAAGCTGATAAATAAAGAAACTGTTGACAAAAACGACTAGATATTTTATTGAATCAATTATTTACGCGTTTTCGTCTATATATGGAAAGTGGGCGAACAATGACGAAACTCTGCTTGATATTTTTCATGGAAAACCGAATCCAAGTATCAATAGAACTGAGTTTTGAAGCTCAGAGATAAAGAAACTGCTGACAAAAATGACTAGACATTTGATTTAATCAGTTATTAACGCGTTTTCATCTAAATATGGAAAGTGGGAGAAAACCTATGAAACTCGGAATGAATTTTTCTAGAAATTCGAATTCTTATATCTATAAAACTAAGTTTGGAAGCTAGGAAATACAGAAGCTGCTGGCAAAAACGACGAGATGTTTCATTTAATCAATTATTCACACGGTTTCGTCAAAATATGAAAAGTGAGCGAAATTTTACGAATCTTGGAATGAATTTTTCATGAAAAACCGAATTACTTTATCAATAAAAATGTGCTTGGAAGCTGATAAATACAGAAACTTCTGACATAAACGACCAGATATTTATTTAATCAACTATTAAAACGTTCTCGTCTAAATATGGAAAGTGGGCGAAAACTAACAAAACTCCAAATGATATTTTTCAAGAAAAATCGAATCCCTGTATCACTAAAATTAAGTTTGGAAGCTTAGAAATGTAGAAACTGCTAACAGAAACGACCAGATATTTGATTTAATGAATTATTTATGCGTTTGGTCTAAATATGGAAAGTGGGCGAAAACAAACGAAACTCGGAACAATTTTTTCGTGCAAAATCGAATCCCTTTATCAATAAAACTGAGTATAGAACCTAGGAAATACAGAAAATGCTGACAGAAACGACTTAATATTTGATTTAATGAGTTATTTACGCGTTTCATCTAAATATGGAAAGGGGACGAAAACAAACGAAACTCCGAATGAATTTTTCGTGTAAAATTGAATCTCTTTATTAATAAAATAAAACTGAATTTGGAAGCTGAGAAATACAAAAATTGTTGATATAAACAACCAGATATTTTATTTAATTAATTATTCACGCATTTTCGACTAAATAATGAAAGTTGGCGAAAACTAACGAATTTCGGAATGATATTTGTCAAGAAAAATCAATTCCCAGTATTAATAAAACGGAGTTTGAAAGCTGAGAAATACAAAAAGTGCTGACAGAAACGACCAGATATTTGATTTAATTAATTATTCACGCGTTTTCGTCTAAATATGGATAGTGGCCGAAAACTGACGAAACTCCGCATAATATTTTGCAAAACCAAATCGAAGTATTAATAAAACTGAGTCTGTAAGCTAAGAAATAAAGAAACTGCTGACAAAAACGACTAGATATTTGATTTAATCAATTATTCACGCGGTTTGGTCTAAATATAGAAAGTGGGCAAAAACTGATGAAACTCGGAATGAATTTTTCGGAAAAATCGAATCCCTTTATCAATAAAACATAGTTTCGAACCTGAGAAATGCAGAAACTGCTGACAAAAACGACCAGATATTAGGTTTAATAAATTATTTACGCGTTTCGTCTAAATATGGAAAATGGGCGAAAACCAACGAAATTCGGAATGAAGTTTTCGTGCAAAATCGAATCCTTTTATCAATAAAATTGAGTTTGGAAGCTGAGAAGTACAACAACTGCTACAAAAAAGATAAGATATTTCATTTAATCAATTATTCACACGTTTTCGTCTAAATATAGAAAGTGGGCGAAAACTTACGAATTTTGAAATGATATTTTCTAAGAAAAATCGAATCCCAGTATTAAAAAAAATGATGTTTGAAAGCTGAGAAATACAGAAACAAATGACGAGAAACGACCAGATATTTGATTTAATTAATTATTCACGCGTTTTCGTCTAAATATGTAAAGTGGGCGAACACTAACGAAACTCTGCATGATATTTTTTATGAAAAACCGAATCCAAGTATCAATAAAACTGAGTTTGGAAGCTGAGAAATAAAGAAAATGGTGACAAAAACGATTAGATATTTGATTTTATCAATTATTCACGCGTTTTTGTCTAAATGTGGAAAGTGGTCGAACACTGACGAAACTCTACATGATATTTTTCATGAAAAAACTGGATCCAATTATCATTAAAACTGAGTTTGGAAGCTGGGAGATATAGAAACTACTGACAAATAAGACTAGATATTTGATTTAATCAATTATTCACGCGTTTTCGTCTAAATATGGAAAGTGGGAGAAAACTGACGAAACTCGGAATGAATTTTTTGGGAAAATTGAATCCCTTTACCATAAAACTGAGTTTAGAAGCCGAGAAAGAAATACGGAAACTGCTGAAAAAAAATGACAAGATATTTTATATAATGGATTATTCACACGTTTTCGTCTAAATATGAAAAGTGTGAATGAATTTTTCGTAAAAGACCGAATTAGTGTATCATTAAAACTGTGTTTGGAAGCTGATAAATACAGAAATTTCTGGCATAAATGACCAGACATTTATTTAATAAACTATTAACGCGTTTTCTACTAAATATTGAAAGTTGCCGATAACTAACGAAACTCCAAATGATATTTTTCAAGAAAAATGGAATCGTTGTATCAATAAAACTGAGTTTGGAAGCTGAGAAATGTAGAAACTGCTGACAGAAACGGCCAGGCTTTTGATTTAATAAATTATTTACGTGTTTTGTTTAAATATAGAAAGTGGGCGAAAACAAACGAAAGTCGGAATAATTTTTCGTGGAAATCGAATCCCTTTATGAATAAATTTGAGTATGAAACCTGAAAATACAGAAACTGCTGACAGAAACGACCAGATATTTTTAAGAAAAATCGAATCCGAGTATTAATAAAACGGAGTTTGAAAGCTGAGAAATTCAAAAACTACTGACAGAAATGACCAGATATTTGATTTAATTAATTATTCACGCATTTTCGTATAAATATGGAAAGTGGGCGAAAACTAAGGAAACTCTGCATGATATATTTTTCATGAAAAACCAAATCCAAGTATCAATAAAACTGAGTTTGGAAGCTAAGAGATAAAGAAACTGCTGACAAAAACGACTAGATATTTGATTTAATCAATTTTTCACGCGTTTCGTCTAAATATAGAAAGTGAGCGAAAACTAATGAAACTCAGAATGAATTTTTCTAGAAATTCGAATTCTTTTTATCAATAAAACATAGTTTCGTACCTGAGAAATACAGAAACTGCTGACAAAAACGACCAGATATTTGATTTAATGAATTATTTAGGCGTTTCGTCTAAATATGGAAAATGGGCGAAAACCAATGAAATTCGGAATAAAGTTTTCCTGCAAAATCAAATCTCTTTATCAATAAAACTGAATTTAGAAGCTGACAAAAACAAAAACTGCTAAACGTCCAAATATTTTTTATTAATTATTCACGCATTTTCGACTAAATATTGATAGTGGGCGAAAACCGACGAATTTCCGAATGATATTTTTCCTGAAAAATCAAATCCAAGTATTAATAAACGGAGTTCGAAAGCTAAGAAATACAGAAACTGCTGACAGAAACGGTCGGATATTTGATTTAATTAATTATTCCGCGTTTTCGTCTAAATATGGAAAGTGGGCGAACACTGACGAAACTCCGCATGATAATTTTCGTGAAAAACCGAATCTAATTATTAATAAAGCTGAGTTTGGAAGCTGAGAAATAAAGAAACTGCTGACAATAACGACTAGATATTTGATTTAATCAATTATTCACGCGTTTTCGTCTAAATGTGGAAAGTGGTCGAACACTGTCGAAACTCTGCATGATATTTTTCATGAAAAACCGAATCCAAGTATCAATAAAATTGAGTTTGGAAGCTGATAGATAAAGAAACTGCTGACAAAATGAATAAATATTTGATTTAATCATTATTCACGCTTTATCGTTTAAATGTGGAAAGTGGTCGAACATTGACGAAATTCTGCATGATATTTTTCATGAAAAAACTAATCCCAGTATCAATAAAATTGAGTTTGGAAGCTGAGAGATAAAGAAACAGCTGACAAAAATGACCAGATATTTGATTTAGTCAATTATTCACGCGTTTTCATCTAAATATGGAAAGTGGGAGAAAACCGATGAAACCCGGAATGAATTTTTCAGGAAAATCGAATACCTTTATCTTTAAAATTGAGTTTGGAAGCCGACAATACGGAAGTACCGACAAAAACGACAAGATATTTTATATAATCGATTATTCACACGTTTTCGTCTAAATATGAAAAGTGGGGGAAATTTAACGAAAGTCGGAATGATTTTTTCGTAAAAAACCGAATCAGTGTATCATTATAACAGTTTGTGGAAGCTGATAAATACAGAAACTTCTTGCATAAATGACCAGATATTTATTTAATCAACTACCAACTCTTTTTCTACTAAATAAAGAAAGTGGCCGAAAACTAACGAAACTCCGAATTATATTTTTCAAGAAAAATGAAATCGCTGTATCAATAAAACTGAGTTTGGAAGCTGAGAAATGTAGAACTGCTGACCGAAAACCATGTATTTGATTTAAAGAATTATTTACGTGTTTTGTCTAAATATGGAAAGTGGGCGAAAACAAACAAAACTCAATTTTTGTGGAAAATAGAATTCTTTTAGCAATAAAACTGAGTATGAAACCGCAGATACAGAAACTGCTGACAGAAACGACCAGATATTTTTCAAGAAAAATCAAATCCGAGTATTAATAAAATGGAGTTTGAAAGTTGAGAAATGCAAAAACTGCGGACAGAAATGACCAGATATTTGATTTAATTAATTATTCACGCGTTTTTGTATAAATATGGAAAGTGGACGAAAACTAACGAAACTCTGCATGATATTTTTCATGAAAAACCGAATACAAGTATCACTAAAACGGACTTGGAAGGTAAGAAACAAAGAAACTGTTGACAAAAACGACTAGATATTTGATTAAATCAATTATTCATGCGTTTTCGTCTAAATGTGGAAAGTGGGCGAACACAAACCAAACTCTGCATGATATTTTTCATGAAAAACCGAATCTAAGTATCAATAAAACTAAGTTTGGAAGCTGAGAGATAAAGAAACTGTTGACAAAAACGACTAGATATTTGATTTAATCAATTTTCACGCGGTTTCGTTTAAATATAGAAAGTGAGCGAAAACTGTTGAAACTCAAAATGAATTTTTCTAGAAATTCGAATTCTTTTATCCATAAAACATAGTTCCGAACCTGAGAAATACAGAAACTGCTGACAAAAATGACCAGATATTTGATTTAATGAATTATTTACGCGTTTGGTCTAAATATGGAAAATAGGCGAAAACCAACGAAATTTGGAATAAAGTTTTCCTGCAAAATCGAATCTCTTTATCAATAAAACTGAGTTTGGAAGCTGAAAAACACAAAAACTACTCATATAAACGACCAAATAATTTTTTATTAATTATTCACGCGTTTTCGACTAAATATTGAAAGTGGGCGAAAACTGACGAATTTCAAAATGATATTTTTTCATGAAAAATCGAATCCCAGTATTAATAAACGTAGTTTGAAAGCTGAGAAATACAGAAACTGCTGACAGAAACGGCCGGATATTTGATTTAATTAATTATTCACGCGTTTTCGTCTAAATATAGAAAGTGGGTGAACACTGACGAAACTCCGCATGATATTTTTCGTGAAAATCCGAATCTAATTATTAATAAAGCTGAGTTTGGAAGTTGAGAAATAAAGAAACTGCTGACAAAAACGACTATATTTGATTTAATCAATTATTCACGCGTTTTCCTCTAATGTGGAAAGTGGTCGAAGAATGACAATACTCTGCATGCTATTT
This sequence comes from Scalesia atractyloides, assembly GCA_947069175.1. Taxonomy (NCBI): domain Eukaryota; kingdom Viridiplantae; phylum Streptophyta; class Magnoliopsida; order Asterales; family Asteraceae; genus Scalesia; species Scalesia atractyloides. The sequence continues at coordinate 47,048,697 of CAMTDV010000015.1, read as the reverse complement.
TTCATGAAAAACCGAATCCAAGTATCAATAAAACTGAGTTTGGAAGCTGAGAGATAAAGAAACTACCGACAAAAACGACTAATATATGATTTAATCAATTATTCACGCGTTTTCGTCTAAATGTGGAAAGTGGTCGAACACTGACGAAATTCTGCATGATATTTTTCATGAAAAAACGAATCCAAGTATCAATAAAACTGAGTTTGGAAGCTGAGAGATAAAGAAACTACTGACGTCTTATGCGATGTTTAATGAAAACTGATGTTAAGGTCAGATTAAAAAATCTTAGATATGTTATTTAATATAACATATCAGTAGGTAAAAGATTTACCTTGAAAAGATTTGATTAAAACCATTTTATGAGCCACAAAAACGACTAGATATTTGATTTAATCAATTAGTCACGCGTTTTCATCTAAATATGGAAAGTGGGAGAAAACTGATGAAACTCGGAATGAATTTTTCGGGAAAATCGAATCCCTTTATCTATAAAATTGAGTTTGGAAGCCGAGAAATACGAGAAAGAAATACGGAAATTGCTGACAAAAACTTACAAGATATTTTATATAATTTTTTCGTAAAAAACCAAATCAGTGTATCATTAAAACTATGTTTGGAAGCTGATAAATACTGAAACTTCTGGCATAAATGACCTGATATTTATTTAATCAACTATTAACGCGTTTTCTACTAAAAATAGAAAGTGGCCGAAAACTAACGAAACTCCTAATGATATTTTTCAAGAAAAATATAATCCCGATACTAACAAAATGGAGTTTTTTTTGGGTAAAGGGTTATCCTGATGAATTTTATAAATAACCAAATAAGCAGAAAAGGAGTGACGAAAACGACACACACTTCTAGTCTAGACATGCCAAGACTAGGAACAAAAATAAAAAGAAAAACCAGACAACGAACAAAGCGATGACAAAAAGCCAAAAGACAACTATCCAACTACAGACTCAAAAACGACTTAGCCCGGGTCATTTTCCGTGCTCCTAGTCAGGATCTTCCATTTCTTCAAAATCCTATCATGATTCGAGTCCCCTTGAAATTTAAATCCCATCAACCTTAGCCGCACCGAATGGGTCACCGCTTGGACGGAACAATGATTTTGAGAGAAAAGTCGGCTGTTTCTTTCTTGCCAAATGAAGTATGTTGACGCTGCCACCACCAATCTACAAACAATATGATCTATCTTTTTTTATTAGCATTGTGTTCCATCCATGCCATGATAGAGTTCCAGGAGTCGTTAAAACACTACCCATATTCACCATCATCTTGATATTGTTCCAAACTTGTGACGCAAACGAACATTGGAAGAAAAGATGGTCCCTTGAGTCTCGATTATACTTACAAAGAGGGCAGCACATAAGGTTTAAATTTGTAGCACTTCTCGCTTCTCAAATAGCTAGCCCATCTTATGTTTTAATCTTGTTCTTTATTACTAGCCATAGGTGAAATGAGTGTCTCGAGATACACTGGCTAAACCAAACCATGTTAGCCCAAGTAACTAAACTTTAGTGATTTCGGATGTTACTCCAAACTTCCAAAGAACCAAACTGACAAACGTTGCCCTCCAAGTCTTTCCAAGTTGTGCAATCCTCCATTCCTTGTACTAGCTGTGGGACATTTAAGCCAATTAGCTCTGGTATAAATCATACCGCGCTTGCGGCCACATCCACTGGCTATTGATATCAGTTAGCTCCGCAACGGTAGTTTGAAGGTTAAACCTGCATTGGCTATAGTCCTTGGAGTTATAAAGGCATGAAACAGACTAAAATGGCTCCAGTTATCACTCCAAGCATTTGTTTGAGAGCCACTTTGGATGGACTTCCATATGTATGGTCGCACATCATTTTGGAGGGACAAGATCTTTCTCCATCCCAAACTCATGTTACCACGACACTGGACGTCCCAAAAAACTTCTCCCTTTCAACTTATGCGAATAGATCCATTGAACCCACAAAGAGTTCCTTTTAGTGAGGATACTCCAAATATGGTTGGTCATAAGAGCTTTATTAACATCTGATAAACTCCTAATACCTAAACCACCCTCATTCTTAGGCAAACACACCTCTTTCCAGTCCACCTTAGCTTTCACTTTCTCTTGATTACCTGCAGTCCACAGAAAACGCCACATATGTTTCTCCAATTTGCTGATGACACGTGCTGGAATAATAAAACTGAAGCCCAATAGATATGCATAGCTGATAAAACAGCGTTGATTAGTTGTAATCTACCAGCAAAGGATAGCGACTTAGTCATCCACTTATCAGTTTTCTTTTCCGGTCGATCCACAAGCAACTTACAATCCTTAAAAATCAGCCTTGTAGTGATTACAAGAAACTACTGACAGAAATTACAAGATATTTAATTTAATCAATTATTCATGCATTGTAGTTTAAATATGTATGATACACCCCTATAATACCAATACCAAGGATATGGTTCCTTACGAAATACAGAACTGCTGACAAAAACGCCAGATATTTGATATAATGAATTATTTACGCGTTTTATCTAAATAGGGAAAGTGGGCGAAAACAAACAAAACTCGAAATGAATTTTTCATGCAAAATTGAATCTCTTTATCAATAAAATTGAGTTTGAAAGCTCAGACATACAAAAACTGCTGAAAAAAAACGAACAAATATTTCATTTAATCAATTATTCACATGTCTTCGTCTAAATATGGAAAGTGGACGAAATTTGACGAAACTCGAAATAAATTTTTGTTGAAAAACCGAGTCGATGTATCAATAAAACTGTGTTGGGAAGTTGAGAAATACATAAATTATGACAGAAACGACCATTTAATTAATAATTCACGCATTTTTGTCTAAATATGGAAAGTGAGCAAAAACTGACGAAACTATGCATGATATTTTCATAAAAATCGAATCAAAGTATCAATAAAAGTGAGTTTGGAAGCTGAGAAATACAAAACTACTGACAAAAATGACCAAATATTTCATTTAATCAATTATTCACATGTTTTCGTTTAAATATGAAAAGTGGGCGAAATTTAACGAAACATGGAATGAATTTTTTCATGAAAATCCGAATCACTGTATCAATAAAACTGTGTTTGAAAGCAGAGAAATATAGAAACTGCTGACAGAAACGACAAAATATTTGATTTAATCAATTATTCACGCGTTTTTGTCTAAATATGGAAAGTGGGCGAAAACTGATGAATCTCGGAATGAATTTTTCGGGAAAATCGAATCCCTTTATCAATAAAACTGAGTTTGGAAGCTGAGAAATACAGAAACTGGTGAGAAAAACGACAAGATATTTCATTTAATCAATTATTCACACGTTTTCGTCTAAATTTCGTATCGTTTCGTGAATCGTGTAAGTCGTACCAAAACTTAGGGTTAACACATTTAGGGTTTTGGGCATAATTAGTGTTTGGGACAATAAGGGTGTACTTAACTTTATCAGGGTTGTCACATACCTTTTTTATACATTGTAAGTCATGTGTTAACACATTCCGGGAAGTCCCATCAGAGGGAATACTTACGTAGAAGTGTTATATAGAGGACTTAGAGACGTTGTCGCACATCTGGGGCCAATAAATGGATCAAATTGATATTGGCAGATTATTAGCAAAACGTACTAAGATTAACTATCACAAAGAGCTAACCAAGAGATAGTACCCCCTAGATAGTGGGCGAAAACTGATGAATTTCCGAATTATATTTTTCAAGAAAAATCGAATCTCAGTATTAATAAATGGAGTTTGAAAGCTGAAAAATGCAAAAATTGCTGACAGAAACGACCAGATTTTTGATTTAATTAATTATTCACGCATTTTCGTATAAATATGGAAAGTGAGCGAAAACTAACGAAACTCTGCATGATATATTTTTCATGAAAAACCTAATATAAGTATCAATAAAACAGAGAAATAAAGAAGAAATAAAGAAACTGCTGACAAAAACGACTAGATATTTGATTGAATCAGTTATTCACGCATTTTCGTCTAAATGTGGAAAGTGGGAGAACACTGACGAAACTCTGCATGATATTTTTCATGAAAAACCGAATCCAAGTATTAACGTGTTTTCGTCTAAATATGGAAAGTGGGAGAAAACTTATGAAACTCGGAATGAATTTTTGGGAAAATCGAATTCCTATATCAATAAAACTGAGTTTGAAAGATGAGAAATACAGAAATTGCTGGCAAAAACGACGAGAGTTAATCAATTATTCACATGTTTTCGTCTAAGTATGAAAAGTGGGTGAAATTTAACAATTATTGGAATGAATTTTTCATGAAAAACTGAATTACTGTATCAATAAAACTGTGTTTGGAAGCTGATAAATATAGAAACTTCTGACATAAACGACCAAATATTTATTTAATCAACTATTAACACGTTTTCGTCTAATATGGAAAGTGGGCGAAAACTAACGAAACTCCGACTGATATTTTTCAAGAAAAATCGAATCCTTGTATCACTAAAACTGAGTTTGGAAGCTGAGAAACGTAGAAACTACTGACAGAAACGACCAGATATTTGATTTAATGAATTATTTAAGCGTTTCGTCTTAATATGGAAAGTGGGCGAAAACAAATGAAACTCAGAATGATTTTTTTCATGGAAAATCGAATCTCTTTATCAATAAAACTGAGTTTGGAAGTTGAGAAATACAAAAACTGTTGACATAAACGACCAGATATTTTATTTAATTAATTATTCACGCGTTCTCGACTAAATATTGAAAGTGGGCAAAAACTAACGAATTTCCGAATGATATTTTTCAAGAAAAATCGAATCCCAGTATTAATAAAACAAAGTATGAAATCTGAGAAATACAGAAACTCCTGACAGAAACGACCAGATATTTTATTTAATTAATTATTCACGCGTTTTTCGTCTAAATATGGAAAGTGGCCGAAAACCGACGAAACTCCGCATGATATTCTCATGAAAACATCTATCCAAGTATCAATAAACCTGAGAAATATTCTCGAAATGAATTTTTCAGGAAAATCGAATCCCTTTATCAATAAAACATAGTTTCGAACCTGAGAAATACAGAAACTGCTGACAAAAACGACCAGATATTTGATTTAATGAATTATTTACGCGTTTCGTCTAAATATGGAAAGTGGGCGAAAACAAACGAAATTCGGAATGAAGTTTTCGTGCAAAATCGAATCCTTTATCAAAAAGTTGAGTTTGGAAGCTTAGATGCTGCTGACAAAAAGGACAAGATATTTCATTTCATCAATTATTCACGCGTTTTCGACTAAATATTGAAAGTCAGTGAAAACTTACGAATTTTTGAATGATATTTAACGGAGTTTGAAAGCTGAGAAATACAGAAACGACCACATATTTGATTTAATTAATTATTTACGCGTTTTCGTCTAAATATTTAAAAGGGGCGAAAACTAACGAAAGTTAGCATGATATTTTTCATGAAAATACTGAATTCAAGTATTAATAAAACTGAGTTTGGAAGCTGAGAAATAAAGAAACTGCTGACAAAAACGACTAGATATTTGTTTTAAACGAATTATTTACGCGTTTCGTTTAACTATGGAAAATGGGCGAAAACAAACGAAATTCAGAATGAAGTTTTCGTGCAAAATCGAATCCCTTTACAAATAAAATTGAGTTTGGAAGCTGAGAAGTACATAAACTACTCGCAAAAAGACAAGATATTTCATTTAGTTAATTATTCACACGTTTTCGTCTAAATATAGAATGTGGGCGAAAACTAACGAAACTCCGCATGATATTTTTCAGGAAAAAACCGAATCCAAGTATCAATAAAACTGAGTTTGGAAGCTGAGAAATAAAGAAACTGCTGACAAAAACGACTAGATATCTGATTTAATCAATTATTCACGTGTTTTCGTCTAAATGTGGAACACTGACGAAACTCTGCATGATATTTTTCATGAAAAACCGAATCTAAGTATCAATAAAACTGAGTTTGGAAGCTAAGAGATAAAGAAAAACGACTAGATATTTGATTTAATCAATTATTCACGTGTTTTCGTCTAAATAGGGAAAGTGGGAGAAAACTGATGAAACTCGGAATAAATTTTTAAGGAAAATCAAATCCCTTTATCAATAAAACTGAGTTTGGAAGCCGAGAAATAAAGAAACTGTTGACAAATACGACTAGATATTTGATTTAATCAATTATCACGCGTTTTCGTCAAAATGTGGAAAGTGGTTGAACACGGAAGAAACTCTGCATGATATTTTTCATGAAAAACCGAATCCAAGTATCAATAAAACTGAGTTTCGAAGCTGAGAGATAAAGAAACTGCTGACAAAAACGACTAGATATTTGATTTAATCAATTATTCACGCGTTTTCTTCTAAATGTGGAAAGTGGTTGAACACGGACGAAACTCTGCATGATATTTTTCATGAAAAACCGAATCCAAGTATCAATAAACTAAGTTTGGAAGCTGAGAGATAAAGAAACTGCTGAAAAAAACGACTAGATATTTAATATAATCAATTATTCACACGTTTTCGTTTAAATATGGAAAATGGGAGAAAACTGATGAAACTCGGAATAAAATTTTCGGGAAAATCAAATCCCTTTATCTATAAAACTGAGTTTGGAAGCCGAGAAATAGAGAAACTGCTAACAAAAATGATAAAATGTTTAATATAATCGATTACTCACACGTTTCCGTCTAAATATGAAAAGTAGACGAAATTTAAAGAAAGCCGGAATTAATTTTTCGTAAAAAACCGAATCAGTGTATCATTAAAACTGTGTTTGGAAGCTGATAAATACAAAAACTTTTGGATAAATGACTAGATATTTATTTAATCAACTATAACGCGTTTTCTACTAAATATGGAAAGTGGCCGAAAGCTAACGAAACTCGGAATGATATTTTTCAAGGAAAATGGAATCGATGTATCAATAAACTGAGTTTGGAAGCTGAGAAATGTAGAAACTGCTGACATAAACTACCAGGTATTTGATAATGAATTATTTACGCGTTACATCTAAATATGAAAAGTGGGCGAAAACAAACAAAACTCGGAATGAATTTTTCAGCGACAATCAAATCCCTTTATCAATAAAACTGAATATGAAACCTGAGAAATACAGAAACTGCTGACAGAAACGACCAAATATTTGATTTAATGAAATATTTACACATTTCATCTAAATATGGAAAGTGGGCGAAAACAAACGAAACTCAGAATGCATTTTTCATGCAAAATCGAATCTTCTTATCAACAAAACTGAGTTCGGAAGCCAAGAAATACAAAACTGCTGATGTAAACGACCAAAAATTTTATTTAATTAATTATTCACGCGTTTTCGACTAAATATTGAAAGCGGGCGAAAACTGACGAATTTCCGAATGATATTTTTCAAGAAAAATTGAATCCCATTATTAATAAAACAGAGTTTGAAAGCTGAGAAATACAGAAACTGCTGATAGAACCGACCAGATATTTGAATTAATTAATTATTCACGCGTTTTCGTCTAAATATGGAAAGTGGGCTAAAACTGACGAAAATCCGCATAGTATTTTTCAAGAAAAACAAAATTCAAGTATCAATAAAACTGAGTTTGGAAGTTGAGAAATAAAGAAACTGCTGACAAAAACGAACAGATGTTTGATTTAATGAATTATTTACGCGTTTTGGCTAAATATGAAAAGTGGGCGGAAACAAACGAAATTCGGAATGAAGTTTTTGTATAAAATCGTATCCCTTTATCAATATAATTGAGGTTGGAAGCTGAGAAATATATAGAAACTGCTGACAAAAACGAAAAGATATTTCATTTAATCAATTATTCACACGTTTTCGTCTAAATATGAAAAGCCGGCGAAATTTAACGAAATCCGTAATGAATTTTTCACAAAAAATCAAATCACTCTATCAATAAAACTGTGTTTGGAAGCTGATAAATACAGAAACTTATAATATAAATTACCATATATTTATTTAATCAACTAATAACGTGTTTTGGTCTAAATATGGAAAGTGGGCTAAAACTAAAGAAACTCCGAATGATATTTTTCAAGAAAAATCGAATCCCCTATATCAATAAAACTAAGTTTAGAAGCTCAGAAATGCAGAAACTGCTGACAAAAACAACCAGATATTTGATTTAATGAATTATTTACGCGTTTTATCTAAATATGGAATGTGGCCGAAAACAATCAACATTCCGAATGATTTTTTCATGGAAAATCGAATCACTATATCAATAAAACTGAGTTTGGAACTTGAGAAATACAGAAACTGCTGACAGAAACGACCAGATTTTGATTTAATGATTTATTTACGCGTTTCATCTAGATATGGAAAGTTTGCGAAAATAAACGAAGCTCAGAATGAATTTTTCGTGCATAATCGAATTTCCTTATCAATAAAACTGAGTTTAGAAGCTGAGAAATACAAAAACTACTGACATAAACGACCAGATATTTTATTTGATTAATTATTTATGCGTTTTCGACTAAATATAGAAAGTGGCCAAAAGCTAACGAATTTCCGAATGATATTTTTCAAGAAAATATATTCCCAATATTTATAAAACGGAGTTTTTTTTTTTGGTAGAGGGTTACCCCGGTGAATTTTATAAATAACCAAACAAGCACAAAAGGAGTGACTAAAACGACACACACTTCTAGTCTAGACATGCCAAGACTAGGAACAAAAATAAAAAGAAAAACCAGAAAACGAACGAAGCCATGACAAAAAGCCAAAAGACAACTATCCAACTACAGACTCAAAAACGACTTAGCCCGGGTCATTACCCGTGCTCCTACTCGGGATCTTCCATTTCTTCAAAATCCTATCATGATTCGAGTCCCCTTGAAATTTAAATCCCATAACCGCACCGAATTCTTGAACCTCTGGGTCACCACTTGGACGAAACGGTGATTTTGAGAGAAAAGTCGGTTGTTTCTTTCTTGCCAAATGAAGTATGTCGACGCTACCACCACCAATCTACAAACAATATGATCTATCTTCTTTGTATTAGCATTGTGTTCCATCCATGCCATAATAGAGTTCCAAGAGTCGTTAACACTACCCATATTCACCATCATCTTGATATTGTTCCAGACTTGCGACGCAAACTAACGTTGGAAGAAAAGATGGTCCCTTGAATCTCGATTATACTTACAAAGAGGGCAACACATAAGGTTTAAATATGTAGCATTTCCCGCTTCCCAGATAGCTAGCCGATCTTGTGTTTTATGTTTGTTATTTATTACCAGCCATAGGTGAAATGAGTGTCTCGGGATACACTGGCTAAACCAAACCATGTTAGCCCAAGTGACTAAACTTTCACGATTTCGGACGTTACTCCAAACTTCCAAAGAACCAAATTGACAAACGTTACCCTCCAAGTCTTTCCAAGTTGTGCAATCCTCCATTCCTTGTACTAGCCGTGGGACATTTAAGTCAATTAGCACCGGGTATAAATCATACCATGCTTGCGGCCACATCCACTGGCCATTGATATCAATTAGATCCGCAAGGGTCGTTTGAAGGTTAAAACCTGCATTTGCTATAGTCCTTGGAGTTATAAAGTCACGAAACGGACTAAAATGGCACCAGTTGTCACTACAAGCAGTTGTTTGAGAGCCACTTCCGATGGACTTCCATATGTATGGTCGCACATCATTTCGGATGGACAAGATCTTTCTCCTTCCCCAACTCATGTTACAACGACACTGGACGTCCCAAAAAACTTCTCCCTTTCAACTTATGCGAGTAGATCCATTGTACCCACAAAGAGTTCCTTTTAGAGAGGATACTCCAAATATGGTTGGTCATAAAAGTTTTATTAACATCTGATAAACTCCTAATACCCAAACCACCCTCTTTCTTAGGCAAACAAACCTCTTTCCATTCCACCTTAGCTTTCACTTTCTCTTGATTACCTTCATTCCATAGAAAACGCCGCATATGTTTCTCCAATTTGCTGATGACACGAGCTGGAATAATAAAAATGAAGCCCAATAGATATGCATAGCTGATAAAACAACGTTTATTAGCTGTAATCTACCAGCAAAGGATAGCGACTTAGTCATCCATATCATTTTTCTTTTCCATTCGATCCACAAGCAACTTACAATCCTTAAAAATCAGCCTTGTAGTGATTAACGGAACCCCAAGGTAACGAACTGGAAGAACACCTTCCTGGAAGGGCATCAATTGGAGAATATCATGTTTTACATGGTTTTGAACCTTAGAAAAGAACATCGTGCTCTTGGCAGGGCTTGGCACAAGGCCTGATATATTGGTGAACATCTCCAAAGCTTCCTTAACCTTCTTAACCGATACTATATCCCCATGGACAAAGATAAAAAGATCATCAGCAAATGAAACAATAAAACGGAATTTTAAAGCTGAGAAATACAGAAATTGCTGACAGAAACGACCAGATATTTGATTTAATCAACTATTCATGCGTTTTCGTCTAAATATGGAAAGTGGGCGAAAACTGATGAAACTCTGCATGAGAAATACAAAAACTTCTGAAATGAACGACCAGATATTTTATTTAATTAATTATTCACGCGTTTTGGACTAAATATAGAAAGTGGGCGAAAACTGACGAATTTTCGAATAATATTTTTCAAGAAAAATCGAATGCCACTATTAATAAAACGGAGTTTCAAAGCTGAGAAATACAGAAACTACTAACAGAAATTACAAGATATTTGATTTAATCAATTATTCAAGTATTTTAGTTTAAATATGTGTGATACACCCCTACAATACCAATACTATGGTTCCTTGCGAATCTAAGAAATACAGAAACTACTGACAAAAACGACAGATATATGATATAATGAATTTTGTACGCGTTTTATCTAAATAGGGAAAGTGGGCGAGAACAAACGAAACTCGTAATGAATTTTTCATGTAAACTTGAATCTCTATATCAATAAAACTGAGTTTGAAAGCTGAGAAATACAACAACTGTTGCAAAAACAACCAGAAATTTCATAATCAATTATTCACACGTCTTCGTCTAAATATGGAAAGTGGACGAAATTTGACGAAACTCGGAATAAATTTTTGTTGAAAAACCGAGTCGCTGTATCAATAAACTGTGTTTGGAAGCTGAGAAATACAGAAATTCTTACAGAAACGACTATTTAATTAATTATTCACGCGTTTTCTTCTAAATATAGAAAGTGGGCGAAAACTGATGAACTACGCATGATATTTTCATAAAATACGAATCCAAGTATCAATAAAAGTGAGTTTGAAAGCTGAGAATTACAAAAACTGTTGACAAAAACGACCAGATATTTCATTTAATCAATTATTCAGATATATTTTCGTCGAAATATGAAAAGTGGGCGAAATTTAACGAAACACGGAATACATTTTTCGTGAAAAAACCGAATCACTGTATCAATATACTGTGTTTAGAAGCATAGAAATATAGAAACCGCTGACAGAAACGACAAGATATTTGATTTAATCAATTATTCATGAGTTTTCGTCTAAATATGGAAAGTGGGCGAAAAACTGATGAAACTCGGAATGAATTTTTCAGGAAAATTGAATTCCTTTATCAATAAAACTAAGTTTGGAAGCTAAGAAATATAGAAATTGCTGACAAAAATGACAAAATATTTCATTTAATCAATTATTCACACATTTTCGTCTAAATATGAAAAGTGGGCGAAATTTAACGAAACTCGAAATGAATTTTTCATGGAAACCGAATCACTGTATCAGTAAAACTAAAACTGAGTTTGGAAGCAGATAAATATAGAAACTTCTGACATAAACGACCAGATATTTATTTAATCAACTATTAACGCGTTTTCGTCTAAATATGGAAAGTGGGCAAAAACTAACGAAACTCCTAATGATATTTTTCAAGAAAAATCGAATCCCTGTATTAATAAAACTGAGTTTGGAAGCTGAGAATTGTAGAAAATACTAATAGAAACAACTAGATATTTAAGTTAATGAAATATTTACGCGTTTTATCTAAATATGGAAAGTGGGCGAAAACAAACGAAACTCGGAATGAATTTTTCTTGGAAAATTAAATCATTTTATCAATAAAACTGAGTCTTGAACATGAGAAATACAGAAACTGCTGACAGAAACGACCAGATATTTTATTTAATGAATTATTTACGCGTTTAATCTATATATAGAAAGTGGGCGAAAACAAATGAAACTCGGAATGAATTTTTCGTCCAAATTCGAATCTCTTTATCAATAAAACTGCTTTTGAAAGCTAAGAAATACAAAAAAATGCGGACATAAACGACCAGATATTTAATTTAATTTATTATTCACGCGTTTTTACTAAATATAGAAAGTAGGCGAAAACTGACGAATTTCCGAATGATATATTTTCAAGAAAAATCGAATTCCAGTATTAATAAAACGAAGCTTGAAAGATGAGAAATATTGTAATAGCTGACAGAAACAACCAGATATTTGATTTAATTAATTATTCACACATTTTTATCTAAATATAGAAAGTGGGCGAAACTTAACTAAACTCGGAATGAATTTTATGGTGTAAAATCGAATATCTGTATCAAAAAAACTGAATTTAGAAGCTGAGAAATACAGAAACTGCTGACAAAAACGACAGACATTTGATTTAATAAATTATTTACAAGTTTTATCTAAATAGGGAAAGTGGGCGAAAACAAACGAAACTCGGAATGAATTTTTTGTGCACAATTGAATCTCTTTATCAATAAAACTGAATTTGAAAGCTGAGAAATACAAGAACTGCTGAAAAAAATGACCGGATATTTCATTTAAATAATTATTCACACGTCTTCGTCTAAATATGGAAAGTGGACGAAATCTGACGAAACTCGGAATAATTTTTTGTTGAAAAACCGAGTCACTGTATCAAGAAAACTGTGTTTGGAAGCTGAGAAATACATAATTTCTGACAGAAACGACCAGATATATGATAAAATTTATTATTCACGCATTTTCGTCTAAATATGGAAACTGGGCGAAAACAAACTAAACTCAGAATGAATTTTTGGTGGAAAATTGAATCATTTTGTTAGTAAAACTGAGTTTGGAACCTGAGAAATACAGAAACTGCTGATAGAAATGACCAGATATTTGATTTAATGAATTATTTACGCGTTTCATCAAACTATGGAAATTGGGCGAAAACAAACGATACTCGGAATGAAGTTTTCGTCCAAATTCGAATCTCTTTATCAATAAACCTAAAACTGATTTTGGAAGCTAAGAAATAAAAAAACTGCCGACATAAACGACCAGATATTTTATGTAATTTATTATTCACGCGTTTTCGACTAAATATAGAAAATAGGCGAGAACTGACGAATTTCCAAATGATATTTTTCAAGAAAAATCAGATCCCAGTATTAATAAAACGAAGTTTTAAAGCTGAGAAATATTGAAACAGCTGACAGAAACAACTAGATATTTGATTAAATTAATTATTCACACTTTTTTATCTAAGTATAGAAATTGGGCGAAAGTTAACCAAACTCGGAATAAATTTTATGGTGTAAATCTTTGTATCAATAAAACTAAATTTAGATGCTAAGAAATACAGAAACTGCTAGCAAAAACGAAAGAAATTTGATATAATGAAAATTTTTACGTGTTTTATCTGAATAGAGAAAGTGTGCGAAAACAAACGAAACTCGAAATGAATTTTTCGTGCAAAATTAAATCTCTTTATCAATAAAACAGAGTTTAAAAGCTGAGAAATACAAAAACTGCTGAAAAAACGACCAGATATTTCATTTAATCAATTATTCACATGTCTTCGTCTAAATATGGAAAGTGGACGAAATTTGACGAAATTTGGAATAAATTCTTGTTGAAAAACCGAGTCGCTGTATCAATAAAACTTTGTTTGGAAGCTGAGAAACACATAAATTCTGACATAAATGACCAGATATTTGATTTAATCAATTATTCACCTGTTTTCGTCTAAATATGGAAAGTGGGCGAAAACTAACGAAACTCCGCATGATATTTTCATGAAAAATCGAATTCAAGTATCAATAAAAGTGAGTTTGGAAACTGAGAAATACAAAAACTGATGACAAAATCGACCAGATATTCATATAATCAATTATTCACATGTTTTCGTCTAAATATGGAAATGTGGGCGAAATTTAACGAAACACGGAATGAATTTTTCGTGAAAAACAGAATCACTGTATCAATAAAACGGTGTTTGGAAGTTGAGAAATATAGAAATTGCTGACAGAAACGACAAGATATATGATTTAATCAACTATTCACGCGTTTTCGTCTAAATATGTAAAGTGGGTGAAAATTATCGGAATGAATTTTTCAGGAAAATCGAATTCCTTAATCAATAAAACTGAGTTTGGAAGCTGAGAAATACAGAAATTGCAGACAAAAATAACAAGATATTTCATTTAATCAATTATTCACACATTTTCTTCTAAATATGAAAGTGGGCAAAATTTAAAGAAACTCGAAATGAATTTTTTATGAAAAACCGGATCACTGTATCAGTAAAACTGTGTTTGGAAGTAGATAAATATAAAAACTTCTGACATAAACGACTAGATATTTATTTATTCAACTATTAACGCGTTTTCGTCTAAATATGGAAAGTGGACGAAAACTAACGAAACTCCGAATGATATTTTTCAAGAAAAATTGAATCCCTACATCAATAAAACTAAGTATGGAACCTAGGAAATACAGAAAATGCTAACAGAAACGACCAGATATTTGTTTTAATGAATTATTTACGCGTTTCATCTAAATTTGGAAAGTGGGCGAAAACAAACGAAACTCGAAATGAATTTTTCGTCCAAATTCGAATCTCTTTATCAATAAACCTAAAACTGATTTTGGAAGCTAAGAAATAAAAAAAACGACAGACATAAACGACCAGATATTTTATGTAATTTATTATTTACGCGTTTTCGACTAAATATAGAAAGACGAATTTCCAAATGTTGTTTTTCAAGAATAATCAAATCCCAGTATTAATAAAACGAAGTTTGAAAGCTGAGAAATTTTGAAATAGCTGACAGAAACAACCAGATATTTGATTAAATTAATTATTCACGCGTTTTATCTAAATATAGAAAGTGGATGAAACTTAACCAAACTCGGAATGAAATTTGTGGTGTAAAATCGAATCTTTATATCAATAAACTGAATTTAGAAGATAAGAAATACATAAACTGCTGACAAAAATGACAGATATTTGATATAATGAATTATTTATGCATTTTATCTAAATAGGGAAAGTGGAGGAAAACAAACGAAACTCGGAATGAATTATTCGTGCAAAATTGAATCTCTTTATCAATAAAACTGAGTTTGAAAGCAGAGAAATACAAAAACTGCTGACACAAACGACCAGATATCTCATTTAATCAATTATTCACATGTCTTGGTTTAAATATGGAAAGTGGACGAAATTTGACAAAATTCGGAATAAATGTTTGTTGAAAAACCGAGTCGCTGTATCAATAAAAATGTGTTTGGAAGCCGAAAAACTCATAAATTCTGACAGAAACGACTAGATATTTGATTTGATTAATTATTCACGTGTTTTGGTCTAAATATAGAAAGTGGGAGAAAACTAACGAAACTCAGCATGATATTTTCATGACAAATCGAATCCAAGTATCAATAAAAGTGAGTTTGGAAGCTGAGAAATACAAAAAATGCTGACAAAAACGACCAGATATTTCAGTTAATCAATTAGTCTCAAGTATTCGTCTAAATATGAAAACTGTGCGAACTTTAACGAAATATGGAATGGATTTTTCATGAAAAACCTGAATCACTGTATCAATAAAACTGTGTTTGGAAATGGAGAAATAAAGAAACTGTTGACAGAAACGCCAAGATATATGATTTAATCAACTATTCACGCGTTTTCGTCTACATATGGAAAGTGGGCGAAAATTATGAAACTCGGAATGAATTTTTCGGGAAAATCGAATTCCTTAATCAATAAAACTGAGTTTGGAAGCTGAGAAATATAGAAATTGCTGACAAAAAAGAAAAGTTATTTTATTTAGTCAATTATTCACACATTTTCGTCTAAATATGAAAAGGGGGCCAAATTTAACGAAAATCAGAATGAAATTTTCATGAAAAACCGGATCACTGTATAAGTAAAACTGTGTTTGGAAGCAGAAAAATTTAGAAACTTCTGACATAAACGACTAGAATTTATTTAATTAACTAATAACGCGTTTTCGTCTAAATATGGAAAGTGGGAGAAAACTAACGAAACTCCGAATGAATTTTTCAAGAAAAATCGAATCCCTTCATTAATAAAACTAAAACTGAGTGTGGAACCTGAGAAATACCGAAACTACTGACAGATCGACCAGATATTTGATTTAATGAATTATTTACGCGTTTCATCTAAATATGGAAAGTGGGCGAAAACAAACGAAACTCGGAATGAATTTTTCGTCCAAATTCGAATCTCTTTATCAATAAACCTAAAACTGATTTTGGAAGCTAAGAAATAAAAAAACTACTGATATAAACGACAAGATATTTTATGTAATTTATTATTTACGTGTTTTCGACCAAATATAGAAAGTAGGCGAAAATTGACGAATTTCCAAATGTTATTTTTCAAGATTAATCAAATCCTAGTATTAATAAAACGAAGTTTGAAACCTGAGAAATGTTGAAATAGCTGACAGAAACAACCAGATATTTGATTAATATTAATTATTCACGCGTTTTATCTAAATATAGAAAGTGGATGAAACTTAACCAAACTCGGAATGAAATTTGTGGTGTAAAATCGAATCTTTGTATCAATAAAACTGAATTTAAAAGCTAAGAAATACATAACTGCCGACAAAAATGACAGATATTTGATATAATGAATTACTTATGCGTTTTATCTAAATAGGGAAAGTGGGCAAAATAAACGAAACTCGGAATGAATTTTTCGTGCAATATTGAATCTCTTTATAAATAAAACTGAGTTTGAAAGCAGAGAAATACAAAAACTGCTGACACAAACTACCAGATATTTCATTTAATCAATTATTCACATGTCTTCGTCTAAATATGAAAGTGGACGAAATTTGACGAAATTCGGAATAAATTTTTGTTGAAAAACCGAGTTGCTGTATCAATAAAACTGTGTTTGGAAGCCGAGAAACTCATAAATTCTGACAGAAACGACTAGATATTTGATTTAATTAATTATTCACGTGTTTTCGTCTAAATATAGAAAGTGGGCGAAAACTGACGAAACTCCGCATAATATTTTCATGACAAATCGAATCCAAGTATCAATAAAAGTGAGTTTGGAAGCTGAGAAATACAAAAAACTGCTGACAAAAACGACCAGATATTTCAGTTAATCAATTATTCACATGTATTCGTCTAAACATGAAAACTGTGCGAACTTTAATGAAACATGGAATGAATTTTTCATGAAAAACTTGAATCACTGTATCAATAAAAAGTGTTTGGAAGCTGAGAAATATAGAAACTGCTGATAGAAACGACAAGGTATTTGATTTAATCAATTATTCATGCGTTTTCGTCTAAATATGGAAAGTGGGCGAAAACTGATGAAACTCGGAAATATTTTTTGGGGAAAATCGAATTCCTTTATCAATAAAACTGAGTTTGTAAGCTGAGAATATAGAAATTGCTGACAAAAAAGACAAGTTATTTTATTTAATCAATTATTCACACATTTTCGTCTAAATACGAAAAGTGGGCCAAATTTAACGAAAACCAAAATGAATTTTTCACGAAAAAATCGGATCACTGTATAAGTAAAACTGTGTTTGGAAGCAGATAAATATAGAAACTTTTGACATAAACGACCAGATATTTATTTAATTAACAAATAACACGTTTTCATCTAAATATAGAAAGTGGGCGAAAATTAACGAAATTTAAATGATATTTTTCAAGAAAAATCGAATCCCTATGTCAATAAAACTGAGTTTAGAAACTAAGAAATGCAAACACTGCTCACAGAAACAACCAAATATTTAATTTAATGAAATATTTACGCGTTTAGTCTAAATATGGAATGTGGGCGAATACAAACGAAACTCAGAATGAAGTTTTCGTGGAAAATTGAATCATTTTATCAATAAAACTTAGTTTGGAACTGAGAAATACAGAAAATGCTGACAGAAACGATTAGATATTTGATTTAATGAATTATTTACGTGTTTAATCTATATATAGAAAGTGGGCGAAAACAAATGAAACTCGGAATGAATTTTTCGTTCAAATTCGAATATGTTTACCAATAAAACTGATTTTGGAAGCTAAGAAATACAAAAACTGCTGACATAAACGACCAGATATTTAATTTAATTTATTATTCACGCGTTTTCGACTAAATATGAAAGTAGGCGAAAACTAATGAATTTCCAAATGATATTTTTCAAGAAAAATCAAATCCCAGAATTAATAAAATAAAATTTGGAAGCTGAGAAATATTGAAACGACTGACAGAAACAAGCCGATATTATATTAAATTAATTATTCACGCGTTTTATCTAAATATAGAAAGTGGGCGAAACTTAACCAAACTCGGAATGAATTTTATGGTGTAAAATCGAATCTTTGTATCAATAAAACTAAAACTGAATTTAGAAGCTAAGAAATATAGAAACTGCTGATAAAAACGACAAATATTTGATATAATGAATTATTTACGCGTTTATCTAGATAGGGAAGTGGGCAAAATAAACGAAACTCGGAATGAATTTTTCGTGCAAAATTAAATCTCTTTATCAATAAAACTGAGTTTGAAAGCAGAGAAACACAAAAACTGCTGACACAAACTACCAGATATTTCATTTAATCAATTATTCACATGTCTTCGTCTAAATATGGAAAGTGGACGAAATTTGACGAAATTCGGAATAAATTTTTGTTGAAAAACCGAGTTGCTGTATCAATAAAACTGTGTTTGGAAGCCGAAAAACTCATAAATTCTGACAGAAACGACTAGATATTTGATTTAATTAATTATTCACGTGTTTTCGTCTAAATATAGAAAGTGGGGCGAAAACTGACGGAACTCCGCATGATATTTTCATGACAAATCGAATCCAAGTATCAATAAAAGTGAGTTTGGAAGCTGAGAAATACAAAAACTGCTGACAAAAACGACCAGATATTTCAGTTAATCAATTATTCACATGTATTCGTCTAAACATGAAAACTGTGCAAACTTTAATGAAACATGGAATGAATTTTTCATGAAAAACTTGAATCATTGTATCAATAAAACAGTGTTTGGAATCCGAGAAATATAGAAACTACTGATAGAAACGACAAGATATTTGATTTAATCAATTATTCATGCGTTTTCGTCTAAATATGGAAAGTGGGCGAAAACTGATGAAACTCGGAAATATTTTTTGGGGAAAATCGAATTCCTTTATCAATAAAACTGAGTTTGTAAGCTGAGAAATATAGAAATTGCTGACAAAAAAGACAAGTTATTTTATTTAATCAATTATTCACACATTTTCGTCTAAATATGAAAAGTGGGCCAAATTTAAGGAAAACCAAAATGAATTTTTCACGAAAAACCGGATCACTATATAAGTAAAACTATGTTTGGAAGCAGATAAATATAGAAACTTTTGACATAAACGACCAGATATTTATTTAATTAACTAATAACACGTTTTCGTCTAAATATAAAAGTGGGCG
Organism: Scalesia atractyloides; assembly: GCA_947069175.1. NCBI lineage: Eukaryota > Viridiplantae > Streptophyta > Magnoliopsida > Asterales > Asteraceae > Scalesia > Scalesia atractyloides. Next base: position 47,029,008 of record CAMTDV010000015.1, on the reverse strand, counting down.
AAAACTAACGAAACTTTGAATGATATTTTTCAAGAAAAATCGAATCCCTGTATCAATAAAACTGAGATTAGAAGCTAAGAAATGCAAACACTGCTAACAGAAACAACCAGATATTTAATTTAATGAAATATTTACGCGTTTAGTCTAAATATGGAATGTGGGCGAATACAAACGAAACTCAGAATGAAGTTTTCGTGGAAAATTGAATCATTTTATCAATAAAACTTAGTTTGGAACCTGAGAAATACAGAAAATGCTGATAGAAACGATTAGATATTTGATTTAATGAATTATTTACGTGTTTAATCTATATATAGAAAGTGGACGAAAACAAATGAAACTCGGAATGAATTTTTCGTTCAAATTCGAATATGTTTACCAATAAAACTGATTTTGGAAGCTAAGAAATACAAAAACTGCTGACATAAACGACCAGATATTTAATTTAATTTATTATTCACGCGTTTTCGACTATATATAGAAAGTAGGCGAAAACTGACGAATTTCCAAATGATATTTTTCAAGAAAAATCAAATCCCAGAATTAATAAAATGAAATTTGGAAGCTGAGAAATATTGAAACGGCTGACAGAAACAAGCAGATATTCTATTAAATTAATTATTCACGCGTTTTTATCTAAATATAGAAAGTGGGCGAAACTTAACCAAACTCGGAATGAATTTTATGGTGTAAACTCGAATCTTTGTATCAATAAAACTAAAACTGAATTTAGAAGCTAAGAAATACAGAAACTGCTAATAAAAAGGACAAATATTTGATATAATGAATTATTTACGCGTTTATCTAGATAGGGAAGTGGGCAAAATAAACGAAACAAGGAATGAATTTTTCGTGCAAAATTGAATCTCTTTATAAATAAAACTGAGTTTGAAAGCAGAGAAATACAAAAACTGCTGACACAAACTACCAGATATTTCATTTAATCAATTATTCACATGTCTTCGTCTAAATATGAAAAGTGGACGAAATTTGACGAAATTCGGAATAAATTTTTGTTGTAAAACCGAGTTGCTGTATCAATAAAACTGTGTTTGGAAGCCGAAAAACTCATAAATTCTGACAGAAACGACTAGATATTTGATTTAATTAATTATTCACGTGTTTTCGTCTAAATATAGAAAGTGGGCGAAAACTGACCAAACTCCGCATGATATTTTCATGACAAATCGAATCCAAGTATCAATAAAAGTGAGTTTGGAAGCTGAGAAATACAAAAACTGCTGACAAAAACGACCAGATATTTCAGTTAATCAATTATTCACATGTATTCGTCTAAACATGAAAATTGTGCGAACTTTAATGAAACATGGAATGAATTTTTCATGAAGAACCTGGATCACTGTATCAATAAAGCAGTGTTTGGAAGCTGAGAAATATAGAAACTGTTGATAGAAACGACAAGATATTTAATTTAATCAATTATTCATGCGTTTTCGTCTAAATATGGAAAGTGGGCGAAAACTGATGAAACTCGGAAATATTTTTTGGGGAAAATCGAATTCCTTTATCAATAAAACTGAGTTTGTAAGCTGAGAAATATAGAAATTGCTGACAAAAAAGACAAGTTATTTTATTTAATCAATTATTCACACATTTTCGTCTAAATATGAAAACTGGGCCAAATTTAACGAAAACCAAAATGATTTTTTCACCAAAAATCGAATTCCTTTATCAATAAAACTGAGTTTGGAAGCTGAGAAATATAGATTGCTGACAAAAAAGATAAGTTATTTTATTTAATCAATTATTCACACATTTTCGTCTAAATATGAAAAGTGGGCCAAATTTAACGAAAACCAAAATGAATTTTTCACGAAAAACCAGATCACCGTATAAGTAAAACTGTGTTTGGAAGCAGATAAATATAGAAACTTTTGACATAAATGACCAGATATTTATTTAATTAACTAATAACACGTTTTCGTCTAAATATAAAAGTGGGCGAAAACTAACGAAACTTCGAATGATATTTTTCAAGAAAAATTGAATCCCTGTATCAATAAAACTGAGTTTAGAAGCTAAGAAATGCAAACACTGCTAACAGAAACAACCAGATATTTAATTTAATGAAATATTTACGCATTTAGTCTAAATATGGAATGTGGGCGAATACAAACGAAACTCAGAATGAAGTTTTCGTGGAAAATTGAATCATTTTATCAATAAAACTTAGTTTGGAACCTGAGAAATACAGAAAATGCTAACAGAAACGATTAGATATTTGATTTAATGAATTATTTACGTGTTTAATCTATATATAGAAAGTGGGCGAAAACAAATGAAACTCGGAATGAATTTTTGGTTCAAATTCGAATAATGAAACTGATTTTGGAAGCTAAGAAATACAAAAACTGCTGACATAAACGACCAGATATTTAATTTAATTTATTATTCACGCGTTTTCGACTAAATATAGAAAGTAGGCGAAAACTGGCGAATTTCCAAATGATATTTTTTCAAGAAAAATCAAATCCCAGAATTAATAAAATGAAATTTGGAAGCTGAGAAATATTGAAACGGCTGACAGAAACAAGCAGATATTCTATTAAATTAATTATTCACGCGTTTTTATCTAAATATAGAAAGTGGGCGAAACTTAACCAAACTCGGAATGAATTTTATGGTGTAAACTCGAATCTTTGTATCAATAAAACTAAAACTGAATTTAGAAGCTAAGAAATACAGAAACTGCTGATAAAAACGACAAATATTTCATATAATGAATTATTTACGCGTTTATCTAGATAGGGAAGTGGGCAAAATAAACGAAACTCGGAAAGAATTTTTCGTGCAAAATTAAATCTCTTTATCAATAAAACTGAGTTTGAAAGCTGAGAAATACAAAAGCTGAAAAAAATGACTAGATATTCATTTAATCAATTATTCACATGTCTTCGTATATGGAAAGTGGATGAAATTTGATGAAATTCGGAATAAATTTTTGTTGAAAAACCGAGTCGATGTATCAATAAAACTGTGTTTGGAAGCTCAGAAACACATAAATTCTGACAGAAACGACCAGATATTGGATTTAATTAAATATTCACGTGTTTTCGTCTAAATATGGAAAGTGGGCGAATCCAACTACAATAAAAGTGAGTTTGGAAGCTGAGAAATACAGAAACTGCTGACAAAAACAACAGATATTTCATTTAATCAATTATTCACATGTTTTCGTCTAAATATGAAAACTGGGCGAAATTAAATGAATTTTTCGTGAAAAACCGAATCACTGTATCAATAAAACAGTGTTTGGAAGCTGAGAAATATAGAAACTGCTGATAGAAACGACAAGATATTTGATTTAATCAATTATTCATGCGTTTTCGTCTAAATATGGAAAGTGGGCGAAAACTGATGAAACTCGGAAATATTTTTGGGGAAAATCGAATTCCTTTATCAATAAAACTGAGTTTGGAAGCTGAGAATATAGAAATTGCTAACAAAAAAGACAAGTTATTTTATTTAATCAATTATTCACACATTTTCGTCTAAATATGAAATGTGGGCCAAATTTAACGAAAACCAAAATGAATTTTTCACGAAAAACCGGATCACTGTATAAGTAAAACTGTGTTTGGAAGCAGATAAATATATAAACTTTTGACATAAACGACCAGATATTTATTTAATTAACTAATAACACGTTTTCGTCTAAATATAAAAGTGGGCGAAAACTAACCAAACCTCGAATGATATTTTTCAAGAAAAATCCCTGTTTCAATAAAACTGAGTTTAGAAGCTAAGAAATGCAAACACTGCTAACAGAAACAACCAGATATTTAATTTAATGAAATATTTACGCGTTTAGTCTAAATATGGAATGTGAAACGAAACTCAGAATGAAGTTTTCGTGGAAAATTGAATCATTTTATCAATAAAACTTAGTTTGGAACCTGAGAAATACAGAAAATGCTGACAGAAACGATTAGATATTTGATTTAATGAATTATTTACGTGTTTAATCTATATATAGAAAGTGGGCGAAAACAAATGAAACTCGGAATGAATTTTTCGTTCAAATTCGAAAATGTTTACCAATAAAACTGATTTTGGAAGCTAAGAAATACAAAAACTGCTGACATAAACGACCAGATATTTAATTTAATTTATTATTCACGCGTTTTAAACTAAATATAGAAAGTAGGCAAAAACTGGCAAATTTCCAAATGATATTTTTCAAGAAAAATCAAATCCCAGAATTAATAAAATGAAATTTGGAAGCTGAGAAATATTGAAACGGCTGACAGAAACAAGCAGATATTCTATTAAATTAATTATTCACGCGTTTTTATCTAAATATAGAAAGTGGGCGAAACTTAACCAAACTCGGAATGAATTTTATGGTGTAAACTCGAATCTTTGTATCAATAAAACTAAAACGAATTTAGAAGCTAAGAAATACAGAAACTCCTGATAAAAACGACAAATATTTGATATAATGAATTATTTACGCGTTTATCTAGAAAGGGAAGTGGGCAAAAATAAACGAAACTCGGAATGAATTTTTTCATGCAAAATTAAATCTCTTTATCCATAAAACTGAGTTTGAAAGCTGAGAAATACAAAAACTACTGAAAAAAATGACCAGATATTTCATTTAAGCAATTATTCACATGTCTTCGTCTAAATATGGAAAGTGGATGAAATTTGACGAAATTCGGAATAAATTTTTGTTGAAAACCGAGTCAATGTATCAATAAAACTGTGTTTGGAAGCTCAGAAACACATAAATTCTGACAGAAACGACCAGATATTTGATTTAATTAAATATTCATGTGTTTTTCGTCTAAATATGGAAAGTGGGCGAATCCAACTATCAATAAAAGTGAGTTTGGAAGCTGAGAAATACAGAAACTGCTGACAAAAACAACAGATATTTCATTTAATCAATTATTCACATGTTTTCGTCTAAATATGAAAACTGGGCGAAATTGAAAGAATTTTTAGTGAAAAACCGAATCACTCAGTGTTTGGAAGCTGAGAAATATAGAAACTGCTCATAGAAACGACAAGATATTTTATTTAATCAATTATTCATGCGTTTTCGTCTAAATATGGAAAGTGGGCGAAAACTGATGAAACTCGGAAATATTTTTTGGGGAAAATCGAATTCCTTTATCAATAAAACTGAGTTTGGAAGCTGAGAAATATAGAAATTGCTGACAAAAAAGACAAGTTATTTTATTTAATCAATTATTTACACATTTTCGTCTAAATATGAAAAGTGGGCCAAATTTAACGAAAACCAAAATGAATTTTTCACGAAAAACCGATCACTGTATAAGTAAAACTGTGTTTGGAAGCAGATAAATATAAAACTTTTGACATAAACGACCAGATATTTATTTAATTAACTAATAACACGTTTTCGTCTAAATATAAAAGTGGGCGAAAACTAACGAAACTTTGAATGATATTTTTCAAGAAAAATCGAATCCCTGTATCAATAAAACTGAGATTAGAAGCTAAGAAATGCAAACACTGCTAACAGAAACAACCAGATATTTAATTTAATGAAATATTTACGCGTTTAGTCTAAATATGGAATGTGGGCGAATACAAACGAAACTCAGAATGAAGTTTTCGTGGAAAATTGAATCATTTTATCAATAAAACTTAGTTTGGAACCTGAGAAATACAGAAAATGCTGACAGAAACGATTAGATATTTGATTTAATGAATTATTTACGTGTTTAATCTATATATAGAAAGTGGGCGAAAACAAATGAAACTCGGAATGAGTTTTTCGTTCAAATTCGAATATGTTTACCAACAAAACAGATTTTGGAAGCTAAGAAATACAAAAACTGCTGACATAAACGACCAGATATTTAATTTAATTTATTATTCACGCGTTTTCGACTAAATATAGAAAGTAGGCGAAAACTGGCGAATTTCCAAATGATATTTTTTCAAGAAAAATCAAATCCCAGAATTAATAAAATGAAATTTGGAAGCTGAGAAATATTGAAACGGCTGACAGAAACAAGCAGATATTCTATTAAATTAATTATTCACGCGTTTTTATCTAAATATAGAAAGTGGGCGAAACTTAACCAAACTCGGAATGAATTTTATGGTGTAAACTCGAATCTTTGTATCAATAAAACTAAAACTGAATTTAGAAGCTAAGAAATACAGAAACTGCTGATAAAAACGACAAATATTTCATATAATGAATTATTTACGCGTTTATCTAGATAGGGAAGTGGGCAAAATAAACGAAACTCGGAAAGAATTTTTCGTGCAAAATTAAATCTCTTTATCAATAAAACTGAGTTTGAAAGCTGAGAAATACAAAAGCTGAAAAAAATGACTAGATATTTCATTTAATCAATTATTCACATGTCTTCGTATATGGAAAGTGGATGAAATTTGATGAAATTCGGAATAAATTTTTGTTGAAAAACCGAGTCGATGTATCAATAAAACTGTGTTTGGAAGCTCAGAAACACATAAATTCTGACAGAAACGACCAGATATTGGATTTAATTAAATATTCACGTGTTTTCGTCTAAATATGGAAAGTGGGCGAATCCAACTACAATAAAAGTGAGTTTGGAAGCTGAGAAATACAGAAACTGCTGACAAAAACAACAGATATTTCATTTAATCAATTATTCACATGTTTTCGTCTAAATATGAAAACTGGGCGAAATTAAATGAATTTTTCGTGAAAAACCGAATCACTGTATCAATAAAACAGTGTTTGGAAGCTGAGAAATATAGAAACTGCTGATAGAAACGACAAGATATTTGATTTAATCAATTACTCATGCGTTTTCGTCTAAATATGGAAAGTGGGCGAAAACTGATGAAACTCGGAAATATTTTTTGGGGAAAATCGAATTCCTTTATAAATAAAACTGAGTTTGGAAGCTGAGAAATATAGAAATTGCTGACAAAAAAGACAAGTTATTTTATTTAATCAATTATTCACACATTTTTCGTCTAAATATGAAAAGTGGGCCAAATTTAACGAAAACCAAAATGAATTTTTCACGAAAAACCGGATCACTGTATAAGTAAATCTGTGTTTGGAAGCAGATAAATATAGAAACTTTTGACATAAACGACCAGATATTTATTTAATTAACTAATAACACGTTTTCGTCTAAATATAGAAAGTGGACGAAAACTAACGAAACTTCGAATGATATTTTTCAAGAAAAATCGAATCCCTGTATCAATAAAACTGAGTTTAGAAGCTAAGAAATGCAAACACTGCTAAACAGAAAACAACCAGATATTTAATTTAATGAAATATTTACGCGTTTAGTCTAAATATGGAATGTGGGCGAATACAAACGAAACTCTGAATGAAGTTTTCGTGGAAAATTGAATCATTTTATCAATAAAACTTAGTTTGGAACCTGAGAAATACAGAAAATGCTGACAGAAACGATTAGATATTTGATTTAATGAATTATTTATGTGTTTAATCTATATATAGAAAGTGGGCGAAAACAAATGAAACTCGGAATAAAAATTTTTCGTTCAAATTCGAATATGTTTACCAATAAAACTGATTTTGGAAGCTAAGAAATACAAAAACTGCTGACATAAACGACCAGATATTTAATTTAATTTATTATTCACGCGTTTTTCGACTAAATATAGAAAGTAGGCGAAAACTGGCGAATTTCCAAATGATATTTTTTCAAGAAAAATCAAATCCCGGAATTAATAAAATGAAATTTGGAAGCTGAGAAATATTGAAACGGCTGACAGAAACAAGCTGATATTCTATTAAATTAATTATTCACGCTTTTTTTCTAAATATAGAAAGTGGGCGAAACTTAACCAAACTCGGAATGAATTTTATGGTGTAAACTCGAATCTTTGTATCAATAAAACTAAAACTGAATTTAGAAGCTAAGAAATACAGAAACTGCTGATAAAAACGACAAATATTTGATATAATGAATTATTTACGCGTTTATCTAGATAGGGAAGTGGGCAAAATAAACGAAACTCGGAATGAATTTTTCGTGCAAAATTGAATCTCTTTATCAATAAAACTGAGTTTGAAAGCTGAGAAATACAAAAACTGCTGAAAAAAATGACTAGATATTTCATTTAAGCAATTATTCACATGTCTTCGTCTAAATATGGAAAGTGGATGAAATTTGACGAAATTCGGAATAATTTTTTATTGAAAAACCGAGTCGATGTATCAATAAAACTGTGTTTGGAAGCTCAGAAACACATAAATTCTGACAGAAAACGACCAGATATTGGATTTAATTAAATATTCACGTGTTTTCGTCTAAATATGGAAAGTGGGCGAATCCAACTACAATAAAAGTGAGTTTGGAAGCTGAGAAATACAGAAACTGCTGACAAAAACAACAGATATTTCATTTAATCAATTATTCACATGTTTTCGTCTAAATATGAAAACTGGGCAAAATTAAATGAATTTTTCGTGAAAAACCGAATCACTATATCAATAAAACAGTGTTTGGAAGCTGAGAAATATAGAAACTGCTGATAGAAACGACAAGATATTTGATTTAATCAATTATTCATGCGTTTTCGTCTAAATATGGAAAGTGGGCAAAAACTGATGAAACTCGGAAATATTTTTTGGGGAAAATCGAATTCCTTTATCAATAAAACTGAGTTTCGAAGCTGAGAAATATAGAAATTGCTGACAAAAAAGACAAGTTATTTTATTTAATCAATTATTCACACATTTTCGTCTAAATATGAAAAGTGGGCCAAATTTAACGAAAACCAAAATGAATTTTTCACGAAAAAACGGATCACTGTATAAGTAAAACTGTGTTTAGAAGAAGATAAATATAGAAACTTTTGACATAAACGACCAGATATTTTATTTAATTAACTAATAACACGTTTTCGTCTAAATATAAAAGTGGGCGAAAACTAACGAAACTTTGAATGATATTTTTCAAGAAAAATCGAATCCCTGTATCAATAAAACTGAGTTTAGAAGCTAAGAAATGCAAACACTGCTAACAGAAACAACCAGATATTTAATTTAATGAAATATTTACGCGTTTAGTCTAAATATGGAATGTGAAACGAAACTCAGAATGAAGTTTTCGTGGAAAATTGAATCATTTTATCAAAAAAACTTAGTTTAGAACCTGAGAAATACAGAAAATGCTGACAGAAACGATTAGATATTTGATTTATTGAATTATTTACATGTTTAATCTATATATAGAAAGTGGGCGAAAACAAATGAAACTCGGAATGAATTTTTCGTTCAAATTCGAATATGTTTACCAATAAAACTGATTTTGGAAGCTAAGAAATACAAAAACTGCTGACATAAACGACCAGATATTTAATTTAATTTATTATTCATGCGTTTTCGACTAAATATAGAAAGTAGGCGAAAACTGGCGAATTTCCAAATGATATTTTTCAAGAAAAATCAAATCCCAGAATTAATAAAATGAAATTTGGAAGCTGAGAAATATTGAAACGGCTGACAGAAACAAGCAGATATTCTATTAAATTAATTATTCACGCGTTTTTATCTAAATATAGAAAGTGGGCGAAACTTAACCAAACTCGGAATGAATTTTATGGTGTAAAATGAAATCTTTGTATCAATAAAACTAAAACTGAATTTAGAAGCTAAGATGTACAGAAACTGCTGATAAAAACGACAAATATTTGATAATGAATTATTTACGCGTTTATCTAGATAGGGAAGTGGGCAAAATAAACGAAACTCGGAATGAATTTTTCATGCAAAATTGAATCTCTTTATCAATAAATCTGAGTTTGAAAGCCGAGAAATCACAAAAACTGCTGAAAAAATGACCAGATATTTCATTTAAGCAATTATTCATATGTCTTCGTCTAAATATGGAAAGTGGATGAAATTTGACGAAATTCGGAATAAATTTTTGTTGAAAAACCGAGTCGATGTATCAATAAAACTTTGTTTGGAAGCTCAGAAACACATAAATTCTGACAGAAACGACCAGATATTTGATTTAATTAAATATTCACGTGTTTTCGTCTAAATATGGAAAGTGTGCGAATCCAACTATCAATAAAAGTGAGTTTGGAAGCTGAGAAATACAGAAACTGCTGACAAAAACAACAGATATTTCATTTAATCAATTATTCACATGTTTTCGTCTAAATATGAAAACCGGGCGAAATTGAATGAATTTTTCGTGAAAAACCGAATCAGTGTATCAATAAAACAGTGTTTGGAAGCTGAGAAATATAGAAACTGCTGATAGAAACGACAAGATATTTGATTTAATCAATTACTCATGCGTTTTCGTCTAAATATGGAAAGGGGCGAAAACTATGAAACTCGGAAATATTTTTTGGGGAAAATCGAATTCCTTTATCAATGAAACTGAGTTTGGAAGCTAAGAAATATAGAAATTGCTGACAAAAAAGACAAGTTATTTTATTTAATCAATTATTCACACATTTTCGTCTAAATATGAAAAGTGGGCCAAATTTAACGAAAACCAAAATGAATTTTTCACGAAAAACCGGATCACTGTATAAGTAAAACTGTGTTTGGAAGCAGATAAATATAGAAACTTTTGACATAAACGACCAGATATTTATTTAATTAACTAATAACACGTTTTTGTCTAAATATAAAAGTGGGCGAAAACTAACGAAACTTCGAATGATATTTTTCAAGAAAAATCGAATCCCTGTATCAATAAAACTGAGTTTAGAAGCTAAGAAATGCAAACACTGCTAACAGAAACAACCAGATATTTAATTTAATGAAATATTTACGCGTTTAGTCTAAATATGGAATGTGGGCGAATACAAACGAAACTCGGAATGAAGTTTTCGTGGAAAATTGAATCATTTTATCAATAAAACTTAGTTTGGAACCTGAGAAATACAGAAAATGCTAACCGAAACGATTAGATATTTGATTTACTGAATTATTTACGTGTTTAATCTATATATAGAAAGTGGGCGAAAACAAATGAAACTCGGAATGAATTTTTCGTTCAAATTCGAATATGTTTACCAATAAAACTGATTTTGGAAGCTAAGAAATACAAAAACTGCTGATATAAACGACCAGATATTTAATTTAATTTATTATTCACGCGTTTTCGACTAAATATAGAAAGTAGGCGAAAACTGGCGAATTTCCAAATGATATTTTTCAAGAAAAATCAAATCCCAGAATTAATAAAATGAAATTTGGAAGCTGAGAAAATATTGAAACGGCTGACAGAAACAAGCAGATATTCTATTAAATTAATTATTCACGCGTTTTTATCTAAATATAGAAAGGGGCGAAACTTAACCAAACTCGAAATGAATTTTATGGTGTAAACTCGAATCTTTGTATCAATAAAACTAAAACTGAATTTAGAAGCTAAGAAATACAGAAACTGCTGATAAAAACGACAAATATTTGATACAATGAATTATTTACGCGTTTATCTGGATAGGGAAGTGGGCAAAATAAACGAAACTCGGAATGAATTTTTCGTGCAAAATTGAATCTCTTTATCAATAAAACTGAGTTTGAAAGCTGAGAAATACAAAAACTGCTGAAAAAATGACCAGATATTTAATTTAAGCAATTATTCACATGTCTTCGTCTAAATATGGAAAGTGGATGAAATTTGACGAATTTCGGAATAAATTTTTGTTGAAAAACCGAGTCGATGTATCAATAAAACTGTGTTTGGAAGCTCAGAAACACATAAATTCTGACAGAAACGACCAGATATTGGATTTAATTAAATATTCACGTGTTTTCGTCTAAATATGGAAAGTGGCCGAATCCAACTATCAATAAAAGTGAGTTTGGAAGCTGAGAAATACAGAAACTGCTGACAAAAACAACAAATATTCCATTTAATCAATTATTCACATGTTTTCGTCTAAATATGAAAACTGGGCGAAATTGAATGAATTTTTCGTGAAAAACCGAATCACTGTATCAATAAAACAATGTTTGGAAGCTGAGAAATAGAGAAACTGCTGATAGAAACGACAAGATATTTGATTTAATCAATTATTCATGCGTTTTCGTCTAAATATGGAAAGTGGGCGAAAACTGATGAAACTCGGAAATATTTTTTTTGGAAAATCGAATTCCTTTATCAATAAAACTGAGTTTGGAAGCTGAGAAATATAGAAATTGCTGACAAAAACGACAAGATATTTCATTTAATCAATTATTCACACATTTTCGCCTAAATATGAAATGTGGGCAAAATTTAACGAAACTCGGAATGATTTTTTGTGAAAAACCGAATCACTGTATCAGTAAAACTGAGTTTGGAAGCGGATAAATAGAGAAACTTCTGACATAAACAACCAGATATTTATTTAATCAACTATTAACGCGTCTTCATCTAAATATGGAAAGTGGGCAAAACTAACGAAACTCTGAATGATATTTTTCAAGAAAAATCGAATCCCTGTATCAATAAAACTGAGTTTGGAAGCTGAGAAATACAGAAACTGCTGACAGAAACAAAAAATATTTAATTAATGAAATATTTACGCGTTTCATCTAAATATGGAAAGTGGGCGAAAACAAACGAAACTCAGAATGAATTTTTCGTGGAAAATTGAATCAATTTATCAATAAAACTGAGTTTGGAACCTGAGAAATACAGAAAATGCTGACTGAAACAACCAGATATTTGATTTAATGAATTATTTACGCGTTTCATCTAAATATGGAAAGTGGGCGAAAACAAACGAAACTCGGAATGAAGTTTTCGTCCAAATTCGAATCTCTTTGTCAATAAAACTAAAACAGATTTTGGAAGCTAAGAAATAAAAAAAGCTGCTGACATAAACGACCAGATATTTTATTTAATTTTATTCACGCGTTTTCAACTAAATAGAAAGTAGGCGAAAACTGACGAATTTCCAAATGATATTTTTCAAGAAAAATCAAATCCCAGTGTTAATAAAACGAAGTTTGAAAGCTGATAAATACATAAAATTCTGACATAAAAGACCAAATATTTGTTTAATCAACTATTAACGGGTTTTTATCTAAATATGGAAAGTGGGCGAAAACTAACAAAACTCCGAATGATAGTTTCAAGAAAAATCAAATCCATGTATCAATAAAACAGATTTTGGAAGCCGAGAAATGTAGAAACTACTGACAGAAACGACCAGATATTTGATTTAATGAATTATTTACGCGTTTCTTCTAAATATTGAAAGTGGGCGAAAACAAACGAAACTCGGAATGAATTTTTTGTGGAAAATCAAATCACTTTATCGATAAAACTGAGTTCGGAACTTAAGAAATACAGAAACTGCAGATAAAAACGACTAGATATTTGATTTAATGAATTATTTACGCGTTTCGTCTAAATATGGAAAGTGGGGGAAAACAAACAAAATTCGGAATGAAGTTTTCGTGCAAAATCAAATCCCTTTATCAATAAATCTGAGTTTGGAAGCAGAGAAATACAGAAATTGCTGACAAAAACGACCAGATATTTCATTTAATCAATTATTCACACGTTTTCGTCTAAATATGAAAAGTGGGCGAAATTTAGTGAAACTCGGAATGAATTTTTCGTGAAAAAACCGAATTACTGTATCATAAAGCTGTGTTTGCACGCTGAGAAATATAGAAACTTCTGACAGAAATCACCATATATTTTATTTAATCAACTATTGATGCGTTTTTATCTAAATATAGAAAGTGGGCCAAAACTAACGAAACTCCGAATGATACTTTTTAAGAAAAATCGAATCCCTGTATCAATAAAGCTGAGTTTGGAAGCTGAGAAATGCAGAAACTTCAGATAGAAACAACAAGATATTTGATTTAATGAATTATTTACGCGTTTCGTCTAAATATGGAAAGTGGGCGAAAACAAACGAAACTCAGAATAATTTTTTCGTGGAAACTCGAATCATTTTATCAGTAAAACTGAGTTTGTAACCTGAGAAATACAGAAAATGCTGATAGTGTTATACCCCAACCAATGGCAGAAACATCGGGATGAGACGAACAAATCGCTCAAAGCATCATAACACTAATAGTGACAATATAAATTAAGTCAAATTTCATAAATTGACTAAAATCCAATACATTGTCTCAAATGAAATAAAACATAACATAACAAATGTTTATTATAAAGTGCGTTTATAAAATCACCCTAACTTGATTTCCTTCCACTAGCATCATCATTTAACCTGCAATATGTATTAAAATAACATCAACAAAAGTTGAATAGCATACAAGTTTGATACATAGTGTAATAAGAGTAAAGTTGTTTAAAATCATACCCAAACATGTAAACAATAAGCAAGCTAACAAGTATGCTGAAACGGTGTAAACTATGTGTTCAAACACAAGTTTCCAACGCAAAGTGCCTTTCCCAAAGTCTAACGGGAGGTTAAAGTGTTTTACTTAACAATACCCCAAGTCTCAAGGGCGGTGCGTTAATCCTATAGCGCTATAATTGTTAAGCTAGGCTATCAAAGTTAATGATCACATAGACACGAAGAGTTTACATAGCATCAAGTCTAACAACATGTTCCATGTTTAAAAGTGGGTAGATTGTGTATAAAAGTTTCAAGTTTCGTGTGTTTAAATAAGAATACATGTTGCACCCAAAAGTGATAAATCAAAATGGGTCAAGTGTGCTCACCTTAGATTGCGTAAAAAAATCTTGAGATATCGCACGAGTAAGGATCGATAGTGATTAACCTAGAATAATAATGACTCCGTTATTGCTTTTGAATTGCATTAATTCGTTATGTTTTGATAGGGAAACACGTCAAATGATTTGGTATTAATTTGGAGTTTGGTTGAATATTAAATCGCTAACTATAGTAATACATGTGATTAGGTAACAACAATAATAACTTACAAATACCACTAATGATTGTAATAGTTTAACAAAAATAATAAAATACCGATAATAATAATAATAATAATAATAATAATAATAATAATAATAATAATAATAATAATAATAATTTATGTTAATACTGATTATAATAATAAATATTGATAATAACTTAAATTATTTGTTATTAACAAATGAATACTATTAACTGTTTTTGAAACACTTCGGCCCAAACACCATTCTTGGCCCAAACCAAAAACAAAAGAAACAATAAAGAAATGTTGGCCCAATGGGGCCGGCCCAACAGTATCTTACACGAACAACCGAAACAAACAGGGCAGGAACGGGACCCGAACCCGAACCCCTTGATTAAACAAACGCACTCAACACCACTGGATCAGATCCAGTTTGTTGTTGAGTATGCTGATTCTATATTTTTATGATGTAACACATGTTCATCTTCTTCCTTAAAAAAACCCGAATACTGTAAGTTTAGAAAACACGATTTTTTTTATTTATTAAACATCAAATGGGTTGGGAATAGATTGTAACTTGCAAGAAAACGATAGAGGATCAAAGATTATACCGAAGCAGAGAGGGCGGCTAGACTCCGGCAACTTACGTCTTCTTCTCTGGCGTGATTCCGGCACGTGCAGGTTTTCCGGTGGGCTTGTGGTGTCGAGCAGAGGGTGAGGGTGTATGAGTGAGGTGCGGTTGTGAGGGTAAAAGCAGTGAGGGTTGGTTCGATTATTTAGAGGTTGCGCAAAACGCACCGGGTCAAGATTTTAGGTCCGATTCATGATTGATTCAGAATTGGAAACCATGATCCCATATCAATCCCGACAAGTCAGGGACGAACAGGAAAGGAAAGGACAGAGAGGAGGGAACTGGACTCCTTTCGTTTTGGCGGCAACTCATAAAGATGAAGTTTTAAAACTAACTTGATTTTATATATTACACGATACTAAACATAATCGATGTTAAGGCGTCGTCCAGTGGTTACTTTTGTGTTTGGTTGTTAAGGTTGTGGCGCGGGTTCGATTCCCGACCACAACCTTTTTATTGTTTTTGTTTTGTTTATTATAATAGGTTTCAAGTTTCCGATTATTACAAAAGACCCCACTCTAATATAACTAACTCTACTAACCAATCAATTAACTTGGTTGATAACATAACTTGCTTAGTTAACTAAATTAATCTTGAAAACTTAACTAGATTATTTGTAAAGAATGAACTTTTTATATTATAAATTTTTATTATCTTGACTAAATAAATAAGTAAATAAATTATTAAATAGTGAAAAAGAATAAATAAATAAATAACGAAAAAATGAATAAATAACAAAAAAGTTTAATAAATAAATAATTAAAATTAAATAAATGATAAATAAATAAATGACTAGATAAATAAACGTGTTTAACAACACGAATTTTTAAGCGATTCCCTTTTAAGGGTTAGGATCCGACGTTTATCAGCTTTAAGTTGTTTAACGGCCTACGGTGTTTAACAAGAATCAAGATTCACAATTGTGTAACGTTCCAAACATTCGAAAGATTGTACAATTAGTCACGAACATTACTAAAAGGTCTCGTCCTTATTATGATCAATAGTTTGGGATTACAATTTGAAACGAAATACGTTACAACGAGAGTACAAGTATCAAAATAACGAAAGTACAACTGATTACGAACGCGAAATTACGGAGCGTTACAGTCTCCTCTACTTTAGGAGATTTCGTCCTCGAAATCTTTAAGAGGAAGACTGATCAAAGATGTGGGTACTTGGTCTTCATTTCACTTTCGAGTTCCCAAGTGAACTCGGCACCACGCTTTCCTTCCCAACAAACCTTGACTATGGGAATTTTGTTGCGCCTAAGCTGCTTGGCTCCTCGGTCCATGATTTCGACCGGTTTCTCCACAAAGTGAAGAGTCCCGTTTATTTGTAAGTCATCAACAGGAACACGAAGTCCCTCTTGAGCTAGACATTTCTTGAGATTCGAGACATGAAAGGTAGGATGCACGTTGCTAAGCTCCTGAGGTAAATCAAGTCGATAAGCCACCTTGCCAATCCTCTCGAGTATCTTGAAAGGACCAACATTGCGAGGGGCAAGTTTACCCTTTTTACAAAAACGTATTACTCCTTTCCAAGGAGATACTTTAAGTAGCACGTGATCTCCAACGTTGAATTCGAAGGGCTTTCATCTCTTGTCGGCATAGCTCTTTTGTCGACTTCTAGCCTTGAGTAAGTTTTCGCGGATTTGAAGAATCTTATCTGTTGTTTCTTTTATGAGCTAAGGACTAGTAAGTTGCTTATCACCAACCTCATGCCAACTGATAGGAGATCGGCACTTGCATCTATACAAAGCTTCGTAAGGAGCCATTTGAATACTAGAGTGATAGCTGTTGTTGTACGAGAACTCGATCAATCGTAATGCACATCCCAACTACCACCAAAGTCGATGACACAAGAATGAAGCATATCCTTTAGGGTTTGGATAGTACGTTCAGTCTGTCCATCTATTTGAGGATGGAAAGACGTACTAAGATTCAAGTGAGTACCCATAGCGGATTGGAAAGTTTGCCAAAGACGCGAAGTGAAACGACCATCACGGTCAGAGATGATGTTTAGAGGAACGCCATGACGACAGATGATTTCATCAGTATAAATTCGAGCAAGTTTCTCAACCTTGAAGTCTTCACGAATAGCAAGGAAATGACCTGATTTGGTAAGACGGTAATGATTACCCAAATGCTATCATGACCAGAAGGTGTTCAAGGAAGTTTTGTTATGAAGTCCATAACAATGCTATCCCACTTCCAAACAGGGATTTCAGGCTGATTGAGCAAACCAGAAGGACGCTGATGCTCAGCTTTGACTTTCGAGCAAGTGAGGCATTTAGAAAAGTACAAGGCGACGTCTTTTTCATACCAGGCCACCAATAGGACGTACGAGGATCATGGTACATCTTACATGATGAATCGAGTACTGGATTTGTGAGCCTCGTTCATAATGAGTTCACGAAGATTATCGCGATCTGGCACCCAAATACGATCAAGATAGTATTGAAGCCCATTTGATTTCGTCTCTAGTTGGTCTATAGGAGCACTTCGTACTTTGTCAATTAGACTTCTTTCGTAGGCTAACGAGTATTGAGCTTCACGGATGCAAGAGTGAAGATCGCTTGAGATTTGAAAACAACGAATGCTACTAACATGAGCCTTATGACTAAGAGCATCGGCCACAACATTCGCCTTGCCAGGATGGTAGCGAATTTCGCAGTCGTAGTCGTTAAGTAATTCCACCGAACGACGCTGACGCATGTTTAGTTCCTTTTGGTTAAAGATGTGTTGTAGGCTCTTTTGGTTAGTGAAAAACAAACACTTGGTACCGTATAGGTAGTGTCGCCAAATCTTTAACGCAAAAATAACTGCGCCAAGCTCGAGATTGTGGGTAGTGTACTTTTTCTCATGTATCTTGAGTTGTCGCAAGGCATATGCGATGACTTTGTCTCGTTGCATGAGGACAGAACCAAGACCATGATTCGATGCATCACAATATACCACGAAATCATCATTCCCATCAGGGAGGGTTAGAACAGGAGCATTGCAAAGCATGTCCTTGAGAGTTTGAAAAGATTCCTCTTGCTCAGGACCCCAAACAAATGGTTTCTCTTTTTGAGTCAACATGTGGGAGGAACGATGATTTTCAAAAAGTTCGAGATGAATCGACGATACTAACCTGCCAATCCAAGGAAGGAACGAATCTCTGATGGCGATTTAGGTGCGATCCAATACTTCACAGCTTCGATTTTGGAAGGGTCGACATGGATTCCCTTTTCACTAACACCGTGTCTAAGGAATTGAACTTCTTTGATCCAGAATTCGCACTTGGAAAACTTTGCGTATAAGCGATTAATACGCAAAAGTTCGAGTATGAGACGTAAATGATGTTCATGATCAGCTTGCGTTTTCGAATAAATAAGAATATCATCGATGAAAACAATTACAAAGCGATCCAAATATGGTTTACAAATACGATTCATAAGATCCATGAACACGGCTGGTGTGTTGGTCAAGCCAAAAGGCATAACCACGAGCTCATAATGTCCATAGCGAGTGCAAAAAGCGGTTTTTGGAATGTCCTCTTCGAGAACACGAAGCTGATGATAGCCTGATCGAAGATCGATCTTGGAGAAACAAGTTGCGCCTTGAAGTTGATTGAAGAGATCGTCGATGCGAGGAAGAGGATGACGATTCTTAACAGTGAGTTTGTTAAGCTCGCGATAGTTGATACACATGCTAAACGGGCCATCCTTCTTTTTGAGAACAAGACAGGTGCGCCCCAAGGTAAAGTACTTGGGCGAATGAAACCTTTATTGAGGAGTTCTTGGAGTTGACTTGACAATTCTTGTATCTCAGAAGGTGCAAGACGATAAGGAGCCCTAGCGACAGGAGTTGCACCAGGTACAAGGTCAATACGAAATCAACTGACCGAGGTGGAGGAGGAACAGGTAAATCCTCAGGAAAGACGTCAGGGAAATTACACACCACTGGAACATCATTTATGCTCTTTCCTTTGCCCTTTTCTTCCACTATGTGGGCTAAAAAAGGCAAAGTATCGTTTACATAAGTAACTATTCGCTTGGGTGCACAACATCAACTTTAGTCCTTTAGAAGGTCGATCCCTATAAACGTGTAGTGTATCACCAGATGGAAGAGGCAAACAAACGTATTTTTCGTGACAAGCAATTTCAGCCTGGTTCTTACGAAGCCAATCCATTCCTACTGTGACATCAAAGCTGCCCAATTGCATGGCTATAAGATCCATAGGGAAAACGTGTTCGTTTAGAGTAAGACGACAATCACGAAGAATAAAATCGACCGAAATAGACTTGCCATTGGTAACCCTGACTGGGAACGACTTAGGTAGTAAAGAGCGTGTATAATTTAGCAAAGATTCAAATTCAATAGACACAAAGCTTTTATCCGCACCAGTATCAAATAACAACGAAGCATAAAGATTATTAACGAGAAACGTATCGTTAACGACGTCATTGTCGTTTTGTGCCTGCTTATCATTGATTTTGAAAGCTCGCCCTCGAGGAGCTTGTGGTTCTTGATTCAGCTGGGGGCATTGAGGACGAAGATGCGTAGTATCTCCACATTTGAAACAGGCTCAGACGACATTTGCTGGTTTAGGATTTAGGGAGGTTGTTGAACTTGTGGGGTAGGGGTGTTGCAAGTGTGACCAAAACGATTGCAGGCTGTGCAATGACGACAACTGGAGTTCGCAGGGTGATGGTAGTTGCAAGTAGTACACTTGGGATGAACCCACGTGTAAGGTTTTCTTATGTTCTCCGGTGTGGTAGGCTTTGGGTTTGGGGTAGGTACAATCGCGTTGCAACTAGGGTTTTGAAACTTTCGTTTCTTACCTTTGTTACCACTCGATTGTTGGGTGATCTGGTGAGCTTGCTTCGAGGAGTGGGTTTGCGAAGCAGCTTATTTATCGCGAATGCGATTGTTGTTTAAACTAGCAGCGAGACGATAGACAGCCTCGATGTTGTCAAGGTTGGCTGCCTCGATGGTGTCACGTATGCTAGAGGGTAGGCCGTTGATGTATTTCCTGATCATTCGATCAGTGGGTTGACACTAGGTGGGGAACAATGAAGCTCAACTGTTTGAACGGGTGGTATAATCTTGATTGTCATCACCAATTTGCTTGAGAAACCAAAACTCTTCCTCAAGCTTCTGCTGCTCATGTGGAGGGCAGAACTCATCCTTCATGAGTTGCTTCACCTCCTCCCATGGTAGTGCATGGAACGAATGTTCCTTTCGTTAGTCCACCATTCCAAAGCTCTGGCTTGGAAGACCCCAGTGGTACTATGCGTTTTGAGCTTTTCAGGACATTCACTGTTGATAAAGGTAACCTCTATGCTGTCGAACCACTCGAGCATAGCTGTTACCCCATCATTGTCAGTGAGAGGCTTAGGGTTGTAAGAGGCAAAGTGTTTGTAGCTAAGTTTACAGGCTTAGGTGGGGTTACCTTCGAGTCAACTGAGGAATTGGGAGTGTTGGAAGCCTGAATCTCACTGACAATCTTGGGCACAATGCGAGCAATTTGATTGGCCATGAATGCCATCATCTTCTTTTGTGAACTGGTCTTGGATTTCTTGGATGAGTTGGAATGGTGACGAGATGACGACATCTACGAATAAAACAAAGAGTGGATGAGACTTTGATCATAATGTTTGTTTAAGAAAATGTTTTTATGAGTGTGTCACATAGCACATTGTTTCACATAGCATATAAAAATTTCAATTAGTTTCACATAGCATAGCATAGATAATGAAAGCATCGTAAATTTAGTTTGTTCACGAGCGAGGATTATTAATTGTTTTAGATTGCAAAGATAGTGTGTATCGTGTCTCCAAGCTTGAAATGAAGGTAACACTCAAATATAAAACACATTAAAATTGAGATAGCATAAAAGAGATTTAACGTAAAATATGGATTGTCACGGAATGTAACATAAGACTATTCCAAAGTAAATTGAAGTCCTTTTCGAATTAAGGGAACGTGCTTTGGCCTAATAGACAAATACTCTCATGGAGAAGCGACTAATGATATTTGTCCTTCCAGTTACTACATGTCCTTAATTGTGACATCCCGAAAAAATCAGGTATCGTCATTGTATATATACGATTTAATCTTTTAGAATACTCACGTCGCGAATAATTGTCGAATTACTATGTGTGTTAGTTATTACGATTTATACTTAACGACTTATATTATATGCTACATTTAAAAAGTCGAACCCGAGCTCAAACCGTTTCAACCTTTTGCGAACCCAACCCGCTACCACACACCTTGCGACCCAAGTAAACCCAACCCGATACCCCTTACCCTCTCTCGGCCCATGCACCTAGCCGCCCCCCCCCCTTGTGTTTCATGGGGAACAAGTTTGGAGTTTATAAATAAAAACAAGTTATTAAAATTCAAAACCCTATTACCCCTTCCCCCTTGAGAAGTCGACGGCAGCCACACCCCCTCTCGATCGCAAGGCAGCCCCCCCTCTCATCGATCACTAGCTCTATCTCTTTCTCTAGTTCTCTTTGTTTCAAGGTTAGTATCTTGATTATGTTTGTGATTCATGGTGTGATTTTGTGTAAACATAATTGTGATCATGAGTTTTTATGATAGGGTTTTGTTGTTGCATAAATAGATTCGGGTGATTATACGATGGTTTGGGTTTATTGACGATATGTATGCGTAAATAATCATTGGCTGCGTTTTCTTTGCGAAAATCATAATGTTATAGCTAGGGTTATGAAATTATTGATATGGATAGGTGATAACTGATGATTAATCTGCGGGTAGTTGTTATTAGAAGGTGTTGTGATTGCTAAATATGATTCGGGTATCGTTTAGAATGAAAACAGACTGCTGATTAGCGATAACAGCCAACTTCAGTTGGCTGTAAACGGATAGTTATAAATCGAAAAATTGATTTTCTGAAGTCTAAAACGTACGTTTTTGAAAAACGCTTCTAAAGACACTGGAATCGCATTTTTCTAAGCTCGTTTACTATTTTATATTAATTATTTCGTGCAGTAGTTGAAGCTGCGTTTTTTCTGCAGAAATTACGTGTTGTTTGTTGGATCATATCTCATAATCTGGGTAGAATTAAGTCATGAAATTCGTGCAGTAGCTAGATACGGGAGTTTTCGAAAATCTCCCACTGTAATTTCATCAATCGGATAAACGACGACTTTAAATGAATTTTCCCATGGACTGCAGTCAGAAAGTGACGAATCTGACTGCAGCCTAGTAAATAAATTTTTATAAATAATTGGTAATGAGTTAGGACCTAAAAATTTTATACCAAGTTTTCCAGACCGTTTTACAAATTCTGTAAATTAATTGGAATTTTTGGAACATGGGAATTATTTTATAAAAATTCCCGAAAACAGTCAAGTTTTGAGTGTTAATATCGAAAGTTGATAAGCTGCAAATATGTGTTTCAAAATATTGGTTGTGCTACCTAAGGATGTTTCAAACCTATTATTGTCAAATTAGACATTATTTAGATTGTCGTGGGGCTATGATCACATATCTATATATGTATATATATGCGGGGTATGTATAAGTTGTTGACGTGATTGATACGTGTTAAGATAAGTGCATGGGCTTCGTGTCTTACATGAACATACTAAGAAATTGAATGGTAATCATATTAGGACGTGATTGACCAAACTCAACTTGTAATCACCTTAAAAGTCTAACCAAGCAATTAAAGTTGAGTTCACGGCCCCTTATTCTTTAAACGTTTTCAAAACACAGGGGGAGAAAACATGTACACGTTACAGTGATGTATGGGTTGTATATATTACGGTACAGTAACGTCTTTTTATTTAGAGTTATGTTATACGGTTATGGTCACAAGGAAGCATATATCACATGTCAGTCCCCTGAACACTTACGATGCCGTTAGTATTGGATTATAGCGAGGGAATTTTTAGTAGTACTATTGGGCCCGACAAGCCCCACTCGAACTGGTCGCGCCAGTTAGACCGAACATTGATGGTCACGAGTGTAGAATTTGCCTAATTCTCTAGTCATGGTTGGTGATAGGTCTAGCACAACAGGGGCAACAATGTCAGCTTCGGATCGAACACTTTGTTGACATGACCTAGGCTAGCTACCTAAACATATAACATGAACTACTAAACTACTCAACATTAATCTGATTCGGGTTAGATCAGGGAAACTTATGAGACACTGGTTTGGGGTTGAACCAGTGGGGAAAAACTTATGATTAAAATTGTGAACTAAAACCTGTGAACTCACTCATCATTAATTGTTGACACTTGTTCTCTTTTGCATGTTTTCTCAGGTTGTTAAGGTATCATTTATGCATAGGAGCACGGCACGAGCATGAAAAACTATTTCTCTTAAACGTCTTTGCATTTTTACTTAAAAGTACTTTGGTTTGGGCGTTTGTTTTGGCGCACACTTTATTTACACTTACTTACGCTTCCGCATTTCTTTAACTGCATGGTTGAACTTGTTTAAACGTATTTTTGCATATAGAGTCATTCTATGTGACTAGTGTCTTGGATCCTGGTTTGTCACGCGCCTCGAGTTAAAACCCCGCAAGTGGATTTTGAGGGTGTGACAGATTGGTATCAGAGCCACTGGTTATAGAGAATTAGGTTTGCATTACATTAGTGAACCTTCGCTATAGCCACAAACTTGACACTAGTATGGAACTAATGCGAATACTTAATCTTATATTTTTTTTACCATGTCTTAGTATATTTTATGTCTCGTTACTTCACTCTGACAGGCATGTCTACCTCACATGACTCATCATTCCCCAGTGAGGAACAAGGCGGTTCCCCACCTTCACCCTTGTCTCCTATTTTCTCAGGAGAGCTTAGGGCAGTTGAGACACGTCGTCTCATGGCACACGAACCTTTCATTGTCAGACCCGGTGGGGGAAATGGCGACTGGAGTTGGTATCCTTATCACATTCGGAACTATATTGTGGATGAACAAGTTCCAGCCCTAACCCTAGAGGCTTCTTACGATGTTGATAGAGAGGTCTATGGTACTCTGCCCCCTCTCGGCTACTCCATAAAGGAAGCCCTTGCTGGCTTTGTGGCAGCCACCGAGCGCGAGTTTTGTCATATGCGCAAGGCGGCTGGGGCTATCACAGACCTGATTGCAAGTAATAGCTAATTGAAACGGGAACTAGAACAGGTGAAACAAGAACTCGCGCAGGTCAGGAAAACTCAGCAAACTGAACTGTTAGAAGCAATAACCTTAGAGAGATGAATAGGGTCATGGCCGAGCAGGTCGTGGACCTCACAAAGAGGTTGAGGTTAGCTGAGGACACGATCATTGCTTTAGAGGCGGGGAATGAACAGGAGGATGAAGCACCAGAGGAGGTTCTTGATAAGGAACCTGGGGACGCAACAGCAAATGAGGACGAGAATATGGGGGATGGAGACGTTGATGATTAGATTTGTTTCTTGTTTATTATGACATTTCGTTATTTCTTTGTTTGAACTTAGTAATCGTTTGGAAATCTCCATTGACATTTGGATTTATATATATAATATTTGGTTTAATACATTGTGGTGAATTGCAATATATTTTAATCAAATGTTTGGTTTGAATGTTATATGTGATGGGTTGTAACATTTCTTATTGCATTATTCTTAGAATTCTATGATGAAATATGTGATATATTTTCTCATGTATTCGTCTATCTGTGGTCGAAAACAAAATGTCTGCTCGCGGTGGTGGAGCTCGCGGGGGTGGTGCTCGTGGTGGTGGCCGCGGCAACATCACAATGACACATGAAGAACTGGTTGCGCTCATTCAGGAGCAGGTTATTGCGGCCTTAGCAGCACAGAACCAGAACAACCTTAATCAAAACCAAAATCAGAATGTGGGAGGTAAACCATGTTCGAACCTACATCCTCCACGTTCTGCGTATTCTAACATACCTAATCGTTCTTTAGATTATCTCCTTCTAATCTCTTACCCCCGAACTTGTGCATGTAGGTATGGGTCCTAACCCGTACAAGTTGTTCTTTGATGCTAAGCCCATCAAATTCACTGGCAAGGAAGGGCCAATCGGGCTAGTCAGATGGCTCGAAAAATCAGAATCTGTCTTTGCAATGTGCAACTTCCTGCCAGAGAATCGGGTTAAATTCGCAGCTTTGACTCTCGAGGATGCGACTCTCACATGGTGGAATGCACGGGTCCAGGTTCTTGGACTCGACGTGGCCAATGCAATGGGTTGGGACGAGTTTAAGAATCTTATCAAGGAGCAATACTGCCCACGGGATCGCATCCACCAATTGGAACAAGATCTTTGGGCAATGAAGATGGAAGGGCCTGAGATTGAAGCCTACACCACGAAGCACTATAACCTGGTATCTTTATATCCTGATATAGCAAGGCCAGTGTACAAACAGATAGAGCTCTACATCAATGGATTGGTTCCGGAAATTAAAGGGATGGTTGAGTCAAGTAATCCCATTACAGTTCAGTAGGCCGTGCGACTAGCGCACAAGTTGATGGACAGTGCAGTAGAGGAGGGTAAACTGCCGAAGAGGGTGCGGCTGGGAACGCCCCTGAAAACAAAGGCAAGTGGGAGGATGGATCCTCGAAATAAGCATCAACTGGGCAAGTACAACAGGGTTCCCAGAAACAATTCAACAACAGTAACCGCAACTTCAACAACAACAACTAGCAGTCTAGTAACAACACCAACAACCAGGTTCAGAGTGGGTATGCTAGAAAGAAACCCTCATGCAACAAGTGTAATCGTCACCATTTTGGGCAGTGCGTGGATGTCAACGATGTGGTAGGGGAGGCTACACCGCTAAGGACTACAGGGTAAACCTTAACTCGAAGCAAAACACTAATCAGACCCAGCAGCCGCCAGGAGTCACCAGGACATGTTATCAGTGTGGTGGCAGTGATCACTTCAAGAAAGATTGCCCATAGTTGAACAAGGGAAACAATGGTGGAAATCAGAACCTGAATCAGAACAATAATAACAATGCTGGTGGAAGTGGTGGAGCTAAGGGTCGTGCATTTACATTGGGAAAAGGTGAGGCTCGAAATGATTCTAAAGTGGGTACTGGTAAATTTCCTTTAAACAACAGTTTTGCACATATTTTATTCGATAGCGGTGCAGATAGGAGTTTTATTTCCGAGTCATTTAGAAAAATGTTGGACCTTAACCCAGTTGAACTAGAGGTCAAATACCTTGTAGAGTTAGCCAATGGAAAATTGGTAGATATAACCCACATCGTCCATGAATGCCAGTTACAACTGGCTGGCCACCTATTCACCATCGACCTCATGCCAACCACACTTGGTAGCTTTGACATTGTAGTTGGCATGGATTGGTTATCCGAAAATCGAGCTGAAATCTTATGTCGCGAAAAGGCTATTCGGATACCTCACCCGAGCGGCAAGATCCTAACCATTCATGGCGAGAAGGGTGGTGTGGTAACCAACATCATTTCCTTCATGAAAGCCCCGAAATACTTACGACAGAAAAACTCGTACGCTATCTTAGCCAATGTTACTGAGCAACCAAGCAACAAGAGGAAGGTTGAAGACTTTCCCATCGTACGTGAATTTCCCGATGTTTTTCCTAAAGACTTGCCTGGTCTACCACCTCATAGGCAGGTCGAATTCGAAATTCAACTGGCAAAACATGCAGTACCAATTGCCAAGACTTCGTACCAATTAGCTCCTTCTGAACTGCAAGAACTTTCTACTCAACTTCAGGAGCTCTTAGATAAAGGCTTTATCCGTCCGAGCTCATCACCATGGGGAGCTCGAGTCCTTTTTGTCAAGAAGAAGGATGGAACTTTCCGTATATGTATTGATTACAGAGAGCTCAACAAAGTTACTATAAAAAACCGATACCCCTTACCTCGAATAGATGACCTGTTTGACCAGCTCCAAGGGTCAAGTTACTATTCCAAAATCGATCTAAGGTCGGGATACCATCAGTTGAGTGTACGATAGGAAGACATCTCCAAGATCGCTTTTCACACTCGTTATGGCCATTATGAATTTTTGGTTATGCCATTCGAGCTAACAAACGCACCTATGGTATTCATGGACCTCATGAACCGTGTCCGTAACCCTTATCTGGACAAATTGGTAATCGTGTTCATTGATGACATACTGGTGTACTCTAAGACTTAGGAGGAACATGAAGAGCATCTGCGTTTAATGTTGGAACTTCTGCGACAGGAACAACTCTATGCCAAGTTTTCAAAGTGCAACTTCTGGATTCCAGAAGTGCAATTCCTTGGGCATCTAGTGAACAAAAAGGGTATCCACGTTGACCCGGCAAAGATTGAAGCCATCAAAAGTTGGGAGGCACCGAAGACTCCAACAGAAATAAGACAATTTTTGGGTTTGGCAGGCTACTATCGACACTTTATTGAGGGTTTTCAAAGATCGCTCAACCCCTTACATCTCTAACCCAGAAAGGAACCAAGTATATCTGGGGTGACAAACAGGAAGAAGCGTTCTAGGTGCTGAAGCGGAAGCTTTGTAGTGCGCCTACCTTGTCCCTACCTGAGGGGACCGAAGACTTTGTGGTGTACTGCGACACTTCCATTCAGGGATTTGGATGTGTACTCATGCAGCGCGAGAAGGTCATTGCATATGCATCTCGGCAGTTGAAAGTACATGAGAGAAACTACACAACTCATGACTTAGAGTTAGGAGCCGTGGTGTTCACTTTAAAA
This sequence comes from Scalesia atractyloides, assembly GCA_947069175.1. Classification (NCBI taxonomy): domain Eukaryota; kingdom Viridiplantae; phylum Streptophyta; class Magnoliopsida; order Asterales; family Asteraceae; genus Scalesia; species Scalesia atractyloides. Next base: position 47,000,862 of record CAMTDV010000015.1, on the reverse strand, counting down.
ATCTGGAGGCACTATCTTTATGGAACCAAGTGTACCATTTACACCGATCACAAGAGCCTTCAACACATTTTTGATCAAAAAGAGTTAAACATGCGAAAACGTCATTGGCTCGAACTTTTGAATGAACGAATGTGCCATCCAGTACCATCCAGGCAAGGCTAATGTAGTAGCCGACACTCTTAGTAGAAAAGAACATGAGAAGCCTCGACGAGTTCGGTCCTTACAACTTACAATACACTCTAACCTACCCGAACAAATTCGCAACGCTCAGTTGGAGGCAGTCAAACCTGAAAATCTGGAAGCTGAGAAATTACGCAAGATGGAACGTGATTGGGAAATCAAACTGGACGGAACTCGTTACTATCTTAGTCGGATATGGGTGCCCCTCTACGGAAACTTGAGGGAACTCATAATGGACGAAGCTCACAAATCAAAGTACTCTGTTCATCCAGGATCGGATAAGATGTACCAAGATCTCAAAACGACTTATTGGTGGCCGAACATGAAGGCTGAAATAGCCACCTACGTAAGCAAATGCCTAACCTGTGCCAAGGTCAAGATAGAATACCAAAAACCCTCTGGGCTATTACAACAGCCTGAGATTACTGTTTGGAATTGGGAACAAATGCTATGGATTTTATCACAGGTTTACCTAAGACACCCAGTGGAAAGGATACTATATGGGTGATTATCAACCGGCTTACCAAATCGGCTCACTTCTTAGCAATCAAGGAAACCGACAAGTTCGATACCCTTGCAGCGCTGTACATGAAGGAAATAGTAGCCCGGCGCGGTGTGCCAATATCCATCATATCCGACCGTGATTCACATTTTACTTCTCACCTGTGGCGATCAGCACAGAAATCCTTGGAATCACGCGTCGATTTGAGCACAGCATACCATCCGCAGACTGATGGTCAAAGTGAATGTACCATTCAGACCCTCGAAGACATGCCTAGAGCCTGTGTAATCGACTTTGGCAAAGGCTGGGAGAAGCATCTACCCTTGGTAGAGTTTTCCTATAACAATAGCTATCACACGAGTATCCAAGCGGCACCATTCGAGGCGCTGTATGGACGGAAATGTCGATCGCCCGTTTGTTGGGCGGAAGTTGGTGATAGTCAAATCACTGGTCCAGAGTTGGTTCTGGAAGCAACTGAAAAGATAGTGCAAATCCGAAATCATATGGCGGCAGCTCAGGGTCGCCAAAAGAGCTATGCCGATCAGCGATGCAAACCGTTACCATTTCAAGTAGGTGATCGGGTCCTACTGAAGGTATCGCCTTGGAAGGGTATGATTTTTTTTGGCAAAATAAGTAAACTAAACCCACGATACATTGGTCCGTTTGAAATAACAAAGAAAATCGGTCAGGTAGCTTATGAGTTGAACCTTCCTGATGAACTCAGTGGAGTTCACAACGTTTTCATGTCTCAAATCTGAAGAAGTGTCTATCAGATGAAACATTAGCCATCCCATTGGATGAGATCCATCTGGACGAACAACTGTGGTTCATTGAAGAACCAATCGAAATTATGGACCGAGAGGTCAAAACACGAAGACATAGCAAAATACCAATTGTCAAGGTTCGTTGGAACTCTAAGCGTGGACCGGAGTACACTTGGGAAAGAGAGGATCAAATGAGAGACAAATATCCTCACCTCTTTGCAACTGAATCACATGATCCAAGCAGTGCGAACTGAATTTCGAAGCGAAATTCATTTAACTAGGGGAGAATGTGGCAACTCAGAAATATCTCTCTTACTCCAACATTTTCAAACTCATGCTTATTCAATTTTCGGGACGAAAATTCTTTCAACTTGGGGATAATGTGACATCCTGGAAAAATCAGGTATCGTCCTTGTATTTATACGATTTAATCTTTTAGAATACTCACGTCGCGAATAATTGTCGAACTACTATGTGTGTTAGTTATTAACGATTTATACTTAACGACTTATATTATATGCTACATTTAAAAAACCGAACCCGAGCTCAAACCGTTTCAACCTTTTGCGAACCCAACCCGCTACCACACACCTTGCGACCCAAGTAAACCCAACTCGATACCCCTTACCCTCTTTCGGCCCATGCACCTAGCCGCCCCCTTGTGTTTCCTGGGGAACAAGTTTGGAGTTTATAAATAAAAACAAGTTATTAAAATTCAAAACCCTAATCCCCCTTCCCCCTTTAGAATTTGACGGCAGCCACAACCCCCCTCTCGATCGCAAGGCAGCCCCCCCCCCCTCTCTCATCGATCACCAGCTCTCTCTTTCTCTAGTTCTCTTTGCTTCAAGGTTAGTATCTTGATTATGTTTGTGATTCATGGTGTGATTTTGTGTAAACATGGTTGTGATCATGAGCTTTTATGATAGGGTTTTAATGTTGCATAAATAGCTTCGGGTGATTATACGATGGTTTGGGTTTATTGACGATATGTATGCGTAAATAATCATTGGCTGTGTTTTCTTTGCGAAAATCATGATGTTATAGCTAGGGTTATGAAATTATTGATATAAATAGGTGATAATTGATGATTAATCTGCGGGTTGTTGTTATTAGAAGGTGTTGTGATTGCTAAATATGATTCGGTTATCGTTTAGAATGAAAACAGACTGCTGATTAGCGATAACAGCCAACTTCAGTTGGCTGTACGGATAATAAATCGAAAAATTGATTTTCTAAAGTCTAAAATGTACCTTTTTGAAAAATGCTTCTAATGGCACTGGAATCGCATTTTTCTGAGGTTGTTTACCATTTTAAATTAATTATTTCGTGCAGCAGCTGAAGCTGCGTTTTTTCTATAGATATTACGTGTTGTTTACAGGGTCATATCTCATAATCTGTGTAGAATTAAGTAATGAAATTCATGCAGTAGCTAGAGACGGGAGTTTCCGAAAATCTGGCACTGGAATTTCGTCAATCGGATAAACGACGATTTTTAAATGAATTTTCCCGTGTACTGCAGTCAGAAAGTGACGAATCTGACTGCAGCCTAGTAAATAAATTTTTATAAATAAGTGGTAATGAGTTAGGATCTAAAACTTTTACACCAAGTTTTTCAGGCTGTTTGACAAATTCTGTGAATTAATTGGAATTTTTGGAACATGGAAACTATTTTATAAAAATTCACGAAAACAGTCCAGTTTTGAGTGTTAATATCGAAAGTTGATAAGCTGCAAATATGTGTTTCTAAATGTTGGTTGTGCTACCTAAGGATGTTTCGAACCTATTATTGTCAAATTAGACATTATTTAGATTGTCGTGTGCTATGATCACATATCTATAAATGTATATATATATATATGCGGGGTATGTATAAGTTATTGACGTGATTGATACGTGTTAAGATAAGTGCATGGGCTTCGTGTCTTGCATGAACATACTGATAAATTGAATGGTAATCATATTAGGACGTGATTGACCAAACTCAACTTGTAATCACCTTAAAAGTCTAACCAAGCAATTAAAGGTGAGTTCACTGCCCCTTATTCTTTAAACGTTTACAAAACACAGGGGGAGAAAACATGTACACGTTACAGTGATGTATGGGTTGTATATATTACGGTACAGTAACGTCTTTTTGTTTAGAGTTATGTTATACGGTTATGGTCACAAGGAAGCATATACCACAAGTCAGTCCCCTTAACACTTACGATGCCGTTAGTATTGGATTATAGCGAGGGAATTTTTAGTAGTACTACTGGGCCCGACAAGCCCCACTCGAACTGGTCGCGCCAGTTAGACCGAACATTGATGGTCACGATTGTAGAATTTGCCTAACTCTTTAGTCATGGTAGGTGATAGGCCTGACACAACAGCGGCAGCAACGTCAGCTTCGGACCGAACACTTTGTTGACATGACCTAGGCTAGCTACCTAAACATATAACATGAACTGCTAAACTACTTAACATTAATCTGATTCGGGTTGGATCAGGGACACTTATGAGACACTGGTTCAGGGTTGAACCAGTGGGGAAAAACTTATGATTAAAATTGTGAACTAAAACCTGTGAACTCACTCATCATTAATTGTTGACACTTGTTCTCTTCTGCAAGTTTTCTCAGGTTGTTAAGGTATCATTTACGCATAGGAGCACGGCACGAGCATGAAAAACTATTTCTCTTAAACGTCTTTGCATTTTTACTTTTAAGTACTTTGGTTTGGACGTTTGTTTTGGCGCACACTTATTTACACTTACTTACGCTTCCGCATTTCTTTAACTGCATGGTTGAACTTGTTTAAACGTATTTTTGCATATAGAGTCATTCTATGTGACTAGTGTCTTGGATCCTGGTTTGTCACCCGCCTCGCGGTAAAACCCCGCAAATGGATTTTGAGGGTGTGACATTAATTGATTGGGAAAATCGAAACTTTGGCGAGATTGAAAATCGAAGAGTGGGACTAGTTACCAAGGTGCGAGTTTCACCTCTAACTTGATAACATCGTACCCTAATGTGGTTGGTACTTATCAAAAGATAAGGGTCCACTAGAGTATGAAATGGTAATTTCCTTCAAGGTTTAGATATCACTCCTAACTTGAGGGTAAATTTCATGCAAAATTCAAAGTATCATTGAGTGAAACTCATCACCAAATGTGGGAATCACCCCTATTTTGATGAATCGTTTCGATTGTTTTATAAGAGTGTCTTCAAGCCTCCAAGTGTGTATTGTGTTAGCCTTAGGAAAGACATGTATATTAAGAGTCCAAAGAAAATAGAGAGAAGCAAATAAGATAGAAGGAAGATAGTTTTAAAGATTACATAGTGAGAAAGCTCCTAAACTATAGACTAGGCAAAACATTCATACTTTTCCTAATTCTCTATGGTTATGGCTCTGATACCAATCTGTAGCACCCCAACCGATGGCGGAAATATCGGGAAGAGACGAACAAATCGCTCAAAGCATCATAACACTAATAGTGACAATATAAAATAAATCAAATTTCATAAATTGACTAAAATCCAATACATTGTCTCAAATGAAATAAAACATAACATAACAAATATTTCCTTCCACTAGCATCATCATTTAACCTGCAACATGTATTAAATAACATCAACAAAAGTTGGCGCGCATACAAGTTTGATACATAGTATAATATGAGCAAAGTTGTTTAAAATCATACCCAAACATGTAAACAATAAGCAGGCTAACAAGTATGCGGAAACGGTGTAAACTATGTGTTCAAAACCAAATTTTCAACGCAAAGTGCCTTTCCCAAAGTCTAACGGGAGGTTAAAGTGTTTTACTTAACAATACCCCAAGTCTTAAGGGCAATGCGTGAATCCTATAGCGCTATAATTGTTAAGGTAGACTATCAAAGTTAATGATCACATAGACACAAAGAGTTTACATAGCATCAAGTCTAACAAACTTCACATCGTTCCATGTTTAAAAGTGGGTAGATTGTGTATAAAAGTTTCAAGTGTCGTGTGTTTAAATAAGAATACATATTGCACCCAAAAGTGATAAATCAAAATGGGTCAAGTATGCTCACCTTAGATTGCGTAGAAAAAAATCTTGAGATATCGCACGAGTAAGGATCGAGAGTGATTAACCTAGAATAATAATGAATCCGTTATTGCTTTTGAATTGCGTTAATTCGTTATGTTTTCATAGGGAAGCACGTCAAATGATTTGGTATTAATTTGGTGTTTGGTTGAATATTAACTCGCTAACTATAGTAATACATGTATTAGGTAATAACAATAATAGCAATAACAATAGGTTTAGAAATACCACTAATAATTGTAATAGTTTAACAAAAATAATAGAATACCGATAATAATAATAATAATAATAATAATAATAATAATAATAATAATAATTTATGTTAATAATGATTATAATAATAAATATTAATAATAACTTAAATTATTTGTTATTAAAAAAATGAATACTATTAACTTTTTGGAAACAGTTCGGCCCAAACACCATTCCTGGCCCAAACCAAAAACAAAAGAAACAATAAAGAAATGTTGGCCCAAAGGGGCCGGCCCAACATTGTCTTACACGAACAAACTAAACAAACCGGGCAGGAACGGGACCGAACACGCGCCCCTTGATTAAACAAACGCACTCAACACCACTGGATTGAGTTTGCTGATTCTACAATTTTATTATGTAAAACATATTCATCTTCTTCCTTTAAAAAAACCGAATACTGTAAGTTTAGAAAACACTTTTTTTATTTATTAAACATCAAATGGGTTGGGAATAGATTGTAACTTGCAAGAAAACGATAGAGGATCAAAGTTTATACCGAAGAAGAGAGGGCAGCGAGACTCCGGTGACTTACGTCGTCTTCTCCGGCGTGATTCCGGCACGTGCAGGTTTTCCGGCGGGCTTGTGGTGTCGAGCAGAGGGTGAGGGTGTATGAGTGAGGTGCTTGTGAGGGTAAAAGCAGTGAGGGTTGGTTCGGTTATATAGTGGTTGCGCAAAACGCATCGGGTCAAGATTTTAGGTCCGATTCATGATTGATTCAAAACTGGAAACCATGATCCCGACAAGTCAGGGACGAACAGGAAAGGAAAGGACAGAGAGGAGGGAACTAGACTCCTTTCGTTTTGGCGGCAACTCATAAAGATGAAGTTTTAAAACTAACTTGATTATATATATTACACGATACTAAACTAACCGATGTTAAGGCTTGGTCCAGTGGTTCTGTTTATGTTTGGTTAAGAGTTTGCCGCGGGTTCGAGTCTGGGCCACGACCTTTTCATTGTGTTTCTTTTGTTTTATTATTAGAGGTTTCAAGTTTCCGATTAATACAGAAGACCCCATACTAATATAACTAACTCTACTAACCAATCAATTAACTTGGTTGATAACATAACTTGCTTAGTTAACTAAATTAATCTTGAAAACTTAACTAGATTATTTGTAAAGAATGAACTTTTAATATTATAAATTTTTATTATCTTGACTAAATAAATAAATTATTAAATAATGTAAAAGAATAAATAAATAAATAATGAAAAAATGAATAAATAACTAAATAGTTTAATAAATAAATAATTAAAATTAAAATAAATGATAAATAAATAAATGACTAGATAAATAAACGTGTTTAACAACACATATTTTTAAGCGATTGCCTTTTAAGGGTTAGGATCCACGTTTATAAGCTTTAAGTTGTTTAACGTGCTTCCAGTGTTTAACAAGAATCAAGATTCACAATTGTATAACGTTCCAAACATTTGAAAGATTGTACAATTAGACATGAACATTATTAAAAAGTCTAGTCCTCATTATGATCAATAGTCTGGGATTACAATTTGAAACGAAATATGTTACAACGAGAGTACAAGTATCGAAATAAGGAAATTACAACTGATTACAACGAACGCGAAATTACGGAGCGTTACAGATAGAAACGACCAGATATTTGATTTAGTGAATTATTTTCGCGTTTCATCTAAATATGGAAAATGGACGAAAACAAACAAACTCGGAATGATTTTTCGTGTAAAATCAAATCTCTTTATCAATAAAACTGAGTTTGTAAGCTGAGAATTACCAAAACTTCTTACATAAAGGACCATATATTTTATTTAACTAATTATTCACGCGTTTTCGACTAAATATAGAAAGTGGGCGAAAACTGAGGAATTTCCAAATGATATTTTTCAAGAAAAATCGAATTCAGTATTAATAAAACGGAGTTTGAAAGCTGAGAAATACAGAAACTGTTGACAGAAATGACCAGATATTTGATTTAATCAATAATTCACGCGTTTTCGCCTAAATATGGAAAGTGAACGAAAACTAACGTAACTCCGAGTGATATTTTTCATGAAAAACCGAATCCATGTATCAATAAAACCGAGTTTGGAAGCTAAGAAAAAAGAAACCGATGACAAAAACGACTAGATATTTGATTTCATGAATTAAACACGCGTTTTCGTCTAAATATGATAAGTGGGAGAAAACTGATGAAACTCGGAATGAATTTTTCAAGAAAATCAAATCCCTCTATCAATAAAACTGAGTTTGGAAGCTGAGAAATACAGAAACTGCTGACAAAAACGACAAGATATTTCATTTAATCAATTATTCTCACGTTTCGTCTAAATATGAAAAGTGGGCAAAATTTAACGAAACTCGAAATGAATTATTCGTGAAAAACAGAATCACTCTATTAACAAAACTGTATTTGGAAGTTGAGAAATACAGAAACTTCTGACAGAAATGACTAGATATTTTATTTAATCAACTATTAACGCGTTTTCGTTTAAATACAGAAAGTGGGCGAAAACTAACGAAACTCCGAATGATATTTTTCAAGAAAAATCAAATCCCTGTACCAGTAATTCTGAGTTTGGAAACTGAGAAATGCAGAAACTTCTGACAGAAACAACCATATATTTGATTTAATGAATTATTTACACGTTTCGTCTAAATATGGAAAGTGGGCGAAAACAAACGAAACTCAGAATGATTTTTTCGTGGAAAATCGAATCACTTTATAAATAAAACTGAGTTTGTAAACTGAGAAATACAGAAACTGCTGATAGAAACGACCAGATATTTGATTTAATAAATTATTTACGCTTTTCATCTAAATATGGAAAGTGGGCTAAAACAAACCAAACTCGGAATGAATTTTTCATGCAAAATCGAATCTCTTTCTCAATAAAACTGAGTTTGTAAGCAGAGAAATACAAAAACTGTTGACATAAATGACCAGATATTTGATTTAATCAATAATTCACGCGTTTTCGTCTAAATATGAAAAGTGGGCGAAAACTGAAGAAACTCCGCTTGATATTTTTCATGAAAAACCGAATCCAAGTATCAATAAAACTGAGTTTGAAAGCTAAGAAATATAGACACTGCTGTAAAAAAAACGACCGGATAATTGATTTAATAAATTATTTACCTGTTTCGTCTAAATATGGAAACTGGGCAAAATGAAAGGAAATTCAGAATGACGTTTTCGTGTAAAATCGAATCACTTTATCAATAAAATTGAGTTTAGAAGCTGAGAAATACAGAAATTGCTGACATAAATGACAAGATAATTCATTTAATTAGTTATTCATACGTTTTCGTCTAAATATGAAAATTAGGCGAAATTTAACGAAACTTGAAATGAATTTTTTGTGGAAAACCGAATCACTGTGTCAATAAAAACTGTGTTTGGAAGCTGATAAATACATAAACTTCGGACATAAACGACCAGATATTTATTTAATCAACTATTAACGCATTTTCGTCTAAATATTGAAAGTGGGCAAAACTAACGAAATTCCGAAACTCCGAATGATTTTTTTCAAGAATAATGGAATCCATGTATCAATAAAACTGAGTTTGGAAGCTGAGAAACTGATGACAAAAACTACTAGATATTTTATGTAATCAATTATTCACGTGCTTTCGTCTAAATATTGAAATTGGGTGAAAACAGATGAAACTCGGAATGATTTTTTCGGGAAATCGAATCCCTATATCAATAAACTGAGTTTGGAAGCTGAGAAATACAGAAACTGCTTAGAAAAACAACAATATATTTCATTTAATCAATTATTCACACGTTTTCGTCTAAATATGAAAAGTGAGCGAAATTTAACAAAACTCGGAATGAATTTTGAAACTGCTGACAGAAACGACCAGATATTTGATTTAATGAAGTGCTTCGTCTAAATATGGAAAGTGGGCGAAAACAAACGAAACTCGGAATTCATTTTTCGTGGAAAATCGAATCCCTTTATCAATAAAACTGAGTTTGGAACCTGAGAAATATAGAAACTGCTGTAAAAAACGACCAGATATTTGATTTAATAAATTATTTACGCATTTCGTCTAAATATGGAAAGTGGGCGAAATGAAAGGAAATTCGGAATGACGTTTTCGTGCAAAATCGAATCCCGTTATCGATAAAACTGAGTTTGGAAGCTGAGAAATGCAGAAATTGCTGACAAAAACGAAAAGATATTTCATTTAATAAATTATTCGCACGTCTTCGTCTAAATATGAAAAGTGGGCGAAATTCAACGAAACTCCAAATGATATTTTTCAAGAAAAATTGAACCCCTATATCAATAATACTGAGTTTGGAAACTGAGAAGTGCAGAAACTGCTGACGGAAACGACTAGGTATTTGATTTAATGAACTATTAACATATTTACGTCTAAATATGGAAAGTGGGCGAAAACTAACCAAACTCCGAATGATATTTTTTTAAGAAAAATCGAATCCTGTATCAATACTCTGTTGCAAATTCTAATAATGCATTGGTGGCTCAAGAAGGAGGAGGTTTTGACTGGTCAAACCAGATGGCTGACCTGCACATCACTGAAGATAGTGTGTTTCAAGCCCTCATGGCTTAGATAAGCGACTCTCCTCCCTCTACTGCTGAGGTACGTGTAGATAATATTTGTTGTACTGATGCATGTAGGGATAAAGTTAGCGGTTACAAAGAGCAGGCCGACTCACTCATTATGCAACTTCAGTTATCCAATTCTGATTTATATCAGATCAAAAAGAAAATAAACGGATATAAGGATATGGTGGAGGCGCTAAAAGCGTGATATCCCCAACAGTTGCAAAATGATTTGAGTTAAGAAAAATGTAGGCATCTCCACTTCAAAGAATTATCTGAAAAACTAACTGTTGAAGTTGGTAATCTAAAATCAACTTTTGAAAACATAGAATTTAATTTTAAGAAATTTGATGTGTCAAGTGAAAAAGTTGAGAAAATGATAAATCAACAGTTGAAATATAGTAAAAAGGAAGTTAGGAATAAAGGGTTGGGATTTGTATGCATTCCTCCACCATACAATCACAACTACACTTCTACTCCTATGACTGATGAGGAGATGACCAGCATGCCTGACATGGAGTATGGGGGAAAGAGTGATATAAGAGTTGAACCAGTAAATTCTTAGAAAATCAAAATCACAAGGCCCGATGAAACTGAAATTAAGCTAGAAAAACCGGCCTTCAACACAACATTCGTAAAATCCACTGATGTTTCAAAACATTATGAGACTCTAAGTTTTGAGGAAAACGTTGATGTTGATAAACTTTTCAAATTCTAAACAATATTAATAAAAATATCGAATCATTTTTTCCTGATAACTCATCCAAACTGAAAACTCAAAAAGAAGAGTCTCAGAATAATCCCATACTTTGCGAGTTTGCAATGATGACTGGTTTGGCTGATTTCATCAGAGACTTTGAGTGTAGCAAACAAACTGAATCAACCACTTTGAGTGATTTCTCATGCAACTCATCAGAATCAGATAAAACTGTGACATCTAATGCTAAATCACAAAATGAGATTGAGTCAGAACAGATGAGTTTAAATTCAGAATCAACCACAGAAACTTAAGATCAGCCACATGATACTATTGATTCTGAGACTACTGAACAAGCTGTGTTATTTGAAACTGAGGGCACTGCTCCTGATTCAACTAACATCGCTTGTGAAAGAATGAGCATTACTAACCCGGTTGCTTCACATGCAGAAAAAGTGATTATTGAAGAATGGGTAGATGACGATGAGGATGATGGTGTTGAATTGATTGATTTAAAAATAAAAATTCAGAAAAACAATCATTTAGTTTCTGAAACGTCAAACAATATTTCAATTTCTCATAATGCTTTGGATTGTGTGGGCTCTGTTTTTAAGAGCGATGAATGTTTAAAAACTTCATTTGATTCAGTTTCTAATTGCTTGAATTCAGTTCTTTTGCCAAATAAAGCTGACGTGTCTAAGAATTTGTTGGTAAAACAAGCTAAACAAGGTGGAGAAACTAAGTACATTCCACCAAAACTGAGAGTAAATAATGTGAGTGATGATCATTACCGTAAAATTTCGAAAAATCAACAGGTAAACAAGCAATTTAGTAGTCAAAGTAGGTCTAGTTTGTCAAGATCTCAGGATCCACACAACTCTTCTAGTTCTGAAAAGGATGATAGATCTCCAGCAAGGTATCATATGAAACTTCAAATTTGTTACAACTGTGGCATATTGGTCACATTGCAAGGAATTGCACACATCGACCCTATGTGCCATATTATACACAACATCAGAGGGTCACATCAAGGGATAGATCTTATTCTAAGCAGCATCCCAAGGTTAAACCATCTGATGGGGATTGGAATGCTGCCAAAGCTAAAACAGAACAAGCTTTTAAACCTAAAGAAGTATTGAAAATTAATATGGTTGAAAAGCAAACTGTTTTGCCAAAGGCATCTAAGAAATTAGAAAAGCCTAAATAAATTTGGAAAGCAAAACTTAAAGCAGCAGCATCACCAGTCCTTGAAACAAAAGGGAACACGTGCTTAAGGGAAGAATCTTATTTTGATATTTTAGGAAAACCTAGGACCACGATGGCCAATGTCTTACTAATTTCTTTATTTTTCAGGGACAACCAAGGAGGAGCTGTCGACAATCACTGGAATATTGATAGTGGTTGTTCCAGAGACTTAACGGGTAACATCTCACTGTTGTAGAAGATTGTATTTTTACAGTTGATATGTTTCCTAGGAGGAGATAAGTGTGCTAAGATAAGATCAGCGAAAAAGGTACAATTTAATTTCGTGCGTTAATCTTTTTATTGATTAGTCTTAAATCTGATGACGGAACGGTTAAGCAAAAACAACAAAAATATTTTCTCTCGTTTTTCTTGTGTACATACATTTTCTTTATAAGGTAAATTTGCGCATAAGATTTATGCAAAAATTTAGGGGGATAGAGAGAGTCATAAGTATAATAAAGTTTAAGAAAAAAGGGAAAAAGACAAAAAGAATTTGTGGCATATTAGGCATTGTTTTAGGGGGATAAATGATGAAAAATAAGTTCTGTCAAAGGGTTTGACCAACACATGTAAGGTGCTATAGCTAAACAGACTAGGATCTAATGTGATATATCGGTAGGCTTAAAACTCAAAAGATAAAGATACCAAGTGATATAAACATAACAACTATGTATCATGTGGATAACATACCATAGGCATATGATTTTATAATCTTAAATCTTGCATTGATGGATAGCCAACGTCTGAGGTTTCGAGTCTTTATGCTGTTGAGTCATCTGGGGATATCATCGCTGTCCTTCTGTTGCATCCAGATTATATGCAGACCTAGGCACAGTTAGGATATCTTAAAAGAGCCAAAGAGGCCAAAAACTTAAAGGAAGATAAACTCAAATTGAGGGAATTCCATTGAGCTAAAACAGCTAAACATATTGGCAATCACTTAGACCAGTTTGAATAAGTTCGTGCCGAAAAGTGTTCTTTGGTCAGCCTGAAAACGATTTTGATCCAATTGCATTTGTAATTGTATATTGTATTTGTTGAGCTAATCTCTGTGTATTTGCGTTTCTGTTTATATTCATATATTTAAAGAATTAAAAAATAGAAAACTCAAAAATACAAAAATAAAGTGTTTATTTGTTTTATTAAAAATTTTAACCATTCTTGAAGATTCGATTAATCTTAAAAATTGGGAGAAGCTTGAATTGTGAAATCCTAGTACAAGTACTTGGATGTACCAAGTGTTCATGTGGTACTCTCCTCTGTTGCATAGTAATATTTGCTTATGAATTTCTGAGCATGTGCAGAATTTGTTTTAACTCAAGAAACAGAGGTTGATGAAGAATGAGATGCTGTTTGTAGCTGAAAAAGCTTGAAGCATCACAACAATAAGATGTACCTGAGTCAGAAGAACTAGATACAAGTTATCATCTGACAATGATAGTACCTTTGAATAAGTACTAGTGAACCTGTTTGAATGAGCCAAATTTAAGAAGGGGAGAGCTGTTGAGAATCCTCCTCTTGCATTCTTTTCAACAAGATTTTCAAGCAAAGTTGATCATGATCAAGAAGAACAAAAGACCCAAGTTTGAGAATGAAGATAGGTCTGTATTGATGCGTGAAATGTGTATATAATAAAAATCAGACAAGTTTTAAAAAGGAATCACAACCTAAACCACACACGATCGGTAAGTGCACCGGTCGCGGTGTAGTGTAGATAGCAAGACCGAGTATCAATCCATGGACATTATACGAAAACTTTAGATACTAAACCTCTATCGAATACACAGTCAATTTTAAGTGGATTTTGATGATTATCTAATAACCTAATTGATTAAGAAAATGACAAACGAGACAAGCAACGCAAGACAAACACGAACTCGGGAACAAAGTGTGGATCAAATATAATGAGAAAAGGACTACCTAGGTATCGAATCCCTAGAATCATGTGACGCTATCCTGACAATGACAATGGCTAAATATCCTAATCTACCCGAATAACCTCCTGCTAGAGATGATCAAACGAAAGATAGGGATGAAATGCGAAATGCTAGAACGAACCGGATCGACCTATCGATACCTAATCCAACGAATATCAAGTAATGAAAGCGAGTCTACCCCCAAAACCCTCTATTCGCAAAGCAAAGCAAACCAAACCTTGATAACTGAAATCCTAGGAAACCCTAACCGCGATGAAATAAACGAGCCTGAGCTATCGGTCACTCAATCTACCCAACAACGATTAGCTAATAACCTAGCACACCTAAATCGTCTTTCGAGTCACTAGATGAGGATGCAAGTTTTAGTTATTGATTTTAACAATTGATTAACTTCGTTTATTTCTAAACTCAATATTCAAACCCGAAAACCCCAAGATTAACCGATTCAAATTAAACCCTAAGTCTAGGTTGTATTTCTACGTGCCTAAACCGCTGGATTTATTAATCAATAATCAATCACAATACCAAAATATTAAATATCAAGAACAATCTCAAGATTAAGTTATGTAAATTGCATAAAATAACCACAATCAAGTCAAAACAACGTAACAATCACTAGTTCATCACAACCCGGGTAGTTTAAACAAATTAGCTACTCATAATATTCATCAACACAACTGAATAAAGTCTGAAAACAATGGAAAACATGATTCAAGTCGAAAAGAATGTGAAAAATGAATGTTTAACGAACCCAAAGCGATCCAAACTCAAACCGAAAGCTTCCAAGGCTTCAAGACAGCTTCAAAATGCTCCAACTTCGTCCCACAATGTTCCAATGTCGCCTGCTATCGAGATCCCCCAAACCTTAATCGGCTGCATTGTTTTATAACAAATTCTATGCAAACCGACCTCCATGCGGACCGCATGGGGATATGGAGGCGGTCCGCATCGATTAAAAAGCACGCGCGTCCTGAATGCGGATGCGGACCGCATGGGAACATGGTTGCGGTCCGCATCCTGGCCCTGGAAATAACATTTTTTATCTTTTAATCCCTGTTTTCTGGCACGTCTTTTCGTGTTTCTTCGCAGCAACTGTTTTACTTCGTTTTCACCGCCAAATATATGGTTTTATCCCCGATTCCTGCAAATTCACAATTTAACCAAGTAAGTATAAAAACATAGGAAAACCTCATATAAACCAATCACAATGTAAGGAATTCGATACGAAATATGTGTATAATTTAAGACACATCAAACATCCCCATACTTAACCGTTTGCTTGTCCCTAAGCAAAATCCCAAGCTACATGTCCAACTTAAACACTTAACAACAACGCAAGTCTCCAACAAGTTATAACGTGAACTACGAAATCATCAAGCACATCGGTTTCACAAGACTTACAACGTTCAAAAGGTTGACAACTCAAAACATTTCAACAAAAACCGAGCTTACCTAATCAAGCTTTTCTCACCTTCAAGCAACCAATCATGCATTACCAATACCCCTCGTAATATAACTCAACTCTCGGCTAAATATTTATCATATCATATCGAGTGAACTCTCAAAAACCAAACTATGAAGTAATACTGTCATAAGCTTGTATGTTAATCAAATCTCCACCTAATTGTTAAAATTCGACACAATCAAGAGGACTTTAAGGGTAGGCAAGGGCTAAAGGTAGGTTATTTTATTCGGAAACAATAGGCTAACTCAAACGATCACACGATAAACCGGATAATCACAAAACAAATACTCACATAATTTGGTCGTATCGACCCACAACTTTATTTTGTTTTTTCTTTTCCTCATTTTTCTCTTTTTTTATTTTATTTGTTTTTTTGTTTTGTTTTGTTTTTTTTTTCATATATATACTAAACAAAATAATAACATCACACGATCCGGCTATCAAATCAACGAAGGGTAACAAACAAATGGCTAGGCTCAAAGTGGTGTCTAAAGGGTAGTGGTGAAACGGGTCAAACCCAAAGGCTAAACAAACAAGGTGATCCTAGTGCCTCTATCATATCTATGCCAAATCCTAACCGAAAAAAACGCAAAAGTTCTAAAGTAATGCAACAAGTCGGTAAACACACATGAAAAGAAAGTAGTGAACATATAAATATGAAGCATATAAAGGCTCAAATCTCACTATCATTTGGTAAATAAGGGCTACCGATATCGACAATGCATAACCAATTAACTCTCCGGCTCCATCCATTATCCTAGGCATCCCAAAACCTTTTACTTTCCAAAAACCGAATCAATCAACCTACTATCCCGCAACTTAAAGAAACATGCACTCTCGACTCGTAAATCCGACAACCAAACCGCTTTTAACCGACGCTTTGAAAAGGTTTCTCGTTTTCTACGCGCTAAAGGACCGGGACTCGCAAACAACTCTTTTTTTTTAAATTTTGTTTATGTAATATTTACAAAACCTCTATTTATAGACTCAATATACAAATAATTTACAAATTCCCCCATCCCCACACTTGAAATACACATTGTCCCCAATGTGAACGAAAAGGAAATAAACGAATACAAAAATTATACAACAACAACAAACAAACATGAGAAATGAGACTGAAACTCCCTTGATATGCTCGATACACTGCTCGTATACAATCCAACCGCTCAATTCACGCGACTCAGCAATCGTAATATAACCTGTAATATGAAACTGCACGGCTAGAAGCAATATATCAAACACAACCATAATATACAATTAATATATCAAGTGTACAGTACAACAAAAAGACCCAACCGCTTACCCTTACAAATTCCCCCAAGTATATGTATCAAGTACAGGCCATGATAATAAAAACAAAAATAAGAGGAAAAATACAAAGGTAACCCAAAAACCACTGATGTTGACTACTGCTGGCCTGGTGGCGGCTGAATGTGGAAATGATCCATAATGCTTTGCAGCATCGCTCTGATTTGGGTCTGGTCAACTCTAACCCCCTCAACAGTCTGCTCCACTCCTTCGATGCGCTCTCTCTGTGCTAACTGCTCCTCGTGTATACCTGCTAACGTGACTCGTCTAGGAGCTGGCCGAACCTGTGCACGTGGCCGACTCCCATACGGGTGGCTCTATCCAACAACACCTGGTGCATCCTCTGGTTCCACACCCAGTGGAACTGGAGGTACCTGAGGGTCCCGTGGTGCTAGAAACTGTGGTGGATCCCCAGGCGTGACTAACTCAATCATTTGTCGCATATCACTCAATCGGTAGGCACCCCCGGCAGGCTCTGCTCTCAACCAGGCAGGTGGAAACACCTCAAACACTCCTAAACTCTGTGCCAACCCACTGGCATATGCACCCATACAAACCCTCGAATCTGCTCCACGTTCCCGCTCTCTCGCTAACACGTGTAACAATATCACGACCAAATTGACCTCACGGCGTCCAACCAGACAATATAAAGCAAATAACTCGTAATATGTCACCTTCTCCGGTGACATGTGTCGTGCGAGAACTGTGCAGGAGAGGATGCGATGAATAAACCGAATAATCAGATCTCTAATCAGTGAAGCTGGAATACTCGGCACCCACTCACCATCGCCTATCATGGACCAAAATGTAGCTAACTATGTAGTAGTAATGCACTGAGGTAGCTCGGTCTCTGCCCATCCCATGAGGCTATCAGTGAAAATCGGCTATGCAGTCTCCTGTATTGTATATAACCGTGCGTGAACGGCGAAATCGGCCATCGACATAATATGCATCTGTAACATTTGTAAAATTTCAACCGTTGTACCTTTCAAAAGTTTCCGTGTTTAATAAAATTGTTTATTTTACATACCAGATACGATCGAATAACATGATATTCACAACATTTCCGGAACCGTATCCAAGTTACATATGCCTTAATACCCTTCGTATAGCTTAAATAATAAGATAAGAGGGTTAAAATGATAAAAACGCGATAATACAAGTCCAGTGGCCAAATCAATGTAACAATCCACAAAAGTACCCTCCATAGACCGACAATTAAAAACCAAACCATTTAGAACCAGGACCCGAGCATAAGCAATAAGAACCGGCATGAAAATCAAGAAAAAACGCGCGATTGGACGAAAAAGGCGGCCGAGGACACGTGTCACGGCGTTGCGACACGTGTCATACCTACCCCGGACACGTGGCAGTCTAGGCTAGGCCGCCTCCCCCACGCCACGCGGGAGAATCCCTGTCTCCCCGGGCGACGTGCGGGAGGAGCCAACTTTGGGTATATAAAGGCGGCCTGGGACAAGTTTAAGTGTTCATTTTCGATTTCAAAAATCGATCTCTTTCTCTCAAGCTTTGCTCAAATACCGAGCCCCCCCCCCCCAAATCCCTAAACTCTGCCCCGTTGTAAGTATCTTAACCCCCGATCACTAATTCGTCACCCTACCCAATTAATTTAGGACCCACAGACGCATGTCAAGGCTCTGCCTGACTAAGTTCGTTGAGGTTCTGTCTCGTGTAGTGTGGCCACCCTAACCGATTGATTTAGGACCCACCAACGCACGTCAAGGCTCTGCCTGACTAAGTCCGCTGGGGTTCTGTCTCGTGTTGTATGGCTAAAGTGACTTGGGTTATTTTACTAACACGTGTGCATTGTATGTTATTAGGAAACACTTGAGCTTTGCTAAACATAATTAAGCAAGTCATCCACGATCCAAGTGAGTACATAGTCCCCTCTTTTACATTTCTAAATGTTTTAGGGTGAAACATATGTGCCTATTACTATTTTCATAGTTTCACTACAATATATATATATATGGTTTATATATACAAAATGATTTTCAATGTGAGTACATAGTTCCCCTTTTTTAAATGCTTTGGGGGGGATTCATATGTGCTAAACTATTTTCAAGATTTCAAAACAATGCATTTGGTTTCTATATATATAATATGTTTTCAATAAGGTGTGAAACTTGGTGGTGCGTTATTCATAACACAAGTACATTCATTAACTTTAATCACGCCGACCGGTAGTATGTTATGGTACCATAGGACCGACAATCCCATTACCAAATTTCCCGGGGTTTGTGGGGAAGTTTGGGGAACGAAAGAAACTGTGCAATTGATAAACCCTTTGGTGGTTTGTTACACAAGTCAACACAGGCTGGAATGTATTCACCACAAGACCACACTTGTTTACACAAAGACGATTAAAACATGAACAACGGATTTACACAAAACAAAAAGGATTGGGTTAGACAACACAAGTGGTTTTCAATTAAATATATATAAACCATACAATACAAATTACTTACACGGTTTTACAAAGGAAACACTTTTGTAAAGATTCATGGCTACAAGATTTTCTTAATCATCCCAACTTTTATAATTGGTTAAACATGTTGCAATACCAACCACATTTAGTACAAGTTTGGTTACAAGATTTTCACGTATCGACTCTTGTAGTCGAACGAGGTATTGCAATACAAATACAAAGCCATTAATTTGACTTACAAAACCTATGTTACTCGCCAGCATTCAATGTTGACTTTATTTTCACATATGTTTAAGGTACTAATACATGATCAAGTATGCTACACATAGGATGAACGATGGCCTTAGCTTGATTAAAAATAAAATAGTTGTTGTATTTTGTTTCGAATTCTCTAAAGACAATGTCAATTATTAATTCAATAAAAAAAACTTTAAATACCGTGTGTTTGAACTTGTAACGTGACCCCCCGACGTTTCCGCCATGAGTTGTTTTATACGCGGTCGGGATGTTACAGCATCTGCCGTCCCAGGGCGAAACTAACTGCCGACGCATGAGTGAGACGTGCGGAATCGAATCGGAATGTCGCTAAAAAACTCCAGTGTCAGCTCCTGATATGCTGCACGTCGCTCGTCTAAAAGTATCCTCCATCAGGGAGTAATCATCTGTCCTAACCTTTCGGCCGCCTCCATACGACCCATCAATGGCCAGTCAATCGTCCCCAGCCTATGAAATCTTAGTCGCAGCAACCGCTGCAGTATCATGTACTCCTTAGTGTCATGCTCGAAGCAGAGCAATGTGTGTGAATCTAGCGGGTCGTGCTCCTCTACTGATGGTTCTAGGACCGCTAAATCGGGCAGGACCAACTCCATGGTATATCTAATCAGGCATGCCGGCTGAGCAGGCTGCTCCTCCTGACCCTCTAGTTGCACTGGTTACGGGCCGGTGGTGGTGGTACGAGAGCACAAGTGGCCCGACCCCGCTTGCGGGCCGGCTGCGATGAGGAAGACACCATATCTGCACTCAATTACAACAATAAGATACAGAATAAATATACAAGACACCGCCCCAAACACATTTTACGATGCATTTATTTATTATTATTATTATTATTATTATTATTATTATTTTCTTTTTTCTTTTTTCCTTTTTTTCAAAAATTAACTAATTAAAGGGGAAAAACATATTTTGGCGTGTTGGGGCGGCGTTTGCGGCCGTATAGCATTTCGTTCGCGGCCACAACGAATAATTATACAACAACAATAATTAAGAAAAAGTGAAATTTTCGGCATGCCTCTGGCGCAATTACAAGAAAACGACCATCCTTGCCCGATTGGAGATTGAGTACGGGCGAGGAGATCATCACCTGCAAACACACATATAACTAATCCCAACACTAGATGCGCAATTCAAAGCTCACAGTCTACGTGCAAAGGCATCCGACAATAATATACCACATTACAAAATAGTATGAACTACGACTTGACTCGACCATTACATGTTACAACAACAACATAAAAAATAATCATCCGCGTCGCTTAAAAACATATATATCATATCAAACCATAACGTCAACGTGTGTATTAGCAGCCAACTTAACCAAAATAATGTCAATAAACAAAATCTAAGAATGAAACGACACGCTAAAATCTAAAGAACTAACATATGTACACAAATACAAACTCGATCCGAGCAACAACCTACGACCCACTACTCGAACATCTATAGGGAGCAGCCATTCACGAACCTGACACTGGATATGACCCGATTGAGCAGACTGTATAAGTTACGTACCTGAATGTTGACAAGACGACGCGCGGAAGCTGTGGTACACCAACGATGGCGGTCAGGTGGTGTGTCATTGAGGTGTGGTGGTAGGTCGGAGGTGATTACAGTGGAAGATGGCGATAGGAGATGGTGTGGTGCGGCAATAGAGGGGGTATGTGGCGATGGATATGGTGGTGAGTGGCGAGGGATGTGGTGGTGAGCGGCGAGGAGGTGGATACCGAGGGTGGAGATCGGTGGGTGGTGCTTGGATATGGCGAATGAAGGGGAGGGTGGTGGTAATGGTGGAGTGTATGTGTCCGAGACCCCCTGAATTGGGGTTTTATTTTTTCAGATCTGCCTGTGGATGCGGACCGTATCCATGTGTGGATGCGGTCCGCATGGTGTTTAATTTTTTGAACTGCCATGAGCCTTGCAGACCGCATGAGGTTTTGGATGCGGTCCGCAACCAGTGTTTAAATTTTTTTATTTTTTTTAGAAAATTATTATTATTATTATTAAAAAATAACAAAAATTACACAAACACCCCTAAAAATGCAACTTACACAGAAATCAAAACGCTCGGCTCCTTGAATTCGATTATTCCACCTCTTAACTACGCAACTCACTAGACCGATTAGTACGTTCTACAATAATCAGGCACTAAAGACTCAGTATACAAAAATGAAATACACACAATATGATACAAACTCCATAACTCGGGGATCCTGAGTGCGCGAAACACTCTCACGTGCTCATAACCGGGAGGTCAATCACCTCCTCTCTCTCGTCAGTTGGTCCCTCAACGAAATGCTTCGAACGATGACCATTTACCTTGAACGTCTGACTGTCCTCATTCTCAACCTCTACAGTTTCGTACGGGAACACCTGCGTAACCACATACGGTCCATGCTAGCGCGATCTCAATTTTCCCGGGAACAACTTCAACCGGGAATTATATAGTAGTACCTTCTCCCCACCCTTGAACTCCTTCACCTGCTTCAAGTGCTTATCGTGCAACTCCTTGGTGCGCTCCTTATACGCCCATGACTTCTCATACGCCTCATCACGTAACTCCTCCAACTCGTGAATCTGAAGAAACTGTTCCTTCCCTACAGCTGGCAAGTCAAGATTTATTGCCCTGAACTCCCAATAGGCTCTATGCTCCAACTCGACTAGTAGATGGCATGCTTTCCCATAAATCAACCTAAAGGGAGTAGTCCCAATAGGTGTCCGATAGGCAGTCCGGAAAGTCCAAAGTGCATCATCTAACTTGTCGGACCAGTCAATGCGGCTGTTTCCGACAGTCTTCTACAAGATTCTCTTTATCCCCCTATTCGAATTCTCCACCTGCCCATGAGGATAATAAGCTGTTGAAAGCCGATGGGCGCCCCTATAGCGTTTCAAGACTTTCTCCATCTGTGAATTACAGAACTGGGTGCCTCGATCTGAAATCAAGGACTTCGGTGTCCCGAACCTAGCAAATAATCTCCTCAAAAATCTCACAACAACCCTCGCGTCATTCGTGGGAAAGGCCTCCACCTTAACCCACTTAGAAACATAGTCGACCGCGACGAGGATGTATTGGTTCCCTCTCGACATAGGGAACGGACCCATGAAATCGATGCCTCACATATCGAAAACTTGCACAACCTGAATAGGGTTCTGGGGCATCTCATTCTGGGATGAGATATTTCTGTCCTTTGACAGGCATCACAACTCCGCACAAACTCATGTGCGTCCCTAAAGATGGTCAGCCAATAGAATCCCGCATCAAACACGCGTCTTGCGGTGTAAGCCGCACATAATGGCCACCAGTCGGTCCCTCATGACAATGCCGCAATATACTGCGGGACTCGGACCCAAACACACATCTACGAATAAATTGCTCTGCTCCGATCCTAAACAAGTAAGGATCCTCCCAAATGTAGTGCTTGACATCCGCAAAGAATTTCTTCTTTGCTGATACGTCATGCCCACCACAAGGTCACCTGCAGACAAGTAATTCGCTAGATCAGCGAACCAGGGAAAATCCTCCTCGTGGGCTTTCAGAAACATCAACACCTCATGGGGAAACTCATCCCCAATCCTATCCTCCCGAGTCCTCTCTATCTCGGGGCTCTCCAATCTCGATAAGTGGTCAACAGCCACGTTCTCAGCACCCTTCTTATCTCTAAACTCCAAATCAAACTCCTGTAACAGCAGAATCCACCGAATCAGTCTCAACTTCGCGTCCTTCTTCGCGAACATGTATCTAAGGGTTGCGCGGTCCGTGAAATGATAGCCTTCGAAAGCACCAGATATAACCTAAACTTATCGCACGCGTATACGACTGCTAGCAACTCCTTCTCTATCGTGGTGTAATTCTCTTGGGCGTCGTTTAGGGTCTTGCTAGCGTAGTAAATGGTATGAAAGTGTTTCTCCCTACGTTGTCCTAAAACGGCCCCTATGGCAAAGTCGCTAGCATCACACATAATCTCAAACGGGAGGCTCCAATAAGGAGCAATAAAAATGGGAGCACTCACTAACCTCTCCCTAATCAACTCAAAGGCCCCCAAACACTCATCGTCGAACACGAATGGCCTATCCTTCTCTCACAGCTGGGTCATCGGGTGAGCAATCTTCGAAAAGTCGTGGATGAAACAGCGGTAGAATCCCGCATGACCCAAGAAACTCCTAATCGATTTCACAGAAGTAGGCGGCGGGAGCTAGGAAATAACATCAACTTTGGCTTGATCAACCTCAAGCCCCGCCTGTGAAATCTTGTGCCCTAGCACAATCCCCTCTCGAACCATGAAATGACACTTCTCCCAGTTAAGCATCAGGTTCGTCTCCTCACATTGCATCAATACACGCTCTAGATTACGCAGACAGTGATCGAATGAACTCCCAAACATAGAAAAATCATCCATGAACACCTCCATGGAGTCCTCGATCAACTCATCAAAAATAACCACCATACAGCGCTGAAATGTGGCTGGAGCATTACATAAACCAAACGGCATGCGTCGATACGCAAAGGTGCCAAAAGGGCATGTAAAAGTGGTCTTTTCCTGATCTTCCAGTGCAATGCGGATCTGGAAGTAACCTGAGAATCCATCAAGAAAGCAATAGAACTGTTGTCCTGATAGTCGCTCCAGCATCTGATCATAAAGGGCAAATGAAAGTTATCCTTGCGCGTGGCATCATTGAGTCTACGATAATCTATGCAAACTTGCTAGCCGGTGACGATCCGGGTGGGTATCAACTCATTCTTCTCGTTGACGACCACTGTGATACCCCCCTTCTTGGGGACCACCTAGACGGGACTCACCCATGCAGAGTCCGAAATCGGGTCAATCAGTCCTGCATCCAGCAACTTAATCACCTCTTTCTTCACAACGTCCTGCATATTCGGGTTTAGCCTTCTCTGAGGCTGAACCACCGGCTTAAACTCCTCTTACATCAAAATCTTGTGCATGCAAAATGAAGGATTAATACCCTTAATATCCATCAGCTTCCACGTGATCGCCTACCTATGATCTCTAAGGACACTCATCAACCTCTTCTTCTCTTCCTCCGTCAATCCAGCAGAAATGGTGACGGGTAACTGAGATCCTTCGCCCAAGAATGCGTACTCTAGATGAGACGGCAACTCATTCAACTCCACGGGAGGGGGTACCTCAACAGACGGCCACTCCTTCGACATCTCCTCCTCGTTGATAACCTCAAACACCTCAAATCTAGTGGAAGGCTCGGTCGCCTGTGATAAAGGGTCCTGCTCAACATCAAACTCAGTAACCCCACTCCCTTGATCATGCATACTCGCAACCTGCATATCAGACGCATCTCCTCCTCAAATCTCGTTGAGGAGGCTACCCACATGTGACATAAGAGTGTCGATAAAGTATAGAGTGTCATCATGCTGCTGTGTATGCCTCATAGAACGCTGAATGTCGAATGTGACCTCATCCTCATCAACTCGAAGAGTCAACTTCCCATCATGCACATCAATGAGTGCTCGTGCAGTGGCAAGGAATGGATGACCTAATATCAGCAGGACCTCAGAGTCCTCGTCCATGTCAAGGATGATGAAGTCAACAGGAAATACGAATTTATTGACCTTCACAAGCATATTCTCTATGATACCTATCGGAAACTTCACTGATCAGCCAGCTGAAGACTCATGCGCGTAGGGGACGGCTCGCCTAGATTGAGCTTAGCAAATATGGAATATGGCATAAGATTTATGCTAGCTCCTAGGTCTACCAGCGCATTGCTCACAGTAAGATTTCTGATCAGACATGGAATAGTGAAGCTACCAGGATCAGACATCTTCTTCGGCAGTTTGTTCTGCAAGACGACAGAACACTCCTCGCACAACGTAATAGTTGCAAGATCCTCTAACTTATTCTTATTCGTTAGCAAATCCTTCGAAAACTTTGCGTACTTCGGCATCTTCTATAGAGCCTCTACGAATGGAATGTTCACGTGCAGCTTCTTCAACATCTCGAGGAACTTAGCGTACTGCTCTCCATCCTTACCCATCACCAACCTACCTGGGTAAGGGGGTGTCGGCTTATACACCCTCATCGGTTCCTTCTCTCCGTCCTTCTTCTCCCTTAAGACCGGCTGGACTGTGCTGTACTTGCTGGGCGCAACCTAGGATGCACTTCGCCAGCCGATGTCTCCATCTCAATCTCCTCATCGACCGGTTCATCCTCAACTACCGGCTCAATCTCAACAGCTCCTCAGCCACTCCTCGTAGTCACCGCCTTAGCAGTGGCATTCGGATTTCCTACAGTGCTACTGGGGAGACCACCCTGAGGCCTCTGGTTCAACTGATTGGCCAGCGAACCTACTGTTCACTCAAGATTCTGCAGTGCTGTGCTCTGACTCTTCATGAAGGTCTCGTGCTCCATGAACCTCGACTGTGTCTCCTGATGTCGAGTATCCTCACGTATGGTGAACTGTGTAAGAAACTGCGTCTGTTTAGCTAACGTGTCCAGGTTCTGCCTCATCATCTCCTCCAACATCGGGTTATTCGCACGCGAACTTGATCCTGCTCCAGCTCCTGCGTCCCAAAACAAACTCTGACGCGGCTAAAACCCCGGTGGGTTGCGGTTCTTCCAGCCGAAGTTCGGATGGTTCTTCCAATTCGAATGGTAACCACCCCCAAAACCGCTCTGATTACGATTGCTCAGAAACTTTACCTGCTTTGGTGACTCCTCAGGGGCAATAAGACGCGTGGCCGTGTCATGCCTCCCAGTGCATATCTCGCACACCTGCTCCTTCTTCGTCTGCATCTCCTTCACCTGCTTCATCAAGGCGTCAATATGAGCTTGTATGATAGTGGTAGTCTCCATTTTATGCACGCCTCTCTGTGTAGTAGATAAATCTCAAGACTCAGGAAACTCATAGCTACTCATCGCAATGTCCTCAAACATATCAGTGCATTCCTCTGGTGTTTTGGCGGTCATCAGATTGCCACCAGCAGTAGTGTTCAGCATATTCCTCGTGGTGGGCGTCACTCCATGATAAAACTTCTCAACTAACACCCAATCCTAGAATTTGTGAGGAGGACACTTAACTAACAACTCCTTGAAACGCTCCCATGTCTCGTAGAAAGACTCTCCCTCCTTTTGACGAAACTCCTGGATCATGCTCCTCAGACGAGCTGTTTTGGCTGGAGGAAAATACTTCGCTAAGAATTTGTCTTGCATCATGGCCCAAGTAGTGATGGATCCCGCAGGAAGGGATTCCAACCAAGCGTGGGCTCGGTCGGCGAGTGAGAATGGGAATAGACGCAACTTGCAGGCACCTTCGTTAATGCCTTGCGTCTGAAATGTGTCACAGATAGAAGAGAAACGAGAAAGATGAACATTCGGGTACTCAGAAGGTAACCCATGGAACTGGATGGTGTTCGTAACCATCATGATGATCTGAGGCGAAATCTGCCAACTATTAACCCCGATAACAGGTCGGGTAATGCTAGATCGAGCATTGGCCGTGTTCGGCCTGGCGTAGTCAGCGACGACTCTCCTAGCTGGGGCATCAGCATCACCCATGGTAAAAGTAGAAGATGGAATGTGTACCTGACTCGCTCGGATGGTGCGAAGGCGCTCATGGAAATCTCGCTTGGGCTCATGCGAAGCAACAAACGAAGGTGGCCCTGGTGAACGAGTATGGCACATACAAAGATAAGAATGCTAATCTAAATACTAAAGCAGATCTAACTCTAAAGGCACAAATTGCAAGAAAAAGGCACCTAAAGGCAATGAAAATCTAAGAAAGCAAGTAAACAACTAAATAGACAACTCGGATCGTTCTCGAAAGTGCTAGTGTCCCCGACAACGGCGCCAAAAACTTGATGTGTGAAATGTGTATATAATAAAGATCAGACAAGTTTTAAAAAGAAATCACAACCTAAACCACACATAATCGGCAAGTGCACCGGTCGAGGTGTAGTGTAGATAGCAAGACCGAGTATCAATCCGTGGACACTATACGCAAACTTTAGATACTAAACCTCTATCGAGTTCAAAGTCAATTTTAAGTGGATTATGATGATTATCTAATAACCTAATTGATTAAGAAAATGACAAACGAGACAAGCAACGCAAGAAAAACACGAACTCGGGAACGAAGTGTGGATCAAATATAATGAGAAAAGGACTACCTAGGTATTGAATCCCTAGAATCATGCGACGCTATCCTGACTATGACAATGGCTAAATATCCTAATCTACCCGATTAACCTCCCGCTAGAGATGATGAAACGAAAGATAGGGACGAAATGCAAAGTGATAGAATGAACCGACTCGACCTATCGATACCTAATCCCACAAATATCAAGTAATGAAAGCGAGACTACCCCCAAAACCCTCTATTCGCGAAGCAAACCAAACCAAACCTTGATAACTGAAATCCTAGGAAACCCTAACCACGATGAAATAAACGAGCCCGAGCTGTCGGTCACTCAATCTACCCAACAACGATTAGCTAATAACCTAGCACACCTAAATCGTCTTTCGAGTCACTAGATGAGGATGCAAGTTTTAGTTATTGATTTTAACAATTGATTAACTTGGTTTATTTCTAAACTCAATATTCAAACCCGAAAACCCTATGATTAACCGATTCAAATTAAACCCTAAGTCTAGGTTGTACTTCTACATGCCCAAACTGTTGAATTTATTAATCAATAATCAATCACAATACCAAAACATGCAATATCAAGAACAATCTCAAGATTAAGTTATGTAAATCGCATAATATAACCACAATCAAGTCAAAACAACGTAAATCACTAGTTCATCACAACCTAGGTAGTTTAAACGAATTAGCTACTCACAATATTCATCAACACAACTGAATATAGTCTGAAAACAATGGAAAACAAGATTCAAGTAAAAAAGATTGTGAAAAACTAATGTTTAACGAACCCAAAGCGATCCAAACTCAAACCAAAAGCTCCCAAGGCTTCAAGACAGCTTCAAAATGCTCCAAGTTCATCCCACAATGCTCCAATGTCGCCTGCTATCGAGATCCTCCAAACTCTAATCGGCTGCATTGTGTTATAACAAATTCTACGCAAACCGACCTCCATGTGGACCGCATGGGATATGGAGGCGGTCCGCATCCATTAAAAAGCATGCGCGTCCTGAATGCGGATGCGGACCACATGGGAACATGGTTGCGGTCCGCATCCAGTCCATAGAAATAACATTTTTAAACTTTTAATCTCTGTTTTCCGGCACGTCTTTTCGTGTTTCTTCGCAGCAACTATTTTACTTCATTTTCACCGCTAAATATCTGGTTTTATCCCCGATTCCTGCAAATTCACAATTTATCCAATTAAGTATAAAAACACGGGAAAACCTCGTATAAACCAATCAAAATGTAGGGAATTCGATACGAAATACGTGTATAATTTAAGACATATCAAGTATCTTCACACAGAGACAAGATAAAGACAACAGTTTGATAAAGACAACATAAACCTAGGGTGATATTGTAAGGCCATATAATTTAGTAGGTTTATGCTTATCTTTATGAAACACAAGTATAAGCTTTTGGGCTTAGTTTTCTAGTGGGTTAGATAGCATTGGGTTAAGCCATGTGGGCTAATTAAATGTTTTGGGCTTGTCTAGTTACTAGTTTGCATGTGGGCTTGGCCCAGTTTGTATTTAGGTCACCGTATGTAACTATAAATATGGTGAGCCTAAGTTATTAGAGGGTTGATCGATCATATTGGTTGTTGCTAAGGTTGTTGCTGTGGATGTTCTTCTTAGCAGTTTCGAGTTTCTAGTTGTACCAGACAAATTTCATACTCGTGTGCAATCTAATAAATTCGATTATTTTTGTTCTTGTCACTTTCATTAGTATTCCGCGCTATTGATTGTGTTAGTGATATCCGATTGGGGTTATTAGGACTTACACACATGTCCATGCACTCTTTATGAGCACACTATGTGGTGTTAGACATAGCTACTTGGGGTGTGAAAGTGCTAAGGTGTCGGGTATGGGACACGACACTGTGAACAGTCAAGCTTTCACTTGTGGGCTTAGTAAAATTTCATGTTAAACGTGCATAAACAATCGGCTCAAACTAAATTAAGAAACAAACTAAATAGTGAAACTCACCAGCTATTTGTAGTTGACCTTTCAAAACATTAACATGCTTTTCAGATAACTTGAGACTTGTATGATACTAGTGTTTGCTGTTCAAGGTGTGCTTTACAGATGCATACATGTATAGTAGCATGCGGTTAAGAAGGATAACGTGGTTCGTAGGAGCATGCCATTGTAACATACATGTAGCAAGCAATCAACAATGTAATAAAAAATATATTTGAATAATAGATATAGTATCTATATAAACAATGTTCTTGTACTAGAGGTGTCTGTTGCATCCTATATGCTACTTCCGCTGTGAGTCGGGGTGTGACAGAAGATGGTATCAAAGCCATTGGTTATAGAGAATTTGGATGCCTTTAAGGAAACATAGACTATAACTAAATGCTTGAACCTTAGTGAACATAATTTGGAATTAACCTATAACATAGAGTAGTTCACAAACAATGTAAATTATCTTACTGGCTAGTACCAGGGTAGCCTCGTGGGGCAAGAGAGTTATTATGGTCCGGAACGTAATAACAAACTTACTTATACGAGAAAGTGTTGGGAAAGTCGCGATAATAGTAACAACACTTAAATATGTGGAGTGATACATACGTGTGCCAATGTGAAATTATTTGACTATATGTTCATTGATTGATACGTGGAATGATTTTATGAATCAGAGTTGTGGATAGTACGTTAGTTGATATGCCTTAGAGATAGGCAGTGTTAATGGAAAACGGGTACTATAGTCCATTCCACATTCCTACCGCTAGCATACTTAACTTTGCATTAGAGTTGGATTCATACAGCCAAGATGGCTATATATTCTGATACAAGAAGCAAGTTATCACTAATACACAATTTTATACACTATATATTCATATCCAATGTAATGAAAATTACATACGAAAGTGGGTACACAACATAGCACGTACATACACAATGAGTGCGCTTATCATCACACAAGTCCGGAAGGACATAAATGAATTTTCTTGACTGGCAATCATCTACCAGTGCTTTTTCAGCAATGATATCTCCCAACTCTTAATTCCCACTTAAGTACGAGTTCACTCATTCCTGTAGTACTCATGGTTCCTAATCGCATCCTTTCGTTATCAACTGAATCACTTATTTCTTAACGGTCGTGATATAAACTGAGGGCTTCTAGTGGTTAGGGCATTAGTAGCAATTGATTCTTGGATAGAAGTGACTAGGAAAGTAGTGTATGGATCATTGACCAGGTAGTGCAGGTGTAACCGTGGCTATGCGTTATAGACACTAACAGTGTTGTGCAAGGCACGCACGATAACCTTAGCCAGGTGCATGATATAGCTATACTAATTATCGTTAACAATAACGTTACAAGCATAAAATCCTAGTTATATTGATAGTATAATAACTAGCTGCTAACAAACGGGATAGGATGCTCACTGTTAACTCCGGGCATGTGGGATAAAGTGTTGTTGTAAAGTTACAACCGGATGTATGAGCGGTGGGGTATTCTATTACCTTGACTAATCCTAATTCTTACTTGTATGTTATAATCATAGTTCATCGACTGTGCGAAGCTTCGTGTCGATGGTAACCTAAGGTGTATAATGATTATGCGGAACTATCTTTTCGTCGTCGTCATGTTAGGATACCCTAGACTCTTGCGGTAATTCTAAGTGAAAGGCAATCTGTGTACACATGTAACAACCTTTTGTTCTAATCTTTCTTGAGATTAGTGTTGCCAATACTTAAGGTAAATTCTCATGGGGGTACTATCTTTTGGTTAGCACTCTGTGATAGTTAATCTTGGTACGTTTTGCTAATAATCTGCCAATATCAATTTGATCCATTGATTGGCACCAGATGTGCGACAACGTCTCTAAGTCCTTGATATAACACTCCTACATAAATATTCCCTCTGATGGGACTTCCCATAATGGAAGTAATATATTCAAAATCTCTACGTCACGAAGAACAAACTATATTTATTTTGCCGATCGTCGTTCATTAAACCCATCCATTAAAATCAATTATTCCTAAGTAACTTTTCTTCACTAATAATACAACATCTGATCAATAGAATGGGCTTGTAACTATCACCACTATTGATGACTAGAGGGTACTAAGTGGTAACAATTAAATGGTAAATTCTATCTGAAGTAATCAAGGTTATTTGCGGAGTTTTGTTGATGCGGACCCGATTGATATGTGACTCAAGGAGGCGAAAACATTTTATCAATATTCCTCATATCATTATCATTTGTTATTGACGGGACACTCATATTTACATTTGTATTTCTGAGTCCAAAGTATTATCTGTGGCCCAACCCAACTATAAACTTGGTGAATCACGCTTGTGGGAAGTGTAATATAAGTGGGAGTAAGAAAGCTACGACCACGACTTGACCAGATTCATTAATTAAAAAATCTTTTTTTACTTGCTAAAGCTTTTGGAAGTTTTAGTGTCTGATTCCTATAATAAAAAAGAATTGATGCCTCAAATGGTGCCATTTGAATACTAGTATGATAACTATTTTTGTACGAAAATTCCATTAACGGTAAATGCGATCCCAATTACCACCAAAGTCTATAGCACACGATCGAGGCATGTCTTCGAGGGTGCGGATCGTACGCTCAGTCTGACCGTCGGATGGAGGATAAAACACGGTACTGAGATTAAGAGTAGTACCGAGAGCAGATTAAAATGTCTCCCAGAGACGTGGGTAAAGCGACCGTCGCGATCAGAGATGATGTCATGAGGCGTCTCGTGTCGACAAATAACTTCGTCGGCATAGAGTTGTGCTAATTGTTCAACCTTATAGTCTTCTCGTATGGCAATGAAATAAGCAGATTTCGTTAGACTATCAACGATAACCCAGATGCTATCATGACCAGAGGTTGTGCGAGGGAGTTTTATAACAAAATCCATTCCTATACTCTCCCATTTCTATATCAGAATGTCGGGTTGCTCGAGTAAACCAGAGGGTCGTTGGTGTTCGGTTTAACTTTCGTACAAGTTAAGCATTTCAAAACATATAGAGCAATATCCTTTTTCATGCCCGACCACCAATACCTAGAACGAAGGTCATGGTACATCTTGTCGGCTCTGGGGTAAATGGAATATCGAGATTTATGAGCTTCAGTCATCAGTAACTCTTGGAGATTATTGCGACTAGGAATCCAAATGCGATCAAGATAATAATACATGCCGTTAGATTTATTCTCCAGCTAGTTTCGGCACCACATTTCATTTCCTCATACAAGGTATTCTCAATGAAACATGCGTGCTGGGCTTCGCGAATCAGGGTTTCGAATTCATTATGGGCTTGAGCGTTACGAATGCTATACACATAGCTTCGTCGATTGAGCGCATCGACTACGACGTTTTCTTTGCCAGGGTGGTAGTGTATCTCACAATCATAGTCGTTGAGAAGTTCAATCCATCTGCGTTGGCACATGTTCAATTATTTTGGTTGAAGATATGTTGTAAGCTCTTATGGTCGGTGAAGACCATACACTTGGTACCGTAAAGATAGTGCCGCCAAATCTTTAACACAAAAACAATTGCACCGAGTTCGAGATCGTGGGTAGTGTAGTTCTTCTCGTGGATTTTGAGTTGTCGAGACGCGTACGCGATAACCTTGTCTCGTTGCATAAGAACACAACCAAGACCTAGGTTAGAGGCATCGCAATATACAACGAAGTGTAGGACCGATCCTCGATGCTTAGGAACCTAAATTTGATATCTAACGTCCATAATAGCGGAAATATTACGTCGTGTTACCAATAGACAAGATTTAATCAGTTAATCGTCAGTTTCATTGATTAAACGTTCAGATTACAGACTGACTGCCAAAGTTACAAATGAGACACACAAGCTAGGTATTTATAGGATTACAAGTTCGCTCATCATGTGTAAGTTCCCCCGAACTTGCCTATGCAAGTTCGGCCGAACATGCTTAAACATGACAACACTTGAGCGAACTTGGCTACGACTCTTCATAAATACTTCTTAACCTAGCCTATCCAGCTCTATACAATACAGACTCGATATAAGACTAAGACATAGACATTCTGCACCAACAGAATCCCCCTTGGATACTGTCTTCATCTTTTATCAGTCTTCAAAACTCTGTCTTCATATATACATTAACGTACCCAACCAAAGAAGTTCTTGTAGGGATTCTTTCGTCTCTCTTGTTTCAAATCCGACGTATCAATCAGTTGGCGGTGGTCTTTTGAAGTTAGCCATCTTGAGCGAACTTTCTCTTACCGCTTTTTCCATCTTTTCTTTAATCGCCTTACTTCTGGTTTCTTCCTTTAAGAATTCAACTCTTTCCAGATCTCTCCACTTAGTTTGCCACATCTTCCCTGAATTCACATTACGTGCATAGCAAACATTGACAACTTTCTGATACTGCATCGCCTGTACCTTTTCTCTTTCTTCAAAAACAATCTTGCTGTAGAAAAGGCATTTTATATCTTCTCTCGAGCAGTTTACCAACCACATAGGATCTAAATTCCTTATCGACCTCCACAATCCTCTCATACCTTGATAATCCATCACTTCAACCCGTTCCTTAGCAATATCTAAGTGATCTTCAAACTTTAAAACAATCACTGCTTCACAAGTAGCTGAATCAATCTGCCACCACTTGAATAAAGGATAAAAGTTCCGTTCAATCGGCATAAGTGGCATATTCCTCATGGCTCTAGGACGTTTCATAATCAACGTTATGTCCTTTTCTCCTGTAACCTTGTTAATCTTTATTCTGCGTCTCGGAATAAACGGCTTCCATTGATTCCAACCTTTTTCAGCTTCATACTTTATCATTTTCCATAACAATTGATCAACTGTCTTCATCTGATAAGTAACGTTCACTGTTTGCACTAGTTCTTCCATATCCCAATACGGCAAAGTCTTTAAATCAGCAAGATATCTGAAGTATTGTACTCCAAACTCTCTTTTGATTGCATAAACGTTGAGCTCCTTAAACCATCCCCAACTCAAAATATCTCCCAAAGAAACATTTTTATCTCTGGTGAAGAATGCTAGTGGACGTTGAAACTTACGTTCACGAAGCATCTCCTTGAACCAGGTCTTTCTCGCTTTAGCTATCTCCTCTTTGGTCATTGGCCTAGGAATTTTTCCTTCACGTAGCTCTTCAGCAATCCTATCTTTTAACATGTCTTCATTCAGCTGTTTATACATTTCTTCGAATGTAGGAAAACTTTCTGAATCTTGACCAACATACTTATCTTTCTTTTCTGTTTCATCATCTGAGGACCAGTATTCAACAATCACACGATCATATTCATCAGCTTCAAATCTTCTTTTGTATTGATACTCTTTTGGCTCAAATGTATTGACATTCATTATCTCCTCAAAATCAAACTCCAAGTTTTCAACCTCAACTTCAACTAGTTTCGCCAGATCTTCTTTCGAATAATTATGTACAAACTCACCTTCTTCAACATTATGTTCCAACATCAATATCAAAGGCTTCGTATGCAGTCATAGGCTTCACAAAACGATCAACATCTAACATATCAATATCATCTGAAGGCCCTTTTTGCCCTGACTTTCCCTGGCTTTTATCTTCCATTCGATTAGATTCATCGTCCATCAGATCAGAAAAATCAAATTCATCAGAGACTTTAGCTTCATTGATCTTTAAGCCAGTACCACCCTAATCAAAATCATCATCACCCTGATCAAAATTGTCATCATCCTCCCCTACATTCCAATCTTCATATCCTTCCTCTTCTTCATCCTCATTATTATCCTCTTTGTCGGCTTCATCATCGTCTTTTTCTTCAGTAACGACAATAGGATCAGAAGGCTTGACAGATTCATCAACCTTTTGGATATCAGACTCAGAAGCTTTTGAAACATCTTCTGTAGATTTCTCGGGACATTAGAAGACTTCTCTGTAGTAGATTTAGGAGCTTCTCCCTCTACCTGCTTCCCTTTACCACCCTCAGCCAATTCTTTTTCAGCACGCTCCTTGGCTTCTTGACGATCCAGATGATCGTATTCGGCAATACAATCAATATTCAGTTTATTGGATAACACCTTTTGTAATCTGATGAATCTTCGATCATTCAGAACTTGAATTTTCTTCAATTCTGCAATCTCTGTTTGTAATTTTCATTGGCGTCCTGCAGACTCTCTATCAACGCCTTGTAATATTCTCTTTATTTTCAAGCACCTTCACTCTATCATCAAGAATTTCTCTTTCGACTTCACTTTGATTTACCTTCTTTACAAGCTCAGCTTTTTCTAACTCAATCTGCGCAACTTTATCTTCCAAAACCTTCACACGCTTTTCTAACATTTCAGCATTCGTTTCAGGGAAATATTCATCCAAATCTTCAAGACTTTTAGGATCGTATGGCATATCACCAAACATATTTCCCCTCGGTGTCTTTGGTGTTGGACTTTTGGTGTTGCAGTTTTTGGTGTAGACTTCTTTGGCGTAGAGATTTCAGGAATAGAAGTCTTTTGAGCACTTGGCGATTCAACGATCGGAACTTCAATAAATTCAGACACAGGAGGTTCTTATGTAACTCCTTGCCTTTCTGCTTTAGCATGAATGATAACAGGAGGTTCTTGTGTAGGAGGTTCTTGTTTTGCTCCTTTCTCTTGAGCACCAGAAGGTTCTTGTGTAGCTTCTGTGCTTTTAACTTTACTCTTGTATCTTTTGCTCACCACTTTCTGAGCTTTCTTGGCCTCTCGTTTCCCTTTCGTGTGAGGTGACCCTGTAGTTTTCTTAGATATTTCAATTGCATGAGATTTTGTATGCTTAGTCTTTTTCTTTGCCCTCTCCTCATCAGATTCAATTTCTGCATTTGGTTCAAAATCTGCATCAAGTCTCTTTTCCTTTTCTGCTCTTATTTCAGCCTCTGTCTTTTCAGGCTCTTTATCAGATTCTTCATTTTCAGACGTAGCAGAAATTACTTCTTATTGAGTCATCTTCACTGTTTTTTGACTTTCATTAACGACTGCAGCGCTAGATCCAGCCATTGCCTCAACATTCTCAGTCTTCTACTCATCAACAAGCAAAGTTTCAGCTTTCTTTGACGCTCGCTTCTTCTTTGGTTTATCAGCTTCATCTTTCAAAAACCATTCAGTTCTTGCCTTCGGTTTAAACTCTTTAAACCACTCTCGTTCAGCTTTAAGCTCATTCTCATCGTCACTACCTTCCTTTCTCTATTTATTTCCAGGTGGCGATACATAATCTGAATCTTTAATTACTCCAAATACTGGTTTGGCAATAGGAGCTGAAGCTTGTTTCTGAAACTTGATAAGCTTCTTCACTGTGGTTTCGTCGAGATGAACCAAATAAAGAACATCGTTCGGATCTCGAGCAATGTTGGGATACTTCTCATCGATCAGCATCTGAATAAATCTAGGATATAAACACAATCTTGATTCCTCCATATTCTTTGACATGTGAACGAACACCATCTTAGAAACATTAAACAACTTCTTCAAAATAAGCGTCGTTGCAATGCTAGCCAAATAATCTTGAACATCATCTGACACGGCTTTGTGATGGCTGAACGTGTGAATTAGAGCATGCATCAAAAGTTTATAGGGGTTTGGCACTTCCCCTTTCTTCAGTGTTGGTTTATTCACACTCCCCTTGTAACCCATGCGGAAGAAACATCCGCGAACCATCTTCTCATCTAGATGAATCGGATCATCTTCTTTATCTTTAAGCTCTAAAATTCTTCGAATATCGCCTTCAGTAACTGTAATCGACTTTATCTCTTCACCAACCTGTACTGTAGAAGAGATTGTCTTCTCATCAGCACTTAGATTCCCATTCATCCAAAAGTGAATAACATGAGATCGATAAGATACAGTGCGCTCAGTAATTGCACGGCGAATATGACAATCTTCAAGAAACTTCAAAATGTTGTCGTATTCCTTCAGTGACGGACAAATAAATGTCAAGCGTAATACATGTGTTGTGAGTTTTGGAAAACTCAACTGAGATAACACGCGCTGGAACCTGTGCATGAAAAACGACATAAAACAATTAGCACGCTTTTCGAGAAAAAATACAAAAAAAATTCTAACATTTTTTCTAACACTTTAATCAAGTTTGGGCGAACTTGATTAGTGTTAAACACACTGATTTTAACAAGTTCGCTCGAACATGTAACACACATGTTCAAAATTTTTCTTAATGCAAGTTCGGGTGAACTTACAGTTTTATTCTACAATTTTTCCTAAGTTCGTCCGAACATGTATGAGACACGTGTTTAATGTTAAAGACCAAGTTCGGTTGAACTTACACTATAAACAAATCATTTTTTGTTAACATAATTTCGGTCGAACATGTTAAGATCAAAAATATTTCAACACTCAAGTTCGGTCGAACATGTTAAGATCAACAATATTTCAACACTCAAGTTCGGTCGAACATGTTTCTGATTTATTCAAGTGTGTTTTGGACAAGTCCGGTCGAACTTGACAACAAGTTCGGCCGAACTTGTCGTCTTCTTCAATCAGACCAACCAAATTCAAACATGCAAAAGTGCATTTCAGTTTAATCAAAAACAATTTCACGGTCGATTTTAAGGGTAGATCAAAGATCTATGTTCAATTTTGTCCAATAACACCTAAAACTATCAGATTTTAAATTTTTTGATTTGGTTTTGTTTATTAACAGTTCAATCATGATTTAGTTTCAATTAATTAACTATGCCATAGTAGTTGGTGTGCTAATCACCAGAAACTATCTTCAAATGGACAGTATAGTGGCTTAAAATTGACAAATTCTCACAAATTCTCTCAACAAACTCAAGTTCGCTTAAAACTTTTGATAACAAGTAAGTGAGTTCGGCCGAACTTGAATGGTATTTATACCATGTCAAGTTCGGGCGAACTTGTTAAGCCCATCCTGAGGCCCAGAGAAGTTCGGGCGAACTTATCGTAAAACCAACAATCAGCCATCTGCAAGTTCGGTCGAACTTGCTGATTATTAAAGTCGAATCGTTTAGCAAGTTCGGCCGAACTTGCTAAACGACATCTCCAAGTTCGGTCGAACTTGCTGATTATTAAACTCGAATCGTTTAGCAAGTTCGGCTGAACTTGCCAAACCTAAAAAATTTCAAACTTTTTAAAGTTCTTCATTTTAAACCCTGAACTTTCCAACTTTTTACCAGTTATGAAAATCCACTCAGTTGACCAAGTCCAAGCTAATGACCTTGGTTAACCGATTTGTCTGCCGAGTCCAAGTTAATGACCCCGGTTTGACCCGTTACGAACAAACAGTTGATATTTTCAAAATCAAAGTTTCAAATTAATGAACTTTTTCATCGTTTTAACTTTTCAGATTTTAACAGATTAGCTCCCAGCCCATTGTCAAAGAGATTCCCACCAGTTCTGGCATCTTACCAGACTTCGAAGATCCGTTCTCCAACATTGGTTTGCTGAAAACAATGTAGAAATAAAATATTTTTGTATTTTTTGTAAGTTTATACTAAAACACACCAAAAATCCTTTTTGATTTTAATCTGTAAAGCTAAAATACAATGAAATAAGCAATGTAAATAATGTACAAACATATTTACAGACATATTTTTGTGAATTCATGTCTAAGGATCTATCAGTTGATTGAGACATATCACCAGTATCGTTGACCTTTATATGACTTTAAGTTTTAAACTCGTTTACCTAGATTGTCGATATGTTTGTCCACTTAAACTTTACCACATTTCTCAACCGTTTCAAGATATGTTAAGATAGAATTCATGAAACTTGACTTATCTATGGTTCCCACTTCTTAAATATACTCCCGTATCCAGATTCCCTAGATTTTATCTTACAGGTGAATATAGCGTAATTGATATCTGTATCTGGGTTGTGCGAGACCTTGAGAGCTTAGGTTAGTAATACTGTAAAGACAAATAGATGAAGGCTCGTCTTTAAGGTGTGTTCCACTTAAGGAATCTTTTCAGCATTGTATATGGTATATATCTTTCGATACTTTTCAATATTGCATGCAATTTGGGGGTTTAAAGCGAAAGTATTATAGAAGTTCTAGGCCATTGCTTCCACAAAATCAGAAGAACTTGTATAATACCCCAGATATCAACTATCTATAAAGACCTTGTATCTCAGAATCAGGCAATCTTTGAGACGAAATTTCGGAGTACTAAGTCCATATATCCAAGATGTGTTAATCCACAAGATTAAGCAGTTGTAAAATTTAGTTTATATCTCGAAAACAGTTTACTGAACGTGTTAAGCCTATCGACACATCCGCAGTAAGACTTGTTTATTACTTTTTTAAAACTTTACATTTCTTTAGCATACTGTGATAGTCCACTGATGTACTATCATTTCCTTTTTATGACACTAAATTCTTTTTATCTTTTTCAATGTTTTTGAACATTTTGAATTTTTATATGTTTTTGGATTTTAAAAATTTTCAAATGTTTTTGTATTTTCTCTAACATTTCTCCCCCTAAAATCAAAAACATCTTTTTGGATTTTAGTTTTTAATAAAATTCTAAGCTAGAAAAGTATTTACAAACCAATGTGGATTACGCGAACTCGTCATCCGATCCGTATTCAACCTCAGCGTCCGCACCTGTCAACAAATTTTTCATACCGTTAATTCTCAACAAGTATTTAAACCATGATAATGAAAATGGTTTGGTATAAAAATCAGCCTTTTGTTCGTCGGTATGGATTTTTTTATTCGTACCAATTTCTTTTCGTAGCAATCACGAATGAAATGATAACCAATTTCAATGTGTTTTGTGCGTGAGTGATGAACCAGATTTTTAGTTATATCGATGGCTGCCTTTTATCAATATACAGCGGAGTGTCTAGAAATTGCAGACCAAAGTCTTTTTCTGTTGTTGAATCCACAGAATCTGTGAACAACAACTAGAGGCCGAGATATACTCAGCTTCACAGGTAGAGAGAGCGACCGTAGTCTGTTTCTTACACTGCCATGTTACCATTCTTGTTCCGATGAACTGGCATCCCGCTGTAGTTGATTTAGAGTTCAACTTATCTACACCAAAATCATAATCAGCATAGCCTGTGAAGTCGAAATTGTCGTTCTTCAGGTACCACAAGCCGGTGCTTGGGCATCCTTTCAGATATCTGAAGATACGCTTAACAATCTGCATGTGTAAGATCCACAGGCTTGACTGATATCTGGCGCATAGGCAGGTTGGATACATAATATCTAGGCGTGATGCCGTCAGATACATCAGTGATCCAATCATCGATCTGTATAACGTCTCGTCAACTTTGGCTCCAGTCTCGTCAACGCAAATGCCGTGGTTGAGAGCAAGAGGGTGTAGATAGAGGCTTCAAGCTTTCCATTCCAAAATTCTTCAAGATGTCATGAACATACTTAGTCTGGTGAATGAAAATACCATCCGGAAGCCGATCTACTTGCAAACCAAGAAAGAACTTCATTTCGCCCGTCGAGGACATTTCGAATTTCTTTTTCATGATTCCTCAAACTCTTTGCAGAGACTATCATTTGTAGATCCAAAGATGATGTCGTCAACGTAGATTTGAACTATAATCAGATGGCCATCAGCTTCTCTGGTGAAAAGAGTACTATCCACAGTTCCTCTGATAAAACCGTTTCCGATGAGATGTTGTGACAACGTCTCGTACCAAGCTCTCGGGGCTTGGTAATGCGAAAGCTAGAAATATTCGAATAGATTCCAATCGAGCTACTGGTGCATAGGCTTCCGTGTAGTCTATACCTTCCTGCTGGTGAAATCCCTTGACAACAAGCTTAGCTTTGTTATGAACAATAACTCCTCTATCATCACGTTTACACTTAAAGACCCATTTTGTATCAATTGATTTCTGATTTTCTGGTAGATCTTCAAGCTTCCACACACCCAACTTCTCAAACTGCAATAATTCTTCTTGCATTGCTTGTACTCATTTTTCATCTGCTAAAGCTTCATTAACTGTCTTAGGCTCAATCTGAGATATGAAACATGAATGGAAACAATAGTTCTGGGTTGTAGCAACACGTGTATAGAAACCACTGAGTGCTTTATTAATTTGCCCTCGAGTTCTAACACCAGTTTGAAGTTCTCCGATAGTATTTGTTGACAGATGATAGGAATATGATCGCGGCAATTCTTCACTTGGAACATCTACTGAGTTTTGCTGATTCGTGATGTTGAGATCAACAACCAATTCAATGTTTGGAGAGCTTGATGAAGCTTCATTTCTGTTGTTCGGGACTGTAGATTGATTAACAAGACTTGTTATCTGCTCCACTTCTTCATCTGAAGAAGATGATTCCCCATCAACATCAAATGTTGGTGCTTCATCTGAATCAGAATCTTGATTCTGAGGCATACCAGGCTCCATTGTTGTATTCATTGGTTCGGTAGAGGCATTCGCTGGAAGAGTAGTGGGTGATGATAATGTTTCAGAAACATTTTCAGCCAGAACACCACTATTGTTTGAACTTGCTCCAGAAGAAGATGGATCCAACGTGGGTTGATTAACCACAATTGGTCGAACAATTTGATCTTGATTCGCTGACTGGTGAAGATAATATAACGCTGCAACTTCTTCGTCAGTTGGTTCTTTGGGCAAGTCAAATGACTTCCATAGGTCTTGATAGTTAAACAGCCACGCGTCACCTTTTCGTTGAATAGGATCCATGTAATTGAAACAGTCCACGTGCTGTGCTTCAATAACCTTTCGCAATGAAGGAACATATACTCTTCTCAACGGACTCGCATATCCGACAAAGAAACCTTTGAGAGATTTAGCTCCGAATTTGCCATCTTGGTCTATTACGGTACAAGGTGCACCGAATGGTTCTAAGAACTTCAAATTTGGTTTCCGTCGGTTTATCATCTCAAAACATGTTTTCTTTGTTGGTTTGACAGTGAGAACCCTGTTTAGCGTGTAGCAAGCCGCAGCAACTGCTTCACTCTAGAAACTGATTATAAGTTTAGAATCTGCAAGCATGGTTCTCGTAGTTTCAATCACTCCGTTTTGCTGTGGAGTATAGGGAGCACTAAACTCATGCAGAATCCCTTTTGCATTGCAAAATTCCTTCATTTTGTTATTCTTAAACTCTGTGCCATTGTCACTTCTAATGCGTCTGATCGGCAGATGATAAATGTTCTCGAGTTTCTTGAATAGGATAACCAAGTTCTCGAACGTTTCGTCTTTTGATTCTTGAAAGAATACCCACGAATATCTCGAATAGTCATCTTTCACGACCAAGCAATATAAGTCTCCTAATATGCTTCGAACATTTACAGGACCAAATAGATCCATGTGGAGACGTTCTAAAGGCAACTTGATTGAGTTTAGAGTTTTCTTCGGATGAGATTTCTTGATCTGCTTTCCCTTCTTGCATTCCAAGCAATGATCAGACATCTGAAAACTTCGAAGATTTACGCCTTCTACAAGATCATTATAAACCAAGAAATTCATTTTTTCGCAAATGAATATGCCCATCTTCGATGCCAAAGAATAGAATCTTTTTCTGTAGCCTTTGATACAAAACACTGTGCTGATTGTGATGAAGTGGTAGCAACACCTATATCAAGAACATATAAATCATTTTCTCGTGGTGCTCACATCAGAATCCACTCATCTGGAATTTTGAATCCCGGCTTCAAAATAATACACTCTCTGTCGTTGAAATGAACTGTAAACTTCTTGTCACAAATCTGTGATATACTCAGAAGATTGTTCTCAAGTTCTGCAATATAGTTCACGCGATC
Source organism: Scalesia atractyloides (assembly GCA_947069175.1). NCBI lineage: Eukaryota > Viridiplantae > Streptophyta > Magnoliopsida > Asterales > Asteraceae > Scalesia > Scalesia atractyloides. The sequence continues at coordinate 46,957,320 of CAMTDV010000015.1, read as the reverse complement.
AAAAGAAACTATGCCATTGGAAAGTTTTCCCTCGGCGACTATCCTTCCACCTTGATTTCCTGCAAATCCAACATATCCACCATTGATAGCTTGAATGTCGAATAGAAATGCCTTCATTCCTGTCATATGCCTGGACGCTCCACTATCCAAAATCCACTTCGAAAGTACGGATATTTGGATCCCCCGCAAAATTCAGAAATTAGGTGAAAAGCTATACCCAAGCCTTCTTGATCTTGGGTTTTACAGGATAACCATCAACAAAAGCATATTCAAACTCATCAACATCATCAAAATCAAATTCATCATCTGTTTCAACAATGTTAATGTTTGAAAATTTCACTTTTTTCTTATCTTTTACAGATTTGACATTATCATTTTTGATATTTGTTTTAATTTCTTTCACATTCTCAATAGTCTTTACCTGCTCAGACTTAGTGATTTCAGTCTTTGATTCTTTTGTGCTGTCAGTCTTTACCAGCTCAGACTTAACAACACCAGATGTTGTTGACCTTTTCTTGGCAATCCAGGTTTGAGATTTGATATTAGCCTTTTTGATGTAAAACTTGTTTTCATTAGACCTAGAAGTTTCACCTTTTTCGAAAATGGAATTTTCAAAAACCTTTTTAGACTTTGGTTTAACTTCTGGTTTTGATTCATTTCGTTTAAAAATCTTTACAGGTTTTACAAACACTGGTTGCTTTGGTTTAACAACATTTGTTTCTCTTTTTCGAGGATAAGCCGGTTTTGATTTCGGACAATGTCGTGCCACATGACCAATTTCATTGCACTTGAAACATGTCCGATTATCAAGTGGATGTCCTTTAACCAGTGGTTTTACCCTACTAGAGGTTTTGGCACCACTTGTAACCTTGGCTTTATCTCGAATTTCTTTCTCCTTCTTGAACTCATCATTTGATTGCTTACCAGTCAAATTCTCCTCATGGACTGTATTCGTCCCATATACAAACTTCATGTTTTTGTTTTTATATTCATGAAATGGTGACTGTTTCTTTACAGATTCATCAATTTCTTCTTCTAAACCCAACCTTGCTCTCCGGTTTTCTGGATGATCACCACCGTTTCTTCAGTAATTGTTTCTTTTAGGTTTGGAATAGAATTTTCGTTCATTGATTACCAATTCCTCTGATGTGACTTCCACAAGTTTAAAGAATTTATCAAGCAATTCTTCTTTCACATTTTGAATCGGGAAGCTATCATCAAAGTATAGTCTATCAGAATCCTTAATTTTGTACATTACAATATTAGGATCGTCACTTAGACCATCTTCTGACGACTTATCGTCATTTTCAGATTGTGAATTAGAATTCTTTGAACTCGAGTTGGCGCTTTTGAAGCTGCCATTATCAGAATCACTTAAAACATTTTCAACAACTTTGTTAACAACAACGTTGTTATCATCATCATCAGATTTAGCATAGACTATATCAATGTTCTCTGGCAACTTGTTTTTCTTTTCAGAAAGTAATTCAACATTAAGTGCCTTGTCCATCCCGTCTGCAGATTTAACACAGTATTTTTCGCAAAGGGGTGGAGGAACATTGCTATAATCTTTGCCCGCTTTCTTTTAGGTTTTTCTTCCGATGGGATTGTTGGAAGAATGTGATCGATAACATATGCGTTAGTGGTATAACTTCTTAACAATTGTCGAACTCTTTCAGTTTCAATTGTCATATCTTGAAGTTGTTGTTTGATTTCAGTAATGGCGTTGATATAAATGTTAACTGCTCTTTGTTTATCCATTATTGTACCACTCAACATTCTTATTTTATCATGTTGTTCGGTGTTATTTCTGTCGAGTCTGCCATAATCATTTTTCATTTTGTCATAGGCTTCTTTCATTGTGCGATAATCATATTTTAACAAATCGTTATGCACATTGTTTTCAGCGATGATCTTTGATTTTTCGGCACATTCGACACAAGGTTTAGTACATTTTGTACAAGGTTTCTCAACCTCTACAACTTGTACTTTGAGAACTTCTTTCTCAATAATCTTTACCTCTGGACCTACCTTGGTTAGATTTGCCATTAAAGCTTTATCTTCCATGTCCTTGAGGTCTTCGACTTTCATTTCTTGAGTGATATCAACAGTCACTTCATCAATCTTTTTCTTCTCAACCACTTGTTCTTTCGTGCTTCCATCAAAGTGACCTGCAAAACTATCACAAGAATTAGAGGATAAAATTCCTTGTCTCTGCATATGGATATATTCCTCTTCTTCCTGTTGTTGATGCAAATATTGTTCTAGAATAGCTTGTTCGAAAGCTGCTGCTTCTGCTGCTGCCGCTGCCTCCTCTGCAGAATTATCTTCAACTATCTCTGCCATCAAAGCAACTCCAGTCTTTTTCCCAATATAAGAATTCCAGTCAAAACCGTCATCTGCTGTAGATGCAACCATGGCTTTCTCCGTGGTACTACTATTTGGCTTTTCTTGGATCTCAATCTGAGTTTTCTTCAGGAACGGTTTATATTGAAGCGCCTTCTTGTAATATTCATTCCCTCCTCCGAAAGGACTTTAATTTCCGGTTGCCTCGGTGTTCTTACACTCTCTTTTAAAATGTCCCTTCTGTCGACATCTAAAACACGTGACTTTGGATTTGTCAAAACCCAATTTTTTTGCTGGAGTTTCCTATGTCACGGCCCGTGAGTGCAACGAACTTTGTCACTCTCCTGATTATCGAAGCTAAGGACCATTTGATCTCCATTAGTTCGAGTTCTTCCTCGTCTACCTGGTCATAATCTTCTGCGGTCCTCTCGGGGTTTCCGATCTTACCGGCAACAAGACATTCATAAGATTCTAAAACGGTAGCGAGTAGTGACATATGTTGTTTTGCAACTTCTTCTGAAACAACATTGTTCAAGTTCACTGTGATGTTGCACTTGTAAACATTCGGATTAGAATTTTGCTGTTGGTTCTGATTTGCTTGACTTTGGAATGTTGAATTTGAACTAGTGCTCGAGTAAGAATTTTGTGGACTTTGGTCATACTGATGCTGTGAATGATTCTGGTTCTGTGGAGAAGCAATTATGTTTGCACTAAAAGAAGTTCCAATTTTTGGACTCGAAATGTTATCTTACATTCCGGTTTTGTAGTACAAACCAATATCTTGAACTACATTAGCGTTCGTTGATTTCGCTATCTTCAGAAGCTCCATTTCGTGGCCTTCGAGTTTATCAATAAACGTTGACAACTTGAAGAAATCCCACTTATCACTATTCTTCAGAACCATCAAATACGTTGACCATTCACCCTCTGGTAGTGCGTCAGCAAGTTTGTCGATGTATTCTTGTTCCGTCTTCTCAAGACTGTGTCTTCGCATTTGCACTTTGAGGGGACAGAAACGCTCAATCATTTGCTTAACGGTCTCATTCTTTAGCATGCTGAAAATATCAAACTCTTTCAGAACGAGAGCCTTCTTGCTTTTGATCATTTCGGCACTGCCTTGATATTTCTTCTGTAATGACAACCAAAGCTCTCTTGCAGTAGTATATTCTGGTAACAAAATCAGAATATCTTCTTTGACAGACTGTTGGATGAGACTGATCATCATTTTCTCTGCAATGTATTCATCTCTCTGAGCTGTCGAGTAGTTGTACTTCTCAAGAACTTGTTGATGCTCATCTACCGGAATAGTGTAGCCTCTTTCAATTGACACCTAGCCAGCGAAGTGCATGGCTTGAACCCAGTAGGTAAATTTCTCTTTCCATGCTTTGTATTCGTCCATGCTCATCAGCTTGGGCGGTTTGACGGTCATTCCCATTTTGTTATCAAGATTGACTTGATTAATCACATTGGCATTTGACGAACTAGCTCCAGACATATAAGCTCTTAGTTAATCTTCCATTGTGAATCACAAAACGTATACGCTGAAAATTTTCAAAAACTTTGAAAACAGTTAGTCCTACTACAAGTTCGGTCGAACTTGTAGTGACATACGAAGAATTCTTGAATTTTCTAACAAGTTCGGTCGAACTTGTTAGATTTACTTTGAAAAAAAATTTCAATTATCTTCGGTCGAACTTATAACCCAATTAAACAGATCTTCGAGCGAACTTGTTCAAAAGAACTTTGATGAAATACAAGCAAGTTCGGGCGAACTTACTTAAAATCTTCTTGATTTTACACAAGTTCGGTCGAACTTGATGTAAAATTAATGAAAATTTAGTATCTTCGGGCGAACTTGACTCAAATTTCCTCAAAAATCACCTAAGTTTGGGCGAACTTACTAAAAAATCACTTGAAAAGTGATGTTTTAGTGCAAGTTCGGCCGAACATGGCCAACAAGTTTGTTCCAGAAAGTTTTCAAAAACATGGTTTTTTTTCAAAATTTCGACATGAATTCGGTTGATTTTGGTCTCCAATCTTTCAAGGGTTTATCTTTGTTCTATTTTACATGATATATTCAAAATTCAAAAGATTTTAACCATGAATTCTTCATTTTGTGATCAAAAGTTAAAGAAAAAGAGAATGGAGTAGAAATAGAAGTGTTCTTGTCTTATTACTATCAAATCAGGTTGTTCTAGCTCTGATACCACTTGTAGGACCGATCCTCGATGCTTTAACGTCCATAATAGCGGAAATATTATGTCGTGTTACCAATAGACAAGATTTAATCAGTTAATCATCAGTTTCATTGATTAAACGTTCAGATTACAGACAGACTGCCAAAGTTACAAATGAGACACACAAGCTAGATATTTATAGGATTACAAGTTCTCTCATCATGTGTAAGTTCGCCCGAACTTGCCTATTCAAGTTCAGCCGAACATGCTTAAACATGACAACACTTGAGCGAACTTGGCTACGACTCTTCATAAATACTTCTTAACCTAGCCTATCCAGCTCTATACAATACAGACTCGATATAAGACTAAGACATAGACATTCTGCACCAACACGAAATCATCATTTTCGTCTGGAAGTGCGAGAATGGAAGCATCGTAAAGCATACGCTTGAGTGTTTGAAAGGCTTCCTCCTGTTCGGAACCCCAAACAAAAGGTTTATCCTTGTGAGTTAATGCGGTAAGAGGTACAACGATCTTCAAAAAGTCGATGATGAATCGACGGTAATAACCCGCCAACCCGAGGAAAGAACGGATTTCGGATGGAGTCTTTGGTGTATTCCAACTCTTTAGAGCTTCAATCTACGCGAGATCGACATGAATCCTTGGTTGTTAACGATGTGACCGAGGAATTGGACTTCCTTAAGCCAAAATTCACACTTGGAGAAGTTGGCGTAAAGGCGATTTCCTTGGAGAAGTTCGAGAACTAAACGGAGATGTCGCGCGTGTTCGGCTCTCGACTTCGAGTAGATAAGAATATCATCGATGAAAACAATGACGCCCGGTGATCGACAATTACTTCTCGGCTGGAAAAGAAGGTGGTGGTGGTTTGGTTACCGTAGGGTTGTGGCAAGAACGAGATGTGAGGGACGATATATATGGGGAAACAGGTAGAGTTTTTAGAATGATAAAACTTGATAACAACTTCATGCCGCTTATGTAATTGAGGGTGTGATAGTTGAGGTAAAGGTGGGCCGCAGGTGGGTGTTGGGTTGAGACCAAAGAAGTAAGGGTGTGTGGATGTGGGCTATCAGTTTAACAGAAAAGGAGTGGAGGTGTTCAAATGGTAGGCCAATATTGATGTATGCTATTACTACTACTATTATTATTTTTATTATTATTAATAATAATATACAGTTAAGCATCCACACAAGTACTATAGTATATATATATATATATATATATATATATATATATATATTAACCAAGTTACGGTTCGGTTCTCATAAGAATCCGGTCATGCCATAAATTAGGTACATGTAACTAGTTCGCCACACAAGTTCGTTGGGTTATCTAGTTAAAACACGTATAAAAGTTAACTTATGAACGTGAAAACTAATGGTTTTTACCTCGAAATTTCGGGTTGTCACAAAAACTCATTCCGAGTTTTGTTTGTTTTCTTTCCATATTAAGACGAAACGCGTAAATAATTCATTAAATCAAATTCTGGTCGTTTCTGTCAGCAGTTTCTGCATTATTCAGCTTCCAAACTCAGTTTTATTGATACAGTGATTCGATTTTTCTTTAAATATCATTCGGAGTTTCGTTAGTTTTCGCCCACTTTCCATATTTAGACGAAAATACTTTCATAGTTGATTAAATAAATATCTAGTCATTTATGTCAGAAGTTTCTGTATTTATCAGCTTCCAAACAGAGTTTTCTTGGATAGAAGTGACTGGGAAAGTAGTGTATGGATTGTTGACCGAGGAGTGCGGGTGTAACCGTGGCTATGCGTTACAGACACTAACAGTGTTGTGCAAGGCACGCACGATAATCTTAGCCAGGTGCATGATATGGCTATACTAGTTATCGTTAACAATAACCTTACAAGCATAAAAATCCTAGTTATATTGATAGTATAATAACTAGCTGCTAACGAACAGGATACAGATGCTCATTGTTAACTCCGGGCATGTGGGATAAAGTGTTGTTGTACATTTACAATCGGATGTATGAGCGGTGGGGAATTCTATTACCTTGACTAATCCTAATTCTTACTCGTATGTTATAATAATAGTTCATCGACTGTGCGAGGCTTCGTGTCGATGGTAACCAAAGGTGTATAATAATTTTGCGGAACTGTCTTTTCGTCGTTGTCATGTTACGATACCCTAGACTCTTGCGGTAATTCTAAGTGAAAGGCAATCTGTGTAGACATGTAACAACCTTTTGTTCTAATCTTTTTGGAGATTAGTGTTGCCAATACTTAAGGTAAATTCTCTGGGGGTACTATCTTTTGGTTAGCACCCTGTGATAGTTAATCTTGGTACGTTTTGCTAATAATCTGCCAATATCAATTTGATCCATTGATTGGCACCCGATGTGCGACAACGTCTCTAAGTCCTTGATATAACACTTCTACATAAATATTCCCTCTGATGGGACTTCCCAGAATGGAAGTAATATATTCAAAATCTATACGTCACGAAGAATAAACTATATTTATTTCCCCGATCGTCGTTCATTAAACCCATCCATTCAAATCATATATTCTTAAGTAACTTTTCTTCACTAATAATAAAACATCTGATCAATAGAATGGGCGTGTAACTATCACCACTATTGATGACTAGAGGTTGCTAAGTCATAACAATTAAATGGTAAATTCTATCCGAAGTAATCAAGGTTCTGTGCGGAGTTTTGTTGATGCGGACCCAATTGCTATGTGACTCAAGGAGGCGAAAACATTTTATCAATATTCCTCATACCATTATCATTTGTTATTGACGGGACACTCATATTTATATTTGTATTTCTGAGTCCAAAGTATTATCTTTGGCCCAACCCAACTATAAACTTGGTGAATCACGGTTGTGGGAAGTGTAATATAAGTGGGAGTAAGAAAGCTACGACCACAACTTGACCAGATTCATTACTTAAAATATTTTTTTTACTTGCTAAAGCTTTTGGAAGTTTTAGTGTCTGATACCTATAATAAAAAAACTGAGTTTAGAAGCTGAGAAATACTGAAACTACTGAGAAAAACGATAAGATATTTTGTTTAATCAAGTATTCACATGTTTTCCTCTAAATATGTAAAAGTGGGGGAAGTTAAACGAAACTCGGAATGAATTTTTGGTGAAAAACCGAATCACTGTATCAATAAAACTGTGTTTGGAAGCTGAAAAATACCGAAACGTCTTTCATAAACAAACATCTATTTATTTAATTAACTATTAACGCGTTTTCGTCTAAATATGGAAAGTGGGCGTAAACTAACAAAACTCCGAATGATATTTTCAAGAAAAATGGAACCCCTGTATCAATAAAACTGAGTTTGGAAGCTGAGAAATGCAGAAGCTGCTCAAAGAAACGACTAGATATTTGATTTAGTAAATTATTTACGTGTTTCGTATAAATATGGAAAGTGGGTGAAAACAAACGAAACTCAGAATGAATTTTTCATGGATAATCGAATCCTTTTATCAATAAAACTGAGTTTGGAATCTCATAAATATAGAAACTGCTGACAAAAAAGACCAGAAATTTGATTTATTGAATTATATACACGTTTCTTCAAAATATGGAAAGGAGGCATACAAACAAAATTCAGAATGAAGTTTTGGTGCAAAATCGAATCCCTTTATCATAAAACTGAGTTTGGAAGCTGAGAAATACCGAAACTGCTGAAAAAAATGATAACATATTTCATTTGATCAATTATTCACACGTTTTCGTCTAAATATGAAAAGTGGGCGAAATTTAAAAAATTTTGAATGAATTATTCAGGAAAAACCGAATAACTTTATCAATAAAACTGTGTTTGGAAGCTAATAAATACCGAAACATCTTTCATAAACGAATAGATATTTATGTAATCAACTATTAACGCGATTTTGTGTAAATATGAAAAGTGGGCATAAACTAACGAAACTCCGAATAATATTTTTTAAGAAAAATCGAATCCCTGTATTAATAAAACTGAGTTTGGAAGCTGAGAAATGCAGAAACGGTTGACAGAAAAGACTAGATATTTGATTTAATGAATTATTTGATATTTATTTACTCAACTATAGCTAAAGCTTTTGGAAGTTTTAGTGTCTGATACCTATAATAAAAAACTGAGTTTGGAAGCTGAGAAATACAGAAACTGCTGACAAAAAACGACCAGATATTTGATTAAATCAAATATTCACATGTTTTCGTTTAAATATGAAAAGTGGGCAAAATTTAGCGAAATACGGAATGAATTTTTCATGAAAATCGAATCACTGTATCAATAAAAATGTGTTTGGAAGCTGAGATATATAGAAACTGCTGACATAAATGACAAGATATTTGATTTAATCAATTATTCAAGCGTTTTCGTTTAAATATGGAATGTGGGCGAAAATTGATGAAATTCAGAATGAATTTTTCAGGAAAATCGAATTCCTTTATCTATAAAACTGAGTTTGGAAGCTGAGAAATACAGAAATTGCTAACAAAAATAACAAGATATTTTATTTAATCAGTTATTCACACATTTTCGTCAAAATATGAAAAGTGGGCAACATTAAACGAAACTCCGAATGAATTTTTTGTGAAAACCCAAATCACTGAATGAGTAAAACTGTGTTTGGAAGCGGATAAATATAGAAACTTTTGACATAAACGACCAGATATTTATTTAAAATCAACTGTTAAAGCGTTTTCATCTAAATATGGAAAGTGGGCGAAAACTAACGAAACTCCGAATGATCTTTTTCAAGAAAAATCGAATCCTTGTATTAATAAAACTGAGTTTGGAAGCTGAGAAATGCACAAACTCCAGACAAAAACGACCGATATTTGATTTAATGAATTATTTACGCGTTTCGTCTAAATATGGAAAGTGGGCGGAAACAAACGAAACTCGGAATGAATTTTTCATGGAAAATCAAATCCCTTTAAATATAAAACTGAGTACGGAACCTAGAAATACAGAAACTGCTGACATAAACGACCAGATATTTGATTTAATGAATTATTTACGCGTTTCATCTAAGACTGGAAAGTGGGCGAAAACAAACGAAACTCGGAATGAATTTTTCGTGCAAAATCGAATCTCTTTATCAATAAAACTGAGTTTAGAAGCTGAAAAAAACAAAAACTGCTGACATAAACGACCAGATATTTTTTTATTAATTATTCACACGTTTTCAACTAAATATTGAAAGTGGGCGAAAACTGACGAATTTCCGAACGATATTTTTCATGAAAAATCGAATCCTAGTATTAATAAAACAGAGTCTGAAAGCTGAGAAATACAGAAACTACAGACATAAACGGCCGGATATTTGATTTAATTAATTATTCACGCGTTTTCGTCTAAATATGAAAAGTTGGCAAACACTCAAGAAACTCCGCATGATATTTTTCATGAAAAACGGAATCTAATTATAAATAAAGCTGAGTTTGGAAGATGAGAAATAAAGAAACCACTGACAAAAACGACTAGATATTTGATTTAATCAATTATTCACGTGTTTTGGTCTAAATATGGAAAGTGGGCGAAAACCGATGAAACTCGGAATGAATTTTTCAGGAAAATCAAATCCCATTATCAATAAAACTAAGTTTCGAACCTAAGAAATACAGAAATTGCGGACATAAACGTCCAGATATTTATTTAGTCAACTGTTAACACGTTTCGTCTAAATACGGAAAGTGGGCAAAAACTTACGGAACTTCGAATTATATTTTTAAGAAAAATCGAATCCCTGTATCAATAAAACTGAGTTTGGAAGCTAAGAAATACAGAAACTGCTGACAGAAACGACCAGATATTTGATTTAATGAATTATTTATGTGTTTCGTCTAAATATGGAAAGTGGGCGGAAACAAACGAAACTCGAAATGAATTTTTCATGGAAAATCGAATCCCTTTATCAATAAAACTGAGTATGGAACCTGAAAAATACGGAAACTGCTGACAGAAACGACCAGATATTTGATTTAGTGAATTATTTACGCGTTTCATCTAAATATGGAAAGTGGGTGAAAACAAACGAAACTCGGAATGAATATTTCGTGCAAAACCGTATCTCTTTATGAATAAAACTGAGTTTGGAAGCTGAGAAATACAAAAACTGCTAACATAAACGACCAGATATTTTATTTAATTAATTATTCACGCGTTTTAGACTAAATATTGAAAGTGGGCGAAAACTGACGAATTTTCGAATGATATTTTTCAAGAAAAATCGAATCCCAGTATTAAAAAACGGAGTTTGAAAGTTGAGAACCAAAAAAACTGCTGAGAAAAACGAACATATATTTGATTTAATTAATTATTCACACGTTTTCATCTAAATATGGAAAGTGGGCGAACACTGACGAAACTCCGCATAATATTTTTCTTCAAAAACCGAATCCAAATATCAATAAAACTGAGTTTGGAAGCTGAGAAGTAAAGAAACTACTCGCAAAAACGACTAGATATTTGATTTAATCAATTATTCAGGTGTTTTCGTCTAAATATGGAAAGTGGGTGAAAGCTGATGAAACTCGGAATGAATTTTTTGGGAAAATCGAATCCCTTTATCAATAAAACTAAGTTTCGAACCTGAGAAATACAGACATAAACATCCAAATATTTATTTAATCAACTATTAACACGTTTTCGTCTAAATATGGAAAGTGGGAGAAAACTAACGAAACTCCGAATGGTATTTTTAAGAAAAATCGAATCCCTGTATCAATAAAACTGAGTTTGGAAGCTGAGAAATGCAGAAACTGCTGACAGAAACAACCAGATATTTAATTTAATGAAATATTTACGCGTCTTGTCTAAATATGGAAAGTGAGCGGAAATAAACGAAACTCGGAATGAATTTTTCATGGAAAATTGAATCGTTTTATCAATTAAACTTGGTTTGGAACCTGAGAAATACAGAAACTGCTGACGGAAATGACCAGATATTTGATTTAATGAATTATTTACGCGTTTCGTCTAAATATGGAAAATGGGCGAAAACAAACCAAACTCGGAATGAATTTTTCGTACAAATTCGAATCTCTTTATCAATAAAATTGATTTGGAAAGCTAGGAAATACACAAACTGCTGACATAAACGACCAGATATTTTATTTAATTTATTATTCACGCGTTTTAGACTAAATATAGAAAGTAAGCGAAAACTGACGAAAGTCCGAATGATATTTTTCAAGAAAAATCGAATCCCAGTATTTGTAAAACGAAGTTTGATAGCTAAGCAATATTGAAACAGCTGACAGAAACAACCAAATATTTGATTTAATTAATTATTTACGTGTAATTATTTAAATATAGAAAGTGGGCGAAACTTAACTAAACTCGGAATGAATTTTATAGTATGAAATCGAATCTCCGTATCAATAAAACTAAGTTTGGAAGCTGAGAAATGCTGAAACTTCTGACAGAAACAACCAGATATTTGATTTAATAAATGATTTATACGTTTCATCTAAATAGGGGAAGTGGGCAAAAACACACCAAACAAGGAAAGAATTTTTGGTGTACAATTGAATCTCTTTATCAATAAAACTGAGTTTGAAAGTTGAGAAATACAAAAATTGCTGACAAAAAGAACTAGATATTTCATTTAATCAATTTGTCACACGTCTTGGTCTAAATATGGAAAGTGGAAGAATTTTGACGAAACTCGAAATAAATTTTGTTAAAAAACCGGGTCACTATATTTATAAAATGGTGTTTGGAAGCTGAGAAAAACAGAAATTCTGACAGAAACGACCAGATATTTGATTTAATTAATTATTTACGCGTTTTCGTCTTAATATGGAAAGTCGGCAAAAAATGACTAAACTCATAATGGATTTTTCGTGGAAAATCGAATCACTTTATCAATAAAACTGAGTTTAGAACCTGAGAAATACAGAAACTGCTGATAGAAACGACCAGATAATTGATTTAATAAATTATATACACGTTTTATCTAAATATGGAAAGTGGGCGAAAACAAACGAAACTCGGAATGAATTTTTCATCCAAATTCGAATATGTTTATCAATAAAACTGATTTTGGAAGCTAAGAAATACAAAAATTGCTGGCATAAACAACCAGATATTTTATTTAATCTATTATTCACGCGTTTTCGACTAAATATAGAAAGTAGGCGAAAACTGACGAATTTCCGAATGATATTTTCAAGAAAAATCAAATCCTGGATTTAATAAAAGGAAGTTTGAAAGCTGAGAAATATTGAAACAGTTGACAGAACAACTAGATATTTGATTAAACTAATTATTCACGCGTTTTTATCTAAATATAGAAAGTGGGGAAACTTAACCAAACTCGGAATGAATTTTATGGTGTAAGATCGAATCTCTATATCAATAAAACTAAACAAGAATCAACATTCACAATTGTATAATGTTCCAAACATTTGAAAGATTGTACAATTAGACACGAACATTACTAAAAAGTCCCGTCCTCATTTTGATCAATAATCTGAGATTACAATTCGAAACGAAATATATTACAACGAGAGTACAAGTATCAAAATAAGGAAAGTACAACTGATTACAATGAACGTGAAATTACAGAGCGGTACAAATAGAAACGACCAGATATTTGATTTAATGAATTATTTGCGCGTTTCATCTAAATATGGAAAGTTTCCGAAAACAAACGAAACTTGAAATGATTTTTTCGTGCAAAATCGAATCTCTTCACCAATAAAACTGAGTTTGTAAGATGAGAAATACCAAAACTTCTTACATAAGGACCACATATTTTATTTAATTAATTATTCAAGCGTTTTCGACTAAATATAGAAAGTAGGCGAAAACTGATGAATTTCCGAATGATATGTTTCAAGAAAAATCGAATCCAAGTATTAATAAAACGGAGTTTGAAGGCTGAGAAATACAAAAACTGCTGACAGAAATGACCAGATATTTGATTTAATCAATAATTCACGCGTTTTGGTCTAAATATGGAAAATGGGCGAAAACCAATGAAACTTGTAATGAATTTTTCAGGAAATCAAATCCTTTTATTAAACTGAGTTTGGAAGCTGAGAAATATAGAAACTGCTGACAAAAACGACAGCATATTTCATTTAATCAATTATTCTCACGTTTTCGTCTAAATATGAAAAGTGGGCAAAATATAACGAAACTCAAAATGAATTCTTCGTGAAAAGCAGAATCACTGTATTAACAAAACTATATTTGGAAACTGAGAAATACAAAAACTTCTAACAGAAACGACTAGATATTTTTTATAATCAACTAATAACGCGTTTTCGTTTAAATTTAGAAAGTGGGCGAAAACTAACGAAACTCCGAATGATATTTTCAAGAAAAATCAAATACCTGTACCAATAAAACTGAGTTGGGAAACTGAGAAATGCAGAAACTTCTGACAGAAACAACCAGATATTTGATTTAATGAATTATTTTCGCGTTTCTGCTAAATATGGAAAGTGGGCTAAAACAAACCAAACTCAGAAATTCGTGGAAATGGAATCACTTTTTAAATAAAATTGGGTTTGTAGCCTGAGAAATATAGAAACTGCTGATAGAAACGACAAGATATTTGATTTAATAAATGATTTATGCGTTTCATCCAAATATGGAAAGTGAGCGAAAACAGACGAAACTCGGAATGAATTTTTCGTGCAAAATTGAATCTCTTTATCAATAAAACTGAGTTTGTAAGCAGAGAAATACAAAAACTGCTGACATAAACGACAAGATATTTTATTTAATTAATTATTAACGCATTTTCGACTAAATATAGAAAGTGGGTGAAAACTGACGAATTTCTGAATGATATTTTAAAAGAAAAATCGAATCTCAATATTAATAAAACGGAGCATGAAAGCTGAGAAATACAGAAACTTCTGACATAAACATAAATGACCAGATATTTTATTTAGTCAACTATTAACGCATGAGACTTTTCATGAAAAACGAATCCAAGTATCAATAAAACTGAGTTTGGAAGCTAAGAAAAAAGAAACTGATGACAAAAAGACCATATATTTTATTTGTTTAATAATTCACGCGTTTTCGTCTAAATATGGAAAATGGTCGGAAACTGATGAAACTCGGAATGAATTTTTTGGGAAAATCGAATCCATTTATCAATAAAACTGATTTTGGAAGCTGAGAAATACAGAAATTATGTATAAAAACGACAAGATATTTCATTTAATCAATTATTCACACGTTTTCGTCTAAATATGAAAAGTGAGCGAAATTTAACAAAACTTGGAATGAAATTTTCATGAAAAACCAAATCACTGTATCAATACTGTGTTTGTAAGCTAATAAATATAGAAACTTCTGACATAAAAGGCCAAATATTTATTTAATCAACTATTAACGTGTTTTCGTCTAAATATGGAAAGTGGACAAAAATTACCGAAACTCTGAATGATAGTTTTTAAGAAAAATCGAATCCCAGTATTAATAAAACGAAGTTTGAAAGCTGAGAAATACAGAAACTGCTGACAGAAACAACCAGATATTTGATTTAATTAACTATTCACGCGTTTTCGACTAAATATTGAAAGTGGGCGAAAACTGATGAATTTTCAAACGATATTTTTCAAGAAAAATCGAATACCAGTATTAAAAAACGGAGTTTGAAAGTTGAGAACTAAAGAAACTGCTGAGAAAAAACGACCAGATATTTGATTTAATTAATTATTCACACGTTTTCATCTAAATATGGAAAGTGGGCGAACACTGACGAAACTCCGCATAATATTTTTCTTCAAAAACCGAATCTAAATATCAATAAAACTGAGTTTGGAAGCGGAGAAGTAAAGAAACTACTCGCAAAAACGACTAGATGTTTGATTTAATCAATTATTCAGGTGTTTTCGTCTAAATATGGAAAGTGGGTGAAAGTTGATGAAACTCGGAATGAATTTTTTGGGAAAATCGAATCCCTTTATCAATAAAACTAAGATTCGAACCTGAGAAATACAGACATAAACATCCAAATATTTATTTAATCAACTATTAACACGTTTTCGTCTAAATATGGAAAGTGGGAGAAAACTAACGAAACTCCGAATGGTATTTTTAAGAAAAATCGAATCCCTGTATCAATAAAACTGAGTTTGGAAGCTGAGAAATGTAGAAACTGCTCACAGAAACAACTAGATATTTAATTTAATGAAATATTTACGCGTCTGGTCTAAATATGGTAAGTGAGCGGAAACAAACGAAACTCGGAATGATTTTTTCGTGGAAAATTGAATCGTTTTATCAATAAAACTGGGTTTGGAACATGAAAAATACAGAAACTGCTGACGGAAATGACCAGATATTTGATTTAATGAATTATTTACGCGTTCGTTATAAATATGGAAAATGGGCGAAAACAAACCAAACTCGGAATGAATTTTTCGTACAAATTCGAATCTCTTTATCAATAAAACTGATTTGGAAAGCTAGGAAATACACAAACTGCTGACATAAACGACCAGATATTTATTTAATTTATTATTCACGCGTTTTAGACTAAATATAGAAAGTAGGCGAAAACTGACGAAAGTCCGAATGATATTTTTCAAGAAAAATCGAATCCTAGTATTTATAAAACGAAGTTTGATAGCTAAGCAATATTGAAACAGTTGACAGAAACAACCAAATATTTGATTTAATTAATTATTTACGCGTAATTATTTAAATATAGAAAGTGGGCGAAACTTAACTAAACTCGGAATGAATTTTATGGTATGAAATCGAATCTCCGTATCAATAAAACTAAGTTTGGAAGCTGAGAAATGCAAAACTTCTGACAGAAACAACTAGATATTTGATTTAATAAATGATTTAAGCGTTTCATCTAAATAGGGGAAGTGGGCAAAAACACACCAAACTCGGAATGAATTTTTGGTGCACAATTGAATCTCTTTATCAATAAAACTGAGTTTGAAAGTTGAGAAATACAAAAAATGCTGACAAAAAGAACTAGATATTTCATTTAATCAATTTGTCACATGTCTTGGTCTAAATATGGAAAGTGGAAGAATTTTGACGAAACTCGAAATAAATTTTGTTAAAAAACCGGGTCACTATATTTATAAAATGGTGTTTGGAAGCTGAGAAAAACAGAAATTCTGACAGAAACGACCAGATATTTGATTTAATTATTTATTTACGCGTTTTCGTCTTAATATGGAAAGTCGGCAAAAACAAACTAAACTCAGAATGAATTTTTCGTGGAAAATCGAATCACTTTATAAATAAAACTAAGTTTAGAACCTGAGAAATACAGAAACTGCTGATAGAAACGACCAGATAATTGATTTAATAAATTATATACAAGTTTTATCTAAATATGGAAAGTGGGCGAAAACAAACGAAACTCGGAATGAATTTTTCATCCAAATTCGAATATGTTTATCAATAAAACTGATTTTGGAAGCTAAGAAATACGAAATTGCTGACATAAACGACCAGATATTTTTATTTAATCTATTATTCACGCGTTTTCGACTAAATATAGAAAGTAGGCCAAAACTGACGAATTTCCGAATGATATTTTCAAGAAAAATCGAATCCTGGTTTTAATAAAAAGAAGTTTGAAAGCTGAGAAACATTGAAACAGTTGACAGAACAACTAGATATTTGATTAAACTAATTATTCACGCGTTTTTATCTAAATATAGAAAGTGGGCGAAACTTAACCAAACTCGGAATGAATTTTATGGTGTAAGATCGAATCACTATATCAATAAAACTAAGCAAGAATCAAGATTCACAATTGTATAACGTTCCAAACATTCCAAAGATTGTACAATTAGACACGAACATTACTAGAAAGTCCCGTCCTCATTTTGATCAATAGTCTGAGATTACAATTCGAAACGAAATACATTACAACGAGAGTACAAGTATCAAAATAAGGAAAGTACAACTGACTACAATGAACGTGAAATTACAGAGCGGTACAGATAGAAACGACCAGATATTTGATTTAATGAATTATTTGCGCGTTTCATCTAAATATGGAAAGTGGCCGGAAACAAAGGAAACTTGAAATGATTTTTTCGTACAAAATCGAATCTCTTCACCAATAAAACTGAGTTTGTAAGCTGAGAATACCAAAACTTCTTACATAAAGACCACATATTTTATTTAATTAATTATTCACGCGTTTTCGACTAAATATAGAAAGTAGGCTAAAACTGTTGAATTTCCGAATGATATGTTTCAAGAAAAATCGAATCCAAGTATTAATAAAACGGAATTTGAAGGCTGAGAAATACAAAAACTGCTGACAGAAATGACCAGATATTTGATTCAATAATTCACGCGTTTTCGTCTAAATATGGAAAGTGGACGAAAACTGATGAAACTCCGCATGATATTTTTCATGAAAAACCGAATCCATGTACCAATAAAACTGAGTTTAGAAGCTGAGAAAAAAGAAACTGATGACAAAACGATTAGATATTTGATTTAATCATTTAATCACGCGTTTTCGTCTAAATCTGGAAAATGGGCGAAAACCGATGAAACTTGGAATGAATTTTACGGGAAATCAAATCATTTTATTAAACTGAGTTTGGAAGCTGAGAAATATAGAAACTGCTGACAAAAACGACAACATATTTCATTTAATCAATTATTCTCACGTTTTCGTCTAAATATGAAAAGTGGGCAAAATATAACGAAACTCAAAATGAATTCTTGGTGAAAAACAGAATCACTGTATTAACAAAACTATATTTGGAAGCTGAGAAATACTAAAACTTCTAACAGAAACGACTAGATATTTTTTATAATCAACTAATAACGCGTTTTCGTTTAAATATAGAAAGTGGGCGAAAACTAACGAAACTCCGAATGATATTTTCAAGAAAAATCAAATACCTGTACCAATAAAACTGAGTTTGGAAACTGAGAAATGCAGAAACTTCTGACAGAAACAACCAGATATTTGATTTAATGAATTATTTTCGCGTTTCTTCTAAATATGGAAAGTGGACTAAAACAAACGAAACTCAGATATTCGTGGAAATGGAATTACTTTATAAATAAAAGTGGGTTTGTAGCCTGAGAAATATAGAAACTGCTGATAGAAACGACAAGATATTTGATTTAATAAATGATTTATGCGTTTCATCCAAATATGGAAAGTGGGCGAAAACAGACGAAACTTGGAATGAATTTTTCGTGCAAAATTGAATCTCTTTCTCAATAAAACTGAGTTTGTAAGCAGAGAAATACAAAAACTGCTGACATAAACGACAAGACGCGTTTTCGACTAAATATAGAAAGTGGGTGAAAACTGACGAATTTCTGAATGATATTTTAAAGAAAAATCGAATCTCAATATTAATAAAACGGAGCATGAAAGCTGAGAAATACAGAAATTTCTGACATAAACATAAACGACCAGATATTTTATTTAGTCAACTATTAACGCATGAGACTTTTCATGAAAAAACGAATCCAAGTATCAATAAAACTGAGTTTGGAAGCTAAGAAAAAACAAACTGTAGACAAAAAGACCAGATATTTTATTTGTTTAATAATCACACGTTTTCGTCTAAATATAAAAAATGGGCGGAAACTGATGAAACTCGGAATGAATTTTTTGGGAAAATCGAATCCATTTATCAATAAAACTGATTTTGGAAGCTGAGAAATACATAAATTATGGATAAAAACGACAAGATATTTCATTTAATCAATTATTTCGTCTAAATATGAAAAGTGAGCGAAATTTAACAAAACTTGGAATGAATTTTTCATGAAAAACAAATCACTGTATCAATACTGTGTTTGTAAGCTAATAAATATAGAAACTTCTGACATAAAAGGCCAAATATTTATTTAATCAACTATTAACGCTTTTTTGTCTAAATATAGAAAGTGGACGAAAACTACCAAAACTCTGAATGATATTTTTAAAGAAAAATCGAATCTCAGTATTAATAAAACGAAGTTTGAAAGCTGAGAAATACAGAAACTGCTGACAGAAACGACCAGATATTTGATTAAATTAACTATTCACGTGTTTTCGATTAAATATGGAAATTGGGCGAAAACTGACGAACCCCGCATGATATTTTTCATGAAAAACTGAATCAAGGTATCAATAAAACTAAGTTTGGAACATAAGAAATACAGAAACTGCTAACAAGAAACGACTAGATATTTGATTTAACGAAACTTGGAATAACTTTTTTGTGAAAAGCCGAACCATTGTATCAATAATACTATGTTTTGAAGCTGATAAATACAGAAACTGCTGACAGAAACGACCAGATATTTGATTTAATTAACTATTCACGCGTTTTCGTTTAAATATGGAAATTGGGCGAAAACTGACCAAACTCCACATGATATTTTTCATGAAAAATCGAATCCCTATATTAATAAAACTAAGTTTGGAAGCTGAGAAATGCAGAAACTTCTGACAGAAACGACCAGATATTTGATTTAATGAAGCGTTTCGTCTAAATATGGAAAGTAGGCAAAACCAAACAAACTCGTAATGAATTTTTCATGGAAACGTTATCATAAACTGAGTTTGGAAGCTGAGAAATACAAAAACTATAGACAAAAATGACAAGATATTTCATTTAATCAATTATTCACACGTTTTCGTCCAAATATGAAAAGTGAGCGAAATTTAACAAACTCGGAATGAATTATTTGTGAAAAATCGAATCACTGTATCAATAAAACTTTGTTTGTAAGCTGATAAATACATAAACTTCTGACATAAACGACCAGATATTTATTTAATCAACTATTAACACGTTTTCGTCTACGTTATGGAAAGTGTGCGAAAACTAGCGAAACTCCAAATGATATTTTTCAAGAAAAATCGAATCCCTGTATTAATAAAACGAAGTTTGGAAGCTGAGAAATTCAGAAACTTCTGAAAGAAACGACCAGAAATTTGATTTAATGAAGCGTTTCATCTACATATGGAAAGTAGGCAAAACCAAACGAAACTCGTAATGAATTTTTCATGGAAAATCGAGATCCCTTTATCATAAACTGAAGAAGCCGAAAAATACAAAAACTATAGACAAAAATGACAAGATATTTCATTTAATCAATTATTCACATGTTTTCGTCCAAATATGAAAAGTGAGCGAAATTTAAAAAAACTCAGAATGAATTATTCGTGAAAAACCGAATCATTGTATCAATAAAACTTTGTTTGTAAGCTGATAAATACATAAACTTCTGACATAAACGACCAGATATTTATTTAATTAACTATTAACGTGTTTTTGTCAAAATATGAAAAGTGGGCGAAAACTAACAAAACTCTGAATGATATTTTTTAAGAAAAATAGAATCCCTGTATCAATAAAACTAGGTTTGGAAGCTGAGAAATGTAGAAACTGCTGACAGAAACGACCAGATATTTGATTTAATGAACTATTTATGCGTTTCCTCTAACTTTGGAAAGTGGGTGAAAACAAACGAGACTCGGAATGAATTTTTCGTGAAAAATCGAATCTCTTTATTAATAAAACTGAGTTTGGAACCTGAGAAATACAGAAAACTGCTGACAAAAACGAAAAGATATTTCATTTAATCAATTATTCATACGTTTTCGTCTAAATATGAAAAGTGGGCAAAAACAAACAAAACTAGGATTGAATTTTTCGTGAAAACCCAATTACTGTATTAATAAAAGTGTATTTGGAAGTTGTAAAATACAGAAACTTCTGACAGAAACGACTAGATATTTTATTTAATCAACTATTAACGCGTTTTGGTCTAAATATTGAAAGTGGGAGAAAACTAACGACAATCTAAATGATTTTTTTGTGGAAAGTCGAATCACTTTATCAATAAAACTGAGTATGTGAACTAAGAAATATAAATACTGCTGATAGAAACGACAGATATTTGATTTAATAATTTATTTAAGCGTTTCATCTAAATATGGAAAGTGGGTGAAAACAAATGAAACTTCTAATATTTAAGCGTTTCATCTAAATTCCGAATTTTTCTACACGTTTGCGTTTCGTATAAATATGGAAAGTGGGCGAAAATTGACGAAACTCTGCTTGATATTTTTCATGAAAAACCGAATCCAAGTATCAAAAAAAGTGAGTTTGGAAGCTAAGAAAAAGAAACTTATGACAAAAACAACTAGATATTTTATGTAATCAATTATTCACTGCTGACAAAAACGACCAAATATTTGATTTAATGAATAATTTACGCGTTTCGTCTAAATATGGATAGTGGGCGAAAACAAACAAAATTCGGATGAAGTTTTCGTGAAAAATCGAATCCCTTTATCAATAAAACTGAGTTTGGAAGCAGAGAAATATAGAAACTGTGGAAAAAAAGACAAAATATTTCATTTAATCAATTATTCACAAGTTTTCGTCTATATATGAAAAGTGAGGGAAATTTAACGAAACTCGTAATGAAGTTTGGAAAGCCGAACCATTGTATCAATAATACTGTGTTTGGAAGCTGATAAATACATAAACGTCTGTCATAAACGAACAAATATTTATTTAATCAACTATTAACAAGTTTTCGTCTAAATATGGAAAGTGAGCGAAAACTAACTAAACTCCGAATGATATTTTTCAAGAAAAATCGAATCCACGTATCAATAAAACTAAGTTTGGAAACTGAGAAATGCAGAAACTACTGACAGAAACGACCAGATAATTGATTTAATGAACTTTTTTTGCGTTTCGTCTAACTTTGCAAAGTGGGCGAAATTTAACGAAACTAGGAATGAATTTTTCGTGAAAAACCGAATCACGTATCAATAAAACTGTGTTTGTAAGCTGATAAATACAGAAAACTTCTGACATAAACGACCAGATATTTATTTAATCAACTATTAACGCGTTTTCGTCTAAATATGGAAAGTGGACGAAAACTAACGAAACTCCGAATGATATTTTTCAAGAAAAATTGAATCCCTGTATCAATAAAACTAAGTTGGAAGCTGAGAAATGCAGAAACTTCTGACAGAAATGACTAGATATTTTATTTAATGAAGCGTTTCGTCTAAATATGGAAAGTGGACAAAAACAAACGAAACTCAGAATAAATTTTTCATGGAGAATCGAATCTCTTTATCAATAAAACTGAGTTTGGAAGCTGAGAAATACAGAAACTGTGGACAAAAAGGACTAGATATTTCATTTAATCAATTATTTACAAGTTTTCGTCTCTATATGAAAAGTGGGGGAAATTTAACGAAACTTGGAATGAATTTTTCGTGAAAAGCCGAACCATTGTATCAATAATACTGTGTTTGGAAGCTCATAAATACAAAAACTTCTGACATAAACGACTAGATATTTTATTTAGTCAACTATTAATGTGTTTTCTTCTAAGTATGGAAAGTGAGCGAAAACTAACGAAACTCCCAATGATATTTTCAAGAAAAATCGATTCCCTATATCAACAAAACTGAGTTTGAAAGCTGAGAAGTGCAGAAACTGCTGACGGAAACGAACAGATATTTGATTTAATGAAATTTTTATGCATTTGGTCTAACTTTGTAAAATGAGCGAAAACAAACGAAACTCATAATGAATTTCTCGTGTAAAACCGAATCCCTTTATCAATAAAACTGAGTTTGGAACCTGAGAAATACAAAAACTGCTGACAAAAACGATAAAATATTTCATTTAATCAATTATTCACACGATTTCGTCTAAATACGAAAAGTGGGCGAAAACAAACGAAACTCGAAATAAATTTTCGTGAAAACCCAAATCACTGTATTAATAAAATTGTATTTTGAACCTGAAAAATACATAAACTTTTAACAGAAACGACTAGATATTTTATTTAATCAACTATTAACGTGTTTTTGTCTAAATATTGAAACTGGGCGAAAACTAACAAAACACCGAATAATTTTTTCGTGGAAAATGGAATCACTTTATCAATAAAACTGAGTTTGAAACCCAAAAATACAGAAATTTCTGATAGAAACGACCAGATAATTGATTTAATAAATTATATACACGTTTCATCTAAATATGGAAAGTGGGCGAAAACAAATGAAACTCGGAATGAATTTTTCGTGCAAAATTGGATCTCTTTATCAATAAATCTGAGTTTGTAAGCTGAGAAATACAAAAACTGCTGACATAAAAGGACCAGATATTTTATTTAATTAATTATTCATGCGTTTTCGGACTAAATATAGAAAGTGGGCGAAAACTGATGAATTTCCGAAAGATATGTTTCAAGAAAAATCGAATCCCAGTATTAATAAAACGGAGTTTGAAGGCTGAGAAGTACAAAAACTGCTGACAGAAATGACTAGATATTTGATTTAATCAATAATTCACGCGTTTTCGTCTAAATATGGAAAGTGGACGAAAACTGACGAAACTCCGCATGATATTTTTCATGAAAAACCTAATCCATGTACCAATAAAACGGGAGTTTAGAAGCTGAGAAAAAAGAAACTGATGACAAAAACGATTAGATATTTGATTTAATCATTTAATCACGCGTTTTCGTCTAAATATGGAAAGTGGGCGAAAACGATGAAAACTTGGAATGAATTTTTCATGAAAATCAAATCCTTTTATTAATAAAACTGAGTTTGGAAGATGAGAAATATGAGAAACTGCTGACAAAAAAATGGACAACATATTTCATTTAATCAATTATTCTCACGTTTTCGTCTAAATATGAAAAGTGGGCAAAATTTAACGAAACTCGAAATGAATTCTTCGTGAAAAACAGAATCACTGTATTAACAAAAACTATATTTGGAAGCTAAGAAATACAGAAACTTCTAACAGAAACGACTAGATATTTTTTATAATCAACTAATAACGCGTTTTCGTTTAAATATAGAAAGTGGGCGAAAACTAACGAAACTCCGAATGATATTTTCAAGAAAAATCAAATACCTATACCAATAAAACTGAGTTTGGAAACTGAGAAATGGGGAAACTTCTGACAGAAACAACCAGATATTTGATTTAATGAATTATTTTCGCGTTTTATTCTAAATATGGAAAGTGGGCTAAAACAAACCAAACTCAGAAATTCGTGGAAAATGGAATCACTTTATAAATAAAACTGAGTTTGTAGCCTGAGAAATATAGAAACTGCTGATAGAAACGACAAGATATTTGATTTAATAAATGATTTATGCGTTTCATCTAAATATGGAAAGTGGGCGAAAACAGACGAAACTCGGAATGAATTTTTCGTGCAAAATTGAATCTCTTTCTCAATAAAACTGAGTTTGTAAGCAGAGAAATACAAAACCTGCTGACATAAACGACAAGATTTTTTATTTAATTAATTATTCACGCGTTTTCGACTAAATATATAAAGTGGGTGAAAACGACGACTTTCTGAATGATATTTTAAAAGAAAAATCGAATCTCAATATTAATAAAACGGACTATGAAAGCTGAGAAATACAGAAACTTCTGACATAAACATAAACGACCAGATATTTTATTTAGTCAACTATTAACGCATGAGACTTTTCATGAAAAACGAATCCAAGTATCAATAAAACTGAGTTTAGAAGCTAAGAAAAAGAAACTGATGACAAAAAGACCAGATATTTTATTTGTTTAATAATTCACGCGTTTTCGTCTAAATATGGAAAATGGGCGGAAACTGATGAAACTCGGAATGAATTTTTTGGGAAAATCGAATCCATTTGTCAATAAAACTGATTTTGGAAGCTGAGAAATATGGAAATTGTGGAAAAAAACGACAAGATATTTCAATTAATCAATTATTCACACGTTTTCGTCTAAATACGAAAAGTGAGCGAAATTCAACAAAACTTGGAATGAATTTTTCATGAAAAACCGAATCACTGTATCAATACTGTGTTTGTAAGCTGATAAATATAGAAACTTCTGACATAAAAGGCCAAATATTTATTTAATCAACTATTAACGCGTTTTCGTCTAAATATGGAAAGTGGATGAAAACTACCGAAACTCTGAATGATATTTTTCAAGAAAAATCGAATCCTAGTATTAATAAAACGAAGTTTGAAAGATGAGAAATACAGAAACTGCTGACAGAAACGACCAGATATTTGATTTAATTAACTATTCACGCGTTTTCGTTTAAATATGGAAATTGGGCGAAAACTGACCAAACTCCACATGATATTTTTCATGAAAAACTGAATCAAGGTATCAATAAAACTAAGTTTGGAACATAAGAAATACAGAAACTGCTAACAAGAAACGACCAGATATTTGATTTAATGAATTATTTACGTGTTTGGTCTAAATATGGATAGTGGGTGAAAACAAACGAAATTCAGATGAAGTTTTCATGCAAAATAGAATCACTTTATCAATAAAACTGAGTATGGAAGCTGAGAAACATAAAAACTATGGACAAAAATGACAAGATAATTCATTTAATAAATTATTCACAAGTTTTCGTCTATATATGAAAAGTGTGGGAAATTTAACGAAACTTGGAATAATTTTTTTGTGAAAAGCCGAACCATTGTATCAATAAAACTTTGTTTGGAAGCTGATAAATCCAGAAACTTCTGACATAAACGACCAGATATTTATTTAATCAACTATTAACGGTTCTCGTCTACGTATGGAAAGTGTGCGAAAACTAACGAAACTCCTAATGATATTTTTAAAGAAAAATCGAATCCCTGTATTAATAAAACTAAGTTTGGAAGCTGAGAAATGCAGAAACTTCTGACAGAAACGACCAGATATTTGATTTAACGAAGCGTTTCATCTAAATATGGAAAGTAGGCAAAACCAAACGAAACTCGTAATGAATTTTTCATGGAAAATCGAATCCCTTTATCATAAACTGAGTTTAGAAGCCGAGAAATACAAAAACTATAGACAAAAATGACAAGATATTTCATTTAATCAATTATTCACACGTTTTCGTCCAAATAAGAAAAGTGAGCGAAATTTAACAAAACTCGGAATGAATTATCCGTTAAAAATCGAATCAGTGTATCAATAAAACTTTGTTTGTAAGCTGATAAATACATAAACTTCTGACATAAACGACCAGATATTTATTTAATTAACTATTAACGTGTTTTCGTCAAAATATGAAAAGTGGGCGAAAACTAACAAAACTCTGAATGATATTTTTCAAGAAAAATCGAATCCCTGTATCAATAAAACTAGGTTTGGAAGCTGAGAAATGTAGAAACTGCTGACAGAAACGACCAGATATTTGATTTAATGAACTATTTATGCGTTTCCTCTAACTTTGGAAAGTGGGTGAAAACAAACGAGACTCGGAATGAATTTTTCGTGAAAAATCGAATCTCTTTATTAATAAAACTGAGTTTGGAACCTGAGAAATACAGAAACTGCTGACAAAAACGAAAAGAAATTTCATTTAATCAATTATTCATACGTTTTCGTCTAAATATGAAAAGAGGGCAAAAAAACAAAACTAGGATTGAATTTTTCGTGAAAACCGAAATCACTGTATTAATAAAAGTGTATTTGGAAGTTGTAAAATACAGAAACTTCTGACAGAAACGACTAGATATTTTATTTAATCAACTATTAACGCGTTTTGGTCTAAATATTGAAAGTGGGCGAAAACTAACGAAAATTTAAATGATTTTTTTGTGGAAAGTCGAATCATTTTATCAATAAAACTGAGTATGTGAACTAAGAAATATAAATACTGCTGATAGAAACGACCAGATATTTGATTTAATAAATTTTTTAAGCGTTTCATCTAATATGGAAAGTGGGTGAAAACAAATGAAACTTCTGATATTTAAGCGTTTCATCTAAATTCCGAATTTTTCTACACGTTTGCGTTTCGTATAAATATGGAAAGTGGGCGAAAATTGACGAAACTCTGCTTGATATTTTTCATGAAAAACCGAATCCAAGTATCAATAAAACTGAGTTTGGAAGCTAAGAAAAAGAAACTTATGACAAAAACAACTAGATATTTTATGTAATCAATTATTCACTGCTGACAAAAACGACCAAATATTTGATTTAATGAATAATTTACGCGTTTCGTCTAAATATGGATAGTGGGTGAAAACAAACAAAATTCGGAATGAAGTTTTCATGAAAAATCGAATCCCTTTATCAATAAAACTGAGTTTGGAAGCAGAGAAATATAGAAACTGTGGAAAAAAGACAAAATATTTCATTTAATCAATTATTCACAAGTTTTCGTCTATATATGAAAAGTGAGGGAAATTTAACGAAACTCGTAATGAAGTTTTCGTGAAAAGCCGAACCATTGTATCAATAATACTGTGTTTGGAAGCTGATAAATACATAAACGTCTGTCATAAACGAACAAATATTTATTTAATCAACTATTAACAAGTTTTCGTCTAAATATGGAAAGTGAGCGAAAACTAACTAAACTCCGAATGATATTTTTCATGAAAAATCGAATCCACGTATCAATAAAACTAAGTTTGGAAACTGAGAAATGCAGAAACTACTGACAGAAATGACCAGATAATTGATTTAATGAACTACTTATGCGTTTCGTCTAACTTTGGAAAGTGGGTGAAATTTAACGAAACTAGGAATGAATTTTTCGTGAAAAACCGAATCACGTATCAATAAAACTGTTCGTAAGCTGATAAATACAGAAACTTCTGACATAAACGACCAGATATTTATTTAATCAATTATTAACGCGTTTTCGTCTAAATATGGAAAGTGGACGAAACCTAACGAAACTCCGAATGATATTTTTCAAGAAAAAATTGAATCCCTGTATCAATAAAACTAAGTTTGGAAGCTGAGAAATGCAAGAAACTTCTGACAGAAATGACTAGATATTTTATTTAATGAGGTGTTTCGTCTAAATATGGAAAGTGGACAAAAAAAACGAAACTCAGAATGAATTTTTCTTGGAGAATCGAATCTCTTTATCAATAAAACTGAATTTGGAAGCTGAGAAATACAGAAACTGTGGACAAAAACGACAAGATATTTCATTTAATCAATTATTTACAAGTTTTCGTCTCTATATGAAAACTGGGGGAAATTTAACGAAACTTGGAATGAATTTTTCGTGAAAAGCCGAACCATTATATCAATAATACTGTGTTTGGAAGCTCATAAATACAAAAACTTCTGACATAAACGACTAGATATTTTATTTAGTCAACTATTAATGTGTTTTCTTCTAAGTATGGAAAGTGAGCGAAAACTAACGAAACTCCCAATGATATTTTCAAGAAAAATCGATTCCCTATATCAACAAAACTGAGTTTGAAAGCTGAGAAGTGCAGAAACTGCTGACGGAAACGAACAGATATTTGATTTAATGAAATTTTTATGCATTTGGTCTAACTTTGTAAAATGAGCGAAAACAAACGAAACTCATAATGAATTTCTCGTGTAAAACCGAATCCCTTTATCAATAAAACTGAGTTTGGAACCTGAGAAATACAGAAAACTGCTGACAAAAACGATAAAATATTTCATTTAATCAATCATTCACACGGTTTCGTCTAAATACGAAAAGTGGGCGAAAACAAACGAAACTCGAAATAAATTTCCGTGAAAAACCCAAATCACTGTATTAATAAAATTGTATTTTGAACCTGAAAAATACATAAACTTCTGACAGAAACGACTAGATTTTTTATTTAATCAACTATTAATGCGTTTTTGTCTAAATATTGGAACCGGGCGAAAAACTAACAAAACTCCGAATAATTTTTTCGTGGAAAATGGAATCACTTTATCAATAAAACTGAGTTTGAAACCCAAAAATAAATGCTGATAGAAACGGCCAGATATTGATTTAATAAATTATATACACGTTTCATCTAAATATGGAAAGTGGGCGAAAACAAATGAAAAACGGAATGAATTTTTCGTGCAAAATTGGATCTCTTTATCAATAAATATGAGTTTGTAAGCTGAGAAATACAAAAACTGCTGACATAAAAAGACCAGATATTTTATTTAATTAATTATTCATGCGTTTTCAGACTAAATATAGAAAGTGGGCGAAAACCGATGAATTTTCGAATGATATGTTTCAAAAAAAATCGAATCCCAGTATTAATAAAACGGAGTTTGAAGGCTGAGAAATACAAAAACTGCTAATAGAAATGACCAGATATTTGATTTAATCAATAATTCACGCGTTTTCGTCTAAATATGGAAAGTGGACGAAAACTGACGAAACTCAGCATGATATTTTTCATGAAAAACCGAATCCGTGTACCAATAAAAATGAGTTTAGAAGCTGAGACAAAAAAACTGATGACAAAATCGATTAGATATTTGATTTAATCATTTAATCACGCGTTTTCGTCTAAATATGGAAAGTGGGCGAAAACCGATGAAACTTGGAATGAATTTTTCAGGAAAATCAAATCCTTTTATTAATAAAACTGAGTTTGGAAGCTGAGAAATATAGAAACTGCTGACAAAAATGACAACATATTTCATTTAATCAATTATTCTCACGTTTTCGTCTAAATATGAAAAGTGGGCAAAATTTAACGAAACTCGAAATGAATTCTTCGTGAAAAAACAGAATCACTGTATTAACAAAACTATATTTGGAAGCTGAGAAATACAGAAACTTCTAACAGAAACGACTAGATATTTTTTATAATCAACTAATAACGCGTTTTCGTTTAAATATAGAAAGTGGGCGAAAACTAACGAAACTCCGAATGATATTTTCAAGAAAAATCAAATACCTGTACCAATAAAACTGAGTTTGGAAACTGAGAAATGGGGAAACTTCTGACAGAAACAACCAGATATTTGATTTAATGAATTATTTTCGCGTTTTATTCTAAATATGGAAAGTGGGCTAAAACAAACGAAACTCAGAAATTCGTGGAAAATGGAATCACTTTATAAATAAAACTGAGTTTGTAGCCTGAGAAATATAGAAACTGCTGATAGAAACGACAAGATATTTGATTTAATAAATGATTTATGCGTTTCATCTAAATATGGAAAGTGGGCGAAAACAGACGAAACTCGGAATGAATTTTTCGTGCAAAATTGAATCTCTTTCTCAATAAAACTGAGTTTGTAAGCAGAGAAATACAAAACCTGCTGACATAAACGACAAGATTTTTTATTTAATTAATTATTCACGCGTTTTCGACTAAATATAGAAAGTGGGTGAAACCGACGACTTTCTGAATGATATTTTAAAAGAAAAATCGAATCTCAATATTAATAAAACGGAGTATGAAAGCTGAGAAATACAGAAACTTCTGACATAAACATAAACGACCAGATATTTTATTTAGTCAACTATTAACGCATGAGACTTTTCATGAAAAAACGAATCCAAGTATCAATAAAACTGAGTTTAGAAGCTAAGAAAAAGAAACTGATGAAAAAAAGACCAAATATTTTATTTGTTTAATAATTCACGCGTTTTCGTCTAAATATGGAAAATGGGCGGAAACTGATGAAACTCGGAATGAATTTTTTGGGAAAATCGAATCCATTTATCAATAAAACTGATTTTGGAAGCTGAGAAATACAGAAATTGTGGACAAAAACGACAAGATATTTCAATTAATCAATTATTCACACGTTTTCGTCTAAATATGAAAAGTGAGCGAAATTTAACAAAACTTGGAATGAATTTTTAATGAAAAACCGAATCATTGTATCAATACTGTGTTTATAAGCTGATTAATATAGAAACTTCTGACATAAAAGGCCAAATATTTATTTAATCAACTATTAACGCGTTTTCGTCTAAATATGGGAAGTGGACGAAAACTACCAAAACTCTGAATGATATTCTTCAAGAAAAATTGAATCGCAATATTAATAAAACAAAGTTTGAAAGCTGAGAAATACAGAAACTGCTGACAGAAACGACCAGATATTTGATTTAATTAACTATTCACGCGTTTTCGTTTAAATATGGTAATTGGGCGAAAACTGACGAAACTCCACATGATATTTTTCATGAAAAACCGAATCAAGGTATCAATAAAACTAAGTTTGGAAAAAAAGAAATACAGAAACTGCTAACAAGAAACGACCAAATATTTGATTTAATGAATTATTTACGTGTTTCGTCAAAATATGGATAGTGGGTGAAAACAAACAAAATTCAGATGAAGTTTTCATGCAAAATCGAATCCCTTTATCAATAAAACTGAGTGTGGAAGCTGAGAAATATAAAAACTATGGACAAAAACGACAAGATAATTCATTTAATCAATTATTCACAAGTTTTCGTCTATATATGAAAAGTGTGGGAAATTTAACGAAACTTGGAATAATTTTTTTGTGAAAAGCCAAACCATTGTATCAATAATATTGTGTTTGGAAGCTGATAAATACAGAAACTTCTGACATAAACGGCCAGATATTTATTTAATCAACTATTAACGCGTTTTCGTCTACGTATGGAAAGTGGGCGAAAACTAACGAAACTCCGATTGATATTTTTCAAGAAAAATCGAATCCCTGTATTAATAAAACTAAGTTTGGAAGCTGAGAAATGCAGAAACTTCTGACAGAAATGAACAGATATTTTATTTAATGAAGCGTTTGGTCTAAATATGGAAAGTAGGCAAAAACAAACGAAACTCGTAATGAATTTTTCATGGAAAATCGAATCCCTTTATCATAAACTGAGTTTGGAAGCTGAGAAATACAAAAACTATAGACAAAAATGACAAGATATTTCATTTAAGCAATTATTCACACGTTTTCGTCCAAATATGAAAAGTGAGCGAAATTTAACAAAACTCGGAATGAATTATTCGTGAAAAAACCGAATCACTGTATCAATAAAACTTTTTTTGTAAGCTGATAAATACAGAAACTTCTGACATAAATGACCAGATATTTATTTAATTAACTATTAACGTGTTTTCGTCAAAATATGAAAAGTGGGCGAAAACTAACCAAACTCCGAATGATATTTTTTAAGAAAAATCGAATCCCTGTATCAATAAAAACTAGGTTTGGAAGCTGAGAAATGTAGAAACTGCTGACAGAAACGACCAGATATTTGATTTAATGAACTATTTATGCGTTTCCTCTAACTTTGGAAAGTGGGAGAAAACAAAGAAACTCGGAATGAATTTTTCGTGAAAAATCGAATCTCTTTATTAATAAAACTGAGTCTAGAACCTGAGAAATATAGAAACTGCTGACAAAAACGACAAGATATTTCATTTAATCAATTATCCATACGTTTTCGTCTAAATATGAAAAGTGGGCGAAAACAAACGAAACTAGGATTGAATTTTTCGTGAAAACCCAAATCACAGTATTAATAAAAGTGTATTTGGAAGTAATAAAATACAGAAACTTCTGACAGAAACGACTAGATATTTTATTTAATCAACTATTAATGCGTTTTGGTCTAAATATTGAAAGTGGGCGAAAACTAACGAAAATCTGAATGATTTTTTCGTGGAAAATCGAATCACTTTATCAATAAAACTGAGTATGTAAACTAAGAAATATTAATACTGCCGATAAGAAACGACCAGATATTTGATTTAATAAATTATTTAAGCGTTTCATCTAAATATGGAAAGTGGGTGAAAAAAATGAAACTTCTGATGTTTAAGCGTTTCATCTAAATTTCGAATTTTTCTACACGTTTGCGTTTCGTATAAATATGGAAAGTGGGCGAAAAAAGGACGAAACTCTGCTTGATATTTTTCATGAAAAACCGAATCCAAGTATCAATAAAACTGAGTTTGCAAGCTAAGAAAAATAAACTTATGACAAAAACATCTAGATATTTTATGTAATCAATTATTCACTGCTGACAAAAAAGACCAAATATTTGATTTAATGAATAATTTACGCGTTTCGTCTAAATATGGATAGTGGGCGAAAACAAACAAAATTCGGAATGAAGTTTTCATGAAAAATCGAATCCCTTTATCAATAAAACTGAGTTTGGAAGCAGAGAAATATAGAAACTGTGGAAAAAAACGACAAACTATTTCATTTAATCAATTATTCACAAGTTTTCGTCTATATATGAAGAGTGAGGGAAATTTAACGAAACTCGTAATGAAGTTTTCGTGAAAAGCCGAACCATTGTATCAATAATACTGTGTTTGGAAGTTGATTAATATATAAACGTCTGTCATAAACGAACAAATATTTATTTAATCAACTATTAACGAGTTTTCGTCTAAATATGGAAAGTGGGCGAAAACTAACTAAACTCCGAATGATATTTTTCAAGAAAAATCGAATCCACATATCAATAAAACTATGTTTGGAAACTGAGAAATGCAGAAAACTAACTGACCGAAACGACCAGATAATTGATTTAATGAACTATTTATGCGTTTCGTCTAACTTTGCAAAGTGGGCGAAATTTAACGAAACTAGGAATGAATTTTTCGTGAAAAACCGAATCACGTATCAATAAAACTGTGTTTGTAAGCTGATAAATACAGAAACTTATGACATAAACGACCAGATATTTATTTAATCAACTATTAACGCGTTTTCGTCTAAATATGGAAAGTGGACGAAAACTAACGAAACTCCGAATGATATTTTTCAAGAAAAATTGAATCCCTGTATCAATAAAACTAAGTTTGGAAGCTGAGAAATGCAGAAACTTCTGACAGAAATGACTAGATATTTTATTTAATGAAGCGTTTCGTCTAAATATGGAAAGTGGACAAAAACAAACGAAACTCAGAATAAATTTTTCATGGAGAATCGAATATTTTTATCAATAAAACTGAGTTTGGAAGCTGAGAAATACAGAAACTGTGGACAAAAAGGACTAGATATTTCATTTAATCAATTATTCACAAGTTTTCGTCTATATATGAAGAGTGAGGGAAATTTAACGAAACTCGTAATGAAGTTTTCGTGAAAAGCCGAACCATTGTATCAATAATACTGTGTTTGGAAGTTGATTAATATATAAATGTCTGTCATAAACGAACAAATATTTATTTAATCAACTATTAACGAGTTTTCGTCTAAATATGGAAAGTGGGCGAAAACTAACTAAACTCCGAATGATATTTTTCAAGAAAAATCGAATCCACATATCAATAAAACTATGTTTGGAAACTGAGAAAATGCAGAAACTACTGACCGAAACGACCAGATAATTGATTTAATGAACTATTTATGCGTTTCGTCTAACTTTGCAAAGTGGGCGAAATTTAACGAAACTAGGAATGAATTTTTTGTGAAAAACCGAATCACGTATCAATAAAACTGTGTTTGTAAGCTGATAAATACAGAAACTTCTGACATAAACGACCAGATATTTATTTAATCAACTATTAACGCGTTTTCGTCTAAATATGGAAAGTGGACGAAAACTAACGAAACTCCGAATGATATTTTTCATGAAAAATTGAATCCCTGTATCAATAAAACTAAGTTTGGAAGCTGAGAAATGCAGAAAACTTCTGACAGAAATGACTAGATATTTTATTTAATGAAGCGTTTCGTCTAAATATGGAAAGTGGACAAAAACAAACGAAACTCAGAATGAATTTTTCATGGAGAATCGAATCTCTTTATCAATAAAACTGAGTTTGGAAGCTGAGAAATACAGAAACTGTGGACAAAAATGACTAGATATTTCATTTAATCAATTATTCACAAGTTTTCGTCTCTATATGAAAAGTGGGGAAAATTTAACGAAACTCGGAATGAATTTTTTGTGAAAAGCCGAACCATTGTATCAATAATACTGTGTTTGGAAGCTGATAAATACAAAAACTTCTGAAATAAACGACCAGATATTTTATTTAGTCAACTATTAACGTGTTTTCTTCTAAGTATGGAAAGTGAGCGAAAACTAACGAAACTCCCAATGATATTTTCAAGAAAAATCGATTCCCTATATCAACAAAACTGAGTTTGAAAGCTGAGAAGTGCAGAAACTGCTGACGGAAACGACCAGATATTTGATTTAGTGAATCATTTATGCATTTGGTCTAACTTTGGAAAATGAGCGAAAACAAACGAAACTCAGAATGAATTTCTCGTGTAAAACCGAATCCCTTTATCAATAAAACTGAGTTTGGAACCTGAGAAATACAGAAACTGCCGACAAAAACGATAAAATATTTCATTTAATCAATTATTCACACAGTTTCGTCTAAATATGAAAAGTGGGCGAAAACAAACGAAACTCGAAATAAATTTCCGTGAAAACCCAAATCACTGTATTAATAAAATTGTATTTTGAACCTAAAAAATACATAAACTTCTGACAGAAACGACTAGATTTTTTATTTAATCAACTATTAACGCGTTTTTGTCTAAATATTGGAACTGGGCGAAAACTAACAAAACTCCTAATAATTTTTTCGTAGAAAATCGAATCACTTTATCAATAAAACTGAGTTTGAAACCCAAAAATATAGAAATTGTGCTGATAGAAACGACCAGATAATCGTTTCATCTAAATATTGAAAGTGTGCGAAAACAAATGAAACTCGGAATGAATTTTTCGTGCAAAATTGGATCTCTTTATCTATAAAACTGAGTTTGTAAGCTTAGAAATACAAAAATTGCTGACATAAAAAGACCAGATTTTTTATTTAATTAATTATTCACGCGTTTTCGACTAAATATAGAAAGTGGGCGAAAACTGACGAATTTTCGAATGATATTTTTCAAGAAAAATCTAATCTCAGTATTAATAAGACGGAGTTTGAAAGCTGAGAAATGCAGAAACTACTGACAGAAATGACCAGATATTTGATTTAATCAATAATTAACTCGTTTTCGTCTAAATATGGAAAGTGGGCGAAAACTGACGGAACCCCGCTTAATTTTTTTCATAAAAAACCGAATCCAAGTATCAATAAACTGAGTTTGGAAGTTAAGAAAAAGAAACTGATGAAAAAAACAACTATGTATTTTATGTAATTAACGAACGTGTTTTCGTCTAGATATGGAAAGTGGGTGAAAACTGATGAAACTCGTAATAAATTATTCGGGAAAATCGAATCTTTTATCAATAAAACTGAGTTTGAAAGCTGGAGAAATACAGAAACTGCTGAGAAAACGAAGAGATATTTTATTTAATCAATCATTAATAATTTTTGTATAAATATGAAAAGTGAGC
Organism: Scalesia atractyloides; assembly: GCA_947069175.1. Lineage (NCBI taxonomy): Eukaryota > Viridiplantae > Streptophyta > Magnoliopsida > Asterales > Asteraceae > Scalesia > Scalesia atractyloides. The sequence continues at coordinate 46,920,764 of CAMTDV010000015.1, read as the reverse complement.
GAAATTTAACGAAACTCGGAATGAATTTTTCGTGAAAAACCGAGTCACATTATCAATAAAACTGTGTTTGTAAACTGATAAATACAGAAACTTCTGACATAAACGACCAGATATTTATTTAATCAACTATAACGCGTTTTCGTCTAAATATGGAAAGTGGACGAAAACTAACGGAACTTCGAATAATATTTTTCAAGAAAAATCGAATCCCTGTATCAATAGAACTGAGTTTGGAAGCTGAGAAACGTAGAAACTTCTGACAGAAACGACTAGATATTTGATTTAATGAAGCGTTTCGTCTAAATATGAGAGTGGGCAAAAACAAACCAAACTCGGAATGAATTTTTTGTGGAAAATCGAATCCCTTTGTCAATAAAACTGAGTTTGGATCTGAGAAATACAGAAACTGCTGACAAAAACGACAAGATATTTCATTTAATCAATTATTCACACGTTTTTGTCTAAATATGAAAAGTGGCCGAAATTTAACGAAACTCGGAATGAATTTTTGGTGAAAAGCTGAACCATTCTATTAATAATACTGTGTTTGGAAGCTGATAAATACAGAAACTTCTGACATAAACGACAAGATATTTTATTTAGTCAACTATTAACATGTTTTTGTCTAAATATGGAAAGTGGACGAAAACTAACGAAACTCCAAATGATATTTTTCAAGAAAAATCAAATCCCTATATCAATAAAACAAAGTTTGGAAGCTGAGACGTGCAGAAACTGCTGACGGAAACGACCAGATATTTGATTTAATAAACTAATTACGCGTTTCGTCTAACTTTGGAAAGTGGGCGAACACAAATGAAACTCAGAATGAATTTTTCATTAAAAATCTAATCCCTTTATCAATAAAACTGAGTTTGGAACCTGAGGAATACAGAAACAAATAACAAAAGCGACATGATATTTGATTTAATGAATTATCTACGCATTTCGTCAAAATATGGAAAGTGGGCGAATACAAACGAAATTCGGAATGAATTTTTCTTGAAAAAACGATAATAAAACTGTGTTTGGAAGCTGTTAAATACAGAAACTTCTGACATAAACGACCAAATATTTATTTAATCAAATATTAACGCGTTTTCGTCTAAATATATAAAGTGGGTGAAAACTAACGAAACTTTCAATGATTTTTCAAGAAATCTAATCCGTGTATCAAAGTTTGGAAGATGAGAAATGAAGAAAACTGCTGACAGAAATGACAAGATTTTTTATTTAATGAATTATTTATGCGTTTCGTCTAAATATGGAAAGTGGCCGTAAACAAACGAAACTCGGAATATATTTCGTGGAAAATCGAATCCCTTTAACAATAAAACTGAGTTTGGAACCTGAGAAATACATAAACTGTAGACAAAAACGACTAGATTTTTGATTTAATGAATTATCTACGCGTTTCGTTAATATTTGCAAAGTAGGCGAAAAAAACAAAATTCGGAATGAAGTTTACATGTAAAATTGAACCCCTTTGTCAATAAAACTGAGTTTGAAATCTGAGAAATAGAAAAACTACTTACAAAAACGACAAGATATTTCATTTAATCAATTATTCACGCGTTTTCATCTAAATATGAAAAGTGGGCGAAATTTAACGAAACTTGGAATGAATTTTTCATGGAAAACCGAGTCATTGTATCAATAAAACTGTGTTGGAAGCTGATAAATACATAAACTTCTGACCTAAACGACCATATATTTATTTAATCAACTATTAACGCATTTTTGTCAAAATATGGAAAGTGGACGAAAACTAACGAAACTCCGAATGATATTTTTCAAGAAAAATCGAATCCATGTTTCAATAAAAGTGAGTTTGGAAGCTGAGAAATGTAGAAACTGCTGATAGAAATGACAAGATTAATGAATTATTTGCGCGTTTTGTACAAATATGTAAAGTGGGCGAAAACAAACGTAACTCGGAATGAATTTTTCGTTTATCAATAAAAATTGAGTTTGGAACCTGAGAAATATAGAAACTGCTGTAAAAAACCACCAGATATTTGATTTAATAAATTATTTACGCGTTTCGTCTAAATATGGAAAGTGGGCGAAATGAAAAGAAATTCAGAATGACATTTTCGGGTAAAATCTAATCCCTTTATCAATAAAACTGAGTTTGGAAGCTCAGATATACAGAAACTGCTGACAAAAATGACAAGATATTTCATTTAATCAGTTATTCACACGTTTTCGTCTAAATATGAAAAGTGGGCGAAATTTAACAAAACTCGGAATGAATTTTTCGTGGAAAAGCGAATCACTATATCAATAAAACTGTGTTCGGAAGCTGATAAATACAGAAACTTCTGACATAAATGACCAGATATTTATTTAATCAACTGTTAACACATTTTCCTCTAAATATCGGAGGTGGGTGAAAACTTACGAAACTCCGAATGATATTTTTCAAGAAAAATCGAATCCATGTATCAATAAAACTGAGTTTGGAAGCTGAGAAATGCAGAAACTGCTGACAGAAACGACCCGATATTTGATTTAATGAATTATTTACGCGTTTAGTATAAATATTGAATGTGGACAAAAACAAACGAAACTCGAAATGATTTTTTCGTGGAAAATCGAATCACTTTATCAATAAAACTGAGTTTGGAAGCTGAGAAATATAGAAACTGTAGACAAAAACGACCAGATATTTGATTTAATGAATTATCTACACGTTTCGTCAAAATTTGGAATGTGGGCGAAAAAAATTCAGAATGAAGTTTTCGTGTAAAATCGAATCCCTTTGTCAATAAAACTGAGTTTGGAAGCTGAAAAATACAGAAACTATTGTCAAAAACGAAAAGATATTTTATTTAATCAATTATTCACACGTTTTGGTCTAAATATGAAAAGTGAGTGAAATTTAACGAAACTCAGAATGAATTGTTCGTGGAAAACCAAATCATTGTATCAATAAAACTGTGATTGGAAGCGGATAAATACAGAAACTTTTGACCTAAAGGACCATATATTTATTTAATCAACTATTAACGCATTTTCGTCTAAATATGGAAAGTGGACGAAAACTAACGAAACTCCAAATGATATTTTTCAAGAAAAATCGAATCCATTTATCAATAAAACTGAGTTTTGAAGCTGAGAAATGCAATAACTGCTAACAGAAACGACTAGATATTTGATTTAATGAATTATTTATGCGTTTCGTATAAATATGTAAAGTGGGCGAAAACAAACAAAACTCGGAATGAATTTTTCGTGGATAATCAAATCCCTTTATCAGTTTTACTGAGTTTGGAACCTGAGAAATATAGAAACTGCTGTAAAAAAGGACCAGATATTTGATTTAATAAATTATTTATGCGTTTCGTCTAAATATGGAAAGTGGGCAAAATGAAAGGAAATTCAGAATGACGTTTTCGTGTAAAATCGAATCCCTTATCAATAAAACTAAGTTTGGAAGCTGAGAAATACAGAACCTATATGAAAAGTGGGCGAAATTTAACGAAACTGAAATGAATTTTTCGTGGAAAACCGAATCACTGTATCAATAAAACTGTGTTTGGAAGCTGATAAATACAGAAACTTCTGACATAAACGACTAGATATTTATCTAATCAACTATTTGTCACACCCCGACCCGCAGCGGAAATAAGAGTCGGGGCATAATTGGGTTATCACCAAAGCACATGACATTTACTATTATGTTCCGTTATTAAATGAAGTCAAAGTTACATTTCTCAAATGTTCAAACATGTTCATTCATTACAAAGGAAAATAACCAAACATAATAATCCAAATACTAAATCGTGTTATTTCTTCTAATCCAGGTCCTACGTGTTCCTAGCTGCTGCTGGTTCACCTGTATCATGTGTAAAATGGGAGGTTTTTGGGTCAACATAAGTTGGCGAGTGAACCTTATAGATAAACATTTAATAATGACTTTCTGGTTAGTTTATCAATAAAATATTGTGCATAATCATAAAAGAGCATATGTATGAAATCAAGCAATGGCAACATCAGTTACAATTATAACATACATTAACAATCGATAGCATACATGAACATACCAACATCATATGATAATTAACATAAATGAACTGTGAGATCGAGGCTCAATCAAACGGAGCCGATCGTATTGCATGAACTGAAAATGTAAATTGAACTGTGCGCTCAAGGCTCAATCAAACGGAGCCGAGCGTATTGCATGAACTGAAAATGTAAATTGAACTGTGCACCCCAAGGCTTAATCAAACGGAGCCGAGCGTATTGCATGTATTGAAATGTAAATAAAATGACCGATCAAGGCTCAATCAAACGGAGCCGATCGTGCGGGCACGCCCTGATCAACCGCATGATAAAATGGGGATCAAACTCAACCTCGAGGGATGGGGAGCTACGGCCTCAGCAATTGCATGTACTGAAATAAGCAATTGCATGTACTGAAATAATAATTTGCAAACAATAATAACTACTTATCAGCAACAACTAACACACATGTCATGATATGATATATGCACAATAACTTAGTTATAATAAGTAGGTGAACAAGACACATGATACACCCCAAAAATGTGATTAAAACAGGGAATTTGAAGGGTTCACTCACATTGGGTGCGTTGGATTTGAGTTGGTGAGATGCGCACGATTTAGACGAAGCGAGTCAACGAGGAATCACTGACCTAAATAATAATGGGAAAAATATATTAAATGGATGGATTTTATTAAAGATTTTAATGGGATTTTTAGATATATTTTTGTGAGTTTATGGCTATTTTCTATCCTTAAAAATGTTATTTTTAAGTATTTTTAATTGATTTTTAATTTAAATTAAACAAATAAATATTTAAAAAAAATAATATTTTTTTTACTGTTTGACCGTTGACCGTTGACCGGTTCGGTCAGCGGTAATACTTGCGCCGAGCGGGATTCGAACCGGTGACCTTCCGTTCACGCGCACGTAGCTCTACCAACTGAGCTACGTGACTAACCCGTTAGAAATCCAGTTTTTATTATATTTATACACTTATTCGAATTTACCGAAAATTCCTTTATTTTGCAAAACGTTTTAATCTCATTGAACCGGTGTTTGTGACGGGACTCGATCGCGCGACGTGTAGTTTGTTTTGCACACAGTCCACCGCTGGACTGTGTGTCTAACCCGGTTATATTCTTGATTTATATTATACTTAACAACTACTCGTTTCAACCCGGTTAGTTTATGAATAAAAAGGAATGTTTATTACGCAGAGTGTGTGTAGTAAGGATCGAACTCGGGACTCGTATATAAACTTTGCACACAGTCCACCGCTGGACTGTGTGTCTAACCCGTTAAATATCCGAATTATAATTACTCTTATATTCTGAAACAAGTTCATCTTCTTCATCGGATTAAACTGTCAGCGTATTTCAACTGGTTAAGATTGATTCCGCGACTTTCAAAGATCTTAAACACTAATAGTAATTCAATAGTAAAGAATGGAAAGAGTTTAAAGACTAGGATTTACCGTTTGAAGATAAACACAGAAATCCGGCGAAAGTTTTGTCGGTACAGAAATTGAGCTCCGACTGTGGAAACAATTTACAGTGTGGGTCGATTATTTACAGAATTAAATCATCTAAACAAGGTTTAAATGAAGTGTAGGATGTCTTACCCCTTTCACAGTGAAACTCCGGCAATTTCAGGAACTTTCCGGCGAAAATGGGATTTCCGATAAATGTTGACTAAGATTGGTTCTGATGATGGAATTGTGTTAGAGATTGACTAATCACATGATTTAAACAAAAAGAGTTGAGGAATTTACCGTGAAAATGCAAGTCCCGGTTTTCCGGTGAGTTGCAGAAATTTTCCGGCGATCAAATTTAGAGGGTTTTACGGCTCAGAGTCTTGACGAAAATGAAATTGAGTGTTGATGTGGTAGTTATGAAACGCGCAAATGATCAGGACTTGGATTAAATCAGAGATTGGTACATTTTCGGTTACAAATACCGAAAGTGATGAGATCTTTAAGTTCAATCAATTAGGACTTATTTAGAAACCGATATTCATCGGTTATGAGCTAGTCAAACGAAGTCGAAAAGATTCAGAGTTCAATTTGCCGATTTCCGTTATTCAGATATCACTATCCGTTAATTCGTGTTTGTGTATAAAACTCAATTGTTTTCCTAATGTCAACAGAAAACAATTGGTGGCGGAGTGGTTTGGAGACGGAAAGATAAGTCGTTGTAGGCAGTTGACCCGGGTTTGAGTCCGGTCAGCTCCAAATATTTTTTATTTATTTTATTTTAACTTTTTATCAAATATAATTTTTATAGTTTAGTTTATATATTAATTATGTAACATTTAAACTCAAAATACTCATAAATACTTAATGTCATTTCATAACTTGGTATTTGATTACAAAACGGAGCGGGTTTTGGAGACCCGATTTATACAAATGTTACAGTATCCCCTACTTTTAGGAATTTCGTCCCGAAATTCAAACAGTTGAAGTAGTAGGGAAAAGATGAGGGTATTTTTCACGCATTGAGTCTTCACGTTCCCAAGTAAACTCAGGTCCCCGTTTCGACTCCCAACGTACCCTAACAATAGGAATGCGACTTCGACGTAGACGCTTTTCTCCATAGTCCATAATCTCTACTGGCCTTTCAATAAAATGCATGGATTCATCAATCTGAATATCCTCCAGTGGAATATGAAGATTCTCATCAGCGAGGCACTTCTTCAAGTTCGACACGTGGAATGTGGGATGAATTCTGTCGAGTTCTTCCGGTAGGTCAAGCTTGTAAGCTACAGGACCTACTCTTTCGAGTATCTTGAAAGGTCCTACGTAACGTGGTGCTAGCTTTCCCTTTTGACCAAAACGAACTACTCCCTTCCACGGTGACACTTTTAAAAGCACATGATCACCAACGCTAAACTCCAAGGGCTTCCGTCGTTTACCTGCGTAACTCTTTTGACGACTTTGAGCCGCTAGAAGATTGTTTCGGATTTGATGAATCTTATCTGTGGTTTCTTGGATCAATTCTGGACCAGTAATTTGTGCTTCCCCAATTTCGTGCCAACAAACAGGAGATCGACACTTTCGACCATATAAAGCTTCAAAAGGTGCCATGCCGATGCTAGAATGATAACTGTTGTTGTACGAAAATTCGACTAACGGTAGGTGGGCGTCCCAATTTCCCTTGAAGTCTATGACACATGCTCTAAGCATGTCCTCAAGGGTTTGAATGGTGCGCTCAGACTGTCCATCAGTTTGAGGATGATAGGCGGTACTGAGATCTAGTCGAGTGCCCATAGCGGATTGTACTGCCTGCCATGTTCGTGAGGTGAAACGACCATCACGATCAGAAATAATACTTAACGGAACTCCATGTCGGCTGACAATTTCGTTGATATAAATACGAGCAAGCTTTTCGTTCTTGAAATCTTCTCGAATAGGAATAAAGTGAGCTGATTTTGTGAGTCGGTCTATAATCACCCATATAGTGTCATACCCACTAGAAGTGCGAGGTAACCCGGTAATGAAATCCATGGTTATATTTTCCCACTTCCAGACAGGTATCTCTGGTTGGACCAGAAGTCCTGAGGGTCTTTGGTGTTCAGCCTTTACTTTAGAACAAGTGAGACACTTGGAAACAAAAACGGCAATATCTTTCTTCATTCCAGGCCACCAATAGGTGTACCGTAGGTCTTGATACATCTTATCGGCTCCTGGGTGTATAGAATATCGCGACTTATGGGCTTCATGCATGAGTGTTTCACGAAGATTGATATGGTTAGGAATCCATATACGATCTAGGTAATACAAAATACCATCAGATTTAGTTTCCAGCTTTAGCTCGGCTCCACAGGACATCTCCTTTTGTACATCTTCCTCTGTTATTGAAACGTGTTGAGCTTCTCGAATTTGATCCTTAATATTGGTTATAATTTGCGAACATAGAAGATGAATGGAGTTCGCATAACCCTTTCGACTAAGTGCATCAGCCACCACATTTGCTTTACCAGGGTGGTATCTGATTTCACAGTCGTAATCATTTAGGAGTTCGACCCATCTTCGTTGCCTCATATTTAACTCTTTCTGATTGAAGATATGTTGAAGACTCTTGTGGTCAGTGTATATTTCACACTTCGTACCATAAAGATAATGTCTCCATATCTTAAGAGCGAATACAACGACTCCAAGTTCAAGGTCATGAGTGGTGTAGTTCTTTTCGTGTGTCTTGAGTTGCCTTGAGGCATAAGCTATGACTTTCCCTCTTTGCATGAGAACGCAACCTAATCCTTGTCCTGACGCGTCGCAATAGACTACAAAATCATCACAACCTTCAGGAAGAGTGAGGATTGGTGCATCACAAAGTTTTCGCTTGAGAGTTTGAAAAGCTTCTTCTTGCTTGGGCCCCCATACAAATGGTTTCCCTTTATGGGTTAAAGCCGTTAGTGGCACCGCAATGCGAGAGAAGTTTGAAATGAATCGACGATAGTAACCAGCAAGTCCAAGAAAAGACCTTACTTCAGTTGGCGCACGTGGAGCTTGCCATTCCTGAACTGCTTTGATCTTTGATGGGTCCACATGTATTCCTTTGTCATTGACTATATGCCCGAGAAATTGCACCTCTTTTAACCAGAATTCACATTTAGAGAACTTGGCATAAAGCTTTTCCTTTTCTAGAAGTGCAAGAACAAGTCGCAGATGACGCTCATGATCAGCTTTGGATTTTGAATAGATAAGAATATCGTCAATGAACACAATAACAAATCGATCAAGGTAAGGTTTGCAGACTCTATTCATTAGGTCCATGAAAACAGCTGGTGCGTTGGTTAATCCAAACGGCATAACCATGAATTCATAGTGACCATATCGAGTTCGAAAAGCAGTTTTAGGGACGTCTTCTTCATGCACTCTAAGCTGATGATAGCCAGATCGAAGGTCGATTTTCGAAAAGCAACTGGCACCTTTTAGTTGGTCAAGAAGGTCATCTATACGAGGTAAAGGATATCGTTTTTGATAGTTAACTTGTTGAGCTCTCTGTAATCGATGCACATGCGAAAAGATCCATCCTTCTTCTTTACAAAAAGTACAGGTGCACCCCAAGGCGATGAGCTGGGGCGTATAAATCCCTTGTCAGTCAACTCTTGCAATTGACTGGCTAGCTCTTGCATTTCAGAGGGGGCTAACCTATATGGAGATTTTGCCACTGGTGTAGCACCAGGTATAAGATCGATACGAAATTCGACATCTCTGATTGGAGGAAGTCCTGAAATGTCGTCAGGAAAAACTTGTGGAAAATCTTTCACAACAGGAATATCTTCAAGTTTCTTTTCTGCGGTTCCCTTCTTGTTGATATGGGCTAAAAACGCGACATAATTCTTGCGAAGGTATTTTTGAGCTTGAAGGCAAGACATTAAGTTGAGTCCTTTCGCCGAGGTTTCTCCAATAATTCGAAGAGTCTGACCGTTTGAAAGAGGAATACGAATAAATTTCTCACGACATACAACTTCCGCATTATGCTGACTGAGCCAATCCATTCCGACTATGATGTCGAAACTTCCCAGCTTCATAGGAATAAGATCGATTGAGAAATCGTGGTCGTTTAGGGTGAGCGTACAGTTGCGTAAAATAGAGTCTAACGAAACTGGTTTTCCATCTGCAACTTCCACTGTTATGGATTCCGCGAGCTTATCTCGATTTTTACTTAAGATAGGTTCAAACTCTAATGACACGAAACTTCTATCCGCACCAGTATCAAATAACATAGAGGCATATCTACCATTTATAAGAAACGTACCGTTGACCACATTGCCGTCAGCTCTGGCCTGGTTTGCGTTAATATTGAAAGCCCTTCCCCTAGCAGGTGGAGGAGCTTGGTTCGCTTGATTCACAGGATTGGCTTGGGCCTGAGCATGAATAATATTAACCAGTCTTGGACATGTGTTCCTGAAATGACTTGGATCTCCACAATTGAAACATGCCCGCATAGGTTGGCCCATAGGGTAGTTGGGTTGATAGTATGTTTGGGCTAAATGTTGAGTGGGTGGGAATGGTTGTTGTTGTTGGGCTTGACCCATAAATTGTTGGTGGGTTTGGGTTATAGGTTGATGGCGGTTTGTTCGTTGAGGCGCGCGGCAGTGTTGAACAGTGTGTCCAGCGCGACCGCAGCTGGTACAGTATTGGCAAGGGTAGTCAGGGGAGTGGTGATACTGACAACGGTTACATTTTGGTAGTGGTCCTGTGTATGGTCTTTTGTATGGCGCGGGTGGAGGAGTGGCTTGAGTGATGGGTGCAGCAGGAACAGGGGTGTTGGTGTGGGTGACTGCAAAGTTCCTGTTGTTACGCTTCCTCTTGTTAGCAAATTTAGAGGAAGGAGTGTGGTGGTTTGAGGTTTGTCCCTCAGCAGGGGTTTTCTTCTTTTCTTCCTTGAACTTCCCATTGCGAATTCGGTTTTCGGTCAGTTCTGTTGCCAACTCCATGGCAGCTTCGAGTGTTACCGGTGAAACGCTGAGGACCGAATCTTGGATTTTCGAGGGAAGTCCTCGAATGTAATGTTCGATCAGACGGTAGGTTGGAGTGAATAAGTTTGGTACCATCTGGTTCAACTCCAAGAACCTTTTGTTGTAAGTAGAGTGATCACCATCTTTTTGCTTCAGGGCATGAAATTCATCTTCCAATTTCTTAATTTCACTCCTAGTACAGAATCGCCTAGTCATGATTTCCCTTAACTCCTCCCAAGTTAAGGCCATCGCATCTTCCGTTCCCCTCTTTCCTTTCTCCGTATTCCACCAAGTGAGAGCTACACCAAGTAGTCTCCCGGTGGCATAACGAACTTTGCGATCCTCAGGACAATCGCAGTTTAAGAAAACGTTTTCCATCTCCTCGAACCAATGTAGGAGGGCAGTGACTCCCTCAGTCCCTTCGAATTTTGGGGGATCGCAAGACTTAAAATGTTTGTAGGAGCATTTGATGGTAGGAGGGTCGTTGATGATCTGGTCCTGTTGTTGAGGAGGGTTAGTAGGATTTGCAGCAAGGGCTTGTTGTACTTGTACTACGATGTCAGGTAATATCGTGGCCATTTGGTTGGCGATATGAGTGGCCAAACGTTCCTGAGACTTTTCCGATTTCCTACTCCTTCGATGCGGTCTAGACGCCATCTACTGTATCATAAAATGAGAAGATTGTGAGTTTATGGTATCTTTTAGGTGTCATGTGTCTTTAAAAAAATGAAAATAACATAAATATCAATAATGCAACTACATCCGAAGGATGTCTTGGGTTCGCTCATGTTGGGCCTCAAATGTCCCCCATACCTTCACCTATATAGTCATGTGGGCCCCCATGGCTATTGGCTTGGTAGGATTCACATTAGTATTGGCAATTTAACACTCGCATCCCCCGAATGCTAACCACAAAATATGCTCATGAGATGTTTGGTCGGAACGTGTCCAGGTGTAGACACAATGACAACTCAAAGTGGGATTAGCTCTCACGACGTTTGGTATAGCATGCTTTGGCCTAATAGGTATTTAGTACTCTCATCGTTAGTCCCCAGGTAGGCAAACTGGTCCTTTATTTTGGATTTATACGAATGCCAGCCTAGACAGGACGTTCCGACTACCGGTACTAGTACCCTTCCAGTTACTACATGCCCGTCATGAGAACTCACTTTGATGAGATTTGAAAACACGAAAATCATTGTAAAATCAATCATGATGTGGTGTGTGCTTGCATGGATGTGATATGTTATGATCATACGATTTCATGATAGGCATTGTTTGATAATACATACTTATGAACATGCTTGAATAATATCAAATGTAACATTTAACATAAACATATAAACATCATGAAATTTGGCATATAACACACAAAATTCTTATAAGTTTCTAATCGACTATAGTATAGGCTCTAAGGGTCTAATAACCTATCCTATATTCCTATAGTCATGGCTCTGATACCAATCTGTCACACCCCGACCCGCAGCGGAAATAAGAGTCGGGGCATAATTGGGTTATCACCAAAGCACATGACATTTACTATTATGTTCCATTATTAAATGAAGTCAAAGTTACATTTCTCAAACGTTCAAACATGTTCATTCATTACAAAGGAAAATAACCAAACATAATAATCCAAATACTAAATCGTGTTATTTCTTCTAATCCAGGTCCTACGTGTTCCTAGCTGCTGCTGGTTCACCTGTATCATGTGTAAAATGGGAGGTTTTTGGGTCAACATAAGTTGGCGAGTGAACCTTATAGATAAACATTTAATAATGACTTTCTGGTTAGTTTATCAATAAAATATTGTGCATAATCATAAAAGAGCATATGTATGAAATCAAGCAATGGCAACATCAGTTACAATTATAACATACATTAACAATCGATAGCATACATGAACATACCAACATCATATGATAATTAACATAAATGAACTGTGAGATCGAGGCTCAATCAAATGGAGCCGATCGTATTGCATGAACTGAAAATGTAAATTGAACTGTGCGCTCAAGGCTCAATCAAACGGAGCCGAGCGTATTGCATGAACTGAAAATGTAAATTGAACTGTGCACTCAAGGCTCAATCAAACGGAGCCGAGCGTATTGCATGTATTGAAATGTAAATAAAATGACCGATCAAGGCTCAATCAAACGGAGCCGATCGTGCGGGCACGCCCTGATCAACCGCATAATAAAATGGGGATCAAACTCAACCTCGAGGGATGGGGAGCTACGGCCTCAGCAATTGCATGTACTGAAATAATAATTTGCAAACAATAATAACTACTTATCAGCAACAACTAACACACATGTCATGATATGATATATGCACAATAACTTAGTAATAATAAGTAAGTGAACAAGACACATGATACACCCCAAAAATGCGATTAAAACGGGGAATTTGAAGGGTTCACTCACATTGGGTGCGTTGGATTTGAGTTGGTGAGATGCGCACGACTTAGACGAAGCGAGTCAACGAGGAATCACTGACCTAAATAATAATGGGAAAAATATATTAAATGGATGGATTTTATTAAAGATTTTAATGGGATTTTTAGATATATTTTTGTGAGTTTATGCTTTTTTCTATCCTTAAAAATGTTATTTTTAAGTATTTTTAATTGATTTTTAATTTAAATTAAACAAATAAATATTTAAAAAAAATAATATTTTTTTTACTGTTTGACCGTTGACCGTTGACCGGTTCGGTCAGCGGTAATACTTGCGCCGAGCGGGATTCGAACCGGTGACCTTCCGTTCACGCGCACGTAGCTCTACCAACTGAGCTACGTGACTAACCCGTTAGAAATCCAGTTTTTATTATATTTATACACTTATTCGAATTTACCGAAAATTCCTTTATTTTGCAAAACGTTTTAATCTCATTGAACCGGTGTTTGTGACGGGACTCGATCGCGCGACGTGTAGTTTGTTTTGCACACAGTCCACCGCTGGACTGTGTGTCTAACCCGGTTATATTCTTGATTTATATTATACTTAACAACTACTCGTTTCAACCCGGTTAGTTTATGAATAAAAAGGAATGTTTATTACGCAGAGTGTGTGTAGTAAGGATCGAACTCGGGACTCGTATATAAACTTTGCACACAGTCCACCGCTGGACTGTGTGTCTAACCCGTTAAATATCCGAATTATAATTACTCTTATATTCTGAAACAAGTTCATCTTCTTCATCGGATTAAACTGTCAGCGTATTTCAACTGGTTAAGATTGATTCCGCGACTTTCAAAGATCTTAAACACTAATAGTAATTCAATAGTAAAGAATGGAAAGAGTTTAAAGACTAGGATTTACCGTTTGAAGATAAACACAGAAATCCGGCGAAAGTTTTGTCGGTACAGAAATTGAGCTCCGACTGTGGAAACAATTTACAGCTCCTACATATTGTATCTTATCGACGATCAGACGATGAAACAATGATTTGAATGAATTGTACTCTAGAACCATGACACAAGTAAGTGACTCACAATTTCCATATAGACGGTGCCACGACCTAAATTCTTTCACATCTAGTAATCTTGACGTACTAGAGTCTGGAATCTCTAACATAGTAAGATGGTGTTGGAATCTGTGTCGGATGTTGCATGGACGAGACATGTTTCTTTGATTTCTTTCTGCCAAAGCTTTTCATGTTGCGATGCTTATGATGGTTGTGTGACTGTTCATGAATAGAAGAAGAATAAAATGTCCATACATCTATGAGAATATGTTAACAATTTAGTCGATAGTGATCCCCGGAGAACGTCGTACTTCTCCTCCTCTCCCCTGAATTACCATTGGGCTATGGAGTCCAAGTATATACATACTATAGTATCCAATATTCACAAGGAATAATTGATGGTCCCTTCACACCCACTAAATGTTCTCGTTCAAATAAAGGCCTACTACAGGTGTAGAAAGGAGAATTTGTAATATATACTTGTGTTCATCTATTCGATTAGATACGAGGTGAATGTACAATTCTCTTATTAGCAACCAAGAGTTACATGGTAACCGGTGTAAACAGCCTCTCATGAGTCTAAGTGGGGTGGATCTTTATAAATCTGTAGAAGGTGTTGAACCACAAAACCTATCCCTATAATTTTGTTGGTATGTTCATTTGATTCCAGTTATGATCCTTGTGAGCGTATATTTGCGAAATACAAATTTGTCAAAGAATTCTATCCTTCTTTACGTCCTAGTTGTGGATTTTCTATTTTCGCCTAAACGAGAAATTGGATTAAACTTTTAACTAGGTCATTTTATATATATGTAAAAGCTCACTTCAGAAATCTGGAACAAACCCGATTAAATTAAGGATCCTAAAACTAAAATTCTGCATAAGGATTGAGTAATCCCAAGAGTGTCGTTGGGATGGAGTGACATCCTTTAGTATGGTAACCAAGTTAAATACGAACTAAACTAATAAACTTAATTGGTAAATTCTTGTCATTCCAGAAAAAGGTCAGGATGAATCATTCGAGTATCTCTTTTGTGTATCGTGTCAATCCAAAGAGGGAATCTTTCTAATAACCAAGTATTATATAGCTAAAATAAGAATTCCTGGTTCAAGAGAATTAAAGACGTCACAGTAGACTCTCTTCCCAACATGGAGAATTATTTTACATACATTACGAATTCTAAATACTACGATGTTTTGGTCGCTTAGACTCGGAGTTTCGGGAAAACTACTAATCGTAATGGGCAAACTAGATGGCAGCTGTACGGAAATTGAGAACTATTATAGTATCAATTCTTTCTTTCCCCTTGTAAAACTATCCTGATTGTGCCAGATTTTTGGTTACCATGGAATGGTTCATGAGATTTGAGAACGTCAAATCACGATAAGCCATCTTTTGATCAGTATGGGCAAGATTTCGCCTATGTATAACTTAACCTCTTGAGAATATACCGGAAGACGAATTATTCTTCTCATCCCCAAATGATTTTTCCTTATGGAATATTAGTAGAACGTATCTATGTTTCTAACCATGTGTGGGGTGCCACATTGATTGGGGGATCAGGACTCGATGACTCATTACCTAGTCATCTTTTACAAAATCATCGCTTCTACATGCAATTTCGGCTCCATAATTATGGCATCATTTTTACAATATGATCGTTAAACATTCCTCGTGCCTTAATATTGCTACACAATATAGTAGCATTGCAAGCGCGGTGTTACTCGATTTATAACCACATTGTTACACATTTTGTTACTCCTAGTTACATGGGATCTCGAAACAATTATTAGGGGATCGGTATTATAAAGTTGCTCTAGATTATTCTCTTTCGGTGAAAGGGATATGTTGAAGTAAGGAATGTAAACATGTCTGACATACCAAGTCGTGATCCAAGCTTCCAGAATTTGACTCAACCTTAAGTTATTATCCTACACATTCTTATATATGTTAACGACATAATCCAACTACTGGTGGATAATTCAAGCACACAGTCCATGTGGGTTTGTAAATCCATTAGTACTTGTTAGCACTTTCTACTACTATAGGAAACTTGGGCGCTTTAATGCCTTTTCCGGTTCATATTCTCAACCACGAGGTGAGAATTTTCATGGTTGGTTGTTATTAACAAGGAGTACTCGAACGAATGAAAATGGAGGGGATAATCTCCAGAAACTATAAGAAACAGATTCATCACCCCTATACAGGTACTCAGCATTTTGCTCACCAGTGTTGTGTTACGGCTAACTGTCAAAGGTTATCCATAATTCTTCTATATGGGGTTGTTCTAAAATTGTTAGACAACTATTCCAAACAAAGCGTATATCGTTTCCACGGTATTGGAAGTTAGTGGATTCGAAATGAACATAGTATTTACAATTAACTGCGAGCTAAAACAACGTACATAATTCTTCTCATATCATGAGTCCAACAAAACTCTCGCTTTTAAAGTGAAAATAATGACAAACTCTATTCGTAGCGATACCATAGGAATTGTGGATGGACAGATCAAGTGGCTACTTTGTAGTAGAAACCTAACCGCGGTATGGCGACAATACTAAACGGAAAGCTGGAACAAAACGTGTCAGTCTGATGACTGACACAAACATAAGTACTGAGCTTTCCAACTGATTACTAAACGAAATTTCAAAGATGAAATTCTTTTAATCGGGGGAGACCGTGACAACTGTAAAATCCCGGTAAACTCTAATCGTTGCTAGTTCGCGATAACCGGACACGATATGTACACGATGAAATTTGTTATAATTTAAGGATGGAAACATGTTATAATACGAATTCCAAAATGTACTTTATGTACATTAATTTGGATATGTAGTCATTTTTTATTAAATCAAATATCTAGTCGTTTATGTCAGCAATTTCTTTATTTCTCGTCTTCCAAATTCAGATTTATGATACTTGGATTCGGTTTTTCATGAAAAATATCATGCGGAGTGACGGTAGTTTTTGCCCACTTTCCATATTTAGATGAAAACGCATGAGTAATTAATTCAATCAAATATTTGGTCATTTCAGTGTATTTCTCAGCTTTCAAACTCTGTTTTATTAATACTGGGATTCGATTTTTCTTAAAAAATATAATTCGGAAATTCGTCAGTTTCCGCCACTCTCTACATTTAGTCGAAAATGCATGAATAATTAATTAAATAAAATATCTGGTCGTTTATGTCAGCAGTTTTTGTATTTTTAGCTCCCAACATAGTTTTATTGATCAAGAATTTCGATTTTGCACGAAAAATTCATTCCGGGGTTGGTTTTTTATCGCCCACTTTCCACATTTAGATGAAACACGTAAATAATTCATTAAATAAAATATCTAGTCGTTCTGTCAGCAGTTTCTATATTTCACAGGTTCCATGGTCAGTTTTATTGATAAAGGGATTCGATTTTTCATGAAAAATTCATTCCGAATTTCGTTTGTGTTCGCCCACTTTCCATATTTAGACGAAACGAGTAAATAATTCATTAAATCAAATATCTGGTCGTTTCTGTTAGCAGTTTCTGCATATCTCCTCTTTCAAATTTTGTTTTATTGATACAATGATTAGATTTTTCTTGAAAATATCATTCGGAGTTTCGTTTGTTCCGCCCATTCCCTATTTAGACCAAACGCGTAAATAATTCATTAAATCAAATATTTGGTCGTTTATGTTAGCAGTTTCTTCATTTCTCAGCTTCCAAACTCAGTTTTATTGATACAGGGATTCAGTTTTTTTGAAAAATATCATACGCAGCTTCGTTAGTCTTCGCCCACTTTCCATATTTAGACGAAAACGTGTTAATAGTTGATTAAATAAATATTTGGTCGTTTATGTCAGCAATTTCTGTATTTCTCAGGTTCGAATAGTTTTATTGATAAAGGGTTTCGATTTTCCTGAAAAAATCATTCCGAGTTTCATCAGGTTTCGCCCACTTTCCATATTTAGACGAAAACATGTGAATAATTTTTTAAATCAAATATCTAGCATTTTTTTTTGAGAAGTTTCTTTATTTCTCACTTTTCAAACTCAGTTTTATTAATACTTGGATTCGGTTTTTCATGGAAAATATCATGCAGAGTTTCGTCAATTTTCGCCCACTTTCCATATTTAGACGAAAACGCGTGAATAGTTAATTAGATAAAATATATGGTTGTTTCGTCAACAGCTTCTATATTTCTTAGCTTTCAAACTCCGTTTTATTAATACTAGGATTCGATTTTTCTTGAAAAATAACATTCGAAAATTCGTCAGTTTTCACCCACTCTCTACATTGATTCGAAAACGCGTGAATAGTTAATTAAATAAAATATCTGGTCGTTTTATCAGCAGTTTCTGTATTTCTAAGGTTACAAACTCAGTTTTATTTATAAAGTGATTCGAATTTCCACGAAAAAATCATTCTGAGTTTCGTTTGTTTTCGCACACTTTCCATATTTAGACAAAACGAGTAAGTAATTCATTATATCAAATATCTGGTCGATTCTGTCAGCAGTTCTGCATTTCTCAGCTTCCAAACTCAGTTTTATTGATGCAGGGATTCGATTTTTCTTAAAAAATATCATTAGGAGTTTCGTTAGTTTTCGCCCACTTTCCATATTTAGACGAAAACGTGTTAATAGTTGATTAAATAAATATATGGTTGTTTATGTCAGCAGTTTCTGTATTTCTCAGGTTCCAAAAATAGTTTTATTGATAAAGGGATTCGATTTTCCTGTAAAATTCATTCCGAGTTTCATCAGGTTTCGCCCACTTTCCATATTTAGACAAAAACGCGTGAATAATTGATTAGATCAAATATCAAGTCGTTTTTGTCAGCGGTTTCTTTATTTCTCAGCTTCCAAACTCAGTTTTATTGATACTTGGATTCGGTTTTTCATTAAAAATATCATGTAGAGTTTCGTCAGTTTTCGTCCACTTTCAGTTTTCGTCCACTTTCCATATTTAGACGAAAACGCGGGAATAATTAATTAAATCAAATATCTGTCCGTTTCTGTCAGCAGTTTCTAACTTTCAAACTCCGTTTTATTAATACTGGGATTCTATTTTTCTTGAAAAATATATTCGGAAATTCGTTAGTTTTCGCCCATTTACAATATTTAGTCGAAAATGCGTGAATAATTAATTAAATAAAATATCTGGTCGTTTTTATCATAAGTTTTTGTATTTCTCAGCTTCCAACCTCAGTTTTATTGATAGAGGAATTTGATTTTCACGAAAAATTTCATTATTTTCTCCCACTTTCCATATTCAGACGAAAACGCGTGAATAATTGATGAAATCAAATATCAAGTAGTTTTCGTCAGCAGTTTCTTTATTTCTCAGCTTTCAAACTAAGTTTTATTGATACTTGGATTCAGTTTTTCATGAAAAATATCATGGAGAGTTTCGTCAGTTTTCGTCCACTTTCCATATTTAGACAAAAACTCGTGAGTAATTAATTAAATCAAATAAAATATCTGTTCATTTCTATCAGCAGTTTCTGTATTTCTCAGGTTACAAACTCAGATTTATTTATAAAGTGATTTAATTTTCCCCTGAAAAAATCATTCTGAGTTTCGTGTTTTCGCCCACTTTCCATATTTAGAAAAAACGAGTAACTAATTCATTAAATCAAATATCTGGTCGTTTCTGTTAGCAGTTTCTGCATTTCTCAGCTTTCAAACTCAGTTTTCTTGATACATGGATTCGATTTTTCTTGAAAAATATCATTCAGAGTTTCGTTAGTTTTCGCCCACTATCCATATTTAGACGAAACGTGTTAATAGTTGATTAAATAAATATCTGGTGTATTTCTCAGGTTCGAAACATTGTTTTATTCATAAAAGGGATTCGATTTTCCTGAAAAATTCATTCCGAATTTCATCAGGTTAGGCCCACTTTCCATATTTAGACGAAAACGCGTGAATAATTGATTAGATCAAATATCAAGTCATTTTTATCAGTAGTTTCTTTATTTCTCAGCTTCCAATCTCAGTTTTATTGATACTTGGATTCGGCTTTTCATGAAAAATATCATGCAGAGTTTCGTCAGTTTTCGTCCACTTTCCATATTTAGACGAAAATGCGTGAATAATTAATAGAATTAAATATCTGGTCGTTTCCGTCAGCAGTTTCTAACTTTCAAACTCCATTTTATTAATACTGGGATTCGATTTTTCTTGTAAATATCATTCGGAAATTCATCAGTTTTCGCCCACTTACAATATTTAGTCGAAAACGCGTGAATAATTAATTAAATAAAATATCTGGTCGTTTTTATCAGAAGTTTTTGTATTTCTCAGCTTCCAAACTCAGTTTTATTGATTGATAAAGAGATTCGATTTTGCACGACAAATTCATGTCGAGTTTCGTTTGTTTTTGCCCACTTTACATATTTAGATGAAACGCGTAAATAATTCATTAAATCATATATCTAGTCGTTTCTGTCAGTAGTTCTGTATTTCCCAGGTACCATACTCAGTTTTATTGATAAAGGGATTCGATTTTCCAACAAAAAATCATTCTGAGTTTTCGTTGTTTTTGGCCACTTTCCATATTCAGACGAAACGCATAAATAATTCATAAAATCAAATATCTGGTCGTTTCTGTCAGCAGTTTCTGCGTTTCTCAGCTTCCAAACATCAGTTTTATTGATACATGGATTCGATTTTTCATGAAAAATATCATTCGTAGTTTCGTTAGTTTTCGCTCATTTTCCATATTTAGACGAAAACGTATTAATAGTTGATTAAATAAATATTTGGTTGTTTATGTCAGAAGTGTATGTATATATCAGCTTCCAAACACAATTTTATTAATACAGTGATTCGGTTTTTCTAGAAAAATTCATTACAAGTTTCGTTAAATTTCGCCCACTTTTCATATTAGACGAAAACGTGTGAATAATTGATTAAATGAAATATCTCATCATTTTTGCCAGCAGTTTCTGTATTTCTCAGCTTCCAAACTCAGTTTTATTGATAAAGGAATTTGCTTTTCATGAAAAAATTCATCACTTTTCTCCCACTTTCCATATTTAGACGAAAACGCGTGAATAATTGATTAAATCAAATATCAAGTCGTTTTGTCAGCAGTTTCTTTATTTCTCAGTTTCCAAACTCAGTTTTATTGATACTTGGATTCGGTTTTTCATGAAAAATATCATGCAGAGTTTCGTTAGTTTTCGTCCACTTTCCATATTTGGACGAAAACTCGTGAATAATTAATTAAATAAAAATCTGGTCGTTTCTGTCTGCAGTTTCTGTATTTCCCAGCTTTCAAACTCCGTTTTATTAAATTTGGGCATTTGAAAATTCTTCAGTTTTCGCTCACTTTTATTAATATTGGGATTCGATTTTTCTTGAAAAATATCATTTGAAAATTCTTCAGTTTTCGCCCACTCTCTACATTTAGTCGAAAACGCGTGAATAATTAATTAAATAAAATATCTGGTCGTTTCTATCAGCAGTTTCTGTATTTCTCAGGTTATGTAACATCTCAAATTTTACAACCCTTATGAAACGAGTATATGAAGTATTCGGGTTTTACCAAAATTTTGCGGATGACGATTTAAGACGCAGAAGGTGTGACTTAACGAAGAAAACTAGTTCAAGGGTTCGATTGTCATTATTTGAAATTATGTTATACAGCTTTGGGGACAATTTACATAAATGGATTGTGAGGGGCCATAGTGTAATGCTAGAATTTAAAAACAAAGTGTATCATTAAAAACCCTAAGCCATGTGGCTAGGTTGTTTACGGCAGAACGAAAAACACGAGAAAGAAAGAGAATCGAGCGAAGAGAGAAGAAGATTGGACGAGGGAAGGGGCGGTGACTCGGGTTTGTGGCTTCCAGTTGTGAATAAAGGTAACGTAATCTATCCTATATGGTTTACTTTGCGCTTTGGGATTTAATTAGTTTGGATTCGGTTATAGTTTTGGTGCAAATGGATGAAGGCGATGATGGTGAAGGGTGTCGTATACGGTTCTAATGTTGTGTGATGATGGTGTGCTTATCATGGGTTACACTAAGGGCAATGAAGAGGTATCATGGTGATGTGTGGTAATGTTAGTGTCGATGCGGTGACGGTGGTGTCGTGATGCAATGGTGACGACGATACGGCGATGGAGTGTGATGACGTGTAGCGAGGCATGAAGATAGATGGGAATGTTCTAGCGAAATGGTTGATGAGCGACGGTTGTAACACCCTAATCGCGTAATACAACAAGACGCGACGGAAATATCAGGGAGTCACGTTACAAATTGCTCAGCCACAACTGGTACTAAATTGTTTCATTATTATTACATTGTTTTACAATACAAAGAATACATGTAATTGCCTTTTGTTTAAAGAAGTCTAAAGCCCGGATGCATTCCTATGTGTAGCATGCTTGAATAATCGTCAACTTGAAACATATGTGAAAAAGAGACGTCAACAAACAATGTTGGCGAGCACATAGTTTTGTTGGCCAAATAAATGGCAAAAGGTTTTGTATTGAAATTCTTTGACAACTATGAGAATTGCCAATTGTAAATCGACTCGTTTTAGCCAAGGAATGGCGAAAAGTTAGCTTTGCAATACATTAACTTGATTATGAAACTTGTGACAAAAGAGTTTTGTATATGGCATTATGATCATTACTAAATAATTGATGTCTTTGAAAAATTGTACTTTGTTCTTTGTGACCATATTGAAATCGTCCATAAACTTGTAAGTATGTTATTAAAATCCAATCAAGGATTTCGATAATAATACTGTAATTAGTCATAACTCGTGTGAGTATTAATTGAAATCAATCAATGATTTAATATAATACTAAATATCCTTCTAAGAATCTATCATACAGATCATGAAAGGATTCTTTAAGGATTTGGATATCGAACATTGAAATCAGTCGTACACAAAATCCTAAAGTGACTCGAATAACGCTACAAGAGTAATGCAATAAGAACACTTATATATAGGAAGTACCAGCGGCGTATCCACCATGTTCTTATGGTATTACACTTGTTTCATTATCATAATCACAACTAACCACATAAACACATAATCGTCACTTGTCACTTGTCTTGTCAACTTGTATCACATATACGCATTAAAGTACGGAGAATCCAATCAAGGACTACCAATTAGTACCTTAAACATTCCACACATAGCTAACTATAAAGATAGGTAGACGTAATAGGAAATAAGCCTTGTCACATTGTCTTGTTAATTTGTATCACATATACGCATTAAAGTACACATAATCCAATCAAGGACTACCAATTAGTACCTTAAACATTCCACACATATCTAACTATAAAGATAGGTAGATGTAATAGGAAATAAGCCTTCTCACATTGTCTTGTAAACTTGTATCATAAAATCATAATCCTAATGGTGACTTGGAAGGCTACGAAGGGTAATACAATAAATGAGTGTAGCAATGTACTCGCCTGGGATAGCGTATAGATCTTATTCAAATGATATAACAAAGCTCAAAGGATCAAGAGTTCAAGTGTTGAAGTGGTTCCTAGTGTATCGGATAAATATAATGTTAGTGTCGAAACTTGAAAACGAGAAATCGGATAGAATGAAGGATATAAACAAAACAAGAGTTGGATCTTCTATAATATGGTTCATATTACCTAACATTCTGATTTGGAAGCATTTCAAAAGGTTTTGGCTTGATACGGCTAGCTATAGTGGTTTATGTCACTTTAACGGGTCATAAACGTCACTAGGGGTTCGGATGGTAAAATATGTCCTATAACAAGTCTAATATGTCAAAAACTAGTTTATTTAAGTTGTGAAATCAGTTTAGATGTCAAAATAATGTTTGTATATGTTTAAAACTAATTTATGTGTAAAAAGGGCATTTTCGGCATCTTAAAGAATACATAGTCGACTTGTCATTTGACTATCCAAATGGTATGACCATAAGGTATAACCTCAGAGAGTTATTCCCTATGATATTATGGTCATAATAATGGTTTTGGTTGGATCCTAAAGTTGACCAAATGGGTCAGATTTGAAAGTCAAAGCGGTGGTCAAACCGCTAGGCTTTTTGACTCTAAATAGGAAATTTAACAAAGGCAAATAATTTGACATGTTGCGACATGTCTAAATAAGTTTATAAAAGTATTTTGGCATCAAAACAACCTGTTTTGATACCCGAAAACAGATCTGTTGCAAAATGCGCAAAATCACATTTTGACCGAAACTTTGACTTGTCAAAATAACAAGAAATGGTGGGAATCAGTAGGCATGATTTTTAGGGATCATAACCACCTTGATTACCATCATATTGCAAGTTTCAATTGAGCTATATCTTGATCAATTCATGATCAAAACTAAAAGTCAAACAGAAAGTCAAACTGCTTGATTTTTAGTTCATTTAAGCTATAATAATTGAACAAGTCCTGAAGGAACACTTACAAACACAAGGGAAATGATCAAGAACACCAGAGAAAGCTCTAAGATGATAGAAATTCGGATTTGTGGCTGATCAAAGCATGAAGGTGACCAAAAGTTTCAAAAATGGACTTGAAATTGGTATTTATAATGATCAAATCATCACCAAATCTTGACATGTGTTAGGCTAGGTGTTAGAGCTTTGATTAGTGTCCAATTAGGTGTCCAAAAGAGAAGTGGCAAAAACCCGTGTGCTTAGTGTCCCCAAAGAACAGGTTGTTGCCAGCTATAATTTTCTGTGTCTGACAGCTTCTCGCGGGCCGCCATCCATTTAGGCTAAGGGGCTCGCGCCCCGCCAGAAGCCAAAATAGCAGAATTGGCAGAAATGGTCCCTGCAGCCTTTAAACTTGTTTTTCGACGCGTTTTAGCACTATTAACACCTGTCAACCCAATTTTTAAGCTTTATAAGGACAATAAAGCATAGGAAACTTGAAATATGTCCAAAAATCTTCCAGAAGTCAGTTCGTTTGATCGTACGGTCGGGGTTTTCGGTTAATTACGACGAAAAGGGTAACGAACGCGTGTATGACCGTAAATGCGTAAGGAATGGCATTTTTGCATTCAAATCACTAAATATGATATTTCAATGATTAAAATTTTTTTTGGATGTCCGTACATGTTTCGGAAGCGATTTACGCATAAAGGCATAGTTTCGCAAAATTTGCAAAATAGCCGATGAAGGTACAAAAGTGTGATTTTGCCATACCGAAGCCCTCAAAACTTATTTCTAAGTTATGTGAAGGATATTTAAGGTATGCTAGGCTTGTGTTCTTATTCCGGAGAGTGTGTCACTGCGAGAATCGGTAGACTTTCGTAGTTTGTCGTAATTAGTCCCTGTGATCAAATAAGCTTGTTTTTGACACATCAAACCCTCCAAAACTTATTTCTAAGTTATAAAAAGGTTATTTAGGGTGTGATAAGCTTGTGTCATTGTCTCAGAGTATACTTCGTGTTAAACGGCCTTCGTTGGCGTACCGGTTTACGGTTTTGCTTATAGAAGCTGTATAGGAATTTGAAATCGATCAAGGACTGAATATGTGAATTTGTTTTTGAAAAAAATCGTTTTTAATCTGTAAAATGATTAAATGTCTCAGGTGTCACAGTCTCCCCTACTTTAGGAAATTTTGTCCCGAAATTTATTCGAAGGAGACCGTGGAGTGTGATTGAAACAATTAGCTAATAACAAGGCTCGAGATTCCAAAGATGCGGAGTATCATTTGGTTTTGGGAATGTTTGGGGGATCCAAAGCGTAATCGTATTTATTCAAAATATCTCAAGGTATTCAGAACCTTTAGAACTTTTGAATCTTTAAGGCGTCATCGATTGTGTAAAAACGGCATTATGTTATACTACGTCTTTAGTGTAAATCCTAGCAACAAAAAGGGGTGTACATTCAAGCCTGGCCATACGTACACGGTTTCTAACATCCCACGAGGTACATCCCATGTAACATGAGCATCTCATGCATAGGAGACGGGTCAACACACCTATGGCATCAAAATCGTCACCTTTAACACCATAATATACTCCCGGTCGGCTCGAATAGAGTTAATGAATGTACTCGTCAATCATCCATTGCATTCAATAACCAAATAACAAATAGTCACATAATCACATAATGGTCCAAGATAACATAAAACCTTTAAGTGATCCTGGTAACGTTCCGAAGAATAACACAATAAGAACACTTATATATAGGAAGTACCATCGGCGTATCCACTGTGGTCTTATTGCGTCATACCCTTCCCGTTACCTAATCACTCTAGATTTTATGCCACCATCTTAACAAAGCTTACTATGATTCTCATGTGTCGATCCTCGTAATTAAGTGTGCACCCATAATTACGCGTTTCATCACATGGTCCACATAGCTCCTCTTTTTAAGTAAGGGAAACAGAGAATAAGGTCGAAACAATAACTAAACCAGATAATCATCGTCATAACACAATATTGACATCAAACATACATCGTCATAACATAGTAATTATTGAATTTGGGAGTGTTTCATACTAGAAATGATGACACTGCTTGTTATGCATACCACAAAATTAGTAGCAGGTATTTCATTCTAGTATAAATATTAATATATGTTTCACACTAACCGAACTGGTAGTATGTATCATATACTAAACGAATATGTATTTGTAAATCGTATGCTAAGTCAGCATGCGAAGCAACATCGTATTCATGTACTATACATAATAGGTAACCAAACCATATATGTACCGTCATGAAAACAAAGGTAGAAGTAATAGGCACATAGTATTCGTAGTGTTTGTTTTGCAGCGATTGTACGAATGCACTAGTGTGCAAATCATAATATGCTATTCTTGCTAGATTTAGTTCCTAATAATAAGAACAGAATCCTCGAAGTGGGTATGTAGTTGTAAATTTCACATAGTGTATTCATATTGAAATTTGTAACTGGAACGCGAATAAATGAAGGAAACTTCTTGATATTCATATTGTCATTACAAACACAGTTGAAATATCGTTCATAGTTTCTAGATAACATAAGGGAAACGTAAAGGTTCAAATGATCATGAGTGCTTGATCGTCAGCTTGAACCTCATTGACATTGTACATTTGCCCGTTAGCATTTGCAAGCCTAGGGTAGTTTCGCTTGAAATGATTTAAATCACCGCAATTGAAACATGCTCCAGCTGGATATCGAGGTCGTGTCTGAGTAGGGGTAGCTTGATTTCGGATGCGACAGGTCACAGATAGATGCCTAAAAAGACCACAGATTGTACACTGGCGGCATGGAGAATTTGTTGGGTGGTGATAGTTGCAATGATTGCACCGAGGATGTTTCCTACGATAAACCCCCCTAACGGGTATGGAGTTGAGTGGGATTGGTGCAGGGATTGCATAATTCCTTGAAGTCTTGCGCTTCTTAGAATTTCTGGAAGATTCACCCGTTGTTTCTTGCGTAGCTCGTTTCTTGTCTCCGGTTTGAAAAAGTTTCCCTTTCCTGACCTGGGAGTTGGTTAGGGTGGCAGCTAATTCTTTAGCCTCCCTAAGTGTCGCAGGTCTGCTGCCAGTGACAATATCTTGGATTGGGTCAGGTAGGCCATCAATGTATTTTTTCAATGGCCCGATCCCATGGTGTGACCATAGTGGGGCAGAGTAAGCTCAATTGTTCAAGCCGGTCAGTGTAGGCAAGGTTTTCCCCACTGTCCTGTTTGAGATAGTAAAATTCGTTTTTGAGTGCCCTTATTGCATGTCGTGGGTAGAATTCTTTCATCATAAGATTCCTGAATTCTTCCCATGTTTGTGCCATAGCTACTTCTGCACCTCTGTACCTCATGATTCCATTCCACCAAGTGAGTGCTCTCTTTTGGAAAACACTCGAGGCAAACTCTACTTTGCGCTCACTAGTACACTGAACATGGCGGAATGTGCTTTTACTCTCAAACCATTGTAGGAGCCCAATTGCTCCTTCAGACCCATTAACTTGAGTGGTTCAGCCGAGTTAAATTGTTTGTAGTTACATGGTGTAGGAAAATTGTTGTCGTTATTGTTGTTGTTTTGATTAACTTGGGTCACAATGTCTGAGAGTATAGGAGCCAAATTCTGGGCGATCATTGCTGCCATTTCAGCGTACCAAGTAGTGCCACGGTGACGAGACATCTTGCAGAAATAGCTACAGTAAAAACAAATTAGGCGAGATTTCGTAAGATTGTTGTAAGTTTAAAACACCATAATAAATTGAAAATTTGGATTTGGCATTTGTTTAAAAGATCGTCTTCTTGTCCTTGGGAAAATTAGTGTTGTAAATTATGTCTTGAAATTGCTTGAAAATAAACTTTTGTTATATTTTCGGATAAGAAGATACAAACCAAATTAATGGTTTGTGTTATAAATTCTTTACCATTTAAAATTTTAGTATTTTTAAGATAAAAACTTACAATCTATTTTTAGTTGAGTATATTTTTAAAATAAAGAAACTTTTGTGGATTTTATTTGAAAAATCTCATCCAAATGATAAAAATTTTGAAAATTTTGAAGGTCAAAAACTGGTATTGGAAAATAGAGTAGGATTGTAAAGTGTCGTGAGATGAAAATGAAATTTGTTTTGTGTGTGTTGAATATTGTCGTAACATATTACCAAAGGTAACATGTCGGAGTATTGTCATATAGGTAGTAGTAAATCGTTCGACTGATCAAGGTAGATGGGTTTTCATAATGTTCCGAGAAGTCATGCTTTAGCCTATAAGTGAACACTCACCCTAAGAATTCCCAGGTAAGAGTAACTGGTTCGATAATGCGGATTTGTACGAACATTCTAGCTTTAGACAGAAAACTCGAGGTACAGGCGTTCACCCTTCCAGATTGCATGAGTTCACATTAATAAACCCAAGATTTTGACAAAAATGTTTGAGAGTAAAACACTTTGAGAAATCCTTTTTTTTGATAACTTGTTTGAGATAAATGAGTCGAGAAATATTCTTGACAAAAACTTTGAGAAAGTGTTTCGATAAACCTTTTGATAAATTGTTTAAGATAATTAGATTGAGAAACATTTTGTTGAGTGCGTTTGAGGAAACATTTTTGAGAAACCTTTTTGATAAAACACTTGAGAGGAATACGTCGAGAAATATTTTTGACAAAAAAGTTTGTGAAAATATTTGAGAAATACTCCGTTGAAAATGTTTTGAAAGAAAAACATTTTGGGAAATTCCTTAAGGCGTAATGCCTAAGGATTTAAGATAAACCATCTAAGGATAGATGATTTATGAATCATAGAGTAGTTGTGGCACGAGTAAGGATGAAGATTAGGATAGAAATCCTAAGCCTACTCATGTTCGGGTCCCTAGAAGGGTTATAGACTAGGTTAAAGGCAATCTATTAACGTAATTCCCTATAACCAGTGCTCTGATATCAATCTGTAGCACCCTAATCGCGTAAGACAACAAGACGCGGTGGAAATACCAGGGAGTCACGTTACAAATTGCTTAGCCACAACTGGTACTAAATTGTTTCATTATTATTACATTGTTTTATAATACAAAGAATACATGTAACTGTCTTTTGTTTAAAGAAGTCTAAAGCCCGGATGCATTCCTATGTGTAGCATGCTTGAATAATCATCAACCTGAAACATATGTGAAAAAGAGACGTCAACAAACAATGTTGGCGAGCACATAGTTTTGTTTGCCAAATAAATGGCAAAAGGTTTTGTATTGCAGTTCTTTGACAACTACGAGAATTGCCAACTGTAATCGACTCGTTTTAGCCAAGTAATGGCGAAAAGTTAGCTTTGCAATACATTAACTTGATTATGAAACTTGTGACAAAAGAGTTTTGTATATGGCATTATGATCATTACTAAATAATATTCATGCCTTTGGAAAATTGTACTTTGTTCTTTGTGACCATACTGAAATCGTCCATAAACTTGTAAGTATGTTATTAAAATCCAGTCAAGGATTTCGATAATTGTACTGTAATTAGTCATAACACGTGTGAGTATTAATTGAAATCAATCAATGATTTAATATAATACTAAATATCCTTCTAAGAATCTATCATACAAATCATGAAAGGATTCTTTAAGGATTTGATATCGAACATTGAAATCAGTCGTACACAAAATCCTAAAGTGACTCGAATAACGCTACAAGAGTAATGCAATAAGAACACTTATATAGGAAGTACCAGTGGCGTATCCACCATGTTCTTATGGTATTACACTTGTTTCGTTATCATAATCACAACTAACCACATAAACACATAATCGTCACTTGTCACTTGTATTGTCAACTTTTATCACATATACACATTAAAGTACGAAGAATCCAATCAACGACTACCAATTAGTACCTTAAACATTCCACACATATCTAACTATAAAGATAGGTAGACGTAATAGAAAATAAGCCTTGTCACATTGTCTTGTCAATTTGTATCACATATACGCATTAAAGTACACAGAATCCAATCAAGGACTACCAATTAGTACCTTAAACATTCCACACATATCTAACTATAAAGATAGGTAGATGTAATAGGAAATAAGCCCTGTCACATTGTCTTGTCAACTTGTATCATAAAATCATAATCCTAACGGTGGTTTGGATAAGGCTACGAAGGGTAATACAATAAGCACACTTATATATAGGAAGTACCAGCGGCGTATCCACCATGTTGTTATTATATTACTCTAGTTTCGTTATCTAAATCACCAACAATTCTACACATAAACCGATTGTTCATCGTTCATTGTTCATCGTTCATCATTCATTGTTCATTTCGTTCATCGTTCATCGTTCATTGTTCATCGTTCATTGTTCATCGTTCATTGTTCATTGTTCACCGTTCATTGTTCCTTGTAAAGCACTTCTTAGAAATCTTACTATAAAGATAGAAAGATTTTAGAGCGTACTTCAGACATCCTTTGAGAATCTAACTATGAAGATAGAAAGATTTTACAAGGATATAGGCCCTAAAAGACCTCTTTAAATATCGTACCATCATTCGTCATGTTGCATAATCGGAAATAACAAACAAAAAGCACTTAGTAAACATATACATGCCACACATTTAAGAAAAAATGATTACACATATGAATCACCCCAAAAGCATTTGGAAAACATAAAAGAGGGTAGCAATGTACTCGCCTGGGATAGCGTATAGATCTTGTTCAAATGAATAACAAAGCTCAAAGGATCAAGAGTTCAAGTGTTGAAGTGGTTCCTAGTGTATCGGATAAATATAATGTTAGTGTCGAAACTTGAAAACAAGAAATCGAATAGAATAAAGGATATAAACCAAACAAGAGTTGGATCTTGTATAATATGGTTCATATTACCTAACATTCTGATTTGGAAGCATTTCAAAAGGTTTTGGCTTGATACGACCGCTATAGTGGTTTACGTCACTTTAACGGGTCATAAACGTCACTAGGGGTTCGGATGGTAAATTATGTCCTATAACAACTCTAATATGTCAAAACCAGTTTATTTAAGTTGTGAAATCAGCTTAGATGTCAAAATAATGTTCGTATATGTTTAAAACTAATTTATGTGTAAAAAGGGCATTTTCGGCATCTTAAAGAATACATAGTCGACTTGTCATTTGACTATCCAAATGGTATGACCATAAGGTATAACCTCAGAGAGTTATTCCCTATGATATTATGGTCATAATAATGGTTTTGTCCGGATCCTAAAGTTGACCAAATGGGTCAAATTTGAAAGTCAAAGTGGTGGTCAAACCGCTAGGCTTTTTGACTCTAAATAGGCATTTTAACAAAGGCGAATAATTTGACATGTTGCGACATGTCTAAATAAGTTTATAAAAGTATTTTGGCATAAAACAACCTGTTTTGATACCCAAAAACAGATCCATTGCAAAATGCGCAAAAATCGCATTTTGACCGAAACTTTGACTTGTCAAAATAATAAGAAATGGTGGGAGTCAGTAGGCATGATTTTAGGGATCAATTGAGCTATATCTTGATCAATTCATGATCAAAACTAAAAGTCAAATAGAAAGTCAAACAGAAAGTCAAACTGCTTGATTTTTAGTTCATTTAAGCTATAATAATTAAACAAGTCATGAAGGAACACTTACAAACACAAGGGAAATGATTAAGAACACCAGAGAATGCTCCAAGATGATAGAAATTCGGATTTCTGGCTGATCAAAGCATGAAGGTGACTAAAAGTTTCAAAATGGACTTGAAATTGGTATTTATAATGATCAAATCATCACTAAATCTTGAAATGTGTTAGGCCAGGTGTTAGAGCTTTGATTAGTGTCCAATTAGGTGTCTAAAAGAGAAGAGAAGTGGCAAAAATTCGTGTGCTTAGTGTCCCCAAAGAACAGGATGTTGCCAGCTATAATTTTCTGTTTCTGATGGCTTCTCGCGGGCCGCCAGCCGTTTAGGCTAAGGGGCTCACGCCCCGCCAGAAGCCAAAATAGCAGAATTGGCAGAAATGGTCCCTTCAGCCTCTAAACTTGTTTTTCGACGCGTTTTGGCACTATTAACACATGTCAACCCAATTTTTAAGCTTTATAAGGACAATAAAGTATAGGAAACTTGAAATATGTCCAAAAATGTTCCAGAGGTCAGTTCGTTTGATCGTACGGTTGCGGTTTCCGGTTAATTACGACGAAAAGCGTAACGAACGCGTGTATGACCGTAAATGCGTAACGAATGGCATTTTACATTCAAATCACTCAAATATGATATTTCAGTGTTTAAAAATTTTTTTGGATGTCCGTACATGTTTCGGAAGCGATTTACGCATAAAGGCATAGTTTCGCAAAATTTGCAAAATAGCCCATGAAGGTACAAAAGTGTGATTTTGCCATACCGAAGCCCTCAAAACTTATTTCTAAGTTATGTGAAGGATATTTAAGGTATGCTAGGCTTGTGTTCTTATTCCGGAGAGTGTGTCACTGCGAGAATCGGTAGACTTTCGTAGTTTGTCGTAATTAGTCCCTGTGATCAAATAAGCTTGTTTTTGACACATCAAACCCTCCAAAACTTATTTCTAAGTTATAAAAAGGTTATTTAGGGTGTGATAAGCTTGTGTCATTGTCTCAGAGTATACTTCGTGTTAAACGGCCTTCGTTGGCGTACCGGTTTACGGTTTTGCTTATAGAAGCTGTATAGGAATTTGAAATCGATCAAGGACTGAATATGTGAATTTGTTTTTGAAAAAAATCGTTTTTAATCTGTAAAATGATTAAATGTCTCAGGTGTCACAGTCTCCCCTACTTTAGGAAATTTTGTCCCGAAATTTATTCGAAGGAGACCGTGGAGTGTGATTGAAACAATTAGCTAATAACAAGGCTCGAGATTCCAAAGATGCGGAGTATCATTTGGTTTTGGGAATGTTTGGGGGATCCAAAGCGTAATCGTATTTATTCAAAATATCTCAAGGTATTCAGAACCTTTAGAACTTTTGAATCTTTAAGGCGTCATCGATTGTGTAAAAACGGCATTATGTTATACTACGTCTTTAGTGTAAATCCTAGCAACAAAAAGGGGTGTACATTCAAGCCTGGCCATACGTACACGGTTTCTAACATCCCACGAGGTACATCCCATGTAACATGAGCATCTCATGCATAGGA
Organism: Scalesia atractyloides; assembly: GCA_947069175.1. Lineage (NCBI taxonomy): Eukaryota > Viridiplantae > Streptophyta > Magnoliopsida > Asterales > Asteraceae > Scalesia > Scalesia atractyloides. The sequence goes on along the minus strand of CAMTDV010000015.1, from coordinate 46,887,293 downwards.
GACGGGTCAACACACCTATGGCATCAAAATCGTCACCTTTAACACCATAATATACTCCCGGTCGGCTCGAATAGAGTTAATGAATGTACTCGTCAATCATCCATTGCATTCAATAACCAAATAACAAATAGTCACATAATCACATAATGGTCCAAGATAACATAAAACCTTTAAGTGATCCTGGTAACGTTCCGAAGAATAACACAATAAGAACACTTATATATAGGAAGTACCATCGGCGTATCCACTGTGGTCTTATTGCGTCATACCCTTCCCGTTACCTAATCACTCTAGATTTTATGCCACCATCTTAACAAAGCTTACTATGATTCTCATGTGTCGATCCTCGTAATTAAGTGTGCACCCATAATTACGCGTTTCATCACATGGTCCACATAGCTCCTCTTTTTAAGTAAGGGAAACAGAGAATAAGGTCGAAACAATAACTAAACCAGATAATCATCGTCATAACACAATATTGACATCAAACATACATCGTCATAACATAGTAATTATTGAATTTGGGAGTGTTTCATACTAGAAATGATGACACTGCTTGTTATGCATACCACAAAATTAGTAGCAGGTATTTCATTCTAGTATAAATATTAATATATGTTTCACACTAACCGAACTGGTAGTATGTATCATATACTAAACGAATATGTATTTGTAAATCGTATGCTAAGTCAGCATGCGAAGCAACATCGTATTCATGTACTATACATAATAGGTAACCAAACCATATATGTACCGTCATGAAAACAAAGGTAGAAGTAATAGGCACATAGTATTCGTAGTGTTTGTTTTGCAGCGATTGTACGAATGCACTAGTGTGCAAATCATAATATGCTATTCTTGCTAGATTTAGTTCCTAATAATAAGAACAGAATCCTCGAAGTGGGTATGTAGTTGTAAATTTCACATAGTGTATTCATATTGAAATTTGTAACTGGAACGCGAATAAATGAAGGAAACTTCTTGATATTCATATTGTCATTACAAACACAGTTGAAATATCGTTCATAGTTTCTAGATAACATAAGGGAAACGTAAAGGTTCAAATGATCATGAGTGCTTGATCGTCAGCTTTAACCTCATTGACATTGTACATTTGCCCGTTAGCATTTGCAAGCCTAGGGTAGTTTCGCTTGAAATGATTTAAATCACTGCAATTGAAACATGCTCCAGCTGGATATCGAGGTCGTGTCTGAGTAGGGGTCACAACGGTGTACGATGAGGACGGTAGTGTGCGGTGATGAGGTAGGTTGTTATATGATGTGGTGTGATGATGGCTTTGGTTATGAAGGTGAGTGGTGGTGATTGGTGGATACGGTGATGTGCAATGGCGATGCCATGGTGAGTTATGGCGATGGTGAAGGTAAAGAAGGGGTTTGGTTTGGGTTTGCAAGAACCATGAATAAAGAGTGCGGGCTTGGGTGAAACGAAGGTGCGAGCGTTGATGACGACAACGGTGTGTGAAGGTGACGATGCGAGTGTGTGTAAAAAATAGACATCATGTGGCATCGGGTTTCCTATAGTGAACTGTTACTACTCAATCGTTTATGAAAAATTAATGCATGTTGTATCATAGAAACTAAAATGAGATCAGGGGTTATATATAGGGACGAGTATGGTCGCATGGTGAATTAATAGGTTCTGCATGTGGGGATGTTTGTACAAAAAAATTATTGGATTTTAATGATAATAAAAAAAGGAAATTCAAAACAACAACTTCATGGGATTATGCATGTGCTTATGCATTTAATTCTTGCAAACTACTCATGGTGCAACTGTGGTATCCATGTAAGCTTTTACATGGTAGTTGAGATGTGCTCATGCATGGAAAATAGGTGTAAAAGTGCATGGGTATTCATGGTATGGGGACGTGGGTAGATTCTAGAATATTAGTGCATGTGGTCAGTAATAAATGCATGAGAAAATTCATGTAATATGGAATGGTTGGTGGACGTGCATGGAAACCTGGTGAGGGTTCATGGGTTCGGAGGGGTCTCGGATGATCCGAACTTGATGACACATGGGTTAGTCAACTTCGAATTTGAGACGCGGTACGAGACACTTAGCTTACAATTTTGGAGCTTTGCAACATGTGAGTTCTAATCCCCCTTTGTTTTCTTAAATATTTATGGGGCTAGCATACATGCTTTTCACATGATTTCATACGTATTACGAGTGTTATAGCTTAACGAGTTTTGCGACTAAAATGTTTTAGAAACCTTTCTCCACGAATAATGTTTTACATAACGTAATGATTAATCGGCCTTTATTAGTCCTTCGTAGGCGTATGAGGTTTTGTTTAGTGATGTCGAGGTCGTGTAGATAGGGCGTGGTAAGTGTTGATATTAAAAGCATGACTTATGTCGTGATAAATTATATTTGATAACTCTATCATAGGTTTGGAACCTTAGAGGTAGCGGGAACGGGAAAGTGGTGGGTTGTCGGGAAGCTGACGTGCTTTTAACCTTGTATGTGTAGTCATGTGCTTTATGTGAATTAGCATCCTTGAGGTGCTAGATGCGGGTTACTTGTGATGGCGGCGTTACCTTCAGGGTGACGTCAGGTCACGAGATACGGGTTATTTGTGATGGCGGCGTTACCTACGGGGTGGCGTCAGGTCACGAGATATGGGTTATTTGTGATGGTGGCGTTAGGTCACGAGATGCAGGTTATTTATGATGGCTGCGTTACCTCCGGGGTGACTTCAGGTCACGAGAAGCACCCTTAGGTGCTTAGTTTATGGTCACGATTTGTGACAATGTTTTAGCCCGAGTGGCAACGACGGTTTATTCAGGAGACGATGATGGCTGCAGCTTAGTAACCTGACCCAAAGAGGGGGTTACATGCGGCAATATGAGACGAGCTATGGTCACTTCTTAGTGATTGGACCACATTATGTGTTAGGTTCCCACCTTATTTGCTTATGTGTTTCACGCTAGTTAAATGGTGGGTAAAGGTGATTATTTGTGTAGTTGATGAATGACGATAAATGATGCGGGTGTGGAATGATGTTCTATCATGTAGTTGCCGAATGATATTAAATTGTGTAGTTTTTGGTTGAGGTTAAGTTACCATTGAGCTTTTGGGCCATTAACTATTATGTCCTAGATACGGGTCGGTTTGGTTAGTCGGCATATGAATTAAGATGCGTTGAGGGTCGTCCTTTGGTGTTTAAGTAATCTAATTCAAATCGGAAAGGATTACTTGTAGGATGATTGGACCTAGGTTATGGGTGGAGTTTTGGGGTGATACATTGGAGTCGTTAAACTTAAAAAATAATATGTTAACGAATCTTAATAAACGTTGGTGATTTTACGACGATGGTATTCTTGTTTTTAAATAAAAGGGTTACGATGTGTTTTAAATGCTTTCACTCCAACTATTAGAACTCACTCATCATAGCTGACTTTTGCATGTATGTTAGATTGTTTTGCAGGTGTGTGGTTCGAGTCGGTGTTGCTCTTGGCTAGCGGAAATAATTACTCAAGATAGTGGTGGAAAGTCATTCCTTATGTTTTGATACTTGTAAACAAATGTATATCTTAAATAACTTTGTACTATTTTAAATCGAATAGTACCGCTGCGTGTTTTCGAGAAAAGTCTTGTTTTTAAACAATACATTGTGATGTGACCTAACGCTATGGTGCACGGTTTGGGGGCCTTACCAGTTACAAACTCAGTTTTATTTATAAAGTGATTCGATTTTCCACGAAAAAATCATTCTGAGTTTCGTTTGTTTTCGCCCACTTTCCATATTTAGACGAAACGAGTAAATAATTCATTAAATCAAATATCTGGTCGTTTCTGTCAGCAGTTTCTGTATTTCTTAGCTTCCAAACTCAGTTTTATTAATATAGGGATTCGATTTTTCTTGAAAAATATCATTCGGAGTTTCGTTAGTTTTCGCCCACTTTCATATTAAGACGAAACGTGTTAATAGTTGAGTAAATAAAAATCTGGTGGTTTATGTCAGCAGTTTCTGTATTTCTCAGGTTCGAAACATTGTTTTATTGATAAAGGGATTCGATTTTCCTTAAAAATTCATTCCGAATTTGACCAGGTTTCGCCCACTTTCTATATTTAGACGAAAACGCGTGAATAATTGATTAGATCAAATATCAAGTCATTTTTGTTAGTAGTTTCTTTATTTCTCAGCTTTCAAACTCGGTTTTATTATAACTGGGTTCGGTTTTTCATGAAAAATATCATGTAGAGTTTCGTCAGTTTTCGTCCACTTTCCATATTTAGACGAAAATGCGTGAATAATTAATTAAATCAAATATCTGGTAGTTTCTGTCAGAAGTTTCTAACTTTCAAACTCCGTTTTATTAATACTGGGATTCGATTTTCTCGAAAAATATCATTCGGAAATTCGTCAGTTTTTGCCCACTTACAATATTTAGTCAAAAATACGTGAATAATTAATTAAATAAAATATCTGGTCGTTTTTATCACAAGTTTTTGTATTTCTCAGCTTCCAAATTTAGTTTTATTGATAAAGAGATTCGATTTTGCACGACAAATTCATTCCGAGTTTCGTTTGTTTTCGCCCACTTTCCATATTTAGATGAAACGCGTAAATAATTCATTAAATCATATATATGTTCGTTTTAGTCAGTAGTTTCTGTATTTCCCAGGTTCCATACTCAGTTTATTGATAAAGGGTTTCGATTTTCCACCAAAAAATTATCTGAGTTTTGGTTGTTTTTGGCCACTTTCCATATTCAGACGAAACGCATAAATAATTCATTAAATCGAATATCTGGTCGTTTCTGTCAGCAGTTTCTGCGTTTCTCAATTTTATTGATACATTGATTCGGTTTTTCACGAAAAATTCATTCCAAGTTTCGCTAAATTTCGAAACTTTTCATATTTAGACCAAAACGAGTGAATAATTGATTAAATGAAATATCTCGTCATTTTTTCCAGCAGTTTCTGTATTTCTCAGCTTCCAAACTCAGTTTTATTGATAAAGGAATTTGATTTTCACGAAAAATTTCATCACTGCAGACTCGGTTTGGGCGCTAATTGGATTCACTGGTAACGCATGCGTAGGTCGGGAGGACGACTCCCCGCCCTGCGCGAGTCTCTTACGAGCAGCTGAACGCGTCTTTACTTGACGCGGGGTTGAGTGTGTAACAGCGGATGATACGGGTGATGTAGACATGCCTGTCGAGTTAGTGATGTAACACACACGTTAAGCAAAAAAATACACATTCACGAACACTAAACAAGAACGTCGATGCGGGGGTGTGGAAAAGAATATCAAAAGAGGATTTGACGTAAGCATATCAAGTTCCAAGTAATTCTAGAAACCGAGCATACCATAAGCAACACACTACGTAAAAGTAAACTATCAAGTAGGCAGTATGAACATAAATCATACCACCTAGAGTGTTGAGCCTTGCACGTGGAGCGAAGCGTCGTTGTGGGTCGTTGATCACTGAGCAGGTTATAGTATGGTTTTTGTCAAAAGTATTTTCCCTTTTTTAAACCAAGTTCACTATAACCAATGTCTCTGATACCAATCTGTCACACCCCCAAAATCAACAAGCGGAGTATCACCGCTGGGAGCATGACTGACCAGGATAAGCCACCAATCATATTGAACATTATGAATAAGTAAATAAAACCCAACACAAACAATATAATTGGTGTCAAACAATTTAGCAAAGTCTAAGTTAACAGCGGAAGCATTACATTCAAAACCAAAGTATAAGTTTAAAGTTCATAAGTTTATCATCAACACACAACAGTCCATGTCCCACAACGACTCCTTCTCTGTGCAAGCTCCAGCAAATAACCTAACGACCTGCAAAGCATGTAGCAACGTATCAACAAAAATGTTGGCGAGTTCACAGTCGGTTGTCCGTTTTAATGTTGTTCTAAAAACCATAAGTTGTTAAGTTGTTTTGAAAACCAATAGTTATCCAGATCCTTCTTCCCATAACCATATACCGTGGGGGCTACCCCATGTTGTAAACCACTAGACCCGTTACCATAACGACTACTGACTTAAGTCATGTTTGAGTGCCTTGCATCAGTGTCTATCGTCATTGACTAAGTGCCCAAGTACATTAGTCAACTCCTGTCCTCTACTGCATGGTGTGAGGCTTATCAGACATAATAGCGCTATTTAACTAATGACCCGTTCGCCAATGGCCTGGCGATTAAGTCGATGTAAAAATGAGGGACTTCATGATAAAGTTGTTGTCTTGTAAGTTCAAGGTTCTCGCTCTTCCCAAGGAGAGCGGAGGTACGTATTCTACCCAAGGAGAATACGCAGGTTGCATCCCACTCAAGGGGGATAGTTGTTGTTCCTTAACCCATTCCCAAACCACCGGGAATCCCAAGCTTTGTAGAAAGTGTGAACTCACCTTAGATTGCTCGGTTGGACTATTAAAATAGTTAGAAGTCAAGGTAGGTCAATCGCGTCCTATTACAATTACCATTTAGTTTGTTAGTTTGTTCAAGTAAGGCACAAAGCTCCTACACGTATCTAACACGTACCATGCATTCACTTTAACAATTTATGCACATACACATACTCCACATATAACTACTCATGATCAAGCACATAATACTTCACATAACACCTTCATTGACTTTAAGCAAGTTGGATCATTATCAGATAGCATAAACGACATTTAGATGCGCAAATAACAACTTATAATGTTTCAGCTCTTACGTCCAGAAATGGGCTGTTTTCGGGTATTTTTATAAAATAGTTATCTTAATCCAAAAATTCTAACTAAATACAGGGCATTCTAAACGGTCCAATCACCTTGTGTAAAAATCTCAAGACTTAATTCATTACCTATTATCTAATAAAAATATCATATACATGGCTGCAGTCAGATTCATCACTTTCTGACTGCAGTCCACGGAAAAATTCATTTAAAATTCATCGCAAACCCAATTGATGAAATTCTAGTTGGAGATTTACGACAATACCCGTGCCTAACTACTGTACGAATTTCATGACCTAACCCTATGTAGAATGCAAGTTATAATGAATAACATAACACGATTTTTCTGCAGAAAGAAAACGCAGCTTTTACTGCTGTGAAAAACGGCCCTTTAAAAATAGCAAACGACCTGAGAAAAATGTGATTCCAGCGCTATTTAAAGCGTTTTTTCAAAATCGTATGATTTAGACTTTAGAAAAATCAATTTTTATATCTATAACTATCCATTTACAGCCAACTGAAGTTGGCTGTTTTCTCTAATCAGCAACCTGTTTTCTATCTAGACGATACCAGAAACACATTTAACGATCAGAAAACTTCCTAATAACAACTAACAATAGATTAACCATCAATTATCACCTAACCATATCAATAATCTCATAACCCTAGATATAAAACATCATGATTTTCACAAAAAACGCAGCCAATGATCATTTATGCATACGCATCATCAATAAATCCAAACAATCGTATAATCACCCGAAATCATGCAACAACAAAACCCTACCTTAACAACTCAGGATCACAACCATGTATGTCTACACAAAATCACACCATGAATCACAATCTTAATCAAGAACACTACCTTGGAGCATAGAGGAGGACTAACGAGGAAGTGAGAGGCGTATCAAGAAGCTGAATAAGAGGCTGTTTGTGCAATAGGGGGGTCTCCTGGCCGTCGCACACCTAGGGGTGTTAGGATTTTTATTTTTTTTCTTTCTTGATCCATGCATGTACGTATATATTAAGATGGAGAGGCTTGGGTGACTTGGGCTAACGGGCCGCAAGGGACAAGAGGGGTGCGCGGGTTGGGCCTATGTCGCACAAGGGGACATGGGGTGGGGGTTGGGCTTGTTGTTTCACGCAAGGGGTATGGGTTTATAAAGTGGCGGTTTCGTGAGTTACACGCAATAACTAAATAAAACGTTTCGTATCGCAAAGAAATATACTACAACGCTTCGTTTCACAAATAACTTATTCCAATATTTCAGTTTCGGTTTTTGGTTTCACGTACTTTACATTACACATTAATAAGCACGCAGCCGTTCAAATAAAATCAACCACCATATTCAGTTCATTTAACTTACATGTAATTACACAGTAAAACAAAACGTTCAGGATTTATACGAGTTGTCACATCATCCCCAAGTTGAAAGAAATTTCTTCCCGAAATTTAGCACATAGTCACTGAAGAAGCTAGTTGTGTTGTGGGTTTTCCTGGGTTATCACATCATCCCCCCGTTGGTTTGGAATTTCGTCCCGAATTCCGCAGTAGCTTCAGTAGTGGACTCACCTTTCTTAAACAACTGGGGATACTTGCGTTTCATTTGGTCTTCTCGTTCCCAGGTGAACTCTGGGCCACGACGGGAGTTCCAATGAACTCGAACAATAGGTATCTTGCTTTGTCTAAGGGTTTTAATTTCTCGGTCCATAATCTCCACCAGTTCTTCGATGAAATGCAACTGGTCATCGATAGTGAGTTACTTGAAAGGAACAATGAGAGTCTCATCTGACAGACACCTTTTCAGATTCGACACGTGAAAAACGTTGTGAACACCACTGAGTACTTCTGGCAGGTTCAATCTGTATGCTACCTTACTGATTTTCTCAGTGATTTTGAAGGGTCCAACGTAACATGGATTAAGCTTGCCCCATTTGCCAAATCAAACCACACCTTTCCAAGGCTTTAAGTAGTACCCGATCCCCAACCTGGAACTCGAGAGGTTTCCTACGCTTATTAGCGTAGCTTTTCTGATGGTCACGAGCTGCCGCCATTCGTTGTCTGATTTGGGCAATCTTCTCCGTTGTGTCGAGAACAAGTTCTGGGCCAGTGATTTGGTTGTCGCCAACTTCTGCCCAGCATAAAAGTGATCGGCATTTCCATCAAAGTCTCGAACGGAGCAACCTTGATTCTGTTAACTATTGTTGTACAAAAACTCCACTAAAGGTAGATGTCTTTCCCAACCGTTACCTAAGTCGATAACACATGCTCAAAGCATGTCTTCAAGAGTCTGGATGGTGCGTTCAGTCTGCCATTTGTCTGGGGGTGATAAGCTGTGCTCATGTCTAGACATGAGCCAAAGGATTTATGCATCGCTTGCCACAAATTAGATGCAAAACGCGGGTCACGATCAGAAATGATGGAAGTTGGCACCCCGTACCTAGCGACCACTTCCTTCAAGTAGATGTATGCGAGTGTAGAGAACTTATCCGTTTCCTTGATTGCCAGAAAACGTGCAGACTATGTCAGTCGATCCACGATCACCCAGATGGTGTCGTACCCTCGTTGAGATCTAGGTAAGCCAGTGACGAAATCCATGGAAATCTGCTCCCATTTCCAAGTTGGGATCTCTGGTTGTTGAAGTAGGTCTGATGGCTTCTGGTATTCAACCTTGCTCTAGCACATGTCAAGCAATTACTAACATAGGCCGCTATGTCAGCTTTCATGTGGGGCCACCTGTACAGAGTCTTAAGGTCTTGGTACATCTTATCAAAACCTTGATGCACCGAGTAACGAGACTTGTGCGCTTCGTCCATCAGAAGTTCTCATAGGTTCCCAGAGAGTGGAACCCAGACACGTTCCATAAATAATAAGTGTCGTCTTCCTGGCGTTCTTGTTTCTTCTCCATGCCCCGTAGGGAATCTTCTTTGAGGTTCCCTTTTTTCAATGTTTCAACCTTAGAATCACGAATCTGGGTAGGAAGACTGGAGTGGATAGTAAGCTATAACGCACGTACACGCTTAGGTTTGGTTTCCTTCCGACTAAGGGCATCGGCCACAACGTTGGCCTTGCCTGGGTGGTACTTGACCCGTAGTCGTTTAGGCGTTCGACCCATCGACGTTGTTGTATGTTAACTCCTTCTGATCAAAGATATGCTGGAGACTCTAATGATCGGTGTAGATAGTGCACTTGGTACCATATAAGTAATGTCTCCATATCTTAAGTGCAAACACTACTGCTCCCAACTCCAAATCGTGGGTAGTGTAGTTCTTCACGTGAACCTTGAGTTGGAGTGATGCGTAAGCAAAAACTTTCTCACTTTGCATCGACACACAACCAAGGCCTTGGATTGACGCGTCACAATAAACAACGAAGTCTTCTGTGCCTTCAGGTAACGAAAGAATGGGTGCACTACAAAGTTTCACCTTCAAATGATGAAACGCGGCTTCCCGAGCATCACCCCACCGGTAGGTGACACCCTTCTGTGTTAATGAAGTAAGAGGTTGCGAATCTTCGAGAAATCCTTGATAAACCTTTGGTAGTAACCCGCCAGTCCCAAGAATTGACGGATTTCAGTTGGAGTACGGGGTGCAAGCCAGTTCTTGATTGAGTCAGTCTTTGATGGATCAACGTGAATCCCATCTTCATTGACTACGTGGCCTAGGAAACGGACTTCACGAAGCCAAAAGTCACATTTCGAAAATTAGCGTAGAGCTACTCTATTCGAAGAAGTTCAAGAATAAATTGTAGGTAATGCTCGTCTTCCTCCTGACTCTTAGAATAGATCAGGATGTTGTCATTGAAAACAATAACGAACTCATCTAAGTATGGTTTGCACACTTGGTTCATGAGATCCATGAAAACCGCAGGTGCGTTTGTCAACCCGAACGGCATAACCAGAAACTCGCAGTGTTCGTAACGAATCCTGAATGCTGTCTTGGAGATGTCTTCATCTCAGATTCTCTGCTGATGATAGCCCGATCTCAGATCAATCCTAGATTAGAAGCTAGACCCTTGCAACTGGTCGAACGGGTCATCGATACACGGAAGGGGATAACGATTCTTCACGGTCATCTTGTTGAGTTTGCAGTAGCCTATGCACATACGGAAGGTGCCGTCTTTCTTCTGACAAACAAGACTAGGGTTCCCCAAGGCGAAGAACTAGGACAAATAAAACCATTGTCCAATAGTTCTTGTAGTTCCGTGGATAGTTCTTCCACTTCTGGCGGGGTTAAATGTGCCGCTCCTGGAGCTAAATCGCCTTGAAACTTAACTCGGTGATGAGGCGGTAGACTAGGTAATTCCTTTGGAAATACCTCAGGAACGAGGTAATGCCCACGACAGCATTACCTTTGTCGCCATGAATGATAAGAAGTTCATTGCTAGGACGAGACATTATGTTAGACGTACGCATGATTTTACGTGACAATGTGTCATACAGTGTTTGCAAAAGTTTTCAAAACGTGCAATTTAGGGTAGGGTAACAACTCAGAACAAGAAATATTTTAAACTAATAAAATAAAAGAAATCTGATCAAATTAAATCGTAAAAGTCGCCACAAAGAATTTCTGCAAACGTTTTAGACACCACGATTGTTTACGCAAAACAAAAGAAAATAGATAAATAAACTAGTGGGAAAACAGGTCAATCATCTACTCCACTGTCTCCCCCATCTGAGTCTTCGTCCGCAGGTGCCTCTTCCGGCTCTTCCTTTGGTTCTTCCTTCAGAATCACTTCCGGCTCTTCATCGGACTCTTCCTCCGGAATCTCTTCCGGCTCTTCATCGGACTCTTCCTCCGGCTCGGGAGGTGCCGGGGCTGGAGCAGGCGTGGGTGGCATTGGCCCTAGGTCCTCCAATTGATGAACCCTCCATGCCAACATATCTAACCTCCCGTCATGCGAGTCAATCCTTTCCTTATCCACACGAGCGTCTCCCATTATTAGACCTCGTACTTCACTCTCTTTTAAAGCTTCTTGTTTCAAATCACCAATTCTCTTAAAGAGCACCCGTATCTGCTCTCCTTGAGATTCTACCCGACCTTCTAGGGTAGTAACTTGTTTCAGCAAAAACTGATTCTGTTCTAATAAGGTCTGGTTTTGCTTTATCAAAAACTGGTTATATTCTCTAAGAGCCTTCATCACTGCAGACTCGGTTTGGGCACTAATTGGATTCACTGGTAACGCATGCGTAGGTCGGGAGGATGACTCCCCGCCCTGCGCGAGTCTCTTACGAGCAGCTGAACGCGTCTCCACTTGACACGGGGTTGAGTGTGTAACAGCGGGTACCTTCCCTGGTGCTCGGGGCTGAGCGGATGATGAAGGTGATATAGACATGCCTGTTGAGTTAGTGACATAACACACGCGTTAAGCAAAAGAATACACATTCACGAACACTAAACAAGAACGTCGATGCGGGGGTGTGGAAAAGAATATCAACAGAGGATTTGACGTAAGCATACCAAGTTCCAAGTAATTCTATAAACCAAGCATACCATAAGCAACACACTACGCAAAAGTAAACTATCAAGTAGGCAGTATTAACATAAATCATACCACCTAAAGTGTTGAGCCTTGCACGTGGAGTGAAGCGTCGTTGTGGGTCGTTGAGCACTAAGCAGGTTATAGTTTGGTTTTTGTCAAAAGGATTTTCCCTTTTTTAAACTAAGTTCACTATAACCAATAGCACTGATACCAATCTGTCACACCCCCAAAATCCACAAGCGGAGTATCACCGTTGGGAGCGTGACTGACCAGGATCAAGCCACCAATCATATTGAACATTATGAATAAGTAAATAAAACCAAACATAAACAATATAATTGCTGTCAAACAATTTAGCAAAGTCTAAGTTAACAACGGAAGCATTAAATTCAAAACCAAAGTATAAGTTTAAAGTTCATAAGTTTATCATCAACACACAACAGTCCATGTCCCACAACGACTCCTTCTCCGTGCAAGCTCCAGCAAATAACCTACCGACCTGCAAAGCATGTAGCAACGTATCAGCAAAAATGTTGGCGAGTTCACAGTCGGTTGTCTGTTTTAATGTTGTTCTAAAAACCATAAGTTGTTAAGTTGTTTTGAAAACCAGAAGTTATCCAGATCCTTCTTCCGATAACCATATACCGTGGGGGCTACCCCATGTTGTAAACCACTAGACCCGTTACCATATCGACTACTGACTTAAGTCATGTTTGAGTGCCTTTCGTCAATGTCTATCATCATTGACTAAGTGCCCAAGTACATTAGTCCACTCCCGTCCTCTGCTGCATGGTGTGAGGCTTGTCAGACTTAATAGCGCTATTTAACTAATGACCCGTTCGCCAATGGCCCGGCGATTAAGTCGATGTAAAAATGAGGGACTTCGTGATAGAGTTATTGTCTAGTAAGTTCAAGGTTCTCGCTCTTCCCAAGGAGAGCGGAGGTATATCTTCTACCCAAGGAGAATACGCAGGTTGCATCCCACCCAATGGGGATAGTTGTTGTTCCTTAACCCATTCCCAAACCACCCGGAATCCCAAGCTTTGTAGAAAGTGTGAACTCACCTTCGATTGCTCGGTTGGACTCTTAAAATAGTTAGAAGTCAAGGTAGGTCAATCACGTCCTATTACAATTACCATTTAGTTTGTTAGTGTGTTCAAGTAAAGCACAAAGCTCCTACACGTATCTAACACGTACCATGCATTCACTTTAACAATTTCTGCACACACACATACTCCACATATAACTTCTCATGATCAAGCACACAATACTTCACATAACACCTTCATTGACTTTAATCAAGTTGGACCATTATCAGATAGCATAAACGACATTTAGATGCGCAAATAACAACTTACGTCCAGAAATGGGCTGTTTTCGGGTATTTTTATAAAATAGTTATCTTAATCCAAAAATTCTAACTAATCACAGGGCATTCTAAACGGTCCACATCACCTTGTGTAAAAATCTCAAGACTTAATTCATTACCGATTATCTAATAAAAATATCAATTACTGGGCAGCAGTCAGATTCGTCACTTTCTAACTGCAGTCCACGGAAAAATTCATTTAAAATTTATCGCAAACCCGATTGATGAAATTCCAGTTGGAGATTTACGACAACACTCGTGCCCAGCTACTTTACCAACTTCATGACCTAACCCTATCCAGATTGCAAGTTATGATGCGTAACATAACATGAATTTTCTGTAGAAAGAAAACGCAGCTTTTGTGATGTGAAAAGCGACCCTTTAAAAATAGCAAACGACCTTAGAAAAATGTGATTGCAGCGCCATTTGAAGCGTTTTTCGAAAACGTATGATTTTAACTTCAGAAAAATCAATTTTTCGATTTATAACAATCCGTTTACAGCAACTGAAGTTAGCTATTTTCACTAATCAGCAACCTGTTTTCTATCTAGACGATACCAGAAACACATTTAACGATCACAACACTTCCTAATAACAACTAATAGCAGATTAACTATCAATTATCACCTAACCATATGAATAATCTCATAGCCCTAGATATAAAACATCATGATTTTCACAAAAACGCAGCCAATGATCATTTATGTATATGTATCATCAATAAATCCAAACAAACGCACAATCACCCGAAAATAATCATGCAACAACAAAACCCTACCTTAACAACTCAGGATCACAACCATGTCTACACAAAATCACACCATGAATCACAATCTTAATCAAGAACACTAACCTTGGAGCGAAGAGGAGGTCTAACGAGAAAGTGAGAGTCGAATCAAGAAGCTGAATAAGAGGCTGTTTGCACAATAGGGGGGTCTCCTGGCCGTCGCACACCTAGGGGTGTTAGGGTTTTTATTTTTTTTCTTTCTTGATCGATGCATGTACGTATATATTAAGATGGAGAGGCTTGGGTGACTTGGGCGAACAGGCCGCAAGGGACAGGAGGGGTGCGCGGGTTGGGCCTATGTCGCACAAGGGGACATGGGGTTGGGGTTGGGCTTGTTGTTTCGCGCCAGGGGTATGGGTTATAAGTGGCGGTTTCGCGAGTTACATGCAATAACTAAATAAAACGTTTCGTACCGCAAAGTAATATACTATAACGCTTCGTTTCACAAAATAACGTATTCCAATATTTCGGTTTTGGTTTCGGTTTCACGTAATTGACATTACACATTAAAAAGCACACAGTCGCTCAAATATAATCAACCACCATATTCAATTCATTTAACTTACATGTAATTACACAGTAAAACAAAACATTCAGGGATTTATACGAGTTGTCACACTATCTGGGTAACCAAATAACAAACCATAGTGAACATACATGCTATTTCCAAAAGGTAGGGACTAAACATGAAAAAACGTGAAACCATAGGGATCATGTGAGCAATTAACTCTTAAATCAAATATCTAGTCGTTTCTGTCAGCAGTTTCTGCATTTCTCAGCTTCCAAACTCAGTTTTATTGATAAAGGGATTCGATTTTTCTTAAAAATATCATTTGGAGTTTCGTTAGTTTTCGCCCAGTTTCCATATTTAGTAAAAAACGTGCTAATAGTTGATTAAGTAAATATCTGGTCGTTTAAGTCAGCAGTTTTTGTATTTCTCAGCTTCCAAACTCAGTTTTATTGATAATGGAATTCGATTTTCCCGAAAAATTCATTCGGAGTTTCATCAGGTTTCTCCCACTTTCCATATTTAGACGAAAATGCGTGAATAATTGATTAAATCAAATATCTAGTCATTTTTGGAAGCAGTTTCTTTACTCCTCAGCTTCCAAACTCAGTTTTATTGATATTTGGATTGGTTTTTGACGAAAAATATCATGCGGAGTTTCGTCAGTGTTTGCCCACTTTCCATATTTAGACGAAAACGCTTGAATAATTAATTAAATCAAATATCTGGTCATTTTTTGTCAGCAGTTTCTGTATTTCTCAGCTTTCAAACTCGGTTTATTAATACTAGGATTCGATTTTTCTTGAAAAATATCATTCGGAATTTCGTCAGTTTTCGCCCCCTTCGATATTTAGTCGAAAACACGTGAATAACTAAATAAATAAAATATCTAGTCGTTTATGTCTGCAGTTTTTGTATTTCTCAGCTTCCAAACCCATTTTTATTGATAAAGAGATTTGGTTTTGCACGAAAAATTCTTTCCGGGATTCGTTTGTTTTCACCCACTTTCTATATTTAGATGAAACGCGTAAATAATTCATTAAATCAAATATGTGGTCGTTTCTGTCAGTAGTTTCTGTATTTCTCAGATTCCATACTCAGTTTTATCGATAAAGGGATTCGATTTTCCACGAAAAATTCATTCCGAGTTTCGTTTGTTTCCGCCCACTTTCCATATTTAGACGAAACGCAAAAATAATTCATTAAATCAAATATCTGGTCGTTTCTGTCAGCAGTTTCTGCATTTCTCAGCTTCCAAACTCAGTTTTATTGATACAGGGATTCGATTTTTCTTAAAAATATCATTCGGAGTTTCGTTAGTTTTCTCCCACTTTCCATATTTAGACGAAAACGTGTTAATAGTTGATTAAATAAATATTTGGATGTTTATGTCTGTATTTCTCAGGTTTGAAACTTAGTTTTATTGATAAAGGGATTCGATTTTCCCGAAAAATTCATTCCGATTTTCATCAGCTTCCGCCCACTTTCCATATTTAGACGAAAACACCTTAATAATTGATTAGATCAAATATCTAGTCGTTTTTGCGAGTAGTTTCTTTACTTCTCAGCTTCCAAACTCAGTTTTATTGATATTTGGATTCGGTTTTTGACGAAAAATATTATGCGGAGTTTCGACAGTGTTCGCCCACACTTTCCATATTTAGATGAAAACGTGTGAATAATTAATTAAATCAAATATCTGGTCATTTATGTTAGTAGTTTTGGTATTTCTCAGCTTCCAAACTCAGCTTTATTGATAAAGAGATTCGGTTTTGCACGAAATATTCATTCCGAGTTTCGTTTGTTTTCTCCACTTTCCATTTTAGATGAAACGCGTAAATAATTCATTAAATCAAATATCTGGTCGTTTCTGTCAGCAGTTTTCGTATTTTTCAGGTTCCACACTCAGTTTTATTAACAAAGGGAGTCGATTTTCCATGAAAAATCCATTCTGAGTTTCGTTTGTTTCCGCCCATTTTCCATATTTAGACGAAACACAAAAATAATTCATTAAATCAAATATCTGTATTTCTCAGCTTCCAAACTCAGTTTTATTGATACAAGGATTCGATTTTTCTTAAAAATATGATTCGGAGTTCCGTTAGTTTTTGCCCATTTTCCGTATTTAGACGAAAACGTGTTAACAGTTGATTAAATAAATATTTGGACGTTTATGTTAGCAGTTTCTGTATTCTCAGGTCCGAAACTTAGTTTTATTGATAAAGTGATTTGATTTTCCCGAAAAATTCATTCCAAGTTTCATCAGTTTTCGCCCACTTTTAATATTTAGACCAAAACGCGTGAATAATTGATTAAATCAAATATCTAGTCGTTTTTGTCAGTAGTTTCTTTATTTCTCAGCTTCCAAAGTCAGCTTTATTTATAATTAGATTCGGTTTTTCATGAAAAATATCATGCGGAGTTTCTTGAGTGTTCGCCCACTTTCCGTATTTAGACGAAGACGCGTGAATAATTAATTAAATCAAATATCAGACCGTTTCTGTCAGCAATTTCTGTATTTCTCAGCTTTCAGACTCTATTTTATTAATACTAGGATTCGATTTTTCATGAAAAATATCATTCGGAAATTCGTAAGTTTTTGCCCACTTTCAATTTTTAGTCGAAAACGCGTGAATAATTAATAAAAAATATCTGGCCGTTTATGTCAGCAGTTTTTGTTTTTCTCAGCCTCCAAACTCAGTTTTATTGATAAAGAGGTTCGATTTTGCATGAAAAATTCATTCCGAGTTTCGTTTGTTTTTGCCCACTTTCCATACTTAGATGAAATGCGTAAATAATTCATTAATTAAAGATCTGGTCGTTTATGTCAGCAGTTTCTGTATTTCTAGGTTCCGTACTCAGTTTTATATTTAAAGGGATTCGATTTTCCACGAAAAATCCATTCCGAGTTTTGTTTGTTTCCGCCCACTTTCCATATTTAGAAGGAAGGCGTAAATAATTCATTAAATCAAATATTGGTCGTTTCTGTCAGCGGTTTCTGCATTTCTCAGCTTCCAAACTCAGTTTATTAATACAGGGATTCGATTTTTCTTAAAAATATAATTCGGAGTTTCGTTAGTTTTCGCCCACTTTCCATATTTAGACGAAAACGTGTTAATAGTTGACTAAATGAATATCTGGTCATTTATGTCAACAGTTTCTATATTTCTCAGGTTCGAAACTTAGTTTTATTTATAAAGGTATTTGATTTTTCCGAAAAATTCATTCCGAGTTTCGTTTTTCTCAGCAGTTTCTTTAGTTCTCAACTTTCAAACTCCGTTTTTTAATACTAGGATTCGATTTTTCTTGAAAAGTATCATTCGAAAATTCGTCAGTTTTCGCCCACTTTCAATATTTAGTCGAAAACACGTGAATAATTAATTAAATATAAATATCTGGTCGTTTATGTTAGCAGTTTTTGTATTTCTCAGCTTCCAAACTCAGTTTTATTGATAAAGAGATTCGATTTTGCACGAAATATTCATTCCGAGTTTCGTTTGTTTTCACCCACTTTCCATATTTAGATGAAACGCGTAAATAATTCATTAAATCAAATAGCTGGTCGTTTCTGTCAACAGTTTTCGTATTTTTCAGGTTCCATGCTCAGTTTTATTAATAAAGGGAGTCGATTTTCCACGAAAAATTCATTCCAAGTTTCGTTTGTTTCCGCCCACTTTCCATATTTAGACGAAACAAATAAATAATTTATTAAATCAAATATCTGTATTTCTCAGCTTCCAAACTCAGTTTTATTGATACAGGGATTCAGTTTTTCTTAAAAATATCATTCGGAGTTTCGTTAGTTTTCTCCCACTTTCCATATTTAGACAAAAACGTGTTAGCAGTTGATTAAATAAATATCTGGACGTTTATGTTAGCAGTTTCTGTATTCTAAGGTTCGAAACTTAGTTTTATTGATAAAGGGATTTGATTTTCCCGAAAAATTCATTCCGAGTTTCATCAGTTTTCGCCCACTTTCCATATTTAGACCAAAACGCGTGAATATTTGATTAAATCAAATATCTAGTCGTTTTTGTCAATAGTTTCTTTATTTCTTAGCTTCCAAACTAAGCTTTATTTATAATTAGATTCGGTTTTTCATGAAAAATATCATGCGGAGTTTCTTGAGTGTTCGCCCACTTTCCATATTTAGACGAAAACGCGTGAATAATTAATTAAATCAAATATCAGGCCGTTTCTGTTAGCAGTTTCTGTATTTCTCAGCTTTCAGACTCTGTTTTAATAATACTAGGATTCGATTTTTCATGAAAAATATCATTCGGAAATTCGTCAGTTTTCGCCCACTTTCAATATTTATTCGAAAACGCGTGAATAATTAATAAAAAAATATCTGGTCGTTTATGTCCGTAGTTTTTGTTTTTCTCAGCTTCCAAACTCAGTTTTATTGATAAAGAGATTCGATTTTGCACGAAAAATTCATTCCGAGTTTCGTTTGTTTTCGCCCACTTTCCATACTTAGATGAAATGCGTAAATAATTCATTAAATCAAAGATCTGGTCATTTATGTCAGCAGTTTCTGTATTTCTAGGTTCCATACTCAGTTTTATATTTAAAGGGATTCGATTTTCCATGAAAAATTCATTCCGAATTTCGTTTGTTTCCGCCCACTTTCCATATTTAGACGGAACGCGTAAATAATTCATTAAATCAAATATCGGTCGTTTCTGTCAGCAGTTTCTGCATTTCTCAGCTTCCAAACTCAGTTTTATTAATACAGGGATTCGATTTTTCTTGAAAAATATAATTCGGAGTTTCGTTAGTTTTCGCCCACTTTCCATATTTAGACGAAAACGTGTTAATAGTTGATTAAATGAATATCTGGTCGTTCATGTCAACAGTTTCTATATTTCTCAGGTTTGAAACTTAGTTTTATTGATAAAGGTATTCGATTTTTCCGAAAAATTCATTCCGATTTTCGTTAAATTTTGCCCATTTTTCGTATTTTGATGAAAACGTATAAATAATTGATTACATGAAATATCTCGTCGTTTTTTGCCAGCAGTTTCTATATTTCTCAGCTTCCAAACTCAGTTTTATTGTAAAGGAATTCGATTTTCCCGAAAAGTTCATTTCGAGTTTCATCAGTTTTCTCCCACTTTCCATATTTAGACGAAAACACGTGAATAATCGATTAAATCAAAGCGTTTTCATCTAAATATGGAAAATGGGCGAATACTGAGGAAACTCGGAATGTATTTCTCTGGAAAATCGAATCTCTTTATCAATAAAACTGAGTTTGGAAGCTGATGAATACAGAAACTACTGACAAAAACGACAAGATATTTCATTTAATCAATTATTTACACGTTTTCGTCTAAATATGTAAAGTGGGTGAAATTTAACGAAACTTGGAATGATTTTTTTGTGAAAACCAAATCACTGTATCAATAAAACTGTCTTTGGAAGCTGATAAATACATAAACTTTTAACATAAACGACCAGATATTTATTTAATCAACTATTAACATGTTTGAGGAATGAATAGAACTCTTTTACCAGATGAATGTGGTTTAGCGTGGGACTTGGAGCGAGTAGCGCTCGATTCCCTAAATTTCAGCATGGCTTTCCCAACCGCTAATGACTATGTTTGCAGCGTTATCATTAATATGGTGGTGACTACAGTGGGATTCATTAGAATTAGCCATCTCTGAAGGTTTGGTGCTAAATACCAAAATGAATTTATTGCTCAGTTGCAATTTAATAGCTAGTCGCCACTTTAATATTTTACTTTAGCCATATTATTATTAAACCATATAGGCTATAGAGTTTGGATGTATAAATCCTTCGCCTTTTTGAATAAGTGTGAATAGTATCACAACTGCCAGGCTTTAACATTCCCAATGAATGTTATTTAGAGTTATCCATATATATTAGGCCTAGGTTTCAAAAGGACCATCAAAGGCAACTATAATTTGATATACTCCATAAGTTGTTAGACAGTGGATCATAAAGTCACAACTGTCATTGTCATAGTGACAATTATACGTAGCTCATAGGCTTGTCATGAAGGACATTAAAATATAAGCTGCGATCTCTATTGATCAAGGGGCTTTAAGGTTGAACATAGTTCATTACCTTTGGACAGTGAGTCATAAGATTACAACTGTGGTTGTCATAATCGACGGTATAATATGGCCCATCGGCAAATCAATTAACATCTCATAGGATGTTAAGATAAATGATCATCACACTCATGATATTAGTCATGATCTCATTGATCATATAGACTATGAGGCTTGAGCATAGCTCACCACCTTGGACAGGGAACCATAAGGTCACAACTGTCATCATCTTAATTGACAATATAGCATGTAGGCAACACATCACTAATGGATGTTAAAATAATAGCCCGTAGGCACTTCATCATTAATGGATGTTTTAAAATATGATCATTGCATTGATAATATTAGCCGGGATCAATTTGATCACATAGGCTATAAGGCTTGGACGTAGTCTATCACCTAGACGGCTAGTGTGGTTCCTCAAGTCACACTGCCAGGAGTATTAACATTACTTGAATGTTAACACAGATTGTCTTAATGGTTGAAAATGGAAGTCATAGTCGCATTTGACCACAATGACTTTTGAGGCTTGAACATAGTTCACCACCTCTGGATAGAAGGGATAATATTCCTTAAGTATCATGATAGAAAGGCTATTCGTCTTTAACTATCATTTATATTTACCAAATATTATCGACTTTGCCAACTGGCTATTCAAAACCATTAAGAGGATCCTTTGGAATATATAGCGGATTGATAAAATTCGAATTAAAATCGAGACGATCGCTTGAACAAAGGATGTAACTAATACATATAAATAAATCTAAAACTTTCATTAAAATTAATAGAAATTACAATACTTGCCTTAAACGGGACTTGGAAATAAACTAATCTAGTTCTCCAAGCAGAGACTAAAAGGAAAAACATAATAAATAGAAGAAACCTCATTCTCTTTCTTTCCCCGAACTAACTTGGAGAGTTTCTTGAAGAACTTACTTGTTTTCTTCTCTGTCTTTTCAGCCTGTTGCTGCAACTCTTTCATTCGTTCTAAGGCCTCATAATGGCCTCTAGTTGTGGTGGTGGCTGAGGTTGTGGTTGAGGCACAACGGGATACTAGTATCCATTATTGGGATATCTAGTAGCTGGGTAAACAGGAGGGAAAGGAGACGGGTAAAGTGCATTATGTACGACCGCTTGTACATAAGGGTCGTATGTTGGCGCCTGATAAATTAAATCTATAGGTGTTGATGGATTCAAAGGATTATATCTAGATGTATCTGGATATGTAGGAATTGGGTTATCATAACCCGATGGTAGTGGTTGAACCACATGTTGTGGTGTTGGGTCCACCACTGGTGTTGTATTTGAGGGTCCACCCATTTGTGGGTCATCAAGGATGGTAGAGTAGGTTTGAGGCGATGGTGGTAGCGAACCTAACCATTGTCTTGCACGTACCGACATACGTGCTCTGCGCTTTCTCCTTGGCGGCTCTGGGGGTGGTTGTGGTTGCTCCACAGGTTCCATCTGCACATCAACTGGTGGAGATGGTGGTTTAGGAATAGGGGAATGATACGAAGGAGTGCTATAGAAAGAAAATTTATTCCAATATTGGTCCCATTCGTTGGGACCTTGATACGGCGATCCTGCATAGGATTTAAAACCGTTAGATATTTCAATAGGGTGTCCAAGTGACCCTGATGGTGGCATCTCCTGATCGGAGGCCTCGTCCATTGCATCAGGTTGATCTAGCTGATTCTGATCGGCTGGGGGTGTATTAAAGTAAAGGTTTGGGTCAAATTATACATGGTAAGAATGGGAATGGGAGCGATGGGATTGGTGAGAGTGATGAGAATTGTGTGAGTGATGTAAGTGGTGAAAGTTATGGGAATTTGGAGGCGAGTATTCATGCGAAATCGAGTGTCTCACAGGTTGCCACGGGGAGGAAGAATCTCCCAAATCTTGGTATGGGTTTGAACTATGAGAATGCGAGGGTATTTGCCTTGATGGCCCCCCTCTCATCGGACCTTTTCCTTTTCCTCATCCACTTTGTCCTCTAAATCTGGGCGGCATATTTCCTACTCAAAAACAATAATAATAACTTAATAATGATGCGAGTAATCCTAGGTCAATGCCTAGACTCGGAAGTCTAAGGAATGCTAGTGTTGAATTCTCTCAAATGTTGGCTCTGATACCAACCTGTTACACCCATAATTTCCAACACAGATCCCGGTGGGGAGTATCATGACGTAAGATTGCTATCATCATAGACAAACAGCACATAATAGCACAGCGGAATTCTTGGAGTAAAATTACTATTACAAACCAAAGGGTGACGGTTCGTAATAAAAGATCCACAGGCCATTCGTAATATGTACAAAAGGAATCAACAGACTTTAGGCTGATCTAAGGACTTGCAAGATCCTCTTATATCAATACCGCGCAGCTTCCAGCCTATTTTCGTATTGTACATGTAACTTTGTCTTTTGAAAATATGTCAGTTTTCACTGGTAACTGACTCGTTTTGAAAATATTTCAAAAATAGATTTAGGTGCACAAGGCACGAAAAAACAACTTTTATAACTTGGGACAATTAAAATTTTAATCTTGTATACAGTTTTACATGTTTGTCAATACATATGTGTTCGGACCGATCCTTGATGCTAAGGAACCTAAATTTGATATCTAACGTCCATAATAGCGGAAATATTACGTCGTGTTTACCAATAGACAAGAATTAATCAGTTTAACATTAGTTTCATTGATTAAACATCAAGAGTACAAACTGACAGAGCTTCGCCTCCAAAATGCCAAAGTTACATATGAGTGAGGCATGCTAGCTATATATAGAGATGCAAGTTCGCCCGAACTTGCCTTAGCAAGTTCGACCGAACTTGACAAATCAAGTGTGCCATGGGCGAACTTGTCTCCTATTTACATAAATACAACTTTCAGCTAGCCTATTCAGCTCTATTCTATACAGACTCGATATAAGACTAAGACATAGACATTATGCACCAACAGACTCCCCCTTGGATATCATCTTCGTCTTGTATCAGTCTTCAAAACCCTGTCTTCATAATATACTTTAACGCACACGACCGAAGAAGTTCTTGTACGGCTTCTTTCGTCGTTCTTCTTTAGGATCCGGCGTCTGATCTGTAGGAGGCACTTTGTTCATATGCTGAAACCTTCTAATACTTGCCTTCCTAGTTTTCTCATGAATTGCCTCGAGACGCTTTTCCGCTTTCCCTCCACTTTGTCTGCCACATCTTCTCTGAATTTACTTCTCTTGCATAGCAAGCATTCACAACTTTCTGATACTGCATAGCTTGTACCTTCTCACGTTCTTCAAAAACAATCTTACTATAGAATAAGGTTTTGATATCTTCTCTGGAACAGTTAACAAGCCACATAGGATCTAGAATCCTGATCGTTCTCCATATTCCTCTCATGCCTTAAAATCCCAATACCTCAAATCTTTCCTTCGAAATATCCAAGTGTTCTTCAAATCGTAACACAATAACAGCTTCACAAGTAGTTGGATCTATCTGCCACCACTTGAACAATGGATAGAAGTTTTGTTCAATCGGCATCAATGGCATATTTCTCATTGCCCTAGGTTGCTTCATTATCAACGTTATGTCTTTCTCCCCTGTTTTCTTGTTAGTCTTGATTCGGCGACCTAGAATGAATGGCTTCCAATATCTGAATCCTTTGAACGCTTCATACTTTATCAACTTCCACAATAACTGATCAATCACTTTCATGTGGTATGTAACATTAACGATCTGAACCAGCTCTTCCACATCCCAATATGGTAACGTCTTGAAATCAGCAAGATACTTGAAGTATTGCACTCCAAATTCTCTTTTGATTGCATATACACTCAGTTCCTTGAACCAACCCCAACTTAAGATATCCCCCAATGACACATCTTTATCTCTGGTAAAGAATACTAGAGGACGTTGAAACTTACGTTCGCACGGCATTTCTTTAACCCAAGACTTCTTTGCTTGAGCTATCTCTTCTTTTGTCATCAGCTTTGGTACTTTTCCTTCTCTAACTGATTCCTCTATCTTTTCTTTCAACATGTCTTCGTCTAGTTGCTTGTACATCTCCTCAAATGTAGGAAAACTATCAGTATTAGGACTAATGTACTTTGCAGTTT
The DNA here is from genome assembly GCA_947069175.1 of Scalesia atractyloides. NCBI lineage: Eukaryota > Viridiplantae > Streptophyta > Magnoliopsida > Asterales > Asteraceae > Scalesia > Scalesia atractyloides. Next base: position 46,862,249 of record CAMTDV010000015.1, on the reverse strand, counting down.
GATATGTTTCATCATCAGAAGACCAATCTTCCACAATCACTCTATTATACTCGTCAGCTTCAAATCTTCTAACATACTGATAATCATTCGGCTCAAAAGTGTTAACCTTCAACACGTCCTCTTCAAAATCAAATTCTAGATCTTCAGCATCAACTTCAACTAACTTTGCAAGATCTTCCTTAGTATAATTGTGCACATACTTGCCTTCCTCCACGTTATGTTCAAGCATCAACAATAAAGGCTTAATGGGTACTGCAGCAACCGGCTTTACAAATCTTTCAACGTTAGACATATCAATCTCATCAGATGGCCCTGCCTGCCCTAACTCCCCCTCAATTTTATCATCCATTCTATTAGATTCATCATCCATCAGTGAAGAGAAATCAAATTCACCTGAGACTTTAGCTTCAGTAATTTTCAGACCAACACCACCCTGATCATCATCATCGTCATCGTCAGTAACATTCCAATCTTCATACTCAGAATCATCCTTTTCATCATCTTCCTTATCCTCTTTTTCTGCTTCTTCATGGTCCTTTTCTTCAGAAGCAACGATAGGATCAGAAGGCTTGACAGATTCGTCAACCTTTGGAATATCAGACTCAGAAGCTATAACGACATCATCAACAGATTTCTCTGCAGCTTCAGAAGACTTAGAAGTTTCACCTTCAACCCCTTTTTCCTTTTCCACTAGCAGCTAACTCTTTCTCAGATCGTTCTTTAGCTTCTTGTTGATCCAGACGATCATATTCGGCGATGAAATCGATATTCAGAGCGTTTGATAAAACTTTCTGCATCCTGGAAAATCTACGATCATTTAGAGCTTGGATTGACTTCAGATCGGCAATCTCTGTCTGTAGCTTTTCATTTGCATCCTGCAAACTCTCTATCAAAGCTTTAAAGTATTCTCGTTCATTTTCCAACACTTTCACTTTATCGTCCAACATCTCTTTTTCAACATTACTTTGATTCATTTTCTTTAACAACTCTGCTTTTTCAGCTTCATTTTGTTTAACTTTTTCTTCTAAAACCTTCACATGCTTTTCCATAAGTTCAACATTTGTTTCTGGAAAGAAATCATTCAGGTCTTGAAGGCTTATTAGATCATTCTGCATATCACCAAACAGATTAGGCCCTGGAGTAGACTTTGGAGTAGCAGTCTGTGGTGTAGTCTTCTTTGGAGTAGACACAGGAGGTTCCTGTGTGACTCCTTGCCTTTCAGCTTCAGATGATATAATCACAGGAGGTTCTTGTGTGACTCCTGGACGTTCAGCTTCACTTGTAACTACTACAGGAGGTTCTTGTGTAGAAGGTTCTTGTGTAACTCCTTTCTCCTGTGCGCCAGAAGGTTCTTGTGTAACTTCTGCGCTCTTCAGCTTTCCTATATATCGTTTACTGACTGCTTTTTGAACTTTCTTCTTTTTCTTGCTCTTTGTCTGAGGAGACCCTGCAGTCTTTGTTGAAGAAATAGTTGCAGACTTTACACGTTTAGCTTTTATCTTTGGTCTTTCCTCATCAGAATCTTTCTCAAGATTTGGATCAAAATCAACATCCTTTTCTGCTCTAATTTCAGCCTCTGATTTTTCTAGTTCTTTTACATGAGTTTCTTCAGAATCATCATCGTTCTCTGAAGTAGCTGAAATAACATCATCCTCTTGTGTGACTTTTTCAGTCTCTTGGCTTTCAATAACCACTGTTGCACTCGAACCAGCTTCAACTTCAACATTTTCTGGTTCTTCATCATCAACAAGCATATTATCAACTTTCTTTGCTGCTCGTTTCTTCTTAGGCTTTTCAACTTCGGCCTTTAAGAACCAATCGCTTCGATATTTTGGTTTGAAATCTTTAAACCATTCTTTTTCAGCATTTAGCTCTTTCTCATCACCACTTTCGTCTTTCCTCCACTTGTTGTCAGACGGCGCAACATAATTTGGATCTTTAATCGCTCCAAACACTGGCTTAGCAACAGGAGCTGTCGCTTGCTTCTGAAACTTTAAGAGGCTTCTTCACCGTTGTATCATCAAGATGAATAAGATACAGGACATCATTCGGATCTCGTGTGATGTTCGTGAATTTCTCATCTATCAACATTTGTACAAATCTCGGATACAGACACAACCTTGAATCCTACATATTCTTTGACATATGCGTGAAGACAAGCTTAGAAAAGTTAAACGGCTTCTTCAAAATCAATACCATTGCCATACAGGCTAAGTAATCTTGCACATCATCAAGACCTGCCTTGCGGTGACTGAAAGTATGTATGATTGCATGCATTAAGAGCTTGTCCCGTTAGGCACTTCCCCTTTCTTCAAAGTCGGCTTGTTTACACCCCTTTGTAACCTATTCTATAAAAACAACCTCTGACCATCTTCTCATCAAGGAATATCAGATCATCTTTATCATCGTTGAACTGTAAGATCCATCGAATATCGTCTTCTGTAGCTGTTTAATAGGTTTGACTTCATTCCCGACTTGTACAGAAGATGTAATGGTCTTTTTATCTTCACTGAGACTCGCGTTCGTCCAGAAATATTACGTGTGAGATCTATAAGACACTGTGCGCTCTGTTATGGCTCGATGAATAGGGCTTTCCTTTAGAAACTTCAATATACTGTCGTATTCTTTCAAAGATGGACATATCGTCTTGTCGAGCATAATGCACAAGTTATGGAATTTCGAGAAATCCATAGCGATCACCCTTGCTCCCTTGCTGGTTCTTGAATATGAGAAACGACGCAAAACAATTAGCACGCAATACAAGAAAAAGATTACAAATTTTCAAACACTTTTCATCAAGTTTGGGCGAACTTGAGAAGTGTTAAAACATTCTGTTTTTATCAAGTTCGCCCGAACATGTACAAAACACATGTTCAACAATTTTTAAAACTATGTTTGGGCAAACTTATATCTTATCACATTCTAATACTTAAGTTCGGGCGAACTTCCATAAACCATTCATTCATATTCAGTTTCATGAAGTTCGGTCGAACTTCTGTTTAAAACAGATTTATTCAACTTTGATAGCAAGTCCGGTCGAACTTGATAACAAGTTCGGCCGAACTTGTCATCTCCTTGAACATAACCTGCTTATCATAACTCGATCATTTTAACCAAATCCAAAACGTTTTCATGGTCGATTTATGTTCATTATCAAGATTTTATGTTCAATTTGTTTCAACAACTCCTAGATCTATCATTTTTTAAGATTTCAGATCTAGATTCGTTCAATTAACGTCCAATTTATGGTTAAAATCACAAATACACACCTCTTCCATTGAAAGTGGTGTGCTAATCACCAAGTTCAATTCAAATTTGGCAGAGTAATGTTTCTTTCTTGCCAATTTCACTCAAATCTCTCAAATGCTTAAGTTCGCTCAGAGTATTAATCTTTGCACAAATGAGTTCAATCGAACTTGCTTAGGTACTTATACCCTGGAAAGTTCGGGCGAACTTGCTGAGCCCAAGTCAATAAGTCCATCATAAGTCCGGGCGAACTTAACTTTCATTAAAACAGCCATTCACTTGCAAGTTCGGTCGAACTTGCTATAATGATAAACTATTTTCAGTTTAGCAAGTTCGGCCGAACTTGCCAAACCCAACTTCAAACATTTTTCAAATTTTACAATTTAACCCCTGAACTTTTCAACTTTTAACAATTATGAAAATCCACTCAGTTGACCAAGTCCAAGTTAATGAACTTGGTTAACCGCTTTGTCTGCCAAGTCCAAGTTAATGACCTTGGTTTAACCCGTTACGAACAAACTGTTGACATTTCAAAATCAAAGTTTCAAATTAATGAACTTTTCATTGTTTCGGCTTTTCAGTTTTTACAGATTAGCTCCCAGCCCGTTGTGGAAGAGATTCCCACCGGTTCAAGCATCTTACCAGACTTCGAAGAACCGTTCTCCAACATTGGTTTGCTGAAAACAATGTAAAAACAAAATCTTTTTGTATTTTTGTAAGTTTATGCTAAACACACTGAAAATCTTTTTGGTTTTAATCTTTAAAGCTGATAAACTATTTACAGGACAAAGTAAACTATGTACAAACATATTTACAGACATATTTTTGTGAATTTGTGTCTAAGGATCATATCAGTTGATTGAGACATATCACCAGTACCGTTGACCTTTTAGATGACTTTAAGCTTTAAACTCGTTTATCTAGATTGTCGATATGTTTGTCCACTTAAACTTTACCATGTTTCTCAACTGTTTCAAGATATGTTAAGGTAAGATTTATGAAACTTGACTTATCTGCGGTTCCTACTTCTTGAATATACTCTCGTATCAAGATTCCTTAGATTTCATCTTACAGGTGAATATAGCGTAATTGATATCTGTATCTGGGTAAATGCGAGACCTTGAGAGCTCTGGTGCCACTTGTAGGACCGATCCTCGATGCTAAGGAACCTAAATTTGATATCTAACGTCCATAATAGCGGAAATATTATGTCGTGTTTACCAATAGACAAGAATTAATCAGTTTAACATCAGTTTCATTGATTAAACGTCAAGAGTACAAACTGACAGAGCTTCGCCTCCAAAATGCCAAAGTTACAAATGAGTGAGGCATGCTAGCTATATATAGAGATGCAAGTTCGCCAGTCATGATCATGAGTTCGCCCGAACTTGCCTTAGCAAGTTCGGCCGAACTTGACAAATCAAGTGTGTCATGGGCGAACTTGTCTCCTATTTACATAAATACAACTTTCAGCTAGCCTATCCAGCTCTATTCGATACAAACTCGATATAAGACTAAGACATAGACATTATGCACCAACAATATGGGGCCCAGTATAGAAACCGAGACATGATTAACCGACTCACCACTTACAAACCCCCAAAGGGTTATCTACAACTTGTGGGTAAATTATTTAGCATTCGCATCTGTCGGGTGTATGCCTACATCCCGTGCTTTAGGCGTGGCCATTAGTAACTTAAATGAGCTGAGGATATCCAGGACACGGTCGTATTAACCCCCAATTTTTAAGTTATCAAACAATACAAATCAAAACGGGTTATGCAGATTTTATAGCCAAAATTTGGCTAAGTGATCCCATACCCGACCAAGCGGTGATAATTTACCGTATCCCAAGCCCGTATAGGGAAAATAAGTTAAAAGTATTTACCTGAGCTAAAACTCGATTCAAGTGCAAGATTTAATTAACTCAGCCGTATTAAAAATTAAATAAGCTTAGGTAGCATTTACTAGAAGGCTCTAGTCTGGAATGATGGTATAATAACCAATTAGAATGCTAACGGGTCCTATTTAAGTCGTAGACTTAGACTGGCTAGCTTAAAGAGACAATAAAGGTACGATACGCTAGATTAAGTGATGACCATAATAGAATGTAGCTTAAACCCAACAAGTACTAAAACTTGTATAATATGGGTAAACTATTTACATTCTGGAATTCGATATTAGAATGATAAGGTTATACCCATTTTGTTTAACTTACGTAAATGGACCACATAAGCCTAACTGTAGGCATATAAGCGATACCGGGTACCTAGATGAGTCATGAACAAGTTCCATATGCCATTATACTTTAAACAAGTTATAATATCGGTAGGTATCAACTTGTATGCCCATTAAGGTTTTAGAATGAAACCATGCTTCATAAGGGCGTTTTAGTCATTATGTGACGTATAAAAGGGACTTGCATATATTCTGATGTTATGATCATAAACATTCTGGAAGGATATTTAATTTGTGATATAATATCAGTAGGATATCAAACATATGTGTGGTTTATAGTTTAAAACCAAACTATGCACCGTAAGGGCATTTTGGTCATTTCACACATAGTTTAAATAGCTTATTTGGGATTCTGAGTTTATAACATGTACCTACTGTAAAAATATGTTAAATAAGTTATAAAATCAGTAGGTAACAAGTCTTGTTGGTAAACATGGTTTTAAAATGCGCCGAAACGACGTTAAAGTCGTTAAATGACGATTTGTGTGATGTATATTGAAATCTGATGTTATGATCAGGTTTATGTAGTCAAAATATGTTATTTAATATAACATATTAGTAGGTAAAAATTTTTATATAATAAGCATGATTAAAACCAATTAAGGTGCCAAAAGGGCAATATCGTCATTTATAAACATAACACAAGAACTTGTGCTTAAACTCATAATGTAATCTGACTTGACATCCCAAATAATTCTATTTACGATATTACATCAGTAGGTAATAAGTTTATAAAGAAATTATATTTAAAAGCATTTTAGATGCCAAAAGGGCATTTTGGTCCCTTTAAAGCATAATTTATGATATTATAATAAAACTAAGTATATGATCAGAATAATAACCTCATAATAGTTAATTACATTAACATATCAGTAGAAAATTCATTTTCAAGTTTATTCTTCTTTAAAACCTTATTTTTTAACAAAAGGGCAATATAGTCAAAGTATGGTATATTAACGGAAACTTGCATAAAACTCAAATTACTATTATGATCAGGTAATATAACCTGAGAGGGTTGTGCTACACAATAATATCATCATAATGGGACATTAGATTAGTAGAAAACTAATCTAAATCGGGTCAGAATTGAAAGTCAAAGTAGAAGTCAAACCTTGCGACTTTCGGTTGCCAACGACCCTAGAACTGGAATTGACAAGCCGAACATGTTTACACATGTTCTAATAATTATTACTAAGTTATTAAAGTGTTAAAACAGATTTTATTACACCTACATTGTTATATTTGGATTATATCGAAATCTGCCGCTTAAAACATTAATATGTTGACCCGTCAATTGACCAAGCAAACGAGATTCTTAGGAGGTGCCCTTTTAAGGGATTAATACCTACCTAATTACGATCACGTAGCCATGTTCGTAAGGAATAATGGCTAATGCTCTTAACCAAAGTCAAAAGCCTTTATTGAAAACGCTTGACTTTTGGCTATAAAAGCTCATAAAACGAAAAGAGCAAATATGGAACACTTACAAGCGGAAGTGTTACGGTACTAAGAATTCTATAAAGTGAATGCCTGCTAAGTACTCGAATCCCAATGGGTTCTCCTATTCCAACCGTGCCATAGTTTTTATATGTAACCAGAGAAAGAAACATGCGAAAAATCAACATAAAGTTGAGCGAGTTCATAGTTTGTTTGAAAAATATTTAAAATAAATATTTTTGATAACCGGTTTAAAAATTGTTGAGAAAACATAATAAAACCATTTTTCTCGGCATGTTAATTAAAAACCTTGTTTTTGTGTAATGTTTGAATAACCGTCGATGTCCACGTACGACAAAGACAACATGCCCCGCATGAGCCTATAATCCACCCTAAGCTAGAAAGTACCTCGCCAACCGTTTACTCAAGACGGTAGACTAGCATGCGGTTATAGTTCTGATATGCAGCGAGGACTGCACTATACAGTTTTAAGCAACCCTACGACCCTTAGTGTTGAGTAGTGGACAATCCAATCCTTGTGTTTGTATCCAGGACAATCTAGTCTCTAAGTTATATCCAGGACAATCCAGTCCTTAAGTTGTATGCAGGACAATCCAGTCCCTAAGTTGTATAGGATAATCCAGTCCTTAAGTTGTAGCTATGACAGTCCCGTCACTAGCCATGAAACTCATGCACGTTCTGAAAATACGAGTGTGTTTTGTAAAACCAGTATGTTTAGTATAAACCACTCGTAAACTGTTCGTGTAGTTGGAGTTCATTCATAACATGGTTTAGAAATCTGTTTTTTTCGTTTCTCATAATAGTATGTATTTTTGCAAAACATGCATGTCTTTCCACCCCCGAAAACATTTATAAAAATGTAAAACTGTAAAAGTGGGGGTTATGAACTCACCTTAATTTCCTGGTGCAAAGCTAGCTTAATGTGATTCCATAGTGTCGTTCCAAGAACGCGAATTGGCTAGCGTGCAACTAAAGCATTCCTAATCAAGGAAATAATTATAAGTGTCTAATTAAACGTAGCTAAACCACATGTCCGAGCTCTACCGAATCGTTAATCCACAATTCTAAGGAAGTGTTATCATTTTGATTTTTAAATAACCAACCTAAGGTTATTTGATCCCATTTAATCAGGATAGAAACTAAGTCTCGAAATCGACTTAGTTTCCGAGTGTCTAAGGTGTGTATATATATTTATATATAAATTTAATTATACTTATACGAGGTCGTGCTAGTCGTCACGAATAGAAGGCGTAGATGGAATATGTTACGTATTCGAGACGTCGTATATGATTCGGTAATCTACCGCTGTAGTTTTCGTAGGATGGAAACAAATAGATATATATATATATATAGAGAAAGAGAGAGAGAGATGACGTTTGAAACGAATATAGCAAATATATTAATTTTATAATAATATTCAGATCCGAAGTAATTGAAATAAATATAAACAATTATATTTATTTATATGATTTCCGAATATTAAGCATTTGAAATAATATAATATAAGAAACTATATTTAGTTCGTAATAGAGTTTAAAGTCGGCATTTTAAAATAAATATAAACTATATTTATTTTATAAAGTGTCTGAATCGTCGACATCCGAAAACATATATTTATTTAAATAAATATACAACATTATATTTATTTTATAAAAATAGTCTGACGTTTGAAGTAAGTATTCGGATTTCTGATGTTTGAAATGGTATAAACAATTATTTTTATTTTATATGCTTTTCAACTTACCAAGACGTTTAAAATATAGATCCCGAATTTCCGACATATAAAACATTATATCTATTTTAAAGATTTCGAGTGTTTGTTGTTCGAATGAATGCAACTAAGGTTCTTCTCGTAAACGTTTTCGTGTTCTAAGCGTTTTGGACTAAATATAAATAATTATACTTAGTGTATAAAAATTTCGAGTTTCGTTAATTTGTGAACTATGTTTCTTTTAAATGTTGCAAACTCCTTAGGTAAATAGATGTACGTATATATATTTATCTAAAAAAAATACTTGAACATCGTTAGGTATCTTTAGAATATAACTACGTTTCGGTTTACGAATTTTTAACCAAAAACGGACAGAAAAAGTGTCCATGTATTTGTCAAAACGCAACAAAAACTCAATCATTTTTTATATACTTTTTCGACAACGCATACGTTATATAATAAATTTTGTCAACTACGCCAAAATGAAAAAAAGTCACTAATGGTATCGGTTCGAGCTCGGTTCGCGTAATTATAAAATATATAAACAACGTAATTTAAAACTCGCTCCATATAATGTTTACCGGGTCTCGTGTTGACTGAGTTTGACCTCAGTTGACCAGGGTTGACCGAAGCTGACTGGTTGACTTTTGTTGACCAAGTTGACCGCTGTTGACTCGTGTTGACCAGTTTGACCCGAACCCCAAAACTTGACCGAACAAATCTTAACTATTTACTTGTTGAACCGAACCAGTGCGAACCCGAACTAACTAAATCTGACCCGGTGTTGACTTCTGGACCCAAACCCGAAACCGAATCGATCCAAGACTGAACCAAACAGAGCCGAGACTCTACTGAGCCTGAACCAACACAGAACAAAGACTCGAACCTTCATGTATCCCGAACCAAGCACCACCGTCACAATCATCAACCCCCCCCCACCGGATCCGCGAATCTGACCCAACCTGGCCTGAATCTGCATCGAACAAGCACAAAACTGAACCCAATCTGACCTGATTCTTGAACTGTCATGACTCCAGCGTCAGAACACCGCCGCAACTGCTGCAAATCACCACCATTACCACCGCTGTCGGGTGATCGCCACCATCACCTATCATCATCGGTCATCATCATCATCATCGATCCAAACAACCACCATCACCTCCGAGACACCCCCACTCCCTGCTCGTAATAACTCGCCCGACACCACCCGCCGCACCACAGTGCCGCCGAAATGACGGCTTTAGCCGTCGTCACGCCACCATCGCGCCACCGCAGAGGGGTGGCCAGCCTCCATCTTCTCCGTCTCTCTCTCTGACTCTCTCTCTCTTTTCGCTAATGGGTGTAAGGTGGTACAAGGATAAGTGGTTGCATGTGTGTCGGGTGTATCGCCGGAAAAACGGTCGGAATCTTAGTTCCGGTGACCGGATTCATGAGAGAGAAAGTGATGGTGTGCTAGGGTTTTTCGTGAAAATGAGGAGATGAGGAGGAAAGGTTGTTTATATACCTAGGTTTTGTAAGTGGGCCGGGCCCAAGGCCCGTTAGTTCGTCCATATTCGTTTACAAGTCCCAATGACGTTTCTAAAGCCCGTTATCCTACCCGAACTTCATGAGGCATCGTTAAATATTATATTAGGGTCAAAACGCTTAGAATTTATTCGGGAGTCGTTATTTATCGCGTACGTGCATCGGTTATGTTAAATCGCGTAATAAGTGACGTTCGTCGTTTTAATCCATGTTTCGATCTGACTTCATCTACGAACATTAAAATTTGATTACGGAGCCAAATATATCGTAATATATTAATATAGAGATGTAATTCAAGTCCAGTGCTCCTGTTTCCTTGTCGGTGCGCTCTTGTTTCCGCGAAATTTCAATCACGTTTGCATTTTGTGCCATTCGAAGCACCGTAAAGTCACAAAACCAAGTTCACATTCATAAGTTATACTTATAAACTTCGTATTTGTCAGCGTCACCAGTATTTTGTATGGTGTCAGTTCGTTACCGTTTATCGTCACGCAGTTTTCTCGAAAATCACCATACTCGCACTGTAAGGTTAGATGGACGTTCCTAGGCATTTCAAAACTCTAATTAAGTTAATACGTGTCTTAAACACTATTTATTATCACCTTAAACGTTTGTTAATCACGTAAATAAAAGTCGAAAAGTACCGGTTGTCACATTCTCCCCCTATTACAGAAATTTCATCCTCAAAATTTAGAGTATGTTATCTCCTTAAAGTTTTGTGATGCATAGGTAGTTATGAATAATACCAAGGTAAATAACTACGGAAATGAATCAAGGCTTGTCCGGATTATATGAATAAAATGACTTACTAGAACAATAAGAAACGAACGATTCAACTGAATTTGTTTTTTGAATTCGATGTCAAGTGAATGAAGTGTAGCAATACAATCACCAATATGACTAAGTTTACGGGGGTCCAATATGTGAATTTAATCAATACAATTTCAAGTGAGCGTTCACAATATGCAAACGAATTCTAGAAACAATAGAAGTTTCTACCAACGGAAGCTGATGTTGGTTGCTAAATAAGTGAAAATAAGAATCAACAAGCTCATAAAAATATGAATATGATATGTCGACTATCGAACCATTAAATGAAGTAAATCCTGTGTGTTGACATGATTGAATTGCAAGGATACACCAAAATACAACCGATCCTGGTGTATCATTGTCTTAATACATAGTTGCATTAAGGCTATTTAAATGATGAGTCAAACAAAAGGCATACATAGTTTCGAATGAAACGGTTGATCATAATTAGCCCCAAGCTACAAGTTTATGCCAATGCCACAAGGCATTGTAGTGATTGAAATAATTCAACAATAGCGGTGGCCGAACAAATTCACCGCGTTTGCAATAAGATAGAAGATTCAACAAAGTAAATTTAGAAATTTATTCCAAATGAATTTCATAGAAATTCGGGTCGATGACCAAAAATAAATAAGAAATGAATGTCATCGAGTTTGCAAGTGGCGTTGAAATAACCGCTAGAGGTACACTAAAACAAGCCATGAATTTGTGTACCATTTTCTTAATACACGATTGCATTAAGAATATTCCAAGATAACTACCCAACAAAGTGGATTTAATAATGAATAAATAAACAAGTAATTAACTCCGTACGTGAATTGCGTAGATGAAATCAGCACAAGCTTCAAATTAATGAAAACGCCACCACAAGGTGTCGTAAACAACAAACGATTCAATTGAGTTAAGATCAAACAAGTTTGCTATGGTTCGAAATAAATGAAATGCTTGTTGATATTACTTGAATATGATGGCCTGAATCCATCATATGGAATTCTAGAATTGAATTCGTATAATGAGCAAGTTTAGCCAACTAAACTTGATTTAGATATCAACCAACAACGATATATGTATTCCCAAGGAAGTGTTAACATGGCCATAAAAAACCATGTATGTGGCTTGTCAAGAAAAGTGATTCAAGGAATTTAGTTGACTCGATATCAATGAGTCAACTCCTGCAATAATGTAAGTCATCAAGGTTGAAATGCAATAATCGATATATTGGAAACAATAGTTGAAATATTTATAGAACAACTCATTCAATGTGGAGTCCCGGAGGGTTTCCACGAATCAAGCCAACCACATGCCGAACAAACAATGCATGCGTGACGTATGAATTTATCAAGAAGTTGTAATCGGGTGTTCACTAATCATGAATGAAATTCTCGTAATGAGATGAAACTTAGAAAGAGTAGAGGTGCAAGAATCTACTCATTGTATGCAAAGTTCGAAGATTCGACAAAAGAATTTAAGATTTACCTCGAATTTCGTGCAATGACCTAGCATTATGTGACATCATCATGAGATGTCAATCTTGGCCTAGCCGCCATTAGGAGAGCGAGGAGATGTGAGGACTTGTAGTTTCCTGTTGTGATGCCAATAATCGTGATTCAAATCAGTTTGTGAAGTCCTCGTTTGGACGTACCTTGGCGTGTTTGATACCACTTGCGGTGCTACGTGACAATAGTTGTATTCTGATCATCGGTCATTCCACTGACGGGATTTTCATCACTATTGTAATTGTTCATTCACGCTTTCCCAAAGCCTTGCCTCGTATTTCGTATGTTTCGTATTCCTACATCCGCGATGTACGTGCTAAGTTTCATGTAATCATGACCCTCGGCATTCTGTTTGTCATAGTTTACCTGCTCGGGATAGTAAAGTAGCATAGGTAACATATATAAAATTGTTTGCCCGAGTAAATAGTCGAAGTTCCTACGAAAGGACCTTTAATGAATTCTTGTCATAAGTTAACCAAAGGTCTTAAGTGTGTGTTCTCAAAACTTTCTAGTTTTGCTTATCATATGCAATTGTTTCATGTAACGTGTATAAAACACAACACTAATGCATGTTTTGAAATAAATATGTTGACTCGTTGTTTTCGGCCACGGTTGGAACCCATGTATGAGTTCTAGGCTCTCTGTATGTGTTCAAGCCTTAATAAGCTAAGTCCCGGAATGAAAGTGAGGTAAAAGCCTAGGCATCTCTACAAAAACCTAATTCGCTGAAACCTATAGCTCTAATACCAATTTGTCACACCCCGATAATTCGATCACATCAGAGCCGGGCGTGAACTGACTGGTATCTTCATTGCACAGCGGAAGTTAATATTTGCTAAGACTTCTAGAAAATGAACGCCTGCTAAGTACTCGAATCCCAATGGGTTCTCTTATTCCAACCGTGCCATTGTTTGTATATGTAACCTGAGAAAGAAACATGCGAAAAATCAACATAAAGTTGTGCGAGTTCATCGTTTGTTTGAAAAATATTTAAAATAATTGTTGTGAAAACATAATAAAACCATTTTTCTCGGCATGTTAATTGAAAACCTTGTTTTTGTGTAATGTTTGAATAACTGTCGATGTCCGCTTACGAAAAAGACAACATGCCCCGCATGAGGCTATAATCCACCCCAAGCTAGTAAGTGCCTCGCCAACCGTTTACTCAAGACGGTAGAATAGCAGTCGGTTAAAGTTCTGATATGCAGCAAGGACTTCACTGTACAGTTTTAAGTGACCCTACGGCCCTTAGTGTTGAGTAGTGGACAATCCAATCCTTGTGTTTGTATCCAGGACAATCCAGTCTCTAAGTTGTATCCAGGACAATCCAGTCCTTAAGTTGTATGCAGGACAATCCAGTCCCTAAGTTGTATGCTGGACAATCCAATCCTTAAGTTGTAGCTATGACAGTCCCGTCACTAGCCATGAAACTCATGCACGTTCTGAAAATACGCGTATGTTTTGTAAAACCGGTATGTTCAGTATAAACCACTCGTAAACCGTTCGTGTAGTTGGAGTTCATTCATATCATGGTTTACAAATCTGTTATTTTTCGTTTCTGATAATATTATGTATTTTTGCAAAACGTGCATGTCTTTCCACCCCCGAAAACATTTATAAAAATGTAAAACTCTAAAAAGTGGGGGTTATGAACTCACCTGAATTTCCTCGTGCAAAGCTAGCTTAATGTGATTCCATAGTGTCGTTCCAAGAACGCGATTTGGCTAGCGTGCAACTAAAGCATTCCTAATCAAGGAAATAATTATAAGTGTCTAGTTAAACGTAGCTAAACTAGGTGTCCGAGCTCTACCGAATCGTTAACCCATAATTCTAAGGAAGTGTTATCGTTTTTTAAATAACCAACCTAAGGTTATTTGATCCCATTTAAGCGGGATAGAAACTAAGTCTCGAAATTGATTTAGTTTCCGAGTGTCTAAGGTGTGTATATATATTTATATATAAATATACTTATACTTATATGAGGTCGTGCTGGTCGTCACCAATAGAAGGATGAGATGGAATATGGTACGTATTCGAGACATCGTATATGATTCAGTAATCTACCGTTGTAGTTTTCGTAGGATGGAAACAAATAGATATATATATATATATATATATATATATATATATATATATACATATATTCAAGAACTTGACGTTTGAAACGAATATAGCAAATAAATTCATTTTATAAGAATATTGAGATCCGAAGTAATTGAAATAAATATAAAAAATTATATTTATTTATATGATTTCCGAATATTAAGCGTTTGAAATAATATAATATAATAAACTATATTTAGTTCGCGAGAGAGTTTAAAGTCGGCGTTTTAAAATAAATATAAACGATATTTATTTTATATAAAGTGTATGAATCGTCGACGTCCAAAATAAATATAAAACATTATATTTATTTAAAAATATACAACATTATATTTATTTTATAAAAATAATTCGACGTTTGAAGTAAGTATTCGGATTTCCGATGTTTGAAATGGTATAAACTATTATTTTTATTTTATATGGTTTTCAACTTACCAAGACGTTTGAAATATAGATCCCGAATTTCCGTCATATAAAACATAATATCTATTTTAAAGATTTCGAGTGTTTGTTGTTCGAATGAATGCAAATAATATTTATCTCATAAACGTTTTGGTGTTCTATGCGTTTTGGACTAAATATAAATAATTATACTTAGTGTATAAAAGTTTCGAGTTTCGTTAATTTTTAAACTATGTTTCTTTTAAATGTTGCAAACTCGTTTGGTAAATAGATGTACGTATATATATATTTATCTAAAAAAAATACTTGAACATCGTTAGGTGTCTTTAGAATATAACTACATTTCGGTTTACGGATTTTAACGAAAAACGGACAGAGTTTCCTCTGTTTTTGGATAATCCCGACAACTAAAGTGTCCATATATTTGTCAAAACGCAACAATAAGTCAATCATTTTTATATACTTTTTCAACAACGCATACGTTATATAATAAATTTTTTCAAATACGCCAAAATGAAAACAAAGTCACTAATGGTATCGGTTCGAGCTCGGTTCGCGTAATTATAAAATATATAAACAACGAAATTTAAAACTCGCTCCGTATAATGTTTACCGGGTCTCGTGTTGACTGAGTTTGACCAGGGTTGACCGAAGCTGACTGGTTGACTTTTGTTGACCAAGTTGACCGCTGTTGACTCGTGTTGACTAGTTTGACCCGAACCCCAAAACTGAACCGAACAAATCTTAACCGTTTACTTGTTGAACCGAACCAATGCGAACTAACTAAATCTGACCCGGTGTTGACTTCTAGACCCAAACCCAAAACCGAATCGAGCCAAGACTGAACCAAACAAAGCCAAGACTCAACCGAGCCTAAACCGACACTGAACCAAGACTCGAACCTTCATGTATCCCGAAACAAGCACCATCGTCACCATCAACAACCCCCCCACCGGACCCGCGAATCTGACCTAACGTGGCCTGAATCTGCATCGAACAAGCACAAAACTGAACCCAATCTGACCTGATTCTTGAACTGTCGTGACTCCGACGTCGGAACACCATCACCTATGATTATCGGTCATCATCATCATCATCGATCACCATCATCGATCCAAACAACCACCATCACCTCCGAGACACCCCCCACCCCCTGCTCGTAATAACTCGTCCGACACCACCGCCGCACCACAGTGCCGCCGAAACGATGGCTTTAGCCGTCGTCACGCCACCGCCGCGCCACCACAGAGGGGTGGCCGGCCTCCCTCTTCTCCGTCTCTCTCTCTCTCTTCGCTAATGGGTGTAAGGGGGTACACGGAGGAGTGGTTGCATGTGTGTCGGGTGTATCGCCGGAAAAACGGCCAGAATCCCAGTTTCGATGACCGGATTCATGAGAGAGAAAGTGATGGTGTGCTAGGTTTTTGGGGAAAATGAGTAGATGAGGAGGAAAGGTTGTTTATATACCTTTGTTTTGTAAGTGGGCCGGGCCCAAGGCTCGTTAGTTCGTTCATAATCGTTTACAAGGCCCAATGACGTTTCTAAAGCCCGTTATCCTACCACAGAGGGGTGGCCGGCCTCCCTCTTCGGGAGTCATTTATCGCGTACGTGCATCGCTTATGTTAAATCGTGTAATAAGTGTTGTTCGTTGTTTTAATCCGTGTTTCGATCTAACTTCGTCTACGAACATTAAAATTTGATTACGGAGCCAAATATATCGTAATATATTAATATAAAGACGTAATTTGAGTTTAGTGCTCCCGTTTCCTTGTCGGTGCCCTCTTATTTCCGTGAAATTTCGTTCACGTTTGCGTTTTGTGCCATTCGAAGCACCGTAAAGTTGCAAAACCAAGTTCACATGTATAAGTTATACTTATAAACTTCGTATTTTTCGGCATCGCCAGTATTTTGTATGGTGTCATTTCGTTGCCGTTTATCGTTACGCAGTTTTCTCTAAAATCACCATATGCGCACCATAAGGTTAGATGGACGTTCCTAGGCATTTCAAAACTCTAATTAAGTTAATACGTGTCTTAAACACTATTTATTATCACCTTAAATGTTTGTTAATCGCGTAAATAAAAGTCAAAAAGTACCGGTTGTCACATACGAGTGGTCCAAGAGAATGTTTAGAACTCAAAGGGATGCTCCTAGGTGACCAGGAACTTCCAAAAGTGTAATAGAGAGGAGAAAGGTGAATGAGCAAGTGTAAGAGTGGAAGATCACTCCTTTTTATAGTTGGAGCTGATGTTTTTTATCAATATAAGTGTTAAGAGAGGCTAGGAGATCATTCCATGTGTCCTAGGACATGTCTAAAACTACCATGTAGCTCATTGTTTCGATTTGAAGGTGTTATGGTGGTATGTGTGGGGAACAAGGCAGAGTTTCGCAGCTGTTGCCAACTTTCTTTCAGATACATGCCGTCGCACTACACGACGACCATCCTCCTTAGGCGTCGCGCGGCCTGGCGCCGCCTTGCCGGATCTTTGAAGTTTTGACAACTTCAGTCCCTGTACATCCTATCTCCATTATACTTTCATTTATGACACTTTTAGCCCCTCTAAGCCATTATTAGTCATGCCCGGGAGTATAATCGAACATCAATATGCTCCGGGTTTGTTAAAATGTCCCTCAGAGGTATAAATTAACAAGTTGATGCTTTTAAACCTTCAACTCAAAAACTTTTGAACTAAATCACAAAGGGTTTCGTTCGTCCAACAAGTGGCTCGTTAAGAGAATACGAACACCGTATAAGGTCACTCAGAGGCCATTAAAGGGCATGTTGACATATTCAGTCCCTCCCAGTCAATAACAGACTTAAATAGGTATAGGGAGACGTGTCGTTACCTATCTGGACACGATTTTACGAGGTGTTACATCCTCACCCCCTTAAAAGAAATCTCGACCTCGAGATTTTATTCAAAAAGATGGGGGTACTTCTGTCGCATAATGGACTCGACCTCCCATGTAAACTCGGGACCTCGACGGCGTCTGATTTAACTTCTACAATAGGTATATATTCTTTCGGAGCTTCTTAACCTGTCGATCCTCGACTGAGATGTGGAACACATTGTGAATTCCACTAAGCTCCAAGGTAGCTTAAGCTTGTAAGCTACCGAACCGACACATTCGATTATCTTGAATAGTCCGATATATCTTGGACTCAACTTGCCCTTCTTTCCGAAGCGCATCACACCTTTCCAGGGTGATACCTTCTGTCACACCCCGACCGATGGCGGAATCATCAGGGCGTGGCTAGGCGAATCAGATTTTTCAAGAGAATCTATAACAACTATTATAATGACAATATTTATAAGTTCAACTTCCCATACAATTAAACAAATATTCCAAAATAGTTAAAACAAATTACGTGTCTCTCAAACAATTCAAAATCAAACAACCGATATTTTAATGTGAGTTTCTAGATGACCTATCCGTTTGCAGCATGAAATAATCATCAACCGGACACAGGTTTAGCATAATCATAGTATATAAGCGTTTAACGAAACCAGCATGTACTAACGTAGTCATGTGAACACATATATGTTCCCTATACCGAAATAGACTAACCAACACAACCGCGAGTGAGACAAGTAAAGTAAAGAGAGAGCAAGCCTTAACAACCCCCGAACTAACGGGTGGCGGGTCAACCTATAGCAGCTTTCATGTTAAGGGTGGTCGGCAAATCTCAAGGCATATAGTTGTTCAGCGTTTCACGTATAGTCATGCGATAGTGGGTTTGTGTTTTGAAAGCGTTTTAGAGTTGTGTGTTGTGATAGTTTGATAGAGAACGTATGTAACACCCAAAAGTGCATTAAAGCGAAAAAAGGTCAAGTATACTCAAAGTGATAGCTTAAATAGTAAACACCGGTGAGCTGGGGAGAGTGAGAGGAGCATCGGATTAGCATGCGTGTAGAATCAAAAGTGCAACAGTCTTCGACAGCTTGAACAGTTGAACAGAGAGTTGTACGGGACAATCAGTGAGTCGTACGAAGCACCACTCACACGAGGCATCACCCTCGTGCGAGTCATCACTCATACGAGTGATGGCACGTATGAGGCATCAACCTCGTGCGAGTGACCTATTTTCGAGTCCAAAATCGAGTGTTTTCTAGTCGTTTCTTCGGAAAATCGAGTGTTCATCCTTCCAACCTTAAGCTATTGAGCAAACCAAAAGCTGGGGAGGTCTTTAGAGCGAGTAGTCGTTTGTGGAAACTCGGACTGGGCGTACAAACACGAAGTGGTTCATGCGAGCCAGTCCAGTTAGCACAAGTGACTGTTCTTGGATTCGTGCTACCAGAACTGTGTCTTCACTCGAAATAGATGTAGTTTCGAATCCATTTTGTGTTTGTGACAAAGTTTTGTCCCACTATGTAGTGAACGAAACATACGTCAGTTTAGTTCGTTTTTGTGTAAAAATCGAGTATAAAAATAGTTTTACTAGGATTTAACACTTGGTGAGTTGAAAACATTAAGTTTTCTAATTTAAGAAGCCAAAGCTTGCTCAAACATACTCGTTAAAGTGCAAATCCTTGATAAAAACAGAAAGTTTATAAAAAGATGACATAAACAGAGAAGTTTAGATAAAATCAGAGATAATCTCGTGTAAAATCGTTGTAGAAATCGTTGTGATCCACGTGGAAAATGTAGTTTCCTTACTTGGAAGTAGAGAAACGCGTGTAGAGTAGGTTTTGTGCGAGTGACAGCAAGGGGAGCATGAATGATGAAGTGTGGTATTTATAGGAGATGTGAGGAGAGCAGGTGGGTTGGTGCAACTGGGTGCTCGTGCGAATGGTCACTCGAGCGAGTGATCGTTCGTACGACTGAGTATCTAGTGCGAGTCTGCAGCCTGGTGCGAGCCATGGGTCACTCGTACGAGTGACCACTCGTGCGAGTGAGCCTGGTTTCGCGTTGGGCTGTTTTCGTTTAGTGATTTCGTTCGATTTAGTTAGTTTTGGTACATTAAGCGTTTTAGCGAGATATTATGCATTGCATTAACATGATAATGCGATAGAGCGAGTTGCGTGAGCGAGCGAGCGTTTAAGCGAGAGTTTAACGACATATAAAACATAAAAATATATAACACACGACATTACATAACCCACATAAATAACTACGTTTGCGATTTAGGGTGATAAGCGAGATCGAAGGCGCGAGAAAGTACCGAACAAACGCACACACTCGGCACTTAAAGTAACATAGTTAACTGTGATTCGTGTTGCGTTAGCGCACGAGCAATAAACATTTAAGTGTGCAGCAGTGATGATGTGTGATAAAAATGTATTTATATAAATTAATCCATTATTTCTATCGAATCTCGGATTACAAGACGGTTACAAATCGAAATGACGATATGTGGATAACAACAAAAAAAGTCAGGTTGTTACAGTCACCCTACTTTAGGAAATTTCGTCCCGAAATTTAAGTAGTAGAAGTAACAAAGAGAAGTGGATATTTAGCTTTCATATCACTTTCGAGTTCCCAAGTGTACTCGGCACCGTGTTTGCCTTCCCATCGTACTTTCACAATAGGAATGCGACTGCGTCGAAGTTTCTTGGTTTCTCGATCCATGATTTCCACTGGCTTTTCCACGATGACTCTAGTCTCGTTTATCTGCAAGTCTTCAAGAGGTACCTGCAGATTTTCTTCAACTAGACACTTTTTGAGGTTTGAGATGTGGAAAGTCAGATAGACGTTGCTGAGTTCCGCCGGTAATTCGAGTCAATAGGCCACTTTGCCAATTCTTTCCAGAATCTTAAAGGGACCTATGTATCGTGGCACTAGTTTTCCTTACTTTCCAAATCGGATCACTCCTTTCAAAGGTGAAACCTTTAAGAGAACGTGATCTCCAACTTTGAACTGTAGTGGCTTGCGGCGTTTATCGACGTAGCTCTTTTGACGACTACGAGCTTTCAGAAGATTGTCTATAATTTGGAGACTCTTGTAACATCCGTCAAAAACCGGGTAACCAAACCCGCTTCGTTTATTAACCGAACATCCAGTTAAAATTTTCGTTACGTATTTAATACTCAAATTAATTTTAAACGATACATAATTAATAAACAATTTAGAATTTATAAACTTTAATTGTTAAAAAGTAAAAATAAAACAACTAAAAAGGAAAACAGGCTGCCGGGATTCGAACCCGGGTCAGCCGGGAAACTTAACACACACACATTCCACCACTCCGCCACTTGTGTTACTTGTTGATTTAATGAAACAATTAATACATATAATAAAACTGGAAGTCGAATTCAGTCACTCAGCGCGCCCAAATCCGCAGACGTCGGAAAATCCGACGATTTCGCCAATTATCGACGGTTTCTTTTGACTTAACGTACGTATTAACGTCGCCATCGGTTATAACCGATGTCTAGTTCCACGACATCAGTCATAACCGCCGGAGAAAGGCTGACCAATGAATCGAGACTAGAAACAGACCCAATTCAACTTGATTCTTCCCTATAAATGCACATCCAAGCCTCTGGTAGTCTTTTAGCTCAAAATCGCACCATTTCTCGAAGCAATTTCACTCACCGGAGATTTTCTGCAATCATCAGACTTTCACCGGAAAACCGAGACTCACATCAACACGGTAAATACCTCGACTCTTTCTGTTTCAATCCATTGTTAGACCATTACTAACATCAATCCATCACCCAGAATCAATCCCAGACGACGTTGCCGGATATTCTGCTTTCGCCGGAAAACTTCTGAAATTTCCAGAATCACGCTGTGAATCGGTATGATCACTAAACCTCCTGATAATCGTTGCTCAGTAGTTCAATTTCACATCTAATCAATCAAAACTGTTAATTTACCCGAACAGACGGAGTTCACAAAACAGAGCCGGCGATCCTTGCCGGAGTTCTGAGAAAGACAATCTGTTCCGGTACATTCTTTCCCCAAACCCTCTCTGTTCATCACATTTCAATCACCTATTAGTTCGTTAACTGATTTTAACAAGAAACAGTTGAAAAATCGTTGTCTGTGTTTTGAACGAAGAAGATGAATTCCGCCTATTGTATAAGATTAATTAAAACAAGACATATAAACGGGTTAGACACACGTCTAGCGGTGGACTGTGTGCAAACAATAAACACACGTCTCGAGTTCGATCCCTATCACGACCCTATCCTCGGAAATAAAAATGTCTTTTTTAAAACCGAACCGGGTTAACTCACTGAATGATGTTAAGTATAATAAAAACCAGAATATTAACCAGGTTAGACACACAGTCCAGCGGTGGACTGTGTGCAACGTTGAATCACAGGTCCCGGGTTCGAGACCTGTTATATGCACCGGTTCGATATAATTAAAACCTTTTTAAAATGAATAAATTCTGATTAAACTAAATAGCGTATAAATATAACTAAAAACAGAAATATTTCGGGTTAGACACGTAGCTCAGTTGATAGAGCTGCGTGCACGCGTGCGGGAGGTCACGGGTTCGAGTCTCACCCGGCGCATACTTACACACGACCGAACCGGTCAACAGTCAAACGGTCAACTGGTCAAAAAGTCAAAAATTTTTATTTTCTTTTATTTATTTATTTTATTTAAAAATCAATTAAAAATACTTAAAAATAATATTTTTAAAGTTAGAAAATTTCCTTGAACTCACAAAAATAAACCGAACAATCCCATTAAGAACACTAATTGAAAATACTAATCTCAAATAAGAGTTTATTTATTTATCGAACTATTATGTTATTATTTAGGTTAGTTCCCTTGTCGATTAAATCCGAATTCGTGCGCATTCATCATCAATCCAAGAAACGCACCCACTGTGAGTGAATTCTTACAAATTCCCCTTTTTTATTCATGTTTTGGGGTGTATCATGTGTCGCTTAAACTAATTCGTTTATTCAAACTCGTGCTATACCATATTATGATCTAAACTTAGAATGTAAATATTGTTTGTTGTTATGTATTACATATTGTCAAGTTGTATGCAAATTATTTGTTAGGCCCATCAGTTCCTCGTGGGAGACGAGTTGAACAACGGATGCCTTAAAACTCATTCATTAGGCCCATCAGTTCGTAGAACAACGCGTGCCTCAAAACTCATTCATTAGGCCCATCAGTTCCTCGTGGGAGACGAGTTGAACAACGCGTGCCTCAAAACAAGCTATTGTTGTATGTGTGTGCAATATTTAATATTAAGTGTTTTGTGAATAAATTTACATCTACATTTACTCATATGTGGTTATGCACTTTATTTTATAATCAATTCAATAAACACGTTTAAATGTTTTAATAGGATTCACTCGCCAACTTTTTGTTGATCCAAAAACCATTTTTATACATGATACAGGTGGACAGGATGAAGCAAGGAACACATAGGAAAGTGCCTTAGAAGAAAAATAATGAAGCCTAGAAAGATGTATAGAACATGTTGAACTTGTATGATATGATTGTATGATCTCCATTAAATTGTAATAATAAATATGAAACATTATAATAAATGTCATGAGCTTTGATGAAAACCCAATCATGCCCCGATCACCTTTTCCGCTGTGGGTCGGGGTGTGACAGATTGGTATCAGAGCTTTTGACTATAGGGATATAGGATAGGTTATTAGACCCTTAGAGCCTATACTATAGTTGATTAGATTTTAAATTGTTTATGTGGTTACATGCAAACTCATGATGTTTATTTCTTTCATATTTATTACATATACAAATGCATGCAAACACTTCCAATATTACATTTTGTGATACATAATGAATTATACTTACAGTCAAACATACATACTTACATACATATTCATCATACATATTTCAATGTTCACATATTCAAATCATCTTCATACTTCCGTTATTCAAGATTTTGTCGCATTTTTCATTTTTCAAATCTCATCAAAGTGAGTTCTGCGACGGGCATGTAGTAACTGTAAGGGTACCAGTACCGGTAGTCGGAACGTCCTGTCTAGGTTGGCATTCGTATAAATCCAATATAACGGACCAGTTTGCCTACCTGGGGACTAAAGATGAGAGTATGAAGGACCTATTAGGCCAAAGCATGCCACACCAAACGTCGTTCGAACTAACCCCACTTTGAGGTGTCACCGTGTCCACACCTGGATACATTCCGAATATCATACGTTATATACATATTTCTCGATTTTCTCCGGGTTTTAGTGTACGTAACCAGGCTAACACATGCGAACCATATGAAAAACCCAGTAATCATGGGGCCCACATGATTATGAAGGTGAAGTATGGCAGCATGCAAGGCCCAATTACGAGCAAAGCCCAAGACATCCTATGGATGTAGTAGATTTATTATTCTATATTTATTTTATGAATGTTCATTCCTAAATACGACACATGATCCCTAAAACATCCAACTCATACTCTTGATATGTATTCCTTGTAGATGTCTTCTAATTCCGCTCGTAGGAAGATGAGATCAGGAAAAGCCCGCGAGCGCATGGCTGCCCAAATCGCTCAACAAATGGCTGCCGTAATACCCAACATTGTAGTTCAAGTTCAACAAGCCCTTACCGCTAATCCCGTCAATCAAGAAGATCAAAATGTTGTCAACCCTCCCCCAATTACCACTAAATGCACCTTCAAGCATTTCAAATCCTGCGACCCTCCAAAATACGAAGGGACTGAAGGTGTCACCGCTCTCCTCCATTGGTTTGAAGAAATGGAAAACACTTTTCTAAATTGCGATTGCCCCGATGATCGCAAGGTGCGATATGCTACCGGTTGTTTACTTGGAATAGCACTTACCTGGTGGAATACAGAGAAGGCCAAATGAGGTGTTGAAGATGCTATGACTTTGACTTGGGAAGAGTTGAAGGAAATCATGACAAGACGGTTTTGCCTAAGAAGCGACATCAAGAAATTGGAGGATGAGTTCTATTCTTTGAAACAAAAGAAGGCGACCACACCACATACAATAAGAGATTCCTCGAGTTAAATCAAATGGTTCCCAACTTGTTCACTCCTCTTTACCGTTTGATCGAGCACTACATTCGAGGTCTTCCTTCAAAAATTCAAGACTCTGTAATAAGTACCACACCTGCAACTTTGGAAGCAGCAATGGAGTTAGCTACAAAACTCACCGAGAACCGCATACGAAATAAGGACTTCAAGGAGGAGAAGAAGAAGGATAAAGCATCAACTGAAACCTCAAACTCCACCCAAACCGAATCCCCTTCTCAACCCATTTCTGAGAGAAAACGAGATGGGCAACTTTTCGCTGTCACCCAACGCAATCAACCAGCCTCACAAGCCGTACCCCTCCAAGCTATCCCCATCACTCAAGTAGCACCCAACTCAACTTACCCAAATAAGAAACCTTACCTTGGACCTCACCCTCAATGTAACACCTGTTTTTATCACCATCCATCTACCTTACCTTGTCGACTATGCGCGAATTGTGGACGCTATGGTCATTTGAGCAAGGTTTGCCGTACCCCTCAATACCAAACCTCACCCCCTACTCAAAACATGATCCAAACATATCAACAACCCCAATACCCCATGTTTCCTTATGTTTGAGCTTGTTTTAATTGTGGCGACCCTACCCATTTTAGAAACACGTGCCCTCGATTGGTTAACATCATAAACGCCCAAGCTCAAGCAAACCCAGTTAACCAAGCAAATCAAGAATTTTAATGAACTATTATGTTATTATTTAGGTTAGTTCCCTTGTCGATTAAATCCGAATTTGTGCGCATTCATCATCAATCCAAGAAACGCACCCACTGTGAGTGAATTCTTACAAATTCCCCTTTTTTATTCATGTTTTGGGGTGTATCATGTGTCGCTTAAACTAATTCGTTTATTCAAACTCGTGCTATACCATATTATGATCTAAACTTAGAATGTAAATATTGCTTGTTGTTATGTATTACAAATTGTCAAGTTGTATGCAAATTATTTGTTAGGCCCATCAGTTCCTCGTGGGAGACGAGTTGAACAACGGATGCCTTAAAACTCATTCATTAGGCCCATCAGTTCGTAGAACAACGCGTGACTCAAAACACATTCATTAGGCCCATCAGTTCCTCGTGGGAGACGAGTTGAACAACGCGTGCCTCAAAACAAGCTATTGTTGTATGTGTGTGCAATATTTAATATTAAGTGTTTTGTGAATAAATTTACATCTACATTTACTCATATGTGGTTATGCACTTTATTTTATAATCAATTCAATAAACACGTTTAAATGTTTTAATAGGATTCACTCGCCAACTTTTTGTTGATCCAAAAACCATTTTTACACATGATACAGGTGGACAGGATGAAGCAAGGAACACATAGGAAAATGCCTTAGAAGAAAAATAATGAAGCCTAGAAAGATGTATAGAACATGTTGAACTTGTATGATATTATTGTATGATCTCCATTAAATTGTAATAATAAATATGAAACACTATAATAAATGTCATGAGCTTTGATGAAAACCCAATCATGCCCCGATCACCTTTTCCGCTGCGGGTCGGGGTGTGACAACTCTTGTCCGTCGTTTCTTGTATTAACTTGGGACCAGTGATTTGTGCTTCTCTGATCTTGTGCCATACAATAGGCGATCGACATTTTCTACCGTATAGTGCCTCAAATGGTGCCATTTGAATACTAGTATGATAACTATTGTTGTACAAAAATTATATTAACGGTAAATACGAATCCCAATTACCACCAAAATCTATAGCACAAGATCAAAGCATTTCTTTGAGGGTGCGGATCGTAAGCTCAGTCTGACCATCGGTCTTAGGATGAAACGCGGTACTGAGATTAAGAGTAGTACCGAGAGCGGATTGAAATGTCTCCCAAAGATGTGAGGTAAGCGATCGTCGTGATCAGAGATGATGTCACGAGGTGTCTGGTGTCGACAAATAACTTTGTCGGTGTAGATTTGTGCTAATCGTTCAACCTTATAGTCTTCTCGTATGGCAATGAAATGAGTAGATTTCATAAGACGATCAACGATAACCTAGATGCTATCGTGACCAGAGGTTGTGCGGGGGAGTTTTGTAACAAAATCCATTACTATACTCTCCCATTACCATATTGGAATGTTGGGTTGCTCGAGTAAACCTGAGGGTCGTTGGTATTCGGCTTTAACTTTCGCACATGTTAAGCATTTCAAAACATATAGAGCGATATCCTTTTTCATGCCCGGCCACAAGACCTAGAACGAAGGTCCTGGTACATCTTTTCGGCTCTGGGGTGAATGGAATATCGAGATTTATTTTTACGCCTCAGTCATCAGTAACTCTCGGAGATTATTGCGACTATGAATCCAAATGCGATCAAGATAATAATAGATGTCGTTAGATTTATTCTCCAGCTGCTTTTGGCACCACATTTCATTTCCTCATACAAGGTATTCTCAATGAAACATGCGTGCTCGGCTTCGCAAATTAGGTTTTCGAATTCATTCTGGGCTTGAACGTTATGAATGCTATACACATAGCTTCATCGACTGAGCGCATCGGCTACGACGTTTGCTTTGACAGGGTGGTAGTGTATCTCACAATCATAGTCGTTGAAAAGTTCAACCCATCTGCGTTGGCGCATGTTCAGTTCTTTTTGGTTAAGATATGTTGTAAGCTCTTATGGTCGGTGAAGACCATACACTTGGTACCATAAAGGTAGTGCCGCCATATCTTTAAAGCAAAAACAACTGCACCGAGTTCGAGATCATGGGTAGTGTAGTTCTTCTTGTAGATTCTGAGTTGTCGAGACGCGTACGCGATAACCTTGTCTCGTTACATAAGAACACAACCAAGACCTAGGTTAGAGGCATCGCAATATACAACGAAGACGTCGTTTTCATCTGGAAGTCCGAGAACGGGAGCGTCGTAAAGCATACGATCGAAAGTTTGAAAGGCTTCCTCCTATTTGGAACCCCAAACGAAAGGTTTATCCTTGTGAGTTAATGCGGTAAGAGGTACAACGATCTTCAAAAAGTCGGGGATGAATTGACGGTAATAACCCGCCAACCTGAGAAAAGAATGGATTTCGGATGGATTGTTTGGTGTATTCCAACTCTTTACAGCTTCTATCTTCGCGGGATCGACGTGAATTCCTTGGTCGTTAACGATGTGACCAAGGAATTGGACTTCCTTAAGCCAAAATTCACACTTGGAGAACTTGGTGTAAAGGCGATTTCCTTGGAGAAGTTCGAGAACTAAACAGAGATGTCGCGCGTGTTCGGCTCTCAACTTCGAGTAGATAAGAATATCATCGATGAAAACAATGATGAAATATTCCAAGAAGGCTTTGCACACAAGGTTCATCAATTCCATGAAGCTCGCGGGTGCGTTTGTGAGTCCAAAAGGCATGACCATGAATTCATAATGGCCATAGCGAGTACGAAAGGCAGTTTTCCGAATGTCTTGCTCATGTACACGCAGCTGGTGGTATATGAAACTTAAATCAATCTTCGAAAAACAAGTAGCTCCTTGGAGTTGATCAAACCAATAATCAATTCAAGGAAGAAGGTAGCGGTTCTTAATCGTAAGCTTGTTAAGTTCCCTATAATCAGATGCATATTCGGAATGATCCATCCTTCTTTTTCACAAAAAGAACGGGTGCGTCCCATGGTGATGTGCTCAGGCGTATAAAGCCTTTATCAATTAACTCTTGAAGTTGGCTAGATAGCTCATGCCTTTCGGATGGTGTAAGGAGATAGGAAAGACATCAGGGAAGTCGCGTAAGTCTCAGGAAAGACATTAGGGAAGTCGTGTACAATTGGAATGTCCTTGACTTTCCTATCGTCTGCCAACTGTTCGGTGATGAGTGCAAGAATAGCTACCGAATTCTTCTTACAAAGGTACTTCTGAGCTTGCATAAAAGAGATGATATCCGTGACGCGCTTCGATCACCCTGAATAAATGAAGTTTCGCCACTAGAAAAAGGAATGCGAATAAACCTTTTCAAGGCAAATAACATCGGCTCGTTTTTGGACAACCAGTCCATACCAACTACCACGTCAAAACTACCCAGCGTAGTTGGCATAAGATTTATGTTGAACGTGTTACCAGTGAGAGAGAGTTGGCACCCTTTGAGAATGTGGGTTACCTCTACCATTTTACCATCGGCTAACTCTATGGTGTACTTGGTGTCTAGCGACACAGGGGCAATATCTAAAAGTCTCCTAAATGACTCTGATATAAAACTTCTATTGTCACAGGAATCAAATAACACATTTGCAAAATGTTTATTTAATGGAAAGTTACCGGTTACATGTCACACCCCCAAATTTCCACTGGCGGAGTTTTACCGCTAGGCGTGTGACGTACCAGGATCTAGCCACTAATCATGTCGAAGTAATTGTAAATAATATAAAAGAAGGCATCATGTCCAACTTGAATAGTGATTTTCAAATTAAACGTTTCAACATAGTATGTGTTCAGCGGAAGCAAATGCAAATATCTCAAACAATTTGAAATTAAAATATTTTAAAGTGTAAAGTTTTAATGTTTGCAATCCAGTATCACGCCCCATGACACTTCAAGCTCCTCAGACCGTAAGTTCCCATGCATTGATTATCTAACAACCTGCAAGCATGCTGAAAAAGTGTATCAGCGATAAAGCCGGCGAGTTCACAGTTTTGTTTAACGAAAACAACTTGGTGTTTAGTTTAAAGTCATGTTGTTAATAACTCGGTACCAGAGTGATGTATGTTTTTTTGCCCTCATCAAAGCCGATCAACATTGGCCATGTGTTTAAGGTCCTTAGTTCACGCCCGTCCTCCCAGGTACGGTGTGAGGTTGTCAAGCCTAATAGCGCTATCAACTAATACCTCGTTGCCCCCAAGGCAACTAGTTCGGTAGTAATTAGGGACTTTAATGATAGTGTTGAGTTTATTAACCAACATCGAAATTAAACTACAACAATTGTAAAAAGTATTCCTCCAAGGAATAGTAGTTTGTTCCCCAGGACGCATGCCTGTGAAAGAGCAGCGAACTCACCTTTGAATGCTCGGATTAAGGAATGGAAAGAAATACGCAAGGTGGAACCGATCAATCACATCCTAACATGATTACCATTTAAAAGTTAGTGTGTGTGCTCACGCAGAAACACGAATCCTACACGTATCTAGCATGTAGCACATTTTATCATACAATACTAATTATCATGCATGCATCTATCACGACATCGCTTAGCGA
The DNA here is from genome assembly GCA_947069175.1 of Scalesia atractyloides. Lineage (NCBI taxonomy): Eukaryota > Viridiplantae > Streptophyta > Magnoliopsida > Asterales > Asteraceae > Scalesia > Scalesia atractyloides. The sequence goes on along the minus strand of CAMTDV010000015.1, from coordinate 46,832,124 downwards.
CAACACAAGTGTCATGAAAGATTTATAATACTATTCAACAAAAATTCAGCAATATAATGCATTTTTTGTCAGTTTTCGGAGTGTTATCCGGAATGGTTCGTGTACAGGAAAATTCCCAAACAATTACAGTACGTGTCAATCGGAGGGTTTGGACTTATGTTAAAATTTTATAGTTTAACTCTTTACCAAAAATGTAAAAAAAAATCGTTTACTAAGCAGCAATCAGATTCGTCACTTTCTGACTGCAACTCATGGAAAAGTTCATTAAAAAATCCTTGGTTATCCGATTGACGTAATTCTATTTGGTGGTTCACAAAAACACCTAAGACTATCTACAGTATAAATTTCATGGTCTAAATCTGATTATACAACAAACTATGACTCCAAACATAACACGTAAAATCTGCAGAAAAACGCAGCTTTAGTTGCTGAAACGAAATAAATTATTTAAAATAGTAAATGACGTCCAAAAATTATGATTCCAGCACCATTTGAATCGTATTCCAAAATCGAACTTTATAGATTCAAGAAACTCTAGATTTCGTTAAATTATGACCCGGTTACAGCCGATTAAAGTCGTCTGTAACGTTCTGGACAGAACTGTTTTCCTTACCCGAACCCTATAAACGCTTCATTAGTGAACCCGAACAGTTATAACATTAATCACAGCAGGTTTTAGGTTATTTATCTCAAGTTTACCATGTTCAAACATCAACGATATAACCCTAACCATCTTCGTAAATCCATACGACATATTCGACAACATTACGCATCATTACTTGGTTTCCACAACCCTAGGCTACACTTTAATCCGTAACACTTCAAACCATGAATTAGACATAATTACAGCCAAGATACTCACAATAATACATACATGATCGTTATTCATATTATCAAATCAGCAAGTTTCAAGTCAATACAAACATAAACACTTACCGTAAAAGATGCAAAGGAGTTCAATCGAGAAAGAGGGTAGCGAGAAGGAAGTGAGATTGCGGGGGTGGGGGGGTGCGTCGATCTGCTGTCGTCGCACACAAAGAAGGAGAGTAGGGATAGCAGGTATGATGTTGCAGATTAATTCTTTTTTTAGGGTTAGAGAATTATGGTAACATGCTAGGTTACGTAACATTAAAACAAGGACTTGGGGGTGGTTTGTTCACTAACTCCACTTTGGCCGCAAATGATAATCAACAAAAGGCAGTTGGGGTTGGGCCAAAATTAAAAAGGGTGTGGCTTGGTTGGTTTGGCCGAACATACCAATTTGTTAAAAGAATTCACAACTAAACACATTTCAACTTATAATACTTATTTTGTATACTGACTTTTTGTCATAAAGCAACAAATAAACAACGTATTGTCTTTTACTAATTGAATCCAAGTATGTTATATAGAAAAAAATATCCTTATTATTCATAACATAACATATGTATTATTATTATTATTATTATTATTATTATTATTATTATTATTATTATTATCAATTTTTTTACATATAATCCCACTAATTATAACTTATAATTACTCAACTCAACTAATAAAAAGGGTAATAATGGAGTTATGGTTCGGACCTCATGAGTTTCAAGTTACTCGAGTGGGTTGAATCAACAAGCAAAACAGGTGTTTTGGTTCAAACGGTTCGAGTTGATTCAATACGATTTGAATTTGGTTTCGACTACACGTTTACGCACTATAAATTACATAAGTATAAATTTAATTGACCAAATAAGATAAGTATAAAATTAATTTGTAAAAACGAAACAAACGCTTTTTACCTCGAAGTTACGGGTTATCACATTACAACATTAGAGTCATCCTTTGCTTTGCCCTTTCCCAAGGTGAAGGCACGTCATTTAGCTCCACCATTGTTACCCCCACTGTTGTTGTTGCTGCTCTGATTTTGGCGTCTGCCACCGTTGATCCCCTTGAGTTGCGGGCAATCTCGTTTGAAGTGTGCCGTGTTACCACACTGGTAGCAACCCTGATTTGCCCCCTGTTGATACTGGTGTTGGTTTTGATTTTGCCTTGGAAGAATATCCCCGCGACAGTCCCTTGCCGCATGACCCATTTTGCAACAACGTTAGCAACGAGTGCTGTTACATGGGCCGTTGTGGTGCAAGTTGCAACGGTTGCACTTTGGTTTTGGACCCGCAAAGCCGCCTTGTGTCTAATTGTTGTTGTTGTTTAAAGACTGATTATTGTAGCCTCGGTTATTATTGTTGAACCTTTTCTGAGAACCCTGCTGTGACTGACCAGAAGTTTGTTGTTTAGAGGAACTATCTGTAACACCCCAAAAACGACGCAGCGGAAAAACAAACATAATGGTGACGAAAGTTGGTGCCCATAAATATCTTGTCGAACGATGCATTGTTAATGTTGGACATTTAACTTAATTAAAACATAGTTTTTTAAAACATAAAGTTTAAAGTACGACACAACCACACCACCGTTAAATTGTTTTGATCCTTATGGATCTTTATACAGTCGGTCCCAAATAAGTTTTAAAAGTTGTCCAAAGTTTATTATTAAAGAACACATGCATCACAACCACAAGACACGCCAAAGATTCCTGAAGCCATGCTTAAGTACCCGAAGAACAAGTTAAAATCAAGTGTCAACACAAAGGAGGGTGAGCTCACATATTCAAATTTAAAACAAGGAAAACTTTCTAATTATGTGTTTATTATCAAAACATCCAAATAATATTTTCGAAAGTTAATTTATTTCCTTAATGAAATCCATGGGTCAGCCGTCGCAAGCGTTTTCCCCGAAACCTTCGATCTAAAGCATCTTCCCAAGTTTTACATATTAAATTTATAGCATCAAATGTTCAGACTCGTATGTTTGCAAGACAATACGAACTATATATTAACAATAAGGTTATAATCAAAACTAGACTATAGCAGAATATCAATTCGTCGTTTGACTTGATCGGAGCGACCGATCACGACGGGGTAGTCAACCCGATAGATCTACCAACAATTCCACGTGTTCAATACTTAAATGATTAAACAACAATACTTGCGCATGCACCAATATCGGGCCATCTATATTGCTTGCCTCATGAACAATATATATTTCCTACTAAAATCATAATTTTAATATTTCATGTTGTACGAATTCCCAGATGTCCCCACAGAAATGTAAACCATACCTGGTACTTACTCTCTTGAGACCGAGCCAATTCGTCACAACTTTAGATTTAAACATTTTTAAATCTACACGGTCATTTTCTCTAAAACACCATAAAATCCCCGTTTCATCCCCGAAACATATTTATTCACAAAACTGTTTCTACCCGAAACATATTGATATCATCAAAATCATATATTTTCCATGAAAATATACATTTTATGTAAGTAAAGGTATGTTTTATTGAAAAATATATTTAATCCTTTTTAAGGCGTGTTCTTCCCCAAAACATATACAAAACAATAAAAGAGGGGGTTTAGTGACACTCACCTTTGGGTGCGTAATTAAATTAGCGTGATCCCACAATTTGATTTTACATGTCCTAATACACATAGGAACGATTTATCAAACAATATTTTACAAAATTCCTAAGTTTCTCCAATACTTAGAATTTTCACATAACTTTGAGATTTTCTCGAAAAGTCATCATTTTTTATTATATATATATATATATATATATATTTTAATATTTCGCGACTTGAACGATTTTATTGGTGACCTTAATGTTATATCCGTTAACGCTCCCGTTTAAAAGTACTATATATCTACGATTTGCACGTCATAATATATATACATAAACTTGCACATATACACAATATCACAACACGTGAAATCTCGTTAACTCATACACTTTATGTTGCGATTGACCCTACAAAATAATAGATGATAAAATGACAAAACAGGTTTGTGTTAAATGATCCAGAACAAATAGTGTTTTGACTCACAACTTCCTTCAATGGCAAGATATCTAATATCGGATGGTTAGAGCTAACATCTGCTCAGTGCTAAGCTCTGTTGGTTTGTGAAGACTGTTGAAGACCCGACCTCTATTGAAGTCAAAAGTCTGCTGGAAGTCAAAGGTCTGATCACCCTTTAAAGAACATATGACAAAGTTTCATCAGTGGTTAAGCTCATCAAGGGTTAGCATCATAATTGGCTAGCTATCAGTGTTTTGTAATAGTATCAGAGAGCAATAGTTAGAGTTTGTTAGGTTTGTTAGATGTCATTGTCTTGGTGACGTCAGCAAAGATGCCACAGAGGTTAGGATTAGTACTATAAATAGACAGCGCATGTACTGTTCTATTTAGCTCTCACACACACACACACACTTATCTTTTACTATCTAACCTGTGTGAGCTCGGGCTGAGGGGGAATTAGTGATTCATGCATGTAATTGTTTGTAATCTTTTCAATCTTTTGAGCAATGAAAACATTGTATGATGAAAGCTAATCTCTCCTTGATTGTGTTACAAAGTTTTAAATCGCATTCCGCTGCAAGGTATTATGTGTTTTATCTTATTTATGATCAATTTGTTTAAAACAACACAATCAGGTCAAACTCAGATCCTAACAATTGGTATCAGAGCATGGTCAGTCAAATTCGATCTAACAGTCGATTTGACATAAAAAGACCAGCTCAATTTCAGCGATACTGTGTTGTTCGTATTTGTTGGAAAATAGAGTAAGAGCCAAATCACGTTATATACGATTTCAACATGTGTGTTGGAATTTGTGATGATTCCATGATTGACGGTTGCTAAGGATTCGTCTAATGTATTTAAAAGAATAAGGTGAAACTAAATCTTAGGAAAGATCTATATGAGGAACAAAAGTTATGAGAAAATGTTAAGAAGGGTAAAATCCTATAAAGGGTTATAGGTTGATAGTTAGAAAACCAGATCAAAAGTAATGTGATTTTAGCATAAGTATTTTGAAAAAAATGACTAACGTTCTCAAAACATTACTATAAATGATTCTGGATTGATTATTCTTTCCTTAAAAGCCTTCCAGTAAATGCTACGACATCTGCCTATCGAAAGGTTAAAACAGGAATAGAAGAAAAATCACAAAACTCAAAAAGTGTGTTTTTCTCAAAACTTTTAATGACAAAAGAAAAGAGTATAATCATAAAACACCTGAGAGTTCACAGGCTAGTACAACAAAAGGAAAACCTAAAATTGAATCTTCGTTTCTGCTCAAACATCTGTTACAAAACATGCTGAGTGCAACCACTGTTTACAGGTAGATTCAGGTAAATGATGTATCTCAAGTTAAAAATTGTGTTAAAGAGGACTTAGGACATCTATCAGGTCTAATTGATTCTTTAATCAAGAAATCCTTACTTAATTTTTAATAGTAAAGCTTTCCTTGATAATGGGTCAAAAGAAATCTGTATGATGGTCAGGGTCAATCAGAAAATGAGTCAAGATAATCTCAAACTTACTTCAAAATAGATTGTGTTTACCATCTGGGAGACTCAACCACTGCTGGATCGATAAAGTGTTTTAACACCATGGCAGTGTGTGGAAGAGATTTTGATTGAAATTTTCAAAAACTTTTATCATTAAAAATCCTAGTAAGGCTATGAGAAATGTTTTGTCAAGCCTAATCTTGCATGTACTTACAATCTTCATCAAAATCTTATTCACCAAAAGGAACAGAAGAAGTTTTTAACACAGTCTATCATTCCATGACCAGGTACAGTATAAATAAGATATCACCTAGTGAGGGATTACCATGAAAAAGGTTTGATTTGTTTACAACATGCCCATACCAAGGATCAACTTGCAAATGTGTTGACAAAAGCACTTAATGCTCACACTTTTGACATTTTGATTTCCAGGCTTGGAGTGCTAAACATGGATCAAAAACAGATTTCCATGTGATCCATGTGTAAATAGCATCAAAAATGTTTTTAGAGAATCAAAACAAAACCTTAAAAATAGTTAAAATTGAAATTTTCTCAATAAATCTCTAAAGTGTGATGAAAACACTGTTTGTACTTTCAAAACTGTGATGGGCAATTCTATCCACTGACAAAGTGAATCCTCTGTCTTCATTAACCAGGTTTCAAAACCACTGACAGAAGAAAAACTTACATAGTTTACAAACACCGATGACACACATCAGTGGTTTTACAAAAAACAACTGTCATCCATTCATAGTCAGAGGATATACGTGGAAAGGCAATTGTCATCAGATCTTGCCACGTGTCAAAAGTTAACCGTATGATGTTTGAAACCATTGATAAACCCTGATAAAACCGTCAAACAACGTTTTTATCATCAAAATTCAAAATTTCTCATAAAAGATCAAATTCTCAAATCCGATCATGGCTCTAATCATAAAAAATCCACACAATTATCTCTGTACCTTTGAAAAGACGGAGAAAAATAGAGATTTTCACCATATCATCGATATCCTGTCTTCATCAAAGTATAAAACTTTGCTTTCTTGTAATGCTCCAATCTATCAAGACACCCTACGAGATTTCTGGGCAAATGCAGAACTTGAAATTCAAAATAAAAAGCCTTGGGCAAATCTCATCTAAAGTAGGAGGTATCATGGTTCCAATACCCCACAAACCATCTCAGAAGTTTTTCAGATGGACGATCTTGTGGGTAAAATCTCTTTTCCTAAGGATGAATATCAAGTCGATTTGATAAATAGAGGGTATAAAGGAAATCTAACAAAGCTACTATGAAAAAGGGAAATTTCCCTCCTCTTATGAAATTACTGTTTCACACTTTACTCACCTATGTTTCAAATAAAACAACTGGTTATGACGAAATACCATTGAAAATTCAATACTTGGGGTATGTTATTATGTCTAAAACCGATTACAATTACTCCCAAGCATTGTTTAATGATTTGGTAACAAATCTGGAAAATATGAAAAACAAAAAGGCACATGCTTTCTTATTACTTCCAAGATTTTTAAGTTATTATTTACAACAGAAAATTCCAAAAGAGAGTGTACATGCTCTTAAGCAGGGCATACCGTTTCAAATAAACAGCTTAACGTCTTAAACATTTACCGCCTTATGGCCAAAGAGTCAAAAGTTTCTAAAACACAAGCAAGGGAGTCTGAGCAAAATTTTGATGAGTCCACATCTACTCCTCAGTCCTCAGCTGTTGTGCAACACACGCCAAAAATCACCAAAAGAACCAAAAAGAAATCCATCAAGCCCACCAAACCTACCAAAAAGGGTCTTCTGGAAGATGAGATCCTAGAAGTTAAACCTGTGACAACACAAATGTCACAAGAAACCACTATTGCTACTTCCTCACAACAGTTGGAAAGATCTCCACCCAAAACCACAACTCCTCATGATTCCTCACAAAAGGAACATGTTGTAAGCACAGGGACACCACAACTTGAAACATTACCCTCATTTGAGAGTATGTTGAACTGTCCTTCTCCCGGGGCGAATTCTCCTTCCACATCACTCCCCACATCTCAAATTACATCAACCCTGGCGTCTCTGTTTGAGGTCATTAATAGTCAGACATAAAACAGCCTCTCTCACCAACACATTTCTGAGAATACAACTTCCACAATGGTTGTGTCTGATAAAATTCTATTGACTAACCCACAAACAGTTAAGGAGGTTACACCACTTGAATTTCATGAAATTCTTGTTGGTAGTTCAAGTGGAGCAATTTCTACATATGTTGAATCCAATGATTTACATCTGGACAGTAGTTACATAAATAAGTCTCCCTTGAAGGCAATTTCTACTGAGGCTACCATGGCAACCACTGCTGGTATTAAAACCACTGTTGAGTTTGTTAAGAAACCTCTGTTGTAGAAAGAAGTCCCCAGTACCAAGAAAAAGGGGCATCTGTGTTTGAAACAGGGGTTGAAACCTCTGGTCATGATAACATAGATATAACTACTACTTCTGGTGGGAGTTCAGATGATCCTATTAAGATAGGTGATGATCTAAAATCTAAAGATTTGACGGAGAGAGTTACAAAAATTGAGACATAAGTGGCAGATATCAAAAGTATGCTGTAACAGATGTTAGAATCTTCAAAGTCTCAAAACACTTCTCAATCCTCTGCTCTTCAAACCACTGATATAATCAAACAGGTATATCCTCTGTTTCAACAACAATGCCAACATGTTGACCACCAACATGAAATACGTGTAAAAATGTTCAAAAATGAGGTTGAGACAAGATATAAGAACACACAGGCAGAGCTTAAGGTTATCAAAGAAGCTCTCACAACATTGCCTGGCACTACCCTTGCACCTATATTCGAAAGAGTTGATGATGCCAAAAAGGGGGAGAAAAATGAATCTATGAAAAAGCCAGAGCCTGCAAAAGAGTCCTCAATAACTTCTGCTGAAACATCTGTCAAACAAAAGAAAAAGGGAGGTGATGAAACCCTAGAAATTCAAGCAGATGATGAAGTCGCAACAAAGAGGATGATCCAATCTTAGAATGAGACAAAGGAGAGGTTTTGAAAAGGGAGCAAAAGAAGTTGAAGAACACTGCAACAGATGTTGATGTTTTAAAAGGCAAAACAAATGTTGTGACAACAGTGGTTTGCACAAACACTTCTAAAATTCTATCAGAATCAATATTCACCCCTATAAACCAAACTCCTACAAAAACTCCTTCACCAAAACTAGTGTATACAAGAAAAAGAAAGTTCACAGTGAATGATGATGATATACCTGCACATAATACTTTATCATCTTCACCATTTATTCAAACAAATCCAGAACCTTTCATCACTCAACCATCACCAACATCAATCATACTCACTCAATCACCTACTGCTCACAATCCTTCTAGAAACATACCCATGGAAACAACATACCCTCTGGAACTGGTTGCAGTTCAAAACGAAATGTTACAATTTTATACAGAGGCTGATCCATCCAAAAGAACCTTTCCATCTTTTCATGGCTACATAATTCCAAAAAGCATTGATGAGTATCTGAAATTGAAAACCAGAGAAGCTAAAAACATAGCAAAAGAAGAGGGAAAAGGGAATGGTGACACCTACTTGTCAAGACGAATTCAGCATGAGCTAAGCAAAGTTAGGAAATTAGAAGATATGCAAGAGACTTAAACAAGAAGATGTCTAATGATGATCCTCAAAAGAAACTAAGGGAAGATCTCATAGGGCTTATCATGAGAGACAAACCATATCAAGCTTATAAGCCTCAGTTCAAAGACTGGCATATAAAAGCTCTCAAGCAAGAAGCAAACAGATGTGAAAGGATGAAGAAAGATCCTCAAATAAGGAAGAGTGCACCAGACTGGAACAAGTTTAAAAATTACAGTGCAGATCATGCCTTAGAAGCATCCATCCAAGCCTTGAATCAAAGAAAAAGGCAGTTACAAATGGATGATGAAGAAAAACAAAGAGAAGCTGACATTAGTAACAGGCCAACAAAAATCAATCTTTGCATGAATTGAAAGATGGTTCATCAAAGCCTCAAGCTCAATCTGCTGAAACTGTAAAAGGGCTATCAAGCAGTTTACCTCTCTCAAACTCATCACAAATAAAACTTCTCCCAAGAAACCCATTGAACTCAAAAATACTAAAGTGGATGTCTGATAAACAGACCCATGTATTGACTTTACTCAAGTCCAATGGGAAAGTTGATTATATAACAAGGAAGGATGCACTAAGCCTAGGTGTAACTGACCTTCAAGATCTTCTGGAACTTCAACTGTGCAGGGATTAAGATGATGAAAATTCCCAGAATTTTAAACTACAGTTAAAGAGACAAATCAAGGAAAACTGATGAGAGAATAAAGATCATGAATAAGGAAGAGTTTTGGCATCATCTGTTCTAGGGGGAGATTGTTGGGATTGACCCCTACAAAAGAACAGATGATAAAATGCCAAAACAGGTCTTTACTAAATGATCCAGAACAAACAGTGACTCACAACTTCCTTCAATGGCAAGATATCTATCATCTGATGGCTCTAACATCTGCTCAGTGCTAAGCTCTGTTGGTTTGTAAAGACTGTTGAAGACCAAACCTCTGTTGAAGTCAAAAGTATGCTGGAAGTCAAAGGTCTGATCACCCACCCTTTGAAGAACATATGACAAAGTTTCATTAGTGGTTAAGCTCATCAGTGGTTAGCATCATAATTGGCTAGCTATCAGTGTTTTGTAATTGTATCAGAGGATAGCATTAGCAATAGTTAGAGTTTTTTAGGTTTGTTAGATGTCATTGTCTTGCTGATGTCAGCAAAGATGTCACAGAGGTTAGGATTAGTACTATAAATAGACAGTGCATGTACTGTTCTATTTAGCTCACACACACATACACACTTATCTTGTACTATCTAACCTGTGTGAGCTCGGGTTGAGGGGGAGTTAGTGATTCATGCATGTAATTGTTTGTAATCTTTTCAATCTTTTGAGCAATGAAAACATTGTATGATGAAAGCTAATCTCTTCTTAATTGTGTTACAAAGTTTTAAATCGCATTCTGCTGCAAGGTATTATGTGTTTTATCTTATTTTATGATCAATTTGTTTAAAACAACACAATTAGGTTAAACTCAGATCCTATTACTTTATCATTTTTAAAGCATGCATACATGAAATAACTTATTAAGTTAACCTATGTATCAATTTTCATGCTTGACAAATAAGTTACACATTTAACACGATTTTACCGATTCTACCGTTTTAAACATACAAGCGTACATGCATAGACTTAATTCCCGCTATCATGTCAACACTTAACATATTACCATATACACATATTTAAATCACATAACACATTTAAACACATAAGGTTCACCCATGAACAACCCATTCTAGTATACATTGAAAAATGCGTATTTTAGCGATTCGGTAACGTTTTCGGGCGTCGGAAGTCACGTATGACTAACAAAACACCAAATAATCTTAATATAAGTTAAAATATTGATCTAAAACAGTTTCGTAAAAACCACTTAAAAAGGCGATTTTTACCATTTTACCGCGTAGTTTTGCGTCAAACGTTACCATAACCATCCGAACTCGACAACACCAGAATGACAAAACAAAGCCATTTCGGGAATCTAGTGTTAGCCAACGATTGCTGGGACGCAGTGCATCAGCCAAACCCATTTGACATGAGGTTCCTTTCTTCAAGGCCGATTTGGGGGTCTTTTTCGATAGTTCACCCCGACAAGTGTGTATTCAATCCGCTTCACTCACATTACAAGCCCTTCCTGAATTACATCCATCCTTGACAAGCGTTTGAGAGTTCTAGCATGATGACGGTCTTAAGGGAAGGCGGTAGGTGGCCACGGTAAGCAGCTTGTCCAATTGTGCATGCATTATAAAAGTTCCATTCGTTGTGACTCGGGCACGACGTTAGAGCGAGCTCGCCCTGAAGTACACAAAATACCGGCTAGTACAAAGCAGGTCAGGAAGCTTGACATGACAAAAGTTTGAGTCGAACCAGACTAGTAGATAGTGGGACGATTGGGAGTGAGGATTCATTTCACTATGTTCAACTCATTCGGTAAGCCTCGTAATCTATGCGATTTTTGTGTAAGTCACATAAATCATGCGATTTCACGTATTTTACAACTTTTTAAGCACAATGTACTACATGCAAAGCTAGTAAACTTTATGACAAGTTTCATACTACTTTAACACATGAAATAACCTTATTTTTAAGGTTTATAATCTGATTAAAAATCATTTTTATCATAACATAATTAAATCAATATTACATGATCATACATCATCTAATCATTTGCCATAAATGCAAGACACATGCATGTATTCTTACACACTTGAAATTATCATAAAAAAAATGTTCATGCCTGCTTATATACATACACATACACGACATATATATACATACATATATTCATATGTTTCCAAAATCCCACTTTTTCATAATCATCTTTCTAAATCAATAGAACCTTCTTGTATGACAACTTTTATTCATGCATGTAGTAACTTCCAAAAATCACATCAACAAGAATCTTTCAACAAAATCAAAACTAAATCTCATATGTATATACATATACACTCACGGCTACACTCACATATACATACATGTCCATTTTATTTTCTTTGAAAACCCACTCGTTATTTGTTTCAAGTTAGTGTTTAAATCCAAGAACAAGAGAAACTTCCATGATCATCATCAACACTATGAATCAAGAACAAGATTGAGTTTTATACCTTCGAAATTCTTAGTGGGTTTTAACAAAAGTGATGATATGAAGCATTGTTCTTGCTTGAATCTCCTTAGAATCACCTCCAAACCTTCATATAAGTTTGAAAACACCTTGGAATGCCTTTGAATCTTCAAGAAAAGGTTTAAAAAAATCTGAAATGGATATGTTTGTGGGTGTTCTTGGCTGAGTTTAATATTTAGAGAGAGAGAATGGTTTGATTTTTGAATTGTTTCTTGAATTTGAGGAAGATATGAAAAGATTTGCAAAGTTGTAATCATTATTCATAATTCCCTAGGCTAACAAGTGTAAGAGAGAGAAGAGAGAGATGATTATATGGCTGCCACATCTCCATATACACACACACCATACGCATACATACATATATATATATCATATATATGCTTAAAACTGGTATTTAACTGGATACCGGGCGTGTTATCTAGCGTTTTAATAGTGTTCTAACGCGTTTTAAATTATTTTTAACGCTCTCTAAAAATAAACACACCAAAATATTACTGATCAATATTTTATTTGTCGGGACCGACTACGTTGTCGGTATTTGGCAGTATGTGCGATGTGTTGTGCAGTACACGCTTAAATTCGCAAAATAGGGATTTTAAGCGTTTTACTTTATTTTTATCAATCTATAAAATAAACTTGTCAAATTATTACTATAATAATTATTATTTGCCCTGGACTGGCTGTGTTGACAGTATTTCGTCAGATACGTGCAGTATCGCGCAGTACGCGCTTAAACTCGAAAAATAGAGTTTCTTAGCGTTTTAAATTATTTTTCTTCACGAATATGATTAAATATTATTTCAATCATAACGGACTAATTTTTAGGATTTTAGCATTATTTTCGGTGGTCACCGACGTTCGTTTCGCATTTTAACCGTCACGCGATAAGAGTTTATCTTAATATTGCCAACATAATTTTTATCAAACTTTGGATTTACTAGCACATCAATTACCATATAAAAACATCATAAATAATCAAATACGCCCTTTTATTCAATCATGACACGTGTTACATTTGTACGGTACAGCCTAAATAGCCGGTTGTCACAGTCTCCCCGTGTTTAAGGAATTTCGTCCCCGAAATTCTTACACTACAGGTTTCGTTTTCTCACTAGACTTAAAGAGATGTGGATATTTCCATTGCATCTGGTCCTTTCATTCCCATGTGAACTCGGGTCCACGGTTGGAATTCCAGCGAACTTTGACCAACTTAATCTGACTCCTCCTAAGCTTCTGAATCTTCTCATCGAGAACTTCAACTGGTTCCTCGATAAATCTCAGTTTATCGTCTACTTGAACCTCATCAGGGGGTATAATTAGTGTCTCATCTGAAAGACATTTTCTCAGGTTAGAAACATGAAACACGCCATGAACTCCATTCAAATCCTGTGGCAGCTTAAGCCTATACGCGACTGATCAAACTCGAGAGAGGACTTATAAAGGACCTATATAACGCGGGCGAAGCTTTCCCCCTTTACCAAATCTCATAGCAACTTTCTAAGGTGACACCTTTAGCTGAACACGATCTCCGACTTGAAACTGCAACGGTTTCCTTCGGTTGTCTGCATAACTTTTCTATCGATCGGCGGCAGCTTTCAACTTTTCCTTGATCTGGACAGCCTTGTTGGTGGTTTCCTGGATAAGCTCAGGTCCAGTTAATTGCCTTTTGCCAACTTCAGCCCAGCAATGGGGTGATCGACACTACCTTCCGTGCAAAGCTTCAAACGAAGCGGCTTTGATACTAGTGTGGTAACTATTGTTGTAAGAAAACTCTGCCAACGGCAAATGAGTATCCCAAGTTCCACTAAAATTAATCATGCACGCTCTTAACATGTCCTCTAACGTCTGAATGGTTCTCTCACTCTGACCATCCGTTTGAGGATGATACGAAGTATTCATGTCCAAACGAGAACCTAGCGACTCTTGAAGAGATCACCAAAATCTAGGGTCAAATCGTCCATCTCTATCGGAGATAATTGACACAGGTGTAACACCCCAAACCACGTAAAACAACACGTGGCGGAAACACTTGGGGAGTCACGTTACAAATTGTTAAATAACACATGGTACTTGAAATTTTGTTTTATTGAATATTAACACGATTACATTGTCCTTGAAATTTAAAATAAACAAAACAAGTATATTATTTGTCTTTCTTGTTTTAAGGCACTAAAGTCCGCGCCCGCCCTAGGTGAAGTATGCAGCAACAATCATCATGTAACTAATCCTGAAACATATGTGAAAACATAGTCAGCATAAAAATGCCGGCGAGAACATAGGTTTTGTGAGTATCAAATTCATGGCTTTATAACTATATTGCAATACCTCATCCAACTTCGAGAGTCGACGAGTATAAATCTTACAATCAAAAGGTGAGTGATATGGCAATATAATATATCAACCTTACAAGTTATATAAGTAAATCAAAACTTTGTAGCCATGAATCTTGACTGAAAACATTTGTTTTGTAAATCTGAGTAGTAAATCGTCTTGAAAGAAACCTTGTATGGTTTATATCTTTAAATAAAAAATGTTGTGTAATCTTGTTCAAAACTAACCATTCAACCATTGTTCGTGTTATAAACCAATTGTCCATTGTCCTTATCATAAACTAGTGTTCATTGTACTTGTCATAGTACATTGTTCATTGTCCTCATCATAAACCATTGTCCATTGTCCTTGTTTTTAATTGTGAAAACTTTTGGTGGTTCTTTAATGAACACATTCTAGCCTTTGTTGACTTGACTATGCCCCAAGGGTATCTTTAATAGATCCTAAAAGATTTCTTTAACAAGACTAACAAATCAACAAATGATTTGTTAATCATAAACTATAAAGATAGGAAGATCTTATAAGGATTTTTAGTTTTTGAGTGGCGAAAATGTTTCGAAACCACACACTAGATATGTTAGGTCAACATAGGAAGCAAAGTGTCTTTGAAAACCGTGTACTTGGTATGCTCAGACAACATACAAGCAAAATGTCTTTGAAATCATGTACTAGTATGCTCAGTCAACATACATAGCAAGATGCAAATAAATCAATGTGCTCATATGCTAAGTCAACATATGCCGCAAAAGTATCTTTGAAATCATGTGAAATGTCTTTGAATGTTTTTGAAAATATGTATTTTGAAATTATGCACTTTGTATATTAAGTAAATATGCTATGTTATAATTTTTTAGAATTTTATGAAATGCCTTTGAAATCATGAAATTTTGAAATCAAGTATAATGTTTTTGAAATCATGTACTATGCAAAGTGTTATGAAACCAGGGAGTTGTGATATGCTAATAGACATATTGCATAAGACCAATTAAGGACTCATGGAAGTACCCTTAGGTATCCATTCAAGGATTTAAAATGGTACTTTGTATCTGTTAAGGGTTATAACTTGTACCTTGTACTTTGTTTCTTGGAAGAAATGGGCACTTAGGATTTTTTTGTGGAGATCGCAAGCGATCAC
The DNA here is from genome assembly GCA_947069175.1 of Scalesia atractyloides. Lineage (NCBI taxonomy): Eukaryota > Viridiplantae > Streptophyta > Magnoliopsida > Asterales > Asteraceae > Scalesia > Scalesia atractyloides. The sequence continues at coordinate 46,816,503 of CAMTDV010000015.1, read as the reverse complement.
AAAATGAAAGAAACTATGAGAGTAGTTTGATTTGCAAGGAACCATGTCCTTGGTATTGGTATTGTAGGGGTGTACCACTCACACATGTAATCACATTTGTAAATAAAATGGAAACAACCACATTTATTTATATACAATCAAAGTGTTTTCAAAGTTCTTGGTAAACAAAAGAGAAACATATAAAAACTTAATTGTTCATAGTTGCCTTGTTGTTGGCTCGAGTCTCGTTAATATATATGAAATGCTCATCCATGTGTAGGATTTGCATTAACAATTCTCGGGCAGTTGTTTCTAAAATGACCCATCTCGCCACAGTTGTAGCAAGAACCTGGTGGAAAGTTAGCTCGAGTTGATCGACAGACGTTTGCTAAATGACCAAGTCCCCCACACGAAGTGCATTGACGACATTGTAGGTGAGCCTGATGATGAGCATTGCACCTTTTGCATATAGGTGTTGTACCAGCATAATGTTTCCTCACAAGGGGTTGTGCTGGTGATTGGGGGCAGCTTGATTGTTCAGTGCAACTACTGCAAAGTTCTGTGAAGCTCTACGCTTCTTTGACTTCTTGGGGGTTTCAGTTTTAGTGTCCTTGTCAGATGGTTTCTTGTCACCTTTGCGAAAAAGTTTACCCTTCTTGATTTGAGACTCAGTCAGGGTAGCAGATAGTTCGATAGCATGTCGAATGGTGGTAGGGTTGCTACCAGTAACAATATCCTGAACAGGGTCAGGCAGGACATCAATGTATTTTTCGATTGCCTTGTCCAAAGGCGTAACCATGGTAGGACACAACAAAGTTAGTTCCTCATATCTGTCACTGTAGGCGCGATGTTCCCCACTGTTTTGTTTCAGATCATGGAATTCATTCTCTAGTGTCCTTTGCTCATGACGTGGGCAAAACTCTTTCATCATAAGAGCTCTAAGCTCCTCCCATGTCTGAGCCAGTGCTACATCCGCGCCTCTATCCCTCATAATTCCATTCCACCACGTGAGTGCCCTCTTTTTGAAAACACACATAGCAAACTCTACTTTTCACTCGTTCAAACACTGAACATGGGGGATATGTTAAAATAAAACGTCAATACAATTAAGTAAAGGTGAGCATACGAGTTTTGCATACAATATAGATATAAAAGCGTTTAGCATACACCGCATGACATACGTAATAGTTGTGAATTATGTAAGTACTTAGATTCATGCAAACCAACAAACCGCGATTGATCGAGGCATGCGAACAAGTGTCCACATCCTAAAAGCGAAAATACATGAGAAAATATAATGCGAGCCTTAACGACCTCGGGCCTGCGGGTGGCGGGTCAACCTCTAGTATACTATCACGTTAAGGGTGGTGTACAAGCAATCAAGAAATACCTAAAATTCAGCAGATTTCACGTATAGTCATACAAACAGCGGGTTAAGAATAAGCGTTTTAAGAGTTGTGTGATTTGTTTTGATATACGAGCATATGTGACACCCAAAAGTGCATTTAAGCGTAAAAGGGTTCAAGTATACTCACAGTTGGTGCGTTTCGGGAGAGATGAGGGATCTGAGAAGAGTCGATGAGAGCGGCGGAGCAGCCTGTAAGCGAACAGAAGTGCATTAGTCTTCCGAATTGCTGAAACGGTTAAGTTTGGATTGGGCAGGGGACAAGTTCGGGCGAACTTGTATGTTTCCATACAAGTTCGAGCGACTTGTGAAAAACCTGTTGAGTGTGAGGCAAGTTCGGGCGAACTTGTCTAATTTCCAATGAAATTATACAAGTTTGGGCGAACTTGTAAAGTTGCTAACTGAGGGAGACAAGTTCGGGTGAACTTGTGAAGTTTCTTAAGAAACTTGACAAGTTCGAGAGAACTTGTGGAGTTTTTGTTGAAATTCAGTACAAGTTCGGTCGAACTTGACCAGAAATGGTACAAGTTCGGTCGAACTTGACCTATGAGCTGCAGAAAAACAGTTAAATCTCGAGCGAACTTGGTGTTTTCGGGTCCAAAACGTGCGTTTTTGCGCCGTTTTCTAGGGAAATCGAGTGTTCATCCCTCCAACCTTAGGCCACTGAGTAAAACTTAGGCTGTAGAGGTCTTTTGGAGCGAGTTTAGCCATTTTACAGAAACTAGAGCTAATCCGGGCGAACTTGAGGATTTGTACGGGTTAGTCCAGCTTGTGTAAAGCGACGATTTCATCCTTGTGCTTTCGGATCCGATATCTTGCTTGACAACGCCTCGTTCCACTTAAAAGTGAACGAAACATACGTCATTAGTCCGAATATTGTGTGAAAATCAATGTTTTAAAAGGTTTTACTCAGATCTAAAAGTAGATCTGAGTGAAAAAGAGATGTTTTGTATAAAAAGGTGAAGATTTCGTAAAACAGAAGCGATTTGATGAAAACGAAGGCAGGGCCTTGTGCAAAAACGTTGTAAATCGTATTTGAACGTTGTTGTAGTTGAAAACGGGTTGAATCTTACTTAAAAAAAACAAAGGGTTTCGGGTTTTGAGAGCTCTGGGTGAACTTGCAGCAAGTTCAAATGAGAGAATGGAGCTGAGTATTTATAGGTGAGGTGAGAATGTGAGGGCAGACAACAAGTTCGGGCGAACTTGTATAAAGTTCGGGCGAACTTGTTACAAGTTCGGGCGAACTTGTTACAAGTTCGGGCGAACTTGTTACAAGTTCGGGCGAACTTGTTACAAGTTCGAGCGAACTTGTGTGTTTTGCTAAGATTTAGAACAAGTCCGGGCGGACTTGTGTCTGGTGAGGAGTTATTGTGGCTTAGGCAAGTTCGGGCGAACTTGTGGGATACAAGTTCGGCCAAACTTGACCTAAAGGCCAGGTTTTGTTTGATTATTCCGTGTTGCGAGTTCGTTCGGCAATTTGGTTCGTATTAGATAGTTATATTAAGTGTTGTAATTGATATAATAGTGAGATTTAGCGATTTGCGTTAGTGAGAGTGTTGCGATAGCGATTATAACCATAATATAACAAATAACACACACATAAACACAATTCCACATAATTAACTGCGATTTGCGGTGCGATGAGATAAGCGATGCGATGGCACAAGTGTTTATTAAACAATAACACACTCGGCTCGTATAATAGTATAATTAGTTGTGATTGCGATTAGATTAGCGATGCGTTTTAATAATCGATTAGATGCGATATTCATTATCAACAAACATAATTAATTAACATAACTTTCTTATAATTCGAATCTTAGGGTCACAAAAGATAGATACAACGAGAATAAAAAAAGATAACAACGAAATTTTCGAGTTGTTGCTGTCTCCCCTACTTTAGGAAATTTCATCCCGAAATTTAAGTAGTTGCCGTAACAAAGAGATGCGGATACTTACCTTCATGTCACTTTCCAATTCCCAATTGAACTCGGCTCCGCGTTTGCCTTCCCATCGGACTTTCACGATAGGGATGCAAGAGCGCAGTAACTTCTTGGTTTCTCGGTCCATGATTTCGACATGCTTTTCAATGAAATGGAGAGTCCCGTTTATTTGCAAGTCCTCGAGAGGGACATGGAGATATTCTTCAGCTAGGCATTTCTTAAGGTTAGACACGTGGAAAGTCGGATGGACATTGTTGAGTTCCACCGGTAGTTCGAGTCGATAGGCCACTTTGCCGATCCTTTCTAGAATCTTAAAGGGGCCTACGTATCTTGGCGCTAGCTTTCCTTTCTTCCCGAAGCGGATCACTCCCTTCCAAGGTGCAACCTTTAAGAGAACGTGATCTTCCACTTCGAATTGCAGGGGCTTGTGGCGTTTATCGGTATAACTCTTTTGACGACTCCGAGCTTTCAAGAGATTGTCTCTGATCTAGAGGATCATGTCTGTCGTTTCTTGAATCAGCTCGGGACCGGTGATTTGTGCTTCTCCGATCTCGTGCCATGCAATAGGCTATCGACATTTTCTTCCATACAGTGCCTCCAAAGGAGCCGTTTAAATGCTGGTGTGATAACTATTATTGTATGAGAATTAAATTAAAGGTAAATGTGTATCCCAATTACCACCGAAATCTATGTATGAGAAGTCTCCCAGAGACGTGAGGTAAAGCGACTGTCGCGGTCAGAGATGATGTCATGAGGCGTCCCGTGTCGACATATAACTTTGTCGGTATAGATTCGGGCTAATCGTTCGACCTTAAAGTCTTCTCGTATAGCAATGAAGTGCACAGATTTGGTAAGACGATCAACGATAACCCAAATGCTATCATGACCAGATGAAGTGCGGGGAAGTTTTGTAATAAAGTCCATAGCTATGTGTTAAGCACTTCCACATCGGGATTCAGGTTGTTCGAGTAAGCCAGAGGGCCTTTGATGCTCGGCTTTAACCTTCGAGCAGGTTAAGCACTTTGAAACGTACACGGCGATATCCTTTTTCATGCCCGACCACCAGTACTTAGGGCGATGGTCTTGGTACATCTTGTCGGCACTGGGGTGAATGGAATATCGAGACTTATGAGCTTCGGTCATTAGCAGTTCACGAAGGTTGCCACGGGTAGGAATCCAAATGCGATCAAGGTAATAATAGATACCGTTAGGTTTAACAACGAGCTGAGTATCGGCACCACATTTCATTTCTTCCTCTAAGGTGTTTTCGTTAAAACAGGCTAATTGAGCGGAGCGAATCATGATTTCGAGATTATTCAAAGCTTGAGGGTCACGAACGCTACACACGTAGCTTCGTCGACTTAGAGCATCGGCGACGACGTTTGCTTAGCCGGGATGGTAGCGTATCTCGCAATCGTAATCGTTGAGAAGTTCAACGCATCTGCGTTGGCGCATATTTAGTTCCTTTTGATTAAAGATATGTTGTAAGCTCTTATGGTCGGTGAAGACCGTACACTTAGTACCGTAAAGGTAGTGTAGCCATATCTTCAATGCAAAAACAACTGCACCGAGTTCGAGGTCAAGGGTTGTGTAGTTTTTCTCGTGGATCTTGAGTTGTCGAGACGCATACGCGATAACCTTGTCTCGTTGCATGAGAACACAACCGAGACTATGATTAGAGGCATCGCAGTAAACAACGAAATCGTCGTTTCTGTCGGGTAGAGCGAGTATGGGAGCGTTGCATAGCATACGCTTGAGAGTTTGAAAAGCTTCCTCTTGTTTAGCATCCCAAACAAAAGGCTTGTCTTTATGAGTTAAAGCGGTAAGCGGAACGGCGATTTTCGAGAAGTCGGCAATGAATCGACGGTAGTAACCCGCCAATCCAAGAAATGAACGGATTTCAGAAGCATTCTTCAGTGTAATCCAACTCTTGACTGATTCAATCTTTGCAGGGTCGACGTGAATTCTGTGACTATTAACGATGTGGCCGAGAAATTGAACTTCTTTGAGCCAGAATTCACATTTAGAGAACTTAGCATAAAGACGATTTCCTTGGAGAAGTTCGAGGACTAAACGGAGATGGCGCGCGTGTTCGTCTCTCGACTTCCAATAGATAAGGATGTGATCGATAAACACAATGACGAAACGATCTTGGAAAGCTTTACACACACGGTTCATTAAATCCATGAAGACCTCGGGTGCATTGGTAAGACCAAAAGGCATAACCACGAATTCGAAATGGCCATAACGGGTACGAAAGGCGGTTTTTGGAATATCTTCCTCCAATACGCGTAACTGATGATAACCGGAACGAAGACTGATCTTAGAAAAGCAAGTAGCACCTTGAAGCTGATCAAATAAGTCGTCGATTCCGGGAAGAGGATAGCGATACTTTATCGTGAGTTTGTTAAGTTCACGATAATCGATGCACATCCGGAACGTCCCATCTTTCTTTTTCACGAAAAGAACGGGTGCGCCCCAAGGCGAAGTGCTTGGGCGTATGAAACCTTTATCAAGAAGCTCTTGAAGTTGGCTCGATAGCTCGCCCATTTATGATGGTGCGGGACGATAAGGAGCTTTAGCAACGGGAGTAGCACCGGGAACTAAATCGATACGGAATTCAACATCTCGAGTAGGGGGTAAACCGGGTAAGTCGTCGGGAAAGACTTTTGGAAATTCACGAACAACAGAAACGTCTTTAAAAGTCTTCTTTTCTTTTTTCGGGTTCACGATATAGGCTAGAAAAGCAACACATTGCTTTCGCAAGCATTTATGTGCTCGAGTACATGATAAAAGCATCAACTTATTTGAGGGAGTTTCACCGTAGACATGGAGTTGATCACCGTTTGAGAGAGGAAAGCGAATCATCTTATCAAAGCAAACAACTTCAGCATGATTTTCACAAAGAAAATCCATGCCTACTATGATATCGAAGCTACCTAGTTACATAGGTATGAGATTGATCGAGAAGACATGGTTGTTGAGATTGAGAGACCAACCACGTAGGACAGAGGTGACAGTAACGGATTTTCCGGTGGCGAATTCGACATCGAAAGTCTTTGGGAGTTTAGCGCGTTTACATGTTAAAACCTTTTCGAATTCTAGCGATACAAAACAATTATCGGCACCAGTATCAAATAAATATGAAGCATAAATACCAACGAGGAACGTACCATTGACAACATTGTTGTCGTTCTGAGCCTGGTGATGGTTGAGGTTAAAGGCTCTTCCACGTGCAGCCTGTTGTTGCTGCTGCTGAGACTGTGGTGGTTGTTGCTGCTGCTGAGACTGTGGTGGTTGTGGCTGCTGCTGCTACTGCGGCTCTTGTTTCACATGCTTGTTTGGGCAGACATCACTGAAATGATTCGGATCACCGCACGTGTAATAGGTACGTGCCCTTAGAGGTGGCTGCTGATTGGCCTGGGGAGGAGCTAGTAAGGCTGGTGCTGCTGGGGCCTGAGGAGCTGACTGGCGAGGGGCTGAACGGCAACTGACAGTAAAGTGGCCGTAGATATTGCAGTTGGTGCAGAAGCGACAGTTGCCTCCAACTGCATGATGATAGGTCATTTTGAGCACAAAGGATGCAGGCTAGTGTACGCATGCTTTGCTGACGGTGCGTTTGGTGCTGCAGACTGGAGTGGCCGAGGGTTTGCTGGAGCAGTAAGAGCAAAGTTCTTGCTCGGGTTTTCTCGCTTGCGACTTCGACGACTGTTCTTTGCCTCTCGGGACTGATCGGGTGGAGCTGTTGATTCGGTGATGCCCTGGTTAGCGACCTTGTCGTGGTTTTTAAAGAACCAGACTGAACCCTTATGTCGTTGATCTCGGCGGCTAACTGGTAGGTCTCCTCGATTGTAGTAGTGTGTGCTGCTTGTACAAAGTAAGCGATGCAATCGGGCAGAGTGTTGATGTACTTCTTGATTGCTGTCTCGGTCGTGTCCACTTGACCGGGACAGATGATGCTCAGTTGTTTGAATCGAGCCGTTAAACCAGCATTGTCGGGACCATCTTGCTCTATTCCCCAAATTTCGTTTCCCAACTTCTGGATCTCATGAGGTGGACATAACTCTTTGATCATTATCTCCTTAAGTTCTTCCCATACGAGTCCGTAGGCTTCGTCGTTTCCCTTCATGTTACGCTCCACAGTCCACCAGTCGAGAGCCCTGAACTGGAAAATGCCGGTAGCGTTAATAGTGCGAAGGGGTTCGGGACACCCACTCTGACAAAATGTGAGCTCAATAGCATCAAACCAGTGAAACATGGCACTAGGTCCTTCGGTGCCTGAGAAAGTGAGGGGTCCACAAGCTTTGAACTGCTTAAAACTGAAGGATGTCTTGGGCGGGTCGGCTTTGGAGTCAACAGAAGTGTTGCTGTTGGCAGCTTGAATCTCGCTGACGATTTGAGGGATCACTTTGGCCATTTCCTTGGCCACCAGTGATGCGATGCGCTTGTCAGCTTGGTTGCGCTGATGGTTCCTTCTGGTGTGCGATCCTATTTAAGACATCTACGTTGAAGGATTCAATTGGATGAGATTCGATTATAATAGGTTTATGTTTAAAATATTTATTATTATTATCCATACAAGGCACATAAACACATAGGCAAGTAAACACGTAGGCAGGCAAACACGTAGGCACATAGGTACATAGCACGTAAGCACGTAATCACGTAGTCACATAATCGTAAGCATATACTTTGCACGTATTCTCCTTCTTATAAGTAAAGTGTAGCGCGTTCAAGATGTGATATGTAAGCGAGATATAAGCGATATATAAGCTAGTAATGCCGCACATGAGGCACACATGTCCTCATAGGCGTAACTGAGTTAAGCAATTATTTTGGTTGGTGTATTAATTAGCGTTTTAGATTACGAGAGCTGTGCGGGTTGTGCATATATCGATAGAGCGTAAAAGCGATAAATCGAGAAATAGATAAAGCGAGAAATCGAATAAAGCGAAAATTCTCAATATTTAAACACATAAATAGTAATAAACTCGATGATGCGTAAAATTGACGATAATAGGCTTAAATCAATTGGGAGCGTCCTTGGTTTTGAGACGTTGACTACCCAAAGTGATTCGAAAATTCTTCGAGTTCGGACACACGATTTGGCCTAATAGACAAATACTCCCGCCGTACAACAGTTAACGACATTTATCCTTCAAGTTACGTCGCGTTCCGAGTCATCAAAATAATCGAGACTTTGGTGAGATTGGAATCGAGGAGCGGAACTAGTTATTAAGATGCGGGTTTCAGCCCTAACTTAACAACTTCATTCCTAGTTGTGGTTATGCTCACCGATCAAATCGGGAGTTCCACTAGATAGAGATGGATATTTTCGTCGAGGTTTGGATATCACTCCTAACTTAACGAAGGTATCTCGTGCGAGAGAGGATGCGCGGAGTGAATGATCTTATCGAGAGTTCTCGGTTTTCACTCCTATTCTCGACTTGATCACTCGTTTTATGTGATATGAGCGTTCTTCAGCATGTGTTGTGGTTGATTTAGGAAAAGCAATGTTTTGAAGTTCGCGCCAGAGAATCCTGATCAAGTTCGGGCGAACTTGGCATCAACTGATGTCAAGTTCTAGCGGACTTGTAAATTTACAGGCGAACTTGGTTAGTGGTGAGAGTACAGACAAGTTCGAGCAAACTTGGTCAAGTCCGGGCGAACTTGATCAATTTCGAGGGAACTTGTCTCCCAAGTTCGGGCGGACTTGCTGTTCGTATTCGTTTTCGGCGTTAATTGATGCATAACGGTCTGATTTGGTATCCTAACTATAGTCTAAGGCAAACATGAATATTCTACCTAATTTCCCTATAGTTATGGCTCTGATACCAATCTGTCACACCCCAACGATGGCGGAAACATTGGGGTAGTGGCACTAGGCGAGCAGATTGTCTCACGCGAATTCCATAACAATTATCTAGCAACATTACTTAACGTTTAACATCCCATACTATCAAACATAATATTTCCAAATAATTATTACAGAAACTTGTTTCTCAAAAGTACTAATCAGGTTCGATATCCCCTAGATTTAAGACATGAGTTTCCAAATCAAAACAAACTAAAAATGACTAAGCCAAGCATAATCCAATGCATCTAATGCTAATCCTCATCCTGCCACATATGTTAAAATAAAGCATCAATACAATTAAGTAAAGGTGAGCATACGAGTTTTGCATACAATATAGATATAAAAGCGTTAGCATACACCGCATGACATACGTAATAATTGTGAATTATGTAACTACTTAGATTCATGCAAACCAACAAACCACGATTGATCGAGGCATGCGAACAAGTGTCCACATCCTAAAAGTGAAAATAAATGAGAAAAATAAAATGCGAGCCTTAACGACCCCAGGCCTCCGGGTGGCGGGTCAACCTCTGGTATACTATCACGTTAAGGGTGGTGTACAAGCAATCAAGCAATACCTACAATTCAGCAGATTTCACGTATAGTCATACAAACAGCGGGGTGCGAATAAGCATTTTGAGAGTTGTGTGATGTTTTTTGATATACGAGCATATGTGACACCCAAAAGTGCGTTTAAGTGTAAAAGGGTTGAAGTATACTCACAGTTGTTGCGTTTCGGGAGATATGAGGGATGAGCGCTGGATCAGCCTATAAGCGAACAGAAGTGCATCAGTCTTCTGAATTGCTGAAACGGTTAAGTTTGGATTGGGCAGGGGACAAGTTCGGGCGAACTTGTATGTTTCCATACAAGTTCGGGCGAACTTGTGAAAAACCTGTTGAGTGTGAGGCAAGTTTGGGCGAACTTGTTTAGTTTCCAAAGAAATTATACAAGTTCGGGCGAACTTGTAAAGTTGCTAACTGAGGGAGACAAGTTCGGGCGAACTTGTGGAGTTTTTGTTGAAATTTAGTACAAGTTCGGTTGAACTTGACCAGAAATGGTACAAGTTCGGTCGAACTTAACCTATGAGCTGCAGAAAAACAGTTAAATCTCGAGCGAACTTGGTGTTTTCGGGCCCAAAACGCGCGTTTTTGCGCCGTTTGCTGGGGAAATCGAGTGTTCATCCCTCCAACCTTAAGCCACTGAGTAAAACTTAGGCTGGATAGGTCTTTTGGAGCGAGTTTAGCCATTTTACAGAAAATCGGGCTAATCCGGACGAACTTGAGGGTTCGTATGGGTTAGTCTAGCTTGTGTAAAGCGACGATTTCGTCCTTGTGCTTCCGGATCTGAGATCTTGCTTGACAACGCCTCGTTCCACTCAAAAGTGAACAAAACATACGTCATTAGTTTGAATATTGTGTGAAAATCAATGTTTTAAAAGGTTTTACTCAGATCTAAAAGTAGATCTGAGTGAAAAGAGAAGTTTTGTATAAAAAGGTGAAGATTTCATAAAACAGAAGCGATTTGATGAAAACGAAGGCAGAGCCTTGTGCAAAAATGTTGCAAATCGTTGTTGAACGTTGTTGTAGTTGAAAACGGGTTGAATCTTACTTAAAAAAAACAAAGGGTTTCGGGTTATGAGAGCTCTGGGCGAACTTGCAACAAGTTCAAATGAGAGAATGGAGCTGAGTATTTATAGGTGAGGTGAGGGCAGACAACAAGTTCGGGCGAACTTGTACCAAGTTCGGGCGAACTTGTTACAAGTTCGAGCGACCTTGTGTGTTTTGCTGAGATTTAGAACAAGTCCGGGCGGACTTGTGTCTGGTGAGGAGTTATTGTGGCTTAGGCAAGTTCGGGCGAACTTGTGGGATACAAGTTCGGCCAAACTTGACCTAAAGGCCAGGTTTTGTTTGATTATTCCGCGTTACGAGTTCGTTCGGCGATTCGGTTCGTACTAGATAGTTATATTAAGTGTTGTAATTGATATAATAGTGCGATTTAGCGATTTACGCGAGTGAGAGCGTTGCGATAGTGATTATAACCATAATATAACAAATAACATACACATAAACATAATTCCACATAATTAACTGCGATTCGCGATGCGATGCGATGGCACAAGTGTTTATTAAACAATAACACACTCGGCTCGTATAATAGTTTAATTAGTTGTGATTGTGATTAGATTAACGATGTGGTTTAATAATCGATTAGATGCGATATTCATTATCAACAAACATAATTAATTAACATAACTTTCTTATAATTCGAATCTCAGGGTTACAAAAGATAGATACAACGAGAATAAAAAAAGATAACAACGAAATTTTCGAGTTGTTATAGAAAGTGGTCGAAACCCAACAAAATTCGGAATGAAGTTTTTGTGCAAAATCGAATCATTGTATCAATAAAACTGTGTATGGAAGCTGCTAAATACAGAAACTTCTGACATAAATGACCTGATATTTATTTAATCAACTGTTAACGTTTTTCATCTAAACATAAAAAAGTGAGCGAAATTTAAGGAAACTCGGAATATCTTTTTCGTGAAAAACCGAATCACTGTATTAATAAAACTGTGTTTGGAAGCTGATAAATACAGAAACGTCTGTCATAAATGAATAGATATTTATTTAATCTACTATTAACGAGTTTACGTCTAAATAGGCGAAGTGGGCGAAAACTAACAAAACTCCGAATGATATTTTTCAAGAAAAATTATATCCATGTATTAATAAAACTGAGTTTGGAAGCTGAGAAATGCAGAAACAGCTGACAGAAACGACCAAATATTTGATTTACTGAATTATTTACGCGTTTTGTTTAAATATGGAAAGTGGGCGAAAACAAACAAAACTCGGAATGAATTTTTCATGGAAAATCGAATCCTTTTATTAATAAAGCTGAGTTTGGAAGCTGAGATACAGAAACTGCTGACAAAAACCACAAGATATTTCATTTAATCAATTATTCTTACGTTTTCGTCTAAATATGAAAAGTGGACGAAATTTAACAAAATTCAAATGAATTTTTCGTGAAAAACCAGATCACCGTATCAATAAAACTGTGTTTGGAAGCTGATAAATACAGAAACGTCTTTCATAAACGAACTGATATTTATTTAATCAACTATCAATGCGTTTTCGTCAAAATATGGAAAGTGGGCATAAACTAACGAAACTTCGAATGATATTTGTCAAGAAAATCAAATCCCTGTATTAATACAACTGAGTTTGAAAGCTGAAAAGTGTAGAAATTGGTGATAGAAACGACCAGATATTTGATTTAATTAATTATTTACGAGTTTCGTCTAAATATGGAAAGTGGGCGAAAACAAACGAAACTCGGAATGATTTTTTCATGGAAAATCGAATCCTTTTATTAATAAAACTTAGTTTGGAACCTTAGAAATACAGAAACTGTTGACAAAAAAGGCCATAAATTTGATTTTAATGAATTATCCAACTGTTTTCTAAATATGGAAAGTGGGCAAAACCCAACGAAATTCGGAATGAAATTTTTGTGCAAAATCGAATCCCTTTATCAATAAAACTGAGTTTGTAAGCTGAGAAATAGAGAAACTGCTGACAAAAACGACAACATATTTCATTTAATCAATTATTCACACGTTTTCGTCTAAATATGAAAAGTGGGCGAAATTTAACGAAACTCGGAATGCATTTTTCGTGAAAAACTGAATCATTGTATCAATAAAACTGTGTTTGGAAGCTGATAAATACAGAAACGTCCTTCATAAACGAATAGATATTTATTTAATCAAGTATTAACGTGTTTTCGTCAAAATATGGAAAGTGGGCGTAAACTAACGAAACTTCGAATGATACTTTTCAAGAAAAATTGAATCCCTGTATTAATAAAACTTAGTTTGAAAGCTGATAAATGCAGAAACTGCTGACAGAAACGACCAGATATTTGATTTAATGAACTATTTACGAGTTTCGTCTAAATATGGAAAGTGGGCGAAAACAAACGAAGCTCGGAATGAATTTTTCATGGAAATTTTATTAATAAAACTGAGTTTGTAACCTAAGAAATACAGAAACTGCTGACAAAAACAACAAGATATTTCATTTAATCAATTATTCACACGTTTTCGTCTAAAGATGATGATTAAATGAAATATCATGTCGTTCTTGTCATCAATTTCTGTATTTTTTAGCTTCCAAACTCAGTTTTATTGATAATATTTTGCACGAAAACTTATTCCGAATTTCGTTTGTTTTCGTCCACTTTCCATATTTAGACGAAACTGGTAGATAATTCATTAAATCAAATATGTGGTCGTTTTTGTCAGAAGTTTCCATATTTCTCAGGTTCCAAACTCAGTTTGTTAATACAGGGATTCAATTTTTCTTGAAAAATATCATTCGGAGTTTCGTTAGTTTACACCTACTTTCCATATTTAGACGAAAACGCGTTAATAGTTGATTAAATAAATATCTGTTCGTTTATGAAGGACGTTTCTTTGTTTATCAGCTTCCAAACACAGTTTTATTGATACAGTGATTCGGTTTTTCATGAAAAATGCATTCCGAGTTTCGTTAAATTTCGCCCACTTTTCATATTAGACGAAAACGTGTGAATAATTGATTAAATGAAATATCTTGTCGTTTTTGTCAGCAGTTTCTGTATTTCTCAGCTTCCAAACTCAGTTTTTGATAAAAGGATTCTATTTTTCATGAAAATTTCATTCCGAATTTCGTATGTTTTCGCTCACTTTCCATATTTAGACGAAACGCGTAGATAATTCATTAAATCAAATTTCTTGTCTTTTTTGTCAGCAGTTTCTATATTTCTCAGATTCCAAATTAAGTTTTATTGATAAAAGGATTCGATTTTCCATTAAAAATTCATTCCGAGTTTCGTTTGTTTTCGCCCAATTTCCATATTTAGGCGAAACGCGAAAATAATTTACTAAATCAAATATCTGGTAGTTTCCGTCAGCTGCATTTCTCAGCTTCCAAAGTCAATTTTATTGATATATGGGTTCGATTTTTATTTGAAAAATATCATTCGGACTTTTGTTAGTTTACGCCCACTTTCCATATTTAGACGAAAACGCGTTAATTGTTGATTAAATAAATATCTTTTTGTTTATGAATGATGTTTCGGTATTTATCAGCTTCCAAACATAGTTTTATTGATACAATGATTCGGTTTTTCATGAAAAATTCATTCCGAGTACCGCTAAATTTCGCCCACATTTTGGTCTTATATGAAAAGTGGGTGAAATTTAACGAAACTCGGAATGAATTTTTCGTGAAAAACCGAATCATTGTACGAATAAAACTGTGTTTGGAAGCTAATAAATACTGAAACGTTTTTCACAAACGAACATATATTTATTTAATCAACTATTAACACGTTTTCGTCTACATATGGAAAGTGGGCGTAAACTAACGAAATGAATGATATTTTTCAAGAAAAATCGAATCCCTGTATTTATAAAACTGAGTATGGAAGCTGAGAAATGTAGAAACTGCTGATAGAAGCGACCAGATATTTGATTTAATAAATCATTTACGCGTTTCATCTAAATATGGAAAGTGGGCGAAACAAACAAAACTCAAAATGAAATTTTCATGAAAATCGAATCCTTTTATTAATAAAACTGATTTTGGAACCTGAGAAATACAGAAACCATTAACAAAAAGACCAAATATTTGATTTAATAAATTATCCACGCGTTTCGTCTAAATATGGAAATTGGGCGATAACAAACGAAATTCAGAATGAAGTTTTCGCGCAAAATTGAATCCCTTTAACATAAAACTAAGTAGCTAAGAAATAAAGAAACTACTGACAAAAATGACACGATATTTCATTTAATCAATTATTGACACGTTTTCGTCTAAATATGAAAAGTGGGCGAAATTCAACGAAACTCAGAATGAATTTTTCGTGAAAAACCGAATCACTGTATCAATAAAACTATTTTTGGAAGCTGCTAAATATAAAAACGTCTGACATTGACTACCAGATATCTATTTATGAACTATTAACACATTTTCATCTAAATATGGAAAGTGGGCGAAAACTAACGAAACTCCGAATGATATTCTCAAGAGAAATAGAATGCTTGTATATTCATAAAACTAAGTTTGTAAGCTGAGAAATGCAGAAACTGCTGACATAAACGACCAGATATTTGATTTAATGAATTATTTACGCGTTTGCTCTAAATATGGAAAGCGGGGGAAAACAAACGAAACTTTGAATGAATTTTTCATAGAAAATCGAATCCTTTTGTAACATCTGTGCTTTCTAACCTTTGTACTTTATCTATCAATGTTATGTTTAATGAAACTTTGTGTTACATTTATGAGTTTTATATATTTATTTATAACATTTGTGCATTTTCAATATTGATTCTATTTTGACTTATTAGACAACTTCTGAAAGTGTAATCGCAAAACGTAATCAGTTAAAATGTAACGTACAGTCCGGAATAGTGACATAAGCTAACATACCCTAAATATCCTTTACATAACTTAGAAATAAGTTTTGAAGGGTTTAGTATGTCAAAAAAACAAGCTTATTCGATCACAAGGACTGTTTACGACATACTACAAAAGTCTGCTGATTTTCATCGCGACGCACACTCCGGAACAATAACATAAGTTAAACATACCTCAAATACCCTTTACATGACTTAGAAATAAGTTTTGAGGGCTTCGGTTTGGCAAAATCATGCTTTTGTAAACTTTAGGGGCTATTTTGCAAATTCTGCGAAACTATGTCAATTCGCGTATTTCTTAATCCGAAACATGTACGCACATCCTAAATATTTTTGTAAGCCACTTCTCTCATTGCCTTGCCACTTGTTGGCCTTGTAGATGTGATGCAATCTTTTGTAGAACTTCCATATCTTGATAAAATCTTTTGTAAATCTTCCATATCTTGATGCAATCTTTTGTGATCTTCCAAATCATGATGCAATCTTTTGTGATCTTCCAAATCACGATGTAATCTTTGTAGATCTTCCATATCTTTATGAAATCTTTTGTGATCTTCCATATCTCGATGCAAATCTTTTGTGATCTTCCAAATCACGATGCAATCTTTTCTAGATCTTCCATATCTTTATGAAATCTTTTATGATCTTCCATATCTCGATGCAAATCTTTTGTGATCTTCCAAATCACGATGCGATCTTTTGTAGATCTTCCATATCTTTATGAAATCTTTTGTGATCTTCCACATCTCGATGCAAATCTTTTGTGATCTTCCAAATCACGGTGCAATCTTTTGTAGATCTTCCATATCTTGATGAAATCTTTTGTGATCTTCCAAATCACGATGCAATCTTTTGTAGATCTTCCATATCTTAATGAAATCTTTGGTAAGATCTTGCATATCTCAATGGAATCTTTTGTAGATCTTTCATATCTTGATGCAATCTTTTGTGATCTTCAAAATCATGATGCAATCTTTTGTGATCTTCCAAATCACGATGCAATCTTTGTAGATCTTCCATATCTTTATGAAATCTTTTTTGATCTTCCATATCTGGATGCAAATATTTTGTGATCTTCCAAATAACGATGAATCTTTTGTAGATCTTCCATATCATGATGCAATCTCATTTAATCTTCCATATCCTATAAATCCAACATAATCTTCCTATTCCAAGGAGAGATCACTTCACTTCTCTCTCTCTCTTGAAACTCTCAGCCGAACATCCCCCTCCTCCCTTCCATTTTCGTTTTTCAACCTTATCTTCAAGATTTAAGTCCCTTCCAAGGTGTTTCCAAGGACTTTTGAAGATCCTAAGGTGATTTGAAACCAAGCTCCAAATCATCATACTTTGTCAAAAAAAACCCACCAAAATCTTGATGGACGAATAAACAGTTTGAGGGATTTCGTTAGCACATAAAAACGCACCCAAAGGTGAGTACATAGTCCCCTATTTTACGTTTTCAAATGTTTTGGGATGAAACATATTGTGCCTATGATTACACTCGTGTTTTTCATGACTTTATACATGCTAAAATTACATAGTACATATACTACATGACTTTCATTGAATTTGAATTATATATTGATTTTGCATATTTATCACATCGATTTCAAAGAAATTTTTGCGGCATATGTTGACTTAACATATGAGCACATTGATTTACATGACATTTACTTGCTATGTATGTTGACTGAGCATACTAGTACATTGGTTTTCGAAGACATTTATACTACATTGTTCATGACATTTTGGTGCGTTGGAGATTGACTTAATACATTCATTAACTTTGATCACGCCGACCGGTAGTAAGTTATGGTACCATAGGACTTGACAAATCATGTTCCCGCTTCCTAGGTTTGTTTGGAAGTTGGTTTAGGGAATGAAAGAATCCGATGAAATGGATAGACCTTTGACTGATAGGGGTCTATTTGACTGTTACAAGGCTTGAATGTGTTTGCCAACAATCTGAATACATGTTTAACAATAAAAGCAATGGTTTATAAAATATATCTTTTGATTATTTCAAAGACGTATTTTATTTC
The DNA here is from genome assembly GCA_947069175.1 of Scalesia atractyloides. NCBI lineage: Eukaryota > Viridiplantae > Streptophyta > Magnoliopsida > Asterales > Asteraceae > Scalesia > Scalesia atractyloides. Next base: position 46,798,795 of record CAMTDV010000015.1, on the reverse strand, counting down.
AAGACATTTGGTTTATACTTGACTTTTGGTTACACAAGACTTGTTCATATATGACTTTGGTTTACATGACTTGGGTTTACTTTGCTTTGGTTTAAACAAGACTTTTTGACGATGGTTGGTTTACGGCGAGTGATTTAAATAACATAACGTATGTAATATAATATAAGCATGGTGGATACGCCGATGGTACTTCCTACATATAAGTGCTTTTATTATCTTACATATTGTGGCGTTATCTGTATCATTTCAAACAAAATACAAGACTCAACATATTATATAACAAAACATGAGATTTTATATAAATTGAAGATTTACTTTTAGCTATCTATTCGACCATGCATTACTACTTTAATATTGTATTGATTTTCATATAATCATTATAAACTTAATTTTTTATGTTTCATGGCTACTTTTTTATTAATTCAAACATTTCCTTAAAATCTTTAAAGCCATGAAACGTCATCACAAAACCTATGTTACTCACAGGCATTTTTATGCTGACGTACTTTATTTTCACATATGTTTCAGAAGCAAATGCTTAAGGTTGATCATGCGTCACATAGGACGGACTTTGGGCCTTAGTAGCTTAAAACTTGAAGACAATTTAACTCGTGTTATGTTTTATGTTTAAATTTCCAGACAATATAAACAATTTCCATTAAATAAAACTTAACTTGTCATACCATAGTTGTAACAATAATTCTGTTACAACACTCCCCGACGTTTCTGCCGCGGCTTGTTCTTTTACGCGGTCGGGGTGTGACAGAAAGATTGTTATCAGAGCCAATGGTGATAGGGAATTAGGTTATTAGTAACACTTTGACCTAGACTTTAACTTTTCTAGGACCCTAACACAAGTTATCTTGTGTTTAGATTTTTAAAACAATACCGTCACTTATCCTTAGGTGAACACCAAAACATAAACACAATTTCCAAAATGATTTTTGAAATCAATCATCCATCCTTGGGTTATTTTTTTTTGGCGTTAAGCCTTTGATGTTTTCAAAATCTCGTCAAAGTTTGGGTCTTATTAATGTGAACACGTGCAATCTGGAAGGGTGGGTGTCTGTACCCTGAGTTTTCTGTCTAAGGCTAGAGTGTTAGTACAAATCTGCATTATCGGACCAGTCACTCGAACTCTTGGGGTGAGTGTCCACTTATAGGCTAAAGCATGTCTTCGTAATACATTATAAAGACCCATCTACTTTGATTAGTCATTGTATGTCGTTCTTTGTTTTAGGAAACGAATGAATGACCACCATCCTTATATTGTCGATATTTTATCATCTCATTTTTTATTATCCAACATTCATCTCACTCGCTTCCTCTCGTGTTTCTCTTTTAGAATGCCTCCTAGACGAGACACAAACGCTAATCCGGACCCAGCCATGGCAGCTATGATAGCTCAGCAGATTGCTGCTATACTACCTAACCTCGTAACTCAAATGAACCAAGCCAACAATAATGCACCTGCTTCTTGCAACTTTAAACAGTTTAACTTGGCTAAACCGCTCAAGTTTAGTGGTTCTGAGGGAGCATCTGGGCTCCTACAGTGGTTTGAGAGTCTTGAGAATACTTTTTGTCATGTGCAATGTCCGAATGAGCGCAAGGTCGAGTTTTCATCGAGTGTGTTTGAAAAGAGAGCGCTAACATGGTGGAATGGGGTGATGAGAGACAGGGGTGCTGATATTGCTATGGGTCAGACTTGGGAAGAACTCAGGGTCTTAATGATGAAGGAGTTTTGTCCCCTTCATGAAAAGAGGGCACTTGAAAATGAGTTCCACGACCTGAAGCAAAACAGTGGTGAGCATCGTGCGTATATTGACAGGTATGAAGAGTTGAGCTTGTTATACCCTGAGATGGTGACACCTTTGGATAAGGGGATTGAGAAATACATAGATGTTCTTCCTGACCCGGTTCAAGATATCGTCACCGGCAGCAACCCCACTACTCTCAGGCAAGCCATTGAGCTCGCTGCAACACTGATCGAATCACAGATCAGAAAGGGTAAGCTCCACCGAAAAGGTGACAAGAAGCCGTCTGACAAGTCCGAGAAATAAAATGGTAAGAAGGCTGAAGGTTTGAAGAAGTCTAGGAAGCGTAAGGCTTCCAAGAACTTTGATGTCACTACTCAACCCAATCTTGCCGCTTCTAACCAGCTTGCTCTACCTTTTACGAAGAAGCAGTATACCGGCACTGCACCTTTGTGCAACAAGTGTAATGGTCATCACCAGCCTCAGTTACCATGTCGTATTTGTGCAAACTGTGGACGATCTGGCCATCTGGCCAACACTTGTCGATGTCCTTCAGCTCGTAACCTAGCCGCACAAAACCTAGTTCAGCAGCCAGCAAATCCTGTGCGACCTCACTATCCACCAGGATCTTGCTACAACTGTGGCGATCTTACTCACTACTGTAACAATTTCCCAAGATTGGCGAATGCGAACCAGGCTCATGGACGAGCTTTCAACATTAATGCAAACGAAGCACGGGCAGACAACGAGGTGGTAAACGGTACGTTCTTTGTTAACAACCATCCTGCTTCTATACTATTTGATTCGGGTACTAATGTAAGTTTTGTGTCCTTAACATTTGAGTCTTTACTTGCGAAACCAAGAACCAAACTAGGAAAGCTCTTGACAGTAGAAATAGCCAGTGGTGAACCTCTTGTACTTGATTCTGTCATTCCTGGTTGTCAATTGAACCTCAATAACCATCTTTTTTCCTATTAACCTCACACCTATGCAACTCGGAAGCTTCGACATTATAGTGGGAATGGATTGGTTGACCAAACATCATGCCGAGGTTGTTTGCTTTGATAAGATTGGTCGTGTACCTCTTCCGTCTGGTGAAGTTCTGGAAGTTCGTGGAGAGAAACCGGTTAGTAGCCTCAAACTCATGACGTGTACCCAAGCCCATAAATGCCTACAAAAGAAATATGTTGCATTCTCGGCCTATATCGTAGAGGAGAAAGGCAAAGGTAAAACAATTCAGGACATCCCCGTTGTTCGGGATTATCCGGATGTATTTCCCAAGGAGCTACCTGGTTTACTCCCAGCATGTCAGGTTGAGTTTCGTATAGACCTTGTACCTGGTGCCAACCCGATAGCTAAATCCCCTTACCGTCTTGCACCGTCTGAAATGCAATAATTATCAAAACAGCTTCAGGAGCTTTCTGACAAAGGATTTATTCGTCCGAGTTTTTCACCTTGGGGTGCTCCAGTTCTGTTCGTGAAAAAGAAAGACGGATCCTTTCGTATGTGTATCGATTACCTTGAGCTTGACAAACTCACGATAAAAAATCGATATCGCCTACCTCTCATTGATGATCTCTTTGACCAGCTATAGGGTGCGACTTGCTTTTCGAAGATCGATCTTCATTCTGGGTATCATCAGCTTCGTATACTCGAGGAGGATATTCCCAAGACAGCTTTCCCAACTCGTTACGGTCATTATGAATTCACTGTCATGCCCTTTGGTTTGACAAATGCTCCTGTTGTTTTCATGGACTTGACGAATAGGGTTTGTAAGCCTTATTTGAAAAAGTTTATCATTGTTTTAATTGATAACATCTTGATTTATTCCAAGACTCGAGCCGAACACGAATAACATCTTCGATTAACAATGGAACTTCTCAAGAAAGAACAACTTTACGCCAAGTTCTCCAAGTGCGAATTTTGGCTTAAGGAAGTTCAGTTTTTGGGTCACATTGTTAACGAACAAGGTATTCACGTAGATCCTGCCAAGATCAGTGCAATCAGGGATTGGAGTACACCTACTACTCCTACCGAAGTTTGTTCATTTTTGGGTCTCACGGGTTATTACCGCCGCTTCATTGCAAATTTCTCTAAAGTTGCGATTCCCCTCACTGCTTTAACTCAAAAGAATAAACCTTTTGAGTGGGACCCAATCAGGAAGAAGACTTCCAAACTTTGAAGAAAAAGCTTTGTGATACTCCTATTCTATCTTTACCCGAGGGTAACGACGACTTTGTAGTATACTGTGACACATCGAACTTAGGCCTCGGTTGTGTTCTAATGCAAAGAGACAAAGTTATATCCTATGCACTGAGACAGTTAAAGGTTCACGAAAAGAACTACACCACTCATGATCTTGAATTGGGTGCGGTGGCGTTCGCTCTTAAGATTTGGAGACATTACCTTTACAGTACAAAATGCGTGGTTTTTACGGACCACAAAAGTCTCCAGCATATCTTCAATCAGAAAGAACTTAACATGAGACAACGACGTTGGGTCGAGCTTCTGAATGATTACGACTGCGAAATTCGCTACCATCCTGGCAAGGCGAATGTTGTAGCTGATGCTCTTATTCGTAAAGAACGTGTAAAGCTACATTGTATCCAAGTTCAATCTGACATCCAAACACGTATTCTTAAAGCTCAACGTGCTTGTGTTATGCAAGGCATGATGGGTAATGAATTACCTCATCATCTGGAGCTTCAACTCGAATCTAAAGAGAATGGGTTGCTTTACTATCTGAACCGTTTATGGGTTCCAAGTCTAGACAATCTCCACACTTTGATTATGAATGAGGCTCATAAATCTTGTTTTTCGATCCATCCTGGTGCGGACAAGATGTACAAGGATCTCCGTACCCAGTACTGGTGGCCGGGTATGAAGAAAGACATAGCTCTGTTTGTTTCTAAATGCCTTACTTGTCTTAAGGTAAAGCAGAACATCAGTGTCCTTCTGGTTTGCTTGAACAACCAGAGATTCCGGTTTACAAATGGGAAAGCATTGCAATGGATCTCATTACTAAACTACCGCGTACACCTAGAGGACATGATGCCATTTGGGTAGTCGTTGATTGACTAACAAAGTCAGCACATTTTATAGCCATTCGTGAGGATCTCTCTGCTGACAACCTTGCTAAATTTATGTGGATAGTATCTCATCATGGTATTCCTTTGGATATCATATCTGATCGCGATGCTCGATTTTCATCTCATTTTTGGAGAACCATGCAGTCTGCCATGCGATCCAAGCTAAATTTGAGCACTGCTTATCACCCTCAAACGGTTGGGCAATCTGAAAGAACAATCCAAACATTGGAGGATATGCTTAGAGCCTGCGTGATTGACTTTGGTGGTAGTTGGGATTCACATCTACCATTGATCGAATTCTCCTACAACAACAGTTATCACTCCAATATCGATATGGCACCTTTCGAAGCTCTTTATGGTCGTAAACGTTGTTCACCTGTCTGTTGGAATGAGATTGGTGAATCTCATTTCACGGGACCTGAACTCATTCATGATACAACGGATAAAATCAAGAAAATTCGCGAAAACCTTTTGATAGCCAGGAGCCGTCAAAAGAGTCATGCGGACAAACGACCCAAACCTTTGGAATTCCAAGTCGGTGATCGCGTACCCCTTAATGTATCCCCTAGGAAAGGCGTGATTGGATTCGTAAAGAAAGGGAAACTTGCGCCGCGAAATGTTGGACCGTTTAAGATCGTCGAGAGAATTGGAAAAGTTGCCTACAAACTTGAGCTACCTCCTGAGCTTGGAAATATTCATCCAACCTTCCACGTATCCAATTTGAAAAAGTGTTTAGCTGATGAAAACCTCCACATCCCTCTTGATGAAATTCGTGTTGATGACACGATGCATTTTGTCGAGAAACCAGTGGAAATATAGGATCGTGAAGTCAAGAAGCTAAAGCGAAGGCGTATACCGACAGTTAAAGTTCGTTTGGAATCCAAACGTGGCCCGAAATTTCCTTGGGAACGAGAGGATCAAATGAAGGCGAAATATCCACTTCTTTTCTCACCAGTTTCCTCAAGTTAAATTTCGGGATAAAATTTCCTGAAGTAGGGGAGATTGTGACATCTGTGCTTTCCAACCTTTGTACTTTATCTATCAATGTTACGTTTAACAAAACTTTGTGTTACATTTATGAGTTTATATATTTATTTATAACATTTGTGCATTTTCAATATTGATTCAATTTAGACTTATTAGACCTCTTCTGAAAGTGTAATCGCAAAATGTAATCAGTTAAAACGTAACGTATAGTCCGGAATAGTGACATAAGCTAAACATACCGTAAATATCCTTTACATAACTTAGAAATAAGTTTTGAAGGGTTTAGTATGTCAAAAAACAAGCTTATTCGATGACAATGACTGTTTACGACAAACTACGAAAGTCTCCTGATTTTCATAGCGACGCACACTCCGGAAAATAATATAAGTTAAACATACCTCAAATACCCTTTACATGACTTAGAAATAAGTTTTGAGGGCTTCGGTATGGCAAAATCATGCTTTTGCAAACTTTAGGGGCTATTTTGCAAATTCTGTGAAACTATGCCAATTCGCATATTCTTAATCCGAAACATGTACGCACATCCCAAATATTTTTGTAAGCCACTTCTCTAATTGCCTTGCCACTTGTTGGCTTTGTAGATGTGATGCAATCTTTTGTAGATCTTTCATATCTTGATGAAATCTTTTGTGATCTTGCATATCTCGATAGAATCTTTAGTAGATCTTCCATATCTTGATGCAATCTTTTGTGATCTTCCAAAATAGATGCAATCTTTTGTAGATCTTCCATATCTTTATGAAATCTTTTGTGATCTTCCATATCTCGATGCAAATCTTTTTTGATCTTCCAGAACACTATGAAATCTTTTGTAGATCTTCCATATCTTTATAAAATCTTTTGTGATCTTCCATATCTCGATACAAATCTTTTGTGATCTTCCAAATCATGATGCAATCTTTTGTGATCTTTCAAATCACGATGCAATCTTTGGTAGATCTTCCATATCTTTATGAAATCTTTTGTGATCTTCCATATCTTGATGCAAATCTTTTGTGATCTTTCAAATCACGATTCAATCTTTTGTAGATCTTCCATATCTTGATGAAATCTTTGGTAAGATCTTGCATATCTCAATGGAATCTTTTGTAAATCTTCCATATCTTGATGCAATCTCATTTAATCTTCCATATCCTATGAATCCAACTTAATCTTCTCATTCCAAGGAGAGATCACTTAACTTCTCTCTCTCTCTTGAAACTCTCGGCCGAACACCCCCCTCCTCCCTTCCATTTTCGTTTTTCAACCTTATCTTCAAGATTCAAGTCCCTTCCAAGGTGTTTCCAAGCACTTTTGAAGATCCTAAGGTGATTTGAAACCAAGCTCCAAATCATCATACTTTGTCAAAAAAAAAACCCACCAAAATCTTGAAGGACGAATAAACAGTTTGAGGGATTTCGTTAGCACATAAAAACGCACCCAAAGGTGAGTACATAGTCCCCTGTTTTACGTTTTTAAATGTTTTGGGGTGAAACATATTATGCCTATGATTACTCTCGTGTTTTCATGACTTTATACATGCTTTAATTACATAGTACATATACTACATGACTTTCATTGCATTTGATTTATATATTGATTTTGCATATTTATCACATTGATTTCAAAGAAACTTTTGCGGCATATGTTGACTTAACATATGAGCACATTGATTTACATTACGTTTACTTGCTATGTATGTTGACTGAGCATACTAGTACATTGGTTTTCAAAGACATTTACTTGCTATGTATGTTGACTGAGCATACTAGTACATTGGTTTTCAAAGACATTTACTTGCTATGTATGTTGAATTAGCATACTAGTACATTGGTTTTCAAAGACATTTTTGCTACATTGTTCATGACATTTTTGGTGCGTTGGAGATTGACTTAATACATTCATTAACTTTGATCACGCCTATCGGTAGTAAGTTATGGTACCATAGGACTTGACAAATCCCGTTCCAACTTCCTAGGTTTGTTTGGAAGTTTGTTTAGGGAATGAAAAAATCCTATGAAATGGATAGACCTTTGACTGATAGGGGTCTATTTGACTGTTACAAGGCTTGAATGTGTTTGCCAACAATCTGAATACATGTTTAACAATAAAAGCAATGGTTTATAAAATATATCTTTTGATTATTTCAAAGACGTATTTTATTTCAAGACATTTGGAATCTACTTGACTTTTGGTTACACAAGACTTGTTCATATATGACTTTGGTTTACATGACTTGGGTTTGCTTTGCTTTGGTTTAAACAAGACTTTTTGATGATGGTTGGTTATGGCGAGTGATTTAAATAACGTGGCGTATGTAATATAATAAAAGCATGGTGGATACGCCGATGGTACTTCCTATATATAAGTGCTTTTATTATCTTACATATTGTGGCGTTATCTGAATCATTTCAAACAAAATACAAGACTCAACATATTATATAACAAAACACGACATTGTATACAAATTCAAGATTTACTTTTGGTTATCTATTCGACCATGCATTACTACTTTGATATTGTATTGATTTTCATATAATCGTTATAAACTAAACTTTTTATGTTTCATGGCTACTTTTTTATTAATTCAAACATTTCCTTCAAATCTTTAAAGCCATGAAATGTCATCACAAACCTATGTTACTCACGGGCATTTTTATGTTGACGTACTTTATTTTCACATCAGTTTCAGGAGCAAATGCTTAAGGTTGATCATGCGTCACATAGGACGGACTTTGGGCCTTAGTAGCTTAAAACTTGAAGACAATTTAACTCGTGTTATGTTTTATGTTTAAATCTCCAGACAATAAGCAATTTCCATTAAATAAAAATTAACTTGTCATGCCATAGTTGTTGAAACAATAATTCTGTTACGACACTCCCCGACGTTTCCGTCGCGGTTTGTTGTTTTACGCGGTCGGGGTGTGACACCTTTTATCAATAAAACTGAGTTTGTAACCTGAGAAATACAGAAAATGCTTACAAAAACGACAAGATATTTCATTTAATCAATTATTCACATGTTTTCTTCTTAATATGAAAATTGGGCGAAATTTAAAGAAACTCATAATGGATTTTTCGTGAAAAACCGAATCACTGTATCAATAAAACTGTGTTTGGAAGCTAATAAATAGAAACGTCTGACATAAACTACCAGAAATTTATTTATCAACTATTAACGCATTTTCGTCTAAATAAGAAAAGTGGGGGAAAACTAACGAAACTCTGAATGATATTTTCCAGAAAAATAGAATCCCTGTATTAATAAAACTGAGTTTATAAGGTGAGAAATACAGAAACTGCTGACATAATCGACTAGATATTTGATTTAATAATTTATTTACGCGTTTCGTCTAAATAAGGAAAGTGGGCGAAAACAAACGAACCTCGGAATGAAATTTTCATGGAAAATCAAATCCATTTATCAATAAAACTGAGTTTGGAACCTGAGAAATACAGAAACTGCCGACAAAAACGACAGGATATTTCATTTAATCAATTATTCAAACTTTTTCGTCTTAATATGAAAAGTGGGCAAATTTAACGAAACGCGGAATGAATTTTTCATGAAAAACCGAATCATTGTATCAGTAAAACTTTGTTTGAAAGCTGATAAATATAGAACTTCTGACATAAACGAACAGATATTTATTTAATCAACTATTAACGCGTTTTTGTCTAAATATGGAAAGTGGGTGTAAACAAACGAAACTCCGAATGATATTTGTCAAGAAAAATCGAACCCCTGTATTAATAAAACTGAGTTTGGAAGCTGAGAAATGCAGAAACTGCTGATAGAAACTACCAGATATTTGATTTAGTAAATTATTCACACTATTTTGTCTTAATATGAAAAGTGGGTGAAATTTTACGGAACCCTGAATGAATTTTTCACGATAAATCGAATCCTTTTATCAATAAAACTTAGTTTGGAACCTGAGAAATACAGAAACTTCTGACAAAAACCAAAAGATATTTCATTTAATCACTTATTCACCCGTTTTCGTCTTAATATGAAAAGTGGGCGAATTTTAACGAAACTCGGAATGGATTTTTCGTGAAAAACCGAATCACTGTATCCATAAAACTATGTTTGGAAGCTGATAAATATAGAAACGTCTGACATAAACTACCAGATATTTATTTATCAACTATTAACGCATTATGGTCTAAATATGAAAAGTGGGCGAAAACTAACGAAATTCTGAATGATATTTTCAAGAAAAATAGAATCCATGTATTAATAAAACTGAGTTTGTAAGCTGAGAAATACAGAAACTGCTAACAAAATCGACCAGATATTTGATTTAATAAATTATTTACGTGTTTTGTATAAATAACGAAAGTGGGCGAAAAAAATGAAACTCCGAATGAAATTTTCATGGAAAATCGAATCCTTTTATAAGTAAAACTGAGTTTGGCACCTGAGAAATACAGAAATTGGTGGCAATAACGACAAGATATTTCATTTAATCAGTTATTATCACGTTTTCGTCTTAATATGAAAAGTGGGCGAAATTTAACGAAACTCAGAATGGATTTTTCGTAAAAAAACTGAATCACTGTATCAATAAATGAATCCTTTTATCAATAAAACTGTGTTTGGAAGCTGATAAATACTGAAACGTCTTTCATAAACGAACAAATATTTATTTAATCAACTATTAACGCGTTTTCGTATAAAATGAAACTCCTAATGATATTTTTCAAGAAAAATCGAACCACTGTATTAATAAAACTGAGTTTGAAGCTGAGAAATGCAGAAACCGCTGAAAGAAACTACCAGATATTTGATTTAGTAAATTATTCACACTATTTTGTCTTAATATGAAAAGTGGGCGTTAAATTTCTATATTTAGACGAAAACGCGTTAATAGTTGATTAAATAAATATTTGTTCGTTTATGAAAGACGTTTTGGTATTTATCAGCTTCTAAACACAGTTTTATTGATATAGTGATTCAGTTTTTCATGAAAAATTCATTCCGCGTTCGTTAAATTTCGCCCACATTCCATACTTAGACGAAACGTGTGAATAATTGATTAAATGAAATATCTTGTCGTTTTTGTCAGCAGTTTCTGTATTTCTCAGGTTCCAAACTCAGTTTTATTGATAAAAGGATTCGATTTTCCATGAAAATATCATTCAGAATTTCGTTAGTTTTTGCCCACTATTCATATTTAGACCAAAATGCGTTAATAGTTGATAAAAAAATAGAATCCCTGTATTAATAACCAAATCACTGTATCAATAAAAAAGTGTTTGGAAGCGGAGTTTGTAAGCTGAGAAACACAGATACTGCTAACAGAATCGACCAGATATTTGATTTAATAATTTATTTACGCGTTTCCTCTAAATATTGAAAGTGGGCGAAAACAAACGAAACTCGGAATGTAATTTTCATGGAAAATCGAATCCTTTTATTAATAAAACTGAGTTTGTAACCTGAGAAATATAGAAACTGCTGACAAAAACGACAAGATATTTCATTTAGTCAATTATTCACATGTTTTCGTCTAAATATGAAAAGTGGGCGAAATTTAACGAAACGCGGAATGAATTTTTCATGAGAAACTAAATCACTGTATCAATAAAACTGTGTTTGGAAGCTGATAAATACCGAAACGTCTTTCATAAACGAATAGATATTATTTAATCAACTATTAACGCGTTTTCGTCTAAATATGGAAAGTGGGCGTAAACAAACGAAACTCCAAATGATATTTTTCAAGAAAAATCGAACCCCTGAAATAAAATTGAGTTTGGAAGCTAAGAAATGTAGAAACTGGTGACAGAAACTACCAGATATTTGATTTAGTAAATTATTCACACTATTTTGTCTTAATATGAAAAGTGGGCGAAATTTAACGAAACTCTGAATGAATTTTTTATGGAAAATCGAATCCTTTTATCAATAAAACTTAGTTTGGAACCTTAGAAGTACAGAAACTACTGACAAAAATGACAAGATATTTCATTTAATCAATTATTCACCCGTTTTGGTTTTAATATGAAAAGTGGGCGAAATTTAACGAAACTCGAATGGATGTTTCGTGAGAAACCGAATCACTGTATGAATAAAACTGTGTTTGGAAGCTGATAAATATAGAAACGCCTGACATAAGATATTTATTTATCAACTATTAACGCATTTTGGTCTAAATATGAATACTGGGCGAACTAACGAAAATGAATGATATTTTCAAGAAAAATAGAATCGTTGTATTAATAAAACTGAGTTTGTAAGCTGAGAAAATGGAAGTTGCTCTCAGAAACGACCAGATATTTGATTTAATAAATTATTTACACGTTTCGTCTAAGTATGGAAAGTGGGCGAAAACAAACGAAATTCTGAATGGATATTTCATGGAAAATTGAATCCTTTTATCAATAAAACTTAGTTTAGAACCTGAGAAATATAGAAACTTCTGACAAAAATGACAAGATATTTCATTTAATCAATTATTGACACGGTTTCGTCTAAATATGAAAAGTGGGCGAAATTTAACGAAACTCGGAATGAATTTTTCATGAAAAACCGAATCACTGTATCAACAAAACTTTTTTAGAAGCAGATAAATACAGAAGCATCTGACATAAACTACCAGATATCTATTTACCAACTATTAACGCATTTTCGTCTAAATATGGAAAGTGGGGGAAAACTAACGAAACTCCGAATGATATTTTCAAGAAAAATTGATTCCCTGTATATTAATAAATTCAAGAGTTTGGATGGTGCGTTCAGATTGTCCATCAGTTTGAGGATGATAAGCGGTACTGAGGTCTAATCAAAGTTTGTAAGCTGAGAAATACAGAAACTGCTCACAGAAACGACAGATATTTGATTTAATGAATTATTTACGCATTTTTTCATAGAAAATCGAATCCTTTTATAAATAAAACTGAGTTTATACCTGAGAAATACATAAACTGCTGACTAAACGATAAGATATTTCATTTAATCAACTATTCACACGTTTTCGTCTTAATATGAAAAGTGGGCGAAATTAACGAAACTCAGAATGGATTTTTCGTGAAAAACCGAATCATTGTATCAATAACATTATGTTTAAAAACTCATAAATATAGAAACGTCTAACATAAACTACTAGAAATTTATTTATCAACTATTAACGCATTTTTGTCTAAATATGAAAAGTGGGCGAAAACTAACTAAACTCCGAATGATATTTTCAAGAAAAGTAGAATCCTTGTATTAATAAACTAAGTTTGTAAGCTGAGAATTACAGAAACTGCTGACAGAATCGACCAGATATATGATTGAATAATTTATTTACGCGTTTAGCCTAAATAAGGAAAATGGGCCAAAACAAACGAAACTCGGAATGAAATTTTAATGGAAAATCGAATCTTTTTATAAAAAAAAACTGAGTTTGGAACCTGAGAAATACAGAAACTGCTGACAAAAACGAAAAGATATTTCATTTAATCAATTATTCACACATTTTTGTCCAAATATGAAAACTGGGCAAAATTTAACGAAACTTGAAATGAATTTTTCATGAAAAACCGAATCACTGTATCAATAAAACTGTGTTTGGAAGCTGATAAATATTGAAACGTCTTTCATAAACGAACAAATATTTATTTAATCAACTATTAACACGTTTTCATCTAAATTTGGAAAGTGGGCGTAAACTAACGAAACTTCAAATGATATTTTTGAAGAAAAATCGAACCCCTGTATTAATAAAACTGGGTTTGAAAGCTGAGAAATGCAAAAACTACTGACAGAAACTACCAGATATTTGATTTAGTAAATTATTCACACTATTTTGTCTTAATATGATAAAACTTAGTTTGGAACCTGAGAAATACAGAAACTGCTGACGAAAACGACAATATATTTCATTTAATCAATTATTTACCCGTTTTCGTCTTAATATGAAAAGTGGGCGAAATTTAACGAAACTCGGAATGGATTTTTCGTGAAAAATTGAATCATCGTATCAATAAAACTGTGTTTGGAAGCTAATATATATAGAAACGTCTGACATAAACAACCAGATATTTATTTATCAACCAGTAACGTATTTTGGTCTAAATATGAATAGTGTGCGAAAACTAATGAAAATCCGAATGATATTTTCAAGAAAAATAGAATCCTTGTATTAATAAAACTGAGTTTAAGCTGAGAAATACTGAAGTTGCTGACAGAAACGACCAGATATTTGATTTAATAAATTATTTATGTATTTCGTCTAAATATGGAAAGTGGGCCAAAACAAACCAAACAGGGAATGAATTTTTCATGGAAAATCGAACCTTTTTTATTAAAAAACTGAGTTTGGAACCTGAGAAATACAGAAACTGCTGATAAAAACGAAAAGATATTTCATTTAATCAACTATTCACACATTTTTGTCCAAATATGAAAAGTTGGAGAAATTTAACGAAACTCGAAATGAATTTTTCATGAAAACCGAATCATTGTATCAATAAAACTGTGTTTTGAAGCTAATAAATATCGAAACGTCTTTCATAAACGAACAGATATTTATTTAATCAACTGTTAACGCGTTTTCGTCTAAATACGGAAAGTGGGCGTAAACTAACGAAACTTCGAATGATATTTTTTAAGAAAAATCGAGCCCCTATATTAATAAAACTGAGTTTGGGAGCTGAGAAATGTAGAACTACTGACTGAAATGACTAGATATTTGATTTAATAAATTATTCACACGTTTTTGTCTTAATATGAAAAGTGGGCGAAATTTAACAAAACTCTGAATGAATTTTTCATAGAAAATCGAATCCTTTTATTAATAAAACTTAGTTTGGAACCGGAGAAATACTGAAACGGCTCATAAAAACGACAAGATATTTCACTTAATCAATTATTCACCCGTTTTCGTCTTAATATGAAAAGTGGGCGAAATGTAACAAAACTCGGAATGAATTTTTCTTGAAAAACATAAGGAAAGTGGGCGTAAACTAACGAAACTTCAAATGATATTTTTCAAGAAAAATCGAACCCCTGTATTAATAAAATTGAGTTTGGAAGCTGAGAAATGCAGAACTGCTGAAAAAAACGACAAGATATTTGATATAATAAATTATTGACACATTTTTGTCTTAATATGAAAAGTCGGCGAAATTTAACGAAACTCTGAGTGAATTTTTCATAGAAAATGGAATCCTTTTATCAATAAAACTTAGTTTGGTACCGGAGAAATACAGAAACTGCTGACAAAAACGACAAGATATTTCATTAAATCAATTATTCACTCGTTTTCGTCTTAATATGAAAAGTGGGCAAAATTTAACAAAACTCGGAATGGATATTTCGTGAAAAACCGAATCACTATATCAATAAAACTGTGTTTGGAAGCTGATAAATATAGAAAGGTCTGACATAAACTACGAGATATTTATTTATCAACTATTAACGAATTTTCGTCTAAATATGAAAATTGGGCGAAAACTAACAAAACTACGAATGATATTTTCTAGAAAAATAGGATCCCTGTATTAATAAACTAAGTTTGTAAGCTGAGAAATACAAAAAACTGCTGACGGAAACGACCAGATATTTGATTTAATAAATTATTTACGCGTTTCATATAAATATGGAAAGTGGGCGAAAACAAACGAAACTCAGAATGAATTTTCCATGGAAAATAGAATCATTTTATCAATACAACTGAGTTTGTGTCACACTCCGTATTTCCAACACAATCCCGGTGGGCCCGGGTGGGGAGTATTGTGACGCAAGACTGGTATCATCATGGTCAAACATATACAGCACATCGGAAGTCTTGAATATAAAATATTATTACAAACCATAAAGTTGAAATTCTTAAAAGTAAATATAAGGTTTGCAATATTAGATCCACAGGCGGATCGAAAATACGAAAAAGATATCCTCCGACAGACTTTAGGCTTGAATAAGAACTTTCAAAATTCCCTACGTCGTTACCAAGCAGCTCCTAGCCTATTCCGTGCCGAAACCTGTCACTTAGCCTTTTTGGAAAATACGTCTCTGGTAAATACATTTAACCGACTCATTTTGAAAACATTTAAAATTTGTTTACGTGCATTGAGCACGAAAATCTTTTATAACCTTGGACAATTCAGAATGATCTTGTTTACGGTTTTACAGGCCTGTCAATACATATGGGGTCCGGTGCAGAAACCAAATAACCTGATTAACCGACTCACTACTTAATAAAACCCAAGGAGGAGTATAATAAAAATAATTTGTTTAGCATTAGCGTCTGTCAGGTGTATGCCTACACCCCGCGCTTAGGTCGTGGCCATTAGTAATTTAAATGAGCCAAGGATATCCAGGACACGCTCGAGTTAACCCCAATGTTTAAGTTATCAGATAATACAGAATAAAACGGGTTATAAGATTTAGTAAATCACAATCCGATAAACATGATCCCATACCCGACCAAGCAGTAATATAATACCGTATCCCAAGCTCGTATAAGGAAAATAAGTTAAAGTATTTACCTGAGCTAGTTCTTCTAACGAATAGTAACTTAGCCGTTAATCAAGAAGACAAATGCAAGTATTGATCTACTGGGAGGCTTCTAGTCTGGATTGATGGTATTAATAACCAATTAGAAAGCTAACGGGTTTAGGTTGAGTCGTTGACTCGAACCAGTTAGCTTAAAGGATACGTAACGGAACGATACGCTAGATTAAGCGATGACCGGAAAGAATGTTGTTTAAACCCGACAAGTGCTAGGACTTGTATATTTTGGGTAAACATATAAAATTCTGGATTTTGATATAAAAATGATAAGGTTAGACCCGTTTCGGTGAATTTACGTAAACTAGTCACGTAGACTTAACCGTACGCGTATAAGCGATACTGGGTATCCGGATGAGTCATATACAAGTTTCATGTGCTAATATGCTTACAACATATTTTAATATCAGTAAGATACCAACACATATGCCCGTTATAGTTTTAAAATCGATTTCAGCTTTAAAGGGGTAATTTGGTCATTTTACGATTCCTAAAAATGAGTTGGTGATTAATCCGATGTCATGGTCATACATTATTTATAAAATATTTATTTTTATGATGTTACATCAGTAAGATAGCAAATATATGTGTGGTTTATATTTGAAGACCAAACTATGTCCCGAAAGGGTATTTTGGTCATTTCACACATAGGTTTGAAGGCTTATTTGGAAATCAGAGTTTATAACTTGTACCTACTGTAAAAATGTTTACAATAAGTTTTATAATCAGTAGATAACAAGTCTTGATGCTTAG
This sequence comes from Scalesia atractyloides, assembly GCA_947069175.1. Lineage (NCBI taxonomy): Eukaryota > Viridiplantae > Streptophyta > Magnoliopsida > Asterales > Asteraceae > Scalesia > Scalesia atractyloides. Next base: position 46,781,708 of record CAMTDV010000015.1, on the reverse strand, counting down.
ATATGGTTTTAACCCATCCTATGCGTTGAAAAGGCGATAAAGTCGCTAAATGACGATCTAACTGATGTTTAAGGAAAATATAGTTTTGATTAGGTTTGTATATTCAAAATATTTTAGTTAACACATAAAATCATTTTGTAAAAGGTTTGGTTATGAAAATGTCTTTAAAACTCATTTTGTGCACCGTAAGGGTATTATCGTCATTTATCGATGCCATGCAAGAGCCTTTACATAAACTCGGTTTATAAACTGATTTAATTTTCCAAATAACTCTAAACACATTATAACATCAGTAGGTAAAGTATTTTATTGTAGGAGTTATGTTCAAAGCATTTTATTTTCCGAAAAGGGCATTTTGGTTCTTTAAAAACTTGATTTGCGATATTTAGGAAAAATCATGTTATGACCAAAATAATGACATGCATGCAAGCCAAACAAGTTAACATATCAGTAGGTAACTTGTTGCATGTTCATTTTTAATTTAAATCTCAATTTAAGTAAAAGGGGCAAAGTAGTCAAACTTGACACATTAATGAAACTTGCGCATAAACTCGGATTATGATTATGACAATGTAGTATGACCTCAGAGTTATACTAAATTATATAACGATCATAATGCAACTTAGATTTGGCCTTGAAAGATATTAAATCGGGTTAGAATTGAAAGTCAAAGCAGAAGTCAAACCTTGCGACTTTCGGTTGTGAACCGACGTTTAGACCTGGATTTGACGAGCCAAACATGTTCTCACATGTTCTTATGATTATTACCGAGTATATAGAGTGTCAAAACTGATTTTATAGCATGCATGTTATTAATTATGCGTTTGATACCAAATCTGACCCAGTTTGACTTTTTATGAATAAGTTTGACTCGTCAATCGGACATGCAAACGTGGTAATCAGGAGGTGCCCTTCTGGGGTGTTGTTACCTACCTCAATTCAATCACGTAACCATGTTTAGATCAGATCATGACTAGACCGATAAGGATTTAACCACAAGCCAAACCATTTTTACGACAAGCTTGACTTTTTGCTAGAATGAGTAATAAACTGAAGGAGGGAGGTCAAGAACACTTACACAAGGTCCTTGCACGAAAATGAGATGAACTTGAAGACCCTTGAAGCTCCAGAACTTGCAGAGATTAGAGGGAGAGAGAGTTATGAAAAGGTGCAAGTTCTTTAGGTGGAGATCAAGCTTAAATTTATGGAGTTAGATGGGTTGTGAGGATCAATACAGGTGTTAGGCATGCACTACTGATAATCACAAGTGTCTAGGGTCGTGTCTTGAGCAGAGGGATGTTGGGAATTCGTGAAAGTTATGGTTACATGCATGCTGTCACGAGTCTGCCCCATTTCTGCCATCTGCAGGTCCCCTTACGGACCGTATGACCATAAGGTTACAATCCGTATGTCTTGTAGTCCAACTGAGTTTGTAAGCTCAGAAATGCAGAACTGCTGACGTTTACGACCAGATATTTGATTTAATAAATTATTCAGACGTTTTTGTCTTAATATGAAAAGTGGGTGAAATTTAAGGAAACTCTGAATGAATTTTTCATGGAAAATCGAATCCTTTTATCAATAAAACTTAGTTTAGAACCGGAGAAATACATAAACTGCTGACAAAAACATCAAGATATTTCATTTAATCAATTTTTCACCCGTTTTCATCTTAATATGAAAAGTGAGCGAAATTTAACAAAACTCGGAATGGATTTTTCATGAAAAACCAAATCACTGTATCAATAAAATGGTGTTTGGAAGCTAATAAATATAGAAACGTCTGACAGATATTTATTTATCAACTACTAACGCATTTTCGTCTATATATGAAAACTGAGCGAAAACTAACGAAACTCCGAATGATATTTTCAAGAAAAATAGAATCTCTGTATTAATAAAACTGCATTTGTAAGCTGAGAAACTGCTGACATTAACGACCATATATTTGATATAATAAATTATTTATGTGTTTCGTCTAAATATGGAAAGTGGGGGAAAACAAACAAAACTCGGAATGAATTTTTCATGGAAAATCGAATCCTTTTATCAATAAAACTGAGTTTGGAACCTGAGAAATACAGAAACTGCTAACAAAAACGAGATATTTCTTTTAATAAATTATTCACATGTTTTGGTCTAAGTATGAAAAGTGTGCCAAATTTAACGAAACGCGGACTGAATTTTTCATTAAAACCGAATCACTGTATCAATAAAACTGTGTTTGGAAGCTCATAAATACCCAAACGTCTTTCATAAACGAACAAATATTTATTGAAACTATTAACGTGTTTTCGTCTAAATATAGAAAGTGGGCATAAACTAACGAAACTCCGAATGAGATTTTTCAAGAAAAATCGAACCTCTGTATTAATAAAAATGAGTTTGGAAGCTCAGAAAATGCAGATACTGCTGAAAGAAACGACCAGATATTTGATTTATTAAATTATTCACACTTTTTGTCTTAATATGAAAAGTGGGCGAAATTTAACGAAACTCGGAATTAATTTTCGTTAAAAACCGAATCACTGTATCAATAAAACTGTGTTTGGAAGCTGATAAATACTGAAACGTCTTCCATAAACTAACAGATATTTATTTAATCAACTATTAACGCACTTTCGTCTAAATTTGAAAAGTGTGTGAAATTTAACGAAACTCGGAATGGATTTTTCATGAAAAACCGAATCACTATATCAATAAAACTGTGTTTGGTAGCTAATAAATATAGAAACGTCTGGCATAAACTACCAGATGTTTATTTATCAACTATTAACGCATTTTCGTCTAAATATGGAAAGTGCGGGAAAATTACCCAAACTCCGAATGATATTTTCAAGAAAATTAGAATCCCAGTATTAATAAAACTGAGTTTGTTAGCTAAGAAATGCAGAAACTTCTGACAGAAACGACCAAATATTTGATTTAATGAATTATTTAGGCGTACCGTCTAAATAAGGAAAGTGGGCGAAACAAACAAAATTCGGAATGAATTTTTCATGGAAAATCGAATCCCTTTATCAATAAAATTAAGTTTGGAACCTGAGGAATACATAAATTGCTGAAAAAAAGACTAGATATTGATTTAATTAATTTCTACGCGTTTCGTCTAAACATGGAGAGTGGGCGAAAACAAACGAAATTCGGAATGATGTTTTGGTGCAAAATCGAATCCTTTTATCATAAAACTGAGTTTGGAAGCTGAGAAATACAGAAACTGCTGACAAAAATGACAAGATATTTCATTTAATCGATTATTCACACGTTTTGGTCCAAATATAAAAAGTGGGAAAAATTTAACAAAACTCGGAATGAATTTTTCATGAAAAACCGAATCACTGAATCAATAAAACTGTGTTTGGAAGCTCATAAATAAAGAAACGTCTGACATAAACTACCAGGTATCTATTTATCAACTATTAACGCATTTTCGTCTAAATATGGAAAGTGGGCGAAAACTAACGAAACTTCGAATGATATTTTAAAGAAAAATAGATACACTATATCAATAAAACTGAGTTTATAAGCTGAGAAATGCAGAAAACTCCTGACAGAAACAACCAGATATTTAATTTAATGAATTATTTACACGTTTCGTCTAAATATGGAAAGTGGGGAAGCAAACGAAACTCTGAATAAATTTCTCGTGGAAAACTGAATCCTTTTATCAACCAAACTGAGTTTGGAACCAAAGAACTAGATTTGAAAAAAAAAGACCAGATATTTGATTTAATGAATTATCTATGCGTTTCGTCTAAATATGGAAAGTGGGCAAAAACAAACGAAAGTCGGAATGAAGTTTTCGAGCAAAATTGAAACCCTTTATCAATAAATCTGAGTTTGAAAGCAGAGAAATAAAGAAACTGTTGTAAAAAACTTTTACAACAAGATATTTTATTTAATCAATTCTTCACATGAACATATATTTATTTAATCAACTATTAACGCGTTTTCGTCTAAATATGGAAAGCGGGCGTAAAGTAACGAAACTTCAAATGATAGTTTTCAAGAAAAATCGAATCCCTTTATTAATAAAACTTAGTTTGGAAGCTGAGAAATGCAGAAACTGCTGACTGAAACGACCAGATATTTGATTTAATGAATTATTTACGAGTTTCGTATAAATATTGAAAGTGGGCGAAAACAAACGAAACTCGGAATGAATTTTTCATAGAAAATCGAAACCTTTACAGAAACAGCTGACAAAAAAGACCAGAAATTTTGTTTAATGAATTATCTACGTGTTTCGTCTAAATATGGAAAGTAGGAGAAAACCAACAAAATTCAGAATAATGTTTTGGTGCAAAATCGAATCACTATATCAATAAATTGTGTTTGGAAGCTGATAAATACAGAAACTTTTGACATAAACAACCAGATATTTATTTAATCAACTATTAACGTGTTTTCGTGTAAACATGAAAAGTGGACGAAATTTAACGAAACTCGGAACGACTTTTTTGCGAAAAACTGAATCACTGTATCAATAAAACTGTGTTTGTAAGGTGATAAATACATGAAAAGTATGTCACAAACGAACAGATATTTATTTAATCAACTATTAACGAGTTTTCGTCTAAATATGGAAGTGGGCGAAAACTAACGAAACTCCGAATAATATTTTTCAAGTAAATCGAATCCATATATTAATAAAACTGAGTTTGGAATCTGAGAAATGCAGAAACTGATGACAGAAACAACAGTTATTTGATTTAATGAACTATTTACATGTTTTGTCTAAATATGGAAAGGGGGAGAAAACTAACGAAACTTGGAATGAATTTTTCCTGGAAAATCGAATCCTTTTATCAATAAAACTAAGTTTGGAACCTAAGAAATACAGAAACTGCGGTAAAAACAACCAGATAGTTGATTTAATGAATTATCTACACGTTTCGTCTAAATATAGAAAATGTGCGAAAACAAACAAAATTCGGAATGAAGTTTTCGTGCAAAATCGAATCCCATTATCAATAAAACTGAGTATGGAAGCTAAGAAATACAGAAACTGCTGTAAAAAACGACAAGATATTTCATTTCAATAATTATTCACACGTTTTCGTCTAGATATTAAAAGTGGGCGAAATTTAAGGATACTCGGAATAAATTTTCGTGAAAAACCGAATCAGTGTATCTATAAAACTGTGTTTGGAAGCAGATAAATACCGAAACGTCTTTCATAAACGAACAGATATTTATTTAATCAACTATTAATGCATTTTCGTCTAAATATGGAAAGTGGGCGAAAACTAACGAAGCTCCGAATGATATTTTTCAAGAAAAATAGATACCCTGCGTTAATAAAACTGAGTTTGGAAGCTGAGAAATGCAGAAACTGCTGACATAAACGACCAGATATTTGATTTAATGAATTATTTTCGTGTTTCGTCTAAATATAAAAAGTGGGGGAAAGCAAACGAAACTTGGAATAAATTTTTCTTGGAAAACCGAATCCTTTTATCAATAAAACTGAGTTTGGAACCTAAGAACTACATAAACTTCTTAAAAAAACGTCTAGATATTTGATTTAATGAATTAACTATGCGTTTCGTCTAAATATGGAAAGTGGGCGAAAACAAACGAAATTCGTAATGAAGTTTTCGTGCAAAATCAAATCTCTTTATCAGTATAACTGAGTTTGAAAGCAGAGAAATAAAGAAACTGCTGTAAAAAACGAATAGATATTTTATTTAATCAATTATTTACACGAAAAGATGTTTATTTAATGAACTACTAATGCATTTTCGTCTAAATATGGAAAGCGGCTGTAAAGTAACGAAACTTCGAACGATATTTTTTAAGAAAAATCGAATCCCTTTATTAATAAAACTGAGTTTGGAAGTGGACAAATACAGACACTGCTAACAGAAACGACCAGATATTTGATTTAATGAATTATTTACGAGTTTCGTCTAAATATTGAAAGTGGGCGAAAACAAACGAAACTCGGAATGAATTTTTCATGGAAAATCGAATCCTATTATCAATAAAACTGAGTTTGAAACTTGAGAAATACAGAAACTGCTGACAAAAAAGACCAGAAATTTGATTTAATGAATTATCCACGCGTTTCGTTTAAATATGGAAAGTAGGAGAAAACCAACAAAATTCGGAATAAAGTTTTCGTGCAAAATCGAATCACTGTATAAATAAAATTGTGTTTGGAAGCTGATAAATATAGAAACTTTTGACATAAGCAACCAGATATTTATTTAATCAACTATTAACGTGTTTTCGTGTAAACATGAAAAGTGGGCGAAATTTAACGAAACTCGGAATGAGTTTTTCAGGAAAAACCAAATCACTGTATGAATAACGTCTGTCACAAACGAACAGATATTTATTTAATCAACTATTAACGAGTTTTCGTCTAAGTATTGAAAGTCGGCGAAAACTAACGAAACTCCTAATAATATTTTTCAAGTAAAATCGAATCCATGTATTAATAAAACTGTGTTTGGAAGCTGAGAAACTGCTGACAGAAACGACCAGATATTTGTTTTAATGAATTTTTACGCGTTTCGTCTAAATATGGAAAGTGGGCGAAAACAAAGGAAACTCGGAATGATTTTTTCCTGGAAAAAGGAATTCTTTTATCAATAAAACTGAGTTTGGAACCTGAGAAATACAGAAACTGCTGACAAAAACGACCACATATTTGATTTAATGAATTTTCTAAGCATTTCGTCTAAATATGGAAAGTGGGCGAAAACAAACGAAATTCGGAATAAAGTTTCGTGCAAAAACTAATCCCTTTATCAATAAAACTGAGTTTGGAAGCTGAGAAATACAGAAACTGCTGTAAAAAACGAGAAGATATTTCATTTAATTAATTATTCACACGTTTTGTCTAAATATGAAAAGTGGGCGAAATTTAACGAAACTCGGAATGAATATTGGTGAAAAACCAAATCACTGTGTCTATAAAACTTTGTTTGGAAGCTGATAAATACCGAAACGTCTTTCATAAACGAACATATATTTATTTAATCAACTATTAACGTGTTTTCGTCTAAATATGGAAAGTGGGCGAAAACTAACGAAACTCTGAATGATATTTTTCAAGAAAAATAGATACCCTGTATTAATAAAACTAGGTATGGAAGCTGAGAAATGCAGAAATTGCTGACAGAAACGACCAGATATTTGAGTTAACGAATTATCTACGCCTTTCGTGTAAATATAAAAAGTGAGGGAAAGCAAATGAATCACTGAATGAATTTTTCTTGGAAAACCGGATCCTTTTATCAATAAAACTGAGTTTGAAACTTGAGAAATACAGAAACTGCAGACCAAACAGATAAGAACTTTGATTTAATGAATTATCTAATGTTTGGTCAAAACATGGAAAGTGGCCGAAAACCAACGAAATTCGAAATGAAGTTTTCGTACAAAATCGGATCACTGTATCAATAAAAATGTGTTTGGAAGCTGATAATACACAAACTTATGACATAAACGACCAGATACTTATATAATTAACTATTAACGTGTTTTCTGTAGAAACTATTGACGAAAACGGCCAGATATTTGATTTAATAAATTATTTACGCGTTTGATCTAAATATGAATACTGGACGAAAACAAACGAAAGTCAGAATGAATTATTCATGGAAAATCGAATCCCTTTATCAATAAACTGAGTTTGGAAGCTTAGAAATACATAAACTGTTGACAAAACCGACAAGATATTTCATTTAATCAATTATTCACACGTTTTCGTCTTAATATGAAAAGTGGGTGAAATTTAACGAAACTTGGAATGAATTTTTCGTGAAAAACCATATCACTGTATCAATATAATTGTGTTTGGAAGCTTATAAATACCAAAACGTCCTTATAAACGAACAGATATTTATTTAATCAACTATTAACACGTTTTCGTGTACATATAGAAAGTGGTTGTAAACTAACGAAACTTCGAATGATAGTTTTCAAGAAAAATCGAATCCTTGGAAGCTAAGAAATGCATAAACTACTAACATAAATGACCAGATATTTGATTTAATGAATTATTTACGCGTTTCGTCTAAATATGGAATGTGGGCGAAAACAAACGAAACTCGGAATGAATTTTTCAAGGAAAATCAAATCCTTTTATCAATAACACTAAGTTTGGAACCTGAGAAATACAAAAGCTGCAGAAAAAAGACTAGATATTTGATTTAATGAATTATTAACGCGTTTTCGTCTAAATATAGAAAGTGGACGTACACTCCGAATGATATTTTTCAAGAAAAATCGAATCATTGTATTAATAAAACGGAGCTTGTAAGCTGAGAAATACAGAAACTGCTGATAGAAATGACGAGATATTTGATTTAATAAATCATTTACGCGTTTCATCTAAATATGGAAAGTGGACGAAAACAAATGAAACTCGAAAAGAATTTTTCATTGAATATCGAATCCTTTTATCAATAAAACTGAGTTTGGAATCTGAGAAATACAGAAGCGTACTGACAAAAAAACCAGATATTTGATTTAATAAATTATTAACGAGTTTTCGTTTAAATATGGAAAGTGGGCATAAACTAACCAAACTCCGAATAATATTTTTCAAGAAAAATCGAATCCCTATATTAATAAAACTGACTTTGTAAACTGATAAACACTGAAACGTCTCTCATAAACGAACAAATATTTATTTAATCGACTATTAACGTGTTTTCGTCTAAATATGGAAAGTGGACGTAAACTAAAGAAACTCCGAATTATATTCTTCAAGAAAAATCGAACCCCTTTATAAATAAAACTGAGTTTGGAAGCTGAGAAATGCCGAAACTACTAATAGAAACGGCCAGATATTTGATTTTATAAATTATTTACGTGTTTCGTCTAAATATGGAAGCTGATAAATACCGAAACGTCTTTCATAAACAAACAGATATTTATTTAATCAACTATTAACGCGTTTTCGTTTAAATATGGAAAGTGGGCGAAATTTAACGAAACTCGGAATGAATTTTTATGAAAAACCGAATCACTGTATCAATAAAGCTGTGTTTCGAAGTTGAAAAATACAGAAACGTCTGACATAAACTACCAGATATTTATTTATCAACTATTAACGCATTTTCGTCCAAATATGGAAAGTGGGCGAAAACTGACGAAACTTCGAATGATATTTTCAAGAAAAATAGAATCCCTTTATTTATAAAACTGAGTTTGTAAGCTAAGAAATGAAGAAACTGCGGACATAAACGACCAGATGTTTGATTTAATGAATTCTTTACGCGTTTCGTCTAAATATGGAAAGTGGGCGAAAACAAACGAAACTCGGAATTAAATTTTCATGGAAAATCGGATCCTTTTATCAGTAAAACTGAGTTTGGAACCTGAGAAATACAAAAACTGCTGAAAAAAGACCGGATATTTGATTTAATGAATTATATCGCGTTTTCGTCTAAATATGGAAAGTGGACGTAAACTAACGAAACTCCGAATGATATTTTTCAAGAAAAATCGAAGCCCTATATTAATAAAACTGAGTTTGTAAGCTGAGAAATGCAGAAACTGCTGATAGAAACCACCACATATTTGATTTAATAAATCATTTACGCGTTTTATCTAAATATGGAATGTGGGCGAAAACAAACGAAACTCGGAATGATTTTTTCATGGAAAATCGAATCCTTTTATCAGTTTGGAACCTGAGAAATACAGAAACTGGCGAAAAAAGTCCAGATATTTGATTTAAAGAATTATCTAGTCGGTTCATCTAAATATGGAAAGTGGGCGATAATAAACGAAATTCGAAAAGATGTTTTGGTGCAAAATCGAATACCTTTATCATAAAACTGAGCTTGGAAGCTGAGAAGATGTTTCATTTAATCAATTATTCACACGTGTTCGTCTAAATATGAAAAGTGGGCGAAATTTAACGAAACTCGAAATGAATTTTTCGTAAAAAGCCGAATCACTGTATCAATAAAACGATATTTGGAAGCTGATAAATATAGAAACGTCTGACATAAACTCCCAGATATTTATTTAATCAACTATTAACGCATTTTCGTCTAAATATGAAAAGTGGACGAAAACTAACGAAACTCCGAATAGTATTTTCAGGAAAATAGAATTCTTGTATTAATAAAACTCAGTTTGAAAGCTGAGAAATGCAGAAACTGCTGACAAAAACGACAAGATATTTTATTTAATGAATTATTTACGTGTTTGGTCTAAATAAGGAAAGTGGGCGAAAACGAACGAAACTCGTAATGAATTTTTTATGGAAAATCGAATCCTTTTATCAATAAAACTGAGTTTGGAACCTGAGAAATACAGAAACTACTAACAAAAAAGTCCATCAAATATTTGATTTAATTAATTATCTACGTGTTTTGTCTAAATATGGAAAGTGTGCGACAACTACGAAATTCGGAATGATATTTTTAAAGAAAAATCAAACCTCTGTATTAATAAAACTAACTTTGAAAGCTGAGAAATAAAGAAACTGTTGACAAAAATGATAAGATATTTCATTTAATCAATTATTCACACGTGTTCGTCTAAATATGAAAAGTGGGCGAAATTTAACGAAACTCGAAATGAATTTTTCGTAAAAAACCGAATCACTGTATCAATAAAACTATATTTGGAAGCTGATAAATATAGAAACGTCTGACATAAACTTCCAGATATTTATCTAATCAACTATTAACGCATTTTCGTCTAAATATGGAAAGTGGGGGAAAATAACGAAACTCCAAATGATATTTTCAAGAAAAATAGAATCCCTATATTAATAAAACTGAGTTTGTAAGCCGAGAATGGAGAAACTGCTGACAGAATCCATCAAATATTTGATTTAATGAATTATTTGCGCGTTTCGTCTAAATATGGAAAGTGGGCGAAAACAAACGAAACTCGTAATGAATTTTTCATGGAAAATCGAATCCTTTTATCAATAAAACTGAGTTTGGAACTTGAGAAATATAGAAACTGATGACAAAAAAGACCAGATATTTGACTTAATGAATTATCTACGCGTTTCGTCTTAATAAATACGGAAAGTGGGCGACATCAAACGAAATTTGGAATGATATTTTTTAAGAAAATCGAACCTCTGTATTAATAAAACTAAGTTTCGAAGCAGAGAAATGCAGAAACTGCTGACAGAAACAACCAGATATTTATTTAATAAATTATTTATGCGTTTCATCTGAATATGGAAAGTGGGCAAAAACAAACGAAAGACTTAATGAATTATTCATGGAAAATTGAATCTCTTTATCAATAAAACTGAGTTTGGAAGCTGAGAAATATAGAAACTGCTGACAAAAACGACAAGATATTTCATTGAATAAATTATTCACACATTTTCGTTTTAATATGAAAAGTGTGCGAAATTTAACGAAACTCGGAATGAATTTGTCGTGAAAAACCGAATCACTGTATCAATAAAACTGTGTTTGGAAGCTTATAAATACCGAAACGTCTTTCATAAATGAACATATAGTTATTTAATCAACTACTAACGCGTTTTCAACAAAATATGGAAAGTGGGCATAAACTAACGGAACTTCGAATGACATTTTTTAAGCATAATCGAACCCCAGTATTAATAAATCTAAGTTTGGAAGCTGAGAAATGCAGACTAGATATTTGATTTAATAAATTATTTACATGTTTCATCTAAATATGAAAAGTGGGCGAAAACAAACGAAACTCGGAATGAATTTTTCATGGAAAATCGGATTATTTTATCAATAAACTGAGTTTGGAACCTGAGAAATACAGAAACTGCTGACAAAACAAGATATTTCATTTAATCACTTATTCATGAATTTTCGTCTAAATATGAAAAGTGGACGAAATTTAACGAAACTCGGAATGACTTTTACGTGAAAAACTGAATAACTGTAGCAATAAAACTGTGTTTGGAAGCTGATAAATACCGAAACGTCTTTTAGAAACGAACAGATAATTATTTATTCAACTATAACGCGTTTTTGTCTAAATATGGAAAGTGGGCGTAAACTAACGGAACTCCGAATGATATTTTCAAGAAAAAGCGAACCCTTGTATGAATAAATAACTGAGTTTGGAAGCTGAGAAATGCAGAAACTGCTGACAGAAACGACCAGATATTTGATTTAAAAAATTATTTACATGTTTTCGTCTTAATATGAAAAGTGGGCGAAATTTAACGAAATTGGAATGAATTTTTTGTGTAAAACCGAATCACTGTATCAATAAAACTGTGTTTGTAAGCCGATAAATACCCAAACGTCTTTCGTAAATGAATAGATATTTATTTAATCAACTATTAATGCGTTTTCGTCTAAACATGGAAAGTGGGCGAAATTTAACCATACTTGGAATGAATTTTTCGTGAAAAACCGAATCCCTGTATCAATAAAACTGTGTTTGAAAGCTGATAAATATAGAAACATCTAATATAAACTACCAGATATTTATTTATCAATTATTAACTCATTTTCTTCTAAATATGGAAAGTAGGAGAAAACTAACAAAACTCCGAATAATATTTTCAAGAAAAATTGAATCCTTGTATTAATAAAACTGAGTTTGTAAGCCGAGAAATGCTGAAACTGATGACAGAAACGACCAGTTGTTTGATTTAATGAATTATTTACGCGTTTCGTCTAAATATGGAAAGTGGGCAAAAACATGAAATCCGGAATGAATTATTCATGGAAAATCAATCCTTTTATCAATAAAACTGAGTTTGGAAGCTGATAAATACAGAAACTGTTAACATAAACGACAAGATATTTCATATAATCAATTATTCACACGTTTTCTTCTTAATATGAAAAGTGGGCTAAATTTAACGAAACTCGGAATGAATATTTCGTGAAAAACCGAATCACTGTATCAATAAACTGCGTTTGGAAGCTGATAAATACCGAAACGTCTTTCATAAACGAACGGATATTTATTTAATCAACTATTAACACGTTTTCTTCTACATATGGAAAGTGGGCGTAAACTAACAAAACTTCGAATGATATTTTTTAAAGAAAAATCGAATCCTTGTATTAATAAAACTGAGTTTGGAAGCTGAGAAATGCAGAAACTGCTAATAGAAACGACCAGATATTTGATTTAATAAATCATTTACGCGTTTCATCTAAATATGGAAAGTGGGCGAAAACAAACGAAACTCGGAATGAATTTTTCATGGAAAATCGAATCCTTTTATCAATTAAACTGAGTTTGGAACCTGACAAATACAGAAACTATAGAGAAAAAGACCAGATATTTGATTTAATTAATTATCTACGTGTTTGGTCTAAATATGGAGAGTGACCGAAAACTAACGAAATTCGGAATGATGTTTTCGTGCAAAATCGAATCTCTTTATCATAAACTGAGTTTGGAAGCGGAGAAATACAGAACTGCTAATAAAAATTAAAAGATATTTCATTTAATCATCTATTCACACATTTTCGTCTAAATTTGAAACGTGGGGGAAATTTATAGAAACTCGGAATGAATTTTTCGTGAAAAACTGAATCAATGTATCATTAAAATTATGTTTGGAAGCTGATAAATATAGAAATGTCTAACATAAACTTCTAGATATTTATTTAATCAACTATTAACGCATTTCGTCTAAATATGGAAAGTGGGCGAAAACTAACCAAACTCCGAATGATATTTTCAAGAAAAAAAGAATTCATGTATTAATAAAAGTGAGTATGAATGTCGAGAAACGCAGAAACTGCTGACAGAAACGACAAGAAATTTGATTTAGTGAATTATTTACGCATTTCGTGTAAATATGGGAAGTGGGCGAAAACAAAAGAAAGTCGTAATCAATTTTTCATGAAAAATCAAATCATTTTATTAATAAAACTGAGTTTGTAACCTGACAAATATAGATACTGCTCACAAAAAAGACCAGATATTTGATTTAATAAATTATCTACGTGTTTCGTCTAAATATGGAAGCTGATAAATATAGAAACGTCTAATATAAACTAACAGATATTTATTTAATCAACTATTAACGCCTTTTCGTCTAAATATGAAAAGTGAGCGAAAAATAACGAAACTCCGAATGATATTTTCAAGAAATATAGAATCCCTGTATTAATAAAACTGAGTTTTTAAGCCGAGAAATGCATAAACTAGTACCATATATTTTATTTAATGAATTATTTACGCGTTTGGTCTAAATATGGAAAGAGGGCGAAAACATACGAAACTCGTAATGAATTTTTCATGGGAAATCGAATCCTTTAATCAATAAAACTGAGTTTGGAACCTCAGAAAAACGGAAACTGCTGAAAAATGACCAGATATTTGATTTAATGAATTATTAACGCATTTTCGTCCATATGGAAAGTGGGCGTAAACTAACGAAACTTCGAATAATATTTTTCAAGAAAAATCGAATCTCTGTATTAATAAAGCTGAGTTTGGAAGCCGAGGAATGCAGAAAATGCTGATAGAAATGACCAGATATTTGATTTAATAAACCATTTACGTGTTTCATCTAAATATGGAAAGTGGGGGAAAACAAACGAAACTCGGAATGATTTTTCATGGAAAATCGAATCGTTAATCAATAAAACTGAGTTTGGAACCTGAAAAATACAGAAATTGCTGAAAAAGACCAAATATTTGATTTAATGAATTATCTACACGTTTCGTCTAAATATGGAAAGTGGGCGAAAACAAACGAAATTTGGAATGATGTTTTCGTCCAAAATCGAGTCCCTTTGTCATAAAACTGAGTTTGAAAGCTGAGAAATACAGAAACTGGTAACAAGAATGACAAGATATTTCATTTAATCAATTATTCACACATTTTCATCTTAATATGAAAAGTGGGCGAAATTTAACGAAACTCAAATTGAAATTTTTTATGAAAAACCGAATCAATGTATTAATAAAATTGTGTTTGGAAGCTCATAAATATAGAAACGTCTGACATAAACTTCCAGATATTTATTTAATCATCTATTAAAGCATTTTCGTCTAAAAATGGAAAGTGGGCGAAAACTAACGAAACTCCGAATGATATTTTCAATAAAAATAGAATCCCTGTTTTAATAAAACTGAGTTTGGAAGCCGACAAATGCACAAACTGTCGACAAAACCGACAGATATGTGATTTTATGAATTATTTACGCGTTTCGTCTAAATATGGAAAGTGGGCGAAAACAAATGAAAGTCGGAATGAACTTTTCATGGAAAATCAAATCCTTTTATTAATAAAACTGTGTTTGGAACCTCAGAAATACAGATACTGATGACAAAAATGACCAGATATTTGAGTAATAACTTATCTACGCGTTTCGTCCAAATATGAAAACTGGGCGAAAACAAACGAAATTGGGAATTAAGTTTTTGTGAAAAATCGAATCCCTTTATCAATAAAACCGAGTCTAAAAGCTGAGAAATACGAAAACTGCTGACGAAAACGACAAGATATTTCATTTAATCAATTATTCACACGTTTTCGTCTAAAACATGAAAAGTGGGCGAAATTTAACGAAACGCAGAATGATTTTTTCGTGAAAAACCGAATGACTTTATCAATAAAACTGTGTTTGGAAGCTGATACATACCGAAGCGTCTGTCATAATTGAACATATATTTATTTAATCAACTAGTAACGAGTCTTCGTCAATATACGGAAAGTGGGCGAAAACTAAAGAAACTCCGAATAGTATTTTCAAAGAAAAATCGAATCCCTGTATTAATAAAACTGAGTTTGGAAGTTGAGAAAGGCAAAAACTTCTGACAGAAACGACCAAATATTTGATTTAATAAATTAATTACGCGTTTCATTAAATATGGAAAGTGGACGAAAACAAACGAAACTCGGATTGAATTTTTCATGGAAAATCGAATCACTTTATCAATAAAACTGAGTTTGGAACCTGAGAAATACAGAAACTGCTGACAAAAAAGACTAGATATTTGATTTAACGAATTATTTACGCGTTTCGCCTAAATATGGAAAGTGGGCGACAACAAACGAAATTCGAAATGAAGTTTTGGTGCAAAATCGAATCCCTTTATCATAAAACCTACTTTGGAAACTGAGAAATACAAAAACTGCTTAAAAATGACAAGATATCTCATTTAATCAAATATTCACACGTTTTCGTCTAAATATGAAAAGTGGGGGAAATGTAACGAAACTCGAAATGAATTTTTAGTGAAAAACCGAATACCTGTATCAATAAAACTGTGTTTGGAAGCTGATAAATACTAAAAAGTCTTTCATAAACGCACAGATATTTATTTAATCAACTATTAACGCGTTTTCGTCTAAATATGGAAAGTGGACATAAAATAACGAAACTCCGAATGATATTTTTCAGGAAAAATCGAACCCCTGTATTAACAAAACTGAGTTTGGAAGCTTAGAAATGCAGAAACTGCTGACGGAAACGACCAGATATTTGATTTAATAAATTATTTCATGTTTCGACTAGATATGGAAAGTGGGCGAAGACAAAAGAAACTCAGAATGAATTTTTCATGGAAAATCGAATTCTTTTATCAATAAAACTGAGTTTGAAACCTGAGAAATACAGAAACTCCTGACAAAAAGGACAAGATATTTCATTTAATCAATTATTCACATGTTTTCGTCTAAATATGAAAAGCAGGCGAAATTTAACGAAACTTGGAATGATCTTTTCATGAAAAACCGAATCAATGTACCGATAAAACTATGTTTGGAAGCTGATAAATATCGAAACGTCTTTCAGAAGTGAACAGATGTTTATTTATTCAACTATAACTCGTTTTCGTCTAAATATGGAAAGTGGGCGTAAACTAACGAAACTCTTATTGATATTTTTCAAGAAAAAGCGAACCCTTGTATGAATAAATAACTGAGTTTGGAAGCTGAGAAATGAAGAAACTGCTGACGGATCAACCAGGTATTTGATTTAAAAAATTATTTACACGTTTTCGTCTTAATATGAAAAGTGGGCGAAATTAAACCAAACTTGGAATGAATTTTTCATGAAAAACCGAATCACTGCATCAATAAAACTGTGTTTGTAAGCTGATAAATACCTAAACGTCTTTCATAAATGAACAGATATTTATTTAATCAACTATTAACGTGTTTTCGTCTAAACATGGAAAGTGGGCGAAATTTAACGAAACTCGTAATGAATTTTTCGTAAAAAACCGAATCCCTGTATCAATAAAACTGTGTTTGAATGCTGATAAATATAGAAACGTCTAATATAAACTACCAGATATTTATTTATGAACTATTAACTCATTTTCTTCTAAATATGGAAAGTAGGCGAAAACTAACGAAACTCCGAATGATATTTTCAACAAAAATTGAATCCTTGTATTAATAAAACTGAGTCTGTAAGCCGAGAAATGCCAAAACTGCTAACAGAAACGACCAGTTGTTTGATTTAATGAATTATTTACGCGTTTCGTCGAAATATGGAAAGGGGGTGAAAAAAATGAAATTCGGAATGAATTTTTCATGGAAAATCAATCCTTTTATCAATAAAACTGGGTTTGGAAGCTGATAAATACAGAAACTGCTAACATAAACGACAAGATATTTCATTTAATCAATTATTCACCCGTTTTCTTCTTAATATGAAAAGTGGGCGAAATTTAACGAAACTCGGAATGAATATTTCGTGAAAAACCGAATCACTGTATCAATAAAACTGTGTTTGGAAGCTGATAAACACTGAAACGTTTTTCATAAACGAACGGATATTTATTTAATCAACTATTAACACGTTTTCTTCTACATATGGAAAGTGGGCGTAAATTAACAAAACTTCGAATGATATTTTTAAAAGAAAAATCGAATACTTGTATTAATAAAACTGAGTTTGGAAGCTGAGAATTGCAGAAACTACTGATAGAAACGACCAGATATTTGATTTAATAAATCATTTACGTGTTTCATCAAATATGGAAAGTGGGCGAAAACAAACGAAACTCGGAATGAATTTTTCATGGAAAATCGAATCCTTTTATCAATAAAACTGCGTTTGGAACCTGGCAAATACATAAACTATAGAGAAAAAGACCAGATATTTGATTTAATTAATTATCTACGCATTTCGTCTAAATATGGAGAGTGGGCGAAAACTAACGAAATTCGGAATGATGTTTTCATGCAACATCGAATCTCTTTATCATAAACTGAGTTTGGAAGCGGAGAAATACTGAAACTACTAACAAAAATTACAAGATATTTCATTTAATCATCTATTCACACATTTTCGTCTAAATTTGAAAAGTGGGGGAAATTTATAGAAACTTGGAATGAATTTTTCGTGAAAAACTGAATCAATGTATCAATAAAACTGTGTTTGGAAGCTGATAAATATAGAAACGCCTAACATAAACTTCTAGATATTTATTTAATCAACTATTAACGCATTTCGTCTAAATATGGAAAGTGGGCGAAAACTAACGAAACTTCGAATGATATTTTAAGGAAAAATAGAATTCCTGTATTAATAAAAGTGAGTTTGAAAGTCGAGAAACGCAGAAATTACTGACAGAAACGACAAGAAATTTGATTTAATAAATTATTTACGCCTTTCGTGTAAATATGGAAAGTGGGCCAAAACGAAAGAAACTCGTAATCAATTTTTCATGAAAAATCGAATCCTTTTATCAATAAAACTGAGTTTGTAACCTGAGAAATACAGAAACTGCTAAGAAAAAAGACCAGATATTTGATTTAATGAATTATCTACTCGTTTCGTCAAAATATGGAAAGTGGGCGACAACCACGAAATTCGGAATGATATTTTTCAAGTAAAATCGAATCTCTTTACTAATAAAACTAAGTTCGGAAGCTGAGAAATAAAGAAACTGGTGACAAAAATGACAAGGTATTTCATTTCATCAAGGATTCACACATTTTGGTCTAAATATGAAATGTGGGCGAAATTTAGAGAAACTCGGAATGAATTTTTCGTAAACTGTATCAATAAAACTATGTTCGGAAGCTGATAAATATAGAAACGTTAGATATAAACTAACAGATATTTATTTAATCAACTATTAACTCCTTTTCGTCTAAGTATGGAAAGTGGGCGAAAAATAACGAAACTCCGAATGATATTTTCAAGAAAAATAGAATCCCTGTATTAATAAAATGAGTTTGTAAGCTGAGAAATGCAGAAACCGGTGACATAAACTACCCGATATTATATTTAATGAATTATTTACGTGTTTCGCCTAAATATGGAAAGTGGGCGAAAACTTACCAAACTCGTAATGAATTTTTGAAGGAAAATCAAATTCTTTTATCAATAAAACTGATTTTAGAACCTGAGAAATACAGAAACTGCTGAAAAAAGATATTTGATTTAATGAATTATCTACGCGTTTTGTTAAAATAGGGAAAGTGTGTGACAACAAACGAAATTCGGAATGATATTTTTCAAGAAAAATCGAACCTCTGTATTAATAAACTAAGTTTGGAAGCTGAGAAATAAAAAATCTGGTAACAAAAATGACAAGATATTTCATTTAATCAATTATTCACATGTTTTCGTCTAAATATGAAAAGTGGGCGAAATTTAATGAAACTAATCTCGAAATGAATTTTTCGTAAAAATCCGAATAACTATATCAATAAAACTGTGTTTGGAAGCTGATAAATATAGAAACGTCTGACATAAACTACCAGATATTTATTTATCAACTATTAACGCATTTTCGTCTAAATATGGAAAGTGAGCGAAAACTAACGAAACTCGGCATGATATTTTCAAGAAAAATAGAATCCCTGTATTAATAAAACTGCTTTTGTAAGCTGTGAAATGCAAAAACTTATGATAGTACCGACCAGATATTTGATTTAATAAATCATTTACGCGTTTCATCTAAATATGGAAAGTGGGCGAAAACAAACGAAACTCCGAATGATTTTTCATGGAAAATCGATTCCTTTTATCAATAAAACTGAGAAATATAGAAACTGCTGACAGAAATGACCAATGAATTATTTACGCATTTCTTCTAAATATGGAAAGTGGGCGAAAACAAACGAAACTCGAAATGAATTTTTCATGTAAAATGGAATCATTTTATCAATAAAATTGAGACTGAAAGCTGAGAAATATGGAAACTGCTGACGAAAACGACAAGATATTTCATTTAATCAATTATTTAAATGTTTTCATATAAACATGAAAAGTGGGCGAAATTTAACGAAACTCGGAATGATTTTATCGTAAAAAACCGAATCACTTTATCAATAAAACTATGTTTGGAAGCTTATAAATAACGAAAGTCTTTCATAAAGGAACATATAGTTTATTTAATCAAATATTAACGCGTTTTCGACAAAATAGGGAAAGTGGGCGTAAACTAACGAAACTCCGAATGACATTTTTCAGGCTTAATCGAACCCCAGTATTAATAAAACTGAGTTTGGAAGCCGATAAATGTAGAAACTGCTGACAGAAACGACCATATATTAGATTTAATAAATTATCTACGCGTTTCATCTAAATATGAAAAGTGGGCGAAAACAAACGAAACTCCGAATGAATTTTTGATGGAAAATCGAATCCTTTAATCAATAAAACTGAGTTTGGAACCTGAGAAATACGGAAACTGTTGAAAAAAATGACCAGATATTTGATTTAATGAATTATTAACGCGTTTTCATCTACATATAACGAAACTTCGAATGATATTTTTCAAGAAAAATCGAATCTCTGTATTAATAAAACTGAGTTTGGAAGTTGAGAATTGCAGAAAATGCTGATAGAAACGACCAGATATTTGATTTAATAAACCATTTACGCGTTTTATCTAAATATGGAAACTAGGGGAAAAAACGAAACTCGGAATGATTTTTCATGGAAAATCGAATCGTTTATCAATAAAATTGAGTTTGGAACCTGAAAAATACAGAAATTACTGAAAAAAAGACCAAATATTTGATTTAATGAATTATCTACGCGTTTCGTCTAAATATGGAAAGTGGGCGAAAACAAACGAAATTCGGAATGATGTTTTTCGTGCAAAATCAAGTCCCATTGTCATAAAACTGAGTTTGAAAGCTGAGAAATACAGAAACTGGTAACAAGAATGACAAGATATTTCATTTAATCAATTATTCACACATTTTCATCTTAATATAAAAGGGGGTGAAATTTAACGAAACTCGAATTGAATTTTTTTGTGAAAAACCGAATCAATGTATTAATAGAATTGTGTTTGGAAGCTGATAAATATAGAAAGGGTCTGACATAAACTTCCAGATATTTATTTAATTATCTATTAACGCATTTTCGTCTAAAAATGGAAAATGGGCGAAAACTAACGAAACTCCGAATGATATTTTCAAGAAAAAAAGAATCCTTGTATTAATAAAACTGAGTTTGGAAGCCCATAAATGCAGAAACTGCTGACAAAAACAACAGATATTTGATTTAATGAATTATTTACGCGTTTCGTCTAAATATGGAAAGTGGGCGAAAACAAATGAAAGTCGGAATGAATTTTACATGAAAATCGAATCCTTTTATTAATAAAACTGTATTTGGAACCTGAGAAATACAGTACCGATGACAAAAATGACCAGATATTTGATTTAATAACTTATTTACGCGTTTCGTCCAAATATGAAAACTGGGCGAAAAAAACGAAATTGGGAATTAAGTTTTTGTGAAAAATCGAATCCCTTTATCAATAAAACTGAGTCTGAAAGCTGTGAAATACGGAAACTGCTGACGAAACGACAAGATATTTCATTTAATCAATTATTCACACGTTTTCATCTAAACGTGAAAAGTGGGCGAAATTTAACGAAACTCGGAATGATTTTTCGTGAAAAACCGAATGACTGAATCAACAAAACTGTGTTTGGAAGCTGATACATACCGAAGCGTCTGTCATAAACAAACATATATTTCTTTAATCAAGTATTAACGAGTTTTCATCAATATACGGAAAGTGAGCGAACTAAGGAAACTCCAAATAATATTTTCGAAGAAAAATCGAATCCCTGTATTAATAAAACTGAGTTTGGAAGCTGAGAAATGCAGAAACTGCTGACAGAAATGACCAAATATTTGATTTAATAAATTAATTACGCGTTTCATCTAAATATGGAAAGTGGATGAAAACAAACCAAACTCGGATTGAATTTTTCATGGAAAATTGAATTTATCAATAAAACTGAGTTTGGAACCTAAGAAATACAGAAACTGCTGACAAAAAAGACCAGATATTTGTAACGAATTATCTACGCGTTTCGCCTAAATATGGAAAGTGGGCGACAAAAAAACGAAATTCGGAATGAAGTTTTCGTGCAAAATCGAATCCCTTTATCATAAAACCTATTTTGGAAACTGAGAAATACAAAAACTGCTGAAAAAAATGACAAGATATCTTATTTAATCAATTATTCACACGTTTTCGTCTAAATATGAAAAGTGGGCAAAATGTAACGAAACTCAAAATGAATTTTTCGTGAAAAACCGAATCACTGTATGAATAAAACTGTGTTTGGAAGCTGATAAATACTATATCGTCTTTCATAAACGCACAGATATTTATTTAATCAACTATTAACGCGTTTTCGTCTAAATATGGAAAGTGGGCGTAAACTAACGAAACTCAGAATTATATTCTTCAGTAAAATCAAACCCCTGTATTAATAAAACTGAGTTTGGAAGCTTAGAAATGCAGAAACTACTGACAGAAACGACCAGATATTTGATTTAATAAATTATTTACATGTTTCGACGAGATATGGAAAGTGGGCGAAAACAAACAAAACTCGGAATGAATTTTTCATGGAAAATCGAATTCTTTTATCAATAAAACTGAGTTTGAAAAATACAGAAACTGCTGACAAAAACCACAAGATATTTCATTTAATCACTTATTCACAAATTTTCGTCTAAATATGAAAAGTGGGCGACAACAAACGAATTATTTGATTTAACGAATTATTTACGCGTTTCGCCTAAATATGGAAAGTGGGCGACAACAAACGAAATTCGAAATGAAGTTTTCGTGCAAAATCGAATCCCTTTATCCTAAAACCTACTTTGAAAACTGAGAAATACAAAAACTGCTTAAAAATGACAAGATATCTCATTTAATCAATTATTCAGACGTTTTCGTCTAAATATAAAAAGTGGGCGAAATGTAACGAAACTCGAAATGAATTTTTAGAGAAAAACTGAATAACTGTATCAATAAAACTGTGTTTGGAAGCTGATAAATACTAAAAAGTCTTTCATAAACGCACAGATATTTATTTAATCAACTATTAACGCGTTTTCGTCTAAATATGGAAAGTGGACATAAACTAACGAAACTCTATTTTTCAGGAAAAATCGAACCCCTGTATTAATAAAACTGAGTTTGGAAGCTTAGAAATGTAGAAACTGCTGACGGAAACGATCAGATATTTGATTTAATAAATTATTTACATGTTTCCACTAGATATGGAAAGTCGGCGAAAACAAATAAAACTCGGAATGAATTTTTCATGGAAAATCGAATTCTTTTATCAATAAAACTGAGTTTGGAACCTGAGAAATACAGAAACTGCTGACAAAAACCACAAGATATTTCATTTAATCACTTATTCACAAATTTTCATCTAAATATGAAAAGTGGGCGTCAACAAACGAATTATTTGATTTCACGAATTATTTACGCGTTTCGCCTAAATATGGAAAGTGGGTGACAACAAACGAAATTCGGAATGAAGTTTTCGTGCAAAATCGAATCCCTTTGTCATAAAACTTATTTTGGAAACTGAGAAATACAAAAACTGCTGAGAAAAATGACAAGATATCTCATTTAATCAATTATTCACACGTTTTCGTCTAAATATGAAAAGTGGGCGAAATGTAACGAAACTTGAAATGAATTTTTCGTGAAAAAACCGAATCACTGTATCAATAAAACTGTGTTTGGAAGCTGATAAATACTAAAACGTCTTTCATAAATGCACAGATATTTATTTAATCAACTATTAACGCATTTTCGTCTAAATATGGAAAGTGGGCGTAAACTAACGAAACTCCGAATGATATTTTTCAGAAAAATCGAACCCCTGTATTAATAAAACTGAGTTTGTAAGCTTAGAAATGCAGAAACTGCTGACAGAAACGACCAGATATTTGATTAATAAATTATTTACATGTTTCAACTAGATATGAAAAGTGGGCGAAAACAAACGAAACTCGGAATGAATTTTTTTATGGAAAATTGAATTCTTTTATCAATAAAACTGAGTTTGAAACCCGAGAAATACAGAAACTGCTGACAAAAAAGACAAGATATTTCATTTAATCAATTATTCAAAAATTTTTCGTCTAAATATGAAAAGTGGGCGAAATTAACGAAACTCGGAATGAATTTACGTGAAAAACTAAATAACTGTATCAATAAAACTGTGTTTGGAAGCTGATAAATACCGAAACGTCTTTCAGAAACGAACATTTATTCAACTATAACGCATTTTCGTCTAAATATGGAAAGTGGGCGTAAACTAACGAAACTCCTAATGATATTTTTCAAGAAAAATCGAACCCCTGTATTATTAAAACTGAGTTTGGAAGCTGAGAATTACAGAAACTGCTGACAGAAACGACCAGATAGTTGATTTAATAAATTATTCACACGTTTTCATCTTAATATGTAAAGTGGGCGAAATTTAACGAAGCTCGGAATGAATTTTTCATGAAAAACCGAATCACTATATCAATAAAACTGTGTTTGCAAGCTGATAGACAATGAAACGTCTTTCATAAACGAACATATATTTTTTAATCAACTATTAACACGTTTTCGTCCATATATGGAAAGTGGGCGTAAACTAACGAAACTTTGAATGATATTTTTCAAGAAAAATCGAATATGTATTAATAAAACTGAGTTTGGATGCTGAGAAATGCAGAAACTTATGATAGAACCGACTAGATATTTTATTTAATAAATCATTTAAGCGTTTCATCTAAATATGGAAAGTGGGCGAAAACAAAAGAAACTCGGAATGAATTTTTCATAGAAAATCGATTCCTTTTATCAATAAAACTGAGAAATATAGAAACTAATGACAAAAAAGACCAGATATTTGATTTAATGAATTATCTATCCGTTTCGTCTAAATATGGAAAGTGGGCGAAAACAAACGAATTTGGGAATTAATTTTTGGTTCAAAATCGAATCCCTTAATCAATAAAACTGAGTTTGGAAGCTGAGGAATACAGAAACTGCTGACAAAAATGAAAAGATATTTCATTTAATCAATTATTCACAAGTTTTTGTCTAAACATGAAGAGTGGGCGACATTTAACGTAACTCGGAATGAATTTTTCGTGAAAAACCGAATCACTTTATCAATAAAACTGTGTTTGGAAACTGATAAATACAGAAACGTCTATCATAAACGGACATATATTTATTTAATTAACTATTAACGAGTTTTTGTCTAAATATGGAAAGTGGGCGAAAACTAAGGAAACTCCGAATGATATTTTTTTAAGAAAAATCGAATCCCATTATTAATAAAACTGAGTTTGGAAGCTGAGAAATGCATAAACTGCTGATAGAAACCTCCAAATATTTGATTTAATAAATTATTTACGCGTTTCATCTAAATGTGGAAAGTGTGCGAAAACAAACGAAACTCGGATTGAATTTTTCATGGAAAATCGATTCCTTTTATCAATAAAACTGAGAAATATAGAAACTGATGACAAAAATGACCAGATATTTGATTTAATGAATTATCTATGCATTTCGTCTAAGTCTGGAAAGTGGGCGAAAACAAACGAAATTGGGAATTAATTTTCGGTGCAAAATCGAATCCCTTTATCAATAAAATTGAGTTTGGAAGCTGAGGAATATAGAAACTGCTGAAAAAAATGAAAAGATATTTCATTTAATCAATTATTCACAAGTTTTTGTCTAAACATGAAGAGTGGGCGACATTTAACGTAACTCGGAATGAATTTTTCGTGAAAACCGAATCACTGTATCAATAAAACTGTGTTTGGAAGCTGATAAATACAGAAACGTCTGTCATAAACGGACAAATATTTATTTATTTAACTATTAACGAGTTTTCGTCTAAATATGGAAAGTGGGCGAAAACTAAGGAAACTCCGAATGATATTTTTTAAGAAAAATCGAATCCCAGTATTAATAAAACTGAGTTTGGAAGCTAAGAAATGTAGAAACTGCTGATAGAAACCACCAAATATTTGATTTAATAAATTATTTACGCGTTTCATCTAAATATGGAAAGTGTGCGAAAACAAACGAAACTCGGATTGAATTTTTCATGGAAAATCAAATCACTTTATCAATAAAACTGAATTAGGAACCTGAGAAATACAGAAACTGCTGATAAAAAATACCAGATATTTGACGGATCCTAACAACACGCGAGTGGTAAAGGCTTTAGTCGAACATCAAGCTGGTATGACACTTACAACAAGATGATTCCTCTCCTCATCTCGTGTATCCGAACTCCCATTCGTGCGTCATACGTTCTTTTCTTTACCGCACCTTCAACTAGTCTTCCTCTACTAATCAGAACCAAGGTGCTAATCAGAATCAAGGCTCGTACGTTGGTAGATAACTGAGGTATAACAAGAGTAGCTATCATCACCATGAGGCAGTGCCCTAGACCGTGCCAGAGATGTGAGGAGGTAGGTCTTTTGGCAAAAGGTTGCAGAGCTCTGTATGAAAATAACAACAACAATAACAACAATAGCGGAAGTGGTGCTCGCGAGAGGGAATTTACGATTGGCGTGGGTGACGCCATGAACCATAACAACTTCGAGACCGGTACGTTTTCTGTAAACAATCTTTTTGTTTTTGTTTTATTTGATTCTGGTGTCGGTTGTAGTCTCGTGTCCTTGAGGTTTAGTAGACTGTTAGGATCGACTTCAAACCACTCTTGAAACCGAACACATGAGGAATTGACTGATGGCCAACCAAGTGAAATATCCTATATTTTATGTTGGACGCAAACTTGATCTTTAGGCCAAGTGTTCGACATTGACCTCCTTCTTGTTACTCCTGATAGTTTTGATTTAACGCATTCTTTTCACTCCTCCGTGACTCTTAGCGAATTTCGGGACGAAATTCCCTTTCAACTTAGGATGGTGTGGTACCCAAGGAAAATCCACAGTCATCTTGACTCGTCTTTCACTCCCCTGTGCCTACTTATCAAATTTCGGGACGAAATTCTTTTAAGTTGGGGATGATGTAACAACCCGTAACTTTAGGTTACTGCTTTAACCTAACCACGGTTAATTTACACATACATTCATGGCACTGCGTTTAACCTGAGTTAGTTAAATGAGTCTATGTTGGCAATTCGGGGAATTACCGGAACACACGCAAGTTAGTTCTTGAACGTTGATGACTAACATGGATAATAATTATAAAACAGACAGATTATACGAAACTTATGTGCTGCATGAAGAGTATGTGAATTATGTGTTGTACTGTGAATTGCATGATATTATGTGCCTTTATGTGAAAATTATATAATTAAGGGTGTGTTATGAATATTAGGGGAGTTATAATAAAACTCCTACAACCCTAACCATTCCTCACAAATCGATCATACGGCAGTTTTCTATCATCTCTCTAATCATCATCTACAATCATTCCTCTAAGCATTTGGCTACACCAAGTCCTCCAATCTTTGATCTTTCAATCTTTCAAGAACAGTCTTTGCATCAAATCATAGGTAAGTGTTTATGATTATACTTTGTAGTTCTTGTTCATTTGATATTCTTGCAAAACCCTATCAATCCAAACAATGACCCTGTGTTACTTGTTTATGCTTGAATGATTGTGTTCTGTGAATGGATGTGCATTGATAGTGAGTATTAGAATGCCCTTGATATGATATATTTGCCAAACTTGTTGATAATATGTAATATCTGCTGTTCATTGGGATTAGGGTTTTGATCGTAGGAACTGTTTCATAGAATGGAATCTGTGTGTTGGATATTCTGTGCTTTTGATTGTCCGGGTTCAGGGAGGTCACGTGTATCCGAGTTTTGTAAAACACTTATGTTTCCGAACTTACTTTACTGGTTTAAACAAGTATGTCCGAGTTTATTTGTGGACCCGAGTTACTTGATGATGTCTGGATATGTTGATTTAGAAGCAGTCCGAGTTTAATTTATGTTATATGAACCAAGTTTAATTGATGTTTACATGTTCTGAGTTATGTGGTATTTTAAGTGGTCCGAGTATATCAAATGTTAAGGTCCGAGTTTATGAGTTAGATAAGTATTTCGGGTTATTTATATAGATGTTGTCCGAATTTAAGTGAAGGAGTGGGTGTGTCCGAGTTTGAGGAACTCATACGTATCCGGTTTTACAAATGTGATTGGTCCGAATTTATGTGAGTTGCATATAATGTCCGAGTTTACTGATGGGGGAAGAGTGTTCGAATTTATTATCGGTAGGAGGTCCGAACTTGTTAAATGTGTAGGACCCGAGTTTATGTATTGATGCTTGTCAGGGTTTATGTTGAGGATGTTTTGTCAGGGTTTAAGTTGAGGATGTTTTGTCAGGGTTTAGCTCTCAGGTTTAGCTTTCAGGGTTTAGCTCTCAGGGTTTAGCTTTCAGTGTTTAGCTCTCAGGGTTTAGCTTTTCAGGCTTTAGCTTTCAGGGTTTAGCTTTCAAGGTTTAGCTTTCAGAGTTTAGCTTTTAGGGTTTCTGTACACTTGCTCTGTGTTTCTTAATAAATTGTTTCTTGAATCACCTTGCTTGTCACCAACTAGAGAGTTTATTGTGTGTACTGCATGATAAACATGTCAACTTGATTTTATGAACACCGGGTTGTTTGGACACTTAGGGTATTGCAAACCTTACTTAAAGGCATACTCATACGTATTTGTACATTAGGTCACGAGTAACGGACCTAACACTTACCTAACGCGTAAAGACACGTTAACGATTACCAAGCAAACTAAGGTGAGTTCACTGCTCTTTTACAAGCATGTGTCCAGTGGGGACAAACAAACAAACTAATATCCCTGGAGGGGATACTTTGCAAACTTATATCCCTGGAGGGTATGACTACTATTCCTTGGAGGAATACTTTGTATAACTGTTGTTTAATTTCGATGTTGGATAATACACTCAAATCTATCACTTTAAGTCCCATCTTACTACCGAACTAGTTGCTTGGAGGGCAACGGGGTATTAGTTGATAGCGCTATTAGGCTTGACAACCTCACACCGTACCTGGGAGGACGAGCATGAACTAATGTCCTTAACCACATGACAAATGTTGATAGGCATTGGGGAAGGGCAAACAAAATGACGTCACTGCGGTATTGAGTTATTATCAACATGTCTTTAAACTAAACACCAACTTGTTTTTGTTAAAACAAAATTGTGAACTCGCCGGCTTTATCGCTGATATACTTGTTTTTTGCATGCTTGCAGGTTGTTAGATGATTCATGCATGGAAACTTGCAGTCTGGGGAGCTTGAAGTGTCATGGGGTGTGTTACGTGATGGCAAACAATAAAACTATACGTATTAAAACATTTTGATTTCAATTGTTTGAGATATTTACATTTGCTTGCGTTGAACATATATTATTTTGAATTGTTTAATTTAAAAGTCACTTTTCATGTTGGTTATGATGACTTGTGTCGTATTATTTACTATTAGTTCGACATGATTAGTGGCTAGATTCTGGTACATCACACGCCTCGTGTTAAAACTCCGCAAGTGGGAATTTGGGGGTGTGACAACTGAAACGTCTTTCATAAACGAACATATATTTATTTAATCAACTATTAACGTGTTTTCGTCTAAATATGGAAAGTGGGCGTAAACTAACGAAACTCCTAATGATATTTTTCAAGAAAAATCGAACCCCTCTATTAATAAAATTGAGTTTGGAAGCTTAGAAATACAGAAACTGCTGAAAGAAATGATCGGATATTTAATTTAATAAATTATTTACATGTTTCGTCTAAATATGGAAAGTGGACGAAAACAAACGAAACTCGGAATGATTTTTTCATGGAAAATCGAATCCTTCTATCAATAAAATTGTGTATGGAAGCTGATAAATAATGAAACGTCTTTCATAAACGAACATATATTTTTTTAATCAACTATTAACACGTTTACATCAATATATGGAAAGTGGGTGTAAACTAACCAAACTTTGAATGATATTTTTCAAGAAAAATCGAATTTGTATTAATAAAACTGAGTTTGGAAGCTGAGAAATGCAGAAACTTATGATAGACCCGACCAGATATTTGATTTAATAAATCATTTAAGCGTTTCATCTAAATATGGAAAGTGAGCGAAAACAAACGAAACTCGGAATGAATTTTTCATAGAAAATCAATTCCTTTTATCAATAAAACTGAGAAATATAGAAACTGATGACAAAAATGAACAGATATTTGATTTAATGAATTATCTATGCGTTTCGTCTAAATATGGAAAGTGGGCGAAAACAAATGAAATTGGGAATTAATTTTTGGTGCAAAATCGAATCCCTTTATCAATAAAACTGAGTTTGGAAGCTGAGGAATACAGAAACTGCTGACAAAAATGGAAAGCTATTTCATTTAATCAATTATTCACAAGTTTTCTTCTGAACATGAAGTGTGGGCAACAATTAACCAAACTCGGAATGAATTTTTCGTGAAAAACCGAATCACTGTATCAATAAAACTATCTTTGGAAGCTGATAAATACAGAAACGTCTGTCATAAAGGGACAGATATTTATTTAATTAAGTATTAACGAGTTTTCGTCTAAATATGGAAAGTGGGCGAAAACTAAGGAAACTCCGAATGATATTTTTTTAGAAAATCGAATCCCAGTTTAATAAAACTGAGTTTGGAAGCTGAGAAATTGAGAAACTGCTGATAGAAACGACCAAATATTTGATTTAATAAATTATTTACGCGTTTCATCTAAATATGGAAAATGGGGGAACCAAACGAAACTCGGATTGAATTTTTCATGGAAAATTGAATCACTTTATCAATAAAACTAAGTTAGGAACCTGAGAAATAAAGAAACTGCTGATAAAAAAGACCAGATTTGATTTATTACATAATCTACGCGTTTCATCTAAATATGGAAAGTGGGCGAAAACAAACGAAATTCGGAATGAAGTTTACATGCAAAATCGAATCCCTTTATCATAATACTTATTTTGGAAGCTGAGAAATGCAAAAACCGCTGAGAAAAATGACAAGACATTTCATTTAATCAATTATTCACACGTTTTCGTCTAAATATGAAAAGTGGGCGAAATTTAACAAAACTCGGAATGATTTTTTTGTGAAAAACCGAATCACTATCAATAAAACTGTGTTTGGAAGCTGATAAATACTGAAACGTCTTTCATAAACGAACAGATATTTATTTAATCAACTATTCACGCGTTTTCGTTTAAATAAAACTGAGTTAGGAAGCTGAGAAATGCAGAAACTGTTGACAAAAACGAGCAGGTATTTGATTTAATAAATTATTTACGCGTTTCGTCTAAATATGGAAGGTGGGCGAAAACAAACATAACTCGGAATGAATTTTTCATGGAAAATCGAATCCTTTTATCAATAAAACTGAGTTTGGAACCTCAGAAATATAGAAACTGCTTTAAAAAAGACCATATATTTGATTTATTAATTATCTACGCGTTTGGTCTAAATATGGAAAGTGGGCGAAAACAAACGAAATTCAGAATGAAGTTTTCGTGCAAAATCGAATCCTTTTATTAATAAAACCAGTCTGGAAGTTGAGAAATACAGAACTGCCGACAAAAACGAGAAGATATTTCATTTAATCAATTATTCAAACGTTTTCGTCTAAATATGAAAAGTGGGCGAAATTTAATGAAACTCGAAATGAATTTTTCGTGAAAAACCAAATCACTGTATCAAAACTGTGTTTGGAAGCTGATAAATAAAGAAACTTCTGACGTAAACGACCATATTCACACGTTTTCGTCTAAACATGAAAAGTGGGTGAAATTTAACGAAACTCCGAATGATTTTTTTTGTAAAAAACCGAATGACTGTATCAATAAAACTGTGTTTGGAAGCTGATAAATTCAGAAACGTCTGTCATAAACGAACATATATTTATTTTGTCAACTATTAACGAGTTTTCGTCTAAATATGGAAAGTGGACGAAAAATAAGGAAACTCCAAATGATATTTTTGAAGAAAAATTGAATCCTCGTATTAATAAAACTGAGTTTGGAAGCTGAGAAATGTAGAAACTACTGACACGCGTTACGTCTATATATGGAAAGTGGGCGAAAACCAACTAAATTCGGATTGAAGTTTTCGTGCAAAATCGAATCACTGTATCAATAAAACCGTGTTCACAAGCTGAAAAATACAGAAACTTCTGATATAAATGACCATATATTTATTTAATCAACTATTAACGTGTTTTCTTCTAACCATGAAAAGTGGGCGAAATTTAACAAAACTCAGAATGACTTTTTCGTGAAAAACTAAATCACTATATCAATAAAACTATGTTGGGAAGGTGATAAATACAGAAACGTCTGTCATAAACGAACAAATGTTTATTTAATCAACTATTAATGAGTTTTCGTCTAAATATGTAAAGTAGGCGAAAACTAACGAAACTCCGAATGATATGTTTCAAGAAAAATCGAATCCCTGTATTAATAAAACTGAGTTTGGAAGCTGAGAAATGCAAAAACTGCTGACAGAAACGACCAGATATTTGATTTAATGAATTATATACGCGTTTCGTCTAAATATGGAAAGTGTGCGAAAACAAACGAAATTCGGAATGAAGTTATCGAATCCCTTTATCAATAAAACTGAGTTTAGAAGCTGAGAAATACAGAAATTGCTGACAATTACGACAAGATATTTTATTTAATCAATTATTCAACAGTTTTCGTCTAATTATAAAAAGTGGGCAGAATTTAACCAAACTCGGAATGACTTTTTCATGAAAAAACCGAATCACTGTATCAATAAAACTGTATTTGTAAGCTGATATATACAGAAACGTCTGTCATAAATGAACATATTTTTATTTAATCAACTATTAGTGAGTTTTCGTCTAAATATGGAAAGTGGGCGAAAACTAAGGAAACTCCGAATGATATTTTTTAAGAAAAATCGAATCGCAGTATTAATAAAACAGAGTTTAGAAGCTGAGAAATGCAGAAAATCGTAACACCCCAAATCGCGTAGTACAACACACGCGGCGGAAAAACTTGGAGAGTCACGTTACAAATTGTGTCACAACACTTGGTACTTAAAGTTTGTTTTATTGAATCATCGAATTACATTGTCTTAGAATAATTATTATGAGATACAATGAAAATGTATTTCAAGTTTTAAAGTTACTAAAGCCTGAGTCCATCCTATGTGTAGCATGCAGCGACAATCATCACAAAAGTAAACCTGAAACATATGTGAAAATAGGTACGTCAGCATAAAAATGTCTGTGAGTAACATAGGTTTTTGTTGATGAGGATTCATGGCTTTGAATTGTTAAAAGAAATGTTTAACTAAAAGTAGCCAATGAACCTTTGTAAAAATGTTTTCTTTTGTAACATCATATGAAAATCAATGATTTAAAAGAATGATGCATGGTTAACTTAATAACCAAAATATGTCTTTTGTCAAAATAGTCATGTCTTTGTATGAAATGTGTCATGTCTTTGTATGTAAAGTATCATGTATAAATCAATGTCTTTGTGTATACTAGGTGTTATGTATAAACAGTGTCTAGTGTAACCAAGTGCTGTGTATAAACTAATAGTCTTGTATAAAAATGTCATGTCTTGTCTTAGTTCAAAGTGAGTTAGATAACGCTATGATGTGTAATATGATAAAACCACTTATATATAGGAAGTACCAGCGGCATATCCACTATGCTTTTATTATATTACACACGGCTCATTATTTAAAACACTTACCATAAACCAATCGTCTAATTGTCCTTGTTATAAATCAATCGTCCTTGTATAAAACAATATCTTTGAATAAACAAAGGTTTTGTTTAAATCCAAAAGTTATGTCTTATAAACCATTGCTTTTATTATAAAAACATATGTTAGGATTGTTGGTGGATACATTCAAGCCTTGTCGACTATCGAATAAACCCTTATAAAAAAAGAGTCTATTAATGTTCATCAGATTCTGTCATTCCCCAAGGATACTTTCAAACGTCTAGAAAGCGGGAATGATACCACTACATACTACCTGTCGGCATCAATGTTAATGAATGTATCATTGTATATTCAACGCACCAATATGTCTTGAACAATGTAAACATGTTATGGAAATGTTTAGATACCATGTACTTGGTATACTAAGTCAATATACCAAGCAAAATGTCTTGAAATCGTGTACTAGGTATGCTAAGTCAACATACGAAGAAGAATGTATTTGAAAATCATGTACTAGTATGCTCAGTCAACATACATAGCAAGAATGTCCTTTGAAATCAATGTGCTAAATATGCTAAGTCAACATATGAAGCAAAATGCAATGGAAATGATGTACTATATGTACTATGTAATCAGAGCATGTATAATGTCATGAAAAACATGAAAGTAGTCATAGGCACAATATGTTTCACCACAAAACATTTATAAAATATAAAAGAGGGGACTATGTACTCACTTGGGATTGCTAAGTAACCTTGAATCAAAGATCGAACAAGTTTAAAAGTCCGAGAAATCAAGCGTGTCCTAAAATCGGATAAATGTGTAAACATCAGGACTTTAATCGGCGGATCGGATAGAATGAGGTCTTGTAAAGCAAATGAGTGATGGAACTCATATGAAATGGTTTAACAAAGTCTACATTCTGATTTGAAAAGGTTCGTGCTTTTGACCCATAATGGCTCGTTAAGGTAGTTTACGCTACTTTAACGGGTCATTTGCGTAAACACGTGATCGGATGGTTAGACATGTGTTATGATAACTCTTTAATGCTTAAACATGTTTGAAAATGTTATTTAATCAGATTACATGTCAAAATTTATGTTACATATGATTGAAGTTGATTTATTCGTAAAAAAGGCGTTTTGGTCATTATTGAAGATTATAACAACTAATTATCATAACACTAACCAAATGATATGACCATAAGGTATAACCTCATAGGGTTATTCCCTATATAACTATGGTCACAAATATGTGTTTGGTCGGATCCTAAGATCGACCAAATGGGTCGGATTCGAAAGTCAAAGCGGTGGTCAAAACCGCTCGATAAACGATCCTAAACAAGCACTAAACTAAAAGTGACGAATTAAACATGTTTTGACATGTCTAGCTAAGTTAAAAAATTGTTTTGGTATCAAAACAAAGTGTTTTGATACCCGAAAATAGTTCCGTAGTATAATGCGCATTTATCGCATTGTTGACCGAAACTTTGACTCGCCATAATAACCAGAAAACGTGGTAATCAGTAGTCATGATCACTAAGGACCATAACCATCATGATCACGATCATGTTGCAAAGTTCAATTGAACTTTGTTTTGACCAATTCATGGTCAGAACTGAAAGTCAAACAGAAAGTCAAACTATTTGATTTTTAGCTCTAATATGCTAAAAGAATTAAACAAGACATGGATGAGACACTTACTAACACTCCAGGAGAGCCTAGAACTCAGAAGATGATCACCAAATGGTTACAACTCCAGATGAAAGAAAGAAAGGATTGAGTAAAGTTCCAAATGCTTGAATTGTAACAACTCGCAAATTTCATTGTTATTTGTTTTATTCTATTTCCGTGTATTTCGTTTATGCCGATCGTTGTACTCCGAGATTTGATTATGGAAAAGTTTATGTTAAAATAATTGTATTTTGTCACAACTATATCGCATCTAATCGCCTATTAAACGCTAACTCAAAACGCAATCACAAGTAACTGTGTTACTTCAATAGCCAAGTGTGTTGTTGTATAATAACCACTTGTGCCATCGCATCGTTTATCTCATCGCATCGTAAAACGCAGTTAATTATGTGGAATTATGTTTTATGTGTGTTATGATTGTTTATGTTATGGTTTCTATCGCTAAAACACTCGCACGCTCGCGTAGCTCGCTCTCTCTCAATTCAATGATAAAATAACGCTCAATATTTCGCAAAAAACACTTAATATAACTATCTAATACTAACCGAATCGCCAAGCGAACGCTAACGCGAAAATATCAAACAAAACTTCGCCAATAGGCCAAGTTTGGCCGAACTTGGTAACACCAAGTTCGCCCGAACTTGCTCAGGCATTCAGAACCCAACTTATAAGCCAAGTTCGCCGAACTGGCTTCCAAATCTACGAAATCCATCAAGTTCGCCCGAACTTGTGACAAGTTCGCCCGAACTTGATCATTTCCAGCTCTTTCTCTTCTCCTCCTATAAATACCCAGCTCCTCATTTATGCTCCCTTGCTGAACAAGTTCACTCAGAGCTCTCCCGATCGAATACTTTCGTTTTCTAAGTAAGAATCAAACCGTTTTCAAGCGACAACAACGTTTTACAACGATTTTGCACAAGGTTTTACCTTTGATTTCATCAAAACTCTTCTGTTTACGAAAATATTCATCTTTTTATACAAAACTTCTGTTTTCACTTAGATCTATGCTTAGATCTAAGTAAAACCCCTTTTAAACATCGATTTTCAAACAAATTCGGACTAAATGACGTATGTTTCATTCACTTTGAAGTGGAACGAGGCGTTGTCAAGCAAGATCTCAGATCCGGAAGCACAAGGACGAAATTGTCACTTTGCACAAACTGGACTAACCCGTCCGAACCTTCAAGTTCGCCAGGATTAGTCCGAGTTTCTGTAAAATGGCTAAAACTCACTCCAAAAGACCTCTTCATCCTAGGTTTTGCTCAGTAGCCTAAGGTTGGAGGGATGGACACTCGATTTCCTCAGCAAATGACACGAGGACGCACAAATTGGTGACCAAAACAGTCAAGTTCGCTCGGAAAACATCAAGTTTGCTCGAACTTGTCACTAGAATGGTGACCAAGTTCGCCCAAACATGCCTAAAACCTTCAACAAATCAGGCAAGTTCGCCTGAACTTGTCCTATTCTCAAGAGAAGCAGACAAATTCGCTCGAACTTGTATCAAACCTCAACAAATAGGGCAAGTTCGCCCGAACTTGTCCAGTTTCTCAGGAAACTAGACAAGTTCGCCCGAACTTGTACCTCAAGTAAGTCAAAACAGTCAAGTTCGCCCAAACTTGTACTCAATCCAGGAGATTTGGTACAACTTCGCCCGAACTTGTCTACTGTTCCTTCAACCGTTTCAGCATTTTGGAAGACTGATGCACTTCTGTTTGCTTACAGGCTGATCCGACGCTCTCCCCATCTTACCTCAGATCCCGTATCTCTCTCTAATCGCACCGAGTGTGAGTATACTTGAACCCCTTTACGCTTAAACACACTTTTCGGTGTCACATATGTTCGTATATCAAAAAACATCACACAACTCAAATGCTTATTTGCAATCCCGCTCTTATATGACTTACGTGAAATCTACTGAATTGTATGAGTTACTTGATTGCTTGTACGCCACCCTTAACATGATAGCTTGCTAGTGGTTGACCCGCCACCCGGAGGCCCGATGTTGTTAAGGCTCGCATTTTTTATTTCTCATTTATTTTCTCTTTAGGATGTGGACACTTGTTCGTATGCCTCGATCAATCGCGGTTTGTTGGTTTACTTGAATCTAGTAGATATATAGTTCATAACTCTTACGTATGTCATGCGGTGTATGCTAAACGCTTTTATATCTATTATGTACGTAAACCTGTATGCTCACCTTTACTTAATGTGTTGATGATTTATTTTAACATATGTGGCAGGTTGAGGATATTTGCTACGGCTTTGGTTTAGGATTGCCTTTAGAAAATCATGTAAAAAAATCTAGGGAAGATCGAACTTGATTTGTTTTAAGGGATATTATATTTTGTAATCATTGAACGTGAAATATTGGTTAATTGTATGGGAAGTTGACTATTTAAAATATTGCATGATTAGTTGTTATGGAATTTCTCTTGAGATAATCTGGTTCGCCTAGTGCCGCGCCCCGAGGTTTTCGCCATCGGTTGGGGTGTGACAGATTGGTATCAGAGCCATAACTATATGGAAAATAGGGTAGAAATGCCATGTTTGACCTAGTCTATAGTTAGGACACCGAATCAGACCGTTACGCATCAATTAAACACTCAAAAACTAATACGCACTGACAAGTTCGCCCAAAGTTGGGCAAGTCGCTCGAACCATATCAAGTTCGCCCGAACTTGGCCCAAGTTTGCCCGAAGTTGCCAGTCCCCTCAAAAACACATCAATAAGTCTGTTTCGAATGTATTTGAAGTTTGGACAATTAAACTACGTATGCTTTTCCTAAAGCTACCACAATACACGTGAAGAACGCTCGTATCACACAAAACGAGTGATCAAGTCAAGATTAGGTGTGAAAACCAAGAACTCTCGATAAGATCATTCACTCTGCGCATTCTCTCACACGAGATACCTTCGTTGAGTTAGGAGTGATATCCGAACCTCGACGGAAATCTCCATTTCTATCTAGTTGAACTCCCGATTTGGTCGGTGAGCATAACCACATGTAGGAATGAAGTTGTTAAGTTAGGGGTGAAACCCGCATCTTAATAACTAGTTCCATTCCTCGATTTTCAATCTCACCAAAGTCTCGATTACTTCGATGACTCAGAACATGACGTAACTGGAAGGATAATGTCGTTAACCGTTGTACGGCGAGAGCATTTGACTATTAGGCCAAATCATGTGTTATAACTTAGAGATTCTCGAATCACTTTGGGTAGTCGCTGTCTCAAAACCCAGGACACTCCAAATTGATTTAAGCCTATAATCGCCGATTTTACGCATCATCGAGTTTTATTGTTATGATTTTGTGGATTTTACGCTCATTCAATTTCTCGCTTTATCGATTTCTCGATTTATCGCTTTTACGCTCCATCGGTATATGCACTAATCGCACAGCTCTCAAAATATAAAACGCTAATAAATTCACCAACCAAGCTAAAACGCTCAACGCTGCTACGCAAATATCCTCATACGCAGCTTTACTCGCTACCTACGCTATTATATCACATCTCGTACGCGCTACGCATGATTTAGTTTGAAGATGAATACGTGCAAAATACGTGCTTACATGCTTATGTGCCTATGTGGTTATGTGCTTACGCGACTATGTGCTTATGTGCTTACATGTATACATGCCTATGTGTTCTGTGCCTTAATTGAATAATAATAATAATAGTAAACTTTTGAACATAAACCTATCATAATCGAATCTCATCCAATCAAATCTTTCAATGTAGATGCCTTTCATGGGATCTCACACTAGGAGGAATATCCAGCACAACAACGCCAACAAGCGTATCGCCTCGCTTGTGGCCAAGCATATGGCTAAGGTGATCCCCCTGATTTTCAGCGAGATCCATGCTGTCAGTGGCAATTCGTCCGTCGATTCCAAGACCGACACGCCAAAGACTTCGTTCAGCTTCAAGAAATTCAAAGCATGTGGACCTCTCACTTTCACCGGCACGGAAGGACCAAGTGCTATGTTCTATTGGTTTGATTCCATCGAGGTTACCTTCTGCCAAAGCGGATGCCCCGAAGCTCTGCGCACTATCAACACTACCGGCGTGTTCCAATCGAGGGCTCTTGATTGGTGGACCGCGGAGCGTAACAAAAGCGGGAACGACGAAACTTACGGGCTCACTTGGGGAGGAACTCAAGGAAATTATGGTGAAGGAATTATTTCCTCCCCATGAAGTTCAAAAGCTGGAGAACGAATTTTGGGATATCAAACAAGACGGTCCCGACAACGCTGGTCTCACAGCCCGTTTCAAACATATGAGTATTATCTGTCCCGGTCAGGTGGACACTATTGAGAAAGCAATCAAGAAATACCTTCGTGCTCTACTAGACTGCGTCGCTGATTTTGTTCAAGCAACGCGTCCTACCACCATTGAGGAAACTTATCAGCTTGCCGCAGAAATCAATGACAAGCGTGTTCAGGCTGGTTACTTCAAGAACCACAGCAAAGTCGCGAACCAAGCTATCACTGAGCCGAGTGCTCCTACCGACCCATCTCAAGAATCCAAGTCAAGCCGCCAAGGTCGTAAAAAAGGAAACCCGAACAAGAACTGTGCACTTCTTGCACCACCGAACCCTCAGCCGCTTCAGTCTGCTACACCAAATGCACCTTTGGAAAAGCGTGCGTATACTAGTCCTCATCCATTATGCTCGGAATGCACTTATCACCATGCGGTTGGAGGCAATTGCCGTTTCTGCACTAACTGCAACATTTACGGCCATTTCACCGTCAGCTGCCGTTCAGGTCTTCGTCAGACAGCTCCTCAAGCTCCAGCAGCAACACCAGCTCTACCAGCTCCACCTCGTGCTCCTCAGGCCAACCAACAGTAGTTCCAGCCGCAAGCACCAGCCCCAAAGGCACGTGCTTGCTACACTTATGGTGATCCAAACCACTTTAGTAATGTCTGCCCAAACAGAGCCATGAAGCAAGAACCACAACAGCAGCCTCAGCCACAGCCTCAGTAGCAGCCACCACCGCAACAGCAACCACAGGCTGCGTGTGGAAGAGCCTTCAATCTCAATCATCGCCAGGCTCAGAATGACAACAATGTTGTCAATGGTACGTTCCTTGTTAATGGTATTTATGCTTCCTGTTTATTTGATACTGCTGCCGATAATTGTTTTGTATCGTTAGAATTCGAAAAGGTTTTGAAATTTAAACAAGCTAAACTCCCAAAGACTTTCAATGTGGAAGTCGCCACCGGAAGAACCGTCACCATTAACTCTGTCCTACGTGGTTGGACTCTCGATCTCAACAACCACGTCTTCCCGATCAAGCTCATACCTATGCAGTTATGTAGTTTCGTATCATAGTAGGCATGGATTTTCTTCGTGAATATCATGCTGAAGTTGTTTGTTTTGATAAGATGATTCGCTTTCCTCTTCCTAACGGTGATCAACTCCATGTTTACGGTGAAACTCCCTCAAATAAGTTGATGCTTATGTCATGTACTCAAGTGAGCAAGTGTCTGCGAAATCAATGCATCGCATTCCTAACCCACATCGTTAACCCGGAGAAAGAAAAGAAAACCTTGAAAGACGTACCCGTGGTGTGTTAATTTCCTAAGGTTTTTCCTGACGATTTACCTGGTTTACCCCCTACTCGTGATATTGAATTCCGTATTGATCTAATTCCCGGTGCTACTCCCGTTGCTAAAGCTCCCTATCGCCTTGCACCATCTGAAATGCGTGAGTTATCTAGCAAACTTCAAGAGCTTCTTGATAAAGGTTTCACACGCCCGAGCACTTCGCCATGGGGCGCACCCGTTCTTTTCGTGAAAAAGAAAGATGGGTCGTTCCGAATGTGCATCAATTATCGTGAACTTAATAAGCTCACAATAAAGAACCGCTACCCTCTTCCCCGAATCGATGATTTGTTTGATCATCTTCAAGCTGCTACTTGTTTTTCTAAGATCGATTTACGTTCCGGTTATCATCAGTTGCGCATGTTATAAGAAGATATTCCAAAAACTGACTTTCGTACTCGTTATGGCCATTTTGAATTCATGGTCATGCCTTTTGGTCTTACAAATGCACCCGCGGTCTTCATGGATTTGATGAACCATGTGTGTAAAGCCTTCTTAGATCATTTCGCAATAGTGTTTATCGATGACATCCTCATTCACTCGAAGTCGAGAGCCAAACATGCGCGTCATCTTCGTTTAGTTCTCGAGCTTCTTCAAGGAAATCGCCTTTATGCCAAGTTCTCCAAGTGTGAATTCTGGCTCGAAGAAGTCCAATTTCCCGGTCATATCGTCAACAGTCAAGGAATTCATGTCGACCCTGCAAAGATCAAAGCTATAAGGAGTTGGATTACGCCAAAGAATGCATCTAAAATCCGTTCTTTTCTTTGATTGGCGGGTTACTACCATCGATTCATCACCGACTTTTCTAAAATCGCCGTTCCGCTTACCGCTTTAACTCTTAAGGACAAACTTTTCGTTTGGGATTCCAAACAAGAGGAAGCTTTTCAAACTCTCAAGCGTATGCTATGCAACGCTCCTGTACTCGCTCTTCCTGACGGAAACGAAGATTTCGTTGTTTATTGCGATGCCTCTAATCTTGGTCTTGGTTGTCTTCTTATGCAACGAGACACGGTTATCGCGTATACATCTCGACAACTCAAGATCCACAAGAAGAACTACACAACCCACGATCTCAAACTCGGTGCAGTTGTTTTTGCATTGAAGATATGGCAACACTACCTCTACGGTACCAAGTGTATGGTTTTCACCGACCATAAGAGCTTACAACATATCTTTTATAAAAAAGAACTGAACATGCGCCAACACAGATGGGTTGAACTTCTCAACGACTACGATTGTGAGATACGCTACCATCTTGGCAAGGCAAACGTCGTAGCCGATGCTCTCAGTCGACGAAGCTATGTGTATAGTGTTCGTGACTCTCAAGCTTTGAATGATCTCGAAATTCTTATTCGCTCCGCCCAGTTCACTTGTTTTAACGAGAATAACCTGCAAGAAGAGATGAAATGCGGTGCCGAAACTAAGCTCGTTGTTAAACCTAATGGTATTTATTACTATCTCGATCGTATTTGGATTCCTAGCCGCAATATCTTGAGAATTACTAATGACCGAAGCTCATAAATCTCGATACTCCATTCATCGCGGAGCCGACAAAATGTACAAGGACCTTCGTCCTAAGTATTGGTGGCCGGGCATGAAAAACGATATCGCCGTATACGTCTCAAAGTTCTTAACTTGCTCGAAAGTGAAAGCCAAACAATAAAGGCCCTATGGTTTGCTCGAACAACCCGAAATTCCGATGTGGAAGTGGGAGAGCATAGCCATAGACTTCGTTACGAAACTCCCTCGTACCTCCTCTGGTCACGATAGTATTTAG
Organism: Scalesia atractyloides; assembly: GCA_947069175.1. Lineage (NCBI taxonomy): Eukaryota > Viridiplantae > Streptophyta > Magnoliopsida > Asterales > Asteraceae > Scalesia > Scalesia atractyloides. The sequence goes on along the minus strand of CAMTDV010000015.1, from coordinate 46,738,740 downwards.
GTTCTCGTTGATCGTCTTACTAAATCCGCTCACTTTATTGCCATACGAGAAGACTTTAAGGTAGAATGATTAGCACGAATCTATACCGACGAAGTCATATGTCGGCATGGGACGCCTCTTGATATCATCTCTGACCGTGATGGTCGCTTTACCTCACGTCTCTGGGAGACTTTTCAATCCGCTCTCGGTACTACACTTAATCTCAGTTGTCACACCCCAACCGATGGCGGAAACATCGGGGCGTGACACTAGGCGAATCAGATTGATCAAGAGATTCCATAACGATTAATTCAAAGACAATAATCAATATTTAACATCCCATACTATTAATATCATAAAATCTTAAAACAACCATTACATTTCAAACAAATCCCTTAAACATATAATCTGATCCGATCTTCCCTAGATTTATTACAAGATATTCTAAGGCAAAACCTATCACTATGCATCCATGCTAAAATCCTCAACCTGCCTCATATGTTAAAATAAAACATCAATACGATATTGTAAAGGTGAGCATACGAGTTTTTGCATACGATATAGATATAAAAGCGTTTGGCATACACCACATGACATACGTAAAAATGCGAAATAAAAATGCGAGCCTTAACAACCCCGGGCCTCCGGGTGGCGGGTCAACCTCTAGTATACTATCATGTTAAGGGTGGCGTACAAGCAATCAAGCAATACATACAATTCAGCAGATTTCACGTATAATCATGTAACAACGGGTTGCTAATAAGCGTTTGAGAATTGTGTGATGTGATTTGATATCGGAACATATGTGACACCCAAAAGTGTGTTTAAGCGTAAAAGGGTTCAAGTATACTCACAGTCGGTGCGTTTCGGGAGAGATGAGGGATCTGAGGAGTGTTGTGGAGAGTGCGGATTAGCCTGTAAGCGAACAGAAGTGCATCAGTCTTCCGAATTGCTGAAACGATTAAGTTTGGATTGGGTAGAGGACAAGTTCGGGCGAACTTGTGTGTTTCCATACAAATACAAGTTCGAGCGAACTTGTGAGGAATTGTTATGTTTTGAGACAAGTTGGGCGAACTTGTGTGTTTCCATACAAATACAAGTTCGAGCGAACTTGTGAGGAATTGTTGTGTTTTGAGACAAGTTCGGGCGAACTTGTTAAGTTTCTCAAGAAACTTGACAAGTTTGGGCGAACTTGTGTAAGGTGTTAGCAGAATATGCAAGTTCGGCCGAACTTGAGGTGTTCTGTTGAAGATTTTTGACTCGAGTTCGGCCGAACTTGACCCAGAGGGTGCAAGTTCGAGCGAACTTGACTATTCAGCTGTATAAAAATCAGTAAATCTCGATCGAATTTGATGTTTTCGGGTCCAAAATCTTGCATTTTCGCGTCGTTTGCTGAGGAAATCAAGTGCCCATCCCTCCAACCAAGCCACTGAGTAAAACTTAGGCTGGAGAGATCTTTTGGAGCGAGTTTAGCCATTTTACAGAAACTCGGGCTAATCCGGGCGAACTTGATGGTTCGTACGAGTTAGTCCAGCTTGTGTAAAGTGACAATTTCATCCTTGTGCTTCCAGATCTGAGATCTTGCTTGACAACGCCTCGTTCCACTCAAAAGTGAATGAAACATAGTTCGTTAGTCCGAATATTGTGTAAAAATCAATGATTTAAAAGGTTTTACTCAGATCTAAGCATAGATCTTAGTAAGAACATAAGTTTTGCATAAAAAGATGAAGATTTTCATAAACAGAAGAGATTTGATGAAAACGTAGGCAGAGCCTTGTGCAAAATCGTTGTAAAACGTTGTTGAACATCATTGTAGTTGAAATCGGGTTGAATCTTACTTAGAAAACAAAGGGTTTCGGGTTTTGAGAGCTCTGGGCGAACTTGCAGCAAGTTCAAATGAGAGAATGGAGCTGAGTATTTATAAGTGAAGGCAAAAAGTGAGTTGGTGGGAGTCAAATTCGATCGAACTTGCATGATTTCATGCAAGTTCGGGCGAACTTGCTAGTTTTCCAAAGGATGCAAGATAAGTTTGGCCGAACTTGCTGATTCTGTGAAGAATCAAGGCAAGTTCGAGCGGACTTGTGGGAAAGTGGGAGGTTTTGTGTTTGGCCAGTCAAGTTCGGCTGAACTTGGGATCAGTTAAGTTCGGCCGAACTTAGGGTCACCGAGCGAACTTGACCCAAATGTTGGGTTTCTTCGTTTTTCGTTCGTTTATCGGTTGTTCAGTGATGTAATCGAGTTATAAAGTAACGTTAAGCGATTAAGCGATGCGATGGTGAGTGGAATCATAACCATAAACACACATAACACAAAATTAGTATAAAACCACATAAGTAACTGCGTTTTGTGAGGCGATGAGATAAGCGGTGCGATGGCACAAGTGTTTATTAAACAATAACACACTCAGCTTGTATAATAGCATATTTTGTTGTAATTGAGATTAGATTAGCGATGCGTTTAATAAGAGATTAGATGCGATATAACCGTAATTCATCATAATTTAATTAACATAACTTTCTTAAAATTCGAATCTCGGGATTACAAGGGATAGATACAACTAATATAAAATAAAAAGATAACAACGAAATTCGGAGTTGTTACAATCTCCCCTGCTTTAGGAATTTCGTCCCGAAATTTAAGTAGTGGCCGTAACAAAGAGGTGCGGGTATTTAGCCTTCATGTCACTTTCCAATTCCCAAGTGAACTCTGCGCCTCCCATCGGACCTTCATGATAGGGATGCGAGAGCGCCGTAGTTTCTTGGTTTCTTGGTCCATGATCTCGACAGGCTTTTCCATGACTTGGAGAGTCTCGTTGATTTGCAAGTCTTCGAGAGGTACGTGGAGGTTCTCTTCGGCTAGGCATTTCTTGAAGTTAGACACGTGGAAAGTCGGGTGGGCATTGTTAAGTTCCGCCGGTAGTTCGAGCCGATAGACCACTTTGCCGATCCTTTCCAGAATCTTAAAGGGACCTACATATCGAGGCGCTAGCTTTCCTTTCTTTTCGAAGCGGATCACTCCCTTCCAGGTACAACTTTTAGGAGAACGTGATATCCCACTTCGAATTGCAGGGGCTTGCGGCGTTTATCGGCATAACTCTTTTGACGACTCCGAGCTTTCAAGAGATTGTCTCTGATCTGGAGGATCTTGTCTATCGTTCTTGAATTAGCTCGGGACCGGTGATTTATGCTTCTCCGATCTCATGCCATGCAATAGGCGATCGACATTTTCTTCCATACAGTGCCTCAAAAGGAGCCATTTGAATGCTGGTGTGATAACTATTATTGTACGAGAATTCAATTACAGGTAAATGTGTATCCCAATTATCACTGAAATTTATGATGCACGCACGAAGCATGTCTTCGAGGGTGCGGATCGTGCGCTCAGACTGACCGTCGGTTTGTGGGTGAAAAGCGGTACTGAGATTGAGAGTAGTACCGAGAGCGGATTGAAAAGTATCCCAGAGACGTGAGGTAAAGCGACCGTCTCGGTCAGAGATGATGTCACGAGGCGTCCTGTGTCGACATATAACTTTGTCGGTATAGATTCGTGCTAATCATTCTACCTTAAAGTCTTCTCGTATAGCAATAGAGTGCACGGATTTGGTAAGACGATCAACGATAACCCAAATGCTATCGTGACCCGAGGAAGTTTGAGGGAGTTTCATAATAAAATCCATAGTTATACTCTCCCACTTCCACATCGGGATTTCGGGTTGTTCGAGTAAGCCAGAGGGCCTTTGATGTTCGGCTTTAACCTTCGAACAAGTTAAGCACTTTGACACGTACATGACGATATCCTTTTTCAGGCCCGGCCACCAGTACTTGGGACGAAGGTCCTGGTACATCTTGTCGGCTCCGGGGTGAATGGAATATCGAGATTTATGAGCTTCGGTCATTAGCAGTTCATGAAGATTAGCACGGCTGGGAATCCAAATGCGATCGAGATAATAGTAGATGTCGTTAGATTTAACAACGAGCTGCGTTTCGGCACCACATTTCATTTCTTCCTCTAAGGTATTCTCGTTGAAACAAGAGAATTGAGCGGAGCGAATCATAATTTCGAGATCATTCAAAATTTGAGAGTCACGAACACTATACACATAGCTTCGTCGACTTAGAGCATCGGCTATGACGTTTGCTTTACCGGGATGGTAGCGTATCTCACAATCGTAATCGTTGAGAAGTTCACCCATCTGCGTTGGCGCATATTCAGTTGATTAAAGATATGTTGTAAGCTCTTATGGTCGGTGAAGACCGTACACTTGATACCGTAAAGGTAGTGTCGCCATATCTTTAATGCAAAAACAACTACACCTAGTTCGAGATCGTGGGTTGTGTGTTTCTTCTCGTGGATCTTGGGTCGTCGAGAGGCATATGCGATAACCTTGTCCCTTGCATGAGAACACAACCAAGACTAATATTAGAGGCATCGCAGTAAACAACGAAATCGTCGTTTCTGTCGAGTAAGGCGAGGACGGGAGCGTTCCATAGCATACGCTTGAGAGTTTGAAAAGCTTCCTCTTGCTTGGAATCCCAAACGAAAGGCTTGTCTTTATGAGTTAAAGCGGTAAGTGGAACGGCGATCTTCAAAAAGTCCGCGATGAATCAACGATAGTAACCCGCCAATCCAAGGAAGGAACGAATTTCAGATGCATTCTTCGGTGTAATCCAACTCTTGACGACTTCGATCTTTGCAGGGTCGAAGTAAATTCCTTGACTATTAACGAAGTGGCCGAGAAATTGGACTTCTTCGAGCCAGAATTCACATTTAGAGAACTTAGCATAAAGGCGATTACCTTGGAGAAGTTCGAGAACTAACCAGAGATGGCGTGTGTGTTCGTCTCTCGACTTCGAATAGATAAGGATCTCATCAATAAACACAATGACGAAACGATCTAGGAACGCTTTGCACACACGGTTCATTAAAGCCATGAAGACCACGGGTGCATTGGTAAGACCAAAGGGCATGACCACGAATTCGAAATGGCCATAACGGGTACGAAAGGCGGTTTTTGAAATATCTTCTTCCAACACGCATAACTGATAATAGCCGGAACATAAATCGGTCTTAGAAAAACAAGTAGCACCTTGAAGCTGATCAAATAAGTCGTCGATTCGGGGAAAAGGATAGCGGTTCTTTATCGTGAGTTTTTTAAGTACACGATAGTCGATGCACATCTGGAACGTCCCATCTTTCTGTTTCACGAAAAGAACGGGTGCGCCCCAAGGCGAGGTGCTCGGGCGTATGAAACCTTTATCAAGAAGCTCTTGAAGTTGGCTCGATAGCTCGCTCATTTCTGATGGTGCGAGACGATAAGGAGCTTTAGCAACGGGAGTAGCACCGGGAACTAAATCAATACGGAATTCGACATCTCGAGTAGGGGGTAATCCGGGTAAGTCGTCGGGAAAGACTTTGGGAAATTCACGAACAACAGGAACGTCTTTAAAAGTCTTCTTTTCTTTCTCTGGGTTAACGAGATGGGCTAGAAAAGCAACACATTGCTTTCGCAAGCATTTGTGTGCTCGAGTACATGACAAAAGCATCAACTTCTTCGAGGGAGTTTCACCATAAACATGGAGTTGATCACCGTTAGGGAGAGCGAAGCGAATCATCTTATCGAAGCACACAACTTCAGTATGATTTTCACGAAGAAAATCCTTGCCTACTATGATATCGAAGCTACCTAACTGCATAGGTATGAGATTGATCGAGAAGACATGGTTGTTGAGATTGAGAGAACAACCACGTAGGACAAAGGTGACAGTAACGGATTTTCCGGTGGCGACTTCGACATCGAAAGTCTTTTGGAATTTAGCGCACCTACATTTTAAAACCTTCTCGAATTCTAGCGATACAAAACAATTATCGGCACCAGTATCAAATAAACATGAAGCATAAATACCATTAACGAGGAACGTACTATTGACAACATTGTTGTCGTTCTGAACCTTGTTTTGCTGCTGCTGAGGCTATGGTGGCTGTGGCTGCTGCTGCTGCTGCTCTTGTTTCACAGGCTTGGTCGGGCAGACATTACTAAAATGATTCGGATCACCGCACGTGTAACAGGCACGTGCCCTTGGAGCTGGCTGCTAATTGGCCTGGGAGGAGCTGGTAGAGCTGGTGCTGCTGGAGCTGGAGGAGCTGACTGACGAGGGCCTAAATGACAACTAGCTAGTAAAGGATGCAGTTGGTGCAGAAGCGACAGTTACCTCCAACTGCATGATGATAGTTGCATTTTGAGCACAAAGGATGCGGGCCAGTATATGCACGCTTTCCCGGTGGTGCGTTTGGTGTGGCAGTCTACATCGGCTGAGGGTTTTGCAGAGCGGTAAGGGCAAAGTTCTTACTCAGGTTTTCCCTTTTGCGACCTCGACGACTGTTCTTCGACTCCCGAGACTGATCGGTAGGAGCTGCTGGTTCGGTGATGGCCTGATTTACGACCTTGTTGTTCTTGAAATAAGCAGACTGAAACCGTTTGTCATTGATCTCTGCGGCTAGCTGGTAGGTCTCCTCGATAGTAACAGGGCGTGCTACTTGAACAAAATCAGTGACGCAACCGGGCAGGGCATTGATGTACTTCTTGATGGCTTTCTCGGTCGTGTCGACTTGACCGGGACAGATGATGCTCAACTACTTAAAGCGAGCTGTGAGACCGGCATTGTCGGGACCATCTTGCTTGGTTCCCCAAAATTCGTTTTCCAACTTTTGGATTTCATAGGGGGGACAAAATTCTTTGATCATCAATTCCTTAAGTTCTTCCCATGAGAGTGCATAGGCATCATCGTTTCCCCTCCTGTTTTGCTCCTCAGTCCACCAGTCGAGAGCCCTGGACTGGAAGTCGCTAGTAGCGTTAGTGGTGCGAAGGGGTTCGGGACACCTACTTTGGCGGAACGTGACCTCAATCGCGTCGAACCAGTGAAACATGGCAGTGGGCCCTTTGGTTCCTGAGAAAGTGAGGGGTCCACAAGCTTTGAACTGCTTAAAACTGAAGGATGTCTTGGGTGGGTCGGCTTTGGAGTCCACAGAAGTGTTGCTGCTGGCAGCTTGAATCTCGCTGACGATTTGAGGGATCACTTTGGCCATTTCCTTGGCCACTAGTGATGCGATGTGCTTGTCAGCTTGGCTACACTGATGGTTCCTTCTGGTGTGCGATCCCATTGAAGACATCTACATTGAAGGATTTGATTGGATGAGATTCGATTATAATAGGTTTATGTTTAAAGTATTTATTATTATTATCCATACAAGGCGCATAAGCATATAGGCAAGTAAACCCGTAGACTGGCAAACATGTAAGCACATAAGCACGTAAGCACGTAGTCGCATAATTCACATAAGTATACACTTTGCACGTATTCACCTTCTTATAAGTAAAGCGTAGCGCGTTTCGAGATGCAAGATATAAGCGTAATAAGCGATATATAAGCGAGTAATACCACGCATGAGACACACATGTCCTCATAGGCGTAAGCGAGTTAAGCGATTAGTTTGGTTGGTGTATTAATTAGCGTTTTAGATTACGAGAGCTGTGCGAGTGGTGCATATATCGATGGAGCGTAAAGGCGATAAATCGAGAAATCGAATAAGCGAGAAATCGAATAAAGCGAAAATTCTCAAAATTTAAACACATAAATAATAATAAACTCGATGATGCGTAAAATCGAAGATACTAGGCTTAAATCACTTGGGAGCGTCCTGGGTTTTGAGACGTTGATTACCCAAAGTGATTCGAAAATTCTCTGAATTCAGACACATGATTTTGCCTAATAGAAAAATGCTCTCGTTGTTCAACGGTTAACGACATTTATCCTTCCAGTTACGTCGTGTTCCGAGTCATCGAAATAATCGAGACTTTGGTGAGATTGAAAATCGAAGAGCAGAATTAGTTATTAAGATGCGGGTTTTACCCCTAACTTAACAACTTCATTCCTAGTTGTGGTTACACTCACCGATCAAATCGGGAGTTCCACTGGATAGAGATGGAGATTTTCGTCGTGGTTTGGATATCACTCCTAACTCAACGAAGGTATCTCGTGCGATAGAGATTGCGCAGAGTGAATGATCTTATCGAGAGTTCTTGGTTTTCACACCTATTCTTGACTTGATCACTCGTTTTGTGTGATACGAGCGTTCTTCAGTGTGCGTTGTGGTTGCTTTAGGAAAAGCAATGTTTAGAAGTTCGTGCCGGAGGAATTCTGGTCAAGTTCGGGCGAACTTGATAAATCCCAAGCGAACTTGTTTGAGTGTTCAGGGGACAGGCAAGTTCGAGTGAACTTGGTCAAGTCCGGGCGAACTTGATCAAGTTCGGGCGAACTTGATCAACTTCGAGCGAACTTGTCATCCCAAGTTCGGGTGGACTTGCTGTTCGTATTCGTCTTCAGCGTTAATCGATGCGTAACAATCTGATTTTGTATCCTAACTATAGCCTAAGGCAAAACATTGTTGGTGCAGAATGTCTATGTCTTAGTCTTATATCGATTCTGTATAGATTAGAGTTGAATAGGCTAGCAAAATGTAGTATTTATGTAAATTGGAGCCAAGTTCGCTGGTGATATGCATATAAAGTCAAGTTCGGCCGAACTTGACATAGTCAAGTTCGCCCGAACTTCAATCACCTCCAGCGAACTTCAACTCCTATAAATAGCTAGCTTGTCATCCTCATTTGTAACTTTGGCATCTTAGAGGCGAAACTCTGTCAATTTGGAGACTTGACGTTATAATCAATAAAATTGACGATTAATTGACTAATTCTTGTTGTTTGGTAATCATGTCGTTATATTTCCGCTATTATGGATATTAGATATCAAATCTAGGTTCCTATGCTATCAGGATCGGTCCTACAAGTGGTATCATAGCTAGAATAGCCTGATTTGATTGATATCAAGACAGAACACTTCTAATTCTACTCTATTCTTCTATATTTCTTATCTTTTACACAAAAATGAAGAATTCACGGGCAAATTCTGTCCAATTTTAATATGACATGTTAAATACATCATAGATAAACCCCTGAGAGTTTGGAGACTAGACTCAAATGAATTGGTGTCAAATTGTTGCAAAAACCATGTTTTTGAAACACACTTCCATCGAACTTGTTAGCCAAGTTCGCCCGAACTTGAGCTAAAAATTCACTTTTTCAGTGAGTTTTTATCAAGTTCACTCGAACTTGAGGAGTTTTTGAAAGAAATTAAGCTAAGTTCTCTAAAAGTTGCTAAAATTTCATTGATATTTTATCAAGTTCGACTGAACTTGATAAAATTCAAGAAAATTTAGCTAAGTTCGCCTGAACTTGCGAGATTCTTATAAATTTCAAACTACAAGTTCGCTCGAAGTTAAATCTCAGGAAATTTTCAAAACAAATCACAAGTTCGACCGAACTTGTGATTAAAATATGAAATTCTTCATTCACTACAAGTTCGACCGAACTTGTAGTAAATATAAATTTTTTTAAAGTTTTAACGTGTTTTCAGCATACGTGTCTCGATATTCACGATGGATGATCTACAGAGAGCGTATATGACAGCAGTGGGTACATCCAATGCTAACGTGATTTAACAAGTCAATCTTGACAACGAGATGGGCACGTCCGTTAAACCGCCGAAGTTAATGAGTATGGACGAGTATGAAGGATGGAAGGAGAAATTTACTTATTGGGTTCAGGCCATGCATTTCCAAGGCTGGGGGTCTATTGAGAGAGGTTATACAGTTCCGTTAGACGAACATCAGCAAGTTCTAGAGAAGTACAAGTATACTACAATACAGAAAGATGAGTATATTGCTGAGAAAAAGATGATAAGCCTCATTCAAGAATCTGTTAAAGAGGATATTCTGGTTTTGTTGCCCGAATATACGACTGCGAGAGATCTCTGGCTATCACTGCAAAAGAAATAACAAGGAAGCGCAGAGATGATCAAGAGTAAGAAAGCTCTCATCCTGAAGGAGTTCGATATCTATAACATGTTGAAGGGAGAGACAATGAAGCAGATGATTGAGCGTTTCTGTCATCTGAAAGTCCAAATGAGGAGACACGGTCTCGAGAAGACAGAAAAAGAGTACATCGATAAGCTTGCAAATGCGTTACCTGACGGAGAGTGGACTACGTATCTCATGGTCTTGAAAGAAAGCCATAACTGGGAATTCTTTAAGTTGTCTACATTCATCGACAAACTAGAAGGTCACGCGATGGAACTTCTAAAGATCGCAAAGTCGAAGAATGCTAACTTTGTTCAAGATGTTTGTCTGTATTACAAGAACGAAATGCAAGACAGTATTTGAGGCCCAAAGATATAGACAGCGTTCAGTGCAAACATGAATTCTTCTCCACAGAATCAGAACCAATATGATCAAAGTCCACAAAACTCTTCGTTCTCAAGCACAGGGTCAAATGCTTCTTATCAGAGTCAAGCAAATCAGAATCAACAAACAAATTCTGATCCAAATGTGTACAAATGTAACATTGCTGTAAATCTAAACAATGTTGTTTCTGAGCAAGTTGCAAAACAACACATGTCACTGCTCGCCACTGTTCTATAATCATATGAAAGTCTTGTAGCTGGAAAGATCGGCAATCCCGAAATGACCGCCGAAGACTACGATCAGGTGGATGAAGAAGAGCTTGAACTGATGGACATAAAGTGGTCACTAGCTTCTATCATTCGAAGGGTCACAAAGTTTGTTGCACTCACTGGCCAAGATATCGGAAATTCAAGCAACAAGCTAGGGTTCGACAAATCGAAAATCACTTGTTTTAGATGCCGACAGAAAGGACATTTCAAGAGAGAATGCAAAAACCCTGAAGTAACGGGAAATCCGAGTCCATTTGGTGGAGGCAACGAGTATTACAAGAAATCTCTTCAATACAAGCCTTTCCCAAGAAGACACAGGTTGAAATCCAAGAGAAACCAAATAGTAACAACAATGAGAAGGCAATGGTTGCTTCAAAATAGGATAATGGCTTCGATTGGAATTCTTGTATCGGTAAGAAGACCGGAGTTGCATTGATCGATGAGATCGTTGAAGATACTTCTGCCGAAGAAGCAGCAGCTCTAGAGAATATTTTATTGGAACAGTATCTACAATAACAGGAAGAAGAGGAGTATCTTCACATGAAGAAACAAGGCATATTATCTTCTAACTCTTGTGATAGTTTTGCAGGTAACTTTGATGGAAATTCTCAAGAGCAAGTGATCAAGGAGAAATTGAATGAAGAAGTTATTGATGTTGTTCAAGAAGTGACTGCTGAAAACCTCAAGGACTTTGCCGATAAAGCTATGATGGCGAATCTAACCAAGGTAGGTTCAGAGGTAAAGGAAGCTATCAAAGTGCAAATTGTGGAGGTTGTAAAACCTTGCACAAAATGTATTGAGCCATGTGCTGAATGCGCCTAAAAATCACAAATCATCGCTGAACTCAATGTACATAATCAACATTTCAAAAATGATTACCGTACAATGAAGGAAGCGTATGACAAAATGAAAGATGATTATGGCAGGCTCGATAGAAATAATATTGAACAACACGATACTATAAGGATGTTGAAAGGTACAGTAATGGATAAACAAAAAGCAATAAACATTTATATCAACACCATTGCTGAAACCAAGCAACAACTCCAGGACATGAAAATTGAAACAGAACGTGTTCAACAACTTTTAAGAAGTTACACAACTAACGCATATGTCATTGATCACATTCTTCCTACAATTTCATCGGAAGAAAAACCTAAAAAGAAAATTGGTAAAGAATACAACAATGTTCCTCCTCCCCTATGCGAGAAGTATTGTCGCAAAATTGTTGATGGGATGGATAAGGCACTCAACATTGAGTTGTTATCTGAAAAGAAAAATGAGTTGCCAGAGAACATTGATGTAGTTTATACTAAATCAGATGATGACAATGCGGTAGTGAAAAAGGTGGTTGAAAATGTTCTGAACGATTCTGATGATGGCAGCTTTGAGAGCGCGCCTCGGGTTTAAACAGTTCTGACTCAAATTCTGAAAATGACGATACATCATCGGAAAATGATCTATATGATGATCCTAACGTTGTCATGTACAAGGTTAAGGAATCTGATAGATTATACTTTGATGACAGTTTTCCGATTCGGAAGGTCAAAGAAGATTAACTGTTTAAAGTGGTTGAAGTCACATTAGATGACCTGGAGAAAAATGAAAAGAAAGTCTATTCTAAACCCAACAGAAATTACAGTAACTACCAGAGAAAAGGTGGTGATCATTCGGAAAACCAGAGAGCTGGGTTGGGTCTAGATGAGGAAGAAGAACCGGTTAAGAAAATGTCACCATTTCATGAGTACAAAGATAAAAACATGAAATTTGTTTATGGGACAAGCACGGTTCATGAGGAGAGTTTGATTGGGAAGAAATCAAACGACGAGTTTAAGAAACAGAAGGCAGAAGGCAAAACCCACAAGTGGTGTAAAATCCACAAGTGGACACTCACATGATAATCGGATTTGCTTTAAGTGCAACCAAGTTGGTCATGATAATCGGATTTGCTTCAAGTGCAACGAAGTGTCCGAAATCTAAACCAGCTTATCTTTGAAAGAAAGAAAGTTCAGATGTTGTGAAACAAAAGCAACCGTAGTTTGTAAAACCGGTCACGATTTTGAAAAGAAACGAATTAAAACCTGAAGATAAACCTAAATCTGAAAAGAAGTTAGCAAATTCAATTTTTAAAAAAGGTGAATCTTCAAAAGCAAACGAAACAAAGTTTTACATCAAAAAGGCTAACATAAAATCACAAGCATGGATTGCAAAAAGGAAGTTGCCAACATCTGAAATCACTAAGTCTGAGCCTGTTAAGACTAGTGATAACATGAAGGAATCAAAATCTAATAAAAATTGAAAATGTCAAATGTTTGAAAGATAAAAAGAAAGTGATATTTTCAAACATAAACATCATATAAAACCCAGATGATGAATATGAATTTGATTATGCTGACGAGTGTGAATTTGATTACGATGATGGTTATCCAATTCAACCCAAGACCAAGAAGGCTTGGGTCGCTGTTTAACTAATTGTTGAAATGTAGGGGCTCCAGAGATCCGTACTTTCCAAGTGGATTCTGGATAGTGGAGCTTCCAGACATATGACAGGAATGAAAGCGCTCTTGTTCGACCTTAAAGCTATCAACTGCGGATATGTTGGATTTGCTGGAAACCAAGGTGGAAGGATTGTCGCCGAAGGAAAGCTCTCAAACGGAGTTGTTTCATTTCATCAAGTGAACTACATTGCGGAGCTTGAGAACAACCTTCTGAGTATTTCTCAAATTTGTGATAAGAAATTTACCGTTCACTTCAATGATAAAGAATGTATGATCATCAAACCGGGTTTCAAAATACCAGACGAGTAGATACTCATGCGTGCACCAAGAGAGAATGATTTGTATGTTCTTGACATGGGAAATGCTACTACTTCTTCAAAAAAGTCACAGTGTATTGTTTCGAAAGCTACTGAGAAGGAGTCAATCTTATGGCACAGAAAGATGGGCCACATACACCTAAGAAAGATGAATCATTTGGTGCATAATGATTTGGTGGAAGGTGTGAATCTGAAAAGTTTTCATATGTCAGATAATTGTCTCGAGTGTAAAAAGGGAAACAAATCAAGAAATCTCATCCAAGAAAGATTCTCAATTCGATAAAGTTGCCAATCGAAAGACTTCATATGGATCTCTTCGGTCTAGTGAATGTCCGAAGCATCTCTGGAGATCTCTACTACTTGGTAGTAACAGACGATTATTCCCGATACTCGTGGGTATTCTTCCAAGAATCAAAAGATGAGACGTTTGAAAACTTATTGATTCTTTTCAAGAAACTTGAGAACTTGTACCATCTTCCGGTGAGACGCATTAGAAGTGACAACGGTACTGAGTCCAAAAACACCAAAATGAGGGAATTCAGCAACGCTAAAGGGATTTTGCACGAGTTTAGTTCACTCTATACTCCGCAGCAAAACGGTGTCGCTGATAGGAAGAACAGAACTTTAATCAAAACTGCAAGAACCATGCTTGCGGGCTCAAAGCTTCCAGTCAGCTTTTGGAGTGAAGCAGTTGCAACGGCTTGCTACACACTTAACAGAGTCTTAACAGTCAAACCAATGAAGAAGACCTGTTTTGAGATGATCAACCGACGAAACCGAATTTGAAGTTCTTAGAACTATTTGGAGCGCCATGTACTGTAATCGATCAAGATGACAAATTTGGGGCTATATCTCTCGAAGGTTTCTTTGACGGATATGCGAGTCCGTTAAGACGTGTATATGTTCCTTCGTTGAGAAGAGTAATTGAAGCACATCATGTTGATTGTTTTAACCATACGGATCCTGTTCAGAGAAAAGGTGATGCATGGGTATTCAACTATCAAGACTTGTGGAAATCATTTGATTTTCCTGAAGAACCATCCGATGAAGAAATTGCAGCTCTTTATTATCTTCATCAATCAGCAAATCAAGAGAAAATCGTCAGACCAATTGTGGTTAATCAACCCACGTTGGGATCATCTTCTTCTGGTGCTAGTTCAAGTAATAGCGGTGGTCAAGAAACTCAAACAGAACAAGTGACACCGACTACAGAACCAGTCAATACTATAGTGATTCCTAATCTTTCTGAAGCACAGAGTTCAGACTTGGACGAGGCTCCAACATTCGATGCCGATGGAGAATCTTCTTCAGATGCAGAAGCAGAGCAGATTACAATTTTAATGAATGAATCTGCAAGCCCGAGTAGTGATCCTGAAGTTGAAGTAGTGGTAGATCAAAATATCACAAGTCAAGATAATACTGTGGTTGTTCCAGGTGATGTGATGCCAAGATCATATTCTTATCATCCGTCAAATTCTATAATAGGCGAATTACAAGCTGGTGTGAGAACACGAAGTCAAATAAACAAAGCTTTGAGCTGTTTCTATACTCATGTTGCTCCTATTCAAGAGTATTGCTACTATTCATGTTTCATATCCCAGATAGCGCTAAAGAATGTTTCTGAAGCGTTAGGCGATGAATACCGGGAACTTGTAGACCTGCCTGAAAATCAGAAAGCGATTGATACTAAATGGGTCTTTAAATGCAAGCGAGATGATCGAGGGGTTATAGTTCGAAACAAAGCTCGGCTTGTTGGCAAAGGATTTCACCAGCAGGAAGGGATAGACTACACAGAAGTCTACTCACCAGTAGCTCTCTTAGAATCCATTCGAATATTTCTTGCATTCGCAGCATGGAAAGGATATAAAGTCTATCAGTTAGATGTCAAATCAGCTTTTCTGTACAGAAAATTACGCGAGAAGGTGTACGTCGGACAAGCACCTTGTCGATCCACTCAACAAAAATAAAGCATATCTTCTTGATAAAGCTCTTTACGGTTTACACCAAGACCTGAGAGCTTGGTACGAGACGTTATCGCAACATCTCGTGGGAAACGGCTTTGTCAAAGGAACTATGGATAGTACTCTCTTCACTAGAGAAGTTGGTAGTCATCTTATTATAGTTCAAATCTATGTGGACGACATCATCTTTGGATCAACGAATGATATTCTTTGCAAGGAGTTTGAGGGCATCATGAAGAAGAAGTTCGAAATGTCTTCGATGGGCGAAATGAAATTCTTCCTTGGATTGCAAGTAGATCAACTTCCTGATGGTATTTTCATTCATCAGACCAAGTATGTGCACGACATCTTGAAGAAGTTTGATATGGAAAGCTCGAAGCCGTTATCTACTCCTCTTGCTCTTAATCACGGGATTTGCATCGACGAAACTGGAACCAAAGTTGATGAGACACTCTACAGATCAATGATAGGATTGCTGATGTATCTGACGGCATCGTGCCCAGATATCATCTATCCTACCTGCCTTTGCGCCAGATATCAGTCCAGCCCGAGAATATCACACATGCAGATCGTGAAGTGAATCTTCAGATACTTGAAGGGATGTCCAAGCACCGGCTTGTGGTACCCGAAGAATGATAATTCCGATCTTGCAGGATATGCTGATTCTGATTTTGGTGTAGATAAGTTGAATTCAAAATCGACTACAGCGGGATGCCAGTTCTTCAGAACAAGAATGGTAACTTGGCAGTGTAAGAAATAGACTACGGTCACTCTCTCTACCTATGAAGCTGAGTATATCTCGGCCTCCAGCTGTTGTTCACAGATTCTATAGATACAACTCCGTTGTATGTTGATAATAAGGCAGCCATTGATGTAACCAAAAATCCGGTTCATCACTCACGCACTAAACACAGTGAAATTTGTTATCACTTCATTCGTGACTGCTACGAAAAGAAGTTGTTGCGAATAGAAAAAATCCACAACGACGAACAAAAGGCTGATTTTTATACCAAACCATTTTCCTTATCACGGTTTTAAATACTTGTTAAGAATTAATGGTATGAAAAATTTGCTCACAGGTGCGGACGCTGAGGTTGAATACGGATCAGACGACGAGTTCGCGTGATCCACATTGGTTTGTATATATCTTTCTAGTTTAGAATTTTTATTAATAACAAAAATACAAAAATATGTTTTTGATTTTAGGGGGAGAAAGGTTAGAGAAAATACAAAAACATTTGAAAATTTAAAATTCAAAAAACATATGAAAATGCAAAAAGTACAAAAACATTAAAAAAAGACAAAAAGAATTCGGTGTGACAAAAAGAATTCGGTGTTACAAAAAAGAAATGATAGTACATCAGTGGACTATCACAATATGCTAAAGAAATGTAAAGTTTAAAAGTGATTAACAAGTCTTACTGTGGATGTGTCAATAGGCTTAACACGTTCAGTAAACCGTTTTCGAGATATAAACTAAATTTTACAACTGCTTAATTTTGTGGATTAACACATCTTGGATATATGGACTCAGTACTCCGAAATTTCGTTTGAGAGATTGCCTGATTCTGAGATACGAGGTCTTTATAGATAGTTGATATCTGGGGTATTATACAAGTTCTTCTGATTTGCGGAAGCAATAGCCTAGAACTTCTATAATACTTTCACTGTAAACCCCTAAACTGCATGCAAACTTGAAAAGTATCAAAAGATCTAATCATTTGCAGTGCTGAAAAGATTCCTTAAATGGAACACACCTTAAAGACGAGCCTTCATCTCTTTGTCTGTACGGTAGTACTAACCTGAGCTCTCAAGGTCTCGCACTAACCCAAATTATGTTATATTCATCTATAAGATGAAAACTAGGGAATCTTGATATGGGATTATATTCAAGAAGTGGGAACCGCAGATAAGTCAAATTTCATAAATCATACCTTAACATATCTTGGAACAGTTGAGAAACGTGGTAAAGTTTAAATGGACAAACATATCGACAATCTAGGTAAACAAGTTTAAAACTTAAAGTCATCTAAAGGTCAATGGTACTGGTGATATGTCTCAATCAACTGATATGATCTTTAGACACGAATTCACAAAAAATATGTCTGTAAATATGTTTGTACATAGTTTACATTGTTCTGTACATAGTTTATCATCTTTACAGATTAAAACCAAAAAGATTTTCAGTGTGTTTTAGCATAAACTTACAAAAATACAAAAAGATTTTGTTTCTACATTGTTTTCTGGTAAGGTGCTAAACTGGTGGGAATCTCATTGACAACAGGCTGGGAGCTAATCTGTAAAATCTGAAAAGCCAAAACTATGAAAAGTTCATTAATTTGAAACTTTGATTTTGAAAATATCAACAGTTTGTTCGTAACGGCTCAAAACCGGGGTCATTAACTTGGAGTCGGCAGACAAATCGGTTAACCAAGATCATTAATTTGGACTTGGTCAACTGAGTGGATTTTCATAACTGGTAAAAAGTGGAAAGTTCAGGGACTAAATTGCAAAATTTTGAAAAGTTTGAAAATTGGGTTTGGCAAGTTCGGCCGACTTGCTAAACTAATAAAAGTTTAACATTTAAACAAGTTCGACCGAACTTGCGATTGATGGTTGTTTGAGAAATAATAAGTTCACCCGGACATGGTTTGGCCTTATAACATTGGGCTTGCAAGTTCGCCCGAACTTGCCAAGGTATAAATACCTTGCAAGTTCGGTCGAACTCATTATCTGCACTAAATATTCTCTGAGCGCACTTAAGAACATTGAGCGATTGTGCGAAATTGGCTTGTTTGTACCGTTACTCTGTCAACATTTTAGTTGATTTTGCTGATTTGCACACCACTATCAATGGGTGAGGTGAGTATCTGTTGAATGGACCATGGATTGAATGTTAATCGATCACCTAAGATCTGAACTTGTTAAATATGATAGATCTAGGCTTCATTGGACCAAATTGAACCTAAAACATTGATAAACAACATAAATCGATCGTAAATATGTCTTGAATTTGATTAAAATGATCTTGAATGAGATGAACAGGTTTGGTTGTTGAAGAAGATAACAAGTTCGGCCGAACTTGTTATCAAGTTTGACCGAACTTGCTAATCAAAACAATGTATAAAACTTGATCAAAATACAAGTTCGACCGAACTTTAGGGAATTTGAATCTGAATGTTATCTGAAGAAGTTCGACCGAACTTAGTATTTAGAAATTTGGAAGTTGTCAAACATAAGTTCGCCCGAACTTATGATATTATTGTTGATCATGTATTTGACATGTTCGGGCGAACTTGATTTAAACAATTGGTTATACACACATCAAGTTCGCCCGAACTTGATCGAATTGTGTTGAAAAATTTTGTAACTTTTTCTCGTAATGCGTGCTAATTGTTTTGCATCGTGTTTCAGGCTCAAGTACCAGCGCGGGTGATTTCTATGGATTTTTCTAAGTTCCATAATACTTGTGTCACGCTCGACAAGATGATATGTCCATCGCTGAAGGAGTACGAAAGCATCCTAAAGTTCTTAAAGGAGTGTCCTATTCATCAAGCTATCACGGAGCGCACTGTATCTTATCGTTCGCACACTTATCATTTTTGGATGAATGCGAGTTTTAGCGAAGATAAGAAGACCATTATTTCATCTGTTCAAGTTGGGAATGAAGTAAAGGAGATCACTGTTACTGAAGACGATATTCGAAGGATTTTGCAATTTAATGATGACAAAAACGATCCTATTTTCTTAGACGAAAAGATGGTGAGAGGTTCTTTTTACAGGATGGGTTATAAGGGCAGTGTGAATAAGCCGACTCTAAAGAAATGGAAGCTCCTAACCCCTACAAACTACTCATGCATGCTATCATACACACTTTCAGTCATCGTAAAGCGGGCCTAGACGATGTGCAAGACTACATGGCCTGCATGGCAACAGCGTTAATTTTGAAGAAGCCGTCCAACTATTCAAAGCTTGTGTTTACACATATGACGAAGAATATGGATGATTCGAGATTATGTTTATATCCAAGATTCATGCAATGCTCATCGATGAAAAGTTTTCTAACATTGCACGTGATCCAAACGATGTTCTTTATCTTAGTTACCTATGATACAACAATAAAGAAGTTGATCAAATTACAGAAACAAGACTCAGCACCGGTGGCAAAGCCAGTATTTGGGGCAATTAAAGATGAAAATTATATTGCACCGGCCGATAACAAGTGGAGGAAAGATGGAAGTGGTGACGAGAAAGAATTAAACGCAGAAAAGGAATGGTTTAAGGCTTTCAAGCCTAAAGCTCGAAGTGAATGGTTTCTTAAAGCTGAAGTTGAAAAGCCTAAAAAGAAGCTAGCAGCTAAAAAGGTTGAAACGATGCTCATTGATGAAGACGAGCCAGAAAATGTTCAAACAGAGGCTGGATCGAGTGATGCGGTAGTTATTGAGAGTCAGGAAACTGTTAAAACGACTCAGGAAGATGATGTTATTTCAGCTACTTTAGAGAATGATGAAGATTCTGATGATTCTCTCGAAATAGTTACAAAGAAAACAATAGCAGAGACTGAGGCAGAAAAAGCCAAAGAGACGGATGATGATTTCGATCCAAATCAAGAAAAAGAGTCTGACGAGGAGAGGCCGAAGAAAAAGGCTAAGCGTTCAAAATCTGCTACAATTTCTACAGCAAAAACCACAGGATCTCCAAAGACAAAGGGTAAAAAGTCAAAGAAAACCCTAAAGCTACCGAGCAGGAGATATATTAGGAAGCTTAAAAGCGCAGAAGTTACACAAGAACCTTCTGGCGCACATGAGCAAGGAGCCACACAAGAACCTCCTACACAAGAACCTCATGTTGTCATTACTGCTGAAGCTGAACGTCCAGGAGTTACACAAGAACCTCCTGAGACTGGATTACCCGAAGTACCTGTTATTCAATCTCCTGTTGCTCTAACGACTTCACATCTTGAAAGTTCAACTCCAAAGAAGTCTACACCACAAGATGCTACTCCAAAGTCTACTCCAAGGGCAAATTTGTTTGGTGATATGCAGAATGAACCAATTAGTCTTCAAGATCTGAATGATTTCTTTCCTAACACTAATGTTGATCTTCTCGAAAAGCATGTGAAGATTTTAGAAGAGAAAGTTCAACAGAATGATGCTGAGAAAGCTGAACTGATAAAGAAAATGAATCAAAGCGAAGTAGAGAAAGAGTTGTTGGATGATAAAGTCAAAGTGTTGGAAAACGAAAGAGAATTTTTCAAAACCTTAATTGAGAGTCTACAAGACTCTAATGAGAAGTTACAAACAGAGATTGCTGATCTGAAAGCAATTCAATCCCTAAACGATCGAAGGTTTTCAAGGATGTAGAAAGTATTATCTAATGCTCTGAGTATTGATTTCATTGCTGAATATGATTGTTTAGACAGGCAAGAAGCGAAATAGAGAGCAGAGAAAGAGCTTACAGCTAGTGGTAAAGGTAAAGGTGTTGAAGGTGAAACACCTAAATCATCTGAAGCTGCCAAAAAGCCTGTTGATAAATCTACAAAAGCTTCTGAGTCCGAGATTGCTAAGGTTGACGAATCTGTCAAGCTTTCTGATCCTATAATTGCGTCTGAAGAAAAGGACGATGAAGAAGCAGATGATGACGACAAGAAAGATGATTCTGATTATGAAGATTGGAATAATGCTAATGATGATGATGATCAGGGAGGAGTTGGTATGAAAATTAGTGAAGCAAAAGTCTCTGATGAATTTGATTTTTCTTCTTTGATGGATGATGAATCAAACAAGATGGATGATCAAATTGAGGGGGAGTCAGGGCAAACAGGGCCAACTGAAGAGATTGATGTGTCTGATGTTGATATATTTGCAAAGCCTGTTGCTGCCGTACCCACAAAGCCTTTGATTTTGATGTTGGAACACAACGTAGAGGAAGGCGAGTACGTGCACAATTATACGAAAGAAGATTTGGCAAAGTTGATCGAAGTTGATGTTGAATCACTTGACTTTGATTTTGAAGAGCAAGTGATGAATGTTAACACGTTTGAGCCGAATGATTATCAGTACATACGAAGGTTTGAAGCTGATGAGTACAACAGAGTGTTAGTAGAGGATTGGTCTTCTGATGATGAAAACAATGAAACTGTGAAGTACGTTGGTCCTAACACTTATAGTTTTCCTACTTTCGAGGAGATGTACAAGCAATTAAATGAAGATATGTTGAAAGAGAAAATCGAAGAATCGATACGTGAAGGCAAAGTTCCGAAACAGATGACGAAAGAGGAAATAGCTAAAGCGAAGAAGTCGTGGTTCAAAGAAATGCCACGCGAACGTAAGTTTCGACGTCCTCTAGCATTCTTTACCAGAGATAAAGACGTGTCATTGGGAGATATTCTAAGTTGGGGCTGGTTTAAAGAGTTGAATGTGTATGCTATAAAACGTGAGTTTGGAGTGCAATACTTCAAATACTTAGCAGATTTCAAGACTTTACCATACTGGGATGTTGTAAAGCTTGTTCAAACTGTGAATGTCACATATCATATGAAGTATATTGATCAGTTACTTTGGAAAATGATCAAGTTTGAAGCGACAAAGGGATTCAAGTATTGGAAGCCGTTTATTCCAGGACGTCGCATCAAAACAAACAAAAAGACAGGAGAAAAAGATATAACGTTGATTATGAAACGACCAAGAGCGATGAGGAACATGCCCTTAATGCCAATCGAATAGAATTTCTATCCAGTGTTTAAGTGGTTGCAGATTGATCCTACTACATGCAAAGGTGTTATAGTGTTACGATTTGAGGAACATCTGGATATCACGAAGGAAAGGGTTGAGATTCTTGGGTTTCAGGGTATGAGAGGCTTGTGGAGAACGATCAGGATTCTAGATCATATGTGGTTGGTAAACTGCTCCAGAGAAGATATCAAATGCTTGTTCTACAGCAAGATTGTATTCGAAGAACGTGAGAAGGAACAAGCCATGCAATATCAAAGGGTTGTGAACGTATGTTATGCTCGAGAAGTTAACTCTGGAAGGATGTGGGAAACTAGATGGAGGGATCTAGAACGAGTTGAATTCTTAGAGGAAGAGAAGCGTCATGAAGCGATACACAAGAAAGGTAGGGCGGCAAGGCTTAGAAGGTTTCAGTACATGAACAAAGTGCCTCCTATAGATCAGACGCCAGATCTGAAACAAGAACGACAAAAGAACCTTACAAGAATTTCTTCGGTCTTGTTCGTTAATGTTTATTTTGTAGATAGAGTTTTTTGAAGACTGATACAACACGAAGACGATATCCAAGGGGGAGTCTGTTGGTGCAGAATGTCTATGTCTTAGTCTTATATCGAGTCTGTATAGATTAGAGTTGAATAGGCTAGCAAAATGTAGTATTTATGTAAATTGGAGCCAAGTTCGCTGGTGATATACATATGAAGTCAAGCTCGTCCAAACTTCAATCACCTCCAGCGAACTTCAACTCCTATAAATAGCTAGCTTGTCATCCTCATTTATAACTTTGGCAACTTAGAGGCGAAGCTCTGTCAATTTGGAGACTTGACGTTATATCAATAAAATTGACGATTAATTGACTAATTCTTGTTGTTTGGTAATCATGTTGTAATATTTCCGCTATTATGGACATTAGATATCAAATCTAGGTTCCTATGCTATCAGGGTCGGTCCTACAAACATGGCAATTCTACCTAATTTCCCTATAGTTATGGCTCTGATACCAATCTGTCACACCCCAAACGATGGCGGAAACATCGGGGAGCGACACTAGGCAAATCAGATTGATCAAGAGATTCCATAATGATTAATTCAAAGACAATAATCAACATTTAACATCCCATACTATTAAACTCATAAAATCTTAAAACAACCATTACATTTCAAACAAATCCCTTAAACATATAAACCGATCCGATCTTCCCTAGATTTATTACAAGATATTTTAAGGCAAAACCTATCACTATGTATCCATGCTAAAATCCTCAACCTGCCACATATGTTAAAATAAAACGTCAATACAATAATGTAAAGGTGAGCATATGAGTTTTTGCATACGATAGAGATATAAAAGCATTTGGCATACACCGCATGACATACGTAAGAGATGTGAACTATGTAACTACTCAGATTCATTCAAACCAACAAACCGCGATTGATCAAGGCATGCGAACAAGCGTTCACATCCTAAAAGAGAAAATAAATGTGAAATAAAAATGCGAGCCTTAACAACCTCGGGCCTCCGGGTGGCGGGTCAACCTCTAGTATACTATCATGTTAAGGGTGGCGTACAAGCAATCAAGCAATACATACAATTCAGCAGATTTCACGTATAATCATGTAACAGCGGGTTGCAAATAAGCGTTTGAGAATTGTGTGATGTGATTTGATATATGAACATATGTGACACCCAAAAGTGCGTTTAAGCATAAAAGGGTCCAAGCATACTCACATTCGATGCGTTTCGGGAGAGATGAGGGATCTGAGGAGTGTTGCGGAGAGTGTCGGATCAGCCTGTAAGCGAACATAAGTGCATCAGTCTTCCGAATTGCTGAAACGGTTAAGTTTGCCTTGTGCAAAATCGTTGTAAAACGTTGTAAAACTTTGTTGAACATCATTGTAAATCGGGTTGAATCTTACTTAGAAAACAAAGGGTTTCGGGTTTTGAGAGCTCTGGGCGAACTTGCAGCAAGTTCAAATGAGAGAATGGAGCTGAGTATTTATGGGTGAAGGCAAAAAGTGAGCTGGTGGGAGTCAAGTTCGGTCGAACTTGCATGATTTCATGCAAGTTCGGGCAAACTTGCTAGTTTCCAAAGGATGCAAGACAAGTTCGGCCGAACTTGCTGATTCTCTGAAGAATCAAAGCAAGTTCAAGTGGACTTGTGGGAAAGTGGGAGGTTTTGTGTTTGGCCAGTCAAGTTCGGCCCCAAGTTCGAGCGAACTTGACCCTAATGTTGGGTTTTCTTCGTTTTTCGTTCGTTTATCGATTGTTCAACGATGTAATCGAGTTATAAAGTAACGTTAAGCGATTAAGCGACGCGATGGCGAGTGTAATCAGAACCATAAACACACATAACACATAATTAACATAAAACCACATAATTAACTGCGTTTTGTGAGGCGATGAGATAAGTGGTGCGATGGCACAAGTGTTTATTAAACAATAACACACTCAGCTCGTATAATAGCGTATTTAGTTGTAATTGAGATTAGATTAGCCATGCATTTAATAAGCAATTAGATGCGATATAACCGTAATTCATAATAATTTAATTAACATAAGTTTCTTATAATTCGAATCTCGGGATTACAAGGGATAGATACAACGAATATAAAAGAAAAAGATAATAACGAAAGTCGGAGTTGTTACATCAGTACCGCTTTTCACCCTCAAACCAACGGTCAGACCGAGCGCACGATCCGAACCCTCGAAGACATGCTTCGTACGTGCATCAAAGATTTTGGTGGTAATTGGGATACACATTTACCTTTACTTGAATTCTCGTACAATAATAGTTATCATAACAGCATTCAAATGGCTCCTTTTGAGGCACTGTATGGATGAAAATGTCAATCGCCTATTGCATGGCACGAGATCGGAGAAGCACAAATCACCGGTCCCGAGCTAATTCAAGAAATGACAGACAAAATTCTACAAATTAAAGACAATCTCTTGAAAGCTCGGAGTCGCCAAAAGAGTTATGCCGATAAACGCCGCAAGCCCCTACAGTTCGAAGTGGGATATCACGTTCTCTTAAAGGTTGCACCTTGGAAGGGAGTGATCCGTTTCGGAAAAAAAAAAGGAAAGCTAGCGCCACGATACGTGGGTCCCTTTAAGATTCTGGCAAGAATTGGCAAGGTGGCCTACCGACTCGAATTACCAGAGGAACTGAACAATGTACACCCGACTTTCCATGTCTCAAACCTCAAGAAATGCTTAGCTGAAGAAAATCTCCATGTACCTCTCGAGGATTTGCAAATAAACGAGACTCTTCACTTCGTGGAAAAGCCAGTAGAAATTATGGACCGAGAGACCAAGAAACTTTGACGCTCTCGCACTGCTATCGTGAAAGTCCGATGGGAAGGCAAACGTTGTGCCGAGTTCACTTGGGAAATGGAAAGTGATATGAAAGCTAAATATCCACATCTCTTTGTTATGACCGCTACTTAAATTTCCGGACGAAATTTCCTAAAGTAGGGGAGACTGTAACAACTCGCAAATTTCGTTTATGCCAATCGTTGTACTCCGAGATTTGATTATCGAAAAGTTTATGTTAAAATAATTGTATTTTGTCACAACTATATCACATCTAATCGCTTATTAAACGCTAACTCAAAACGCAATCACAAGTAATTGTTTTACTTCAATAGCTAGCTGTGTTGTTGTATAATAACCACTTGTGCCATCGCATCGCTTATCTCATCGCATCGCAAAACACAGTTAATTATGTGGAACTATGTTTTATGTGTCTTATGATTGTTTATGTTATGGTTGCCATTGCTAAAACACTCGCACGCTCGTGTAACTCGCTCTCTCTCAATTAAGTTATAAAATAACGCTTAACATTTCGCTAAAACGCTTAATATAACTATCTAATATGAACTGAATCGCCAAACGAACACTTAACGTGAAAATATCAAACAAAACTTAGCCAATAGGCCAAGTTCGGCCGAACTTGGTAAAACCAAGTTCGCCCGAACTTGACCAGGCATTCAGAACCCAGCTTATAAGCCAAGTTCGCCTGAACTGGCTTCTAAATCTATGAAATCCATCAAGTTCACTCGAACTTGTGACAAGTTCGCCCGAACTTGATCATTTCCAGCTCTTTCTCATCTTCTCCTATAAATACCAAGCTCCTCATTCATGCTCCCCTTGCTAACCAAGTTCGCTCAGAGCTCTCCCGATCGAATAGTTTCGTTTTCTAAGTAAGAATCAACCCGTTTTCAAGCGACAACAACGTTTTACAATGATTTTGCACAAGGTTTTACGTTCGATTTCATCAAAACTCTTCTGTTTACGAAAATCTTCATCTTTTTATACAAAACTTCGTTTTTCACTTAGATCTTAGTAAAACCCCTTTTATACATCGATTTTAACACAAATTCGGACTAAATGACGCATGTTTCGTTCACTTTGAAGTGGAACGAGGCGTTGTCAAGCAAAATCTCAGATCCGGAAGCACAAGGATGAAGTCGTCACTTTGCACAAACTGGACTAACCCGTACGAACCTTCAAGTTCGCCCGGATTAGTCCGAGTTTCTGTAAAATGGCTAAAACTCGCTCCAAAAGACCTCTTCAGCCTAGGTTTTGCTCAGTAGCCTAAGGTTGGAGGGATAGACACTCGATTTCCTCAGCAAATGATGCAAAAACGCATGAATTGGTGTCCAAAACAGTCAAGTTCGCTCGAACTTGTCACCAGAATGGTGACCAAGTTCGCCCGAACTTGCCTAAAACCTTCAACAAAATAGGCAAGTTCGCCCAAACTTGTCCTATTCTCAAGAGAAGCAGAAAAGTTCGCTCAAACTTGTATCAAACCTCCACAAATAGGGCAAGTTCGCACGAACTTGTCCGGTTTCTCAGGAAACCAGACAAGTTTGCTGGTACCACCTCCAGTAAGTCAAAACAGTCAAGTTCCGCGAACTTGTACAAAATCCAGGAGATTTGGTACAACTTTGCCCGAACGTGTCTACTGTTCCTTAAATCGTTAACTGTTTCAGCATTTCGGAAGACTGATGCACTTCTGTTCGCTTACAGGCTGATCCGGCGCTCTCCCCAACTTACCTCAGATCTTGTATCTCTCTCTAATCCCACCGACTGTGAATATACTTCAACCCCTTTACGCTTAAACGCACTTTTGGGTGTCACATATGTTCGTATATCAAAAAAATCACACTACTCAAACGCTTTTTCGCCATCCCGCTCTTATATGACTATAGGTGAAAGCTGCTGAATTGTATGTGTTACTTGATTGCTTGTATGCCACCTTAACATGATAGCTTGCTAGAGGTTGACCCGCCACCCGGCCCGGGTTGTTAAGGCTCGCACTTTTTATTTCTCATTTATTTTCTCTTTAGGATGTGGACACTTGTTCGCATGCCTCGATCAATCGCGGTTTGTTGGTTTACTTGAATCTAGTAGATACATAGTTCAAAACTCTTACGTATATCATGCGGTGTATGCTAAACTCTTTTATATCTATTATGTACGCAAACCTGTATGCTCACCTTTACTTAATTGTGTGACGATTTATTTTAACATATGTGGCAGGTTGAGGATATTTGCTACGGCTGCTTTGATTTAGGATTGCCTTTAGAAAATCATGTAATAAAATCTAGGGAAGATCGAACTTGATTTGTTTTAAGGGATATTATATTTTGTAATGATTGAACGTGAAATATTAGTTAATTGTATGGGAAGTTGACTATTTAAAATATTGCATGATTAGTTGTTATGGAATTTCTCTTGAGATAATCTGGTTAGCCTAGTGCCACGCCCTGATGTTTCCAGCATCGGTCGGGGTGTGACATGAATTACCTTGCTATTTATAGTTGAATTGGAGCTACAAGATTAATACAAGTGTCCATGAATAATCAAGGAGGTTGGATTAATGTCCGAACACTTGCCCATTGCAGAGAAAAGGTGGCAAATTCGAATGCTTAATCATCAAGAGAATTAACCAGCTACTACCACATATCTGATGATCTAGGGACCCCTTACGGACCGTAGGGGGTTTTGCCGTACGGTCCGTAAGGCCCTTGCAGGGGCATAAGTTTCAAAATTGGCAGAACAAGCCCCTGCACACGTTTCGTCACGTTTTGGCACTTCTAACACCCGTTAACCTCATTTTTAAGCTCCAATAGGACGATAAAGCATAGGGAACTTAAATATGTTCAAAAATGTTCTGGGTGTCGGTTCGTTTTGTCGTATCGTTGCAGTTTTTGGTTAATTACGACGAAAATCGTAACGATAGCGTGCATGACCTTAAATGCGTGAAGAATGATATTTTTGAATTCCAACCATCAAAATACAAGACTTCAATGATTACAAAAACTTTTGGATGTGCGTACATGTTACGGATTAGGAAATACGCGTGACGGCATAGTTTGCAGAATTTGCAAAATAGCCCCTGAAGTTGAATAAACATGTTTTTGCCATACCGAAGCCCTTGAAACTTATTTCTAAGCTATGTTAAGGGTATTTAAGGTATGTTTAGCTTAAGAACTTGTTCCAGAGTGTGCGTCGCTACGAGAATCGGTAGACTTTCATAGTTTGTCGTAAATAGTCCCTGTAATCGAATAGGCTTGTTTTTGACATACCAAACCCTTCAAGACTTATTTCTAAGTTATGTAAAGGATATTTAGGGTATGTTTATCTTATGTCACTATTCTGGAATATACGATGCGTTTAATTGATTACGTTTATGTAACAGTTTACGTGTAAATTTCCAGAATTTGTTTAAAATCTCGATTTTGAACAGGGATTGATATTGTGCCATTGTTATGGATAATTTCGCAATCCAACGAATATAACACAAGGTTTTGTTGCTTATGAAATTGTTCGGGATTTGATAACGATGACTGAAGACACAGTTGTCACGGTCTCCCCTACTTTATGAAATTTCATCCCGAAATTTCTTCGTAGGGATCCGTTTGCATAAGTTGTGTCTAACAATCGTTTTTTGTGGAATCTAGGGTTTCATCTATATAAATATAATATACCATCAAGGATCTACACATAAGGCATAACTTTATCATTTCCTAGTGGATACTTCCTCAGATAATGTAGGAAGTGGGAATGGGCTGTTACACCTGTGATGCTCATCTCCTAATAGATACTTCCTTTATTTATGCAGAAAGTGGAGATGAGGGATTCGATTTATGGTAAAACCAAATCGACCAATAGTACTGTGAGTATCCTTTAAGTGTCTAACTATTAAAATAGCAAGACCTTGTAAGGATTTGGCTCTTCTTTTCAGTGTCTTGTTAAGCATTCTGATTTAAAAGTAATACTTCAAGTGTTCCTTTAAGAATCTAATTATTAAGATAGGAAGATTCTATAAGGATTTGTGTTTCATCTCTGCAGTGGATATTCTTCAGAAGCGAAAATGAATGGATAATTCATTTTCCTCAGTGGACTCTTCGTCAGAAGTAGAGACGAAAGATTAAGATTAGATTATTCATTTCCTAGTGGATATTCTTCAGAAGTGAAAATGAATGGATAATTCATTTTCTCAGCGGTTACTTTGTCAGAACCGGAAATGAAGGATTATGAATAGATTATTCATTTCCTGGTGG
Organism: Scalesia atractyloides; assembly: GCA_947069175.1. Taxonomy (NCBI): domain Eukaryota; kingdom Viridiplantae; phylum Streptophyta; class Magnoliopsida; order Asterales; family Asteraceae; genus Scalesia; species Scalesia atractyloides. Next base: position 46,709,120 of record CAMTDV010000015.1, on the reverse strand, counting down.
ATACATCTTTAGAAGCAAAAATGAATGGATAATTTATTTTCTCAGCGGTTACTTTGTCAGAAGCGGAAAAGAAGGATTATGAATAGATTATTCATTTCCCGGTGGATACTTTTTTTGAAGCGAAAATGAATGAATGATTCATTTTCCAATGGATACTTCGTCAGAAGCGGAAATGAAGGGTTTATGAATTGATTATTCATTTCCCAGTGGAAACTTCTTTAGAAGTGAAAATGAATGGAGGATTCATTTTCCAGTGGATACTTCGTCAGAAGCGGAAATGAAGGATTTATGAATAGATTATTCATTTCCTGGTGGATACTTCTTTAGAAGCGAAAATGAATGGATGATTCATTTTCCAGTGGATACTTCGTTAGAAGCGGAAATGAAGGATTTATGAATAGATTATTCATTTCCTAGTGGATACTTCTTTAGAAGCGAAAACGAATGGATTATTCATTTCCCAGTGGATAGTTCGTTAGAAGCGGAAATGAAGGATTGTGAATAGATTATTCATTTCCCAGTGGATACTTCTTTAGAAGCGAAAATGAATGGATAATTCATTTCCCAGTTGATACTTCATTAGAAGCGGAAATGAATATAGAAAGTTTCAGTTTCTTGTTAAAATAGGACATATTGATTTAAGATAACATAAAATCCTCAAGTGATTTGGATCGCTATGTTAAGTAATACAATAAGAATACTTATATATAGGAAGTACCATCGGCGTATCCACCATGTTCTTATTGTATTACATTCGTCTCGTTATTTAATCACTCTAGATTTTATGTCATTACACTCAGCAGGACTTACTATAGTTTCTATGCATCGAATTTCATAATTATGTGTGCACCCATAATTACTTAACTTTGTTGAATAGTCCGCATAGCTTATCTTGCCAAGTGGTGGATCATGGACAGGGTCAAAGACGGATGTTTTGTTTCAACAACTGGAATAGCGTGTGCGTCTCACGTGTTATTCGATAAAGAATGTGTGTTCACAAACAAGACGAATTACGAGAGTAGTTCAATTTCGTAAAGAATGAGAACTTTGTAATTTGTTATATGGATATACATTACACGTACAAGCACATTTGTTATAATTGAAAAGTCATTACATAATAACTCAAAAGTATAAAGGAGTTTTGGATAACAAATGAAATCGAAATGTAAACTTCTAGTTGTTTAAAACTGCATCATTGTTGGCACGAGGCTCGTTAACTGCAGCATTAAGTGCACATCCCTGAACAGGGTTGTTAACAATTTGGTTTTGTGCAGCAGCAATGCGACAAGTGTTAGCCGTATGTCCAAAACGTCCATAATTTAAGCATTTTCGACAATGAACATTGACATGATAGTGGAGGTTACATTGGTTGCACAGAGGTGCAGTTTCATTGTATGGTTTCCTAGCAGGGGGTTGTGCTGGTTGGTTGGGAGCAACTTGATTGTTCTGAGTAACTACAGTGAAGTTTTGCGAAGCCTTACGCTTCTTTGACCTTTTTGAGGGTTCATTTTTAGTGTCCTTTGGTTTTTCTTGTATAGTCTCATCAGATGGTTTCTTGTCGCCTTTGCGAAAAAGTTTACCCTTTTTTATTTGAGACTCAGTCAGGGTAGCAGAGAGTTCGATATCCTGACGAACGGTGGTAGGGTTTCTACCTGTAACAATTCCTAGAACAGGGTCAGGCAGGCCATCAATGTACTTTTCAATTGCCTTGTCCAAAGGTGTAACCATCGCAGGACACAACAAACTTAGCTTCTCATATCAGTCAGTGTAGGCACGATGTTCTCCACTATCCTATTTAAGATCATGGAACTCATTCTCAAGTGCCCTTTGTTCATGACGTGGGTAGAATTCTTTCATCATGAGAGCTCGAAGCTCTTCCCACGTTTGAGACATTGCCACATTAGCACCCATGTATCTCATCACTCTGTTCCACCACGTGAGTGCTCTCTTTTGAAAAACACTCGTAGCAAACTCTACCTTGCGTTCGTTAGGGCACTGCACATCACGAAAAGTGCTTTTGATACTCTCGAACCATTGTAGGAGCCCAGTAGCTCCCTCAGATCCAAAAAACTTGAGTGGTTTGGCTGGACAAAATTGTTTATAGTTGCACTGAGCAGGTGCATTGTTGTTGTTATTGTTATTGTAAGATTGATTTAGTTGGGTCACAAGGTTCGGAAGTATAGCGGCCATTTGTTGCGCAATTAAAGCCGCCATTTCGGCGTCTTGAGCAGTGTTGCGACGAGAAGGCATTCTAAAAGAGAGAGGAAAATATGTGAGAGAGGGAATTAGATTGATAAAGGATAACCAATGATGAATAAATGTTAACAAAGTATAAGGATTGTGATCATTTGTTCGTTATTTAAAACAAACAATGACATAGTGACTAATCAAAGTAAATGGGTCTTTATAATGTATCACGAAGACATGCTTTAGCCTGTAAGTGGACACTCACCCCAATAGTTCCCAGGTAAGAGTGACTGGTCCGATAATGCGGATTTGTACGAACACTCTAGCCTTAGAAAGAAAACTCAGGGTACAAGCATTCACCGTTCCAGATTGCACGCGTTCACATTATTAAAGCCAACTTTGTCGGGATTTTGAAAACTTTGAAGGTAAAAAGCCAAAAGAGAATCATCCAAAAATAAACGATTAATTTTCAAAATCATTTAAAATTTGTGTTTTTGTTTTGGTATTCACCTAAGAATAGGTGGTAATATTGTGTTAATAATCTAAACGCAAGTAAACCCACATTAGGGTCCTAGGAAGGTTATAGACTAGGTCAAAACATTAATAATAACCTAATTCCCTATAACCATGGCTCTGATACCAATCTATAACACCCCAAATCGCGTAATACAACACACGCGGCGGAAACACTTGGAGTCACATTACAAATTGTTTCACAACACATGGTACTTAAAGTTTGTTTTATTGAATCATCGAATTACATTGTCTTAGAATAATTATTATGAGATACAATGAAAATGTATTTCAAGTTTTAAAGTTACTAAAGCCCGAGTCCATCCTATGTGTAGCATGCAGCGACAATCATCACAAAAGTAAACCTGAAACATATGTGAAAATAGGTACGTCAGCATAAAAATGCCTGTGAGTAACGTAGGTTTTTGTTGATGAGGATTCATGGCTTTGAATTGTTAAAAGAAATGTTTAACTAAAAGTAGCCAATGAACCTTTGTAAAAATGTTTTCTTTCGTAAAATCATATGAAAATAAATGATTCACAAGAATGATGCATGGTTAACTTAATAACCAAAATATGTCTTTTGTAAAAATAGTCATGTCTTTATATGAAATGTGTGATGTCTTTGTATATAAAGTATCATGTATAAATCAATGTCTTTGTGTATACCAGGTGTTATGTATAAACAATGTCTAGTGTAAACTAAGTGTTGTGTATAAACTAATATCATGTATAACAATGTTGAGTAATATCCAATGTCTTGTATAAAAATGTCATGTCTTGTCTTAGTTCAAAGTGAGTTAGATAACACTACGATATGTAATATGATAAAAGCACCTATATATAGGAAGTACCAGCGGCGTATCCACCATGCTTTTATTATATTACACACGGCTCGTTATCTAAAACACTTACCATAAACCAATCGTCTAATTGTCCTTGTTATAAATCAATCATCCTTGTATAAAACAATATCTTTGAATAAACAAAGGTTTTGTTTAAATCTAATAGTTATGTCTTATAAAAACCATTGCTTTTATTGTAAAAACATATATTAGGATTGTTGGCAGATACATTCAAGCCTTGTCGACTATCGAATAAACCCTTATAAAAACAAAAGTCTATTAATGTTCATCGGATTCTGTCATTCCCCAATGGATACTTTCAAACGTCTAGAAAGCAGGAATGGGGTGTCAAACCTATGGTACCATTACATACTACCTGTTGGCATCAATGTTAATGAATGTATCATTGTATATTCAACGCACCAATATGTCTTGAACAATGTAAGCATGTTATGGAAATGTTTAGAAACCATGTACTTGGCATACTAAGTCAATATACCAAGCAAAATGTCTTGAAATCGTGTACTAGGTATGCTAAGTCAACATACGAAGTAGAATGTATTTGAAAATCATGTACTAGTATGCTCAGTCAACATACATAGCAAGAATGTCCTTTGAAATCAATGTGTTAAATATGCTAAGTCAACATATTAAGCAAAATGCAATGGAAATCATGTACTATATGTACTATGTAATCAGAGCATGTATAATGTCATGAAAAACACAAAAGTAGTCATAGGCACAATTTGTTTCACCCTAAAACATTTATAAAACATAAAAGAGGGGACTATGTACTCACTTGGGATTGCTAAGTAACCTTGAATCAAAGATCAAACAAGCTTAAAAGTTCGAGAAATCAAGCGTGTCCTAAAATCGGATAATTGGGTAAACATCGGGACTTTAATCGGCGGATTGGATAGAATGAGGTCTTGTAAACCAAATGAGTGATGGAACTCATATGAAATGGTTTAACAAAGTCTACATTCTGATTTGAAAAGGTTCCTAAGTGCTTTTGACCCATAATGGCTCGTTAAGGTAGTTTACGCTACTTTAACGGGTCATTTGCGTAAACACGTGATCGGATGGTTAGATATGTGTTATGATAAGTCTTTAATGCTTAAACATGTTTGAAAATGTTATTTGATCAGATTACATGTCAAAATTTATGTTACATATGATTGAAGTTGATTTATTCGCAGAAAGGGCGTTTTGGTCATTATTGAGGATTATAACAACTAATTATCATAACACTAACCAAATGATATGACCATAAGGTATAACCTCGGAGGGTTGTTCTCTATATAACTATGGTCACAAATATGTGTTTGGTTGGATCCTAAGATCGACCAAATGGGTCGGATTCGAAAGTCAAAACGGTGGTCAAAACCGCTCGACAAACGATCCTAAACAAGCACTAAACTAAAAGTGACGAATTAGACATGTTTTGACATGTCTAGCTAAGTTATAAAATTGTTTTGGTATCAAAACAAAGTGTTTTGATACCCGAAAATAGTTCCGTAGTATAATGCGCATTTATCTCATTGTTGACCAAAACTTTGACTCGCCATAATAACTAGAAAACATGGTAATCAGTAGGCATGATCACTAAGGACCATAACCATCATGATTACGATCACGTTGCAAAGTTCAATTGAACTTTGTTTTGACCAATCCATGGTCAGAATTGAAAGTCAAACAAAAAGTCAAACTGTTTGATTTTTAGCTCAAATATGCTAAAAGAATTGAACAAGACATGGATGAGACACTTACTAACACTCCAGGAGAGCCTAGAACTCAGAAGATGATCACCAAATGGTTGCAACTCCAGATGAAAGAAAGAAAGGATTGAGTAAAGTTCCAAATGCTTAAATTACCTTGTCCATGAGTCATTAAGGAGGTTGGATTAGTGTCCTAACACTTGCCAATTGCAGAGAAAGGGCGGCAATTTCGAATGCTTAATCATCAAGAGAATTACCCAGCTGCTGCCACATATCTGATGATCTGGGGACCCCTTACGGATCGTACGGGGTTTTTCCTTACTGTCCGTAAGGCCCTTGCAGGGGCAAAAGTTTCAAAATTGACAGAAGAGGCCCCTTCACACGTTTCGTCACGTTTTGGCATTTCTAACAACCGTTAACCTCATTTTTAAGATCCAATAGGACGATAAAGCATAGGGAACTTGAAATATATTCAAAAATGTTCCGGGTGTTGGTTCGTTTGGTCGTACGGTTGCAGTTTTCGGTTAATTACGACGAAAATCGTAATGATCGCGTGCATGACCGTAAATGCGTGACGAACGATATTTTTGAATTCCAATCATCAAAATACAAGATTTTAATGATTAAAAAAACTTTTGGATGTGCGTACATGTTCCGGATTAAAAAATATGCGTGACGGCATAGTTTCGCAGAATTTGCAAAATAGCCCCTGAAGTTGAATAAACATATTTTTGCCATACCGAAGCCCTCGAAACAAGTTGAATAAACATGTTTTTGCCATACCGAAGCCCTCGAACTTGTCACCAGAATGGTGACCAAGTTCGCCCGAACTTGCCTAAAACCTTCAACAAATCAGGCAAGTTCGCCCAAACTTGTCCTATTTTCAAGAGAAGCAGACAAGTTCGCTCGAACTTGTATCAAACCTCAACAAATAGGGCAAGTTCGCACGAACTTGTTCGGTTTCTCAGGAAACCAGACAAGTTTGCTGGTACCACCTCCAGTAAGTCAAAACAGTCAAGTTCGCGCGAACTTGTACACAATCCAGGAGATTTGGTACAACTTTGCCCGAACGTGTCTACTGTTCCTTAAATCGTTAACTGTTTCAGCATTTCGGAAGACTGATGCACTTCTGTTCGCTTACAGGCTGATCCGGCGCTCTCCCCAACTTACCTCAGATCTCGTATCTCTCTCTAATCCCACCGACTGTGAATATACTTCAACCCCTTTACGCTTAAACGCACTTTTGGGTGTCACATATGTTCGTATATCAAAAAAATCACACTACTCAAACGCTTATTCGCCATCCCGCTCTTATATGACTATACGTGAAAGCTGCTAAATTGTATTTGTTACTTGATTGCTTGTATGCCACCTTAACATGATAGCTTGCTAGAGGTTGACCCGCCACCCGGCCCGGGGTTGTTAAGGCTCGCATTTTTTATTTCTCATTTATTTTCTCTTTAGGATGTGGACACTTGTTCGCATGCCTCGATCAATCGCGGTTTGTTGGTTTACTTGAATCTAGTAGATACATAGTTCAAAACTCTTACGTATATCATGCGGTGTATGCTAAACTCTTTTATATCTATTATGTACGCAAACCTGTATGCTCACCTTTACTTAATTGTGTGACGATTTATTTTAACATATGTGGCAGGTTGAGGATATTTGCTACGGCTGCTTTGATTTAGGATTGCCTTTAGAAAATCATGTAATAAAATCTAGGGAAGATCGAACTTGATTTGTTTTAAGGGATATTATATTTTGTAATGATTGAACATGAAATATTAGTTAATTGTATGGGAAGTTGACTATTTAAAATATTGCATGATTAGTTATTATGGAATTTCTCTTAAGATAATCTGGTTAGCCTAGTGCCACGCCCTGATGTTTCTAGCATCGGTCGGGGTGTGACATGAATTACCTTGCTATTTATAGTTGAATTGGAGCTCTAAGATTAATACAAGTGTCCATGAATAATCAAGGAGGTTGGATTAATGTCCTAACACTTGCCCATTGCAGAGAAAAGGTGGCAAATTCGAATGCTTAATCATCAAGAGAATTAACCAGCTACTGCCACATATCTGATGATCTGGGGACCCCTTACGGACCATAGGGGGTTTTGCCGTACGGTCCGTAAGGCCCTTGCAGGGGCATAAGTTTCAAATTTGGCAGAACAAGCCCCTGCACACGTTTCGTCACGTTTTGGCACTTCTAACACCCGTTAACCTCATTTTTAATCTCCAATAGGACGATAAAGCATAGGGAACTTAAAATATGTTCAAAAATGTTCTGGGTGTTGGTTCGTTTTGTCGTATGGTTGCAGTTTAATTACGACGAAAATCGTAACGATCGCGTGCATGACCTTAAATGCGTTAAGAATGATATTTTTGAATTCCAATCATCAAAATACAAGACTTTAATGATAACAAAAACTTTTGGATGTGCGTACATGTTATGGATTAGGAAATACGCGTGACGGCATAGTTTTGCAGAATTTGCAAAATAGCCCCTGAAGTTAAATAAACATGTTTTTGCCATACCGAAGCCCTTGAAACTTATTTCTAAGCTATGTTAAGGGTATTTAAAGTATGTTTAGCTTATGAAATTGTTCCAGAGTGTGCGTCGCTACGAGAATCGGCAGACTTTCATAGTTTGTCGTAAATAGTCCCTGTAATCGAATAGGCTTGTTTTTGACATAGCAAACCCTTCAAAACTTATTTCTAAGTTATGTAAAGGATATTTAGGGTATGTTTATCTTATGTCACTATTCTGGAATAAACGATGCGTTTAATTGATTACGTTTATATAACAGTTTACGTGTAAATTTCCAGAATTTGTTTAAAATCTCGATTTTGAACAGGGATTGATATTGTGCCATTGTTATGGATAATTTCACAATCCAACGAATATAACACAAGGTTTTGTTGCTTATGAAATTGTTCGGGATTTGATAACGACGACTGAAGACACAGTTGTCACAGTCTCCCCTACTTTATGAAATTTCATCCCGAAATTTATTCGTAGGGATCCGTTTGCATAAGTTGTGTCAAACAATTGTTTTGTGCGGAATCTAGGGTTTCATCTATATACATATAATATCCCATCAAGGATCTACACATAAGGCATAACTTTATCATTTCCTAGTGGATACTTCCTCAGATAATGTAGGAAGTGGGAATGGGCTGTTACACCTGTGATGCTCATCTCCTAATAGATACTTCCTTCATTTGTGCGGAAAGTGGAGATGAGGGATTCAATTTATGGTAAAACCAAATCGACCAATAGTACTGTGAGTATCCTTTAAGTGTCTAACTATTAAAATAGCAAGACCTTGTTTGGCTCTTCTTTTCAGTGTCTTGTTAAGCATTCTGATTTAAAAGTAATACTTCAAGTGTTCCTTTAAGAATCTAATTATTAAGATAGGAAGATTCTATAAGGATTTGTGTTTCATCTCTGCAGTGGAATTCTTCAGAAGCAAAAATAAATGGATGATTCATTTTCCTTAATGGATTCTTCGTCAGAAGTGGAGATGAAAGATTAAGATTAGATTATTCATTTCCCAGTGGATGCTTCGTCAGAAGCGGAAATGAAGGATTTTTGAATATATTATTCATTTCCTAGTGGATACTTCTTTAGAGGCGAAAATGAATGGATAATTCATTTCCTAGTGGATACTTCATTAGAAGCGGAAATGAATATAGATAGTTTTAGTTTCTTGTTTCAAATAGCACATATTGATTTAAGGTAACATAAAATCCTCAAGTGATTTGGATAACCCTACGTTAAGTAATACAATAAGAACACTTAGATATAGGAAGTACCATCGGCGTATCCACCATGTTTTTATTGTATGACTTTTTCGTGAAAAAACCGAATCACCATATCAATAAAACTATGTTTGAAAGCTGATAAATAACAAAACGGCTTTCATAAACGAATGAATTTTTATTTAATCAATTATTAACGCGTTTTTGTCTAAATATGGAAAGTGGGCGTTAACTAACGAAACTCTGAATGATATTTTTCAAGAAAAATAGAATCCCTGTATTAATAAAACTGAGTTGGAAGCCGAGGATTGCAGAAACTGCTAACAGAAACGACCAGATATTTGATTTAATGAATTATTTATGAGTTTCGTCTAAATATGAAAAGAGGGAGAAAATAAACGAAACTCAGAATGAATTTTTAATGGAAAATCGAACCCTTTTATCAATAAAACTGAGTTTGGAACTTCAGAAAGAAACTGCTGACAAAAACGACCAGATATTTGATTTAATGAATTATCTACGCGTTTCGTCTAACTATGGAAAGTGGGCGAAAACAAACAAAATTCGGAATGAGGTTTTCGTGCAAAATTGAATCCCTTTATCATAAAATGTAGTTTGGAAGCTCAGAAATAAAGAAACTGCTGACAAGAATGACAAGATATTTTATTTAATCAATTATTCACACGTTGTCTTAATATGAAAAATGGGTGAAATTTAACGAAACTCGGAATGAATTTTTCATGAAAAACCGAATCAATGTATAAATAAAATTGTGTTTGAAAGCTGATAAATATAGAAACATCTGACATAAACTTCCAGATATTTATTTAATCAACTATTAACGCATTTTCATCTAAATATGGAAAGTGGGCGAAAACTAACGAAACTCCGAATGATATTTTCAAAAGAAAAAGAATCCCTGTATTAATAAAACGTACTTTGGAAGCCGAGAAATGAAGAAACTATAGACATAAATGACCAGATATTTGATTTAATGAATTATTTACGCGTTTCGTCTAAATATAGAATGCGGGCAAAAACAAACGAAACTCGGAATGAATTCTTCATGGAAAATCGAATCCTTTTATCAATAAAACTGAGTTTAAAACCTCAAGAAATACAGAAATTGATGACAAAAACGACAAGATATTTGATTTAGTAAATTATCTTTGCATTTCATCTAAATATGGAAAGTGGGCGAAAACAAAGGAAACTCGGAATGAATTTTTCATGGAAAATCGAATCCTTTTATCAATAAAACTGAGTTTGGAACCTCAAGAAAAACAGAAATTGCTGACTAAAACTACCAGATATTTGATTGAATTAATTATCTACGCGTTTCGTCTAAATATGGAAAATGGGCAAAAACAAACCAAACTCGGAAGGATTTTTTCATGGAAAATCGAATCCGTTTATGAGTAAAACTGAGTTTGGAACCTGAGAAATACAGAAACTGCTGAAAAAAGACCGGATATTTGATTTAATGAATTATCTATGCGTTTCGTCTAAATATGGGAAGCGGGCGAAAACAAACGAAATTCGGAATGATGTTTTCGTGCAAAATCGAGTCCCTTTATCATAAAACTGAGTTTGGAAAAGTGGACGAAATTTAACGACAAGGTATTTCATTTAATCAATTATTCACACGTTTTGGTCTAAATATGAAAAGTGGGCGAAATTTAACCAAACTGAGAAATACAGAAACTGCTGACAGAAACGATCAGATATTTGGTTTAATGAATTATTTACGAGTTTCGTCTAAATATTGAAAGTGGGTGAAAACAAACGAAACTCGGAATGAAATTTTCATGGAAAATCGAATCCTTTTACAAATAAAATTGAGTTTTGAACCTGAGAAATACATAAACTGCTGACAAAAACTATCAGGTATTTGATTTAATGAATTATTTACGCGTTTCGTCTAAATATGAAAAGTGGGCGAAAACAAACGAATTCGAAATAAGGTTTTCGTGCAAAATCGAATCCCTTTATCATAAAACTGAGTTTAGCAGCTGAGAAATAAAGAAACTGCTAACAAAAATGATAAGATATTTCCTTTAATCAATTATTCACACGTTTTCGTCTAAACATGAAAATTGGGCGGAATTTCACTCGGAATGAATTTTTCGTGAAAAACCGAATCACTGTATCAATAAATGTGAGTTTGGAAGCTGATAAATACAGAAATTGCCGACAAAAATGACAATATATTTCATTTAATCAATTATTCACACGTTATGGGCGAAATTTAACGAAACTTAGAATTAATTTTTTGTGAAAAACCGAATCAATGTATCAATAAAATTGTGTTTGGAAGCTCATAAATATAGAAACGTCTGACATAAACTTCAAGATATTTATTTAATCAACTATTAACGCATTTTCGTCTAAATATGGAAAGTGGGTTAAAACTAACGAAACTCCGAATGATACTTTCAAAAAAATAGAATCCCTGTATTAATAAAACTTAGTTTAGAAGCCGAGAAATGAAGAAACTATAGACTGAAACGACCAGATATTTGATTTAATGAATTATTTACGAGTTTCATCTAAATATGGAAAGTGGGCGAAAACAAACGAAACCCGGAATTAATTTTTCATGGAAAATCAAATCTTTTTATCAATATAACTGTGTTTGGAACCTGAGAAATACAGAAACTGATGACAAAAAGAACCAGATATTTGATTTAAATGAATTATCTACGCGTTTCGTCTAAATATGGAAAGTGGGTGAAAACAAATGAAACTTGTAACGAATTTTTCATGGAAAATCGAATCCTTTTATGAATAAACTGAGTTTGGAACCTGAGAAATACAGAAACTGCTGAAAAAAAAGACCAGATATTTGATTTAATGAATGATCTACGCGTTTCGTCTAAATATGGAAAGTGGGCGAAAACAATCGAAATTCGGAATGATGTTTTCGTTCAAAATCGAATCCCTTTATCATAAAACTGAGTTTTGAAAAGTGGGCAAAATTTAACGACAAGGTATTTCATTTAATCAATTATTCCCACGTTTTGGTATAAAAATGAAAAGTAGGCGAAATTTAACGAAACTCGGAATGAATTTTTCGTGAAAAACCGAATCAGTGTATAAAACTGTGGTTGGAAGCTTATAAATAAAGAAACGTCTGACATAAAATACCAGATATACATTTACAAACTATTAACGCATTTTCGTCTAAATATGGAAAGTGGGTGAAAAAAACGAAACCCGAATGATATTTTCAAGAAAATTAGAATCCGTGTATTAATAAAACTGAGTTTGTAAGTTGAGAAAAGCAGAAACTGCTGAGAGAAACAACCAGATATTTGATTTAATGATTTATTTACGCATTTTATCTAAATATGGAAAGTGGGCGAAAACAAACGAAACTCGGAATGAATTTTTCATGAAAAATCAAATATTTTTATCAATAAAACTGAGTTTGGAACACGAGAAATACAGAAACTGCTAACTAAAACGACCAGATATTTGATTTAATGAATTATCTACGCGTTTCGTCTATATATGGAAAGTGGGCGAAAACAAAAGAAACTCGGAATAAATTTTTCATGGAAAATCGAATCTTTTATCAATAAAACTGAGTTTGGAACCTGAGAACAGAAACTGCTGACAAAAACGACCAGATATTTGATTTAATGAATTATCTACGCGTTTCGTCTAAATATGGTAAGTGGGCGAAAATACACGAAATTTGGAATAAGGTTTACGTGGAAAATCGAATCCCTTTATCATAAAACTGAGTTTGGAAGCTGAGAAATAAAGAAACTGTTGACAAAAATGACTAGATATTTCATTTAATCAATTATTCACACGTTTTTGTCTAAAAATAGAAATTGGGTGGAATTTAACGAAACTCGCAATGAATTTTTCGTGAAAAACCGAATCACTGTATCAATAAAACTATAAAACTGTGTTTGGAAGCTGATAAATACATAAACTGCTGACAAAAATGACAAGATATTTCATTTAATCAATTATTCACACGTTTTCGTCTTAATATGAAAAATGGGCGAAATTTAATGAAACTCGGAATGAATTTTTCGTGCAAAACCAAATCAGTGTATCAATAGAATTGTGTTTGGAAGCTGATAAATATAGAAACTTCTGACATATACTTCCAGATATTTATTTAATCAACTATTAACGCATTTTCGTCTAAATATGGAAAGTGGGCAAAAACAAACGAAACCCCGAATGATATTTTCAAGAAAAATAGAATCCGTGTATTAATAATACTGAGTTTGTAAGATGAGAAGTGCAGAAACTGCTGACAGAAACAACCAGATATTTGATTTAATGAATTATTTACGCGTTTCGTCTAAATATGGAAAGTGGGCGAAAACAAACAAAACTCGGAATGAATTTTTCATGGAAAATCGAATCCGTTTATCAATAAAACTGAGTTTGGAACCTGAGAAATACAGAAACTGCTGACAAAAACGACCAGATATTTGATTTAATGAAGTATCTACGCGTTACTTCTAAATATGGAAAGTGGGCGAAAACAAACGAAACTCTGAATGAATTTTTCATGGAAAATCGAATCCTTTTATCAATAAAACTGAGTTTGAACCTCAGAAATACAGAAACTGCTGAAAAAAAGACAAAGATATTTGATTTCAGGAATTATCTACGCGTTTCGTCTAAATATGGAAAGTGGGCGAAAACAAACTAAATTTGGAATAAGGTTTTCGTGGAAAATCGAATTGCTTTATCATAAAACTGAATTTGGAAGCTAAGAAATAAAGAAACTCCTGACAAAAATAACAAGATATTTCATTTAATCATTTATTCACACGTTTTCATCTAAAAATAAAAATTGGGCGGAATTTAACGAAACTCGAAATAAGTTTTTCGTGAAAAAACCGAATCACTGTATCAATAAGACTTTAAAACTGTGTTTGGAAGCTGATAAATACATAAATTGTTGACCAAAATGACAAGATATTTCATTTAATCAATTATTAAAACGTTTTCATCTTAATATGAAACATGGGTGAAATTTAACGAAACTCGGAATGAATTTTACGTGAAAAACCGAATCAATGTATCAATAAAATTGTGTTTGGAAGCTCATAAATATAAAATCGTCTGACAGAAGATATTTATTTAATCAACGATTAACGCATTTTCGTCTAAATATGGAAAGTGGGAGAATACAAACGAAACCCCGAATGATATTTTAAAGAAAAATAGAATCCGTGTATTAATAAAACTGAGTTTGTAAGCTGAGAAATGCAGATCTTGCTGACAGAAACAACCAGATATTTGATTTAATGAATTATTTACGCGTCTAAATATGGAAAGTTGGCGAAAACAAACGAAACTAAGAATGAATTTTTCATGGAAAATCGAATCCTTTTATCAATAAAACTGAGTTTGAAACCTGAGAAATACAGAAACTGCTGACAAAAACGACCAGATATTTGATTTAATGAATTATCTACGCGTTTGTCTAAATATGGAAAGTGGGCGAAAACAAACGAAACTCGGAATGAATTTTTCATGGAAAATCAAATCCTTTTATCAATAAAACTGAGTTTTGAACCTGAGAAATACAGAAACTGCTGACAAAAATGACCAGATATTTGATTTAAAGAATTATCTACGCGTTTTGTCTAAATATGGAAAGTGGGCGAAAACAAACGAAACTCGGAATGAATTTTTCATGGAAAATCGAATCCTTTTATCAATAAAACTTAGGTTGGAACCTCAAGAAATACAGAAATTGCTGACAAAAACGACCAGATATTTGATTTAATTAATTATCTACGCATTTCGTCTAAATATGGAAAATGGGCGAAAACAAACGAAACTCGGAAGGATTTTTTCATGGAAAATCGAATCCTTTTATAAGTAAAACTGAGTTTGGAACCTGAGAAATAAAGAAACTGCTGACAAAAATACCAGATATTTGATTTAATGAATTATCTATGCGTTTCGTCTAAATATGGAAAGTGTTATTCACACGTTTTTGTCTTAATATGAAAATGGGCGAAATTTAACGAAACTCGGAATGAATTTTTGGTGCAAAATCGAATCAATGTATCAATAAAATTGTGTTAGAAAGCTCATAAATATAGAAACGTCTGACATAAACTTCCATATATTTATTTAATCTACTATTAACGCATTTTCGTCAAAATATTGAAAGTGGCAACAAATGAAACTTCGAATGATATTTTCAAAAAAATAGAATCCCTGTATTAATAAAACTTAGTTTAGAAGCCGAGAAATGAAGAAACTCCCAACATAAACAACCAGATATTTAATTTAATGAATTATTTACGTATTTCATCTAAATATGGAAAGTGGGCGAAAACAAACGAAACTCGGATTGAATTTTTCATTGAAAATCGAATCCTTTTATCAATAAAACTGAGCTTGAAACCTCAAGAAATACAGAAATTGTTGACAAAAACGACCAGATATTTGATTTAATTAATTATCTACGCGTTTCGTCTAAATATGGAAAATGGGCGAAAACAAAGGAAACTCGGAAGGATTTTTTCATGGAAAATCGAATCCTTTGATGAGTAAAACTGAGTTTGGAACCTGAGAAATACAGAAACTGCTGACAAAAATGACCAGATATTTGATCTAATGAGTTATCTATGCGTTTCGTCTAAATATGGAAAGTGTTATTCACACGTTTTTGTCTTAATATGAAAAATGGGCGAAATTTATCGAAACTCGGAATGAATTTTTCGTGCAAAACCGAATCAATGTATCAATAAAATTGTGTTTGGAAGCTCATAAATATAGAAACGTCTGACATAAACTTCGAGATATCTATTTAATCAACTATTAACGCATTTTCGTCTAAATATGGAAAGTGGACGAAAACAAACAAAACTTCGAAGGATATTTTCAAAAAAATAGAATCCCTGTATTAATAAAACTTAGTTTAGAAGCCGAGAAATGAAGAAACTCCGAACGAAAACGACCAGATATTTAATTTAATTAATTATTTACGCATTTCATCTAAATATGGAAAGTGGGCGAAAACAAATGAAACTCTGAATGAATTTTTCATGGAAAATCGAATCCTTTTATCAATAAAACTGAGTTTGGAACCTCAAGAAATACAGAAATTGTTGACAAAACGACCAGATATTTGATTTAATTAATTATCTACGCGTTTCGTCTAAATATGGAAAATGGGTGAAAACAAACGAAACTCGGAAGGATTTTTTCATGGAAAATCGAATCCTTATAAGAGTAAAACTGAGTTTGGAACCTGAGAAATACAGAAACTGCTGACAAAAATGACCAGATATTTGATTTAAAGAATTATCTAAGCGTTTCGTCTAAATATGGAAAGTGTTATTCACACGTTTTTTGTCTTCATATGAAAAATGGGCGAAATCTATCGAAACTCGGAATGAATTTTTCGTGCAAAACCGAATCAATGTATCAATAAAATTGTGTTTGGAAGCTCATAAATATAGAAACAAATCCCTGTTTTAAATAAAACTTAGTTTAGAAGCCAAGAAATGAAGAAACTCCGAACAGAAACGACCAGATTTTTAATTAATTAATTTTTAAGTATTTCATTAAATAAGGAAATGGCCGAAAACAAATGAAACTCGGAATGAATTTTTAAAGAAAATCGAATCCTTTTATAATAAAAACTGACTAAAACCTCAAGAAATACAGAAATTCTGAAAAAACAAATATTTTTTTAATTTAAATTTTATTTCCTAAAAATAGAAAAGGGGAAAAAAAAGAAAAAAGGGTTTTTTAGAAAATCGAATCTTTAAATTTAAAAAAATTTTTAATGGAAATAAAAAAGTGCAAAAATGCAAATTTATTTTAAAAAATTTTATCTTTCAAAATTGGGAAATTATTAAAACGTTTTTTTCTTTAAAAATGGGGAAATTTTTCAAACCCGGGAAAAAAATTTTTTGGCAAAACCCAATCAATTTTAAAAAAAATTTTTTGAACCTAAAAAAAAAATTGAATAAATTCAAAAATTTTATTTAAAAACAAAAACGATTCTCTAAAAAATGAAAGTGGAAAAACAAAAAAACTTCAAAGAATTTTAAAAAAAAAAAAGTATTTTTAAAATTGTTAAAAACAGAAAGAAGAAACGTGAAAAAAACGAAAATATTTAAATTTTAAATTTTAATTTTCCCCTTTTCAAAAATATGGAAAAATCAAAAAAAAAAACCAAAATTTTTTAAAAGGGGAAAGAATTTTTTTCAAAAAATTTTAAAAAAATACAAAATTTTGACCCATATTTATTTTAAATTTTATTACCCAAAAAAAAAGGGCGAAAACCGAAAATAAAAGTTTTTTATAAAAGAATTTTTATATAAAATAGTTTTGGAACCAAAAAAAAAACTGTGAAAATGAAAATTTTATTTAAAAAAAAGGTTGTTAAATAGAAAGTTATTCAATTTTTCTTAAAAAAAAGGGGGGAAATTTTGAAAAATAAATGAATTTTTTTGGCAAAAAAATAAAAGAAAATAAAATTTTTTGAAGAAAAAATTTGAAAATTTTTTAAAATTGAAAATTTTTTTAAAAACTAAAGAATTTTCCCAAAAAAGGGGAAAAAAAAAAAATTTGAAGTTTTAAAAAAAAAAAAATCCCCCGATAATAAAATTTTAAACCAGAAAAAAATGTGAACAGAAACACAGAATTTAATTTTTTAAATTTTTTCCCCTTATAAAAAAGTGGGGAAAAAAAAGGAAACCAAAATTTTTTATTGAAAAACGAAATTTTTTTTTTAAAAAAATGATTTTGAACTAAAAAATCGAATTCAAAAAAACACCGATATTATTTTAAAAAATTTTCTAAGCTTTCGTCTAAATAGGAAAAGGGGAAAAAAACGAAACCAGAAGATTTTTTTTTGAAAAAAAATTTTTTATATAAACTTTTGGGAACCCGAGAAAAAAAAACTGGACAAAAAGAAAAGATATTTATTTAAAGAATTATTATGCTTTCTCTAAAAATGGAAAGTGATTAAAAAGTTTTTTTTTATGAAAAGGGCGAAAATTTATAACTGGGAAAATTTTTTTTGCAAAAAATAAGAAAAATAAAAGTTTGGAATATAAAAAATTTAAAATCGACAAAATTTTAAGAAAATTTTTAAAAAATTCGAAGCAAAATGGAAGGAAAAAAAAAAAAACTTTTAAAAATTTTTAAAAAAAAAACCCCGTTTAATAAAACTTTTTTTGAACCAGAAATGAAGAAAGGGAAAAAAACCAAAAATTAAAATTTTAAATTAAATTTTTACCATTTATCTAAATTGGAAAAAGGGGAAAAAAAGGAAACTCGGAATGAATTTTTTAAAGGAAAAACGAATCCTTTTACATAAAATGGTTTTAAAACTCAAGAAAAAAAGAAAACGACAAAAACAAGATATTTATTTAATTTAAATTTTCACCCTTTTTTCTAAATTGGAAAATGGGCAAAAAAAACAAACTGAAGGGTTTTTTTTATAAAAATGAAACCTTTTATATAAAATAGTTGGGAAACCGAGAAATAAGAAATGCTGAAAAAAAGCCCGATATTTATTAAAAATTTTATCTAGCTTTCTCTAAATGGAAATGTTTTTCACCGTTTGTTTAAAAAGAAAAAAAGGGGGAAATTTTTCAAAATAATGAAATTTTTTTGAAAACCAATAATGAAAATAAAATTTGGGGAATATAAAAATTAAAAAATAATAATTGTTTTATTTAAAAAATAAACACGAAAATGGAAAAAGGGGAAAAAAAAAAAAACTTAATGATTTTTTAAAAAAAAAAAACCCTGATTTTAAAAAATTTTTTTGAACCCAAAAATGAAGAAATGTGAAAAAAGACCCGTTTTTTTAATTTAATTTTTTACGCATTCTCTAAAAATGGAAAATGGGAAAAAAAAGGAAAAAAATCGGGAAAGAATTTTTTGAAATAATCCTTTTTATAAAAAATTTTGGTAAGAAAAAAAAAAAAATTATAAAAAACGACCCAAAAATTATTTAAATTTAAATCTAACCTTTTCTAAAATAAAAATTTGGGCAAAAAAAAAAACCAAGGATTTTTTTTGAAAAGAATTTTATGATAAACTGGTTTTAAGGAAAAAGAAACTGTGACAAAAAGAAAAGAATTTTATTAATAATTTTTTTTTCGCTAAATATAAATTTTTTTAAGTTTTTTTTTAAAAGAAAATGGGGAAATTTTTGAAACCGAATAATTTTTCAAAAACCCAAAAATTTTAAAATTTTTTTAAGTCATAAATTAGAAAACGACATAAAATTGAAATTTTTTTAAAAACAAAACCTTTTTTTCCTAAAAAATTGGGAATGGCAAAAAAAACAAAAATTTTTTTAATGAAAATTTTTAAAAAAAATTGAATCCCCAAAAAAAAACTAGTTTTTAAAGCCAAAATAAGAAAAGGGAAAAAAAAAATATTTAAAATTTTAAATTTAAATTTTTTAGCTTTTCTAAAAAGGAAAGTGGGAAAAAAAAAGGTCGGGAAAAATTTTTATGGAAAAACGAATTTTTTTCAAAAAAATGGTTGAAATAAAAAAACGAAATTTTGAAAAAAAAGTTTTTTTTAAAAATTTTCCTTTTTAAATAAAATGGGGGAAAACAAACAAACCAAAAAATTTTTTAAAAATCGAACTTTTTTGGGAAAAAGAGTTTTGGAATAAAAACAAAACTGCTGAAAAAAATGACCAAATATTTGATTTAAAATTTTTTATGGCGTTTAAAATGGAAAGGACAACTTTTTTTTAATATTAAAAAACGAATTTTCAAACTTAATGAATTTTTTTGGGGAAAAAACAAGAAAAAAAAATTTTTTGGAACCCTAAATTAAAAAACTGAAAAAAACTTCAAGATATTATTAAACAATAAAACGCATTTTTTTAAATTAAAATTCAAAAAAAACCAAAATTGAAAATTTTAAAAAAAAAAAGAATTTTTAAAGAATATTTTAACCAGAAAAAAAAGGAACAGAAACGACCGAATTTTAATTTTAAAATTTTTTTACCATTTATTAAAAATAAATGGGGCCCAAAATAGAATAATTTTATAAAAAGAATTTTTTTCAAAAACTGGTTTGGAATTAAAAATGAAAATTTTCAAAAAAGAAATTTTGAAATTTAATTAAATTGTTTGAAAAGGGGGAAAAAAACAAAACCGAAAATTTTTTTGAACTTGAAAGAATTTTTGGTGGAAAATCAAATCCTTTATCATAAAACTGAGTTTGGAAGCTGAGAAATAAGAAACTGCTGACAAAAATGACAATTATTTCATTAATCATTATTCAAATGTTTTCGTCTAACAATAAAAATTGGGCCCAAAATTAACGAAACTCGAAATGAATTTTTCATGAAAAAACGAATAATTATCAATAAAACTATAAAACTTTGTTTGGAACTAAAATACAAAATCTGACATAAATGAAGATATTTCATTTAATCAATTATTCACACTTTTCGTCTTAATATGGAAAATGGGCGAAAAAAAACGAAACTCGGAATGAATTTTCTGCAAAACCGAATCATGTATTAATAAAATGAGTTTGAACTGAAAATAAGAAACTTGACAAAACAGATATTTTTTAATCAATATTACGCATTTTCTAAATAAGAAAGTGGGCGAAAACAACGAAACCGATGAATTTAAAAAATGAATCTGTATAATAAACTGATTTGAACCAAATGCAAAAACGACAAAACAACCATATATTTGATTTAATGAATTATTTCGCTTTGTCTAAATAGAAAGGGGCGAAAACAAACGAAACTCGAATAATTTTCATGGAAAATCGAATCCTTTATCATAAAACTGATTGGAACGAGAAATAAAAACTACTGACAAAAGACCAATATTATTTAATGAATTATTACGGTTTGTTAATAGAAATGGGCGAAATAATTGAATAAGTTTTGTGAAAACCGATCCTTATCATAAAATGGTTTGGAGCTAAAATAAGAACCTACAAAATAGATATTTATTTAATCAATTAACACATTTCGTCTAAAAATAAAAATTAGGGGAATTAACAAACTCGATATTTTCAAAACGAATCCTGATATAAAATATAAAATTGTTGAAGCGAAAATGAAAACTGCGACAAAAACAATATTTATTTAATAATTATTACGTTTCTTAATATAAAAGTGAAAACGAAACTCGATGAATTTTTCGTGAAACGATCATTATCAATAAAATGGTTTGAACATAAAGAAACACAAAATCAGATATTTATTTAATAATATTACGCTTTCGTCTAATATGAAAATGGGCAAAAACAAACAAACCTGAAGATTTTCAAAAATGAATCCTTTTAATAAATGATTTGAACTGAGAATCAGAACTGCTGAACAAAAATGACCAGATATTTGATTTAATGAATTATCTATGCGTTTCGTCTAAATATGGAAAGTGTTATTCACAACGTTTTTGTCTTAATATGAAAATGGCGAAATTTATCGAAACTCGGAATGAATTTTTCGTGCAAAACCGAATCAATGTATAAATAAAATTGTGTTTGGAAGCTCATAAATATAGAAACATTCTGACATAAACTTCAAGATATTTATTTAAACAACTATTAACGCATTTTCGTCTAAATATGGAAAGTGGGCAAAAACAAACAAACCTCGAATGATATTTCAAAAAAAATAGAATCCGTGTATTAATAAAACTGAGTTTGTAAGCTGAGAAATGCAGAAACTGCTGACAGAAACAACCAGATATTTGATTTAATAATTATTTACGCGTTTCATCTAAATATGGAAAGTGGGCGAAAACAAACGAAACTCGGAATGAATTTTTCATGGAAAATCGAATCCTTTTATCAATAAAACTGAGTTTGGAACCTGAGAAATACAGAAACTGCTGACAAAAACGACCAGATATTTGATTTAATGAATTATCTACGGTTTCGTCTAAATATGGAAAGTGGGCGAAAACAAATGAAATTTGGAAAGGAATTTTTGGTGGAAAATCGAATCCCTTTATCATAAAACTGAGTTTGGAAGCTGAGAAATAAAGAAACTAGCTGACAAAAATGACAAGATATTTCATTTAATCATTATCACAGTTTTCGTCTAAATAAAAATTCATTAAAGAACTCGAATGAATTTTTCTAAACGAATACTTATCAATAAAACTATAAAACTTGTTTGAAGCTATAAATACATAAACTGCTGACAAAATGACAAGATATTTCATTATCATTTATTCACACGTTTTCGTCTTAATATGAAAATGGGCTGAAATTTACGAAACTCGGAATGAATTTTTCGTGCAAAACCGAATCAATGTATCAATAAAATTGTGTTTGGAAGCTGATAAATATAGAAACGCTGACATAAACTTTCCAGATATTTATTTAATCAACTATTAACGCATTTTCGTCTAAATATGGAAAGTGGGCGAAAACAAACGAAACCCGAATGATATTTCAAAAAAATAGAATCCGTGTATTAATAAAACTGAGTTTGTAAGCTGAGAAATGCAGAAATCTGACAGAAACAACCAATATTTGATTTAATGAATTATTTACGCATTTCATCTAAATATGGAAAGTGGGCGAAAACAAACGAAACTCGGAATGAATTTTTCATGGAAAATCGAATCCTTTATCAATAAAACTGAGTTTGGGAACCTGAGAAATACAGAAACTGCTGACAAAAACGACCAGATATTTGATTTAATGAATTATCTACGCGTTTCGTTAAATATGGAAAGTGGGCGAAAACAAATGAAACTTGGAAGAAGTTTTGGTGGAAAACCAATCCCTTTATCATAAAACTGAGTTTGGAAGCTGAGAAATAAAGAAACTGCTGACAAAAATGACAAGATATTTCATTTATCAATTATACACACGTTTTCGTCTAAAATAAAAATTAGGCGAATTTAACGAAACTCGAATGAATTTTTCTGAAAACCGAATACTATTCAATAAAACTATAAAACTTGTTTGGAAGCTGATAAATACATAAACTGCTGACAAAAATGACAAGATATTTCATTAATCAATTATTCACACGTTTTCGTCTTAATATGAAATAGGGTGAAATTTAACGAAACTCGGAATGAATTTTTCGTGCAAAACGAATCAATGTATCAATAAAATTGTGTTTGGAAGCTGATAAATATAGAAACGCCTGACATAAACTTCAGATATTTATTTAATCAACTATTAACGCATTTTCGTCTAAATATGGAAAGTGGGCGAAAACAAACGAAACCCGAATGATATTTCAAGAAAAATAGAATCCTGTATTAATAAAACTGAGTTTGTAAGCTGAGAAATGCAGAAACTGACAGAAACAACCAGATATTTGATTTAATGAATTATTTACGCGTTTCATCTAAATATGGAAAGTGGGCGAAAACAAACGAAACTCGGAATGAATTTTTCATGGAAAATCGAATCCTTTTATCAATAAACTGAGTTTGGAACCTGAGAAATACTGAAACTACTGACAAAAACGACCAGATATTTGATTTAATGAATTATCTACGTGTTTCGTTTAAATATGGAAAGTGTGCGAAGACAAACGAAATTTGGAATAAGGTTTTGGTGGAAATCGAATCCCTGAGTTTGGAAGCTGAGAAATAAAGAACTACTAACAAAAATGACAAGATATTTCATTTAATCAATTATTCACACGTTTTCGTCTAAAAATAAAAATTGGGCGGAATTTAACGAAACTCGGAATGAATTTTTCTGAGACACCGAATCACTGTATCAATAAAACTATAAAACTATGTTTGGAAGCTGATAAATACATAAACTACTAACAAAAATGACAAGATATTTTATTTAATCAATTATTCACACGTTTTCGACTTAATATGAAAAATGGCTGAAATTTACTAAAACTCCGAATGAATTTTTGGTGCAAAACCGAATCAATTATCAATAAAATTGTGTTTGGAAGCTAATAAATATAGAAACGTTATTTATTAATCAACTATTAACGCATTTTCGTCTAAATATGGAAAGTTGGCGAAAACAAACGAAACCCCGAATGATATTTCCAAGAAAAATAGAATCCGTGTATTAATAAAACAGAATTTGTAAGCTGGTAAATGCAGAAACTGCTGACAGAAACAACCAGATATTTGATTTAATGAATTATTTATGCATTTCATCTAAATATGAAAGTGGGCGAAAACAAACGAAACTCGGAATGAATTTTTCATGGAAAATCGAATCCTTTTATCAATAAATCTGAGTTTGGAACCTGAGAAATACAGAAACTGCTGACAAAAACGACAAGATATTTGATTTAATGAATTATCTACGCGTTTCGTCTAAATATGGAAAGTGGGCGAAAACAAACAAAACTCTGAATGAATTTTTCATAGAAAATCGAATCATTTTATCAATAAAACTGAGTTTGGAACCTGTGAAATACATAAACTGCCGACAAAAACGACCAGATATTTGATTTAATGAATTATCTATGCGTTTCGTTTAAATATGGAAAGTAAGCAAAACGAACGAAAAAATTGGAATAAGGTTTTAGTGGAAAATCGAATCCCTTTATCATAAAACTGAGTTTGAAAGCTGATAAATAAAGAAACTCCTGACAAAAATGACAAGATATCTCATTTAATCAATTAATCACACGTTTTCGTCTAAAAATAAAAATTGGGCGGAATTTAATGAAACTTGGAATAAATTTTTTGTGAAAAACCGAATCACTGTATCAATAAAACTATAAAATTGTGTCTGGAAGCTGATAAATACATAAACTGCTGACAAAAATGACAAGATATTTCATTTAATCAATTATTCACACGTTTTCGTCTTAATATGAAAAATTGGCGAAATTTAACGAAACTTGGAATGAATTTTTCGTGGAAAACCAAATCAATGTATCAATAAAATTGTGTTTGTAAGCTGATAAATATAGAAACGTCTGACATAGACTTCCAGATATTTGTTTAATCCACTATTAACGCATTTTCGTCTAAATATAAAAGGTGGGCGAAAACAAACGAAACTCCGAATGATATTTTCAAAAAAATTGAATCCCTGTATTAATAAAACTTAGTTTAGAAGTCGAGAAATGAAGAAACTCCTGACAGAAATAACCAGATATTTGATTTAATGAATTATTTACGCATTTCATCTACATATGGAAAGTGGGCGAAAACAAAGGAAACTCGGAATGAATTTTTCATGGAAAATCGAATCCTTTTATCAATAAAACTGAGTTTGTAACCTGAAGAAATACAGAAATTACTGACAAAAACGACCAGATATTTGATTTAATTAATTATCTACGCGTTTCGTCTAAATATAGAAAATGGGCGAAAACAAACAAAACTCAGAAGGATTTTTTCATGGAAAATCGAATCCTTTTATGAGTAAAACTGAGTTTGGAACCTGAGAAATACAGAAACTGCTGACATAAACGACCAGATATTTGATTTAATGAATTATCTACGCGTTTCGTCTAAATATGGAAAGTGGGCGAACACAAACGAAACTCGGAATGAATTTTTCATGGAAAATCAAATCCTTTTATCAATATAACTGAGTTTGGAACCTGAGAAATACAGAAACTGCTGACAAAAACGACCAGATATTTTTTTAATAAATTATCTACGGGTTTCGTCTAAGTATGGAAAGTGGGCAAAAACAAACGAAACTCGCAATGAATTTTTCATGGAAAATCAAATCCTTTTGTCAATAAAACTGAGTTTGGAACCTGAGAAATACAGAAATTGCTAACAAAAACGACCATATATTTGATTTAATGAATTATCTAGTCGTTTCGTCTAAATATGTAAAGTGGGCGAAAACAAATGAAATTCGGAATAAGGTTTTGGTGGAAAATTGAATCCCTTTATCTGAGTTTGGAAGCTAAGAAATCGAGAAACTGTTGACAAAAATGATAAGGTATTTCATTTAATCAATTATTCACACGTTTTCGTCTAAATATGAAAAGTGGGCGAAATTTAACCAAAGTCAGAATGAATTTTTCGTGAAAAACCGAATCAGTGTATAAAACTGTGTTTGGAAGCTTATAAAAAAAGAAACGTCTGACATATGATACCAAATATATATTTATAAACTATTAATGCATTTTCGTCTCAATATGGAAAGTGGAGGAAAACAAACGAAACCCGAATGATATTTTCAAGAAAAATAGAATCCGTGTATTAATAAAACTAAGTATGTAAGCTGAGAAATGTAGAAACTGTTGACAGAAACACCCAGATATTTGATTAATGAATTATTTACGCGTTTCGTCAAAATATGGAAACTGGGCGAAAACAAACAAAACTCGAAATGAATTTTTCATGGAAAATCGAATCCTTTTGTCAATAAAACTGAGTTTAGAACCAAAGAAATACAGAAACTGCTGACAAAAACGAACAGATATTTGATTTAATGAATTATCTACGCGTTTCGTCTACATATGGAAAGTGGGCGAAAACAAATGAAACTCGGAATGAATTTTTCATGGAAAATCGAATTCTTTTATCAATAAAACTGAGTTTGGAACCTTAAGAAATACAGAAACTACTGACAAAAACAACCCGATATTTGATTTAATTAATTATCTACGTGTTTCATCTAATTATGGAAAATGGGCGAAAACAAACAAAACTCGAAATGAATTTTTCAAGGAAAATCGAATCCTTTTGTCAATAAAACTGAGTTTGGAACCTGAGAAATACAGAAACTGCTGACAAAACGACCAGATATTTGATTTAATGAATTATCTATGCGTTTCGTCTACATATGGAAAGTGGGCAATAACAAACAAAACTTGGAATGAATTTTTCATGGAAAATCGAATCCTTTTATCAATAAAACTGAGTTTGGAACCTAAGAAATACAGAAACTACTGACAAAAACGATCCGATATTTGATTTAATTAATTATCTACGTGTTTCATCTAAATATGGGAAATGGGCGAAAACAAAGGAAACTCGGAATGATTTTTTCATGGAAAATCGAATCTTATTGTCAATAAAACTGAGTTTGGAACCTGAGAAATCTGCTGACAAAAACAACCAGATATTTGATTTAATGAATTATCCACGCGTTTCGTCTAAATATGGAAAGTGGCGAACACAAACGAAACTCGGAATGAATTTTTCATGCAAAATCGCATCCTTTATCAATATAACTGACTTTGGAACCTGAGAAACTCAGAAACTACTGAAAAAACGACCAGATATTCGATTTAATGAATTATCTACGCTTTTCGTCTAAATATGGAAAGTGGGCGAACACAAACAAACCTCGGAATTAATTTTTCATGGAAAATCAAATCATTTTATCAATATAACTGAGTTTGGAACCTGAGAAATACAGAAACTGCTGTAAAAAACAACCAGATATTTGATTTAATGAATTATTTACGCGTTTCGTCTAAATATGGGCGAAAACAAACGAAACTCGGAATAAATTTTTCATGGAAAATCGTATCCGTTTATCAATAAAACTGAGTTTGGAACCTGAGAAATACAGAAACTGCTGACAAAAAAGACCAGATATTTGATTTAATGAATTATCTACACGTTTTGTCTAAATATGGAAAGTGGGCGAAAGCAAACGAATCTCGGAATGAATTTTTCGTGGAAAACAGAATCCCTCTATCATAAAACTGAGTTTGGAAACTGAGAAATAAAGAAACTGCTGACAAAAATGAAAAGATATTTCATTTAATCAATATTCACACGTTTTCGTCTAAAAAAAAATTGGGCGGAATTTAACGAAACTCGAAATGAATTTTTCATGAAAAACCGAATCACTATATCAATAAATTATAAAATTGTGTATGGAAGCTGATAAATACATAAACTGCTGACAAAAATGACAAGATATTTCATTTAATAAATTATTCACACGTTTTGGTCTTAATATGAAAAATGGGCGAAATTTGACGAAACTCGGAATGAATTTTTGTGCAAAACCGGATCAATGTATCAATAAAATTGTGTTTGGAAGCTCATAAGATATTTATTTAATCAATTATTAACGCATTTTCGTCTAAATAGGGAAAGTCGGCGAAAACAAACGAAACCCGGAATGATATTTTCAAGAAAACTAGAATCCGTGTATTAATAAAACTGAGTTTGTAAGATGAGAAATGCAGAAACTGCTGACAGAAACAACCAGATATTTGATTTAATGAATTATTTACGCGTTTCATCAAAATATGGAAAGTGGGCGAAAATAAACGAAACTCGGAATGAATTTTTCATGGAAAATTGAATCCGTTTATCAATTAAATTGAGTTTGGAACCTGAGAAATACAGAAACTGGTGACAAAAACGACCAGATATTTGATTTAATGAATTATCTACGCGTTTCGTCTAAATATGGAAAGTGGGCGAAAACAAACGAAACTCGGTTGAATTTTTCATAGAAAATTGAATCCTTTTGTAAATAAAACTGAGTTTGGAAACTGAGAAATATAGAAACTGCTAACAAAAACGAACAGATATTTGATTTAATGAATTATCTACGCGTTTTGTCTAAATATGGAAAGTGGGCAAAAACAAACGAAATTTGGAATAAGGTTTTGGTGGAAAATCGAATCCCTTTATCATAAAACTGAGCTTGGAAGCTGAGAAATAAAAAACTACTGACAAAAATGACAAGAGATTTTAACGAAACTCTAAATGAATTTTTCATGAAAAACCGAATCACTATATCAATAAACCGTAAAATTGTGTTAGGAAGCTGATAAATACATAAACTGCTGACAAAAATGACAAGATGTTTCATTTAATCAATTATTCACACGTTTTCGTCTTAATATGAAAAATTGGCGAAATTTGACGAAACTCGGAATGAATTTTTCGTGCAAAACCGAATCAATGTATCAACAAAA
This sequence comes from Scalesia atractyloides, assembly GCA_947069175.1. NCBI lineage: Eukaryota > Viridiplantae > Streptophyta > Magnoliopsida > Asterales > Asteraceae > Scalesia > Scalesia atractyloides. Next base: position 46,680,262 of record CAMTDV010000015.1, on the reverse strand, counting down.
TTGTGTTTGGAAGCTCATAAATATAGAAACGTCTGACATAAATTTCCAGATATTTATTTAATCAATTATTAACGCATTTTCGTCTAAATAGGGAAAGTGGGCGAAAACAAACGAAACCCGGAATGATTTTCAAGAAAACTAGAATCCGTGTATTAATAAAACTGAGTTTGTAAGATGAGAAATGAAGAAACTGCTGACAGAAACAACCAGATATTTGATTTAATAAATTATTTACGCGTTTCGTCAAAATATGGAAAGTGAGCGAAAACAAACGAAACTCGGAATGAATTTTTCATGGAAAATTGAATCCGTTTATCAATAAAATTGAGTTTGGAACCTGAGAGATACAGAAACTGGTGACAAAAACGACCAGATATTTGATTTAATGAATTATCTACACGTTTCGTCTAAATATGGAAAGTGGGCGAAAACAAACGAAACTCGGTTGAATTTTTCATGGAAAATTGAATCCTTTTGTAAATAAAACTGAGTTTGGAAACTGAGAAATATAGAAACTGCTAACAAAAACCAACAGATATTTGATTTAATGAATTATCTACGCGTTTTGTCTAAATATGGAAAGTGAGCAAAAACAAACGAAATTTGGAATAAGGTTTTCGTGGAAAATCGAATCCCTTTATCATATAAACTGAGTTTGGAAGCTGAGAAATAAAAAACTACTGACAAAAATGACAAGGTATTTCATTTAATCAATTATTCACACGTTTTCGTCTAAAAATAAAAATTGGGCGGAATTTAACGAAACTCGGAATGAATTTTTCGTGAAAAACCGAATCACTGTATCTATAAAACTTTAAAACTGTGTTTGGAAGCTGATAAATATATAAACTGCTGACCAAAATGACAAGATATTTCATTTAATCAATTATTCACACGTTTTCGACTTAATATGAAAAATTGGTGAAATTTACAGAAACTCAGAATGAATTTTTCGTGCAAACCGAATCAATGTATCAATAAAATTATGTTTGGCAGCTGATAAATATAGAAAAGTCTGAACTTCCAGATATTTATTTAATCAACTATTAACGCATTTTCGTCTAAATATGGAAAGTGCGCGAAAACAAACCAAACCCCGAATGATATTTTCAAGAAAAATAGAATCCGTATATTAAGAAAACTGAGTTTGTACGCTGAGAAACACAGAAACTGCTAACCGAAACAACCAGATATTTGATTTAATGAATTATTATGCATTTCATCTAAATATGGAAAGTGGGCGAAAAAATGAAACTCGGAATGACTTTTTCATGGAAAATCGAATCTATTTATCAATAAAAAGAGATTTGCAACCTGAGAATATAGAAACTGCTGACAAAAACGACCGATATTTGATTTAATTAATAATCTACGCTTTCATTAATTATGGAAAATGGGCGAAAAAAACAAAACTCGAAATGAATTTTCATGGAAAATGGAATCCTTTGTCAATACAATTGAGTTTGGAATCTGAGAAAACAGAAACTGCTGACAAAAACGACCAGATATTTGATTTAATGAATTATCTACGCGTTTCGTTAAATATGGAAACTGGCGAAAACAAACAAAACTCGAAATGATTTTTTCATGGAAAATCGAATCTTTTTGTCAATAAAACTGAGTTTGGAACCTGAGAAATTGCTGACAAAAACAACCAGATATTTGATTAATGAATTATCTACGCGTTTCGTCTTAAATATGGAAAGTGGCGAACAAAAACGAAACTCGAATGAATTTTCATGCAAAATCCATCCTTTATCAATATAACTGCTTTGGACTAGAAATCAGAACTATGAAAAAACGACAGTATTCGATTAATGAATTACTCGCTTTTCGTTAAATATGAAAGTGGGCAACCAAAAAACCTCGATAATTTTTCATGGAAAATCGAATCATTTTATCAATATAATGAGTTTGGAATGAAAATACAGAATGCTGTAAAAAACCAGATATTTGATTAATGAATTATTACGCGTTTCGTCTAATATGGCGAAACAAGAACTCGGATAATTTTTCATGGAAAATCGACCGTTTATCAATAAAACTGAGTTTGGAACTGAGAAATACAGAAATGCTGACAAAAAGACCAGATATTTGATTTAATGAATTATCTACCGTTTTGTCTAAATATGGAAAGTGGCGAAAGCAAACGAATCTCGGAATGAATTTTTCGTGGAAAACGAATCCTTTATCATAAAACTGAGTTGGAAGCTGAGAAATAAAGAACTGCTGACAAAAATGAAAAATATTCATTTAATCAATTATTACACGTTTTCGTCTAAAAAAAAAATGGGCGAATTAACGAAACTCGAATGAATTTTTCGTGAAAAACGAATCACTGATCAATAAATTTAAAATTGTGTTGGAAGTGATAAATACATAAACTGCTGACAAAAGCAAATATTTCATTTAATCAATTATTCACACGTTTGGTTAATATAAAATGGGGAAATTGACGAACTCGGAATGAATTTTGCAAAACGATCAAGTATAATAAATTGTGTTGGAACTATAAGATATTTTTTTCAATTATTAACATTTGTCTAATAGGAAAGCGGCGAAAACGAACCCGAAAGAATTTTCAGAAAACAGAATCCTGTATAATAAAAATGATTGAGATGAGAAAAATTACAACAACCATATTTAAGAATTTCGTTCTAAAATAGGAAAGTGGGCGAAAAAACGAAACAGGAATGAATTTTTCAGAAAATTAATCCGTTATAATAATGAGTTTGAACTGAGAAATACAGAAACTGTGACAAAAACGACAGATATTTGATTTAATGAATTATTAGCGTTTCGTCTAAATATGGAAAGTGGGCGAAAAAAACGAAACTCGTTGAATTTTTCATGGAAAATTGAATCCTTTTGTAAATAAAACTGAGTTTGGAAACTGAGAAATATAGAAACTGCTAACAAAAACCAACAGATATTTGATTTAATGAATTATCTACGCGTTTGTCTAAATATGGAAAGTGGCAAAAACAAACGAAATTTGGAATAAGGTTTTGTGGAAAATCGAATCCTTTATCATAAAATGAGTTTGGAAGCTGAGAAATAAAAAACTACTGACAAAAATGACAATATTTCATTTAATCAATTATTCACACGTTTTCTAAAAATAAAAATTGGGCGGAATTTAACGAAACTCGGAATGAATTTTTCGTGAAAAAACCGAATCACTGTATCATAAAACTTAAAACTGTGTTGGAAGCTGATAAATAATAAACTGCTGACCAAAATGACAAGATATTTCATTTAATCAATTATTCACACGTTTTCGACTTAATATGAAAAATGGTGAAATTTACAAACTCGAATGAATTTTCGTGCAAAACCGAATCAATGTATCAATAAAATTGTTTGGCAGCTGATAAATATAGAAAGTCTGAACTTCCAGATATTTATTTAATCAACTATTAACGCTTTTCGTCTAAATATGGAAAGTGCGCGAAAACAAACCAAACCCCGAATGATATTTTCAAGAAAAATAGAATCCGTATATTAAGAAAACTGAGTTTGTAGCTGAGAAACACAGAAATGCTAACCGAAACAACCAGATATTTGATTTAATGAATTATTTATGCATTTCATCTAAATATGGAAAGTGGGCGAAAACAAATGAAACTCGGAATGAATTTTCATGGAAAATCGAATCATTTATCAATAAAAAGAGTTTGCAACCTGAGAAATAAGAAACTGCTGACAAAAACGACCCGATATTTGATTTAATTAATATCTACGCGTTTCATTAATTATGGAAAATGGGCGAAAACAAACAAAACTCGAAATGAATTTTTCATGGAAAATGAATCCTTTTGTCAAAAATGAGTTTGGAACTGAGAAATAAGAAACTGCTGACAAAAACGACCAGATATTTGATTTAATGAATTATCTACGCGTTTCGTCTAAATATGGAAACTGGCGAAAACAACAAAACTCGAAATGATTTTTCATGAAAATCGAATCCTTTTCAATAAAACTGAGTTTGGAACCGAGAAAAATCTGCTGACAAAAACAACCAGATATTTGATTTAATGAATTATCTACGCGTTTCGTCTAAATATGGAAATGGCGAAACAAACGAAACTCGGAATGAATTTTTCATGCAAAATCGCATCCTTATCAATAAACTGACTTTGAACCTGAGAAATCAGAAACTCTGAAAAAACGACCAGATATTCGATTTAATGAATTATCTACGCTTTTCGTCTAAATATGGAAAGTGGGCGAACACAACAAACCTCGGAATTAATTTTTCATGGAAAATCGAATCATTTTATCAATATAACTGAGTTTGGAACCTGAGAAATACAGAAACTGCTGTAAAAAACAACCAGATATTTGATTTAATGAATTATTACGCGTTTCGTCTAAATATGGGCGAAAACAAACGAAACTCGGAATAAATTTTCATGAAAATCGTATCCGTTATCAATAAAACTGAGTTTGGAACCTGAAAATACAGAAACTGCTGACAAAAAAGACCAGATATTTGATTTAATGAATTATCTACACGTTTGTCTAAATATGGAAAGTGGGCGAAAGCAAACGAATCTCGGAATGATTTTCGTGGAAAACAGAATCCCTTTATCATAAAACTGAGTTTGGAAGCTGAGAAATAAAGAAACTGCTGACAAAATGAAAATATATTTCATTTAATCAATTATTCACACGTTTTCGTCTAAAAAAAATTGGGCGGAATTTAACGAAACTCGAAATGAATTTTTCGTGAAAAACCGAATCACTAGATCAATAAATTATAAAATTGTGTATGGAAGCTGATAAATACATAAACTGCTGACAAAAATGACAAGATTTCATTAATCAATTATTCACACGTTTTGGTCTTAATATGAAAAATGGCGAAATTTGACGAAACTCGGAATGAATTTTTGTGCAAAACCGATCAATGTATCAATAAAATTGTGTTTGGAAGCTCATAAGAATTATTTAATCAATTATTAACGCATTTTCGTCTAAATAGGGAAAGTCGGCGAAAACAAACGAAACCCGAATGATATTTCAAGAAAACTAGAATCCGTGTATTAATAAAACTGATTTGTAAGATGAGAAATAAACTGCACAGAAAAACATATTTTATGAATTATTTAGCGTTCATCAAATTGGAAAGTGGCGAAAAAACGAAACAGAATGAATTTTTCTGAAAATTGAATCCTTATAATTAAATGAGTTAACCAAATGTTAAAAGGTATTTTTATGAATACACCGTTTCGTCTAAATATGAAAGTGGCGAAAACAAACAAACTCGTTGAATTTTTCATAGAAAATGAATCCTTTTAATAAAACTGATTTGGAAACTAAAATAAGAAACTGCTACAAAAACGACAGATATTTGATTTAATGAATTTCTACGCGTTTGTCTAAATATGGAAAGTGGCAAAACAAACGAAATTTGGAATAATTTTTCATGGAAAATCGAATCCCTTTGTCAATAAAATGAGTTTGGAAACTGAGAAATAAGAAACTACTGACAAAAACGACAAGATATTTGATTTAATCAATTATTCTACGCGTTTCAACTAAAATATGAAAATGGGCAAATAACAACGAAATTTGGAATAAGGTTTTCGTGAAAATCCGAATCCTTTATCTTAAAACTGAGTTTGGAAGCTGATGAAATAATAAACTGACTGACAAAAATGACAAGATATTTCATTTAATCAATTATTCACACGTTTTCGACTAAAATATAAAAATGGTGCGAATTTACAACAAACTCGAATGAATTTTTCGTGAAAAACCGAATCAACTGTATCAATAAAACTGTAAAATTGTTTGGAAGCTGATAAATAATAAACTCTGACCAAAATGATCAGATATTTCATTTAATCAATATTACACACTTTTCGATCTTAATATGAAAAGTGCGGTAAATTTACAAAAACCGAATGAATTTTTCAGTCAAAACCGAATCCAATGTATCAATAAAAATGGTTTGGTAGCTGAAAAATAGAAACGTCTGAACATCCAGATATTTATTAATAATCAACTTTATTAACGCTTTCAGTCTAAATATGGAAAGTGGCGAAAACAAACCAAACCTCGAATGATATTTTCAGGAAAATCAGAATCCATTTATAAAAAACTGAGTTTGTAACCTGAGAAAACAGAAATTGCTCAACAAACAACCAGATATTTGATTTAATGAATTATTATGCATTTCATCTAATATGGAAATGGGCGAAAACAAATAAACTCGGAATGAATTTTTCATGGAAAATCGAATCTATTTATCAATAAAACAGAGTTTGCAACCTGAGAAATACAGAAACTGCTGACAAAAACGACCCGATTTTGATTTAATTAATTATCTACGCGTTTCATCTAATTATGGAAAATGGCGAAAACAAACAAAACTCGAAATGAATTTTTCATGGAAAATCGAATCCTTTTGTCAATAAAACTGAGTTTGGAACCTGAAATAAAGAAACTGCTGACAAAAACAACCAGATATTTGATTTAATGAATTATCTACGCGTTTCGTCTAAATATGGAAACTGGGAGAAAACAAACAAAACTCGGAATGAATTTTTCATCGAAAATCGAATCCTTTATCAATATAACTGACTTTGGAGCTGAGAAATACAGAAACTGCTAACAAAAGCGACCAGATATTGATTTAATGAATTATCTACGCGTTTCGTCTAAATATGGAAAGTGGGCGAACACAAACGAACCTCGGAATTAATTCTTCATGGAAAATTGAATCCTTTTATCAATATAACTGAGTTTGGAACCTTGGAAATACAGAAACTGCTGCAAAAAACAACCAGATATTTGATTTAATGAATTATTTACGTGTTCGTCTAAATATGGGCGAAAACAAACGAAACTCGGAATAAATTTTTCATGAAAAATCGAATCCGTTTATCAATAAAACTGAGTTTGGAAGCTCAGAAACACAGAAACTGCTGACAAAAAGACCAGATATTTGATTTAATGAATTATCTACGCGTTTTGTCTAAATATGGAAGTGGGCGAAAACAAACCAATCTCGGAATGAATTTTGTGGAAAATCGAATCCTTTATCATAAAACTGAGTTTGGAAGCTGAGAAATAAAGAAACTGCTGACAAAAATAAAAGATATTTCATTTAATCAATTGTTCACACGTTTTGGTCTAAAAAAATTGGGCGAATTTAACGAAACTCTAAATGAATTTTTCATGAAAAACCGAATCACTATATCAATAAACTTAAATTGTGTTAGGAAGCTGATAAATACATAAATGCTGACAAAAATGACAAGATGTTTCATTTAATCAATTATTCACACGTTTTCGTCTTAATATGAAAAATTGGGCGAAATTTGACGAAACTCGGAATGAATTTTTCGTTCAAAACCGATCAATGTATTAATAAAAATGTGTTTGGAAGCTCATAAATATAAAACGTCTGACATAAATTTCCAGATATTTATTAATCAATTATTAACGCATTTTGTCTAAATTGGGAAGTGGGCGAAAACAAACGAAACCCGAATGATTTTCAAGAAAACTAGAATCGTGTATTAATAAACTGAGTTTGTAGATGAAAATGAGAAATGCTGACAGAAACAACCAGATATTTGATTTAATGAATTATTTACGGTTTGTCTAAATATGAAAGTGGCGAAAACAAACGAACTCGGAATGAATTTTCATGGAAAATTGAATCCGTTTATCAATAAAATTGAGTTTGGAACCTGAGAAATAAGAAACTGGTGACAAAAACACCAATATTTGATTTAATAATTATCTACGCGTTTGTCTAAATATGGAAAGTGGGCGAAAACAAACGAAACTCGGAATGAATTTTTCATGGAAATGAATCCTTTTATCAATAAACTGAGTTTGGAAACTGAGAAATAAGAAACTGCTGACAAAAGAACAGTATTTGATTTAATGAATTATTACGCGTTTCGTCTAAATATGGAAATGGCAAAACAAACGAAATTTGGAATAAGGTTTTCGTGAAAATCGAATCCTTTATCATAAAACTGAGTTTGGAAGCTGAAAATAAAAAACTACTGACAAAAAGAAAGATATTTCATTTAATCAATTATTCACACGTTTTCGTCTAAAATAAAAATGGGCGAATTTACGAAACTCGGAATGAATTTTTCGTAAAACCAATCACTTATCAATAAACTTAAAAGTTTTGGAAGCTGATAATACATAAACTGCTGACAATGACAAATATTTATTTAATCAATTATTCAACGTTTTCTTAATATGAAATGGGAAATACAAAACTCGAATGAATTTTTCGTGCAAAACAATCAATGTATCAATAAATTGGTTTGCACTGAAATATAGAAACTCTGAACTCAGATATTATTTAATAATTAGCATTTTCGTCTAAATATGGAAAGTGGCGAAAACAAACAAACCCGAATGATTTTTCAGAAAATGAATCGTTATTAAAAAATGAGTTTGTAACTGAGAAACAGAAACTGCTACGAAAAACCAGATATTTGATTTAATGAATTATTTACGCGTTTCATCAAATATGAAGTGGCGAAAACAAACGAAACTCGGAATGAATTTTTCATGGAAAATTGAATCTTTATCAATAAAATTGAGTTGGAACCTGAGAATACAGAAACTGGTGACAAAAAGACCAGATATTTGATTAATGAATTATCTCGCGTTTGTCTAATATGAAGTGGCGAAAACAAACAAACTCGGATGATTTTTCATGGAAATGAATCTTTTTCAATAAAACTGAGTTGGAAACTGAGAAATAAATCTGACAAAAACAAAAATGATTTATGAATTATCTACGCGTTGTCTAAATATGGAAAGTGGCAAAAACAAACGAATTGAATTTTTCGTGAAAATCAATCCTTATCATAAACTGATTTGGAAGCTGAAAATAAAGAAACTGTGAAAAAAAAAGATATTCATTTAATAATTATCACAATTTTCTCTAAAAAAATTGGGCGAAAACAAACTCGAATAATTTTTCATGAAAACGAATCATTATCAATAATAATGTGATGGAACTGAAAATACATAAATGCTGACAAAAATGACAAGATGTTTCATTTAATCAATTATTCACACGTTTTCGTCTTAATATGAAAAATTGGCGAAATTTGACGAAAACTCGGAATGAATTTTTCGTGCAAAACCGAATCAATGTATCAATAAAATTGTGTTTGGAAGCTCATAAATATAGAAACGTCTGACATAAATTTCCAGATATTTATTTAATCAATTATTAACGCATTTTCGTCTAAATAGGAAAGTGGGCGAAAACAAACGAAACCCGGAATGATATTTTCAAGAAAACTAGAATCCGTGTATATAAAACTGAGTTTGTAAATGAGAAACGCAAAAAACTGCTGACAGAAACAACAGATATTTGATTTAATGAATTATTTATGCATTTCATCTAAATATGGAAATGGGCGAAAACAATGAAACTCGGAATGAATTTTTCATGGAAAATCGAATCTATTTATCAATAAAACAGAGTTTGGAACCTGAGAATACAGAAACTGCTGACAAAAACGACCGATATTTGATTTAATTAATTATCTATGCGTTTCATCTAATTATGGAAAATGGGCGAAAACAAACAAACTTGAAATGAATTTTTCATGAAAATCGAATCCTTTTGTCAATAAAACTGAGTTTGGAACCAGTGAAATACAGAAACTGCTGACAAAAACGACCAGATATTTGATTTAATGAATTATCTACGCGTTTCGTCTAAATATGGAAACTGGGCGAAAACAAACAAAACTCGGAATGAATTTTTCATGGAAAATCGAATCCTTTTAACAATATAACTGAGTTTGAAACATGAGAAATACAGAAAACTGCTGTAAAAAACAACCAGATATTGATTTAATGAATTATTTACGTGTTTCGTCTAAATATATGGGCGAAACAAACGAAACTCGGAATAATTTTTTCATGAAAAATCGAATCCGTTTATCAATAAAACTGATTTTGGAACCTCAGAAATACAGAAACTGCTGACAAAAAAACCAGATATTTGGTTTAATGAATTATCTACGCGTTTCGTATTAATATGGAAAGTGGGCGAAACACAAACGAACCTCGGAATTAATTTTTCATGGAAAATCGAATCATTTTATCAATATAACTGAGTTTGGAACCTGAGAAATACAGAAACTGCTGTAAAAAACAACCAGATATTTGATTTAATGAATTATTTACGCGTTTCGTCTAAATATGGGCGAAAACAAACGAAACTCGGAATAAAATTTTCATGGAAAATCGTATCCGTTTATCAATAAAACTGAGTTTGGAACCTGAGAAATACAGAAAACAGATATTTGATTTAATGAATTATCTACACGTTTTGTCTAAATATGGAAAGAGGGCGAAAACAAATGAATCTCGGAATGAATTTTTCGTGGAAAAAACAATCCCTTTATCATAAAACTGAGTTTGGAGCTGAGAAATAAAGAAACTGCTGACAAAAAATAAAAGATATTTCATTTAATCAATTATTCACACGTTTTCGTCTAAAAAAAATTGGGCGGAATTTAACGAAACTCGAAATGAATTTTTCATGAAAAACCAAATCACTATATCAATAAACTATAAAATTGTGTATGGAAGCTGATAAATACATAAACTGCTGACAAAAATGACAAGATATTTCATTTAATCAATTATTCACACGTTTTCGTCTTAATATGAAAAATGGGCGAAATTTGACGAAACTCGGAATGAGTTTTTCGTGCAAAACCGAATCAATGTATCAATAAAATTGTATTTGGAAGCTCATAAATATAGAAACGTCTGACATAAATTTCCAGATATTTAATTAATCAATTATTAACGCATTTTCGTCTAAATAGGGAAAGTGGGCGAAAACAAACGAAACCCGGAATGATATTTTCAAGAAAACTAGAATCCGTGTATTAATAAAACTGAGTTTGTAAGCTGAGAAATGCAGAAACTGCTGACATAAACAACAAGATATTTGATTTAATGAATTATTTACGCGTTTCGTCAAAATATGGAAAGTGGGCGAAAACAAACGAAACTCGGAATGAATTTTTCATGGAAAATTGAATCCGTTTATCAATAAAATTGAGTTTGGAACCTGAGAAATACAGAAACTGGTGACAAAAACGACCAGATATTTGATTTGATAAATTATCTACGCGTTTCGTCTAAATATGAAAGTGGGCGAAAATAAACGAAACTCGGAATGAATTTTCATGGAAAACGTGAATCCTTTGTCAATAAAACTGAGTTTTGGAAACTCAGAAATATAGAAACTGCTGACAAAAACGAACAGATATTTGATTTAATGAATTATCTACGTGTTTTCGTCTAAATATGGATAGTGGGCAAAACAAACGAAATTTGGAATAAGGTTTTCGTGGAAAATCGAATTCCTTTATCATAAAACTGAGTTTGGAAGCTGAGAAATAAAGAAACTACTGACAAAAATGACAAGATATTTCATTTAATCAATTATTCACACGTTTTCCTCTAAAAATAAAAATTGGGCGGAATTAACGAAACTCGGAATGAATTTTTCGTGAAAAACCGAATCATTGTATCAATAAAACTTTAAAACTGTGTTTGGAAGCTGATAAATACATAAACTGCTGACCAAAATGACAAGATATTTCATTTAATCAATTATTCACACGTTTTCGACTTAATATGAAAAATGGTGTGAAATTTACAGAAACTCGGAATGAATTTTTCGTGCAAAACCGAATCAATGTATCAATAAAATTGTGTTTGGCAGCTGATAAATATAGAAATGTCTGAACTTCCAGATATTTATTTAATCAACTATTAACGCATTTTCGTCTAAATATGGAAAGTGCGCGAAAACAAACCAAACCCCGAATGATATTTTCAAGAAAAATAGAATCCGTATATTAAGAAAACTGAGTTTGTAAGCTGAGAAACGCAGAAAACTGCTGACAGAAACAACCAGATATTTGACTTTATAGAATTATTTATGCATTTCATCTGAATATGGAAAGTGGGCGAAAACAAATGAAACTCGGAATGAATTTTTCATGGAAAATCGAATTTATTTATCAATAAAACAGAGTTTGGAACCTGAGAAATACAGAAACTGCTGACAAAAACGACCAGATATTTGATTTAGTGAATTATGTAAGCGTTTCGTTTAAATATGGAAAGTGAGCAAAAATAACGAAACTCGGAATGAATTTTCATGGAAAATTGAATCCTTTTGTCAATAAAACTGAGTTTGGAAACTGAGAAATATAGAAACTGCTGCAAAAAACTAACAGATATTTGATTTAATGACTTATCTACGCGTTTCGTCTAAATATGGAAAGTGGGAAAAAACAAACGAAATTTGAAATAAGGTTTTCGTGGAAAATCGAATCCCTTTATCATAAAACTGAGTTTGGAAGCTGAGAAATAAAGAAACCACTGACAAAAATGACAAGATATTACAATTAATCAATTATTTATACGTATTCGTGTAAAAATAAAAATTGGGCGGAATTTAACGAAACTCGGAATGAATTTTTCGTGAAACACCGAATCACTGTATCAATAAAACTATAAACTGTGTTTAGAAGCTGATAAATACATAAACTGCTAACAAAAATAACAAGATATTTCATTTAATCAATTATTCACACGTTTTCGTCTTAATATGAAGAATGGTGAAATTTACCGAAACTCGGAATGAATTTTTCGTGCAAAACCGAATCAATGTATAAATAAAATGTGTGTTTGGTAGCTGATAAATATAGAAACGTCTGACGAAAACTTCCAGATATTTATTTAATCAACTATTAACGCATTTTCGTCTAAATATGGAAAGTGGGCGAAAACAAACGAAACCCCGAATGATATTTTCAAAAAAATAGAATCCGTGTATTAATAAAACTTAGTTTGTAAGCTGAGAAATGCATATACTGCTGACAGAAACAACCAGATATTTGTCTAAATTTGGAAAGTGGGCGACAACAACCGAAACTCGAATTGAAATTTTCATGGAAAATCGAATCTTTTTATCAATAAAACTAAGTTTGGAACCTGATAAATAAAGAAACTACTGATAAAAAAGACCAGATATTTGTTTTAATGAATTATCTACGCATTTCGTCTAAATATGAAAGCGAACGAAATTTAACGAAGCTTAGAATGAATTATTCGTGAAAAACCGAATCACTTTATCAATAAAATTGTGTTTGGAAGCTGATAAATACCGAAACGCTTTTCATAAACGAATGAATATTTATTTAATCAACTATTAACGCGTTTTCGTCTAAATACGAAAAGTGGGCGTAAACTAACGAAACTCCGAATGATAGTTTTCAAGAAAAATCAATTCCATGTATTAAGAAAAATGCGTTTAGAAGCTGAGAAATGCAGAAAATGCTGACAGAAACTACCAGATTTTTTATTTAATAAATTATTTACACGTTTCGTCTTAATATGGAAAGTGCGCGAAAACAACCGAATGAATTTTTCATGGAAAATCGGATCCTTTTATATATAAAACTGAGTTGGGAACCTGATAAATAGAGAAACTGCTGACAAACATGACCGGATATTTGATTAATGAACTATCTATGAGTTTAGTCTAAATATGGAAAGTGGGAGAAAACAAATGAAATTCGAAATTAAGTTTTCGTGCAAAATCGAATCCATTTATCAATAAAACTGAGTTTGGAAGTTGAGAAACACAGAAACTGCTGACAAAAACCACAAGATATTTCATTAAATCAAATATTCAAATGTTTTCGTCTAAATATGAAAAGTGGGCGAAATTTAATAAAACTTGGAATGAATTTTTCGTTAAAACCCAAATCACTGTATCAATAAAACTGTGTTTGGAAGATGATAAATACATAAACTTCTGACTTAAACGACCAGATATTTATTTAATCAACTATTAACGTGTTTTCGTATAAACATGAAAAGTGGTCGAAATTTAACGAAACTTGGAATGACTTTTTTGTGAAAAACCAATAAAAATTTGTTTGAAGCTAGTAAATACAGAAACATCTATTATAAACAAACAGATATTTATTTAATCAACTATTAAGGTGTTTTTGTCTAAATTTGGAATGTGGGCGAAAAGTAACGAAACTCCGAATGATATTTTTCAATAAATGTATTAATAAAAATGAGGTTGGAAGCTGAGAAATGCAGAAACTGCTGACAGAAACGACCAGATATTTGATTTAATGATTTTTTTACACGTTTCGTCTAAATATGGAAAGTGGGCGTAAATAAACGAAACTCGAAATGAATTTTTTGTGGAAAATCGAAATCCTTTATCAATAAAACCGAGTTTTGAACCTGAGAAATACAGAAAGTACTGACACAAACGACCAGATATTTGAATTAATGAATTATCTACGCGTTTCATCTAAATATAGAAAGTTGGCAAAAACAAACGAAATTCGGAATGAAGTTTTCGTGCAAAATCGAATCCCTTTATCATAAAACTGAGTTTGGAAGTTGAGAAATACAGAAACTGCTGACAAAAACGACAAGATATTTCATTTAATCAATTATTCAAACGTTTTCGTCTATATATGAAAAGTTGGCGAAATTTAACTAAACTCTGAATGAATTTTTCGTTAAAAACCAAATCACTGTATCAATAAAACTGTGTTTGGAAGCTAATAAATACAGAAACTTTTGACATAACGACTAGATATTTATTTAATCAACTATTAAAGTGTTTCGTCTAAATATGGAAAGTGAGCGTAAAACTCGAAATAAATATTTTGTGGAAAATCAAATCCTTATCTCAATAAAACTAGTCTGGAACCTGAGAAATACAGAAACTGCTGACAGAAACATTGACTTAATGAATTACAATGCGTTTTATCTAAATATGGAAAGTGGGCGAAAACTAATGAAACTCGGAAAGAATTTTTCGTGCAAAATCAAATCTCCTTATCAATAAAAGTGAGTTTGGAAGCTAAGAAATACAACATCTGCTGACATAAACGACCAGATATTTTATTTAATAAATTATTGACGCGTATTTACTTAATATAGAAAGTGGAGGAAATCTGACGAATTTCCGAATGATATTTTTCAACAAAAATCGAATCCCGATGTTAATAAAACGGAGTTTAAAAGCCGAGAAATACCAAAACTACTGACATAAATGACTAGTATTGATTTAATAAATTATTCACGCGTTTTCGTTTAAATAAGGAAAGTGTGCGAAAACTGACGAAACTCCGCATGATATTTCTCATTAAAACCTAATCTAAGCATCAATAAACTGAGTTTAGAAGCTGAGAAATCCAGAAACTGCTCCCATAAATGACAAGATATGGAAAGTGGACGAAACAAAAGAAATTCGCAATGAAGTTTTCGTGCAAACCGAATCACTTTTTCATAAAACTGATTTTGCAAGCTGAGAAATACAGAAACTGCTGACAAAAATGACAAAATATTCCATTTAATCAATTATTCACACGTTTTCGTCTAAATATGAAAAGTGGCGCAATTTAACGAAACTCGGAATGAATTTTTCATGAAAAACCGAATCACTGTATCAATAAAATTGTGTTTGGAAGCTGATAAATATAGAAACGTCTTTCATAAACGAACAAATATTTATTTAATCAACTATTAACACGTTTTCGTCTAAATACGTAAAGTGGGCGTAAACTAACGAAACTCCGAATGATATTTTTCAACAAAAATCGAATCCATGTATTAATAAAAATGAGTTTAAAAGCTAAGAAATGCAGAAACTGCTGATAGAAACGACCAGATTTTTAATTTATTAAGTATTTACGCATTTCGTCTAAATATGGAAAGTGGGGGAAAACAAACGAAACTCGGAATGAATTTTTCATGGAAAATCAAATCCTTTTATCAATAAAACTGAGTTTGGAACATGATAAATAGAGAAGCTACTGACAAAAACGACCAAATATTTGATTTAATGAATTATCTACACGTTTCGTCTAAATATGGAAAGTGGGCAAAAAAAACGAAATTCAAAATGAAGTTTTCGTGCAAAATCGAATCCCCTTATCATAAAACTTAGTTTGGAAGTTGAGAAATACAAAAGCTGCTGGAAAAACAACAAGATATTTCATTTAATCAATTATTCAAACGTTTGCGTCTAAATACGAAAAGTGGGTGAAAATTAACGAAACCCTGAAAGATTTTTTCGTGAAAAACCAAATCACTGTATCAATAAAACTGTGATTGGAAGCTTATAAATATATTAACGTCTTACATAAACGACCAGATATTTATTTAATCAACTATTAACGTGTTTTCGTCTAAACATGAAAAGTGGGCGAGATTTAACGAAACTTGGAATGACTTTTTCGTGAAAAACCGAATCACTGTATCACTAAACTGTGTTTGGAAGCTGATAAATACAGAAACATTTGTCATAAACGAACATATATTTATTTAATCAACTATTAACGCGTTTTTGTCTAAATATGAAAAGCGGGCGAAAACAAACGAAACTCTGAAAGTTATTTTCCAAGAAAATCTATTAATAAAACTGAGTTTGGAAGCTGAGAAATGCAGAAACTGCTAACAGAAACGACCAGATATTTGGTTTAATGAATTTTTTACGTGTTTGGTATAAATATGGAAAGTGGGCGAAAATAAACGAAACTCGAAATGAATATTTTATGGAAAATCAAATCCCTTTATCAATAAAACTTAGTCTGTAACCTGAGAAATACAGAAACTGTTGACAGAAACGACCAGATATTTGATTTAATAAATTATTTACGCGTTTTATCTAAATATGGAAGGTGGGCGAAAACTTACGAAACTCTGAATGGATTTTTTGTGCAAAATCGAATCTCTCATCAATAAAAGTGAGTTTGGAAGCTGAGAAATACAAAATCTGCAGACATAAACGACCAAATATTTTATTTAATTAATTATTCACGCGTTTTTGACTTAATATAGAAAGCGGAGGAAAACTGACGAATTACCGAATGATATTTTCAAGAAAAAAACCGAATCCCTGTGTTAATAAAACGAAGTTTAATAGCTGAGAAATCCAGAAACTGCAGACAGAAACGAACAGATATTTCATTTAATCAATTCTTCACGTGTTTTCGTTTAAATATGGAAATTGGGCGAAAACAAACGAAACTCCGCATGATATTTCTCATGAAAACCGAATCTAAGTATCAATAAACTGAGTTTGGAAGCTGACCAGAAACTGAATGACAAGATATTTCACTTAATCAATTATTCACACGTTTTCATCTAAATATGAAAAGTGGACAAAATTTAACGAAGCTCGGAATGAATTATTCGTGAAAAAACCGAATCACTTTATTAATAAAACTGTGTTTGGAAGCTGATAAATACCTAAACGTCTTTCATAAACGAACACATATTTATTTAATCAACTATTAACGCGTTTTTGTCTAAATACGGAAAGTGGGCGTAAACTAACGAAACTCCGAATGATATTTTTCAAGAAAAATCAAATCCATGTATTAATAAAAATGAGTTTTGAAGCTGAGAAATGCAGAAAATGCTGACAGAAACGACCAGATTTTTTAGTTAATAAATTATTTACGCGTTTCGTCTAAATATGAAAAGTGGGCGAAATCAAACGATACTGGGAATGAATTTTTCATTGAAAATCGAATCCATTTATAAATAAAACTGAGTTTGGAACCTGATAAATAGAGAAACTGCTGACAAAAACGACATGATTTAATGTATTATCTACGCATTTCGTCTAAATATGGAAAGTGGGCGAAAACAAACGAAATTCGAAATGAAGTTTTCGCGTAAAATCGAATTCCTTTATCAATAAAACTGAGATTCGAAGTTGAGAAATACAGAAACTGCTGACAAAAACCACAAGATATTTCATTTAATCAATTATTCAAACGTTTTCGTCTAAATATGAAAAGTGGGCGAAATTTAACCAAACTCGGAATGAAATTTTCTTGAAAAACCAAATCACTGTATCAATAAAACAGTGTTTTGAAGCTGATAAACACAGAAACTTCTGACATAAAAGACTAGATATTTATTTAATCAGCTATTAACATGTTTTCGTCTAAACATGAAAAGTGGTTGAAATTTAACGAAACTTGGAATGACTTTTTGTGAAAAACCAAATCACTGTATCAATAAAACTATGTTTGGAAACTGGTAAATACAGAAACATCTATCATAAACGAACAGATATATATTTAATCAACTATTAACGCGTTTTTGTCTAAATAAGGGAAGTGAAGAAACTCCGAATGATATTTTTCAAGAAAATGTATTAATAAAACTGAGGTTGGAAGCTGAGATATGCAGAAATTGCTGAAAGAAACGAGCAGATATTTGATTTATTGAATTATTTACATGTTTCGTTTAAATATGGAAAGTGGGCGAAAATAAACGAAACTCGAAATGAAATTTTCGTGGAAAATGGAATCCTTTTATCAATAGAACCGAGTTTTGAACCTGAGAAATGTAGAAATTACTGATAAAAACGACCAGATATTTGAATTAATGAATTATCTACGCGTTTCGTCTAAATATGGAGAGTAGGTGAATACAAACGAAATTCGGAATGAAGTTTTCATGCAAAATCGAATCCCTTTATCATCAAATTGAGTTTGGAAGCTGTGAAATCCAGAAACTGTTGATAAAAACGATAAGATATTTTATTTAATCAATTATTCACTTGTTTTCGTCTAAATATGAAAGTGTGTGGAATTTAACGAAGCTTGGAATGAATTATCCGTGAAAAATCAAATCACTGTATTAATAAAACTGTGCTTGGAGGCTGATACATACCGAAACGTCTTTCATAAACGAACAAATATTTATTTAATCAACTATTAACGCGTTTTCGTCTAAATACGGAAACTGGGCGTAAACTAACGAATCTCCAAATGATATTTTTCAAGAAAAATTGAATCCATGTATTAATAAAAATAGGTTTTGAAGCTGAGAAATGCTGAAACTGCTAACAAAAATGATCATATTATTTATTTAATAAGTTATTTACACGTTTCGTCTAAATATGGAAAGTGGGTGAAAACAAACGAAACTCGAATTGAATTTTTCATGGAAAATCGAATCCTTTTATATATAAAACTGAGTTTGGAACCTGATAAATAGAGAAACTGCTGATAAAAACGACAGATATTTGATTTTATGAATTATCTATGCGTTTCGTCTAAATATGGAAATTGGGCGAAAACAAACGAAATTCGAAATGAAGTTTTCGTGCAAAATCAAATCCCTTTACCAATAAAACTGAGTTTGGAAGTTGAGAAATACTGAAACTGCTCACAAAAACGATAAGATATTTCATTTAATCAATTATTCAATTGTTTTCGTCTAAATATGAAAAGTGGCCGAAATTTAACAAAACTCAGAATGAATTTTTCGTGAAAAACCAAATCATTGTATCAATATAAATAAACTGTGTTTGGAAGCTGATAAATACAAAAACTTTCTGACATAAACGAACAGATATTTATTTAATTAACTATTAACGTGTTTTCCTCTAAATGAAAAGTGGCCGAAATTTAACGCAACTTGAAATGAATTTTTCGTGAAAAACCGAATCACTGTATCAATAAAACTGTGTTTGGAAGCTGGTAAATACAGAAACATCTGTCATAAACGAACAGATATTTATTTAATCAACTACTAACGCGTTTTAGTCTAAATATGAAAAGAGGGCGAAAACTAACCAAACTCTGAATGATATTTTTCAAGAAAAAGTATTAATAAAACTGAGGTTGGAAGCTGAGAAATGCAGAAACTGCTAACAAAAACGACCAGATATTTGATTTAATAAATTGTTTACGCGTTTCATCAAAATATGGAAAGTGGGCGAAAATAAACGAAACTCGAAATGATTTGTTTGTGGAAAATCGAATCCCTTTATCAATAAAACCAAGTTTTGAACCTGAGAAATACAGAAACTACTGACAAAAACGACCAGGTATTTGAATTAATGACTTATCTACGCGTTTCATCTAAATATAGAACGTGGATGAAAACAAATGAAATTCGGAATGAAGTTTTCATGCAAATCGAACCCCTTTATCATGAAACTGAGTTTGGAGGCTGTGAAATCCAGAAACTATTGACAAAAATGACAAGATATTTCATTTAATCAATTATTCACACGTTTTCATCTAAATATGAAAGTGGGTGAAATTTAATGAAGCTTGGAATGAACTATCCGTGAAAAATCGAATCAATGTATTAATAAAACTGTGCTTGGAAGCTGATAAATACCGAAACATCTTTCATAAATGAACATATATTTATTTAATCAACTATTAACGCGTTTTCGTCTAAATACTTTAGAATTATATTTTTCAAGAAAAATTGGGCGTAAATTAACGAAATTTAGAATTATATTTTTCAAGAAAAATTGAATCCATGTATTAATAAAAATGAGTTTTGAAGCTGAGAAATGCAGAAACTGCTGATAGAAACGACCAGATTTTTTATTTAATAAATTATCTACGCGTTTGGTCTAATTTGGAGAGTGGGCGATAACAAACGAAACTCGAAATGAATTTTCATGGAAAATAGAATCCTTTTATATATAAAACTAAGTTTGGAACCTGATAAATAGAGAAACTATTGACAAAAACGCCCAGATATTTGATTTAAGGAATTATCTACGCGTTTCGTCTAAATATGGAAAGTTGGCGAAAACAAAAGAAATTTGAAATGAAGTATTCATCGAAAATCGAATCCCTTTATCAATAAAATTGAGTTTGGAAGTTGAGAAATACAGAAACTGCAGACAAAAACGACAAGATATTTCATTTAATCAATTATTCAAACGTTTTCGTCTAAATATGAAAAGTGGGCGAAATTTAACGAAACTCAGAATAAAGTTTTCATGAAAAACCAAATCACTGTATCAATAAAGCTGTGTTTGTAAGATGATAAATACAGAAACTTCTGACATAAACGACCAGATGTTTATTTAATCAACTATTAACGTGTTTTCGTCTAAACCGGAAAAGTTGTCGAAATTTAACGAAACTCGGAATGACTTTTTTGTGAAAACCGAATCACTCTATCACTAAAACTGTGTTTGGAAGCTGATAAATACAGAAACATTTGTCATAAACGAACATATATATATTTAATCAACTATTAACGCGTTTTTGTCTTAATATGAAAACCGGGCGAAACCTAACGAAACTCTGAATGATATTTTTCAAGAAAATGTATTAATAAAACTGAGTTTGGAAGCTGAGAATGCAGAAACTGCTTACAGAAACGACCAGATATTTGATTTAATGATTTTTTTACGTGTTTCATCTAAATATGGAAAGTGGGCGAAAATAAACGAAACTCGAAATGAATATTTTGTGGAAAATCAAATCCCTTTATCAATAAAACTTAGTCTGTAACCTGAGAAATACAGAAAGTGCTGACAGAAACGACCAGATATTTGATTTAATGAATTATTTATGCGTTTTATCTAAATATGGAAGGTGGGCGAAAACTTACGAAACTCAGAATGAATTTTTTGTGCAAATCGAATCTCCTTATCAATAAAAGTGAGTTTTTTTTTTGGGTAAAGGGTTACCCGGATGATTTTATATAATTCCAAAAAACCAAACAATACAAGTAGTTAGGATAGTCCACACTAGTTCAAACATGTGCATCCCCATGAAAGTAGAACAAGAAAAAAAACAAAGCAAAACGAACAACCTACTAGACTAATAATCTAGAGAGAAACATCAGAAACAAATTAATTATCCTCCATCATCCTTCAAGCAATTACCATAGATCTCCCAAGAATCAAGCAACTTCCTGACCTTCTCTGAATCCTTGAACTTTACTGCCATCAACTTATACCTGACCGTTTTCAAAATCGTTGCACTTAAAACATCTGGTGGCCTGGTCTGATTCTTGAATAGTCTCGTATTTCGTTCCTGCCAAATGAAATAAGTAGCCGCAGCAACTATGAGCCTACTAATGAAGTTGGCAGCTGACTTGGACCGAGCCCGGTCACCCAACCAATCGATAATAGCACTCCAATTTGGGTCAACATTAACCATACCCCCTTTACCTCTAACCATATTCCACACTTGCGAAGAATACTTACACTCAAAGAACAGATGGGAATGGGAATCAATATCCGCATAACATAGTAAACAGCACATCATGTTCACGATCTTTCTTCTCGAATATCCCATTTTAGAATTTTATCTTGTGTCAACAGGTTGCGTCGCATGACCAAATATTTTATTTAATTAATTATTCACGCTTTTTAACTTAATATAGAAAGTGGAGGAAAATTGACAAATTTCCGAATGATATTTTTCAAGAAAAACCAAATCCCAGTGTTCATAAAACGGAGTTTAAAAGCTGAGAAATCCGGAAATTACTGACAGAAACGACCAGATATTTCATTTAGTCAATTCTTCACGTGTTTTCGTTTAAATATGGAAATTGGGCACAAACTGACGAAACTCCGCATGATATTTCCGATGAAAAACCGAATCTAAGTATCAATAAACTGAGTTTGGAAGCTGATGCTGACAAAAATGACAAGATATTTCATTTAATCAATTATTCACACGTTTTCGTCTAAATATGAAAAGTGGACAAAATTTAACGAAGCTCGGAATGAATTATTCATGAAAAACCCGAATCACTTTATTAATAAAAATGTGTTTGGAAGCTGAAAAATACCAAAACGTCTTTCATAAACGAACACATATTTATTTAATCAACTATTAACGCGTTTTCGTCTAAATACGGAAAGTGGGTGTAACTAACGAAACTCCGAATGATATTTTTCAAGAAAAATCGAATCCATGTATTAATAAAAATATGAGTTTTGAAGCTGAGAAATGCAGAAACTGCTGACAGAAACGACCAGATTTTTTTTAATAAATTATTTACGCGTTTCGTCTAAATATGGAAAGTGGGCGAAAACAAACGAAACTCGGAATGAATTTTTCATGGAAAATCGAATCCTTTTATAAATAAAACTGAGTTTGGAACCTGATAAATAGAGAAACTGCTGACAAAAACGACCTGATTTAATGTATTATCTACGCATTTCGTCTAAATATGGAAAGTAGGCGAAAACAAACGAAATTCGAAATGAAGTTTTCGTGCAAAATCAAATTCCTTTATCAATAAAACTGAGTTTGGAAGTTGAGAAATACAGAAACTGCTGACAAAAACGACAAGATATTTCATTTAATCAATTATTCTAATGTTTTCGTCTAAATATGAAAAGTGGGCGAAATTTAACGAAACTTGGAATGAAATTTTATTGAAAAACCAAATCACTATATCAATAAAACTGTGTTTTGAAGCTGATATATACAGAAACTTCTGACATAAAAGACCAGATATTTATTTAATCAATATTAATGTGTTTTCGTCTAAACACGAAAAGTGGTCGAAATTTAACGAAACTTGGAATGACTTTTTTGTGAAAAACCGAATCACTGTATCAATAAAACTGTGTTTGGAAGCTGGTAAATACAGAAACATCTGTCATAAACGAACATATATTTATTTAATCAACTATTAACGTGTTTTTGTCTAAATATGGAAAGTGACGAAACTCCGAATGATATTTTTCAAGAAAATGTACTAATAAAACTGAGGTTGGAAGCTGAGATATGCAGAAACTGCTGACAGAAACGAGCAGATATTTGATTTATTGAATTATTTACGCGTTTCATTTAAATATGGAAAGTGGGCGAAAATACACGAAGCTCGAAATGATTTTTTCATGGAAAATCGAATCCTTTTATCAATAAAACCGAATTTTGAACTTGAGAAAGATAGAAACTACAGACAAAAACGACCAGATATTTGAATTAATGAATTATCTACACGTTTCGTCTAAATATAGAGATTGGATGAATACAAACGAAATTCCGAATGAAGTTTTCATGCAAAATCGCATCCCGTTATCATAAAACTGAGTTTGGAAGCTGTGAAATCCAGAAACTGTTGACAAAAAAAGACAAGATATTTTATTTAATTAATTATTCACATGTTTTCGTCTAAATATGAAAGTGGGTGGAATTTAGCGAAGCTTGGAATGAATTATCCGTGAAAAATCGAATCACTGTATTAATAAAACTGTGCTTGGAGGCTGATAAATACCAAAACGTCTTTCATAAACGAACATATATTTATGTAATCAACTATTAACGCGTTTTCGTCTAAATACGAAAACTGGGCGTAAACTAACGAATCTCCAAATGATATTTTTCAAGAAAAATTGAATCCATGTATCAATAAAAATGAGTTTTGAAGCTGAGAAATGCAGAAACTGCTGAAAAAACGACCAGATTTTTGATTTAATAAATTATTTACGCGTTTCGTCTAAATATGGAAAGTGGACAAAAACAAACAAAACTCGAAGTGAATTTTTCATGGAAAATCGAATCATTTTATATATAAAACTGAGTTTGGAACCTGATAAATAGAGAAATTGCTGACAAAAACGAACAGATATTTGATTCAATGAATATTGGGCGAAAACAAAGGAAATTCAAAATGAAGTTTTCGGGCAAAATCGAATCCCTTTATCAATAAAACTGAGTTTGGAAGTTGAGAAATACTGAAACTGCTGACAAAAACGACAAGATATTTCATTTAATCAATTATTCACACGTTTTCGTCTAAATATAAAGTGGGTGAAATTTAATGAAGCTTGGATTGAATTATTCATGAAAAATCGAATGACTTTATTAACAAAACTGTTCTTAGAAGCTGATAAATACCGAAACGTCTTTCATAAACGAACATATATTTATTTAATCAATTATTAATGCGTTTTCGTCTAAATACGGAAAGTTGGCGTAAACTAACGAAACTCCGAATGATTTTTTCAAGAAGAATCTAATCCATGTATTAATAAAAATGAGTTTTGAAGCTGAGAAATGCAGAAAGTGCCGAGAAAAATGACCAGAATTTTGGTTTAATAAATTATTTACGCGTTTCGTCGAAATATGGAAAGTGGACGAAAACAAACGAAACTCGGAATGAATTTTTCATTGAAATCGAAACCTTTTATATAAAATTGAGTTTGGAACCTGATAAATAGAGAAACTGCTGACAAAAACGACCAGATATTTGATTTAATGAAGTATCTACGCGTTTCGTCTAAATATGGAAAGTGGGCGAAAATAAACAAAATTCGAAATGAATTTTTCGTGTAAAATCGAATCCCTTTATCAATAAAACTGAGTTTGAAAGTTGAGAAATAGAGAAACTGGTGACAAAAACGACAAGATGTTTCATTTAATCAATTATTCAAATGTTTTCGTCTAAATATGAAAAGTTGGCGAAATTTAACCAAACTCAGAATGAATTTTTCAAGAAAAACCAAATCACTGTATCAATAAAACTGTTTGGAAGCTGATAAATACAAAAACTTCTGACATAAACGACCCGATATTTATTTAATCAACTATTAACGTGTTTTTGTTTAAACATGAAAAGTGGTCGAAATTTAACAAAACTTGGAATGAGTTTTTCATGAAAAACGGAATCACTGTATCAATAAAACTGTTTTTGGAAGCTTGTAAATGCAGAAACATATGTAATAAACGAACAGATATTTATTTAATCAACCATTAACGTGTTTTTGTCTAAATATGGAAAGTGGACGAAAACTAACGAAACTCCGAATGATATTTTTTAAGAAAATGTATTAATAAAACTGAGGTTACAAGCTGAGAAATGCAGAAATGGCCAGATATTTGATTTAATGAATTACTAACGCGTTTCGTCTAAATATGGAAAGTGGGGGAAATAAACGAAACTCGAATGAATTTTTCGTGGAAAATCGAATCCTTTTATCAATAAAACTGAGTTTTGAACCTACGAAATACAGAAACTACTGACAAAAAATGACCAGATATTTGAATTAATAAATTATCTACGTGTTTCATCTAAATATAGAGAGTGGGCGAAAACAAACGAAATTCGGAATGAAGTTTTGGTGCAAAATCGAATCCCTTTATCATAAAACTGAGTTTGGAAGCTGTGAAATCAAGAAACTGTTGACAAAAAGACAAGATATTTCATTTAATCAATTATTCACACGTTTTCATCTAAATATGAAAGTGGGTGAAATTTAACGAAGCTTGGAATGAATTATCCGTGAAAATCGAATCACCGTATTTTTAAAACTGTGCTTGGAAGCTGATAACTACCGAAACGTCTTTCATAAACGAACAGATATTTATTTAATCTACTATTAATGCATTTTCGTCTAAATACGGATAGTGGGCATAAACTAAAGAAACTCTGAATGATATTTTCAAGAAAAATCGAATCCATGTATTAATAAAAATGAGTTTGAAGCTGAGAAATGCAGAAACTGCTTACAGAAACCACTAGATTTTCGATTTAATAAATTATTTACGCGTGTCGTCTAAATATGGAAAGTGGGCGAAAACAAACCAAACTTGGAATGTATTTTTCATGGAAAATCGAACCCTTTTATATATAAAATTTAGTTTGGAACCTAATAAATAGAGAAACTGCTGACAAAAAGGCCCAGATATTTGATTTAATGAATTATCTACGTGTTTCGTCTAAATATGGAAAGTGGGTGAAAACAAAATAAATTTAAATGAAGTTTTCGTCGAAAATCGAATCCCTTTATCAATAAAACAGAGTTTGGAAGTTGAGAAATACAGAAATTGCAGACAAAAACGACAAGATATTTCATTTAATCAATTGTTCAAACGTTTTTGTCTAAATATGAAAAGTTGGCAAAATTTAACGAAACTCGGAATAAATTTTTCGTGGAAAACCAAATCACTGTATCAATAAAGCTGAGTTTGTAAGCTGATAAATACCGAAACTTCTGGCATAAACAACCAGATATTTATTTAATTAACTATTGATGTGTTTTGGTCTAAACATGAAAAGTGGTCGAAATTTAACGAAACTTGGAATGACTTTTTTATGAAAAACCAAATCACCGTATCAATAAAACTGTGTTTGTAAGCTGGTAAATACCGAAATATCTGTCATAAATGAACATATATTTATTTAATCAACAATTAACGCGTTTTAGTCTAAATATGGAAAGTGGACGAAAAATAACGAAACTCCGAACCATAGTTTTCAGGAAAATGTATTAATGAAACTGAGGTCGGAAGCTGAGAAATGCAGAAACTGCTGACAAAAACGACCAGATATTTGATTTAATGAATTATTTATTGGTTTCGTCTAAATTTGGAAGGTAGGCGAAAATAAATGAAACTCGAAATGAATTTTTCGGGGAAAATTGAATCCCTTTATCAATGAAACCGAGTTTTGAACCTAAGAAAGACAGAAACTACTAACAAAAACGACCAGATTTAAATTAATGAATTATCTACGCGTTTCGTCTAAGTTTAGAAAGTACGAGAAAACAAACGAAATTCGGAATGAAGTTTTCGTGCAAAATCGAATCCCTTTATCATAAAATGGGTATGGAAAATCCAGAAACTGTTGACAAATATGACAAGATATTTCATTTAATCAATTATTCGCACGTTGTCGTCTAAATATGAAAAGTGGGTGAAACTTAATGAAGATCAGAATGAATTATTGGTGAAAAATCGAATCACTTTATTAATAAAACTGTGCTTGGAAGCTGATAAATACCGAAACGTCTTTCATAAACAAACAAATATTTATTTAATCAACTATTAATGTGTTTTTCGTCTAAATACGGAAAGTGGGCGTAAACTAACGAAACTCCGAATGATATGTTTCAAGAAAAATAGAATCCATGTATTAATAAAAATGAGTTTTGAAGCTGAGAAATGCACAAACTGCTGACAGAAATGACCCGATTTTTTATTTAATAAATTATATACGCGTGTCGTCTAAGTATGGAAAGTGGGAGAAAACAAATGAAACTCGGAATGAATTTTTATGGAAAATCGAATCCTTTAATATATAAAGCTGAGTTTGGAACCTGATAAATAGAGAAACTTCTGACAAAAACGACTAGATATTTGATTTAATGAATTATCGACGCGTTTGGTCAAAATATGGAAATTAGGCGAAAACAAACGAAATTCAAAATGAAGTTTTCATGCAAAATTGAATCCCTTTATCAATAAATCTGAGTTTGGAAGTAGAGAAATACTGAACTGCTGACAAAAACGACAAGATATTTCATTTAATCAATTATTCAAATGTTTTGGTCTAAATATGAAAAGTGCGAAATGTAACGAAACTCGAAAGGAATTTTTCGTGAAAAAACAAATCACTGTATCAATAAAATTGTGTTTGGAAGCTGATAAATACAGAAACTTCTGATATAAACGACCAGATATTTATTTAATCAACTATTAACATGTTTTCGTCTAAACATGAAAAGTGGTCGAAATTTAACGAAACTTTGAATGACTATTTTGCGAAAAAACCGAATCACTGTATTAATAAAACTGTGTTTAGAAGCTGGTAAATACAGAAACATCTGTCATAAACGAAAAGATATTTATTTAATCAACTATTAACGCGTTTTTGTCCAAATATGGAAAGTGGGCGAAAACTAACGAAACTCCGAATGATATTTTTCAAGAAAATGTATTAATAAAACTGAGGTTGGAAGCTGAGAAATGCAGAAACCGCTGACACAAATGACCTGATATTTGATTTAATGAATTATTTACGCGTTTCGTGTAAATATGAAAAGTGGGCGAAAATAAACGAAACTCGAAATGAATGTTTTGTGAAAAATCGAATCCCTTTATCAATAAAATCAAGTTTTGAACCTAAGAAATACAGAAACTACTGACAAAAATGACCAGATATTTGAATTAATGAATTATCTACGCGGTTTGTCTAAATATAGAAAGTGGGCGAAAACAAACGAAATTCGGAATGAAGTTTTCGTGCAAAATCGAATCCCTTTTATCATAAAACTCAGTTTGGAAGCTGTGAAATCCAGAAACTGTTGACAAAAACGACAAGATATTTCATTTAATCAATTATTCACACTTTTTCGTCTAAATATGAAAAGTGGGTAAAATTAACGAAGCTCGGAATGAATTATTCGTGTAAAATCGAATCAGTTTGTTAATAAAATTGTGCTTTGAAGTGATAAATACCGAAATGTCTTTCATAAACGACCAGATTTCTTATTTAATAAATTATTTATGTGTGTCGTCTAAATATGGAAATTGGGCGAAACCAAACGAACTCGGAATGATTTTTTCATGGAAAATAGAATCCTTTTATATAAACCTGAGTTTGTAACCTGATAAATAGAGAAACTGCCGAAAAAAAACGACCAGATATTTGAGTTAACGAATTATCAACGCGTTCGTCTAAATATGGAATTTGGGCGAAAACAAATGAAATTCGAAATGAAGTTTTCGTGCAAAATCGAATCCGTTTATCAATAAAACTAAGTTTGGAAGTTGAGAAATACAGAAACTGCTTACAATAATGACAAGATATTTCATTTAATCAATTATTCAAACGTTTTCGTCTAAATATGAAAAGTGGGCGAAATTTAAGGAAACTCGGAATGAATTTTTCGTGAAAAATCAAATCACTGTATCAATAAAACAGTGTTTGGAAGCTAATAAATACAGAAATGTCTGACATAAACCACCAAATATTTATTTAATCAACTATTAACGTGTTTTCGTCTAAACATGAAAAGTGGTCGAAATTTAACGAAACTTGGAATAACGTTTTCGTGAAAAACTAAATCACTAGATTAATAAAACTGTGTTTGGAAGCTGGTAAATACAGAATCGTGTTTCATAAACAAACAAATATTTATTTAATCAACTATTGATGCGTTTTCGTCTAAATATAGAAGTGGGCGTTAACTAACGAAACTTCGAATGATATTTTTCAAGAAAAACCGAATCCATGTAATAATAAAAATGAGTTTTGAAGCTAAGAAATGCAGAAATTGCTGACAGAAACGACCAGATTTTTATTTAATAAATTATTTAAGCGTTTCGTCTAAATATGGAAAGTGGGCGAAAACAAACGAAACTTGGAATGAATTTTCATGGAAAATCGAATCCTTTTATATATAAAACTGAGTTTGGAACCTGATAAATAGAGAAACTGCTGACAAAAACGACCAGATATTTGATTTAACGAATTATCTACACGTTCGTCTAAATATGGAAATTGGGCGAAAACAAATGAAATTCAAAATGAAGTTTTTATGCAAAATCGAATCCCTTTATCAATAAAACTAAGTTTGGAGGTTGAGAAATATAGAAACTGCTCACAAAAACGACAAGATATTTCATTTAATGAATTATTCAAACGTTTTTGTCTAAATATGAAAAGTGGGCGAAATTTAAGGAAGCTCGGAATGAATTTTTGGTGAAAAACCAAATAACTGTATCAATAAATACGTGTTTGGAAGCTGATAAATACAGAAATGTCTGACATAAACGACCAGATATTTATTTATTCAACTATTAACGTGTTTTCATCTAATAATTAAAAGTGGTCGAAATTTAACGAAACATGGAATGACTTTTTCGTGAAAAACCAAATCACTAGATCAATAAAACTGTGTTTGGAAGCTGGTAAATACAGAAACGTCTTTCATAAACGAACATATATTTATTTAATCAACTCTTAATGCGTTTTCGTTAAATACGGAAAGTGGGCGTAAACTAACGAAACTCCGAATGATATTTTTCTAGAAAAATCGAATCCATGTAATAATAAAGATGAGTTTTTAAGCTGAGAAATGCAGAAATTGCTGACAGAAACAACTAGATTTTTTATTTAATAAATTATTTAAGCGTTTCGTCTAAATATGGAAAGTGGGCGAAAACAAACGAAACTCGGAATGAATTTTCAGGGAAAATCGATCCTTTTATATATAAAACTGAGTTTGGAACCTGATAAATAGAGAAACTGCTGACAAAAACGACCAGATATTTGATTTAACGAATTATCTACGCGTTCGTCTAAATATGGAAATTGGGCGAAAACAAATGAAATTCAAAATGAAGTTTTCGTGCAAAATCGAATCCCTTCATCAATAAAACTAAGTTTGGAAGTTGAGAAATACAGAAGCTGCTGTCAAAAACGACAAAATATTTCATTTAATCAATTATTCAAACGTTTTCGTCCAAACATGAAAAAGGGCGAAATTTAAGGAAGCTCGGAATGAATTTTTCGTGAAAAACCAAATCACTGTATCAATAAAACAGTGTCTGGAAGCTGATAAATACAGAAATGTCTGACGTTAATGACCAGATATTTATTTAATCAACTATTAACGTGTTTTTGTCTAAACATGAAAAGTGGTTGAAATTTAACGAAACTTGGAATGACTTTTTCGTGAAAAACCAAATCACTAGATCAATAAAACTGTGTTTGGAAGCTGGTAAAGACAGAAACGTCTTTCATAAACAAACATATATTTATTTAATCAACTATTAATGCGTTTTCGTCTAAATACGGAAAGTGGGCGTAAACTAACGAAACTCGGAATGATATTTTTCAAGAAAAATCGAATCCATGTAATAATAAAAATGAGTTTTGAAGCTGAGAAATGTAGAAATTGCTGACAGAAACGACCAGCTTTTTTATTTAATAAATTATTTAAGCGTTTCGTCTAAATATGGAAAGTGGGAGAAAATAAAACGAAACTCGAAATGAATTTTTGTGAAAAATCGAATCCTTTATCAATAAAACCAAGTTTTGAACTTAAGAAATAGAGAAACTACTGACAAAAATGGAACCAGATATTTGAATTAATGAATTATCTACACGTTTCTCTAAATATAGAAAATGGGCGAAACAAACGAAATTCGGAATGAAGTTTTCGTGCAAAATCGAATCCCTTTATATAAAACTAAGTTTGGAAGCTGGAAATACAAAACTGCTGACAAAACGATAAGATATTTCATTTAATCAATTATTCAAACATTTTCGTCTAAATATGAAAAGTGGTGCGAAATTTAACGAAACTCGGAATGAATTTTCGTGAAAACGAAATCACTGTATCAATAAAACTGTGTTTGGAAGCTGATAAATACAGAAATGTCTGACTAAACGACCAGATATTTATTTAATCAACTATTAACGTGTTTTTCGTCTAAACTATGAAAAGTGGTGAAATTTAACAAACTTGAATGATTTTTCATGAAAAACCAAATCACTAATCAATAAAACTGTGTTTGGAAGCTGGTAAAACAGAAACGTCTTTCATAAACAAAGATATTTTATTTAATCAACTATTAACGCGTTTTCGTCTAAATACGGAAAGTGGGCGAAACTAACGAAACTCCGAATGATATTTTTCAAGAAAAATCGAATCCATGTATTAATAAAAATGAGTTTGAAGCTGAGAAATGTAGAAATTGCTGACAGAAACGACCAGATTTTTTATTTAATAAATTATTTAAGCGTTTCGTCTAAATATGGAAAGTGGGGAAAACAAACGAAACTCGAATGAATTTTAATGGAAAATCGAATCCTTTATATAAAAACTGAGTTTGGAACCTGATAAATACAGAAACTGCTGACAAAAAGGAACAATATTTGATATTAATGAATTATCTACGTTTTCGTCTAAATAGGAAATGGGCGAAACAAACGAAATTCGAAATGAAGTTTTGGTGAGAAATCGAATCCCTTTATATAAAACTGAGTTTGGAAGTTGAGAAATATAGAACTGCTTACAAAATGATAAGATATTTCATTTAATCAATTATTACATCAACGTTTTCGTCTAAATATGAAAAGTGGTTAAATTTAACGAAACTCGAAATAATTTTCATGAACGAAAAATCACTGTATCAATAAAACTGTGTTTGGAAGTGATAAATACAAAAACTCTGACATAAACGACCAGATATTTATTTAATCAACTACTAACGTGTTTTCGTCAAAACTTGAAAAGTGGCGAAATTTAACGAAACTTAAATGATTTTTCAGAAAAACTCGAATCACGTAATCAATAAAACTGTGTTTGGAAGCTGGTAAATACAGAAACATCTGTATAAAACGAAAAGATTTTTATTTAATCAAACTATTAACGCGTTTTTGTCAAATATGGAAAGTGGGCGAAAACTAACGAAACTCCAAAAGATATTTTTCAAAAAAGATTGTTTTATAAAACTGAGTTGGAAGCTCAAAATGCAGAAACTGCTGACACAAACGACCGATATTTGATTTAATAAATTATTACGGTTTCGTCTAAATATGAAAGTGGGCGAAAATAACAAACTCGAAATGAATTTTTGTGAAAAATCGAATCCCTTTATCAATAAAACCAAGTTTTGACTTAAGAAATACAGAAACTACTGACAAAACGGACAGATATTTGAATTAATGAATTATCTAACGTTTCGTATATATATAGAAAGTGGGCAAAAAAACGAAATTCGGAATGAAGTTTTCGTGCAAAATCGAATCCCTTTATCATAAAACTGAGTTTGGAAGCTGTGAAAATCAGTCAACGTGACAAAAACGACAAGATATTTCATTTAATCAACTTATTCACACGTTTTCGTTAAATATGAAAAGTGGGTGAAATTAACGAACTGAAATGAATTATTTCGTGAAAAATCGAATCACTTATTAATAAAAGCTGTGCTTTGAAGCTGATACACACTAGAACGTCTTTCATAAACGAATAGATATTTATTTAATCAACTATTAATGTGTTTTTGTACAAATGGAAAGTGGGCAAAACTAACGAAACTCCGAATGATATTTTTCAAAAAATGTAACATTATTAATAAAATGAGTTTTGAAGCTGAAAAATGCAGAAACTGCTGACAAAACGACCAGATATTTTATTTAATAAATTATTTACGCGTGTCGTCTAAATATGGAAAGTGGGGAAAACAAACGAAACTCGAATGAATTTTGCATGAAAAATCGAATCCTTTTATAATAAAACTGAGTTTGAACCTGATAAATAAGAAACTACTGACAAAAACTGACCAGATATTTGATTTAATGAATTATCTAATGTTTGTCTAAATATCGAAAATGGGCAAAACAAACGAATTCGAAATGAAGTTTTCATGCAAAATCGAATCCCTTTATCAATAAAACTAAGTTGGAAGTTGAGAAATACAGAAACTGCTGAACAATAATGAAAGATATTTCATTTAATCAATTATTCAACGTTTTCGTCTAAATATGAAAAGTGGGTAAATTTAACGAAACTCGGAATAATTTTTCGTGAAAAACGAATCACTGTATCAATAAAACTTGTTTGGAAGCTGATAAATATAGAAACTTCTGACATAAACGACAGATATTTATTTAATCAACTATTAACGTGTTTTCATCAAAACTGAAAAGTGGGCGAAATTTAACGAAAACTGAATGATATTTTGTGAAAAACGAATCACTGTATCAATAAAACTGTGTTTGGAACTGGTAAATACAGAAACATCTGTTATAAACGAAAAGATATTTATTTAATCAACTATTAACGCGTTTTTGTCCAAATATGGAAAGTGGACGAAAACTAACGAAACTCCAAATGATATTTTTCAAAAAATGTATTAATAAAACTGAGGTTGGAAGCTCAGAAAATGCAGAAACGGCTGACACAAACGACCTGATATTTGATTTAATAAATTATTTACGCGTTTCGTCTAAATATGGAAAGTGGGCGAAAATAAAACAAACTCGAAATGAATTTTTGTGAAAAATCGAATCCCTTTATCAATAAAACCAAGTTTTGACTTAGAAATACAGAAACTACTGACAAAAACGACCAGATTTTGATTAATGAATTATCTACATGTTTCGTATATATATAGAAAGTGGGCAAAAAAATGAAATTCGGAATGAAGTTTTCGTGCAAAATCGAATCCCTTTATCATAAAACTGAGTTTGGAAGCTGTAAAATCCAGTCAACGTTGACAAAAACGACAAGATATTTCATTTAATAAATTATTCACACATTTTCGTCTAAATATGAAAAGTGGATGAAATTAACGAAGCTCGAAATGAATTATTCGTGAAAAATCGAATCACTTTATTAATAAAAACTGTGCCTTGAAGCTGATACACACTAGAACGTCTTTCATAAACGAATACATATTTATTTAATCAACTATTAATGTGTTTTCGTCTAAATACGGAAAGTGGGCATAAACTAACGAAACTCCGAATGATATTTTTCAAGAATAATTGAATCCATGTACTAATACAACTGAGTTTTGATGCTGAAAAATGCAGAAACTGCTGACAAAAACGTCTAGATTTTTATTTAATAAATTATTTACGCGTGTCGTGTAAATATGGAAATTGGGCAAAACCAAACGAAACTACGAATGAATTTGCATGAAAAATCGAATCCTTTTATATATAAAACTAAGTTTGGAACCTGATAAATAGAGAAACTACTGACAAAAATGACCAAATATTTGATTTAACGAATTATCTAAGTGTTTTGTGTAAATATCGAAAATGGGCGAACCAAACGAATTCGAAATGAAGTTTTCATGAAAAATCGAATCCCTTTATCAATAAAACCGAAGTTGGAAGTTGAGAAATACAGAAACTGCTAACAATAATGAGAAGATATTTCATTTTATCAATTATTCAAGCGTTTTCATCTAAATATGAAAAGTAGGTTAAATTTAACGAAACTCAGAATAACTTTTTCATGAAAAACGAAATCACGGTATCAATAAAACTCTGTTTGGAAGCTGATAAATACAGAAACTTCTGACATAAACGACCAGATATTTATTTAATCAACTATTAACGTGTTTTCGTCAAAACTTGAAAAGTGGTCGAAATTTAACCAAACTTGAAATGAGTTTTTTGTGAAAAACCGAATCACTGTATCAATAAAACTGTGTTTGGAAGCTGGTAAATACAGAAACATCTGTTATAAACGAAAAGATATTTATTTAATCAACTATTAACGCGTTTTTGTCCAAATATGGAAAGTGGACGAAAACTAACGAAACTCCAAACGATATTTTTCAAAAAATGTATTAGTAAAACTGAGGTTGGAAGCTCAGAAATGAAGAAACGGCTGACACAAACGACCTGATATTTGATTTAATAAATTATTTACGCGTTTCGTCTAAATATGGAAAGTTGGCGAAAATAAAACAAACTCGAAATGATTTTTTGTGAAAAATCGAATCCCTTTATCAATAAAACGAAGTTTTGATTTAAGAAATACAGAAACTACTGACAAAAACGACCAGATATTTGAATTAATGAATTATCTACACGTTTCTTATATATATAGAAAGTGGGCAAAAAAAAACGAAATTCGGAATGAAGTTTTCGTGCAAAATCGAATCCCTTTATCATAAAACTGAGTTTGGAAGCTGTGAAATCCAGTCAACGTTGACAAAAACGACAAGATATTTCATTTAATCAATTATTCACACGTTTTCGTCTAAATATGAAAAGTGGGTGAAATTAACGAAGCTCGAAATGAATTATTCGTGAAAAATCGAATCACTTTATTAATAAAAGTGTGCTTTGAAGCTGATACACACTAGAACGTCTTTAATAAACGAATGGATATTTATTTAATCAACTATTAATGTGTTTTCGTCTAAATACGGAAAGTGGGATAAACTAACGAAACTCCGAATGATATTTTTCAAGAATAATTGAATCCATGTATTAATACAAATGAGTTTTGATGCTGAAAAATGCAGAAACTGCTGACAGAAATGTCTAGATTTTTTATTTAATAAATTATTTACGCGTGTCGTCTAAATATGGAAATTGGGCGAAACCAAACGAAACTCCGAATGAATTTGCATGAAAAATCGAATCCTTTTATATAAAACTGAGTTTGGAACCTGATAAATAGAGAAACTGCTGACAAAAATGACCAAATATTTGATTTAACGAATTATCTATGCGTTCGTCTAAATATTGAAAATTGGGCGAAAACAAATGAAATTCGAAATGAAGTTTTCGTGCAAAATCGAATCCCTTTATTAATAAAACTGAGTTTGAAAGTAGAGAAATATAGAAACTGCTGACAAAAACGACAAGATATTTCATTTAATCAATTATTCAAACGTTTTCGTCTAAATATTTATAGTGGGCGAAATTTAACGAAACTCGGAACGAATTTTTCGTGAAAAACCAAATCACTATATAAAAAAACTGTGTTTAGAAGCTGATAAATACAGAAACGTCTGACATAAACGACCAGATATTTATTTAATCAACTATTAACGTGTTTTCGTCTAAACATGAAAAGTGGTCGAAATTTAACGAAACTTGGAATAACTTTTTTGTGAAAAACCAAATCACTATATCAATAAAACTGTGTTTGGAAGCTGGTAAATACAGACTCATCTGTCATAAACGAACAGATATTTATTTAATCAACTATTAATGCGGTTTTGTCTAAATATGAAAAGTGAGCGAAAACTAACGAAACTTCCAATGATATTTTTCAAGAAAATGTATTAATAAAACTGAGGTTGGATGCTAAGAAATGCAAAAATACTGACAGAAACGACCAGATATTTGATTTAATGTATTATTTACGCGTTTCGTCTAAATATGGAAAGTGCGAAAATAAACAAAACTCGAAATGAATTTTTTTTGGAAAATTGAATCCCTTTATCAATAAAACCGAGTTTTGAATTTGTGAAATACATGAATTACTGACATAAAACGACCAGATATTTGAATTAATGAATTATCTACGTGTTTCGTCTAAACATAGATAGTGGGCGAAAACAAATGAAATTCGGAATGAAGTTTTCGTGCAAAATCGAATCTCTTTATCATAAAACTGAGTTTGGAAGCTCTGAAATCTAGAAACTGCTGACAAAAACCACAAGATATTTCATTTAATCAATTATTCACACGTTTTCGTCTAAATATGAAGTGGGTGAAATTTAACGAAGCTCGAAATGAATTATTCATGAAAAACTGAATCACTTTATTAATAAAACTTTGCTTTGAAGTTGATAAATACAGAAACGTCTTTCATAAACGAACAGATATTTATTTAATCAACTCTTAACGCGTTTTCGTCTAAATACGGAAAGTGGGCGTAAACTAACGAAACTCCGAATGAAATTTTTCAAGAAAAATCAAATCCATGTATTAATAAAAATGAGTTTTGAAGCTGAGAAATGCAGAAATTGCTGACAGAAATGACCAGATTTTTTATTTAATAAATTATTTAAGCGTTTCGTCTAAATATGGAAAGTGGGCGAAACAAACGAAATCGAAATGAATTTTTCATGGAAAATTGAATCCGTTTATATTTAAAACTTGGTTAGGAACCTGATAAATAGAGAAACTGCTGACAAAAACGAACAGATATTTGATTTAATGAATTATCTACGCGTTTCGTCTAAATATGGAAAGTGGGCGAAAACAAACGAAATTCGTAATGAAGTTTTCGTGCAAAATCGAATCCCTTTATTATAAAACTGATTTGGAAGCAGTGAAATCCAGAAGCTGTTGACAAAAACGACAAGATATTTCATTTAATCAATTATTCATACGTTTTCTTCCAAATATGAAAAGTGGGTGAAATTAACGAAGCTCGGCATGAATTATTCATGAAAAATCGAATCACTTTATTAATAAAACTGTGCTTTCAAGCTGATAAATACAGAAACGTCTTTCATAAACGAACAGATTTTATTTAATCAACTATTAACGCGTTTTCGTCTAAATACAGAAAGTGGGCGTAAACTAACCAACTCAGAATGATATTTTTCAAGAAAAATCGTATCCATGTATTAATAAAAATGAGTTTTGAAGCTGAGAAATGTAGAAATTGTTGACAGTAACGACCAGATTTTTGATTTAATAAATTATTTAAGCGTTTCGTCTAAATATGGAAAGTGGACGAAACAAACGAAACTCGGAATGAATTTTTCATGGAAAATCAAATCCTTTTATATATAAAACTGAGTTTGGAACCTGATAAATAGAGAAACTGCTGGCAAAAACGACCAGATATTTGATTTAATGAATTATCTACGCGTTTCGTCTAAATATGGAAAGTGGGTGAAAACAAAAGAAATTCGAAATGAAGTTTTCGTGCAAAATCGAATCCCTTTATCAATAAAAGTGAGTTTGGAAGTTGAGAAATACAGAAACTGCTTACAAAAATGACAAGATATTTCATTTATTCAATTATTCAAACGTTTTCGTCTAAATATGAAAAGTGGGTTAAATTTAACGAAACTCAAAATGAATTTTTCATGAAAAACCAAATCATTGTATCAATAAAACTCTGTTGTAAAGCTGATAAATACAGAAACTTTTAACATAAACGACCTGATATTTATTTAATCAACGTAAGGTTTCTTATTTGGGTAAGTTAAGCTGGGTGCTACTTGAGTGATTGGGATAGCTTGGAGGGGTATGGCTTGCGAGGCTGGTTGGTTGCGTTGGGTGATAGCGAAAAGTTGCCCATCTCTTTTTCTCTTAACAATGGGTTGAGAAGGGAATTCGGTTTGGGTGGAGTTTGAAGTTTCAGTTGATGCTTTATCCTTCTTCTTCTCCTCCTTGAAGTCTTTATTCCGGATGCGGTTCTCGGTGAGCTCTTTAGCTAACTCCATTGCTGCTTCCAAGGTTGCAGGTGTGGTACCTATTACAGAGTCTTGAATTTTTTACGGAAGACCTCGAATGTAGTGCTCGATCAAACGGTAGAGAGGAGTGAACAAGTTGGGAACCATTTGATTTAACTCGAGGAATCTTTTGTTGTATGTGGTGTGGTCTCCTTCCTTTTGCTTCAACGAATAAAACTCATCTTCTAATTTCTTGATTTCGCTCCTTGGGCAAAACCGTCTTGTCATGATTTCCTTCAACTCTTCCCAAGTCAAAGTCATAGCGTCTTCAACACCTCGTTTGGCCTTCTCTGTATTCCACCAAGTAAGTGTTATTCCAAACAAACGACCAGTAGCATATCGCACTTTGCGATCATCGGGGCAATCGCAATTTAGAAAAGTGTTCTCCATTTCTTCAAACCAATGAAGGAGAGCGGTGACACCTTCAGTCCCTTCGTATTTTGGAGGGTCGCAGGATTTGAAATGCTTGTAGGTGCATTTAGTGGTATTTGGGGGAGGGTTGATAACATTTTGATCTTCTTGGTTGACGGGATTAGCGGTAAGAGCTTTTTGGATTTGAATTATAATGTTGGGTATTACGGCTGCCATTTGTTGAGCGATTTGGGCAGCCATGCGCTCGCGGGCTTTTCCTGCTCTCATCTTCCTATGAGCGAGGCTAGGAGACATCTACAAGGAATACATATCAAGAGTATGAGTTGGATGTTTTTGGGATCATGGGTCGTATTTAGGAATGAACATTTATAAAATATAAAATAATAAATCTACTACATCCATAGGATGTCTTGGGCTTTGCTCGTAATTGGGCCTTGCATGCCGCCATACTTCACCTTCGTAATCATGTGGGCCCCCATGACTACCGGGTTTTTTCATATGGTTCGCATGTGTTAGCCTGGTTACGTACACTAAAACCCGGAGAAAATCGAGAAATATGTATGTAACGTATGATATTTGGAATGTATCCAGGTGTGGACACGGTGACACCTCAAAGTGGGGTTAGTTCGAACGACGTTTGGTGTGGCGTGCTTTGGCCTAATAGGTCCTTTGTACTCTCATCGTTAGTCCCCAGGTAGGCAAACTGGTCCGTTATATTGGATTTATACGAATGCCAACCTAGACAGGACGTTCCGACTACCGGTACTGGTACCCTTACAGTTACTACATGCCCGTCGCAGAACTCACTTTGATGAGATTTGAAAAATGAAAAAATGCAACAAAATCTTGAATAACGGAAGTATGAAGATGATTTGAATATGTGAGCATTGAAATATGTATGATGAATGTGTATGTAATCATGTATGTCTGACTGTAAGTATAATTCACTATGTATCACAAAATGTAATATTGGAAATGTTTGCATGCATTTGTGTATGTAATAAATATGAAACAAATAAATATCATAAGTTTGCATGTAACCACATAAACAATTAAAATCTAGTCAACT
The DNA here is from genome assembly GCA_947069175.1 of Scalesia atractyloides. Taxonomy (NCBI): domain Eukaryota; kingdom Viridiplantae; phylum Streptophyta; class Magnoliopsida; order Asterales; family Asteraceae; genus Scalesia; species Scalesia atractyloides. Next base: position 46,639,315 of record CAMTDV010000015.1, on the reverse strand, counting down.
ATAGTATAGGCTCTAAGGGTCTAATAACCTATCCTATATCCCTATAGTCATGGCTCTGATACCAATCTGTCACACCCCGACCCGCAGCGGAAAAGGTGATCGGGGCATGATTGGGTTTTTATCAAAGCTCATGACATTTATTATAACGTTTCATATTTATTATTACAATTTAAAGGGAAATCATACAATCATAATTACAACATGTTCTACACATCTTTCTAAACTTCATTATTTTCTTCTAAGGCATTTCCTATGTTTTCCTTGCTTCATCCTGTTCACCTGTATCATGTGTAAAAATGGTTTTTGGATCAACAAAAAGTTGGCGAGTGAATCCTATGAAAAACATTTGAACAAGTTTATTGAATTGATATAAAATAAAGTGCATAATCACATATGAGTAAATATAGATGTAAACTTATTCACAAAACACTTAGTTATTAAATAATGCACACACATACAATAATAGATTGTTTTGAGGCACGCGTTGCTCAACTCGTCTCCCACGAGGAACTGATGGGTCTAATGAATGAGTTTTAAGGCACGCGTTGTTCTACGAACTTATGGGCCTAATGAATGATTTGCATACAACTAGACAATATGTAATACATAACTACAAACAATATTTACATGCTAAGTTTAAATCATAATATGGTATGGCACAAGTTTGAATAAACGAATTAGTTTAAGTGACACATGATACACCCCAAAACGTGTAACTAAAAAGGGGAGTTGTAAGATTCACTCACATTGGGTGCGTTCGGTTGATGATGTTGAATGTGCACGAAGTTTGATTTAACCACGAGTGAAACTAACCTAGATAATAACATAATGGTTCGGTAAATAAGCGGATTTTATTAATCAATTTTAGTAGGATTATTGGATATATTTTTGTGAGTTTAAGGCTATTTTCTAACTTTAAAAATGTATTTTTTAAGTATTTTTAATTGATTTTTAAATAAAATAAATAAATAAAAATAATAATAAAATGTTGACTTTTTGACCGTTGACTTGTTGACCGGTTTTATTGTGTAAATGTATGCGCCGGGCAGGACTCGAACCCGAGACCTCCCGTTCGCGTGCACGCAGCTCTACCAACTGAGCTACGTGTCTAACCCGAAATATTTCTGTTTTTAATTATATTTATATACTAATTAGATTAATCCGAAAATCATTTATTTAAAAACGATTTAATTGCATGACTCGGTGCTCGCCACAGGTCTCGAACCCGGGACCTGTGGTTTGGTTTGACACACAGTCCACCGCTGGACTGTGTGTCTAACTTGGTAAATATTCTGGTTATTATTATATTTAACATCTTACTGAGTTAACCCGGTTCAGTTTAATAAAAAAAAGGCATTTTATTACAGTGAATGTGTGTGACCAGGATCGAACTTGAGACGTTATGCATATTGTTTGCACACAGTCCACCGCTGGACTGTGTGTCTAACCCGTTCATAATATCGATTTTAATTAATCTTATAACATAACCAACTTCATCTTCTTCGTTCAAAACACAGACATCGATTAACTGACTGTTATTTGTTATATTAACTTAACGAACATTATGAGCCATCGTAATGTAAGGAACAGAAAAAGGTTTGAGGATTGATTGTACCGAACTGTTCGTCTTTCTTCAGAAGTCCGGCAAGATCGTCGGCTCTGTTTTGGTGAGCTTCGGCTGATAGGATTAGTCAACAATTTGGAGGGATTAGATGTGAAATGGAACTACTGGGTAACGATTATCAGTAAGTTGAAATGATCATACCGGTTAACAGCAGGTTTCTGAAATTTCAGAAGTTTTCCGGCGAAAACAGATAATCCGGCAATGTCGTCTGGAAAGGATTCTGGGTGGGGGATTGATATTAGAATTTTGCCCAACAATGGAATGAAACAGAAAAATCGAAGTAATTACCGTGTAGATGGAAGTCTCGGTTTTCCGGCGACTTGCAGATATTTTCTGGCGAGTGAAATTACGTCGAGAATTTGTGTGGTTGTGAGCGAAAAAGTTAACAGAGGCTTGTGGGTGTATTTATAGGGAAGAACATCGATGAATTTAGTCCGATTACCGACTTGATTCGTCGGTCAATAATTTCTCCGGTGGTTATGACGGATGTCGCGGAATGGACATCGGTTATAACAGATGTTAAGGTTAATGCTTCGGTTAAATCAGAAGAAACCGTCTATTATCGGCGAAATCGTCGGGATTTCCGACGACTGCGATTTGGGCGCGTCAGTTTGAATTCGAGATTTATGTTATGTATTAATTGTTTCAATATGTACACAAACAACACAAGTGGCGGAGTGGTTGAGCGTGTGGGAGTTAAGACTTGGTTGACTCGGCTGACCCGGCTGACCCGGGTTCGAATCCCGGCAGCCTTGTTTTATTTTTATTTCATTTTTTTAATAAATTTTCAAATATAAATTTTATATTCCAATATACTTATTAATTATGTATCGCTTAAAATTAATTTGAGAAATAAATACGCAACGAAATTTTTAACTGATTGTTCGGTTAATAAACGAAGCGGGTTTGGTAAATCCGGTTTTTGACGGATGTTACAGTCGATCGCAACTAGGATGTACTGGTTCCCTCAAGACATGGGGAATGGACCCATGAAATCAATGCCCCAAATATCGAAAACTTCCACAACCTGAATAGGGTTCTGGGGCATCTCATTCCGAGATGAGATATTTCCTGTCCTCTGACAGGCATCATAACTACGCATAAACTCATGTGCGTCCCTAAAGATGGTCGGGAAATAAAATATTGCGTCAAACACCCGTTTATCAGTGTATGCCGTACCATAATGGCCACTAGTCGGTCCCTCATGACAATGTCGCAGAATACTGCGGGACTCGGACCAAACACACATCTTCGAATAACCTGGTCCGCTCTAATCCTAAACAAGTACGGATCCTCCCAAATGTAGTGCTTGACTTCCGTAAAGAATTTCTTCTTTTGCTGGTACGTCATGCCCTCCACAAGGTCAACTGTAGACAAGTAATTTGCTAGATCAGCGAACCAGGAAAGCCTTCCTCGTGGGCTTTCAAAAACATCAACACCTCATGGGGAAACTCATCCCAATCCTCTCCTCCCGAGTCTTCTCTATCTCGGGCTCTCTAATCCCAACATATGGTCGGCATACCGTTCTCAGCACCATTCTTATCTCGAATCTCTAAATCAAACTCCTCAAGGAGCAGGATCCACCAAATCAGCCTCGGCTTTGCATCCTTCTTCGCGAACAAGTATCGAAGAGTTGCGTGGTCTGTGAAAATAATAGTCTTTGATAACACCAGATACGACCGGAATTTGTCACACGCGACCACAACTGCTAGCAACTCCTTCTCTGTCGTGGTATAGTTCTCCTGGGTGTCGTTTAGGGTCTTGCTAGCGTAGTATATGGGATGAAAGTGTTTCTCCCTACGCTGCCCTAAAACGGCCCCAACTGCGAAGTCGCTAGCATCGCACATGATCTCGAACGGGAGGCTCCAATCAGGAGCAATCAGAATTGGGGCACTCACTAACCTCTCCCTAATCAACTCGAGGGCCCTCAAGCACTCATCATCAAACACAAACGGCATATCCTTCTCTAGCAACTGGGTTATCGGGCGAGCAATCTTCGAGAAGTCGTGAATGAAACGACGGTAGAATCCTGCATGACCCAAGAAACTCCTAATCGATATCACAGAAGTAGGCGGCGGGAGCTTGAAAATAACATCAACTTTGGCTTGATCAACCTCAAGCACCGCCTGTGAAATCTTGTGCCCTAGCACAATCCCCTCTCGAACCATGAAATGACACTTCTCCATGAACACCTCCATGGTGTCCTCGATCAACTCATGGAATATCGCCACCATACATCACTGAAATGTGGCTGGAGCGTTACCTAACCCAAACGGCATGCGTATAAGGTGCCAAAAGGGCATGTAAATTTGGTCTTTTCTTGATCCTCCGGTGCAATGGGTATCTGGAAATAACTTGAGAATCCATCAAGAAAGCAATAGAATTGCTGTCTCGACAGATGCTCCAGCATTTGATCAATGAATGGCAAAGGAAAATGATCCTTGCGCGTGGCGTCATTGAGTCCGAGATAGTCTATGCAAACTCGCCAGCCGGTGATGGTCCGGGTGGGTATGAACTCATTCTTCTCGTTGACGGCCACTTTCATACCCCACCCCCTTCTTAGGGACCACCTGGACGGGACTCACCCATGCAGAGTCCGAAATCGGGTAAATCAGCCCTGCATCCAGCAACTTAATCACCTCTTTCTTCACGACGTCCTGCATATTCGGGTTTAGCCTTCGCTGAGGCTGAACCACCGGCTTAAGCTCCTCTTCCATCAAGATCTCGTGCATGCAAAACGAAGGGTTGATACCCTTAATATCCATCAGCTTCCACGCGATCGCCTGCCTATGGCCTCTCAGTACACTCATCAACTTATTCTTCTCCTCCTCCCTCAATCCAGCAGAAATGATTACGGGTAACTAAGATCCCTCGCCCAAGAATGCGTTTTCCAGGTGAGACTACAACTCCTTCAACTCTAGGGGCGGGGGTACCTCAACAAACGGCCTCTCCTTTGGAATCTCCTCCTCGTCGATGACCTCAGACACCTCAAATCTAGGGGAAGGCTCGGTAGCCTGCGGCGGTGGATCCTGCTCAACATCAAACTGAATGACCCCACTCCCCTGATCATCAATACTCGCAACCTGCGTGTAACGCCTCGTATTTCCACAAATCCGTACCTTTAGGAAATACGCACCGTTTCACTAAATGTATTTAGTTATCCATTTTTATTATTATTATTATTAATTATTTATTATTTTTTATTTATATAACGACAAGAAAATAATAATAATAATAATAATAATAATAATAATAATAATAAATGAAATAATACGTTTGTTTTTTAAAGTCGTGTTTGATAACGGATCTCATAAACGTTTCGGGCCACTCTAGAATGCGAAACCGAGTTGTGGGCTTAAGCCAAACCAAACAAACCCTAAACTAACTATACCCTTAAAAAAACTTAATATATAAAAACATCACAACACACACACTCACAGCCGCTCACAATATGACCCTCTTCTCTCTCGCATACACACTCGCCTGAACAAGTCTGGCCAAACTCCGACTCCTCCGACGGCTCCGGCCACACCCACTCCCCTCTCACACCACACTCCTCCCTCCTTCACACGCACAACTCAAGCCCCCTCCTTACCCTGCTCAGTTGAACGCCGGCCACCACCGTTTCAGTGGTGGCATACAGCGGCACATATACAGAGGAGAGAGAGAGATGTGTAGCAGAGAGAGAGATTGAACGGGAAAGGGACGGCGTCATGCCGTTTTTTCCCAGCGGCAGCGAACCACAGTAGTAGCGCCGGCGTCTCCAGCGGCAGCAACAGGAGTTGGGGATCAAGCTTGGACTTGGAGTTGTTCAGGTCCAAAACAGATCCGGGTCGGGTCCGAGTGTGGCGGCTCAGCTTGATTCGGCTCAGGTCATGCCTCGATTTCAGTTAGTTTCAAGCTCGATTCAGTAGTCCTTGGTGCAGTGATGGCTCGGTTTCGTGTCGGGTCAACTGTTATCAACGCTGGTTCGGGTCAAAGATGATGCCCGGTCAATCTCAGTCAACCGCGGTCAGCAGCAGTTCGGTTGCTTCAGTTCAGGTGGAGGCTCGGCCTTGACTCGTTATCGGTTCACAGATTCGTCATGGTTCAGGTCACTCGGACAGTTTCCATGTGTCGGGTCTAGTGTCAGGTCAAAGTCAGTCAACTCCGGTCAAACCAAGGTTAAACTCAGCAGACACGCGACTCGGTATACTTTAACTCCGTAAATCTTATTTTGTCACTTATACGCAATATGTTTCATATAAATCGAGCCCGAACTGACAAAATCTTATTGTAATTAATTACTAAAACGCATATGAGTTAACACTTGACAAATTACATTTTGCGCTCATGACAAAAATATATTTTTACACATCGTGGACGAAAGTTGCGCGTTTATATATTGATGACGAAAGTTTTATATATATATATACATATATATATATATAGTGTTAATAGTTTATTGCGTTGGATCTTTTACAAATGACAACTTCGCAAGAGATGTATAAGTATATATATACATATATATATATATAGATGTTGTTTTGGAATAATTATTGAATTTTGATATTTTTATCGACAACTCACATTGTCGGGATCGTCCAATAAATAGAGGAAACTCTGCCCGATTTTCGTCAGAATCCGAAACCAAAATCATGTAAAATTATGAAATCAAACGTATCGAATACGAATATATTTTTTTATATATAAAAAAGATAAATATAAGGCATATTTATTCTTTTAACAACACTACTGTAGCATTCGTCTTCCTATACGAGGTACCCACGGTATCTACCATTCAACCTTCATCACTTTACTGATTTGTCAGAAGAAGCTTTGCAAAATGTGAGCATACTCGACCCATTTTTACACTTTAACGCATTTCGGGTGCAACATGTACAAATTAACAATTTATATTATACGATATTAAATATGTTCAAATTACCAAACGTATTACCAGTTATGCTTAAGTGAGTTATACGTGTTAGTTCAAATTTGTCTATTTCATGCTATTTGTTATGCTTGAGTTGTTTACGCTTATTTGTCTCAACTTGTATTCACATGTTATTATTATGCATAAGATGCCATGTATGCTAGATAAAGAATTCAGTTATATGCTATCGTTATGCGAAAGTCATCTACATATATGTGCAATTTGATTTGAACATACACTTGTCGTGATTAAAACAAAGTTTTATACTTATAATTATTTTCAAACTTGTATGCTCGCCAATACTTTTGTATTGATCCACGATTTTAATACATGTTGCAGGATTGCTGATGATGCAAGGAATCTAGTAGGATTGCCTAGAAACGCATTAAGAATTCCAAATACTTTTGTATCGCATTTTATTTCAACATGTTGTATTTGTTTCGAAACCATGTATTAACTGTTATTAATGAAATGAAATTGTATTCTTTTTTTTTGTGACATGATTAAATTTCGTATTATCTGATTTAAAGCGATGTAAAATGTAATTATTAAACACTCGACACAAATAGCGTTATGAAGCTTCTAGCAATCTCGTTTTCATCTCATCCCGATGTTTCCGCTATCGGTTAGGGTGTGACACTGCGTATCAGACGCATCTCTCCGGCAAATCTCGCTGAGGAGGCTACCCACATGTGACATAAGAGTATCGATAAAGTATAGAGCGTCATCATGCCGCTGAGTATGCCTCATAAAATGCTGGATGTCGAATGTGACCTCATCCCCATCAACTCGAAGAGTCAACTTGCCGTCGTGCACGTCAATGAGTGCTCATGCAGTGGCAAGGAATGGATGACCTAAAATCAGCGAGACCTCAGAGTCCTCGTCCATGTCAAGGATGACGAAGTCAACTGGAAATACGAATTTGTAGACCTTCACAAGCATATTTTCTACAACACCCCTCGGGAATTTCACCGACCTATCTGCCAGCTGAAGACTCATGCGCGTAGGGGATGGCTCACCTAGATTGAGCTTAGCAAAGATAGAATAAGGCATAAGATTTACGCTAGCTCCTAGGTCTTCCAGCGCATTGTTGACGGTGAGATTTCCGATCAAACACGGAATTGTGAAGCTACCAGGAACAGACATCTTCTTCGGTAGCTTGTTCTGCAAGACGGCAAAACACTCCTCGCTCAATGTTATAGTCGCAAGATCCTCCAACTTCTTCTTATTCGTGAGTAAGTCCTTGAGAAACTTCGCATACTTCGGCATCTTCGATAAGGCCTCTACGAATGGAATGTTCACGTGCAGCTTCTTCAGCATCTCGAGGAACTTACCGTACTGCTCTCCATCCTTTCCCTTCACTAACCTACCTGGGTAAAGGGGTGTCGGCTTATACACCCTCATCGGCTCCTTCTCTACTTCCTTCTTCATGAAGGTATCGTGCTCCATGAACCTCGATTGTGTCTCCTGATGTTGAGTATCCTCACGGGTGATGAACTGTGTAAGCAATTGTGTCTGCTTTGCTAACGTCTCTTGGTTCTGCCACATCATCTCCTCCAGTGTCGGGCGCTTCTCACCTGAACTCCCTCCAGCTCCTGCGTCCTGAAACAAACTCTGACGCGGCTGAAACCCAGGTGGGTTGCTATTCTTCAAACTGAAGTTCGGGTGGTTCTTCCAATTCGAATTGTAACCACCTCTGAAACTGTTCTAATTATGATTACTCATAAAATCTACCCGCTCTAGTGACTCCGCAGGGGCAATAGGACACGCGGCCATGTCATGCCTCTCAGTGCATATCTCGCATTCCTGCTCCTTCTTCGACTGCATCTCCTTCATCTGCTTCGTCAAGGCGTCAATCTGAGCTTGCATAACAGTGGTAGTATCAACCTTATGCACGCATCTCTGTGTACTAGACAAATCTCTAGAATCAGGAAACTCATAGCTGCTTATCGCGATGTCCTCAAACATATCAGTGCACTCCTCTGGTGTTTTGGCGGTCATCAGATTGCCACCAACAATAGTGTTCAGCATATTCCTCATGGTGGGCGTCACTCCATGATAAAACTTCTCAACTAACCCCCAATCCTCGAATCCGTGATGAGGACACTTGACTAACAACTCCTTGAATCGCTCCCATGTCTCGTAGAAAGTCTCTCCCTCCTTCTGGCAGAATTCATGAATCATGCTCCCTAGACGAGCTGTTTTGGCAGGGGGGAAAGTATTTTGCTAAGAACTTGTCTTGCATCTTGGCCCAAGTAGTGATGGATCCCGCAGGAAGAGATTCCAACCAAGTGTGGGCGCGATCAGCAAGCGAGAAGGGAAATAGACGCAGCTTGCAGGCGTCCTCGTTAATGCCTTGCGTCTGGAACATGTCGCAGATAGCTGAAAAGCGAGAAAGATGAACATTCGGGTCCTCAGAAAGTAACCCATGGAACTGGATGGTGTTCGTAACCATCGTGATAATCTGAGGCAGAATCTGCCAGCTATTAACATCGATAGCGGGTCGGGTAATGTTGAATCTAGCATTGGCCGCGTTCAGCCTGGCGTAATCAGCAACGACTCTCCTAGCTGGGGGCTCAGCGTCACCCATAGTGAAAGCAGAAGATGGGATGTGTACCTCACTAGCTCGATGGTGCGAAGGCGCTCGTTGAAATCTCACTCAGGCTTAGACGAAGCAACAAACGAAGGTGGCCCCTGTGAACGAGTATGGCGCATACAATGGTGAGATAACTAATCTAAATACTAAATCAAATCTAACCCTAAAGGCACAAATTGCAAGCAAAAGGCACTTAAAGGCAATGGGAATCTAAGAAAGCAAGTAAACAACTAGATAGACGACTCGGATCGTTCTCTAAAGTGCCAGTGTCCCTGGCAACGGCGACAAAAACTTGTTGTGTGAAAATGTGTATATCAAAAATCAGACAAGTTTTAAAATGGAATCGCTACTAAACCACACACAATCGGCAAGTGCACCGGTTGCAGTGTAGTGTAGATGGCAAGTTCAGATATCAATCCGTGGGCACTATGGGCAAACCCTAGATACTGAACCTTTATCGAATACAAAGTCACTTTTAAATTCGATTCTGATGATTAACTAACAACCTAATTAATTATGAAAATGGTGAACAATGCTAACGAAAGCAACACACAAACGCACTCGGGAGCAAAGTGTAGATCAAATATGATGAGAAAAGACTACCTAGGTGTCGAATCCCTAGAATCATGCAACGCTATCTTGACTATGGCAATGGCTAAATATCCTAATCTACATGAATAACCTCCCGCTAGAGATGATCAATCGAAAGACAGGGACGAAACCCGAAGTGCTAGAACGAACCGGCTCGACCTATCGATACCTAATCCCATGAATATTAAGTGATGAAAGTGAATCTACCCCCAAAACCCTCTACTCGCGAAGCAAACTGAACCTTAAGAATTAAAATCCTAGGAAACCCTAAACGCGATGAAATAAACGAGCCCGAGCTATCAGTCACCCGATCTACCCAACAACGATTAGCTAATAACCTTGCACACCTAAATCGTCTTTCGAGTCACTAGATGAAGATGCAATTTTAGTTTATTGATTTTAATTATAGTAATTAAGACCTGCGAGGTATGGGTAGATTAGGACTTAGGTAAGTTAGGATTTTGGAAAGTTAGTTTTTAGGTCGATATAGTAATTAACAACCACTACTACGTTGGTACGAGCCCCACTCTGCTAGGTAAGTAGTTGACACTCTGATTCTGAAAAATGTTTCTTTGTATAACGACATTCTGAAAGTGAAGCTAGTCACTGATATGATAATGCATTTTGTTAAAAGAAGTTAGAACCCTTTGGTCGCTATTCAAAACACACCTTAAAAAAATGTAACACGTTCGAAACCACTTGCTAGCGATTTATTAATGTTTTGAAAACCCACCAACTTAATAAGTAAAATAACATTGCCTAAGTATCAGTTCTTCAACCGCTAAGTCACAAACATTTTTCTTATATAAATCTTTTGATAAACTTGATCTCTTATTTAAATGTCTTTTTATTAAACATTCGTTACAAAATGTCCACTTTTAAATGTTTTCAATCACCTACCGTTTACGGATACTGATACAGATGTCGTTACACTACGGTTTACCGAATACCACTTCGATTTACCATTACCGTCTGCCTCAACGTTTATTGCTACTACTATGACTTATTGTCTAAACCATAACCATGTTACTTTCGTTTACGTAAATATAACCATTTTACTGCCAAATACAACTATTTTTTTACTTACTTTTATCATAACCGTTTACACCATCTCCATTTTACTACAATTTAAACAAAACTGCTAACTGCAACCGTTTTACTATCATAACTATTTGTGTCTCATTCAATAAGGTTTTGACTTACCGATTATTCACATTTTTTTTATTAGAAAAAAATCCGATATTTTTTTCAACTCACCAGATACCAATAATAGACTCACATATTTTACCGCCTTACATCTTAACCGTCTTACATCCATTCATGATAATATTTTCAATGCTTCAGCAAATTGAAAACAAGATTAATAAGAGTTCTATTACATTTACCTATTGGAATACACACCTTTGAAGATAAGACCTCCATCCACGTACCATCATTACCAACTAAGGAGTTTTATGAATCATGTGTTGTTAACGTTTCGAATCAAACGTAGTAATCCTTATATGGATAGTAATAATTTTGATAATAGTACTAATTTATAATAATATCACTATTACTATTAACTAATGTAAATCTTTTAGAAGGTTACCTGAGTTGTTAAATGGTTGTTTAACAAAACCATTTATAAAAAAATAAAAAAATAAAACATCTATAAAAAATTATGTGAAATGATCTTAGTATTCTTTTGAGTATCCCTTTTTATATTTTCATTAAAAATGTGGATTTTCTAGTTAAATTTTGAACTTGTAGTTACAATCCAAATTTTCTTGGTAACGTATAATGTTTTTGGTCATTCTGAAACCTCTAATGAACTCTAAACCCCTTTGCTAAATTTTCTAGAACCCCATACTAAACTTTAGATAAACCGCTTCTAATATTTTAAACTCTATTTCTGAAGTCCTCCATAACTATATATATACATATATCTTTTTCAAATAAAAACCTTTTACCTTCTTGCTCTTTTAAACCTCATTAGATTTTTCAAATAAAAACCTTTTAACTTCTTGTTCTTTTAAACCTCATTAATTATCCTTACTAGTGGTTTTCCCTCACGCTACATGGCGGGAACTCAGTTAGTATCTCGGTCTGTTCCGATGTTGATACTTGCTATAGTAACTGAAAGAGAAAACAAAGAGAATAAAGTCATGATATGCCCAAATGGATATCAACGTGTGTTTTATATCAATTGAAACCGTAAACACGAATACCGATTCTATCACTACTGATATTTGTACCGATTTTATGTCGAGATCGGTTAGGTCCGTCACGTATTGATACTCATATAGTTTCCGACACAAAATAATAATGTTTTATTTTATATTGTTACAAAATGGGTTGCTTTAAATGAAAAAAAACTAGTTACAATTCATCGTTGGTTTCGGTTTGATTTGGTATGATAGTGCACAATATCCATTTTCAACAAAATTTATATCGTAATTTTAAAAAGAAAAAAATAAAAATAGTTGCAGAGTTAGACTTTTTTTTAAAAGTTAACGTATACGGGTTATTAAAAAATCAAACGAAATGATAAGTAACATATTATAAAAAAAATAAAAATAAAAAACAAAAAAGTATATTCCATTCTTTTATCTTCATGGCTCTTTATATTAACATGTATAGTAATATGTATAATTCTGATAAAGTTATTTTAACTCGTTAACTTTTAAACTTTGAATACATATTTACAAAATTCAAGTTTTAAACATTGTTTATTATTTTGAGAAAAAAATATATTTCTTTTAAAAGTAGATTCATTAAGACAACTTTTGTTATTTATCCAGACTTTACAATTTAAAATGAGGTGGCCACAACAACTTATATTAATACGTTTTTTTTTTCAATTTTTTTTAAAAGCTAACTTCATCAAAAACCAACCAATTCGAAATGGGGCTGCCAAACGACAAGAAAGAAAAAAATTAACTTATATAATTATACCAATTCTCTCAAGAAATCGTTTTTAACTTCGATCTATCCAACCGTCTTCATCTCACTGATAATGTTCTCTATCTAGACCGGTTTGTTTGCGAGCGTCAACTTGTTCCTAGCCTCCACATACTCCATCAACCTGTTATCACAATGCCATGAAAAACCGCTTTCCTAGCTCCTTAAATATAAAAGAAGTAAAACACGATCAACCTTTTGATTCGCAAATTCTCTTACTCATTACCTTTAATTGCTTCCATCAGGAAAACACTTTATATTTCCATAAGAGAAACATTTTAATATACGTTTCCACTAATTAACCTTTTCTTTGTGAAATGTTTTACTTAAACTCTTTTGGTGAAGAGCTTCAAATATGAAAGTGTGTTTAATTTAAACGTGAATTTATGAAAAAGAAGAATTGCTACATTTTCATATTATAAACATAAGATGTGAATTGGTATAATTTGGGGAAAAAATGAAGCATTTATTTAGAATCTAAAAGGACCTAAGTACCACTTTTTTTCAACAAATATTTCAAAGTGTTATTCTATAAGTGTATTTGACCACTCTCTTAATCAAGATAGACGATGAAATTATTTTTGGTACTTTACTCGGGGAAAATAACTTGAATAATAATAATGATAATGCGTTACAAATTCAATTCTTCGTAGATATATGATACACATTCTTCCGAAGCGTACGAGAAACTTTGACGTTATCCTCGGGTTGGATTGCTCAACTCGGTACTGCATCACTTTTGACTGTTGTTTCTGACACGTCATCTTTGAAACCCTGGTTTGCCATAGTGAAACCTAACCCTATACGTCTCTTAGGATTAATTTTGTGATTAGAACTTACAAGTTAATCTTGTAAGGTTTTTAGCTTTAGCTAAGGATGTCTTAGTAAGAGATATAAGTATCGAAAACTTTTCCATTGTCCGTGAATATCCTGACACATTTTTGAGGGAAATCACCGGAACTACTGTTATGTTGTGAGGTAGAATTCACTGTTCACCTTCTGCATGATTGGGTAAGTTAGTAAGATGCATAATGAGTGCTTTTTAAATGTAGATTAGCTATGGTCAAGCCATAAAATTATTAGTCCGTGTAACTGTGAACCTTATTCCAGACCTGTATAGTTATTATTCTCTGACTTATGTGAATATCTCTAAACGATGACCGACAACCCTTCTGTTATTAATATGCTCCGTGATATGTTCAATGTCACTCTCCTTAAGACCTTAATATGCATTGTGGGAAAACAAATAGGACACAGTTGTAAGGTAATTGACAGTTATGCTTCAGAACATAATTGAGAATTACACGTACAATTGTGTGCTTCAGGATTTCCTGTTATGTAGATTAGTGTCTATTATGTGCCTCTATCATGTAACCACGAATTCCATTACCATTGAAAGGATTTGTATTCTGACTTATAAATTTCGAGGACGAAATTTATTTTAAGGGGTAATAGTTGAAATAACCCGAAAATTTAAAATCTTAATAATTGGGAATTTGTAGACGATAAAAGTGGTGAATACAATTTTTCTTGAAATATAATATGACTTCATAATAGTTAAAATATTTAAAAATAATAATAATGATAATTATTAGTAGAATTAATAAAATAACCATATATAATTACATTAATGACAAAATTCTTATTAATTATATGATATGCTAGACGTTATGTCCAAAATAATGAATAGATAAATTACTTGTAGCAAAAAAAGGTGTGTTGTGTATATTTCTAACAATATCATAATGTGGTAACTTAAATGGTCCAACAAAATCAGTTCATACATATATATATTAAATCAAGAAGACAAATAAAATAATATGATATGTACCTAGTTTGGTTGCATGTTAGTTGATAAATAAAAACAATAATATAATAAAATAAAATAGAATAAAACAATTAAAATATAAATAATTAATAAATTGGTAATGTATCTTCTTCAACACAGAAACAAAAGTAAAAGAAAAAGAGCAGCGGACTTTTTACTTTAGCGTGGCGTCACTCCCAATTCAACCGGCAACGCGCCGCTGCAAGTCGTCGCACGTAGCCCCTGTCTCACTAAGGCTGCTGGAACCCGCTGCTCTCACGCGTCTGAATGCAAGACGCCCACGCAGGATTATTGTCGGCCTGCTCATCCGACAACCCGCCACCATTGCCGATCACTGTCACCAACAAGCTTGTTATCAGGCGCCTCACGTCGTCTATAAATAGGGATGAGACTTAAACGTCGCAACCCACATCTCAACTGTCCATCTCTCTCTCTCTACTCTGTTTCTTTCAAATTTTCTGGTGACGAACAAAATTCCGACAGCAAGCAAACCGACACCATAAAACCCAACATCGATGACACCAGTCATCATCTCCACCACGCGCCACCTCTATCGACCACCGGAAGTACCACCAAAACCTCCAACCAAAGTTACGTGATTCTCCGGCCACACCAATTTCTCGTACCTGTGCATTTGTGCGACTAAGGTACCAAACTGAAACCCAATGATTAAGTTATGACTGTTTGTTTTATACATTTAGTTATGATAATCGTTGAATGAAAAGCATGGTATGACTACTCTTAAAGCGAAGGAGATACTGATTTAACAAAGTATATTGAGTAAATAAAGTAAAAATTAAAGATGGATCTAGTCCAATGGTCAAATCTTTTAACTTATAAAAGTGTAGTCAGCTCTGGTAAGTTAAACCAACCGCTATTTTCTCTTTATAGAGATTTATTTAACAAACATGAAAGTTATTGTAATCTTGAAATCATTAACTTAATACGTTTAGATAACCATATACAAAATAATGCTCAAAACCTACGACTTAAATTATGGAAATAACAGTACCTCAACATGATATATTAAAAGATAATTAACATTGTTAAATAGTCTTTCATAATAAAGTTTTAAATCTGATCAAACTCATGCATTTCTATTTTTCTGCCTAATACCACTTTTAGTCCCTTTTTTTAGTTGAAAGACCCTAACAATTTTATTTTAAACATAAATATATACGAGATAAAATACTAACTAAAACTACATGTTTATTAGAGAAAATTACATGAGCACTAGTTCTAATTAAAATAAATGTTTTATGACTATAAACAAAATGATGTTCAACTTGAGTGTAAATTAACTTGTAGATCTCGCTTGCATTATTGAAATGAATAGAAACTAAATATTTATATGAATATCTTATGCGTGTTAAAATATTAAATAAAATATAGTTTATAAAAAATAATAATAATAAGAAGTATAAATTTCTTTAAATATAAATCATTTGTAGGTTATCACAACCCCCTTTAAGGAACGAGTCCCATATCACTCCGAACATCTTCAAGGTACGGATCCTTACCCCCTCTTCTTTTGTTATCTGGTTCGATTGTTTATAAACCCCGTTGATTATCGTATTCCTTTGGAACTCCTAACGTCTTTGGCATTTCGATTCAATTGATCGTGCGTTCGTTTCTTATTCTTATTATGATTGATATTTGACTTGATAGCATAAGGTACATTTATGAATTATTTTTGTACTCATTGTCGCATGTTCCGATATTGATTATATGGATTAGATGGTTACTGTTTGACTGGATTACTGCTTCTGACTGACTGTGCTCTGTTACACTGAGTTCTACGCTTCTCGTGGAGTGTCCCACGAGCACGTTATTGAGGCACCGATAACGTGTGCTCCTTCCGTGACTGAGAGATCAGATCACAGTGTCCCTAGGTACAAGTGTGGTACATAGCTACTAGGAGGCGTATGGATCGATCCTAGGATTACTGTTACTGAGTAGATGGTTTGTGTACATCTGTATGATACTAGTTTTCTTGTTGACTTATTTTAATTTGTATCACTTGTTACTGTTATTACTGTTACAGATCTTTACTGTTACCGTTACCGTTATTGTTAATATTGTTGTTATTTGAGCCTATTATTCTATAATGGGCATTTGGCTTATTCCGTATATTTTATTTCACCACAAGTTCACAGGTTACTTTGGGCGGGGTGAAGAGTGAAGAATATACCCTAGGATGCTAACCGAAGATGTTTATCTATTAAATAAAATAAATATGTATTTTGGGCCTTAGGGCTATGAACTATCTTTTGCAATGTAACCCTAACTTTAATATAAATGGAACTGTCTTATGTTTCTGATTACCGTTAATTGTGACACGTCAGCCCTATCCGGGTTGGGGTGTGACAGTCGAACTAGTAACCAGTTAACTATCTCCTCCAAACTATGGTGAACATTAACCAAATCAGAATAGGTAACAACTTGACTCCACACTTCAGCCGAATACTTACAAGAGAAGAACAAGTGGTCGTGTGTGTCTATATGTCATAGCATAAGAGGCAACACATCATATTCATATTATTACTTCTAACCACACACCCCAATCTCGGATTTTGTCTTGTGTTTGGAGTTTCTTTGTCATTATCAACCACATCAGGAACGCATGCTTAGGGACACATTGTGAGAACCAAACAATATTCATCCAGTTAACTTCCATCTCACTCGTTCTAAGGGATTGCCAAACAACAATTGTTGAGAATTCATTTAGCTTATCATTCAGCTTCCAATAAAACTTGTCTTCCACATGCTCTACCAACACAACACTTGATGAGGGATATTGTTTAACACTAGATAGGGATTATACCACGCCGAAGGCCACTTCCACCCTCCATCATTCGAAATATCCTTCACTTTCGTAGTCAAGCTGAAGCCACCATTCGAGATAGTACGATAGGTTAAAACTGATTCCACGGCCCCACCCCACTCCATGTATCAAACCAAGCAGAAACCTGTCTACCGATTCCAATTTTGGCCCAAACAAACGGCTGAATAAGAGAGCGTAGTTGAAGAATCTTTCTCCAGCTCCAGGAGCAGTTATTTGGTAAATGACAATCCCAAATGCTCTTATCCTTTAACCGATAAGAATTTATCCAAGCCACCCATAAGGACTCCCTTTTGACAATAATACTCCACGCATTAGCAGCCTAAGGGCATTATTCATATCCCCAATCTGTCTAATACCCAAGCCCCCTTCTTTTTTAGGAACACACACCGCTTTCCACGAGACTTTAGCTTTACCTTTTTGCATAGGGCCTTAGCACCATAAAAAACCTCTCATAGTAGCTTCTAGCTCTTTTATGATTCGGTCAGGCAAGATAAAAACAGACGCCCAATATACATGCATAGCCGAAAGAACAGAAATGACAAGTTGCATCATGCCTGCAAATGAAAGGTACCGATTTTTCCAGCTCGAGATCCAAGCACTAAGCCGCTACAATAGAATACTACAATCAGCATATCTAAGACGAGACGAGACGAGACCAGGGAAACGCCTAAATACCTCACCGGGAGAGAACCTTCCTTGAAAGGCATCAGGTTAAGAATCATTCCTTTAACATGGTTCGGAACATTGCAAAAGTACACAATACTCTTAGCTATATTCGGCTTCAAACCTGACATCTTAGAAAACCCATTCAATGATTCCATAATACAATTAACTGTTCAAACCTCTCCACACGCAAACAGAAACAGATCATCCGCAAAACACAAACTAACAATCTTTTGTCTTTCACACTTATTATGGAAGCGAAAAGAAGTATCAATGCTGACAATTTGTTGCAACGTAAGAGTAAGGATTTCCATGACTAATGTAAATAAGTACGGGGATAAAGGATCTCCTTGCCTAAACCCTCTTCTTCCTCTTAAATAACCATGAAAATTCCCATTAACCGCAACAGAGAAAGAGGATGTAGAAACACACATCATTATCCATTGGATCATCTTTGGATGGAACTGAAAACCCCTCAGAATCTTCTCGAGGAACTGCCAGTTTACAGTATCACAAGCTTTTTGGATGTCTACTTTAAAAGCACACCTAGGAGGACCAACTTTCTTATGATAATTATGCATTAACTCTTGTGTTAGCAAAATATTATCCGAAATTTTCCTTCCCGGAATAAAAGCTGACTAGTTTATACTAACAATATCCCCCAAATAATCCTTTATACGATCAGCTATAATTTTGGTAATGCACTTATAAAGCACATTACAACAGGCAATCGGCCTATACTCCGTGACATACGTGGGAGTACCTACCTTTGGGACCAAGGCTATAATAGTGTGATTAATTTCTTGAAGAAGCTTCCCTTTTTCAAAGAAATCTTGGATTGCTCGAGTAACATCATCCCCAATAACACACCAAGCGTGTTTAAAGAACGCTGATGTATAACCATCCGGGCCTAGGGCCTTGTTATCCCCAATAGAAAACATGGAATTTTTAATCTCATCTTGAAGAACCGGCCGAACCATATGAAGCGCTGCATCATCCCCTAACGTGTGGGTAAATAGCTCCGGAGTGGGTGCAACGTCATATCTTCGTCATTTCCAAGGAATTGCTCAAAATGGTTTACAAAAGCATTTGACACTTGGTCACCCTCAAATAAAACACCACTACTATCTTTTATCATATGAATACTATTACGATATTTTCTACATTTTAGAGTGATATGAAAGAAAGCCGTGTTTCTATCTCCTTCCGCTAACCATTGCACTTTAGATTTTTGTTTCAGAAATCTTTCCTCATCTAAATTGGCCTCTTGAAAAGCTTGACTACATTTACCTTCCTCCTCCCTTTAATTAGCATCAAAAGGGTCTGGATCAATAGCTTTTTGGATTTCATCTAGCTTGGCACTAAGCTCTTGAACTTTCTTGTGAAGATTACCTTGTCTTTTAAATAAAGCTTGAATAGGAGATTTCATAAATTTTAACTTCTTCATAACCTGAAATTGTTTAACCCCTTCAACTTGATTTACCCAGTTTTCTTTTACCACTTGCACAAATCCTGGCTTATGAACTAAAAAGTTAGCAAACTTAAAAGGTTGAGGCTTGCATCTATTCACCGAGGGGATCTTCAACACACACGGAGTATGATCAGAAACTCGGGACGGATAGAACACAGCCATCGCCGAAGGAAAAGTATCTGTAAAAGCCACATTACGCAAGATCCTATCAATCTTCTTTAGTAACCCAACATCTGACTTTGATTTTTGGTTCCAAGTGTAATGAATACCCGAGCTATTCACATCAAATAATTCAACTAGCTCTACGCAGTCCTTGAAATCCCTCATACCCACATTAATAGTAGACGACCCCATACAATTGTCTTCAAGATTCAAAGCACAATTAAAATCTCCCATGACAACCCACGGCTCTTCCTTTACACAGTTTTTATGATATGATAAGTTTCCCCACAACTGTCTACGATTCATATAATAGTTATCCGTAGATGATAGAACAAAACAATGCCTTCTGCTCTTTTTTAAATACTATTTTAGTATGAATGACCTGATCCGTGAAAGCTATCACCATAACATCCAAAAGCTGCGAGTCCCATCCAATAATAATTCAAGTACCTTTAGAGCATTGATCTCCATTCGACACTCATTCCCAGTTTTTAAAAACATTCTTACAAACTTTAAATAAAGCTGAAATATCCACATGGGATTCAAGTATAGCACAAAAACTTAAATAATTTTCATTAACAAAATGACGAACCTCCTTTTGTTTTAGCAGGCGGTTCAACCCCCTAATATTCCACGAAGCCAGACTAACCATTGGAAACTTTCCGAGCAGGAGTGCTTGCCCCTGATTTAGTGTTTGACGTCATAAATTCTGCGGTCTCATTGTATACCTCCTCTTCATCCAAGTCATCATCATCCCGTCCTTGAGCTTGTGTTTTAGAATCAGTATTAGTGCTTCGAACATCATCATTTGGATCATTCATCGAAACGTCAAAGGAATTTTTCATTTGAATAAGTGGCTGTTGTTTCGTTTCCACCTTCTTAGTGTTACTAGGACCTGGGTCTAATGATTGCACCTTCGGCCTATACTCCATTTTCTGCTTTGCTACTGGATAACCAGTCCTCTTTGCTGTTTTTCGTTTTTGCACTTCAGTATATCCATCCTCACCCATGCCCATATTGGACTTGGTTGTAGCTTTAACTTGTTCGGACATGTTTCATCCGAGTGCCCAAAAACACAGCAATGTTTACATCGATATGGAACCCATTCATACTCAACATACATGGTTTCTTTAAGAAAACCACCCCCCTCGAGCTTCAGTACTGCCATTAAATAAGGTGTTTTGGTACACTACTTTGAATACACTTTCTCTTTCATCTATCATTTCATCCATAATACACTACCATGCGCATGTGCATATGTATCATTTTTTCGAAAAATTCCGTAATATGTTACAAATATTAGACAATTGTACTTTCATTTACACTACCATGTGTAATACACTACTTTTTACGTTACGAATATTAGAAATGCACATGTGCATCTATATGTATCAACATGAAATAAGGTGTTTTGATACACTACTTTGAATACACTTCTTTCATCTATCATACCATCCATAATACACTTCCATTACCTCCTACCATCCATAATACAATACCATCACCTCCTACCATCTATAATACAATACCAATACCAATATTTTCACTTTATTACATGTATATCAACACCATTTATACAATCCAATCAACATATTACATCATAAAGTGACAACTATAATCAAACCATCAACCACTGGATATAACTAACCAAAAAACATGTATATTGGCCTACTTCATCATTCAAAATCACAAACTATTTTACCAACGTTATATAATGGTTATACATAATGATGCACATGTGCATTTTGAATATTGGTATTATAAAAAGTAGTGTATTATGGATGGTATTGTAAATGAAAGTGCAATTGTCTACTACTGATAATGTATTACGGATTTGTCGAAGTTATGATACGTATGCACACGTGCATGGACAACTGTTACTAAAAAAGGTTTTTTTTAAACGAAATATAGCGATTTTTATAAAAAAATTGAGTGCCTTTTTGATTTTTTTAGATTTTATTTTATTTAAAGGTGGTTCTCGCATGAACCTTACCATATATATATATATATATATGGGAGGGTTTAAATGAGAACGCTAAATATCGCGAGAACCGTGAGAACGAATGAAAAAACCACGAAAACTTGGTCAAAAACAATTCAAATTTAAAATTTCTTTTTACACTTATCATTATTATTCAAATACAATGTAAGAAATTTAATTTACACGTTTAAATTTACGTGAATTCGTAAATCATTTTTTTTATACATGTGTAAGTTTGTCATTTATACAAGTGTAAATTTGTTATATTTACACATGTGTAAAAAATCTAATAAGAGTGATTTTGATGGGAGAAATGAATTATTTAATGTTGTAAATTCTTATTTTGATGTTGTATTTTAGTTACAATGAGGTTTGCATTAAACAAAATGGTTTTGGTTGGTTTTTCATTCGTTCTCACGGTTCTCGCAATATTTAGCGTTCTCAAGATAACCCTCTCCTATATATATATATATATATATATATATATATATATATATTATATATATATATATATATATATATATATATATATATTTGGGAAGTATAAAATGAAAACCCACTTGAGTTGAGAAACTCAAGAAAACCCTATGTAATATTTTATTTTTATTTTTTAAAAATAGGGCATGTAAGTTACATGTTAATGAAAGTTTTGTAACAAAAAAAAAAACGCCGAGTGGATTTTTTTATAAAAAAGTTACAAAAATTCAGTTTTTTAGCATTTTTGTAAACACTCAAATTTTTAAAAAATTTATAAAAAAAAACCATTCAACGCTTTTTAATTTTTTTGTTACAAAATGTTCATTAACATGTAACTTACATTCTCTATTTAAAAAAAAATGTTACATTGGGTTTTCTTAAGTTTTCTCAACTCAAGTGGGTTTTCTCTCTATACTTCACCTATATATATATATATATATATATATATATATATAATATATATATATATATATAATCTTCCTAGGGTAGGGATCCTAAGACAAGTCCACCCTATTTGAGAAACTTGAGAAACATTCTGGACCACACATTTCCTCAAACTTTCCGTAATATAAACATATGTATAGTTTAGAATTGAGTATATACATATATGTATATTGAATTATACACATGTGTATATAGTCAATTTTAAACTATACATATGTGTATATTACGAAAAGTTTTAGGAAAATGTGTGATTCAGAATGTTTCTCAAGTTCTTTTTTTTGGTAAGGGTTACCCGGTGATTTTATAAATGAACAAACTAACATGTATCAATGTACCACAATAGATGATAGCTGGGGCGTACCCCCACACTATGGAAACTAAAAAAAAAAACCAAACAACTAGACCAAAACCAAAGACACCACTACTAGTCTAAACAACTAGACACAAAAAAAACATAAGGACTACGTTCCTACATTAGCCAAGCTGAACGTACAATCTTCCATAACCTCTCAATGTATACTCCATTTTTCTAGCATCCTTGCCACTTGAAATGTGTCTTTGAACTTCATCCCCATAAGCTTATACTGAACATTAGAAAGGATTACCTTAACTAGAACATCAGGAGGCCTTGTGATATTTCTAAACAATCTATTATTTCTCTCTCTCCATATATGGTATGCTGCTGCTGCTGTAGTGATCCGGGACACTATATTGCCAATCTTCTTCCAAGAGCTCCTGTTTAAAAGCCAGCTTATAATCTCATCCCAGTTATGATTAACATTATCCATGTCTGCATGGTTTCTAACAGACTGCCAAACTTGCGTCGAGTATTTACAAGAAAAGAAAAGGTGGTCATGGGAGTCGACATTTTCATAACAAAGGAGGCAACACATCATGTTCATATTTTTCCTCCTAGATGGTTCCCATCCAAGAATTTTGTCTTGAGTTAGAAGCTATCTTCTCATAATCAGCCACATAATGAAGGCATGCTTTGTCACACCCCGACCCGCAGCGGAAAAAGGTAATCGGGGCATGATTGGGTTTTCATCAAAGCTCATGACATTTATTATAATGTTTCATATTTATTATTACAATTTTAAAGAAAATCATACAATCAAATCATACAAGTACAACATGTTCTATACATCTTTCTAGACTTCATTATTTTTCTTCTAAGGCACTTTCCTATGTGTTCCTTGCTTCATCCTGTCCACCTGTATCATGTGTAAAAATGTTTTTTGGGTCAACAAAAAGTTGGCGAGTGAATCCTATGAAAACATATAAACATGTTTATTGTATTGATTATAAAATAAAGTGCATAACCACATATGAGTAAATATAGATGTAAATTTATTCACAAAACACATAATATTAAATATTGTACACACATACAACAAATGATTGTTTTGAGGCACGCGTTGTTCAACTCGTCTCCCACGAGGACCTGATGGGCCTAATGAATGAGTTTTGAGGCACGCATTGTTCAACGAACTGATGGGCCTAATGAATGAGTTTTGAGGCACGCGTTGTTCAACTCGTCTCCCACGAGGAAATGATGGGCCTAATAAATAATTTGCATACAACTTGACAATATGTAATACATCACAACAAACAATATTTACATTCTAAGTTTATATCATATAATGGTATAGCACGAGTTTGAATAAGCGAATTAATTTAAGCGACACATGATACAACCCAAAACATGAATAAAAAGGGGAATTTGTAAGAATTCACTCACAGTGGTTGCGTTTCCTTGGATTGATGATGAATGCGCACGAATTTGGATTTAACCACGAGAGAAACTAACCTAAATAATAACATAATGGTTCGGTAAATAAGTGGATTTTATTAACAATTTTAATAGGATTTTTAGATTTATTTTTGTGAGTTTAAGGTCATTTTCTAACTTTAAAAATATTATTTTTAAGTATTTTTAATTGATTTTTAAATAAAATAAATAAATAAAAGAAAATAAAAATTTTGACTTCTCGACCGTTGACCGAGCGTTGACCGTTGACCGGTCGGACCGTGTTTATTATATGCGCTGAGTGAGGTTCGAACTCGTGACCTCCCGTACGCGTGCACGCAGCTCTACCAACTGAGCTACGTGTCTAACCCGAAATATTTCTGTTTTTAATTATACTTATATACTATTTAGATTAAATCATTTCTGTCTTTATTTAAAAACTTGATAATTGCCAGAACCGGTTACAGGAGCAGGATTCGAACTCGTGACCTGTGGTTTAACTTTGCACACAGTCCACCGCTGGACTGTGTGTCTAACCTGGTTAAAATACTGGTTTTTATTAAACTTAAATTCTAACTGGAAGGTGTTCTGGGGCTTTTCAAAAAAAATTGAGATTTATCACAGGACCCGGTTAAGCGCACGATTCGAACTCGGTATCGATAGCATGAAATGCACACAGTCCACCGCTGGACTGTGTGTCTAACCCGATATATAACCCGATTTATATTAAATATATACACAACCTAAACTTCATCTTCTTCGTTAAAACAACCCAGAACTCTCAACCCGACTGTTAGCCCACATAATTTCGATTCCCAGTTTTAAACAAATGCATAAAAACAGTATTGAAGAAAGTTAAATGTTTGTACCGATTGGGCGAGGTGTTAGACCTTTCGGTTTAACTCCGACAGAAAATTCCGGTTGACTTCCGATGAACTCCGGTGAAACAGAGACTGGTTTTCACAATGCGGTGAGAATGTGGTTATGAATTGAACAAGATTTACAATCTTCGGACTTGATATTTATAGTTAACATGTTCGACAGTTTTCGGTCAAGTGATTTAATCATCCGTCGGTTATGATTTTGACGATTTTGAATGCGTGGCTTTAAGGTTTTCGGTTATAACTGACGTTAATCGTCAATTACACTTGCTTGATTCCGGAGTCAAAGGAAACGGTCGTAAATCCGCGTATTTTCCGGCGACTGCGGATATGGGCGCGCTGGTTACCTATTTTTGAGTTTCGAGTTTTATATTAAGTATTAATTGTTTCAGTATTATTCCAAATAAGAGTGTGGCGGAGTGGTGTGTTGGTTGTTTGGTGAGCTGGCTGACCCGGGTTCGAAACCCGGCAGCCTCTTTTATTTTTTTATTCTCTTATTTTTATTATTTATCAATTATGGTTTAAAATTCTGACATTGTTTATTAATTATGTATCGTTTAAAATTAAAATAAGCAATATATACGCGACGAAAATTTTGACTGACTATTCGGTTAATAAACGAAGTGGGTTTTGGAAAACCCGTTTTTTTACGGATGTTACATGCTTAGCGATACACTGAGCGAACCAAATAATATTAACCCAACATACCTCCATTTCACTAGTTCTTAACGACTGCCAGACAACTGAGGAGGAAAAATCTGCCACAGATTATTTTCCATTTTCCAGTACAACCTGTCCTCTACACTCTCCACCAACTCTCTTTGGAGGATATCATTTAGAGCCGGATATAAACTTAGCCAAGCTTCAGGACAGGACCAGCTCCCATTAGCCCAAAGATTCTTCACTTTTGTTTGCAAATTGAAACCTCCATTAGATATCACTCGATTAGATAAAATTCGGTTTAGTGGCCCCACCTGGCTCCACGTATCAAACCAGGCAGAAGTGTTAGCACCATTACCAATTTTTGACCATATATACGGTTGTAGCAAGGGTCTAATCTGTAGAATCTTACGCCAGCTCCAACAACAATTAGTAGGAATATGAGCGTCCCAGAAATTTCGCTCCTTCAACCTATAAGAGTGTATCCAAGCTACCCACAAAGATTCCCGTTTTACAATGATACTCCAAGCGTGAGACGCCATGAGCGCATTATTCATCTCCCCAATACGTCTAATTCCCAAACCCCCTTCATATTTCGGCACACATACAGATTTCCAGGAAACCTTAGCTTTACCCCTAAGCATCGGACCTTGACACCAAAGGAATCCACGTATTTTAGTTTCCAGCTCAGTGATAATACGAGCCGACAAGATAAAAACCGAAGACCAATAAATATACATAGCCGATAACACAGATATGACTAATTGTAATCGACCAGCAAAGGAAAGCAAGCGGTTCTTCCAACTAGAGATTCTATCAGTAAGACGCTCAACCAGCACACTACAATCAGAATATATAAGCCGTGAGGAAATAAGAGGCACACCTAGATATCTGACTGGCAAAGATCCTTCTGTAAATGGCATCAAATTTAGAATCATAAGTTTAACATGATTCGGGACATTGCAGAAATAAACTGTGCTTTTCTGAATACTCGGCTTCAGGCCAGACATCTTTGTGAAATCATTCAACGATTTCATAATGCATTTCACAGAGTCAACTTCACCTCTAGCAAACAAAAACAAATCATCCGCAAAACAGAGGTTGATTATCTGCTGCTTTTCACATTTATAATGAAACCGAAACGGCAGATCAATCCTCACAGCATGTTGCAGAACGAGAGTAAGAATCTCCATGACTAAAGTAAAAATATATGGCGATAAAGGATCACCCTTCCTTAACCCTCTCTTACCTTTAAAATAACCATGAATGTTACCATTAACTGCAACAGAAAACGATGATGTAGAGACGCACATCATAATCCAACTTATCATCTTCGGGTGAAACCGAAATCCTATAAGGACTTGTTCAAGGAATTTCCAGTTTACCGTATCATAAGCTTTCTGTATACCCACTTTAAACGCACATCTTGGAGGTCCCACTGTTTTGTGATAATTGTGCATTAGCTCCTGAGTTAACAAAATATTGTCCGATATCTTTCTGGCTAGGATAAAAGCTGATTGATTTATACTGACAATCAGACCCAGATAAACCTTAATTCGATCAGCTATAATCTTAGTGATACACTTGTAAATTACATTACAACAGGCGATCGGCCTATAGTCCGTAACATACGATGGAGTAGCTGATTTTGGAACCAGAGCAATAATAGTGTGATTTAATTCTTGGAGCAGCTTCCCCTTCTCAAAAAAATCTTGAATCCCTCTAATAACATCATCCCCAATAACACTCCAGGCATGTTTAAAGAATGCCGATGTGTAGCCATCTGGACCCGGGGCTTTGTTTTCTCCAATAGAAAACATTGCATTTTTAATTTCTTCACGTTGAACTGGCGGAACCATATGCTGAGCTAGCTGATCATCCAGAGTATGTGTAAACAACTCTGGAGATGGGTTAGAGCCATAACCTCTTCACTTCCCAGAAATTGTTCAAAATAGTTC
Source organism: Scalesia atractyloides (assembly GCA_947069175.1). Lineage (NCBI taxonomy): Eukaryota > Viridiplantae > Streptophyta > Magnoliopsida > Asterales > Asteraceae > Scalesia > Scalesia atractyloides. The sequence continues at coordinate 46,611,529 of CAMTDV010000015.1, read as the reverse complement.
ACAAAAGCTACTGGGACTTCATCATTTTCATACATGCAACCATTAGTATCCTTAATCATATAAACCCGACTTCTATGATTCTTGCACTTAAGAGAAACATGAAAAAAAGACGTGTTTGAATCACCTTCAGCCAGCCATTGCACTTTCGATTTCTGTTTTACGAACCTTTCCTCATCTAGACTTGCCTCTTGAAAATCTTTAATATATTTGGCTTCCTTTGCCCGTAACGCAGCATCCAAAGGATCCAAATCGATTGCTTTCTGGACCTCATCTAGCAATCCTCTCAACTTTTCAACTTTCCTATGAAGGTTCCCTTGATTATATAATAGTTTTCGAATCGGGGACTTTAATAAACGCATCTCTTAGCAACTTGGAATTGATGAACACCTCCCACTTGAATCTCCCAGTTATTCTTCACAATCTGCATGAAATCCGGTTTATGGACAAGAAAATTAGCAAACTTAAATGGTTGAGGTTTGCATCTGGTTATACTTGGTAGAATGAGGATACATGGAGAGTGATCAGATAGTCTATATGGATTAAATAAAGCAACCGAATTTGGGTAAGTATCCGTGAATTCCACATTTCCCATGATTCTATCGATTTTCTTTAGGATCCCTATTCTAGTTCTCGGCTTCTGATTCCACGTATAATGCATACCCCCACTATTCACATCAAACATCTCAAGATCTTCAACACATTCCTTAAATCCCTCATGCCCACATTAACTGTAGATGAACCTGCGCAACTATCTTCTAGATTTAGCGCACAGTTAAAGTCACCCATAATAATCCACGGTTTGTCCCTGACCAAGCTTTTTTGACATAACAAACTACTCCACAGCCGCCTTCTATTTATATAATAATTATCAGCATATATCACAGAACAAAATAGAGACTTTTTTTCTTTCTTAAAAATAATTTGGGTATGAATAACCTGATCACTTTGATCCAATACCATCAAGTCAAGAATGGAGGGATCCCAACCCAAAATAATACGAGTTCCTTTAGTGCATCTACTACCGTTAGATGTCCACTCCCAACTTTTAAAGACATTCTTGCAAACCTGAAAAAGAGTAGCTACATCAACATGAGACTCCAGGATAGCTAACAAACTTAGATGATTCTCCTGCACAAAGTGCCGAACCTCCTTTTGTTTTAGAGGGCGGTTCAACCCCCTAATGTTCCAGGAAGCCAGACTAACCATTAGAACCCTTCGCAGCAGGAGTGCTTGCCCCTGATTTAGTATTCGATACCATGAAATCTGCTGTTTCATTATAAACGTCCTCAATATCTTCCTCCTCAGACTCTACAATTTCATGTCTACTTGGTTGAGGATCAGTGGTATAGGATGAAGAACCTAACTCCACTCCTACGTCATCTTTAGTTCCCGTTATGGCGATTTCGTGAGAAACCCTACTTTTTGATCTTCGTCCTACTATTGATCTATATTGATTAGCGATAAGGGTTTGTCGATCCTTTTACTGGTAAGGGATCTAGATTATACCCGGATTTCTAATCGATTGAAGTTAAGTGTAGGTCTTTTTCTTAGTTAGGGTTTTCCAGTTCTTCGTCTGTCTCTTGTTTTTTTACGTCCATGTGTTCTTGGATGACAACATAATGAACACTAAACTTGCTAGCACTCAAGAATTGCAAGGGAAACCTCCAATATCAACATTGACAGCAATACCATGTTGCCTCGACGTGGTAATATGAAGAACCCTCAGAATGATCCTAAGCTGTTCAATCTTATTGATTAATTAACTAAGATAACGGTGCCGGTGGAGTTGGAGAAGGATAACATGGCAGCAAACTTGAACTCTGTAGAATCGGAGAGCACCCTGGATGCGCAGTTAAAGTATAAGGCTAACTCCAGTATACCGGAGATGTTCCAGGATGAAGTGATGAAGGGGGCTCAGACGATGTCGTATGCTGAATCCGTGGTGAAATCTAGCAACAAACAGGTAAACTTTAGATCACTTACTAGTTCTGAAAAGCATGAAGGATGTGATCTTGTGTTACCACGTGAATCTGTTCGCACTGTGCATGATAAGATAGCAAACACATTATATGGATATTTTTTGGGAGATCGTATTGCATACCCTGTTGTGGAGTATTTTGTTAGAAATAACTGGAAAAAGTTTGGGTTGCAGAAATCAATGATGAATGCAAACGGGTTTTTCTTTCTTAAATTTGCTGACCAGATGGGTATGAGGAATGTACTGAAAGAGGGCCCCTGGATTATTCGCTCTCAACCTATGATTCTAAATGAGTGGTCTCCTACTATCAAGTTAGAAAAAAAAGGAGGTAAAGCAGCTACAAGTCTGGGTTAAGATTCATGATGTGCCTATTGCGGCATATACAGAGGATGGATTGAGTTTAATTGCTACTACCATTGGTAACCCGATTCTCTTGGATTCATATACTTCGTCAATGTGCATGGATGTATGGGGTCGTAGTAGTTATGCTAGAGCTCTAATAGAAATCTCAGCAGAAAATGATCTTAAAGAGGAACTAACACTGGCTGTCTCAAAACTGGAGGGTGAAGGATTCCTAAAGGAAAAAATGTATGTCGAATATGAATGGAGTCCGCATAGGTGTGGTCACTGTTGTGTTTTTGGACACTCTGATGAGACATGTCCTAGACAAATAAGAGCTACCACTAAAACTGTCAACGTCTCGCGGGAGGATGGATATATACTGAAGTCCCAAAACGGAAGGCTGCCAAAAAAACAGGTTTTCCTATTGCTAAACAAAGATTGGAATATAGGCCGAAAGTGCAAACGGCCATCCCGAGTACTAGTAACATGAAAAAGGTGGGTTCTAATCCTCAGTCTAATGTCATTACACGGAACCCGAATTTTCTCAAGTTTCTCAATTAGCTTAGTGTTTCTGACATGATCCTAACCCTATCTTCCTATACTAATAAATGGAAATTTTTTCTGGATACGTTTCACGTTCTGGTGCTTTCTCACCTTATTTTCCTATTCATCTCTCGTATTAAATTATAATATAATATAATAATAATAGTAATAATTTTAACAAAATATTAGATAAGAATAAATATTTGTTTTTAAATAATTTTAAACAAAAATTAAGATAAGGACAAACGTTTGTTTTTATTATGATCATATAAGTAGTAATAATAATAATTTTAAACAAAAAATTAAATAAGAATATATACGTTTCTGTTTATTATGATCATATAATATTAATCACAACAACAATAATAATAATAATAATAATAATAATAATAATAATAATAATAATAATAATAATAATAATTAATAATAATTTTAAACAAAAAAATTAGATAAGAATAAATATTTATTTTTCTATAATTAATTTTAAGCAAAATTTAGATATTATGAGTAGATAGATATACTTTAGAGTTCGGTGATTGAAATTATGGTAAATTAGGAACAAAGGTTCCCGTTTGATATTGTATTTTGTGTTTTTTCACTAGAATCAAATAATTATTCTAGGTTGGGTATATGCTTCTATCAAATTGTAAGCGTTTTTAAACGCGTCGCTATAATGGTTTGGAATGCTCGTTTTTAAAAGATAAATCCTGACGATTGTTTGTGTTATCATATGACATTATATTTTATCCAACACGTGCAATATACGAGTTTTTTTAAAGATATATCTTTTATTATTTATTATATAAAATTATATTAATGCAACTCGTGTAACACAGGTTCCAACCTAGTATATAACATTATAAGGTGACACATTCACACACTAGCTACAATGTTTTTTCGTGGTTTTTTTATCTCAACATTTAGCATTGACACTTACTCCTCAGCTTATAAAGTTTTTGTAAAATGTTATTTTGACTCCCTCGAGTTTTACATGTTTATTTTTATACACATGGGTTAAACATAATACGTTTTCATGCTTATTTTTATGTACTTTTTTAATTGGTCTATGTTTTGAAATAAATTTTGTTTGGAAACGAATTGGTCAAATATAATATATTTTCATTAGGAAGTATAAATTTGAGTTACCTTACGTTTCGATGCCGATACAATGCTTCATACCCTTTTTTAACTTTTAAAACAACTATATTCTCACGTGCTTATAGATAAGTGCTTTTTGGTATAAATGCAAGTTGGTTTAAGTTTCGACGTATCCGGTCAAATATAATACGTTTTCGTGCTTATTTTATGTGCGTATTCAGGTGGTCTACGTTTTAATGTAAGTTTTGCTCAGACATTTTAGGGTGACAATCTCTTAATTTTTAGCGTTGACACTTACACCCCTCAACTTTCATTTTTTTTTTTGTAAAATGTCATTTTGACCTTTCTAGTTTTACATGCTTATTTTTATGTACGTTGATCAAATATAATACGTTTTCATACATATTTTTATCTACTTTTTTGTTTGGTCTACGTTTTGACATAAATTTTGTTCAAAAACGAATAGGGTCAAATATATATATATATATTTCACTAGGTAGTATAAATTTGAGTTACCTTACATTTTGACGCTGACGCGATGCACGATACCATACTTTAACTTAAAAAACATTATTTTCTAACGCGCTTATATTTTAGTACGTTTTGGTAATAATGCAAGTTGGTTTACAATTCGACGTAAATTTTTCTCGATTATGAGTCAAGTCAAATATAATACATTTTCTCGCTAATTTATATCTGCGTTTTCAGTTGGACTACGTTTTGATGCAAATTTTGTTCGGAAACGAGTGGGGTCAAATATTTGACGGTATAAATTCGAGTAACTTTAACTTCCGACGCCACTGCAACGTGTGACGTGTCCGAATACTGATTATACTATATATTTTTATGTGTTTTTAGTTGGTCTATGTTTTGACATAAATTTTGTTCCGAAACGAATCATGTCAAATATAATATGTTTTCACTAGGCAGTATAGATTCAAGTTAATGATGCAACGCGCAACACCATTATTACTTAAAACACTATTTTTACGTGCTGATATGAGTAGTGTTGGGCCTTTGTGAGTAGATAGTTTTGAGCTTAAGTTGTAAAATAATTGGGCAGGGAATAAAAATGGATGAGAAGCAGCCTAGGTAAAAAGAATTCAAAGGAAACTGAAGGCATACACATTTCCATACAACCATAGATATGATATTTGAACTTTTTAAAAAATTTTATGAAAAACTTTATGCTAAAAAGAAAACTTATAGTTTCATGCAAACACATGTAGATATTCTTTGGGGCATATCATTACTTTATATTTTGTTATCTTTTGGTTTGCTATACCGAATACCAATACCGTAGCAATATCAGAATAAACCGAATCAATACCAACAAATTCCAGCCGCAACGAGCGGTGGAATTTACTAGTCATATTTGACAAACAATTTGAACAAGTGCTTACGTGCTTCTTCACTTGAAATTGATTATGCACCAACACACCCAAATGTGAAGTCCTATTATTCTCCTAAGGTATGCTTTTGAGATTACTCTTTGCAGCGCATAACTCAGTTATTATTATTATAAATCAACAAAGATTATTTTATCAAGGATGGAAGTTGTAGCTTATATATTCATTCATTCATAAAACAACACAAGGGAGGGAGGGAGGGAGGGCCGAGAAACAAAACTCACAAAAAGTGGACTTTACCTAACCTAGAGCTTGACCACCACCTGCTCAGCGGAGCGTTTGTTGACAACACCCCTTGAACACAACTCATTCAGCAACTCCAGTGCTTCCTCCGCTAGCCCTTCATGAGCCAACCCTTCAATTAAAATAGTATAGCTACCTTCTGTAGGCTTACAGCCTTTGTCAACCATATACCCCAAGAAGTCTATGGCTCGATCCGTCTTTCGAGCCTTACACAGTCCCAACATTACTGCATTGTAAGTCAACACATTCGGTCTCACCCCCAATCCTTCTAACTCATGAAGAAACTTAATCGCGTCTTCCACTTTTCCTTCCCTGCTGAGCCCACTTACAACCGAAGAATAAGTGATTATATCCGGCTGCAACCCCTTTTCCTTCATTTCTTCAATCAGCATTATGGCCCGATCCGTTTTACCAATCTTTGACAACCCGTCAATCACAGTGTTGTACGTGATCAAAACAGGCGAACACCCTTCAAAACTCAAGTGATTAAGAATCTCGACAGCAAAATCTACTTTCCCATCTTTGCACAAAGCCGTGAGTAAAGTATTATAAGTCACAATATCCGGGTAACATCCTCGAGCTACCATGATTTCCAAATACTCGATCGCCCGATCCATCTTCTTTTCTTTGCAGAAACCATGCAACAAGGGGTTGTAACTCAATGAATTCGGGCTACAACCATGTTTAGGCATCTTTTCCAAGATATCAATGGCCCGTCCTAACAAGCCTCTTCGACATAAAAAGTTAATGAGGATGTTAAAAGTGACCACACTCGGGCAACACCCTTTCTGAAGCATACCCGCCACGAATTTCTCGGCATCCATCCATTTACCCATGCTACACATACTACGCAGCACAATATTGTGTGTCACCACATTGGGTTGGCAACCCATGGATGGCATATCGTTCAAAAACTTAATGGCATCCTCTAACCTCCCTTCCTTGCAAAAGCCGTTAATAAGCACATTATAAGTAACGACATCCGGCTTGCAACCTTTGGTTTTCATTTCATCTAGAAGCTTCATGGCTTGCCCCACGCCACTGGTCTTACAGGCAGCCTCTATCAAAATGGTGTAGGTAATAACATCCGGATAACACTCTTTCTGCATCTGCCTAGCCAGAACCAGCATTGCTTCTTCTAGCTTCCCCTTATCACACAAGGACCGCAGGATGGTATTGTAGGTAACAACATCCGGAGCCACAGAAGACATTTTATCGAACACGTTGAGTGCTTTATCAATCTCACCAGCTCTACAATACCCGCTGATCAAAACATTGTAAGTTATAACATCAGGCACAGCACCAGACTGTTCAAGAATCTCCATAACCCGTGTAGCCTTGCGCGTCTTCCCGGTTCGACAAAACCCCCGAATCAAACTCGTACACGGGATAATATCAGGCATATCACCTCCATAAACCATCTTCTCCAAATACTTAAAACCTTCCTCCAATTCACCATTCCTGACCAATCTCTTGAGATGATTATTATTCTCAAACTCCTCGAAATTGCGTTTGGAATTCAATTGCGAGCCGTTAACTTTTGTCACCGCTGATACACTTTTAATCTTTCGATTCGAAAACCCCCCGTTGTTGTTGTTTTTGTTCAGTTTAGCAGCACCTAAGGCAATGGAATTACGAGCCCTAGCTCTGTTATTTTTCAGGGTTTTCGTTTGAAATGAGCAAAACCCTTCATGGGTTTGCTTTATGGAGACAACTGATTCCATAATTAGACCATAAACTTCTGATTGGGAGCTGAAAATCTCAACAACCAAGAATGGAGAGAGTAAGCTTTCCGGAAGAAGCTACCGCTTAATTTTCTTATCCAAAATTCTCGACAAGGTGTGAGAAAGACACAAATACTGTATGGGCCCAAGGCCCAAAATTTATATGTTTAGGGGTGACAATACCGTGTTTTTTAAAACTAAATATGGTAATTATAAATAAATAACACAAAAGTGCATCCATATGTTAGTTTTATATACATAAAAAATAAAGAAAAATAAAGAGTATATATATATATATATATATGTGGGAGTATTTAAATGAGAATTACACATACAATTGTGTGCTTCAGGATTTCCTGTTATGTAGATTAGTGTCTATTATGTGCCTCTGTCATGTAACCACGAATTCCATTACAATTGAAAGGATTTGTATTCTGACTTATAAATTTCGAGGACAAAATTTATTTTAAGGGGGTAATAGTTGAAATAACCCGAAAATTTAAAATCTTAATAATTGGGAATTTGTAGACGATAAAAGTGGTATACAATTTTTCTTGAAATATAATATGACTTCATAATAGTTAAAATATTTAAAAATAATAATAATGATAATTATTAGTAGAATTAATAAAATAACCATATATAATTACATTAATGACAAAATTCTTATTAATTATATGATATGCTAGACGTTATGTCCAAAATAATGAATAGATAAATTACTTGTAGAAAAAAAGGTGTGTTGTGTATATTTCTAACAATATCATAATGTGGTAACTTAAATGGTCCAACAAAATCAGTTCATACATATATATATTAAATCAAGAAGACAAATAAAATAATATGATATGTATCTAGTTTGGTTGCATGTTAGTTGATAAATAAAAACAGTAATATAATAAAATAAAATAGAAATACATTGCTGCTGTTGTAAAAGAAAAAAATAAAACAATTAAAATATAAATAATTAATAAATTGGTAATGTATCTTCTTCAACACAGAAACAAAAGTAAAAGAAAAATAGCAACGGACTTTTTACTTTAGCGTGGCGTCACTCCCAATTCAACCGGCAACGCGCCGCTGCAAGCCGTCGCACGTAGCCCCTGTCTCACTAAGGCTGCTGGAACCCGCTGCTCTCACGCGTCTGAATGCAAGACGCCCACGCAGGATTATTGTCGGCCTGCTCATCCGACAACCCGCCACCATTGCCGATCACCGTCACCAACAAGCTTGTTATCAGGCGTCTCACGTCGTCTATAAATAGGGATGAGACTTAAACGTCGCAACCCACATCTCAACTCTCCATCTCTCTCTCTCTCTCTCTCTACTCTGTTTCTTTCAAATTTTCTGGTGACGAACAAAATTACGGCAGCAAGCAAACCGACACCATAAAACCCAACATCGACGACACCAGTCATCATCTCCACCACGCGCCACCTCTATCGACCACCGGAAGTACCACCGAAACCTCCAACGAAAGTTACGTGATTCTCCGGCCACACCAATTTCTCGTACCTTTGCATTTGTGCGACTAAGGTACCAAACTGAAACCCAATGATTAAGTTATGACTGTTTGTTTTATACATTTAGTTATGATAATCGTTGAATGAAAAGCATGGTATGACTACTCTTAAAGCGAAGGAGATACTGATTTAACAAAGTATATTGAGTAAATAAAGTAAAAATTAAAGATGCATCTAGTCCAATGGTCAAATCTTTTAACTTATAAAAGTGTAGTCAGCTCTGGTAACTTAAACCACCCGCTATTTTCTCTTTATAGAGATTTATTTAACAAACATGAAAGTTATTGTAATCTTGAAATCATTAACTTAATACGTTTAGATAACCATATACAAAATAATGCTCAAAACCTACGACTTAAATTATGGAAATAACAGTACCTCAACATGATATATTAAAAGGTAATTAACATTGTTAAATAGTCTTTCATAATAAAGTTTTAAATCTGATCAAACTCATGCATTTCTATTTGTCTGCCTAATACCACTTTTAGTCCCTTTTTTTAGTTGAAAGACCCTAACAATTTTATTTTAAACATAAATATATACGAGATAAAATACTAACTAAAACTACATGTTTATTAGAGAAAATTACATGAGCACTAGTTCTAATTAAAATAAATATTTTATGACTATAAACAAAATGATGTTCAACATTGAGTGTAAATTAACTTGTAGATCTCGCTTGCATTATTGAAATGAATAGAAACTAAATATTTATATGAATATCTTATGTGTGTTAAAATATTAAATAAAATATAGTTTATAAAAAATAATAATAATAAGAAGTATAAATTTCTTTAAATATAAATCATTTGTAGGTTATCACAACCCCCTTTAAGGAACGAGTCTAATATCACTCCGAATCATCTTCAAGGTACGGATCATTATCCCCTCTTCTTTTGTTATCTGGTTCGATTGTTTATAAACCCCGTTGATTATCGTATTCCTTTGAAACTCCTAACGTCTTTGGCATTTCGATTCAATTGATCGTGCGTTCGTTTCTTGTTCTTATTATGATTGATATTTGACTTGATAGCATGCGATACATTTATGAATTATTTTTGTACTCATTGTCGCATGTTCCGATATTGATTATATGGATTATATGGTTACTGTTTGACTGGATTACTGCTTCTGACTGACTGTGCTCTGTTACACTAAGTTCTACGCTTCTCGTGGAGTGTCCCATGAGCACGTTATTGAGGCACGGATAACGTGTGCTCTTTTCGTGACGGAGAGATCAGATCAAGGTATCCCTAGGTACAAGTGTGGTACATAGCTACTAGGAGGCGTATGGATCGATCCTAGGATTACTATTACTGAGGTAGATGGTTTGTGTGTGCCCACACCCATCATACCTATTACTGTTCGGCTCAAGTGTACATCTGTATGATACTAGTTTTCTTGTTGACTTATTTTAATTTGTATCACTTGTTATTGTTATTATTGTTACTGATCTTTACTGTTACCGTTACCGTTATTGTTAATATTGTTGTTATTTGAGCCTATTATTCTATAATGGGCATTTGGCTCATTCCGTATATTCTATTTCACCACAAGTTCACAGGTTACTTTGGGCGGGGTGAAGAGTGAAGAATATATCCTAGGATGCTAACCGAAGATGTTTATCTATTAAATAAAATAAATATGTATTTTGGGCCTTAGGGCTATGAACTATCTTTTGCAATGTAACCCTAACTTTAATATTAATGGAACTGTCTTATGTTTCTGATTACCGTTAATTGTGACACGTCAGCCCTATCCGGGTTGGGGTGTGACAGTCGAACTAGTAACCAGTTAACTATCTCCTCCAAACTATGGTGAACATTAACCAAATCAGAATAGGTAACAACTTAACTCCACACTTCAGCCGAATACTTACAAGAGAAGAACAAGTGGTCGTGTGAGTCTATATTGTCATAGCATAAGAGGCAACACATCATATTCATATTATTACTTCTAACCACACCCCAATCTCGGATTTTGTCTTGTGTTTGGAGTTTCTTTGTCATTATCAACCACATCAGGAACGCATGCTAGGGACACATTGTGAGAACCAAACAATATTCATCCAGTTAACTTCCATCTCACTCGTTCTAAGGGATTGCCAAACAACAATTGTTGAGAATTCATTTAGCTTATCATTCAGCTTCCAATAAAACTTGTCTTCCACATGGTCTACCAACACTTGATGAGGGATATTGTTTAACACTGGATAGAGATTATACCACGCCGAAGGCCACTTCCACCCTCCATCATTTGAAATATCCTTCACCTTCGTAGTCAAGCTGAAGCCACCATTCGAGATAGTACGATAGGTTAAAAACTGATTCAACGGCCCCACCCCACTCCATGTATCAAACCAAGCAGAAACCTGTCTACTGATTCCAATTTTGGCCCAAACAAACGGCTGAATAAGAGAGCGTAGTTGAAGAATCTTTCTCCAGCTCCAGGAGCAGTTATTTGGTAAATGACAATCCCAAATGCTCTTATCCTTTAACCGATAAGAATATATCCAAGCCACCCATAAGGACTCCCTTTTGACAATAATACTCCACGCATTAGCAGCCTAAGGGCATTATTCATATCCCCAATCTGTCTAATACCCAAGCCCCTTCTTTTTTAGGAACACACACCGCTTTCCACGAGACTTTAGCTTTACCTTTTTTCATAGGGCCTTAGCACCATAAATAACCTCTCATAGTAGCTTCTAGCTCTTTTCTTATTTGGTCAGGCAAGATAAAAACAGACGCCCAATATACATGCATAGCCAAAAGAACAGAAACGACAAGTTGTATCATGCCTGCAAATGAAAGGTACCGATTTTTCCAGCTCGAGATCCTAGCACTAAGCCGCTACAACAGAATACTACAATCAGCATATCTAAGACGAGACGAGACCAGGGGAACGCCTAAATACCTCACTGGGAGAGAACCTTCCTTGAAAGGCATCAGGTTAAGAATCATTCCTTTAACATGGTTCGGAACATTGCAAAAGTACACAATACTCTTAGCTATATTCGGCTTCAAACCTGACATCTTAGAAAACCCATTCAACGATTCCATAATACAATTAACTGTTCGAACCTCTCCACGCGCAAACAGAAAGAGATCATCCGCAAAACACAAACTAACAATCTTCTGTCTTTCACACTTATTATGGAAGCGAAAAGAAGTATCAATGCTGACCATTTGTTGCAACGTAAGAGTAAGGATTTCCATGACTAATGTAAATAAGTACGGGGATAAAGGATCTCCTTGCCTCAACCCACTTCTTCCTCTAAAATAACCATGAAAATTCCCATTAACCGTAACAGAGAAAGAGGATGTAGAAACACACATCATTATCCATTGGATCATCTTTGGATGGAACTGAAAACCCCTCAGAATCTTCTCGAGGAACTGCCTGTTTACAGTATCACAAGCTTTTTGGATGTCTACTTTAAAAGCACACCTAGGAGGACCAACTTTCTTATGATAATTATGCATTAACTCTTGTGTTAGGAAAATATTATCCGAAATTTTCCTTCCCGGAATAAAAGTTGACTAGTTTATACTAACAATACCCCCCAAATAATCCTTTATACGATCAACTATAATTTTGGTAATGCACTTATAAAGCACATTACAACAGGCAATCGGCCTATACTCCGTGACATACGTGGGAGTACCTACCCTTGGGACCAAGACTATAATAGTGTGATTAATTTCTTGAAGAAGCTTCCCTTTTTCAAAGAAATCTTGGATTGCTCGAGCAACATCATCCCCAATAACACACCAAGCGTGTTTAAAGAACGCTGATGTATAACCATCCGGGCCTGGGGCCTTGTTATCCCCAATAGAAAAAATGGAATTTTTAATCTCATCTTGAAGAACCGGCCGAACCATGTGAAGCGCTGCATCATCCCCTAACGTGTGGGTAAATAGCTCCGGAGTGGGGTGCAACGTCATATCTTCGTCATTTCCAAGGAATTGCTCAAAATGGTTTACAAAAGCATTTGACACTTGGTCACCCTCAAATAAAACACCACTACTATCTTTTATCATATGAATACTATTACGATATTTTCTACATTTTAGAGTGATATGAAAGAAAGCCGTGTTTCTATCTCCTTCCGCAAACCATTGCACTTTAGATTTTTGTTTCGAAAATCTTTCCTCATCTAAATTGGCCTCTTGAAAAGCTTGACTACATTTACCTTCCTCCTCCCTTTAATTAGCATCAAAAGGGTCTGGATCAATAGCTTTTTGGATTTCATCTAGCTTGGCTCTAAGCTCTTGAACTTTCTTGTGAAGATTACCTTGTCTTTTAAATAAAGCTCGAATAGGAGATTTCATAAATTTTAACTTCTTCACAACCTGAAATTGTTTAACCCCTTCAACTTGATTTACCCAGTTTTCTTTTACCACTTGCACAAATCCTGGCTTATGAACTAAAAAGTTAGCAAACTTAAAAGGTTGAGGCTTGCATCTATTCACCAAGGGGATCTTCAACACACACGGAGTATGATCAGAAACTCGGGACGGATAGAACACAGCCATCGCCGAAGGAAAAGTATCTGTAAAAGCCACATTACCCAAGATCCTATCAATCTTCTTTAGTAACCCAACATCCGACTTTGATTTTTGGTTCCAAGTGTAATGAATACCCGAGCTATTCACATCAAATAATTCAACTAGCTCTACGCACTCCTTGAAATCCCTCATACCCACATTAATAGTAGACGACCCCGTACAATTGTCTTCAAGATTCAAAGCACAATTAAAATCTCCCATCACAACCCACGGCTCTTCCTTTACACAGTTTTTATGATATGATAAGTTTCCCCACAACTGTCTACGATTCATATAATAGTTATCCGCGTAGATGATAGAACAAAACAATGCCTTCTGCTCTTTTTTAAATACTATTTTAGTATGAATGACCTGATCCGTGCAAGCTATAACCATAACATCCAAAAGCTGCGAGTCCCATCCAATAATAATTCAAGTACCTTTAGAGCATTGATTTCCATTCGACACTCATTCCCAGTTTTTAAAAACATTCTTACAAACTTTAAGTAAAGCTGAAATATCCACATGGGATTCAAGTATAGCACAAAAACTTAAAGAATTTTCATTAACAAAATGACGAACCTCCTTTTGTTTTAGCAGGCGGTTCAACCCCCTAATATTCCACGAAGCCAGACTAACCATTGGAAACTTTCCGAGCAGGAGTGCTTGCCCCTGATTTAATAAATTCTGCGGTCTCATTGTATACCTCCTCTTCATCCGAGTCATCATCATCCCGTCCTTGAGCTTGTGTTTTAGAATCAGTATTAGTGCTTCGAACATCATCATTTGGATCATTCGAATTTTTCATTTGAATAAGTGGCTGTTGTTTCGTTTCCACCTTCTTAGTGTTACTAGGACCTGGGTCTAATGATTGCACCTTCGGCCTATACTCCATTTTCTGCTTTGCTACTGGATAACCAGTCCTCTTTGCTGTTTTTCGTTTTTGCACTTCAGTATATCCATCCTCACCCATGCCCATATTGGACTTGGTTGTAGCTTTAACTTGTTCGGACATGTTTCATCCGAGTGCCCAAAAACACAGCAATGTTTACATCGATATGGAACCCATTCATACTCAACATACATGGTTTCTTTAAGAAAACCATCCCTCTCGAGCTTCAGTACTGCCATTAAATAAGGTGTTTTGGTACACTACTTTGAATACACTTTCTCTTTCATCTATCATTTCATCCATAATACACTACCATGCGCATGTGCATATGTATCATTTTTTCGAAAAATTCCGTAATATGTTACAAATATTAGACAATTGTACTTTCATTTACACTACCATGTGTAATACACTACTTTTTACGTTACGGATATTAGAAATGCACATGTGCATCTATATGTATCAACATGAAATAAGGTGTTTTGATACACTACTTTGAATACACTTCTTTCATCTATCATACCATCCATAATACACTTCCATTACCTCCTACCATCCATAATACAATACCATCACCTCCTACCATCTATAATACAATACCAATACCAATATTTTCACTTTATTACATGTATATCAACACCATTTATACTATCCAATCAACATATTACATCATAAAGTGACAACTATAATCAAACCATCAACCACTGGATATAATTAACCAAAAAACATGTATATTGGCCTACTTCATCATTCAAAATCACAAACTATTTTACCAAAACACGTTATATAATGGTTATACATAATGATGCACATGTGCATTTTGAATATTGGTATTATAAAAAATAGTGTATTATGGATGGTATTGTAAATTAAAGTGCAATTGTCTACTACTGATAATGTATTACGGATTTGTCGAAGTTATGATACGTATGCACACGTGCATGGACAACTGTTACTAAAAAAGGTTTTTTTTAAACGAAATATAGCGATTTTTATAAAAAAAAATTGAGTGCTTTTTTGATTTTTTTAGATTTTATTTTATTTAAAGGTGGTTCTCGCATGAACCTTACCCTATATATATACATATATATATGTATATATATATGTATATATATATATGTATATATATATGTATATATATATATATGTATATATATATGGGAGGGTTTAAATGAGAACGCTAAATATCGCGAGAACCGTGAGAACGAATGAAAAAACCACGAAAACTTGGTCAAAAACAATTCAAATTTAAAATTTCTTTTTACATTTATCATTATTATTCAAATACAATGTAAGAAATTTAATTTACACGTTTAAATTTACGTGAATTCGTAAATAATTTTTTTTACACATGTGTAAGTTTGTCATTTATACAAGTGTAAATTTGTTATATTTACACATGTGTAAAAAATCTAATAAGAGTGATTTTGATGGGAGAAATGAATTATTTAATGTTGTAAATTCTTATTTTGATGTTGTATTTTAGTTACAATGAGGTTTGCATTATACAAAATGGTTTTGGTTGGTTTTTCATTCCTTCTCACGGTTCTCGCAATATTTAGCGTTCTCAAGATAACCCTCCCCTATATATATATATATATATATATATATATATATATATATATATATATATGGGAAGGATAAAATGAAAACCCACTTGAGTTGAGAAACTCAAGAAAACCCTATGTAATATTTTATTTTTTAAAAATAGGGAATGTAAGTTACATGTTAATGAAAGTTTTGTAACAAAAAAAAAAAACGCCGAATGGATTTTTTTATAAAAAATTACAAAAATTCAGTTTTTTAGCATTTTTGTAAACACTGAAATTTTAAAAAAAAATTATTAAAAAAACCATTCAGCGCTTTTTAATTTTTTTGTTACAAAATGTTCATTAACATGTAACTTACATTCTCTATTTAAAAAAAATAAAAATGTTACATTGGGTTTTCTTAAGTTTTCTCAACTCAAGTGGGTTTTCTCTCTATACTTCACCTATATATATATATAATCTTCTAGGGTAGGGATCCTAAGAGAAGTCCACCCTATTTGAGAAACTTGAGAAACATTCTGGACCACACATTTCCCCAAACTTTCCGTAATATACACATATGTATAGTTTAGAATTGAGTATATACATATATGTATATTGAATTATACACATATGTATATAGTCAATTTTAAACTATACATATGTGTATATTACGAAAAGTTTTAGGAAAATGTGTAATTCAGAATGTTTCTCAAGTTTTTTTGGTAAGGGTTACCCCGGTGATTTTATAAATGAACAAAAAAACATGTATCAATGTACCACAATAGATGATAGCTGGGGCGTACCCCCACACTATGGAAACGAAAAAAAACAACCAAACAACTAGACCAAAACCAAAGATACCACTACTAGTCTAAACAACTAGACACAAAAAAACATAAGGACTACGTTCCTTATATGTTCCGAAGTTTATATGTTCTTTAACATTTACCTTCCTGATTCCACCCTCTCTTGGAGCCTATTTCAAGGTATCTTTCTTCCTTTGTATGTGTGATTATTGTGAACTGTTACACAACTATTTATATGTTCTTTTGTGTGATTCAGTCGTCAATCCATAAATGTAATCATGTGCGATTAGGCATTTTGTTGATTTAGTTAGAAATTACAATTTAATTTTAATCTATGTTGTTAGATCATTTAGGAAGCTCAAAATTGTTGGTTTGAATCTTTAATTGATTAATCGAATTGCATAGCCGACTTACTACATGTAGGTAATGCTCCTAACCATAACAACACAATCGTTTAGTTTTTGCTAAATTGAACAGAATACCAGTGTTTAATTTTCTCAATTAGATGTTTTTATGTGTAATTATTATGGTTATTTGCATTCATAATTTAAAATATGTTCATGAAATGTTGGTTTCATTACGTTTACATATGTGTAAGATACCAATACAAGTTTTTTATGCTGACCCATTATAACTGTAATTGTTTGTATCACTTCCTGTTCTGTTCTGATCTACACATGTGTAACTGCTTAAACCTTTTTTTTATTTTAGCTTTATTGTTAATGATGCTAAACCTTTTACATATCCATCTAATATCCCATATTTAATGTTCTTGTTGTGCATATGATATTTCTTATTGATGTTAACCCATATGTCCAAATCAAAATCAATAACATCCAAAATATGGTTTAGTGATTCTTTTATTTGCAAAGAAAAACAATCAATGCTCATGGACTATCTAAGATCTGGTAAACACTGGATGTGTAACTATAATTTCTTGCATCAAATCCTATTCAGATTCACACGTGTGCGTGCAACTATTGTATAGTATTCTCTATAAATAATGCTAAGCATGTTAAGCTTATGTCAGAAGTGTTAGATTTAGTCATCAATGTGGTAACCAATTAAGATGTGAATTAGTAAAGCTTGATTATTTTATTGAAAAAACTAAAGATATTAAGAACAACATTTTAAAGAATTAATTGAACAATCACAACCTGCTAATGTTTCTTTTGTGGCTCCCCAAGGTATTAGGAACAAAGGTTTTGGTATAGCTTGTCGTTTGTTGATCTGGGAGAGAAAGTGAAGGTAAGAGCAAGAAGAATAATTGAAATTGCAACTTTTCTTGCATACTTGGCTACCATGGTTCTCGGAACTATCCTAAACAAATGAAAGCAAACTGATGAAAGTAGTCATTGTCATGAAGAAAGCCACAGTGTTGAAGATAATGATGGTCAATGAAGTTTCTTTTTTTATTTCTCTAGTTTTAGTTTGATCGTGTAATTTTAAACAATTAACATATGGTTGAATTTGAACTTCTGTATTGATGTTGGATTTTACAATTTTATATCAATGTGTTTGGGTTTGTTTTCTTATTTGCTATCAGATTTTATTTGTGTAAGTGTATATTTTACACATTTGTAAATATCATGTATTCCTATGTATTGAGTCTTACGCATGTATAATTTTTTTTATAATGAAAACCATATTGGTATCAATGGGGCCTGAAAAGGTTTATTAGGCGCTACAAAAGGAAGGATGTAGTCTGGTGGTGGAGATAATGGGACATGTGATATACACATGTGTAAGTGTTTGTTGTACACGTGTAACCGTCTTTTTGCGTTTTACACATATTTAAACAGTTACGGTGACTTTTTTGTTTATGATTTACATATGTTCATGGATATTACAAATGTGTAAATTTGTTCCCAGTCAAGTATTTATTTTTGTTCTACACATTTTCAACTGAATTACACATGCGTAAATTGTTCGTTGTCATTAATTTTGTTCTCTTTTGCATATTTTTGGCTCAATTACACATGTCTAAACTATAACCTGTCAATTAATTGTTTTTGTATTACACGTTTGCAGCTCATTTACACATGTGTAAACTATGAATTAAACAAGATAATATATTATTTAAAAGGGGATGGAACCCAGTGAATTTATTGATAACAAGAACATATTTACAATCTACGTGCATCGGGCTGCCCGGGAGATATCCCGTGGAAGACACCAAACCTAAACCATTATCTATGGTCTAACAATTAGAACCACACAAGCCCCCCGATCATGAGAAAACTAGAAATAAAAAAAAATCTATTCTAGACTTGACGCCACACTCGGCCCAAGTCCTACATAAAAATAAATCTAAGCAATCAAGTTTCAAACAACCAAAACGATCCAAAAAAAAAACAATCAAACACGACCAAAAGATACAACATCTAAAGCATAACAACCGAGAGTCCATCTTGAGCTTCCTAAAAACCTTGAACTTGACCAAGCAGCAACATCATCATCGTTCCTCAACATGTCGAAACACCAAACACACAAACACCAAAGAATATCACCAACAAATACCAAATCCAACCTGATTTTCAGGTCCCAAACAAATATTTAAGTCATTTGTTTTACATGCCATTATAAACAAATAAACATTCTGACCTGCACATGTGTATATTCTCAGTTACACATGTGTAAATTCTCAGTTATACATGTGTAAATTTGTTTTACACATGTGTAAATCCTCAGTTACACGTATGTAAATTTGCTTTACACATGTGTAAGTTTCTATTTTGCTTAATCACATAATGCAATGTTAACTAAGATGATTTACACATGTGTAAGTTGCTTAATTACACAAATACAAAATCAACTAAGATGATTTACACATGTGTAAACATCTTATTTAAACACGTGTAAACATTTTATTTACAATGAACCGACCTACACCTGAGTTCAACCACAAAACATTAAAGTTTGTCACCACGACTCCTGAAAGCATTGGTTGTGCATTCCATCACATGGACCTTGAAAAAATCTGCATAAAACGAAATTAAATATCAACGAGAAAGCAACAGATTCAAAGGAATTTGAAATCTAGAAATTGGTTTTAATATAATGTTATTTCGCTTTAAGGATTTCGTTCAAATTTGTTGCCCCAAATACAGTTGTCTACAAACTCCAACAAACAGATTTATATTTCAAACCCAAAAATGGTGGTTGGAGCCGAACAGATCTAAGTTATATTAAGAGGTACAAAAGTGGAATGGTTATTTTCTTTAAGTATAATAATTTACACATGTGTAAACCTTCATATCTATTCT
This sequence comes from Scalesia atractyloides, assembly GCA_947069175.1. Classification (NCBI taxonomy): domain Eukaryota; kingdom Viridiplantae; phylum Streptophyta; class Magnoliopsida; order Asterales; family Asteraceae; genus Scalesia; species Scalesia atractyloides. Next base: position 46,591,620 of record CAMTDV010000015.1, on the reverse strand, counting down.
TTTTATAAACTATTATGATTTACACATGTGTAAACCTTCGAAATTATATAGATGAACTATAAAAAAACAAATTGATCTTCCAAATTACTCAATTAGGAAACACTTACGGATACCAATCAAACATAACATGCATCTCACCATCAAGACCTTTTTTCCACATTCATTTCTCCAATAATCAGTTTCACACTTGCATTCACTACACATTTCTACTTTCTGATATGGTGTTTAGATCTTCACGCGTAAGTTTCTGTTTTACACATGTGTAAAATCTCAGTTACACATCTGTAAGTTTCTATATACATGTAACTGTTTGTTTTACACATGTGTAAGTGTTTCTGTTTTACACATTTGCAAATTCTCAATTAAACATGTCTAAATTTGTTATACAAAGTTTCTATTTACATATGTGTAAGTTTTGGTTTGAAACACTTGCACGTGTGTAACGTCTTGTTATTGTTTAATCATGGATTAGAGTTCAAAATCACATATTAGATCAAATCAGAACTGACGGCAATGTGAATTTGTCAGTGTGCAAGCAGTATATATACCAGAACTCAAATGGATGCTCCCTTAAGTCAAATTGCATACAATTATATTATGATACAGACAATAAGAACATTCCAGCCCTAATTTCATGATCTCAAAACACAATTTATGAAAACATAGAAGAGATTTCGACAAATTAATACTCAATTTCCTGTATTACCACCAGAACACCAAACACATAAAATAGAACGATTTTTCGATCACATCAAGAGTTCTCACTTGTTTTTGATGAAACAGAGTAATAATACAAATAGAAAAACCAAAACCTGGGTGACCTTTAAAGCATTGAAAGTACTCCCAGCGACCTCTTAATGTTCAGCGTCGGTTCGGTCGTTGTTATTTCCTTCGCGAAATCTTCGATAAATTCCGATTTGCAGGTTGATTTCGTGAGGAAGATGGTGGATTTGGAATTTTGTAAGGTGCCTATTTAATTTCCTGTGGAAGTACTTTCAGTGGCCCTTTTACATTCACTTTCAGTTCGATTGCCATTCTTTCATCTTTCTCTTCCTAACTTCAGATCTGTAGGTTGATTTTGTGAGGAAGATGGTGGATCTGGAATATGTTGATTCGATTTTGTGAGGGAGAAGGTGAATTTGGGGGTAAAGGGTAATTGAATGTGATTTTACAATATTGCCCTTTTTTAATCTTATTTAATGGTCCCCTTCTCATTTAAACCCCCACTAATCTTAACCCTTGATTTAAGATGATCTATGGATGAAAATTGTTCCTATGGTTCTTACAAAAATCCATGTTCTCAAGATAACCCTCCCCTATATATATATAGGTTTAGGATCCTGTAAAAATGACATTTTTCGTAAGAAGTGTGAGAATGCGTAGGAATTGACATGTACGAGTCATGTTTTGGAATCAAGCATGATGTTTTGAATTGTTTTTTAAAGAAAAACATCAAACATAACAATTTAAGACATAATGCAATGAATTCGAGGCTTAAGACTTAAAACACCTTGCCAAGAACGTTAACAGTGTCTTTTAAGAGTTAAATAGTGTTTTTTAAATTGCACGCCTATAATACATTGCATTGTGTTTTAAATTGTTATGTTTGGTGTTTTTCTTGCCAAATTAACCCAAAACATTATGGCTAAGTTCAAAACATGATGCCTGTATATTAATTCATATGCCATCTCACACTTATCACGAAAATGGTCTTTTTTACAGGAACCTCACCCTATATAGAGTGTGTGTATATATATATATATATTTTAGGGAAAGTAAATATGGGGCTGTTGTACACCTAAGTTTAGATGTAAAACCTCTCAAAACTACATGGTTTTGATTAATTTATCAAAACTAAAAAGAAACTACTAATTAAAACTAGGTCTCGCTATCCTTGAGATGTAGAAACAATGAAATCATTAGAAACCAAACCCTAAATTAGTTACAAGGGAAGCAGGAAGGAAAATAGAATGAAAATTTTATATTACTTTGATGCTGCACACAATGGAATTTTCGAGTCACAATTATTCAAAGTTGTTGATTGAATTGGTAGCGCAATAAAGGCATATGGAATTTCCGAATTACTAAAATTTTAATACTTTTCAATTAAACTGATTAGGCACAATAGAAATGGAATCCCATTTCAAATAAATTCATTGGCACAACCATATATATGAAATTCCTAAATCACAACAATATACAGTTCTCGATTGAATTGGTTTCTACATTTTCATTCGTAAAAAAATCATGATAGGGTTTGGTTTCTGATCTTTCTTTCAACTGTAATTCCATTTCAATGGAAGAAATCAACGTTAGTTTTAATGATTTATTATTTTTAATTTAGTCATGAGATTAATTAATCAAAACGACGTAGTTTTGATATAAATTAATCAAAACGATGTAGTTTTGAGAAGTTTCACATTTAAGCTTAGGTGTGCAACAGCTCCATATTCACTTTCCCCGTATATTTATATAGGAATGAGTTAAAATGAGAATCATCACGAGTTGCGAGAACCACTAGAACTTTTTGATCCTGATCTAGTTGGACCAAATTTTTTTTCACAAACGTAGATGAAAAAAATATAAACACATCTATAAAAAAGTAAAAAAAATTGTTGAGGCGATAGTTTTGACTGATGCAAGTTTTTTTTTACGCCTGGCGTAAAATCAACGTAAAATCAAATATAAAATTTTACGCCAGGCGTAAAAATAACTTGCATCAGTCAAAACTATCGACTCTACAATTTAAAAAATTTATTTTACAGATGTGTTTATAAAATTTTTATCTACGTTTGTGTAAAAAAACTTTGGTCCAACTCGCCCCAGATCAAAAAGTTCTCGCGGTTCTCGCAACTCGTGGTGGTTCTCATTTGAACCGAATCCTGTATATATATATATATATATATATATATATATATATATATATATATCGGTATTGAAAATACCCGGTTCGGGTACGGGAAAAACCCGGTTTCGAGTGTGATCGGGTATGGATTGAGTTAGGGTTCGGGTACCTAATACTCGGGTATAAGAAAACCCGGTTCCGGGTTTTTTTTATCAGGTTCGGGTTCAAGTATTTTTGTAAACCACTACTTCTGTTTATCCTGTGATTTGGTAGTGAGAGCAAGTTGTCACCCTTAAACTTTCTTTTAGCATTTTGAGACCTTTTACTTGCAAAATAGCACTCTCTGCAACCTTCTGTCAAATGGACTTTTCGTTGACCGTTTAACTTTAGATGAAATGAAAAATTTACCCCTGCTATATGTTTTAATATGTAATTAACATTAACTCAATCTATACCCAACAACTCTATCTTAACCCACCATCACCATCACCACCCACCACCACCATCACCTATCACCACCACCTAATATTAGAGAGATAAATAAGGGAAATAGGGGGAACAGATAGAGAGAAGCGGATTCCTCTTCGATATAATTGAACACCGACAAAAGGTTAACTTCTGGAAGAATCCACGACAAAAAGGAAGTGTGCGCCTGTGCACATCATGGTGCATGGTAGTGCAAACATATCTCCTAGCAGCGTATAAATATGACCCCACATATCAATCATTTAGGTATGTGATATATGTTAAAATACACATACTTTAGTAACCCATTTTCCTCCCGTTTTGCACGTTTTTGGCCATAAAATCACGGATTAGACACTTAATCGGGTATGTTTTGATTTACAGGTCTTAAACAGCATGCCGGATAAGAAGATGAAGAAAACAAGGATTTTTCGGGCGAATCGACAGAGATACGAAGATTCTGTGGAGTTCAGCACCTTTGGCACGACCTTTGCAGGTTTTGGCAAGACCGTGCCACCCATTGACCAGACTTATATCTCAGACACGCACTGCCAGTGCGGCTGGCAGTGCCGGCTGATCCTCGGACACGCACGACTGAGCGGACACTGGCACGACAATGCCGACCTTGATTCCTCGGATGCACTACCAGTGCGGCTGGCAGTGCCAACCCTCTCTCGGACATGCACGGTCGTGCTACTATTGGAACGACAGTGCCACTTTTGAAATATTTGTCAGATCTGCTGACGTCACTAGATTACCTGAACAGTGTATGGTTGTGCACTTTATGAGCACGATCGTGCCAATTGAAAAACTTATAAAAAACCACAGAAAGCATTCTGTTCGTAGCTCTGGATTTTTGGGAGCGTGTTCAGGCTATTTTTGGGCTCTGAATACACCAGCTATTGATCGGAATCAAGCCCTCATAGTGCCGAGAAGCTCCGTTACCATCTGGGTCTTCAATCTCTTGCTTGTTTATGGTTTGATTCTTCAATCTTTCCATGATTTTGATTATTATTCAAGCATTAGGTTGATGTTTATGTAATATTGTAGCATTACGGCAAAAACATTATTATTCCTTTACCATCCGGGTCTTCAATATCTTAATTATGTTTGTAATGACACTTAACACTTTTTATGTTAATCCTTGATGATTAGTTTGCAACCTTGTTTATTGATGTCGGATTCTTGATTATAGTTAATTATCTTGGATGATTAGTATGTTTTAACTTAATTAATCATTTATTAGTAAACTTTTAACTTAATTAAAATGTTTACACCATGAAACTAGAAATGGGTATTGGTTTAATGGTGTAGTTGTGTTCAAGATTGAAGAATCAAGAGTGTTTTCCCTCACGGAAGGACCTTAGCGGGTTAGATGGTGTTGTTACGGATTCTTGTCATAAGTTGTAACTTTGTTAGTAATTTAGGCTAAAATTGCATTCTTGGTGGGTTTGTGTTCAAGATTTGTAAAATGAACTCGGTGGTTACATTGTGTTTATCGGTGTCGCTTTCCTTGATTAAGTGAGGTTAGAACACTCATCCGGATGACTAGCTTATCTTTAAGGGATTTACATAGACATTTATCAATAGGGCGTTAAAGAACAATTTTAGGTGGTTAAAGTGTGTTCATCGTTTGAACTTTCCAACGAGTTGTCATGTTAGGATTCCCGAAAAGGATACTAATTGTATTTAAAAATAGAAAATTGACCAAGTGTTCTACTGGTGAAACCGATCTAATTAACATGTTCCAGTTATTCGTAAAGCAAGGCTATATATCTATTTTTTTGTATTTGGAGTCTATTATGTTTTTAAAACGAAAAAGAAAAAATATGTTTTAGTCTCTTTCTAGTTAAACAACTTATCCACTTATCTCTTCTAGCGGTAAAATAATGATAAAGGTTTAGTATTATCGTCTCCGACCGCATCCTTGGATCGATACTTGGTTCATACCGATACTTTACTACATATATGACGGGGTACACTTGCCCTTTCGTGTGTGTTTTAATGTTTAAGTATAAATCATTTTTATAAATTTAAAATCAAATTGTGTGTAAAATTCAATGTAAAAATATGTATATACACGCACACGTGAGTGTGCCAAGTTATGCCTATAGTACATACTTTCAGTTTCTTGAGACTTGTTATGAGACCCTTTTAAGGGCCATATCTCTTTGAATGTGTGGATGATCCAGGGACCTTAGTGTATTGATGCTTAAGTGTGTCATCTCTTTGATTCTTCCTCAAGCCTCCTTGCATGGAAAAAAGAGAAGTTGATCCTTAGGAAACCTTCATGCCGACCAAAACCTTTCCAAAGATAGAATTCCAACATTCTTTCTTTGATCACCACTTCAACAATAAGGCATTGGTAGTTAGTTCACTAAATAAATGAGATTTGAGGAACACTTAACAAACACATGAGTTTGAGCTTGATCATCATGCAAGATTGGTAGTTGCCTCTTTATGTTTTCTCTAATTCTTGGAATAGTTAAACTTATTTAGTCTAGTATTTTACTTTATCAAGTGTGTTCATATTTTACTAATTCTTGGTTTATCTTTTGTAACAGTATCATTGGGTCGTAAAACAAATTAACTTAATAACTTAATTAATACTAAATTAATCAAATCTAACTTAACTTGATCGGGTGTACGTACGCCTTCTGATCTCTTTGATGAGATCCAATGTAAGATTTTGGTATTGAATCATATTTTACCAGGGTTTTTTTTGTATTGAACCGGATTAGGTGACAAGTTAGATCTTAGGGTAATAAAATCCTTCTAATGTTACATGAAGATCATTAAGGAGGCTTCTGGTAATGCGCCAGATCCGATTGGGGGGCAACGGTTAAGAAAGGTTAATTAGTGGGGTTGGGTAATCCGACAAAATAGTGAATACAACAAGATTGTTACTAAGTACTTATGTCTCCGTTGGACCCGAAAAGGGAACACGATTGTTTTGTTTATTTGGCAACTTAATTAATTTGGAAGTTAATTACCTCGGTAATCAAGAGGTCCAAACCGGAATCTTAATCTTGAGTATAAGCTCAGAATGACACAAACTAAGTAACAAGAAAATAATAAAACCAAGATGGCCTTAAAACCAATTTTGTTGTGGCGTATTGTTTACTAGTCGAGAGACTAAGGATTGTCGAATAAAGAACTATAAAGCTGATAACTTCAAACCAGTCTATCAATATTTTGTGACAAGATTGAGGGAAATACAATAACCTTAATAGGAGCACATTTCCAGTTTTACTAAAAGATAAATAAGAAGGTTTAAGTACTCTTCCACGCTAATGAAATTAACTATATTAAATAAGCAAGACTTAACCAAGAGTCCGTTTATTAATCTTTTGTCTACTAATCTGTCTATAAATAAAGTTGGCAAAAATAATGGAAGGTTGAGTAGCGGAAGCGTATCCTTGGACGATTCTTGGTTCTTATCTAAACAATACTTTACATGATAGTGTGACAACTGTTAAAAATCCCGGTAAACTTTGCTTGGTACAAGTCCGTGGCAATCGGACATGATATGTGGATCATGATATTGTTGTGTTTATGTGTTATGATATGAATTCTGGAGCATGTTACACTGACCATAATAGGAGTATATGCCAAGTAATTACCAAAAACATTACATTGACGCTATGCGTCACCTACATGGCAGACAAAACCGTGAATGGATTGACGACTCTGAGAACATGTCAGGGTTGACATGACACTATTAAGGGCCAACGATGTGAGGTTGGTGTCCTTAGTCTTTGACAACGTGTTAAACGGGAACTTGACGTTTAACAGCGCATTAAGCAGTCGACCATGATTATTAGGCCAACGTTAGGACCCTTTAAGATTCTGAGTTCATGAAACATCTTAGTTACGAGCCATAGACTAGGACATAAGATTAGAAACAAATCGGAGCTCGGGTACGCAAAACGAGGCAGTCCCGGTTAGGGAAACGCCTTAGCGTTTAAGCAATGAAAGACAAACCAAACATGCAAGGAATGGTTAATCAAGCCTAAAAACACTCAAACTAACCTCAAACGAGGCTTTTATGATTAAAACGTAACCGTGTTCGGGTTTCGAGACGGTTATGCTCGATTTTTAAAACCAAGTCTTTTGACACTAAGAACGCGAAAAACGGAGTCCGTTTCGCAAATCGGGTAGGCGTCTAAGACCCGAAAATGAACCTAAATGCGCCACCAAAGATAAACATCATCTTTTAACATGAAAAGATGAAGTACGACAAAGCGCGGGTGGGGTAGGGGCACCCCACCTATGTCGGCCCCCTTTATTTAAATGTTTTTTTTTCATTTTTAATCCATTTTTCTTTTAATTTTACACCAAAAATCTGATCATCTTCACCAATTCTCAGCTGATCCAGCCATTAAAAACTTAAAATCAAAGGTATCAACCTTGGTTCTTATGGTTTAAATCATGTTTTCTTGACTATACATGATCTAGATCATTAAAACACTTTCTAATCCATAATTTTGAAGTTTTAAACAAGTTTATGTGCTGAATAAGAACACCTTGTGAATCCCTGGTGTTCTATGGTAGCCATGATCACAAATCGTTGGGTTTTGATACCTTAATCAACACCTATTCGACCAAAATAGCATAACTATTCGATTAACCGAAAAACAATGAAACAGGGCTTGATTGACATGGGTTATGGCATGGTTGGATTGTTATTGGTATATAGGTACTGAATATGGCTCACAACCACTTCTGGACTCAAGAAAAACACTTGGTATCGAAGGAATCGCTAAGTGTATCACCTGAAACTCGAATCTAGAATAGGCAGAATATTGTTTGGACCATAACTTGGTCTGTGGGTATTGGATTGAGTTAAAAAATTTGGTGTGGTGATGTAGGATATTGACAGGAAGGTCCACGTTAAATTTTAGAAGTTTTGGAATTTTCTACGAGTTTTGGTGAATTTTTGACTTTTTTACTGAACGAAATTCGGAAAAAATACCAAACCAAGTAAATAAATCACCAAAAATCACATGAACACTAAGGAACATATGGGTAAGGTTTTGGAAAGTTTTGGAGTCTATTGTATGGATTTTGATATAGACTAAAAATCCGCGTTTTTATGAGTTTTTGGTAGCCGAAAACGCACTGAAACAAAATCGGAAAAATTCTAAATTTTTGCAAGGAGTTTCTAGACATGTAAGGAAGTTCCTGGAATAGTTTATGAATTTTTGGACATCGGATGATGAACAAAGTGAATTATTCGGGTAAATATTGTTTTACAAATGATTTATTTGAGAAGTTAATATAGCTTTATAAATTCCCAAAACAATTTTCTTGGAATCTATATATTTTTAGTGAGTTCTAAAAAAATTTTCAGGATTTTATGAACTATGTAGATTAAATGTGATTTTTTGACTTTCTAAACGCTTATTTTAACTAAATTCGGCAGTTTACCGGACAACGAACCTACCGAAACTTGGAACATACCAAAACCTATTTTGACTATAATTGGAACAATGGGAGTATGTTGGGAGGTTCCAGGGAGCCAAATGTGAAACTAATCCTACCCTAACATCCATCACCACACCAGGACACTACATGGACTGAAAATACCCACTTGGACCCGAGTTATAGGCGTTGCCGACCTAGCGACTGATATTAGTAATTAGTTGCATGATTGCTATTAAAGCCGAACAAGCTTACATATACTCCTATTGCTACCTGTGATGCTACTATCCAGTGAGTTTCACTTCCCCACTTTTGAATTGTTTTACTATTTTCTGGGGACTTGCATGTTACAAACGGTGTTAATTTCACCAACTTGGGAGTGAGTTTTCACTCCCCCACTTTTAAACTATTTTACTGTTTTCTGGGGTGATTTGCATGTTACAAACTGTGATAATTGCAACAACTTATGATGATGATGTGAATTATCTAACAAACGACCCACATCCCCACTACAAGTGATTAACGTAAGCCGTGGACAGTGGATAATACTATTGGTTTGACAAACCCAGGCTGCGCCTGACAGGATGTCGGCAACAAGGTCTGCACGCGTCCTAAACTCGGTTATGTTGTTAGGCATAACTACACTGGGGCGTTGACTGCACGTGACGCAGTTGATGGGCCCGGAGTGTCTGGGTGACACCGTCCGGTGGGCGGCAGTGTTTGTGATGGCATGGCTCTAGGCAAAAAGATTCAAGGTTTTACTTGTGTTCTCGTGTAATTCCATCGGTGACTGTGACCAGTGCAATTAAACTTGTTAACACATATTGTTCCACAACAACCAAACCAGTGGAACTCACCAGCAGCGTTTAGCTGACCCTTTTTAAAACTAACATGAATTTCAGGTAACTTGAGACTCGTGTGATCCGTGTATGTTGTTCAAGACATGTTTATAGGCGAACCCTGATATAGACGCATGTGGCTTAGAAGACTTATGTGGTTCATGGGAACAGGCAGTTGTAACATACATGTAGTATGTAATCAATATATTGTAAGTATAAAACGTAGTGTCTTTATAAACAATGTGCTTGTACCAGAGGTGTCTGTTGCATCCCGTATTTTTTTTCTTCCGCTGCAAGTCGGGGTGTGACAGAAGATGGTATCAGGGCCATTGGTTATAGAGAATGAGGTGCCTTTAAGGAAACATAGACTATAACTACAGGCTCGGACTTGAGTGGACATCATTGGAAAAATTAACCTCTACTCAAGGTCGTTAGTGAACCCTGTAAAGTATCCTATTTGCAAGTACCAGGATGGCCTTGTGGGGCAAGTGGGTTATTATGGTCCGGAACGTAATAACAGACGTGCTCCAACGAGGCAGTGTTGGGGAAGCCGTAGTAATAAACACACTTAAATACGTGGAATGATACATACGTGTACCAAGGTGGTAGTGTGTGAATGTTTGTGCATGAATTGATACATGATTTGGGATTGGTGGATAATGCGTTACCACATATGCCTTTAGGATAGGCAGAAAACTGACATTACAGTCTGTTCCATATTCCCACTGACCACATGTTTAATATACACTAGAGTTGGATTCATATCACTCCCACAGTTGTTACTTATACTTTATGATGTGAGAACCCAAGCCTTTAGTGCGATACGATGCCACCAACTCTATTCTTATAGCTACTATAACGACGTTTATATACCAGACTGAGACTTCAATAAGAACATAGATACCCAAAGAACGCGCAGGTCGTTCAGATAGACTGGGAGGATGTGTATGCATCCTTATTCCACTTCTCGTCGTTTTATATTCGATGGTTATACAATCACAGAGTTCAAACATTTTACAAAACTTTTCATCCTTGAATCCACGATTCATTTGATTGACCGCTGGATTCCTCTTTTGCTTACAATATTGGTTTTAGCTCTCACGTCATGTGATACGATGATACTTAGTGGTACTCCTTAGCACATGTTTTGATATATGTTATATCTGAATATGACGATCTCTGGGCTATGGAGATGGCATGGAATGCATGAATAAGTTACCCTTCCCGTTGTCATTCTATTCCATGGGATATAAAGTTTGTGATGATATAGATTCCTTTGAAATGCTTTGCATTGTGGAACATCATTTCGTGTGACCATCGGTTACATTGTGTTCTTTTACGATTATTGATTTTTTCGAATTTCAGTTGGTTATTTGCGGAAAGTAGTATGAGGCCCGAATATCGTGGAGAACGGAATATTGATCATGTATATGGGTGTGGTGGATATGCTGCGATACTTCCTATATATAAACACCCGGCTACATTATCAAGGTACTGTTACTTAGGACAGAGTGGCTTCATGTGGCTATCCGTTCGGTTATGTTTTGGGCAATGCGGTGTGGGGACTTTGACCCTGTTTGATGCGATAGATGATGCCATAGTTGTCATAACCATAATATCTACATATGTTCGCGGTGATTTTAAATGAGAGGTAGTTTGGGTCAACATATAACGACCGTTGGGGTTAATCCTGGGAAGGTCCTTCTTAGAATATGTAGTACGACTTTCTAGGGGTACTACACCTCGGTAGTACTCTGTACTGCACCATTTTGGTATAGCCGGTGATAGCCTACCCACATCAATTATAAGTAACAATGTTCTGTCTTTGGTAAGACAATTCAGCGTAATTTATTTCTTTTGGCGGGATTTGCTAGAACGTATGTCCATTTATTCGAAATCATTACGTTGCGACGAACCAATTATACTTATGTCACTGATCGTCGTCTAGGGAGCTATTCGGTTGAAGCGTATATTTCCTTTACTAGCTATTGTTCGCTAGTGATACAATCTCTAATTTTTAGTAAGGACGCGTAATTAGCATCGGTGTGGGTAACCCAAGGGGATTTAGGGGTAAAACATAAATGGAGAAACTTATTTGATGTAATCAAAGTTTGGCAAGGAGTTGTGTGGATGCGGATCTGATGGTAATAGACTTGTGGAGGCGAGAACAATTTTGCCTATACTCCTCATAACCGTTAATACTTCGTATTAACAGGACACTCATATGCATACGTTTATTTATAAATATACAACATTAACCACGGTCCAATCCAAGTGTCAATTTGGTAAATTTCGGTTGAGGGTGACGTAACCTCGGTGTGAAGTAAGACAACTGTAATCATGAAGTGAACCGACTCACTGCTTCAAATCAATTCAATTCTCCTTACTAACACTATTGGAAAATGTTAAGGTCCGGTACATATAAATTACTAATTTGATGTGCCCTATCGATTTAGTTCAAACTAATACAAGATAAATCCCCAGTAACTCGAAGAAGTAGGGAATGAACGGTACGAAGGACCGTAACGAAGCTACCTTTTAATGCATAATTAGGAAAAAAAATGATAGAAAACAAAATTTCATCGGACGATTATATATATATATATATATGCGTGTGTCTAATTTAAAGGACGGTACTTAAAAGAATCGTATAAAATTTTTATATATCAAATGATCCCTTGTTTTCACCTTGTATAACTTAGTGGAAAATATGTTCTAATGAAAGACGAGATCGCCTTCGAACAGTATTCGAGTGCCGTAATACGATGATTAACCTATGTGACAACTCTTATTTACATCTTCAAACTCTAGACTACACGGGGTCCTGACCCGAATTCTTTCGGTAACTCTGAGATACTAAGTCTTGAATCCATATCACCCGTATGAGGTGGTGCGTTCATGCTAGAAATCGCATAAGGGGATACATGGTTCTTTAATTCCTTTCGATTAAGGCTTTTCACGTCACGATACCAACTACAACCGTGCGAGAGGCCCTGAGTAGGGACTAACTCAAATACTTGTATGCCTACAAGACATAGTGACTCCCCGACGCTACGATAATAATACCTGGAGAACACCATGCGTCTCCTCCTCTTCTTTGAAACACCCAAGGAGTCCAAATTTTTTACATAATGAATTCACGATTCATAGGGGATGACCGAAATTCCCTTCGGGCCATTGTAAAGGTGTTATTTGGTGGTGGTCTCCTACATGAGTAGGAGAATGATGCATGAGATACACTGACGTTCATCCGTCAGTTGGACACAAAGTGAACGAAACCCTACTCTTGTGAATAACCAAGAGTATGCGTTAAACAATGTTGCTTGACCTCATGAGTGTACGAGAAATAAATTCTTTAGATCAGGGGAGTATTGTTGAACCACCCCTTGTCTTCCTTCAAATGGTTGGTACCTTCAATTGATTTTCAGTTTGATCGATTTAAATAAGTATTCGTAAAATACGATGCTACCAAGAAACCCGATTCCTCGTTATTTTTGAGTGACGTTAATTCTTGTGTTACCGACAGAAATAAGAACGGGAGAAATATTAAGTATAGTACTGTATATATACATATATACCTGGGTATTCGTACCACGAGCGAAATTCACGATCATGGGGATGATTGTCGAAAGCTGTGCGCTATCATTTACGCGATTTCCATCTCGGTCATTTGTGGTGAGCGCCTCGGGGCCATTCTATTATAAACAATATATATATACATGTATTAATGTCACATATTCAATCCTCCCAGATTACACAATTTCGTCGCATGCATGCATCCACAACCGGTATAACCAACACCATTATCAGGTATATAATGATATCTGTCATCATACAACTGTTAAAAATTACACTTAGACTTAACCCAAAAGGGCCAGTGCTTAAAGGTGCAGTCAGAACATGTCACCGGAGTGACGTATATACGCCATACTATGAGAAGCACGAACTACCCTACATAAAGGAACACGGTCAAAACCAAACTGTCTTTGAAATGGAATAGTCCTGAGTCGTCCGAATATCGTAATTGGTGTCTTTTGTGCACTGAACCCACCCGGGGAAGGCTAAACCAGAAATCTAGTAGTCCCAATCATTCTAGATGAAGGGACTAGTAAATCTTCCGAATACGTTCCTCGGATATCATGCCCATCCAGAGGGGAATTCCTTTGATAAGCACGTATTATATACATAAAAGAGGAATAAGACTTTGACGCGACAACTAATTCTCTTCAAATTTGGAGAGTTACTTAACATACGCTACGAATTGTAAATATCTAGATGTGCGATACCCAGTCAAACTAAATGACCAATCCTACGACAAACGGTCGAGAAACTCAACGAGCCTAGTCTCGACCAACTCGAGGGCCAGATCTTCTTTTCTTGTTCACATTATTACGAATACGAGACTAACGAGAAAAATCAGATGCAGTGCTCAACTGTCCCTGTCGGACTAGGATGACTATGGATTCGGGCTTTAGCCCATGGTTTCATAAAATCACACGAATTTCTCAATCTAAACCAAGATGGTTTGGCATGAAAAAACTCGATGAAAACCTTACGTTTAATCGGTGATTCAAATGGCGGAGGTGCCAAGATGGGAAGGCATTATATCTTTTTATACTCATATAAAGTTCACATCATACCAAGCCTATGCATTAGGTAATCTTTCGAGAACATGATGGGAAATGATTACTTCTCGTTGTCTCCACTAACGACATCCTAATGAAACGTCAGTCCAGCGTGGCTATGTTCCTATCCTGCGAGGGGTACTCCATTGATAGGGAATCTTGACTTGATGACTCTTTACTTAGTCATCTTTTACAAAATTACCTGTACGTCTACGATTAAATCTGGTCCCACGTGTAAGGGCATCATGGTGGTACTTGTGGTCACTAGACACTCGTCACACCTCAAATATGTCTACCTAAGAGTAGCGTTCTAGAGGTGGTGTTACTTGAATGAAAACCGCATTGGGTGCACACTCTACCATTCCTGGTATATGGGAATTTTTATACGATTATCTCCCGGAGAATCACATCGATGTTATCGAAGCTACTAAGTTGTTTCCTTCTGGAGAAGACATAAACAGTTGTACAATAGCTAGAGCCAAGCTTCCGAAACTTAACGCAAACTGGAAGTATTATTACAGAAATTTCATATCCTTATGACGTAATCCGACTACTAGTAAGTAGTGCGAGCACACCACCGATGTAAGTATGCAGATTCGTTATTACCCGTGTACATGCTCGCCTTATGGCAGCCTTACGCTCTTAAAAGCCTTTCTCTTTCTTATTCTCTACCATAAAGCAGGGACTCTCGTGATCGGTTAGTATTAGCCGAAGATATTCACGTACACGACAACAAGGGAAGATTTTCGCGCACTACTCGGTGAGACCAAATTTATTCCCTTAACACAAACATGCGGAGCACGATGCGCACCATTGCGACGTTCGCAACAAACCCTGGGAGGGTATCCATACTCCTCCTCTATAGGGGGTGTTCAATAACTAGTAACCGAAATCGTAAATAAAACTTATGGTGTATGAATGGTGAAGATAATGAATGCAAAGAAAACGTAATAATTGCAGTTATCTACAAACTGAATACAAGACTCGTATTCTGCTGTGAGTCCAACAACACTCTCACTTTCAGATTGGAAGTAATGGAAACGTTACTTTAGCAATACGTAGGAACTGTGGAATGACAGATTACATAGCTACTATGTAGCACAATTATCATCTCCGTACGATGAAGATACTAAACAAAAAGAAAAAACAGACTTGTCAGTCAGATGACTAACACAAATATAAATGCTGAGCTTTCCAATGGACTACTAAACGAAATTTCGAGGACGGAATTCTTTTAACCGGGGGAGACTATGACAACTGTTAAAAATCACGGTAAACTTTGCATGGTACAAGTCCGTGGCAATCGGACGTGATATGTGGATCATGATCTTGTTGTGATTATGTATTATGATACGAATTCTGGAGCATGTTACACCGACCATAATAGGAGTATATGCCAAGTAATTACCAAAAACATTACATTGACGCTATGCGTCACCTACATGGTAAGACAAAACCGTGAATGGATTGACGACTCTGAGAACATGTCAGCGTTGACATGACACTATTAAGGGCCAACGATGTGAGGTTGGTGTCCTTAGTCTTTGACAACGTGTTAAACGGGAACTTGATGTTTAACAGCGCATTAAACAGTCGACCATGATTATTAGGCCAACGTTAGGGCCCTTTAAGATTCTGAGTTCACGAAACATCTTAGTTACAAGCCATAGACTATGACATAAGATTAGAAATAAATCGGAGCTCGGGTACGTAAAACGAGGCAATCCCGGTTAGGGAAACGCCTTAGCGTTAGGAGCAATGAAAGACAAACCAAACATGCAAGGAATGGTTAATCAAGCCTAAAAACACTTAAACTAACCTCAGATGAGGCTTTTATGATTAAAACATAACCGTGCTCGGGTTTCGAGACGGTTACGCTCGATTTTTAAAACCGAGTATTTTGACACTAAGAACGCAAAAAACGGAGTCCGTTTCGCAAATCGGGTACGCGTCTGAGACCCGAAAACGAACCTAAACGCGCCACCAAAGATAAACATCATCTTTTAACACAAAAAGACGAAGCACGACAACGCGCGGGTGGGGTAGGGGCACCCCACGTATGCCGCCCCCCTTTATTTAAATGTTTTTATTTCCTTTTTAATCCATTTTTCTTTTAATTTTACACCAAAAATCTAGTCATTTCACCAATTCTTAGCTGCTCCAGCCATTAACAACTTCAAATCAAAGGTATCAACCTTGGTTCTTATGTTTTAATCATGTTTTCTTGACTATACATGATCTAGATCATGAAAACCCTTTCTAATCCATGATTTTTGAAGGTTTAAACTAGTTTATGGGCTGAATAAGAACACCTTATGAATTCCCAGGTGTTCTAGGGCAGCCATGATCACAAGTCTTTGGGTTTTGATACCCTAATCAACACCTATTCGACCAAAATCGCATAACTATTCGATTAACCGAAAAACAATAAAACAGGGTTGATTGACATGGTTTATGGCATGGTTGGATTGTTCTTTGTATATAGGTACTGAATATCGCTCACAACCACTTCTGGACTCAAGGAAAACACTTGGTATCAAAGGAATCGCTAGGTATATCACCCGAAACTCGAATCTAGAATAGGTAGAATACTGCTTGGACCATAACTTGGTCTGTGGGTGTTGGATTGAGCTAAAATTTGGTGTGTGATGTAGGGTATTGACAGGAAGGTCCACATAAAAGTTTAGAATTTTTGGAATTTTCTATGATGTTTGGTGAATTTTTGAGTGTTTTACCGAACGAAATTCAAAAAAATACCAAACGACATCAATAAATCACCAAAATTCATATGAACACTAAGGAACATATGGGAAAGGTTCTGGGAAGTTTTGGAGTCTATTGTTTGGATTTTTATACGGATTAAAAATTCATGTTTTTATAAGTTTTCGGTAGCCAGAAACGCATTGAAACCAAATCGGAAAAATCCAAAATTTTTGCAGGGAGTTTCTGCACATGTAAAGAAGTTCCTGGAATATTATGGGAATTTTTGGACATCGGATGATAAATAAAGTGAATTATTCGGGTAAATATTGTTTTAGAAATGATTTATTTAAGAAGTTAAAATAGCTTTATAAATTCCCAAAATAATTTTATTGGAATCTATATATTTTTACTGATTTCTACAAAAATTTCCAGGATTTTATGAACTATGTAGATTAAATGGGATTTTTCGACTTTTAAAACGATTATTTTAACTAAATTCGGCAATTTACCGGACAACGAATCTGCTGAAACTGGGAACGGACCAAAACCTATTTTGACTATAATTGGAACACCGGGAGTATTTTGGAGGTTCCAGGGTAAGCGGAACACTCTGGGTGTGTTCCACCACCGTTCGGGAGAATCTTTGACGGCGAGAATGGAAACTCAAATTTGGGCAACCTAAACTCCCCAAACACCCAAACTCCTTTAATGAAAAGTTAATCTTTCTTATATCACAACGCGTTGGCAATATTAGTATTTCCGTACCATTATCCGAAAATGTTAAACAACCGACTTTGGCTGGCACGCGAATCGATGCCCGGGAGCCAAATGTGAAACTAATCCTACCCTAACATCCATCACCAGACCAGGACACTATATGTAGAACATGGACTGAAAATACCCACTTGGACCCGAGTTATAGGCGTTACCGACCTAGCGACTGATATTAGTAATTAGTTGCATGATTGCTATTAAAGCCGAACAAGCTTACATATACTCCTATTGCTACCTGTGATGCTACTATCCAGTGAGTTTCACTTCCCCACTTTTGAATTGTTTTACTGTTTTCTAGGGACTTGCATGTTACAAACGGTGTTAATTTCACCAACTTGGGAGTGAGTTTTCACTCCCCCACTTTTAAACTGTTTTACTGTTTTCTGGGGTTATTTGCATGTTACAAACTGTGATAATTGCACCAACTTATGATGATGATGTGAATTATCTAACACACGAACCACATACTCACTACAAGTGATTAACGTAAGCCGTGGACAGTGAATAATACTATTGGTTTGACAAACCCAGCTGCGCCCGACAGGATCTCGGCAACAAGGTCTGCACGCGTCCTAAACTCGGTTATGTTGTTAGGCATAACTACACTGGGGCGTTGAACTGCACGTGACGCAGTTGGTGGGCCGGGAGTGTCTGGGTGACACAGTCCGGTGGGCGGCAGTGTTTGTGATGGTACGGCCCCAGGCAAAAAGAGTCAAGGTTTTACTTGTGTTCTCGTGCAATTCCCATCGGTGACTGTGACCAGTGCAATTAACTTGTTAACACATATTGTTCCACAATAACCAAACCAGTGGAACTCACCAGCAGTGTTTAGCTGACCCTTTTTAAAACTAACATGCATTTCAGGTAACTTGAGACTGGTGTGATCCGTGTATGTTGTTCAAGACATGTTTATAGGCAAACCCTGATAGACGCATGTGGCTTAGAAGACTTATGTGGTTCATGGGAACACGCAGTTGTAACATACATGTAGTATGTAATCAACATGTTTTTAAGTAGTAAAATGTAGTGTCTTTATAAACAATGTGCTTGTACCAGAGGTGTCTGTTGCATCTCGTATTTTTTCTTCTGTTGCAAGTCGGGGTGTGACAGATAGGTTCACTACATCTAGTGTGTATTTAGTCTAAATAAAAATCATTTATATAAATATAAACCTTAATAAACATGTTCAAAATATCGACTAAAAATCACTATCTAAACACACCCATCAATAATTAATAAACTATAAAGATAAATAAAATAAACATTAAATGGTGTTTTAATTAAGAGAACCTTATTGAATATGAGAAACTGGATATTGTTGCATATAACACTTATACCATATATTTCAAAAGTTTTAAAATGCGTCCTAAAGTTGGATTGAAATTAAAATCTTATCCTAAGGAGATGATTTTTATATTAATATAAGTACTTAATAATTATATTATTATTATATTATTAACTGCTGAAATACATGTCTTGAACTAAATCCTTCATTTTTATTAGAATTTAGTGCTCTTTTAGTTCTATGAATTTTCACCTTTAAATTATCCAATGTGTATTGTTTGAATTGACCCTAAATATAATATTCATATATGCCGGTTTTTCGTTTGCAGGTTGATGTCCTCAACCCCGCACCCGCCGATGTTGAACTATTTGACGAACCCGAACGTGATCTGAGGAGGTGACTTCGAGAGAGATCTCACGTGGTTGCGCAACAAATTGAAGCAGCTAGGGACGAGCCGGTAGTACCCACTGAGACCGAGAGCTCAGAGGACTAGGGAGATATCACCATGGCGAACGACTATCGACCTTTGATGAGACGAACCAACCCGGAGGTGGAGGCCCGGAGCCATGCATTGCCTCACCGACAGTGGTAGCTTCAAATTTTGAAATAAAATCTAGTGTAATAAATGTGGTACAAAATTTGGTGCAGTTTAATGGACGAGAGCACGAGGTCCCGGTCGACACATTGCTGCATTTCTAGAGGTGTGCTCTACTTTCAAGATACATGATGTTTTGGATGACACGATTCGGTTGCGACTTTTTCCGTTTTCATTGTGAGACGAAGCTAGATCTTATCTTATGTCACTTCCCGCTGGATCCATCAGGACTTGGGACGAGATGGCGGAGCTATTCATGCAGAAGTACTTTCCCTCAGAGAAGACAGAAGACGACTAACTTGAGGAACCAGATCATGATCTTTCGACAGGATGACAGAGAGTCTTTACATGCAGCCTGGGGGCAATTTAGAGACATGTTACTTGATGTTCCACATCACGGTTTCTCCAAGAGGCAGTTAGTTCTGACTTTTTATCAGGGACTCAACTACGACACGCTGGAGCGTTTAGACGTACATGTAGGTGGCGATCTAGGGACGAAGATGACTAATGAAGCTTATGCGATTATCGAGAAAGCTGCGTTGAAGTCGAGTTCACGTCAAGGCGGAGAGAGGAATCGGACATCATCTCGCACAGGAGTTCATGCTGTCGATGACTACACGGCTATCACTGCACAGATTTCGGCGTTGTCGGCAAAGTTTGATAGATCCCAGAATGACGCGCACGCTAGTTCTGGTGTGAGCAGTGTGAAGTATCGCACGAGCCAGGTGCGTGTGACCAGGGAGTTATGTTTGCGGGCCAGGAGGAAGTAGACTTTGTCAGCAATCAAGCGAGTCCACAAAATAATCCCTACAGCAACACGTATAATCCAGGATGGAGAAATCACCTGAACTTTAGGTGGAAAGCTAACACGAGTAACCAGAACCCACTCGGATTTACTCAGCGAGCTCCAGCACCAAAGCTGGCTCAAGGCCAGTCATTCCAGCCTTACAATCAATCCTTCCAGCCACATCTGTATTCGTACCAAAATCAGGGCGTAGGGAGTAGTTCCCAGCAACAAGCCCCTCAGGAAAATTTCAAGCTGGAGGAGATGATGGCCCAACTTCTAAGCAGCTCCACTAGTGCAAATCAGCTAGCCAAGAAATGTTACCAGCAAAACAAATTCGTTTCTTAGCTCATGAGGTAGAGATGCGAAGTCATAAGGCCTCGATTCAGAACATCAAGAATCAGGTTGGGCAGTTGGTCAAAATGATATCCGAGAGACCCCCAGGTGGTCTCCCGGGCAATACTGAGCCAAATCCACGAGGGTATGTGAATGCCATGATAACGAGGAGTGGTAAAACCACGGGACCTGACACTTCGGATTCAACATCGATCACTGAGATGGTCCAGACCGATGCTTTGGACGAGGTGCACGCAAGGCGAGGCCCAGAAACACAGCACAACTCCAAAAGTCGGGCAAAGATTATACTCCTCCAGTTCCGTACCCAGGCAGGCTAAAGAAGCAGAAGAATGAAGAACAATATGGTAAGTTTCTCGAGTTGTTCAAACAATTACATATAAATATACCTTTTGTTGAAGCCTTAGCCCAAATGCCTAAGTACGCGAAGTTCTTGAAGGACATCCTCTCAAACAAGCAGAAACTTGAGGATGTGTCCTGTATTGTGATGAATGAGAGTTGCTCAGCTATTCTTCAAAAGCATCTGCCTTTGAGGATGGGAGATCCAGGAAGTTTTACACTTCCCTGTCTTATTGGTAGCATGTCTGTCAGTCACGCGTTAGCTGACTTGGGAGCGAGCATTAACCTTATGCCTTATAATGTTTTTGCCAAGCTAGATCTAGGTGAGCCTTCACCGACAAGGATGAGCATTCGACTTGCTGACCATTCAATCAAGTATCCACACGGGTTTGTTGAGAATATGCTTGTCAAGATTGATAAGTTTGTGTTCCTGTGGACTTTGTTATCTTGGATATGGATGAGGACTCGAGGGTGCGTTTGATACTCGGACGCCCATTCTTGAATACCGCCTAGACAATTGTAGATGTAGCCGCGGGCCAGATTACACTCCGAGTGAATGATGAGCATGTGACCTTTGACATCAAGCGGTCAATGCAGCACTGACAGAGTCAGGATGACGCACTCTATTATGTTGACATTGTCGACGCTTATGTGAGCACCCATTTCCAGGGCACGATTGAGGAGATCGATTCAGATGCACATCTGTTGTGTGGGGACCTAGATGGCATTACGCAGAAGGGCCACGAATTTGAGCAGCCATACTATCAGATTGGTGATGATTGTTCCGAGAGTCCGTGTCGATTTACAGAGGTTGATCGTGAGGATCAAGAGAAGTCGTTCAGTTGAAGATCCTACGTCCTTAGAGCTTAAGGAGCTTCCACCGCATCTCGAGTATGCGTTTTTAGACGAGGTGTGCCGTCTGCCGGTTATAATTTCACCATCTTTGTCAGACGAGGAAAAGAGCAAACTTCTTAGTGTTTTGCGACTTCATAAGAAAGCCATGGCGTGGAAGATAATGGATATCAAAGGAATCAATCACTCCTTCTGTACTCATAAAATTCTCATGGAGGACCATTACAAGCCGTGTGCACAGCCACAGAGACGATTAAACCCAAACATGCAAGATGTCGTCAAAAAGGAGGTGATAAAGTTGTTAGATGTAGGTTTGATCTATCCTATATGCCGAATCAGTTTGGGTTAGTCTCGTACAGGTAGTGCCCAAAAAGGGTGGTATTACGGTATTTACAAATGATATGAATGTGCTAATTCCAACCCGAACAGTCACGGGATGGCGAGTTTGCATCGATTACTGCAAACTCAATGACGCCACCCGTAAGGACCACTTCCCGCTTCCATTCATCGATCAAATGTTGGAACGTCTGTCGGGGAAGTCTTTTTACTGTTTTCTTGATGGGTTTTCGGGATATTTCCAGATTCCTATTGCTCCTGAGGATCATGAGAAGACTACCTTTACATGCCCCTTTGGCACATCCGCCTACTTGCGTATTCCTTTCAAGTTGTATAACGCACCGGCTACCTTCAAACGCTGCATGGTAGCGATTTTCCATGATATGATAGAGGATTCCATGGAGGTATTTATGGATGAATTTTAAGTTTTTGGGGATTCTTTCGATCAGTGTTTGGAAAATTTAGAAAAAAATGTTAAAAAGGTGTGAGGAGACGAATCTTGTGCTGAACTGGGAAAAATGCCACTTTATGATAAGAGAGGGCATAGTTCTTGGGCATAAAATCTCACGAGCACGCATGCAAGTCTATCTAGCAAAAGTTGACATCATTTCTTAACTTCCACCTCCCACCTCGGTTAGAGCGATACGGAGCTTCCTTGGTCATGCAGGGTTCTACAGGCGATTCATTAAAGACTTTTCAAAAAGCGCTAGACCCATGACTCGTTTGTTGGAGAAGGATGCTCTGTTTATCTTTTGTGAGGATTGCTTGAAGGCCTTTGACCTTCTTAAGCAAAAGCTTGTTGAGGCCCCTATCTTAGTCGCACTGGACTGGAATTTTCCGTTTGAGATTATGTGTGATGCGAGTGAATACGCGATAGGGGCCGTGTTGGGACAGTGGAAGGATAAGTACTTCCATCCGATCTACTACGCCAGCAAGACTCTACACGATGCGCAAGAGAACTACACTACTACTGAGAAAGAGCTTTTGGAGGTAGTTTTCGCGTTTGACAAATTTAGATCGTACTTAGTGCTATCCAAGACGATTGTATACACCGATCACGCGGCCATCCGATACCTGTTCAGCAAACAAGACGCTAAACCGCGTCTTATTAGGTGGATTCTATTGCTACAGGAATTCGACATTGAGATTCAGGATAAGAAGGGTTCGTTGAATGTTGCGGCCGATCATCCTTCCAGACTGGAGCATGGAGATACTGAGGACGCACGTTGGGAGCCGATAAATGACAATTTCCCGCATGAGTCTTTGATGTGTGTCGAGGTGTGTGATGAGTCGCCCTGGTTCGCTGATTTCGCAAACTATCTTGCTTGTGGGATCCTTATCAAAGGAATGACATATCAGCAGAAGAAGATGTTCTTCTCGGACCTCAAGCATTACATCTGGGATGACCCTTAACTGTTTCGCGTCGGAGAGGACCAAATGATCTAAAGGTGTGTGTTTGGTAAGGATGCGACTGACATATTGCGCCATTGTCACGAGGGGCCCACCAGAGGTCATCATGGAGCTAATTTCACCGCAAAGAAGGTGTTAGACTCCGGGTTTTATTGGACCACAATATTTCGTGACGCGCATAAATGGGTCAGTGCGTGCGGTGCTTGCCAGAGGGCAACTAATACATCCGCACATGATGAGATGCCTCAGCATTGGATCCAGGTTTGTGAAGTTTTTGATATTTGGGTATCGACTTCATGGCTCCATTTCCTCCCTAACGCGGGAACAAACACATCCTGGTTGCAGTAGATTATGTGTCAAAGTGGGCGGAGGAGCAAGCTTTGCACACTAATGATGCCAGGGTGGTCGTGAGGTTTTTGAAGAGTTTGTTTGCCCGGTTTGGTGCGCTGAAAGCACTAATCAGTGACCAAGGGACGCACTTTTGTAATACTCAGCTTGAGCGAGCTTTGTCCCGATACGGTGTTCACCATAGGTTAGCCTTGCCCTATCATCTGCAAACAAGTGGGCAAGTGGAGGTCACGAACCAGGGTTAAAGAGAATCCTTGAGTGGTCGGTTGGTCAAAACAGCAAGGATTGGTCAGAGAAGTTAGATGAGGCGCTTTGGGCATTTAGGATAGCCTACAAGACACCTATTGGGACTACTCCCTTAGATTGGTTTATGGAAAATCGTGCCATCTACCGGTGGAGTTGGAGCATGACACAATGTGGGCTTTAAAGACGGCGAATTTGGATCTTAAAAGAGGAGGTGAAGCCTGATTTTTACAGATTCGTTAACTTGAAGAGCTGCAACATCCCGCCTATGAGAGCTCCGTGTTGTACAAGGAACAGACCAAGAGGTTGCATGATAAGCGCTTGAAGGACCACAAAGAATTCCAAGCGGGAGATCTTGTCTTGCTTTACAACTCTCGGTTGTGTTTTTATTTGGGAAAGTTACACTCGAGATGGACAAGACCTTATATGGTGAAGGAGGTGTTCCCGTACGGTACCATCGCGATTGAGAATTCCGATGGTGTAACTTTCAAGGTGAATGGCCATAGATTAGAGCTTTATGTTAGCGGGCTGATCAAGTCAATGGTGGAGGTTATCGAACTCCACACCCCACACGCATTATAAGTGGTGGGGGAGAGTATATGCTATCGAATCGACGATTAAAAATGTAGCATGCGTGTTTTGCACGCCTAGGGGTAGAATTATCTAGTTCTTATATTTTTGTGTTTTTGACCTTTTTGGCATAGACTTCCGGTTTCTCGTTTGTTATATCAGGTTGTATCTTGCAAAAGTGGTGGAAATTGGTCGAAACAGCTTCCGAAATTGGCTTCTGGGAACATTCTGCTGAACTGCTATGTACGCACGGCTGTGCCACCATCGGCACGCCCGTGCCGATCAGACCAGCACAACAGTCGCACTACTGTGCGTTCCGAGAACTCGGGCGCCCATCAACAGACTTTGGAGACGCACGGCCGTGCCACCCTTGGCACGTCCGTGCCAACAGTTAGGTCTGACGAGTATTTAAGGAACTTTTCTGCACCTAACATTTCTTAACTCCTAACCCTAAAACCGCACAACCGTTCCAAACTGGTTTCCCCTCATAAACTTCCCACTTTTTGTAAGATTCACTCAATTCTTCAATCAAGGTATGCAATTTTCTTAGATTTTTTGTTCCTATCTTGATTTTTCATTTAGGGTTCTTGATATCTTCAAGAAATTTGTGGTTCTCTTCATAAATACAAACGACACCCTAATTCTTGAAGGAATTGTGTGCTTCATGAACAACTAGTCAGATTTCTGCCACCCAATTACACAAAAACTTGTTACATTTGAGAAATATTTGATTGTCTAAGTGATTGGGCCTGATTCTGCAAGTTACAAAGTTGCACGGTAGTGCCGACTAGGTTGTTCATGGTTTGATGCTGGTTTTTGGAGTTGCGACGGTCGTGCCAACCCGATGTGTTGCGCTGATCTGGATTGCACGACCACTGGCACTGCCAGTGCAATCAGACTGCACGGTCGTGCCACTCCTGGCACGACCGTGCCAAATACCCAGTTCACAAACAGAATCTTTGCAACACTGTTTTGGCTGCTCGGTTCATTATTTTTTCTGTTTTACATGTTTCTAACCTAATTTCCTCATGCAGATGGACCATGAATTCCTCTACTTCGATCAAAACGATAAAAACAACACCCGTACATCACTGCCTTGAAAGACTTATGGCAGCGTTGGGATCAATTTGGTGAACCAAGAAGACTAAGCTAGGCTGTCATGCAAGAAATCAACCAATCTGAACGACTGCAAGAGATGTTATTAGTTTCATTCGCCCGAATGCTAAACATCAACCGGCCGGTCTATCGCGAGCTCACTTTGGAGTTCTTTGCCACTTACACATACGAAAAACCCAAAGCAAGCCGAAATCCTGATTTCTATAGGAAGAAAAAGATTAACTTTCGACTGGGTGGTCGATGGCACAACTGGACCGTTGCTAAGCTTGGATGAAAGCTCAGAATTTACACAAGAGATGAGATTTCTGAACTTTTTACGGAGCAATATACATTTGAGAGGAAGCAGCAACGTGCAACATTCTGGGCTAGGGTAGCCGCGGGTCCACGTTACATCCCTCGGTCGGCGAAAGCATCTTGGTTACGGGACCCGCTCCTCTGAGTATGCACCACATCATGAGTCATACTATCTCAGGTCGAATGGACAATTCAGGGAACTGTACCACACCAGATGCAATCTATCTTTATGCGCTTGTAGACGGGGTTCACATCAACCTCGCAACGTGAATGGCGGAGTTCTTCATTCATAGTTCAGGTAGGACCGCCACTAGCGAGATACACGGGGGTGAGTACGTCACCCAGCTCGCTTACGCACTAGGGATCATGACAAATGATGTGATTGCCGGGTTGACATTGGAGAAGGAGGGATATCCCGTGGATGTTCGTTCGTTGAAGGCAGTAGGCTTGGTCGTTAACACCGACAACGACCCAAGATTGAGAGTTTCACACGGTGAGATTTGGGACCCTCTCCCGCCACTACCACCTGGGGATGAGGAAGGAGGAGACGCAATCATGCATGACATGCCCGTACATGAGGAGGGTCATGTTCACCTGCAACAGTCACCGCATCATCAACAGCACCAGTACCAGCCTCAGCAGGATTGACCAAGAGGCATCCCGTCATATCCTGAGTTTTACAGGCAGTTCCAAAATATGCAGGTGAACCAGGATTTCATGCGACAAGAGATGCACGCTAGATTTTCTTACATCTTCGGTGGCCTTCACAACGCGTTCCCTAACTACTTTGGCGACCCCTGCAGTTCGCATTTGGGAACCCGAATAATCAGGGCGGGGCAGGTTCATCTTGTGCCGGAAATGACGACGATGATGAGTAGTGGGACGCGGGGGGTACTTGGTGCTTTTATCTATATTTAGTAGTTTGTTTGTTTTTGCATTGGGTGTTCATTTTTACTGTTATTTAAAACACCCTCGGATATGTAATTCTTTTTTCAGATATTTTTCTTTTATTTTCTTTTTTTTTATGTACGGATGGTTTTTATTATTATCTATTGTACAATTTTATTTTACGATCAGTTTGTTGCCGTGGTTTTTGTGGTTGTGACATTTATGCAGGTAAAGAGACACCGGCGAGGCATACAATACCGAGTCGACAGATCATTCTTTAATCTTCTTCGGTCCTAAGGGGAGTGTTAATCTCCTTTTCTCTGTTTTTGGGTTTTGCACTGGGGACAATGCGAAGTTCAGGTGTGGGGAGGGGGTTTAACATTGTGACTTTGTTTGTCCTAAAAACTGCTATATTAGTAATATAATATAAAACAAACACTCATATATGTATACATATATTTATATATATACAAATACATATTCAATCAAATAAACCGATTAGTTGTTGTTTTAGAAAGCATCGGACCCGATAAAGAACCGACAAGCCTAATAAATTTAGAAAAAAGATAACTAAAAACATGACAAACAAACAACGACTTGCATGTTAATTTTCACACTTTTACCCATTTCCTTTCGTTATGTGAGCATGTTTCTAAGCCTTATATATTGTTCATATGTTTGTTCATTTCGGATTAGGAGTGACCCGAATGTTTCGTGTAGTTTAGAACTTGTCACTAGCATACTTGTCGAGGCCATAAACATGTGAGATTGTGTGAAAATGATAGAGGCGGTTAGAAAACCTTTTGTTTTTATCCTTTTTCTTTCATTTGTTTCCCTTAAACCCTACGTCATCCACTAGGATTAACCATGTTGAGCCGTTTCCCATGTTTTTCTTTCTTTTACCCAACCAATTAACGCACCTAGCCAAATTTAGCCTTTTTATTTTTAAACCTTTGTGTTAAACTCGGTTAAAGTTAACGTTTAACTACCGCCTTTTGTATTTAGTTCCCTTGTGTACAAAAGTATTAGAGTCATTGTAGAAATTGTTTCAAAAAAAAATATCAGAAAAATATAACACCCTAAAATAAGGGCGAAGACGACAAAATTCGAGCAAAATTCGACAAAATAGAAGAAAATCGCCGATTAGCTCGAAAACACGGAAATTCTTTTTTACGCGTTATATATGTATAGTTTCTTCTCATTTAGGCTTATTAAACGTAACTACCGAGTTTTTACCGTTTAGTCACTTGTAAATTTCCATTCCGCACCTTTCACCCTAGCCTATCACTATAACCCATAAAGACCTCTTGATTTACACTTTTTCACATGTTAGTTGGTGGAGACTAGATGTTGATGCACTATTGTGTTCGTCACTTGTCGAATAGGCTAGATAGAGCGTGTGTTGAATATTGTATAGGTTAGAATCGAACACACGACCGATATACA
This sequence comes from Scalesia atractyloides, assembly GCA_947069175.1. Lineage (NCBI taxonomy): Eukaryota > Viridiplantae > Streptophyta > Magnoliopsida > Asterales > Asteraceae > Scalesia > Scalesia atractyloides. The sequence goes on along the minus strand of CAMTDV010000015.1, from coordinate 46,563,085 downwards.
AAGATTTCAGTGTAAAAGGGAACAAGTTCGCCCGAACTTGACCTGTATTGGTCAAGTTTGCCCGAACTTGATGTGCATTTAGTCAAGTTCGCCCGAACTTGACTATAGCAGGCCAAGTTTGCTTGAGATTGTTATGCAATGTTAAGTTCGGCCGAACTTGCTTAGGCAAGTTCGCCCGAACTTCCATACACTCCAGCGAACTTGTCTCCCAATATATAGGTGTGTTGTTCTTTTGTCATTTAAGTTTTTGGCATCCCTACGGGGAGGTGCTGCTGGATTCTCTCCAGGAACTCCGGCAGCTGGACTTATGAAGATGTATACTCTTTCGGTATGAATGAAGACTTCCGCTGAATTCTGTTTCTACTCCTTTCTGTAATAACATTCTACCGAATCGGTTTACGTTTATCCACCAACTTCTGTCTAGAACCGCCTGGTCACGGACCTTCAATTGGTATCAGAGCTACGGTTATCACCTACGCTCATGAATTTGGACATTAGGAGGGGTTTTGGACATAAATCATGAAATAAACCTACAAGCCACGGACAAAATCCAAAATTGAACGGACAGGATTGTTAGAAAACCATTTTCGACCAGATCTATGGTGGATTCATCTAGAAATTCGAAGAAATAAGGATTCTGGATCGAAAAATGTGAAAAATGGGCTGATTTGGGGGATTAAGTTCGCCCGAACTTGTACCATTTTTGATTAAGTTCGCCCGAACTTGATCAAGTCCACCCAAACTTAACTCAAGTTCTCCCGAACTTGGTGATGGGTGACCAAGTTCGCCCGAACTTGGTCCAATTCCTAAAAAAAATAAAATAAAATTTGTTGATCGTATTGATGTGATGATTGTCCAGAAAAAATTTGGCGATAGAAATTTTTTTGAGTTTTTGAAGACCGAACCGGCATGTTCGGGGACACCGTCTAGAGCTTCAGAGTACAGATTTGGTGATACGGTCACATAATTTTGAAGATAACGGGGGAGTCATTGATACCGATGCAGAATGTTGATCTTTTGGGTGTCGTGACTAGTAATGGGCCTAAACGTTAAATCCGCATTTGTTAAAAACTGAAAGTTCTAGCTTTCAGGGGGAATTTCAGTGAAAATTTCAGTATGGTCAAAATTTGCAAAAATGAGGGGAATAAAAAATTTTCATTGAAGATTCTGGCATTTTTGAAATTTGTGACTACTGCAACAGTATCCGGGTGGTTACCGATTGCAGATTATCGGGAAATCAGAGGATTGAGATTCATTGGATATTTCAAATTGATGTCTATTTTGAAAGTGGGTGGTTACATAACTAGGAGGAGTTGTTTATCAGATTCTGAGGTCATGGTTGTGGATTGACACCTGAGTCGCGTGTATGGTTTAGAAGCACACACGACTGCCTATCTTTAACTCTGCTTTGCACATGAATTATTGACTTGACTAACCGCCAGGAGATAAGGATGCTTTGTAGTTTCAGTTGCCCCGGGTTGTACGCGGTACCATGATTAAGGAAGATGATTTATGGGATCGTATCTTCCAGATGATGAAGTGTACCAGTTGCTGACGAAAGAGATTATCCATTTGGGATTCTGTGATCACAGGAAGTTCCGAGTTTTCAGTTCATGATACAGAGTGATGCTTAGGGGTTAGAGTCCTATTCTCCGGTGAAGGAACAGTTAGCTGGATTTGCAGTCGTTAATACCAGTGAGGAACTGAGGACATTCAAAACGTTCGGTGATGATCTTAGGAATTAATGACTAGCTCCGAAGACGGATGGTTTCAAAATTACCAAGGAAATCTGATGATAACCTTTGGTGGCCATTATTTTTAATCTTCAAGCAGATGAATCATTCTTCTCTTTGGACTAACCGCCGTTGGATGATGATGTTCGGTGATTAAGTGGTGCTGGTCTACTGGGGATAGCTATATATCTGACATTGTGACTGAAGAAGAAGAATGTGATTTTGATCGCGGACGTATTTTCTCAGATTCGATGCATTACCAGATTATCTGTTTCCGATGAAGATTTATTGATTGAGCAGATTACCGATTTGCTAATCAAATCTTTCTGAAGGGTGCTTAACTGCGATTACGGAAATCCGGATTTCAGATTTTCGAGGGTATTTGAAGTTTTCCGATGCGGTGATTCGAAGTTTCTATCAATTGCCGGTTGAGTTTTTGATACTTTAGGAGTGTGTGGAATAAACTCTTGATGCTCAACGCTTATTCAAAAACTGAACTCGGATGTGGTTATCATCGAAATGGAGAAGCTGTTGCATTGATTAGCTTCGAGTTGATGGTTATTCGAGAAAATTTGTCGGTCAAGTAAATCAGAGGAGTCGGGAAACCACGCAACCAAGGATCTGAACTGGAGATTTCAGCGGTATTGAAAGTTGTTAATGCAAACCCGGATCATCAATTAAGGGGGAATCTGTTGATGCGTCTCGACGACATCGGCAGACACCTTGATTGAAGTTGCAGAGAATATTCAAACACGGCTCAAAGTTTTGAAGTTCAAGATCAAGCTTCGACAGTAACGAACAAGGGGGAATCTGTTGATGCCTATTGTGTTCGTCACTTGTCGAATAGGCTAGATAGGGCGTGTGTTGAATATTGTATAGGTTAGAATCGAATACACGACCGAAATACGGAGATTTCAGTGTAAAAGGGAATAAGTTCGCCCGAACTTGACCTGTATCGGTCAAGTTCGCCCGAACTTGATGTGCATTTAGTCAAGTTCGCCCGAACTTGACAATAGCACATCAAGTTCGCTTGAGGTAGTTATGCAATGTTAAGTTCGGCCAAACTTGCTTAGGCATCCCTACGGGGAGGTGCTGCCGGATTCTCTCCAGGAACTCCGGTAGCTGGACTTATAAAGATGTATACTCTTTCGGTATGAATGAAGACTTCCGCTGCATTCTGTTTCTACTCCTTTCTGTAATAACATTCTACTGAATTGGTTTACGTTTGTCCACTAACTTCCGTCTAGAACCGCCTGATCACAGACCTTCACTAGATCTTTTGATAAGCTTATGATATTACACGATTCATTGTCTAGGAATCGAGTATTTACACATACACATTTTAGGTATGTTCCCCAAATATAGCTGAGTGTGTGTGAACATTGTAAGGTATGTGAAAATTTGCATGTTAAGTCAATCAAAAGTGGAATCATAGCTTTTTGGTTATCTTTACATATATTTGTATGTGCTTGTTGGTTTGGATTCTTTGACGGTGTCTTTTGAAAAAACCGTCTAACCCTTGCGTATGTGCATTAGCTATGTAGCTTGTAAATTAATTAATCTCGTTAGAAATTTTCTTTTATTCTACTTTTATTTCAGTTTGCTTTAGGACAAGCAGATTTCAAGTGTGGGGAAGTTTGATATATGTTAAAATACAAATACTTTAGTACCCCATTTTGCTCCAGTTTTGCGCGTTTTTGGCCATAAAATCAAGGATTAGACACTTAATCGGGAATGTTTTGATTTATAGGTATTAAACAGCGTGCCGGACAAGAAGATGAGGAAAACAAGGATTTTCCGGGTGAATCGGCAGAGATACGAAGATTCTATGGAGTTCAGCACCTTTGGCACGACCGTCCAGGTTTTGGCACGGCCGTGCCACTCGGTGACCAGACTTGCATCTCAGACACGCATTGCCAGTGCGGCTGGCAGTGTCGGCTGATCGTCGGACAAACACGACCGTGCGGACGCTGGCACGATAGTGCCGACCTTGATTCCTCGGATGCACTGCCAATGCGGCTGGTAGTGCTAGCTCTCTCTCGGACATGCACGACCGTACCACTTTTGGCACGACAGTGCCACTTTTGAAATATTTGCTATATCTGCTGACGTCACTAGATTACCTGAACAGTGCACGGTCGTGCACTTTATGAGCACGGCCGTGCCAATTGAAAAAGTTATAAAAACCATAGAAAGCATTCTATTCGTGACTCTAGATTTTGAGAGCGTTTTCAGGCATTTTTTGGGCTCCGAATACACCAGCTATGGATCATAATCAAGCCCCCGTGGTGCCGAGAAGCTTCGTTACCATCCGGGTCTTCAATCTCTTTCTTGTTTATGGTTTGATTCTTGAATCTTTCGATGAGTTTGATTATTATTCAAGTATTAAGTTGATGTTTATTGTAATATTTTAGCCTAAGGGCAAAAACATTAGTATTCCTTGCTAAATGAACAACCATTAGTATGTTAATTATGTTTGTAACGGGTATTGGTTTAATAAGGGGTAATTAATACTAATCAAGAGTATTTTCCCTCACGGAAGGACCTTAGCGGGTTAGATGTTGTTATTACGGATTCTTGACATAAGTTGTAACTTTGTTAGTAATTTAGGCAAAAATTGCTTTCTCGGTGGATTTGTGTTCAAGATTTGTTAAATAAACTCGATTGTGATTTAATCTAGTTTATGCTTGCCTCGGTAGTTACATTGTGTTTATCGGTGTCGCTTTCCTAGATTAAGTGAGGTTAGAAAACTCTTAACGGATGACTAGCTTATCTTTAAGGGATTTACATAGATATTTATCAATAGGGTGTTAAAGAACAACTTTAAGTGGTTAAAGTGTGTTCATCATTTTAACTTTCTAAAAAGTATTCATGTTAGGATTCCCGAAAGGGATACTAATTGTCTTTAAAAATGGAAAATCGACCAAGTGTTCTACTGGAGAAACCGATCTAATTAACATGTTCCGATTGTTCGTAAAGCAAGGCTATATATCTATTTTTTGTATTTGGAGTCTATTATGTTTTTAAAAAGAAAAAGAAAAAAATTGTTTTAGTCACTTTCTAGTTTAAACAACTTATCCACTTATCTTTTCTACCGGTAAAATAATGATAAAGGTTTAGTATTATCGTCTCTGCCCGCATCCTTGGATTGATACTTGGTTCTTACCAATACTTTACTACATATATGACGGGGTACACTTGCCCTTTCGTGTGTGTTTTAATGTTTTAGTATAAATCATTTTTATAAATTTAAAACCGAATCATATGTAAAATTCATTGTAAAAATACGTATATACACGCACACGTCAGTGTCCCAAGTTATGCCTATAATACATACTTTCAGTTTCTTGAGACTTGTTATGAGACCCTTTTAAGGGCGATATCTCTTTGAATGTGTGGATGATCCTGGGAACTTAGTGTATTGATGCTTAAGTGTGCCATTTCTTTGATTCTTCCTAAGCCTCCTTGCATGGAAAAAAGAGAAGTTGATCCTTAGGGAAACCTTCATGCTGACCAAAACCTTTCCAAAGATAGAATTCCAACATTCCATCTTTGATCTCCACTTCAACAATAAGGCATTGGTAGTTAGTTCACTAAATAAATGAGATTTGAGGAACATTTTACAAACACATGAGTTTGAGCTTGATCATCATGCAAATATTGGTAGGTGCCATGGGTAAAAGTGTTAATCTCCATATGAACAACCGTAATCTCTACGTTTTCTCTAATTCCTGGAATAGTTATTTAATCTAGTATTTTATTTTATCAAGTGTGTTCATCTTTTACTAATTCTTGGTTTGTTATCTTTTGTGACAGTATCATTTGGCTCCTAAACACAAATTAACTTAATAACTTAATTAATACTAAATTAATCTAATCTAACTTAACTTGATCGGGTGTACGTACACCTGCTAATATCTTTGATGAGATCCAATGTAAGCTTCTGGTATTGAACCATATCTTACTAGGGTTTTTTTTGTTGGTATTGAACCAGATTTAGGTGACAAGTTACATGAAGATCATTAAGGAAGCTTCTGTAATGCGCCAGATCCGGTTGGGGTTAAAGGTTAAGAAAGGTTAATTAATGGGGTTGGGTAATCCGACAAAATAGTGAATCCAACAAGATTGTTACTAAGTACTTTTGTCTCTGTTGGACCCGAAAAGGGAACACGATTATTTTGTTTATTTGGTAACTTAGTTAATTTTGAAGTTAATTACTTCGGTAATTAAGAGGTCTAAACCGGAATCTTAATCTTGAGTATAAGCTTGGAATGACACAAACTAAGTTACAAGAAATTAATAAAACCAAGATGGCGTTAAAACCAATTTTGTGGTGGCATATTGTTTACTAGTCGAGAGACTAAGGATTGTCGAATGAAGAACCTATAAAGCCAACAACTTCAAACAAGTCTATCAAAATTTTATGACAAGATTGAGGGAAATACAATAGCCTTAATAGGAGCACATTTCCAGTTTTACTAAAAGATAAATAAGAAGGTTTAAGTACTCTTCCATGCTAATGTAATTAACTATATTAAATAAGCAAGACTTACCCAAGAGTCCGTTTATTACTATTTAGTCTACTAATCTATCTATAAATAAAGTTGGCGAAAATAATGGAAGGTTGAGTAGCGGAAGCGTATCCTTTGACGATTCTTGGTCCTTATCTAAACAATACTATACGTGATAGGTTCACTACATGTTGTGTGTATTTAGTCTAAATAAAAATTATTTATATAAATTTAAAACCTTAATAAACATATTCAAAATATCGACCAAAAATCACTATCTAAACACACATCAATAATTAATAAACTATAAAGATAAATAAAATAAACTTTAAATAGTGTTTTAATTAAGAGATGATTTGTATATTAATATAAATACTTAGTAATTATATTATTATTATTATTATTAATGCTGAAATACATGTCTTGAATTAAATCCTTCATTTTTATTAGAATTTAGTGCTCTTTTAGTTCTATAAATTTTCACCTTTAAATTATCCAATGTGTATTGTTTGAATTGACCCTAAAACATGGTTTAATATACATAAGTTTTACGTCCAAACCAAATACTTAATAAAAAAGGAATTATAGATGAAATTGTTTATAAAGATAAATAAAATAAGCATTAAATAGTGTATTAATTAGGAGAAATTTATTAAATGAGGGAAAATTAAGTATAATTTAATAACACACTTGTACTCTACGCTTCAAAAGTTGTCAGCGCCCATAAACCTTAACTTAAATTAATCTTGTCCCAAGGAGAGACACTTTATATAGTAATAAAGATAACCTACTGGTTTGAAGTATTTAATTTGGGCTAATCACAGTAACAAAAATTGTAATTCATTCTTTACATTTAAGCCTTGGTATTATTAATAGTAGAGGTGCATATTTTTGAATTTTCTCAATACTAAATGTTGGGTATGGAATCGGGTTTAGATAGTTGGCCATCCAAAATTGGTTAAGCACTAAAGAACTCTAGCATAATGAACTCTGATTAGAAAGTAGTTGTGGTTTTGAAAAATTCGAGCCTATCGATGGATCCCAAAAACTATGAATCACAGTGTTGGTGATTGATGAAACACACAAACATCTATTGCTTGTAGCGAAATCCCTTTCTCTTCATCCTCAATGAATCCTTGGTAGAGCTTAAGCCGTTGTCCGTTGACCTTAAATGGAATGCCGTTTTGAGATTTCATCTCGATTGCACCGTGTGGGAAGATATGGGTGATGGAAAAAGGTTCCGACCACCTGATCGTTGGCATGCATCACATGTCTTGACAAGACTTTGTGAGTCTTTATAGATGATTGGCCAATAGAATCCTGAATCGAATACCTTTCAAGCGGTACTAGCGGCTCTGTGATGTCCTCCGTACGGACCTTCATGACAATGGCGAAGAATCTTTCTTTCTTCGTTACCATGCATGCATCGTCGGATAAGTTGGTCGGCATAAATTTTAAAAAGATATGGATCTTCCCAAAAATAATGCTTTACATCGGCAAAGAATTGTTTTCTTTGATGACGTGACCATCCCTTCACTACTATCCCACTAACCAAGTAGTTGGCGTAGTCGGCATACCATGGTTCATCTCGGTATTCCACCATTTCTAAAGATTCCGTTGGGAATTTTTCGTTGATGAGCTCGTCCCTAGTTGCCTCCAAAGTCGGATCTTCCAAGCGAGATAGATGATCGACGATGGTGTTTTCAGCTCCTCTTTTTTTTTTTATTTCTATGTCAAATTCTTGAAGGAGTAGAATCCACCTGATTAAATGTGGCTTGGCATCCTATTTTTTTAAAGAGATAACGAATGGCTGCATGGTCTGTATAAACTATTGTTTTAGAAAGAACAAGATAAGAACGAAATTTATCAAAAGCAAATACTACAGCTAGTAACTCTTTTTCAGTTGCGGTATAATTTTCTTGTGCATCATTGAGAGTTTTACTAGCATAGTATATTGGGTGAAAATGCTTATCTTTTCATTGTCCCAAGACTGCTCCAACCGCAAAGTCACTTGGATCGCACATGATTTCAAAGGGTAATTTCCAATCAGGCGATATCATGATTGGTGCATTAACTAGCATTTCTTTTAGTGTTAAAAATGCTTGGTTGCAATCTTTGTCAAAGATAATTGGTGCATCTTTTTCAAGTAATTTTGTTAAAGGTCTTGAAATTTTCGAATTTTTTTTGATAAATCGTCTATAAAATCCGGCATGCCCTAGGAAACTTCCTATGGCTCTAACGGAGGATGGAGGTGGTAGTCGAGAGATGGTGTCGATTTAGCTCGATCAACCTCCATTCCTTCGTTTGAGACTTTGTGACAGAGTACTATTCCCTCCGTTACCATGAAATGGCATTTTTCCCAATTAAGGGCGTGGTTAGTTTCCTCTTATCGGGATAGCATCCGTTCAATTTTATCGAGGCATTGGCCGTATGAATCTCCAAAGATAGAAAAGTCATCTATGAAAACCTCCATGGTTTTTTCTATCATATCATGGAAAATGGCCACCATGCAACGTTGGAAAGTTGTGGGGGCATTACATAGACCAAAAGGCATGCGTCGATAAGCGAAAGTTCCATAGGGACATGTAAAAGTTGTTTTTTCTTGGTCTTCTGGAGCTATCGGTATTTGAAAGTAACCTGAAAAACCTTCTACAAAACAATAAAATTTGTGACCGGATAATCTTTCTAACATTTGATCAATAAAAGGTAAAGGGAAGTGGTATTTCCTTGTTGGCTCATTTAATCTACGATAGCCTATACAAACTCTTCATCCGGTGACAGTCCTTGTTGGTATTAACTCATTTGTTCATTAGTTTACCTCCCTTTTTAGGTACTACTTGAACGGGACTCACCCAAGGGCTATCGGAAATTGGGTAGATGAGTCCGACATCAAGTAGTTTGATGACTTCATTTTTAACCACTTCTTGAACATTTGGATTTACTCTACGTTGTGGTTGTATTACCGATTTATAGTCTTCCATCAAAATTTTGTGCATGCACATGGAATGGTTTATTCCTTTTATATCTACAAGTTTCCATGCAAATGCGTTTTTATGTTTTTCAAAAGTTTAATTAATTTTTCTTTTTCTATACTAGTTAACTTAGAAGAAATAATTACCGGTAACTTATCATGCTTGTCGAAAAGCATATTCCAAACCTTTTGGGAGTTCTTTGAGCTCAAGTGGTGGGTCTTTAAGAGACTCTTTATTTGTTTGTTCTTTATTTTGGTTGAGAACCAAAAAGGTTTGTTCAATGGCGTCCTCTTCTTTGACAAGCTGATTGATTTCCTCTTCCTTATCGGGTGGTACATCTTCATCTTCAATTAAGGGGTCGTCGTTGCCGAATGGGTACTTTATAGTTTGATCGAGATTGACATACCTTTTGTCGGCCCCTAATTGAATTGGTAGGTTGTTTTGCTTCCGATCGATCAATGATGGATGGGTTTTCACAAAAGGTTGTCCCAACACAAGTGGAGCATCATCGAGAATGATGAAGTCGGTTGGGACCACCGTTTGGTTGGTTGTACTAACACATCTTCAACTACTCCCGTTGACTTTTTATTTTCCGACTAGAGAGAAAAATGGCGATTTGAAGCGGAGAAAAATCACTAATATTTGATTTTTTCGAAAATATAGCTAGGCATTATATTAACACGAAGATCCTTATCAATTGTAATATTACTAATAAAGGTGTTTTGAAAGGAACATGGAACCAGTGTGATGTTAATTTCAAATTTCTCATCTTTTATTAGCGTAGTTTCATCGTTTGTTAATTTAATGCTAACCCATTTCGTCAATTTTTTGTGTTAGTGTTTAACTCTTTTAAAAACTTACCATGAGTGGGTACCAAACAATGATTTTCGAAAGAAGGTGACAAAATGTTAATTTCCTGAAAATTTGATTCTTTTTTGAAATCATCGTTTTCGAACTTACCACTTTCGTCGTTTGGTTCATGCGTTGGTTTTCACTTAGTTGTTCTTCCATTTTTACCTCTTCAATTATCACTTCCTTAGTACAAACAGCCTCTTCTCTTTCACGGTATTTTCGTATTAGTTGTTCAAGATTTTTGAGACTTTGTATAAGGCTTTCGGCTTCGGGGATGATAGTTGGTGGTGTTTCGTGAGGATGAGAGGGATAAGTGTCCCAATCAAAGCTTGACTTTTGAAGTTCAAACCTTGGTTTTTCATAGTGAGTATATGAGGTGGATGGTTGGAAATGGTCGTAGTATTGCACCGAGTTAGATTCACCACAAATAGTACAATATTCCTCCTCGTAATCATCCTCTATGTAGTAGTGAGAGTAATCTCCTGAGTATTGATCCATGAGAAAATACTCAGCAGATTATAGAGTCTCGGACCAGAAAAACAAAATTTAAAAGCTGAAACAAAAGCTCACCACGGCCCCGTGCTGAGCAAGCACGACCCCGTAGTCAAATTCTGGGCGCTTGAAAATTATTAATGAGGACTTGCAGCACGGGGGCGTGTCCACTGGGCACGGCCCCGTGTGTTAGCTTGCTATTATGCTAAAAATTCCAAAAAAGTTAAAAACGAAGGCGTAATTTTTAAAACGTTTTGAAAAATGATTAGGTTGTCGATTTTAAGCTTTCTTAAAATCCTTGTGTCCCCGGCAACGGCGCCAAAAACTTGGTGTGCGTCAAGCGTGATATGATTTTGTTAATATTTTAAGTCCGTTTTACGCATTAGTCAAGTTTTAAATTTATAAAACGCGATATTGTACTAACACTAAACACACACTTGGGCAAGTGCACCCATCGCGAGCGTAGTATACTGTTAGTAAGATACCGAGGTCGTCCAAGGACACAAGAGCTTCTAATACCGGTTTATCATCAGCGTCTAATCGTTCTAATTTTGATAAAAGTGTTAAACATAAAAGTAAATCTAAAAATGAAAAGATAAATAAAATGAAATACAAATAGACAAGATAGAATCACTTGGATCCAACTCCTCTTTAATGTATCCTTTGATGATTTTCGCACTTTTCAAGAGATTATCTTAGTTAAAGTAGTAGGCCCCTCTTTTGAAGGTGACGTTACCCTCAACCCAGTGGTTTGAGTCAGCAAGGATACAATCCCAAAGGGACGAAATATTGAAAGATAATTAAATAAGTTATTAATATGAAAAGTGGTAGGCCCCTCTTTTGGAGGTGACGTTACTCTCGGCTAAGTGGTTTGAGTCAGCAAGGATACAATCCCAAGAAGCCGGTTTAATGTTTTAATAGTAGTTTACATATGAGGGGTTCAAGCTATTCGCACCCCCGCCATCCAATACCTTTGGGGCATTGAAGGAGGTCCTAGTAAGCTTGAACCAAATCCTCGCAGGATCTATACACTGAACGAGACAAGAACTTTACCAGACCACCCTTTTAACCCCCTTCTAAGTAGTTAACGCGCTATATATAGACCGTAAAGACACGAATGAGCAAATCAATGACATCATGAAGAAATGGTTAGGAAAATTCATTTTCAACATAAGAAACTATTTTTTAAAGTCATTAATACATATCCAATTAAAAAGTGCCGAAAGATTAAAAATCAAAAGTAATACAGTAAAGAGTTGTCTTCACCAAGTGATGTAAGAGATTAGCCAAGCATGGCCTTTGTTTGACAAGAACTCTTACAATCAATCTTGGATCCAGGGAATAGTACACACTCTAAAGATGATAGATGGATGATGGTTGTGGGTGTTGGTGTTGTAGTGGTGGGTGGAATGGTGGCAAAGTGGGAGAGAAGTGGTTTGCCAAGGGATGCCTTTGAAGTGAACCAAGCAACCCTATTTATAGTCAGAACAGTGCCCTGGCCACGGCCCGGTGGTGGGCGTAGAAGCTTCTGCAGGTTTTGTCTTTAAGTGTAAGGTCTGACCACGCCCCATGCTTGGCTGGGCACGACCCCATGGTCAGCTTCTGTTTTCTTGTTTTTGTCTTTGGGGTGCTGCTGAAGAGTCAGGCATGTTGTGTTATTCCTCTTCTTGTATTTATGTCGGTTTTGGTGGCTTATTTGCTTGTCCTTTTAAGCTCATTTGGTCCTGTAAATTCAAAAGGAACAAAGAAACATGCTTTTCCAACATTGGTACTAGAAAAGGTTTAGTTTTATGCCTCATTTGATGTAATTTATATGTTTCATTTTATACACATCACACATCCAACGTTATAGATGCAAGTCCTCTTTGATTTAACAAACACCTAAAATTTGATATCCTTAAAGTCACTTCATAAATCATAAACAAAGTGACATCCATGGATCATTGAGAGTGGGGTAGCCAGAAAGAGACATTTTGAGCTCAAGTTCATCCTTTAACATTTCTTCTAACTCCATACTCTCCCTTTGCTGCCAACCCATACACAATTGGTCTCCCAATCTATAATGTCATATGATATCAGAAGTAGGATGGTTATAAGAGATAGCAAGAGATGTGATCGAACTAAAAAGTAGTACCTAAGGAACAAAAATCACTCACAATCACTAACCTCTGTCATGTTGTAAGTAGATGCCTTCGTGGTTAACTTCTAAATACCCATGTTGCCCTTGACACGTATGAGAATAAAATGACATTAGCATTTCCATTGACCTACAAAAACTGGTAAAAAAGGAGTCATGTTAGGTGGAATGTTCAGTGTACATATACAACTTTAAGCCAGTATATAAGAATTTCATCTACAAAAAAAAAACCGGTCTGCAAAAATTAATTGAACATTCTGAAAAGGTAGGTTGCTTGAATCACGTTGGTTACAAAATAATATATCGGATGGCTTGTCGACTTCAAGGGACTCTGAGATCTCAATATACCTTTTTTCTGTTTCCTTCCTACAAATGGTAAACAATAGAATGAGGCTTCACACTAAGTTTTACCCCACTCTCGTGATGAATTATCCATATAAATATTTCCTTAAGTAGTCATACTTTGTATATCCAAATTTTAACCGTTGTGCCAATTGGCTACCACTTGAATAAATGTAAACCTGATTCAAACAAATACATAGCATGTATGGTTGTAAATGTAGTTGCAAACAAGTAAACTTTTAATTGGAATCTACTTTTAAACTTCATCTTTCAAAATCTTGAGTAACATCATCATAAACAACACCTTTTATTTCATTTTTTCTAAAACCTAGAGCCCCAAATAGTGCCCCTGCAACTATTTTAGTAAAGTAATTCTCAATGGCCATCTCTTTCTTATTTATGTACTTATATCAAAAGTTAAAGAAAGACATTGTTTAGTGGTAAAATATAGGGATGAACATTTGGTACTTAATACGTTACTGAAGCGGTACCAGTACCGACTTTCCTGTACCGAATATTTTCGATACTGTACAAGTAAAATACAAAATTTTACCTAAAATTCAATTAATAAAGAAAAAAATATAAAAGGAAAGAAAAAGTCTTGAGATAGGAATGAGTGTTCAACATAGGGGATAGAATCTACTGCTGTTTCTCTCTCCATATTTCTTCACCTCACACGGGCCGGAGGGCGACGGTGCATAAGGAAGAAAGCTAAGAGAAGACGCTCTTCTCTTAGGTCCTTTTTTAGTGCAGGAAAGCACTCTCTTTTTGTCATCCCTACAACTTCCCTTTTCAAATTGATTATTGAATGCATGGCGTAGCTAGAGCCCTTCAAATCATGTTTAAGCCATGTTTAAAAGAAAAAACATGTAGAATTGTATGAGACCCAATTGATATCTTAGGTCTGAGTATGTCGCTAGATTCAGTAAAAAAACCTAAATAAAATATTTGAGCAAACGACATAGTCTAACCAAAAGTTTTTTATAATAACTTACTTGAATCGTTAGAAACCATAGTTAAAAACAGGGAAATGGAAAGTATCAAACTTGTATAATTTTATACATCAATTAAAACAAAAAAAATATGAACAGGTGTTGATCTATAGTTCAATGTCTATAAACGGAAAACATAAACACAATACAAAACAGACCGAAGATAAACAAAATCTAGTTCTTAAACAACATAAAAGATATTAAACTGAACCAATAGTGACGACATGAAAAGCAAGAGGATTTGCAAAGAATGGAGAACCGGGTTCAAAAGTATTAGATTGCCGGGATTCAGAATCATTAAGAACATGAAAAACCCTAACCTGCATAGTTTATGGTGGAAGTTCACTAGAACCCTAGCCGCCGTCACCGGAGGCGACGGCTAGTACTTCAAAGTATCATCAAAGCAACTTTGCTATGTTCCAAATCATCATCTTTGAGTATTTCAACGGCCCTCAAGTGAATCAAATGTAGTGCGTCGCCCTTAGGGTTTCAATGAACAATAAAAATGTATAAAATCAGTATCGACTACACAATCAACATACCTGGAAGTGAATCGTTGAAGCGATTGAAGAACTCGGAGGTGATACATATTCAAAGGATGAAGCGACCAAGAAGATGTAGGAGATTAGGATTTTGTCTTGGTTCTAAAAAATAAAAAAGGGGTTTATATATGGATCTGGATTTTGGTTGGATCGGGTTAGGACAAAACGGGGCTTCATTTATAAAAAAAAAAAGCGGACCCATGGTTTTGGAGCCAAAACCAACATTTAGAAGTTCTATAATCGTGCCACGTCAACGCCTATTATTTTCATTTATTATGTATATAAGATAAGATTAGGAAGATAAATTTTCACATCACTATACATTTTTTTCAGGTTTTTTAGCTAACTTTTAACTTACAATGTATTACTAATTACCCCAAAACCTCACTTTTAACTTATGTTAGTAGTGAATACTGATGTAACATTGCTTGATGCCATGCCACCAATTACCCCAATACCTTATGTTTAACTAATGTTAGAACTGAATGTTGATGTAACATTGTTTGATATCATGCTAGCTAACACGAAAGCAAAAAAATGCTTATCCACATACACAAGAATTTGCCATGATCACTGAGGAGAAAGTGTAAAAATAAGAAGAAGATAAGAAAAGACTAAATGAAATTGTTGCGGAGTTAGTGATTCATAAATAAAAAGATAAGGTGGAGAAAGAGATTATGCTGCGTAGAATAACAATCATTGAAGCATTGTTGAAAGTTATGTCATAAACTTTCCAATCATCGAGTTAGGCTATAAGCACTTATTTTGAATATATATCATGTTAGTATAACTCAGGTATTGGATGTTTTAATTTATAATTTTAAGAGGAATCTCTTATATAATTTTGAAGATATGATAAAAGCTTAAATGCTAAATTTTTTTATTTTATTAGCATCTATAAAAAAGAAATGGCCAAAATAAGAAAAAAATATATTGGTTGCAAAAGGGAGACGGGCAATAAAAAAAGGCATAAACAAAAAAGTGATTGCAAATTTTGCAACAGTTTCTATTGTCGTAAAATCTTGTCGCAATAATATAGCAGCGGTTACAATTCCATTACAACAGGGCAACTACGGCGGATGTTTTTTCCCACTGCATTGTTGGTCACAATACGGTCGAAATAACCCAATTTTCTAGTAGTGATTCCTAACCTATATGTATATATGAATATATGTGTGTGTTTTTGTGTATAGATCATGTACATAAGAACTCACCAAACTAGCTTGTCACACCCTGATTTCCACGTGTATCCCGGTGGGTCCGGTGGGGAGTATTGTGACGTATAGTTGATATCATCATAACCAATAAACACAGAGCAACATAGCGGAAGTCTTGGAGTTTAAAATAAAATATTACAAACCATAGTGTCCAAAGTTCAACACAAATTTACATACAAGGTTCGTAATAAGATCTACAAGCGGATTGAAAAATGTACAAAATGATAACAGACTCTAAGGCACAACTTAAAGGGTCACAAATCCATAGTATCAATGCCACGCAGCTGCCGGCCTATTTCGTGCTGTACCTGTAACTTAATTTTTGAAAATACGTTAGTTTTCACTGGTAAATACAATTAACCGACTCTTTTTTAATATCTTTTTAGAAAATGATTTTAGGAACACTAGGCACCATTTCATAAATGACTTGGGACAGTACAAATGACCTTTATACAGATTTATAAGTCTGTTAATACATATGGGGCCCATTATGAAAACTGAGACAAGATCGACTGACACACGACTTCTGAACTTTCACACAGAAAGCAGATAATAATAATAATTCAATTGACCGGTGTACGCCTACACCCCAAGCTATAAGTCATGGCCATTAGTACTTTAGTGAGCCAAGGATATTCCAGACACAGTCAAGCCCACCCCCAATGTTTAAGTTATCTGGCAAAAAAGATTAAAACGGGTTATGTGATTTAGTTAATTATAACAACTGGACAAAATATGATCCCATACCCGACCAAGCGGTAATAATTTACCGTATACCAAGCTCGTATAGAGAAATAGGTTAAGAGTATTTACCTGAGCTAACTCTTTAGAAAAGTCGTAACTCAGCCGCAAATCAAGAAAATAGGTACAAGCACAATCTACCGGAAGGCGTCTAGTCTGGAATGATGATATTATTAACCAATTAGAATGCTAACGGGTCCTTAGTTAAGTCTTAGACTTGAACCAGCTAGTCTTATGTTAAACAAGTACGGTACGATACGCTAGATTAAGCGGCGACCGGAATAGAATGTTATTTGGACCTAACAAGTATCTAGAATGTTGGTGCATATGTCTGTTGCCTTCGTCATTACACGAGAACGAGTCTGGAATTAACGAGAGTTTCTGAAGACCGAACAAGACAAAGTAGATATCTAAGAGGGAGTCTATTGGTGCATAACGTTTATATATTAGTCTTGTATTGAGTCTATATAGGTTAGAGTTGAATAGGCTAGAAATACAGAGTATTTATGTGAAATAGGGTCAAGTTCGATTGAGAGTCTCTTGGATTGTCAAGTTCGGCCGAACTTGCTAAGGCAAGTTCGCCCGAACTCACTTCATACTCTAGCGAACTTCACTGCCTATATATAGCTAGCATGTTGATCTCATTTGTAACTTGGAGATATTTTGGCACAGAGACGGGGAAGCTATGTCGGATCCGGATCTCGAATGTATTGAACTTTAGATCAATGAAAGCAAATATTAAACGAGTAATTCTTGTTATTTGGTTAACTTGTCATTAGTTTCCGCCTAATCGGATAATAGATAACAATTTAGGTTCCCGTGCTAATCGTGGACGTTCCTACAAGTGGTATCAGAGCCTGGATACCTGAATTTGTTGAAATCAAGATAAGAATCTCTCTATTTCATCTCCATTGTTGATGCACTTTGTGTTCGTCACTTGTCTAATAGGCTAGATAGAGCGTGTGATTGAATATTGTATAGGTTAGAATCGAACACACGACCGAAATACGGAGATTTCAGTGTAAAAGGGATCAAGTTCGCCCGAACTTGACCTGTATTGGTCAAGTTCCCTCGAACTTGATGTGTCTTTAGTCAAGTTCGCCCGAACTTGTCCTGTGAAGGACAAGTTCACCCGAACTTGACCATAGCACATCCGGGCGAACTTGTCTCCCTATATACATGTGTGTGTTCATTTGTCATTTAAGTTTTTGGCATTCTACAGGGAGGTGCTGTCGGATTCTCTCCAGGAACTCCGGCAACTGGACTTATAATGATGTATACTCTTTCGGTATGAATGAAGACTTCCACTGCATTTTACTTCTACTCCTTTCTGTATCAACATTCTACTGAATCGGTTTACGTTTATCCACTAACTTCCGTCTAGAACCGCCTTATCATGGACCTTCAATTGGTATCAGAGCTACGGTTATCACCTACGCTCATGAATTTGGACATTTATGGACATTAGGAGGGGTTTTGGATGTAAATCGTGAAATAAACCTACAATCCACGGACAAAATCCAAAATTGAACGTATATGATTGTTAGAAAACCAATTTCGACTAGATCTATGGTGAAAAATCTCGAAATTCGAAGAAATAAGGATTTTGGATCGAAAAATATGAAAAATGGCTGATTTGGGAGACCAAGTTCGCCCGAACTTGACCTGTCGAGGTCAAGTTCGCCCGAACTTAACATGGTTTTTCAAGACTTTTCATCAAGTTCGCCCGAACTTGTAAAAGTTTTTCATGAATTTTCATCAAGTTCGCCCGAACTTGACTGATTTTCATTGAAATTATGCAAGTTCGCCCAAACTTGGTGGTGGCCAACCAAGTTCACCCGAACTTGTCACAATTTGACTAAGTTCGCCTGAACTTGTCTCACTAGCATATACAAGTTCGCCCGAACTTGTCAAGGAGCCTAAAAAAATTATTGTTTGGTTTGATGAGACGGGTGTCTAGAAAAAAATTGGTGATAGAAATTTTTCGAAATTTTAACGTCCGATACTGACTATTCGGGGACACCGTCAGAGGCCTTAGAGATAGGCTGAGATGATGAGGTTAGAGATGGTTGAAGATGAGAGGGTAGTCATTGATACCAAAGCAATTTGGTGACCATTAGGGTTGAAGACTACCGATGGGCCTTAAAGTAAATTCCGCATTTGTTAAATACTGAAAATTCCGGATTTGAGGGGGAATTTCAGTGAAAAAAATTGGTATGGTCAGAATTTGCAAAAATGAGGGGGAATAAAAAACTTTCATATTTGAAGATTCCGGCATTTTTGAAATTCGTGACACTGCAACAGTATTTGGGTGGTTTCCGACTACAGATTAACAGGGAAATACAGAGATTTGAGATTCATTTGTAAATTGATCAAGTTGATGTCTAGTTTGAAAGCAGGTGTTTACATAACTGAGTCTTGGAGGAGTTGTTTATCAGATTCTGCGGTCATGGTTGTGGATTGACACCTGAGTCGCGTGTATGGTTTGGAAGCACACACGACTGCCTATCTTTAACTCTGCTTTGCACATGAATTATTGACTTGACAAACCGCCAGGAGAGATGCTTTGTAGTTTCAGTTGCCCCGGGTTGTACGCGGTACCATGATTAAGGAAGATGATTTATGGGATCGTATCTTCCAGACAAAGAAGTGTACCAGTTGCTGACGAAAGAGATTATCCATTTGGGATTCTGTGATCACAGGAAGTTCCAAGTTTTCAGTTCATGATACAGAGTGATGCTTAGGGGTTAGAGTCTTTTTCTCCGGTGATGGAACAGTTAGCTGGATTAGCAGTCGTTAATACCAGTGAGGAACTGAGGACGTTCAAAACGTTCGGTGATAATCTTAGGAATTAATGACTAGCTCCGAATACGGATGGTTTCAAAATTACCAAGGAAATCTGATGATAACCTTTGGTGGCCATTATTTTTAGTCTTCAAACATATGAATCATTCTTCTCTTTGGACTAACCGCCATTGGATGATGATGTTTGGTGATTAAGTGGCGCTGGTCTACCGAAGATAGCTATATATCTGGCATTATGACTGAAGAGGAAGAATGTGATTTGATCATGGATGAGTGATTCTCAGATTCGAGGTGTTACCAGATGATTTGGTTCCGATAAAGATTTGCTGATTGAAAAAGATTAACGATTTGCTGATCTGGAGTGATTACGGAAATCGGGATTTCAGATTTTTGTGGGTAAACATTGATTTGAAGTTTACCAGTGTGGTAATTCGAATTTTCTATCAATTGCCAGTTGAGTCTTGAAGATCGGAAGATCGAGCATGGGAGATATGCGCTAAACTGAACGCGGATGTGGTTAAAGTTGAAATGGAGAAGCTACATTGATGAGCTTCAAATTGGTGTCTATTCAAGATAATCTGTCGGTCAAGCAACTCAGAGGAGGTTGGAAACTGTGCAACAAATATCTGAACTGGAGATTTCAGGGGAATTAGATGTTGATAATGCAAACCCGGATCATCAATTAAGGGGGAATTTGTTGACGCGTTTCAACGACAACGACATATACCTTGATTGAAGTTGCAGAATATTCAAACACAGCTCACGTTTGATGACCAAGATTCGACAGTAATGAACAAGGGGGAATCTGTTGATGCACTTTGTGTTCGTCACTTGTCGAATAGGCTAGATAGAGGGTGTGATTTAATATTGTATAGGTTAGAATCGAACACACGACCGAAATACGGAGATTTCAGTGTAAAAGGGATCAAGTTCGCCCGAACTTGACCTGTATTGGTCAAGATGATCAGCTTGATACAACAATCCGTCAAAGAAGATATATTGATATTATTACCAGAGTATGATACTTCTCAAGAATTATGGAATTCTCTTTGCGAAAAATTCAAAGGAAGTGATGAAATGATTAAAAGCAAAAAGGCTTTGATAAAGAAAGAATTTGAGATCTTCACGATGATCAAAGGAGAGACAATGAAGCAAATGATTGATAGATATTGTCACCTCATGGTCCAGATGCGAAGACATGATATCAAGAGAACTAACGAAGAGCAAATTGAGAAGCTAGCCGATGCACTTCCAAAAGGAGAATGGACAACGTATCTGATGATTCTAAAGAATAGTCCATCTTGGAGACATTTTAAGTTGTCATCTTTCATTGACAAACTTGAAGGTCATGAAATGGAATTGATGAAGATTGCAAAATCCAAAAACACTAATTTTGTTCAGGATGTCGGAGTTTATTACAAAGGTGGTGTTCCAGATACTCCAATTCAAAGTCCAAAAGTCCAAACGGCATTTAGTGCAAACATGAATACATCAGATCAATCGTCACAAAATTAGTATTCTCCAAAAACTGGTTATTCATATGTTGGTTCAAATTCTTCTTCTCAAAGTCAATCTCATCAAACTAGCCAATCTACTTCTAATTCAAATGTTTTCCAATGCAACATAGCAGTTGATTTAAAGAATGTGTTTCTAGAAAAAGTTGCGAAACAGCACATAGCACTTCTTGCTACAGTTCTGGAATCATATGAAATCTTGTTGCTGGAAAGATTGGAAATCCTGAAATGACAGCTGAGGATTACGATCAGGTAGATGAGGAAGAGTTGGAACTGATGGACATCAAATGGTCCTTAGCATCGATTATCCGGAGAGTTTCAAAATTTGTAGCACTCACTGGAAGGGATATTGGTAATTCAAAGAATAAACTTGGTTTCGACAAAATGAAAGTTACTTGTTTCAGATGTCGACAAAAAGGGTACTTCAAACGTGAATGCCATAACCAAGAAGCAAGTGGAAACGAAAACCCTTTTTGAACCGGTAACGAATATTACAAGAAAGCGCTGCAATACAAATCATATCCGAATAGAACACAAGTTGAAATTGAAGATAAACCTGCAAAGAAAGCCGAACAAGCTCTTGTTGCCAATCATGAAGACGATGGTTTCGATTGGAACAAATACATCGGAAAGAAGAATGGTGTTGCTATGATGGCAGAGGTTGTGAATGAATCGGATACATCATTGTGGATGCTGCTATCGAAAATGCTATTCAAGAAGCATTAATGCAGAGAGCGGAGGAAGAAGCTGTCCTGGAGAATGCAGTTCTGGAAAGATACATGCAACAAACAGAGGAAGAATGAATAGCTTACCTTGAGACGCAAAAGCAAGAAGAGTTGAAAGCAGAAGCTGAAAATGTAAAAGTTGAGGTAAGCATGTCTGAAAAGGAAGTTGTGAAAGTTGTGGAGGTTGAAAAACCTTGTACAAAGTGCGCAAGTCCTTGTGAATCCTGTCTGGATAAAGTCAAAGTCATAAGAGAATTGACTGAACATAACGAAAATTTTCGTTATGATTACAGAACCATTAAAGAAGCTTATGACAAAATATCAGGCAAATATAAACATGTTGAAGGAGCTAACAATGAACTTAACGCTAATGTCACCATGTTAAATGCCACAGTTATGGAAAAACTAAAGGCAATTAACATGTACATTAATACAATTGCTGAGACAAAGCGTGAGTTTCACGAAATGAAAACTGAAACAGAAAGAGTCAGACAATTACTAAAAAGTTACACCACAAACGCATATGTCATTGATCACATTCTTCCTACGATCAAGTCGGAGGATAATGTTGATAACTTAAAGCGTTAAGTTTATGGAAGTGTTCCTCCACCATTTCTTGCAAGTTTCTTCTGCAAGAAAGATGATGATATTGAAAAGGCATTTAATCTTTTACTTCTTTCAGAAAAGAAAGATAGTTTGCCTGAGAACATTGACGTAGACTTTACAAAATCAGATGATGATAATGAATCGGTGGTAAAAGATGTGGTAAAAAATGTCTTGGGAAATGATTCTGATAACGGTAGCGTTAAAAGCGCCAACTCGAGTTCAAACAGTTCTGGTCACAATCTGAAAGTGACGATACATCATCAGAAAATGATCTAAGAGATGATCCTAACGTTGTCAGGTACAAGGTTAAGGAATCTGATAGATTATATTTCAATGATAGCTTTGCGTTCAGAATGTGAAAGAAGATCAAATCGATAAACTGTTTAAACTTGTGGAAGTTTCATCAGATGATCTCGAGAAAAATGAAAAAAAGTTCTATTCTAAACCGAAACGGAATTTTAACAATTACCGTAGAAACGGTGGTGATTTTCCTGAGAACAGGAGAGCAGGTTTAGGACTGGAAGAAGCTGAAGATGAACCGAAGAAGAATCAGAAATCAACGTTTCAGGAATACAAAGGTAAGAACATTAAGTTTTTGTATGGAACGAGCACGGTTCGAGAAGAAAGCTTGATAGGTAAGAAGTCAAACGATGAATTCAAGAAAGAAAAAGAACTTCGGGATAAGGCTAAGTCCGCAAATGGAGTAAAACCCACTAGTGGACAGGTTCATGATACTCGGACTTGCTTTAAATGCAATGAAGTTGGTCACATTGCTCGCAAGTGTCCGAAGCTAAGCCTGTGAATCCCCGAAGCAAAGAAGTTTCAAGAGAGGTAAAACAAAAGCAATCTGAAAATGATCAAATCAGGATGGTAAAAAGAAATGTTGACTTAAAAGAAATGAAATGTAATGTTGAATCTAATCTTGAAATAAAACCTAAAAAGGAATCAAAATTTGAAAATTCAGTTTTTCAAAAGGGTGAGACTTCAAAGTCAAACAATGATTCTAGGTTTTATATCAAGAAAGCTAGAGTTAATTCTCAAGCGTGGATTGCTAAAAAGAAATCACCTGAAGAAGTGAATGTTTGTGATAAAACCGAAAATGTCAAATCAATCAAGAAAGATAAAAGTAAAGTTGATTGCGAGTTTGAAGGTTGTGATGTTGAATATGCTTATCAAAGAGCATACGAAAGTGATTACGAAGAAATGTATGAGGAGTTATATCCAAAACCCAAGACCAAGAAGGCTTGGCTTGAACTTTTTAACTAAATCTTTTCATGTGTAGGAGTTCCAAGATCCAGCTTATCAAAGATGATTGGGATTGAGGAGCTTCATAAAATTTAACTTATCTAGAATGTGAAATCTTTGTCATTTTGAGTGGGAGTAGTTAAGAAGAAAATTTTGAAAAAAGTCAAAATTATTAAAATCCATACCGTTGAACAGAAAAACTGATTTCAAAGTTCTTACAAGTTCAAATTGCTTTTACAAGTGGTAAATGAGTTAATGATTGTTTGTTAAACAATTGCATATACAGGATTGAGAAACAGGATCGGACGATGAGGTTACGGGATCCACATTGGTTTGTTATATTTTTCAAATAGAATTTGTTAAAAAAAATCTAAAATTCAAAAATATGTTTTTGATTTTAGGGGGAGTAAGAAAATTTTAAAAATTGTTGAAAAATCAAAAACATATGAAAAAGTTGAAAAATTCAAAAAGTACAAAAACATGAAAAAGACAAAAAGAATTTGTTGTCAAAAAGGAAATGATAGTACATCGGTAGACTATCACAGTATGCTAAAGAATTGTAAAGTTTAAAAGTGATAAACAAGTCTTACTGTGGATGTGTTGACAGCTTTACACGTTCAGTAAATTGTTTTCAGGATATAAACTAAATTTACAACTGCTTAATCTTGTGGATTAACACATCTTGGATATATGGATTTGTACTTCGAAATTTCGTTTGAAGGGTTGCCTGATTCTGTGATACGAGGTCTTTATATATGGTTGATATCTGGGGTATTATACAAGTTCTTCTGATTTTGCGGAAGCAATAGCCTAGAACTTCTATAATGCTTTTGCTAAAAACCCCAAAATAGCATGCAAACTTGAAAAAATCGAAAGATCTAATCATTTGCAATGCTGAAAAGATTCCTTAAGAGGAACACACCTTAAAGACGAGCCTTCATATCTTTGTCTGTACGGTAGTACTAACCTGAGCTCTCAAGGTCTCGCATAACCCAGATACAAAATCCATTACGCTATATTCACCTGTAAGATGAAATCTAGGGAATCTGGATTTGGGAGTATATTCAAGAGGTGGGAACCATAGTTAAGTCAAGTTTCATAATTCTTATCTAACATATCTTGGAACAATTGAGAAACGTGATGAAGTTTAAGAGGACAAACATATCGACAATCTAGGTAAACAAGTTTAGAACTTAAAGTCTTAAAAAGGTCAACGGTACTGGTGATATGTCTCAATAAAACTGATATGATCCTTAGACGCGAATTCACAAAAATATGTCTGTAAATATGGTTGGTCATAGTTTACTTTACTGGTTAAAAAGTTCTGTAAATACTTTACTTACTTTTTAAATCCAAAAAGATTTTCAACGAGCCAATGTTGGAGAACGGATCATCGAAGTCTGGTAAGAAAAAGTTCATTAATTTGAATCTTTAAAAGTGAAGATAATATAAGTTGTTCACAATCGGTTTAGCCAAGGTCATTAATTTGGACTTGGTAAACAAAATTAGTTAATCAAGGTCATTAACTTGGACTTGATCAACTAAGTGGATTTCATTTCAATAATTGAAAAAAATAAATGAATTGAAAAAGGTTTTGAATGTTAAATGTTTCAAGGTCATTAATTTGAACTTGAAATAACTGAAAAATGAAGATTAAATTTGAAGTACAAGTATTGTACAAGTGGTATGGAATACAAGGGGTACAAAATTTCAAAGTTAGAATCTGATATGTTTATTTGAATTCCCAAGTACATTGAAACAGGAAGTAAAGTTTTAGGGGGAGCAGGATGAAATGTGATTGAAGATAAAGCTCAAAGCTAGGGGGAGCACAACTCACAGCAAGGGGGAGCTTGGAGATTAAAGTTTTATCAAGATAATTTGATGAAAAGAGAGAGTTTGAAGATCATAAAGTTTAATGTTTATTCAAGGATAAAGATAAAGACTCAGGAACTTATTTGAAGTCTGATGATTACAAGGTGTTCAAAGAAAACTATGACACTTGAAGAACTGATGAGGATGATTATTGTCAAAGATGTCTATAAAAGTAGATGACTGCGGCAACATCCAAGGGGGAGTCTGTTGTTGCATATGTCTGTTGCCTTCGTCATTACACGAGAACGAGTCTGGAATTAACGAGAGTTTCTGAAGACCGAACAAGACAAAGTAGATATCCAAGAGGGATTCTATTGGTGTATAACGTTTATATATTAGTCTTGTATTGAGTCTATATAGGTTAGAGTTGAATAGGCTAGCAATACGGAGTATTTATGTGAAATAGGGTCAAGTTCGCTTGAGAGTCTCTTGGATTGTCAAGTTCGCCCGAACTCACTTCATACTCTAGCGAACTTCACTGCCTATATATAGCTAGCATGTTGATCTCATTTGTAACTTGGAGATATTTTGGCACAGAGATGGCGAAGCTCTGTCGGATCCGGATCTTGAATGTATTGAACTTTAGATCAATGAAAACAACTATTAAACGAGTAATTCTTGTTATTTGGTTAACTTGTCATTAGTTTCCGCCTAATCGGACAATAGATAACAAATTTAGGTTCCCGTGTTAATCGTGGACGTTCCTATATAGAACTGTATAATATGGGCATACCAACAACATTCTGGATTTTGGTAAAGAAACGACAAGGTTAAACCCGTTTCGGTTATATTACATAAACTAGTTATGTATGCTTAACCGTAAGCGTATAAGAGAATCCGGGTAACCGAAGGAGTCATATACAAGTTCCATAAGCTAACATGTTTAAATTATGATATGATATCAGTAGGATATCAATATATGCACGTAATGCTTTTAAAACCGAATTATGCCTTATAAGGGCATTTTGGTCATTTTGTAATTTATAAAAAGAGACTTATACAAAAACTGATGTCAAGGTCATAAACATTCTGTAAAAATATAAATTTTATGATGTTATATCAGTAGGATATCAAGTATATGTGTGCTTGATAATTTTAAAACAAACTATGTCCCGTAGGGACATTTTGGTCACTTCACACATAGCCTTGAAATCATATTTGGGATTCTGAGCTTGGGACTTGTACTTACTGTAAAAATATTTAAAATAAGTTTACAAATCAGTAGGTAACAAGTCTTGGGTCATAGATATGGTTTTAAACCATACTATGCGCTAAAAAGCGTTAAAAGTCGCTAAATGCTGTTTGTTTTGATGTTTAAGGTAAACTAAAGTCATGACCTGTTTTATATGACTAATATGTTATTTATCATGTTATAACAGTATGTAAAATTTTTGGTTATGAAAGTTCATTAAAAACCATTTTTATGTGAATAAGGGTAATTTAGTCATTTATCGGCATTATGCGAAACTTTAGCATCCACTCAGGTTATATTCTGATTTAATATCCTATTAAATCCTACTTATGATATTACATCAGTAGGTATGAAGTTTGAACGAAGAAACATGTTCATTTCTCCAAAAATGCCGAAAAGGGCATTTTAGTCATTTTTAAGCCATAAACAAGACATTTATGAAAACTTAGGTTCATGATCAAATTTATGACATCAAAATAATTAAATCATGTTTACAAATCAGTTCATAACTCATTTGTATGTTTGTTAATGGTTTAGACCTTATTTTACATAAAAGGGCCTTTTTGCAAAGTTAAAGTGTAATTACGGAACTTGTATGTTGGTGCATATGTTTGTTGCCTACGTCATTATGTATCAAGTCTGAGTGAATAGGGCTTAATATGTTAGAATCTAGGCATATTTAAGTGTGTATATAGTAAAGTTCGCTTTAAGATGTTCTTGAGAAGTCAAGTTCGTCCGAACTTCAGTCTTCATCAGCGAACTTGTAACAGTATAAATAGGTGCCTTGGGATTTCATTTGTAAGAGGAGAGATTTTGGCACAGAGATGGTGAAGCTCTGTCAGATCCGGTTCTTGAATGTATTAAATTTAGATCAATGAAAACAACATTTAAATGAGTAATTCTTGTTATTTGGTTAACTTGTCATTAGTTTCCGCCTAATCGAACAATAGATAATAAATTTAGGTTCCTGTGCTAATCGTGGACGTTCCTACAAGTGGTATCAGAGCCTGGATACCTAAATTTACTGGAATCAAGACAAGAATTTCTCTATTTCATCTCCATTCTATCATTTTATTCTTAACATTTTCACATATTTGATGATTTCATCATCAAAAATGGGTTATTTTTGAATATGTCATGTAAAACACACTAATAAGAAACCCCTGAGAGTTTGGACATCAAAAAGTTGCAAAAACCATGTTTTGGAAACAAGGTTCAGCCGAACTTAACACTAAGTTCGACCGAACTTGATTGAAATTCTTTGAGTTTTAATCAAGTTCGACCGAACTTGTTCAATTTTTCAGGATTTTTGTAGAAGTTCGACCAAACTTGAAGATTTAGTCAACGAGTTTACACAAGTTCGACCGAACTTGGGTAATTTTTGTTGAAGTTTTCATATAAGTCCACCTGAACTTGAGAAACTTCATGAAATATTACATAATTATCTTTGTTGGTATTTGAAAACTTCGCAAGAATTATGGAATTCTCTTTGTGAAAAATTCAAAGGAAGTGATGAAATAATCAAAAGCAAAAAGGCTTTCATCAAGAAAGAATTTGAGATCTTCATGATGATTAAATGTGAAACAATGAAGCAGATGATCGATTGTTGGAATCGGTATGCCCAAGACACATATTGAATTGATGTGGCTAGTACGTTATGATCCAAGTCGGGTCATACCCAATAACAAGCTAGACAAACACCTATGATATTTATTTATGATATGATCAAATAAATAAATATTAACACTTACAATATTTAGAAATTGGTTTTCTAAATAATTGCACTTGAGAAACTAATAAATTATATGGATAATTTATTTTGAGAGAATATTTTATATTGTTATTTAAAGGGTTGAATAACATTATAACTAGTTATGAGATGTTGCATAAAGTCTTGTATTATGTTATGTTATATTTTATAAAACTTATAAAATTTAAATACAATATTTAAATAAATAAAAATTGTTTTTTATATAAAAGACCCCATAGGGCCGTCCACTTTGGGTCTTCCCAAGGTGGATCTCCACCAATCATTTTGCATGCAAAACCCTCATAAATCTCCTACAAGATCATATGCATATGGTGGGTGATTCTCTCACACAACAAGACTAACATTTTCAAGTGCAAGAACTTCTCGTTTTGGCTCTCTAATTTTTGGCCATAGTAAGGTCCAAGAGAGTTTAAGAAGTTTGATTTTTAAGTGTAAAATCCTAGCAACATAAGGTGTTTGTTGGTGGCTTGGGGTATGCAAGCTTGAGGTCTCCGTTTTGAAGATTACCACTCAAGAATCATCATTATTTTCATTTCCTAACTACATTGAAAGGTAGTATTCTAAACACCCTATGGTTGTATTTTTTATAGCATGCATGTTCATATATGGATCTGGATTTTGGTTTTAAATACAAAATGAGTTTTGTATCAACACAAGTAACATGTTTAAATAATTATTCCGCTGCGTGTTTTATTTTATATGGATAAAATAACTTTGATAAACATGTTAAAAAACCCAACAGTGGTATCAGAGCCGCTTATATGAATGCATGCTTCATAGGATTTAAAATTTTGGGTTTTTGGTTTTGGTTAAAACCCATGACCGAAATTTTAAACATGGTTTTCCCTTGTTTTTCAAGACACTTTTACTAACATGCATAAAGGTATCTTGAAAAATTATGTCATATGGATGATTTGTTTGTTTGGACAAAAACTCATCTTTTCTGTTTTTCTCTGGGCCGAAAATTTGGATACAAAAGGGAAACCGTTTTTTGCTCTTGAATTTAAATATATATATGTGGATATATATTTTTGGTGTTCATAACCTAGCCATGACCTTGTGTTTAAATATGTTGAATGATTGTGTTGTGATTTATTTGATTATTTCAATGGGGTTGTAATAATTAATTATCTTTGTTCTTCCATTTGTGAAAAAATGTAATTTATTTATTTTTCATTTGGCATGTAAAATAAATAGATAAGTTGCATTTTATTTTACTAGAAAAAATGTATTAGGATACTTTATTTTAAAAGAAGATGCACACAAAAATGCGGTTTTGGTTTTGGCCAATTTTGGGCTTAAAGAACTTGATGGTTCTTAACGGGATTTAGCCCAATAATCAAAACACATTTTTGAAGTCCAAAGGAGTTTGGAGCTGAATTTAAATTTCATTTGGAAGCCCAAAGAAAGTGGAGAAATCACAACACAAAAGGAAGACTTGAAGCATTTGGATGCGGGTTCAAGTGGGAGTTCAACGACACCCTTTTGGTGTCAATATTCACCCTTTAGGAAGGACCTTTTGGCTCACTTGTTTCGGCTAACAAGTGTTGCAAAAAATAGTTGGCTATGGTTATGCACCTATTTTGTTTGTTATGCTTATATGGTTGTTTTATTTATGGTTGTTTAGATGATATTTGGATATGCATGCTTAACAACTTATAATCCATAACAAGCTTAAAATTGGTTCTTTAAAAATCATTAAAGTGGTTAATAAAATGGTTTTATTAAAAATTAATGATTTTATAATAAAATGAGTTTTATTAAAAGAACCTTGAAAATTGGTTTTCACTAAGGTACCATGAATTTGAATGCATTCAAATGTATGGTACATAAAGTTTTCTAAAACTAGAATTTTTGAAAACATTAAATCCCTTTTATAAAACAAGTCAAACACCATCCTTTTATACAACACTCGAATCACTTGGGAATTATTTGTGGGATAAAGGTCAGCTAACCACATTTGAAGGAACTTGTGTGTTTGAGGCACGCTTACCATATTTGTGGGATAAAGGTCACCTAACCACTTGTATGTGTAAACTTACATGTGTGTGTAAGTAGGACGATTTGATTTGGAAACCATGTGCTTAGGGTCACTGAAGCATGGCGTACAAAGGTGTTGATGGGATTAAACATGCCAACTAAACATTAAGATGTTTAACCGATCCCATATGGCTAGAAATTGCAAAGGGTTGCAATTGTCAAACGTTGACTACCTTGTTAATTTAAATAATGGGATAAAGGTCACCTAACCAATATTTAAATGTAACGTTGGATTCTAGATTTTAATTATTAATTGTCTATGAGACACAAAAGGGTATTAGTAATTAAAATTTAATAATATCGAAAATACTAAAATTAAACTTTGTTAAAATTTTGTAGATGGTTGCTAACAATGCAAACACAATTACCCAAACCGTCCGTAACCTATCACTAAGAACCATCCTTGAAAAGGATCGTCTCAACCATAATAACTTCATGGATTGGTATCAAAACTTGAGAACCGTTCTCAAGCAAGAAAAGATATCTTATGTGTTGGACGATCCTATTCCCGATGAACCTAACGTGGAAGATGAGGAGGCCTATAACGATTGGATTAAGTATACCGAGGACTCCATGCAAGCCTCTTGCCTCATGTTGGGAACTATGATTCCCGAGATTCAAAAGGATTTTGAACATCATGGGGCATATGACATGATTACCGAATTGAAGGAAATGTTCCTTCAACAAGCAAGTGTAGAACGCTTCGAAACGGTTCGGGCACTTCATGCATGTCGAATGGAGGAAACCCAATTGGTCTCATCTTATGTACTTAAGATGAAAAGCCACATTGATCGCCTCCAAAGGCTCAACTGTCCCGTCTCAAAAGAGTTGGCTACGGATTTGATCCTCAACTCTTTAACAAATAAGTTTGAGACTTTTGTCATGAATTATAACATGAATGGATGGGACAAGAGCATTGGTGAACTTCATGCAATGCTCAAAACTGCCCAGGCGGGCATGGGTAAAAAGGCTTTACCCGTTTTAACGATCAATGAGGGAGGCAACAAGAAGAGGCCCCACCCCGACTCCAAGGCAAGTTTTGCTAAAAGGAAGGGTCACGTCAAAGGGAAAGGGAAAGGAAAGGTTAAAGCGGAACGCACGAAACCAAAGGAAAAGAAGCAATAGGTTGCTTCGACTGACCCATGCTTTGAGTGTTGAGAGATAGGACATTGAAAAAGAAATTGTCCAACCTATCTCAAGGAGTTGAAAAACAAGAGGGATGCGGGGCAAACCTCAGGTACAATCTTTATGATACATATTGACCTTAATGTTATTTCTTCAAACACATGGGTATTGGATATCGGGTGTGGAACTCATATTTGCAATTTGTTGCAGGGGTTCAAAAGAAATAAACATTACAAGATAGGAGACATTAATCTCTTCATGGGCAATGGAGCAAAGGTTCAAGTTGAAGCCCGAGGAGACTATGTTTTGAAACTTCCAAGTGGTTTGGAAATCATCTTGAAAAATGTTTTGTATGCTCCTATTTTGACTAGGAACATTATTTCAGTTTCCCTCTTGCTACAATATGGTTTTAATTTAAAGTTTGTAAACGATGACATTTTTGTTTTGATGAATGACATGTTTTACTTTAAAGCTATGCCTTCAAATGGTATTTATGAATTGGTTCATGATAATACATTTGATAGTTCAATGTATCAAGCAACCACCAAGAAACTCAAATTAGATTTGAGTGATTCCTATCTTTGGCATTGTCGCCTTGGACATATAAACAAAAATCGTATGCAAACACTTCGAAAGAATGGTCTTTTGGAAACAAATGGAGATGATTCATTTGATGTATGTGAATCTTGTTTACAAGGAAAAATGACTAAGGCACCCTTCAGTGGCACCTTTGAAAGGGCAAAAGACTTATTAGGTATCATGCATTCGGATGTATGTGGTCCTTTTAAGCCAATGACTAGGAATGGTGAAAGATACTTCATTAGTTTTACTGACGACTATAGTCGTTATGGTTATGTGTACTTGATAAGACACAAAGATGAAGCATTTGAAATGTTCAAAGATTTCAAAAATGAAGTAGAAAATCAACTCAAGAAAACAATCAAAGTCCTTCGTACCGATAGATGAGGTGAATACCTTAGTGATGCTTTTCAAGATCATCTTAGGAGTTGTGGGATTATCTCACAACTTACTCCGCCTGGAACACCACAACATAATGGTGTGTCTGAAAGGAGGAATCGAACTCTATTGGATATGGTTCGATCTATGATGGCTAGAAGCACAATGCCTCTATCATTCTGGGGTTACGCTTTGCTCTCCACGCAGTATACTGAATATGGCCCCAACCAAGAAAGTGGATAAGACACCTTTTGAAATATGGCATGGAAAAGCTCCATCATTATCATATTTGAAGGTATGGGGTTGTGAAGCTTATGTGAAGCAATACACCCCAAACAAATTGGAAGTACGATCCACTAAGTGTATCTTTTTAGGATATCCTAAAGATGATATAGGATATTAATTTTACGATCCAACAGAGCAAAAGGTATTTGTTGCTCGAAAGAGTAAGTTCTTGGAGGCTAAGTTCCTTATGGAAGGAACTAGTAGTAGAACAGTGGAACTTGATGAGGATCAAGAACCACAAGCCGATACACGTTTGGTTGATACTAGCACTCAACAAGAGGTTGCTGAAGAGGGTCAAATGGTTGATCAATACACACAAAACGTTCGCAGATCTGGTAGAATTAGTCATCCACCCAAAAGATATGGATTTTTCATGGATGGATGCTACGTGGTAGATTCAGATGAACCAACCACACACCATGATGCAATGTCACAATCCAATTGTGACAAGTGGCTTGAAGCAATGAACGTCGAGATGCAATCCATGTATGACAACCAAGTATGGGAATTGGTTGTACCACCTCTTAACTCCAAAGTAGTTGGAAGTAAGTGGGTTTTCAAGAAGAAAACTGATATGCATGGTAACTTGGATACTTATAAAGCGAGACTTGTAGCAAAAGGTTTCACTCAAACTTAAGGGGTTGATTATGATGAGACCTTCTCGCCCGTGGCGATGCTAAAGTCAATTAGGATATTATTTGCCATAGCTGCATATTACGATAATGAGATTTGGCAAATGGATGTCAAAACGGCTTTCCTCAATGGATATCTTAATGAAGATGTCTATTTGGTTCAGCCTGAAGGTTTTGTCGATCCAAAACATCCTAACAAAGTATGCAAGTTAAAGAAATCAATATATGGATTGAAACAAGCATCTAGAAGTTGGAATCATTGTTTTGATGAAGAAATTAGGAATTTTGGATTCATCAAGAACCCCGATGAAGCTTTTGTGTATAAGAAGGCTAGTGGGAGCATCATCCTTTTCCTAGTACTGTATGTCGATGACATTCTACTATTTGGAAATGATATTCCAACCATGGAAGGTGTTAAAACCTGGCTTGGAAGTTGTTTTTCCATTAAGGATCTTAGTGAAGCCGCCTATATTTTGGGAATAAAGATCTATAGGGATAGATCAAGGCGCTTGATAGGTTTGAACCAAAGTGCATACATTGACAAAGTCTTGAAAAGGTTCAAGATGGAGAACTCTAAGAAAGGTTTGGTACCTATTCAAAAGGGAACGATATTGAATGCGTCTCAATGTCCAAGCTCAAAGGATGAGCAAGAGAGAATGAAAGGAGTCCCATATGCGTCTGCTATAGGATCCATCATGTATGCAATGATATGCACTAGACCGGACGTGTCATGTGCCTTAAGCATGACAAGTAGATACCAGCAAAATCCAGGTAACAGTCATTGGATGGCTGTTAAAAGCTTATTGAAATACCTTAGAAGGACTAAGGATATGTTTCTAATATATGGATCTGGTGAAGAGGAACTCGTTGTAAAGGGTTACACGGATGCGAGTTTCCAAACTGATCGAGATGATTCTCGATCACAATCTGGGTATGTCTTCATTTTGAATGGAGTTGCAGTCTCTTGGAAGAGCTCGAAGCAGGATGTTGTAGCATTGTCCACTACAGAATCAGAATACATCGCCGCTTCATTGGCAGCACAAGAAGCTGCATGGTTGAAGAAATTCATCACCGACCTAGGGGTAGTCCCTACCATTCAGGATCACCTAGAAATCTTTTGTGATAACGAAGGTGCAATTGCACAAATTAAGGAACCTCGTGCACATCAAAAGACTAGGCACATTGAGCGGAGATTCAACTACATAAGGGATGAAGTTGAAAAAGGAAAGATATGTATTCGCAAAGTTCACACTGATTAAACCATTGTGGATCCACTCACGAAGCTCCTTGAACGGCCAAAGCATGAGGGTCATACTTGTGCCTTAGGACTTCGATATTCTAGTGATTGGATTTAATCTACTTTATATTTAGATATTGAACAATTGTTATTTTGACACATTTTAATGATTATGGCATTTTGAGTTATGTTCCATTTTAGCATGTTTAAATCCATGAATAAGTTAATTATTCTAAATGTCCCTAGTCGATCATATTTGTGGGAACAAATATGAAGGTAAGACTATTATGAACTCGGATTGGTGGATATTCATTAGGTATGAAGATAGAGCAAAGTGTTGCTGCCAAAGTTCATAGATATTTGTGGGATACAAATATTGGACTGACCCGCTCTTAAATGTTACTGCATGGAATCTTTGAGATTGATCATAAGTAAATTTGAGTAAAGGCGAATATCATTGTATCCTCTGACCTGAGATACATATTGGGTCTTGATATTCACCAAATATTGTACTTTGACTTGGTTCTTTGCTGTCAGTAATATGGCAGTACATAAGGCTAAGATCAGGTGTGGTACAAGGTGATTGTGAGAGACGTATGTAGTCAAGATGGGATTTGTTCCTCTTATTTGTTTAGAGTAAGATGTCTAAGGCCTGCTAAAGTTAAATCAACAGAGAATGATCACTCTATGTCTTTGGATTTGACATGACATCTGTAACGAAAGGATAAATGATCGTTTCACCTAAATCATGTTCAAGTAAGGGACTTGAAGGGGATGATGTTATTGAATGGAACTACGTCATACGTATTAGGGGTAGTAAACTGTTGTTAGGCGGTATTTGCTACTTGCATCAATCTTCTATGAATCTTGTGCTAGTGAGAGATTGTTGGAATCGGTATGCCCAAGACACATATTAAATTGATGTAGCTAGTACGTTATGATCCAAGTCGGGTCATACCAATAACAAGCTAGACAAACACCTATGATATTTATTTATGATATGATCCAATAAATAAATATTAACACTTACAATATTTTGAAATTGGTTTTCTAAATAATTGCACTTGAGAAACTAATAAATTATATGGATATTTTATTTTGAGAGAATATTTTATATTGTTATTTAAAGGGTTGAATAACATTATAAATAGTTATGAGATGTTGCATAAAGTCTTGTATTATGTTATGTTATATTTTATAAAACTTATAAAATATAAATACAAGATCTAAATAAATAAAAAAAGTTTTTTTATATAAAAGACCCCATAGGGCCGTCCACTTTGGGTCTTCCCAAGGTGGATCTCCACCAATCATTTTGCATGAAACCCTCATAAATCTCCTACAAGATCATATGCATATGGTGGGTGATTCTCTCACATAACAAGACTAAATTTTTCAAGTGCAAGAACTTCTCGTTTTGGCTCTCTAATTTTCGGCCATAGTAAGGTCCAAGAGAGTTTAAGAAGTTTGATTTTTAAGTGTAAAATCCTAGCAACATAAGGTGTTTGTTGGTGGCTTGGGGTATGCAAGCTTGAGATCTCCGTTTTGAAGATTACCACTCAAGAATCATCATTCTTTTCATTTCCTAACTACATTGAAAGGTAGTATTCTAAACACCCTATGGTTGTATTTTTGATAGCATGCATGTTCATATATGGATCCGGGTTTTGGTTTTACATACAAAATGAGTTTTGTATCAACACAAGTAACATGTTTAAATAATTATTCCGCTGCGTGCTTTATTTTATATGGATAAAATAGCTTTGATAAACATGTTCAAAAACCCAACATCGATAGATACTGTCACCTCATGGTTCAATGCGGAGATATGATATCAAAAGATCTAATGAAGAGCAAATCGAGAAGCTGGTTGATGCACTTCCAGAAGGAGAATGGACAACATATCTAACGATTTTGAAGAATAGTCCATCTTGGAGACATTTCAAGTTGTCATCCTTCATAGACAAATTGGAAGGACATGATATGGAATTAATGAAGATTGCAAAATCAAAGAATGCTAATGTTGTTCAAGATGTCGGTGCTTATTACAAAGGAGGTATTCCTGATACTCCGATTCAAAGCCCGAAAATCCAAACAGCATTTAGTGCAAATACAAATTCTTCTCCAAGTCAAAGTTCTCCATATGCTGGATAAATAAGTGCAAGTTCAAGTTCATCATTCCAAAATCATACTAATCAAGCTAGTTCTGATTCAAATGTTTTCCAATGCAACATAGCAGTTGATTTGAAGAATGTTTTTCTAGAAAAGGTGGCTAAACAGCACATAGCACTTCTTGATACCGTTCTCGAATCATATGACAGTCTGGTTGCTGGAAAGATCGGTAATCCAGAGATGACCACCGAAGATTAAGATCAGGTGGATGAAGAAGGGTTGGAACTGATGGATATCAAGTGGAGCCTTGCATCTATCATCAGAAGAGTTTCTAAATTTGTGGCGCTCACTGGAAGGGATATTGGTAACTCAAGAAACAAGCTTGGTTTTGACAAGACTAAAGTCACATGCTTCAGGTGTCGACAAAAGGGACACTTCAAACGTGAATACAATAATCAAGAAGCAAGTGGAAACCAAAATCCTTTTGGCAGCAACAATGAGTACTACAAGAAAGCTCTTCAATACAAGCCATATTCGAAAAGAACACAAGTCGAAGTAGAAGATAAATCTGCAAAGACAACCGAACAAGCTCTTGTTGTTACTCATGAAGAAGATGGTTTTGATTGGAACAGATACATCGGAAAAGAAAACTGGTATTGCTATGATAACAGAGTTAGTGGATGAATCTGATACATCATATATTGACGCTGCTCTAGAAAATGTTTTTCTGGAAGGTTATAGGTAGAGAGCTGAGGAAGAAGAATTAGCTTACCTTGAGATGCAGAAACAAGAAGCATTGAAATCAGAGGCTGAAAAGGTAAATGCTAAGGTAAGTATGTCTGAAAAGGAAGTTGTGAAAGTTGTGGAGGTTGAAAAACCCTGCACAAAGTACGCAAGTCCTTGTGAACCATGTCTTGATAAAGTCAAAGTCATAAGAGAATTGACTGTACACAACGAAAATTTTTGTTATGATTACAGAACCATAAAAGAAGCTTATGACAAAATATCAAGCAAATATAAATATGTTGAACATGCTAATAGTGAACTTAACGCTAATGTAAAAATGTTAAATGCCACAGTAGTTGAGAAACAAAAGGCAATTAACATTTACATTAATACAATTACTGAAACAAAGCGTGAGTTTCACAGCATGAAAATTGAAACGGAACGGGTAAGATAGCTTCTAAAAAGTTACACCACAAACGCTTATGTCATTGATCACATTTTACCTACGATTAAATCGGAGGAAAATGGTGAGAGATCAAAGCGTAAAGAGTACGGATGTGTTCCTCCACCATTTCTTCAAAGTTATTCATGCAAGAAAGATGATGAGATCACAAAGGCATTTAATATTTTATTTGTTCAGATAAAAGAAATAAATTGCCAGAGAACATTGACGTAGACTTTACGAATTTAAAAAATGACAATGTTGAGGTGGTGAAAGATGTGGTTAAAAATGTGTTGGGAAATGATTCTGATGAAGGCAGCTCTGAAAGCGCCAAATCAAGTTCGAACAACTCGGAATCACAATCTGAAGATGACGATTCATCATTAGAACATGATCTAAGTGATGATCCTAATGTTGTTATGTACAAGATTAAGGAATCTGATAGATTATATTTCGATGATAGTTTTCCGATTCAGAACGTGGAAGAAGATTAACTTGATAAGTTTTTCAAACTTGTAGAAGTTTCATCAGATGATCTTGAGAAAAACGAGAAAAGATTTTACTCGAAACCTAAAAGGAATGCTAACAATTACCGAAAGGTTGGTGGTGATTTTCCTGAGCACAGGAGAGCAGGATTAGGTTTGGAGGTTGAAGAAGAAGAACCAAAGAAGAAGGAGAATCCAAAGTTCCAGGAATACAAAGGTAAAAATATAAAGTTTGTATACGAAACGAGCACGGTTCAAGAGGAAAGCATGATCGGTAAGCAATCGAATGATGAATTCAAGAAAGAAAAAGAGCTTCGGGACAAGGCTAAGACCAAGTCCACAAGTGGAGTAAAACCCACTAGTGGAAATGGTTCTGAGAATCGAACTTGCTTTAAATGCAATAATGTTGGTCACATTGCACGAAAGTGTCTGAATCTAAAGCTTGTGTTTCCTCGAAGAAAAACCAAATCAAAAGATGAAAAGCAAAAACAGAGAGAGATTGTGAAATCTGTAAAAGAGTCAAATATAAACTATGACCTAAGCAAGAAGTGAAACCTAAAACTGTGTAAAAGTTTGAAAACTCAACATTTTAAAAAGGAGAAACTTCAAAGTTAAACAAAAACCAAGATTCTAAGTTCTATATCAAGAAAGCGAGAAGCAAGCTACAATCATGGGTTGCTAAGAAAAGGCTTTCATCATCAGAAAAACCAAAGTCTGTTGCTAAAAAAACTGAAAATGTTAAATCAACTGAGTCAGTAATCAAACAGACAAAGAAAGAAAAGGTCAAAACGTTTTTAGAATCGACATTGGACGAAATGTTCGATGATGATTTTGAATATGATGAAGAGTTAGAATATGGTTATGATGCTTATCAGTCAAACCTAAAACCAAAAAGGTTTGGGTTTCATTTTTTAAATAGTTGTTTCATGTGCAGGAGTCCCAAAATCCACTCTATCAAAGTTGATACAGGATAGCGGAGCTCCATGAGTTTTTAACTTATCTAGAAAGTCATAATCTTTTATGGTTTTTGAAATTACAAAGTGGTTGAAAAGGAAATGTTGAAAAGAATGTTTTAAAAACTTGAGAAAATCCACACCGTTGAACAGAACACTGATTGTTATATTAAAAAATCATTTAAAAATTGATTCCTACAAGTGGTTTCTACAAGTTGATGTTATCAAAGATTAATGGTTTGTTCTGCTGACAGGTGATGATGCAGTAGATGAAAAAAGGATCGGACGACGAGTTCTCGTGATCCTCATTGGTTTGTTATATTTTTAGAAAGAAAATTTCTTTAAATCTAAAATCCAAAAAATATGTTTTTGATTTTAGGGGGAGTAAGAACATTTAGAAAAACAAAAACATATGAAAAAGTTGAAAATTCAAAAACATTGAAAAAATTCAAAAAGTACAAAAACATCAAAAAAGACAAAAAGAATTTGGTTGTCAAAAAGGAAATGATAGTACATCAGTGGACTATCACGGTATGCTAAAGAATTGTAAAGTTTAAAAGTGATAAACAAGTCTTACTGTGGATGTGTCGATAGGCTTTACACGTTCAGTAAATTATTTCCGGGATATAAACTAAATTTTACAACTACTTAATCTTATGGATTAACACATCTTGGATATATGGACTTAGTACTCCGAAATTTCGATTGAAGGGTTGCCTGATTCTGAGATACGAGGTCTTTATATATGACTCATATCTGGGGTATTATACAAGTTCTTCTGATTTTGCGGAAGCAATAGCCTAGAACTTCTATAATGCTTTTGCTAAAAAAAACCCCAAATTAGCATGCAATATTTGAAAAGAATCGAAAGATCTAATCATTTGCAATGCTTAAAAGATTCCTTTAGTGGAACACACCTTAAAGTGTTGGTGCATAATGTCTATGTCTTAGTCTATTATCGAGTCTGTATTGTATAGAGCTGGATAGGCTAAGTAGTGAAGTATTTATAATATGTCTTAGCCAAGTTCGCCTATGGTTCAGATGTTCAGGATTGTTTGGCCGAACTTGCATAGGCATGTTCGGCCGAACTTGCATAGGCAAGTTCGGGCGAACTTGCATCACCTGGGCCGAACTTGTGAGCCTATAAATACCTAGCTCTAGATTCTCATTTGTAACTTTGACATTTTAAAGGCGAAGCTCTGTCAGTTTGTAACCAGAACGTTTGATCTATAAAACTGACGTTTAATTGATTAATTCTTGTCTATTGGTAAACATGATGTAATATTCCCGCTATTATGGACGTTAGATATCAAATTTAGGTTCCTAAGCATCGAGGATCAGTCCTACAAGTGGTATCAGAGCTAGAACAGCTTGATTTGATAGTATCAAGACAAGAACTCTTCTATTTCTACTCCATTCTTCACTTTTTCTTAACTTTTGAACAAAAAATAAAGAATTCATGGTCAAAATCTTTTGAATTTTGAATATATCATGTAAAACACAACAAAAATAAACCCTTGAAAGATTGGAGACCAAATTCAACCGAATTCATGTCGAAATTTTGAAAAAACCATGTTTTTGAAAACCTCTAAAATCGAACTTGTTACATATGTTCAGTCGAACTTCGCATAAAATATCACTTTTCAAGTGATTTTTAAGCAAGTTCGCCTGAACTTGGGTATTTTTGAAGGAATTCTAGATAAGTTCGCTCGAACATACATATTTTTCATTGATTTTACACCAAGTTCGACCGAACTTGAGTAAAATCAAGGAAATTCTTAAGTAAGTTCGCCCGAACTTACTTGTGATTCATCAAAATCTTTTAACAAGTTCGCTCGAAGTTCTGTAATTGAATTTTGTCATAAGTTCGCTTGAAAAGAAATTTTTCAAAGTAGATCTAACTAGTTCGACCGAACTTGTTAGAAAATCAGAGAATTCTTCATTTGTCACTACAAGTTCGACCGAACTTGTAGTAGGACTAATCATTTTCAAAGTTTTTGAAAGTTTTTCAGCGTACACATTTCGTGATTCACAATGGAAGATCAATTAAGAGCTTATATGTCCGGAGCTAGTTCGTCCAATGCCAACGTGATTAATCAAGTCAATCTTGATAACGAAATGGGAACGACCGTCAAACCGCCCAAGCTAACGAGCATGGACGAGTACGAAGCATGGAAAGAGAAATTTACCTACTGGGTTCAAGCCATGCACTTCGCTGGCTGGGTGTCAATTGAAAGAGGCTATACTGTTCCGGTAGATGAACATCAACAAGTCCTTGAAAAGTACAACTACTCGACAGTTCAGAAAGATGAATATATCGCCGAGAAAAAGATGATCAGTTTCATTCAACAGTTAGTCAAAGAAGATATTTTGATTCTGTTACCAGAGTATACTACAACAAGAGAGCTTTGGTTGTCGTTACAGAAGAAATATCAAGGCAGTGCTGAAATGATAAAAAGCAAGAAAGCTCTCATTCTGAAAGAGTTCGATATCTTCAGCATGCTAAAGAATGAGACCATTAAGCAAATGATTGAGCGTTTCTGTCATCTCAAGGTGCAAATACGAAGACACGGTCTTGAGAAGACGAAACAAGAATACATCGACAAACTTGCTGACGCACTACCAGAGGGTGAATGGTCAACTTATTTGATGGTTTTGAAGAATAGTGATAAGTGGGAATTCTTCAAGTTGTCAACCTTTATCGATAAACTCGAAGGCCATGAAATGGAGCTTCTGAAGATAGCGAAGTCAAAGAACGCTAATGTTGTTCAAGACATCGGTTTGTACTACAAAACCGGAATGCAAGATAACATTTCGAGTCCAAAAATTGGAACTTCTTTTAGTGCAAACATGAATGCTTCTCCACAGAATCAGAACCATTCACAGCCTCAGTATGACCAAAGTCCACAAAGTTCTTACTCGAGCACTGGTTCAGATTCAACATTTCAAAGTCAAGCAAATCAGAACCAACAGCAAAGTTCTGATCCGAATGTTTACAAATGCAATATCGCAGTAAATTTGAACAATGTTGTTACAGAACAAGTTGCAAAACAACATATGTCACTTCTGGCTACCGTCTTAGAGTCTTATGAATGTCTTGTTGCCGGTAAAATCGGAAATCCCGAGATGACCGCAGAAGATTATGACCAGGTAGATGAAGAAGAGCTCGAACTAATGGACATCAAATGGTCATTAGCTTCGATCATCAGGAGAGTGACAAAGTTTGTTGCACTCACAGGCCGTGACATAGGAAACTCCAACAACAAATTGGGTTTTGACAAATCCAAAGTCACATGCTTTAAAGGCCGACAGAAGGGACATTTTAAAAGAGAGTGTAAGAACACCGAGGCAACCGGAAATCAAAGTCCTTTCGGAGGAGGGAATGAATATTACAAGAGGGCACTTCAATATAAACCGTTCCCGAAGAAAACTCAAGTTGAGATCCAAGAAAAGTCAAACAGTAGTACCACGGAGAAAGCCATGGTTGCATCCACAGAAGATGACAGTTTTGATTGGAATTCATATATCGGCAAAAAGACCGGAGTTGCTTTGATGGCAGAGATAGTTGAAGATACTTCTGCAGAGGAATCAGTGGTAGCAGCTGAAGCAGCAACTATTGAACAAGTTCTTATCGAACAATACTTGCATCAACAACAAGAAGAAGAAGAAGAATATATCCATATGCAGAGACAAGGACTTTTATCTTCTAATTCTTGTGATAGTTTTGCAGGTCACTTTGATGGAAGCATGAAAGAACAGGTGGTTGAGGAGAAAAAGATTGATGTAGAGATCATCAATGTTACCATTGAAGTTAATGCCGAAAACCTCAAGGACATGGCAGATAAAGCTTTGATGGAGAATCTAACCAAGTTAGGTCCAGAGGTAAAGGTTGTTGAGAAAGAAGTTGTCAAAGTACAAGTTGTAGAGGTTGAGAAACCTTGTACAAAATGTACTGAACCTTGTGTCGAATGTGCCGAAAATCAAAGATCATCACTGAAAACAATGTGCATAACAATTTGTTAAAATATGATTATCGCACAATGAAA
The DNA here is from genome assembly GCA_947069175.1 of Scalesia atractyloides. Lineage (NCBI taxonomy): Eukaryota > Viridiplantae > Streptophyta > Magnoliopsida > Asterales > Asteraceae > Scalesia > Scalesia atractyloides. The sequence goes on along the minus strand of CAMTDV010000015.1, from coordinate 46,519,784 downwards.
GAAGCGCATGACAAAATGAAAAATGATTATGGCAGACTCGACAGAAATAACATCGAACAACATGATAATATAAGAATGTTGAGTGGTATAGTAATGGATAAACAAAGAGCAATTAACACCTATATTAACACCATTGCTGAAATCAAACAACAACTTCAAGACATGACAATCGAAACTGAAAGAGTTCGACAATTGTTAAGAAGTTATACCACCAACGCGTATGTTATTGATCACATTCTTCCGACAATCTCAACAAAAGAAAAACCTAAAAAGAAAGCGGGCAAAGAATATAGCAATGTTCCTCCACCCTTTTGCGAGAAATATTGTGTTAAATCTGCAGACGGGATGGACATGGCACTCAATGTTGAATTACTTTATGAAAAGAAAGACGAGTTGCCAGAGAACATTGATATAGTCTATGCTAAATCTGATGATGATAACAACGTTGTGGTTAACAAAGTGGTTGAAAATGTTCTAAGTGATTCTGATGAAGGCAGCTTCAAAAGCGCCGACTCGAGTTCAAAGAATTCCGATTCACAGTCTGAAAATGATGATAAGTCATCAGAGGAGGTCTAAGTGACGATCCTAATATTGTAATGTACAAAATTAAGGATTCGGATAGACTATACTTTGATGATAGCTTCCCGATTCAGAATGTGAAGGAAGAATTACTTGACAAATTCTTTAAACTCGTGGAAGTCACATAAGAGGAATTGGTAATCAATGAACAAAAATTCTATTCCAAACCTAAAAGAAACAATTACTGAAGAAACGGTGGTGATCATCCGGAAAACCGGAGAGCGGGGTTTGGTTTTGAAGAAGAAACTGATGAATTTGTAAAGAAACTGTCACCATTTCATGAATATAAAAACAAAAGCATGAATTTTGTATATGGGACGAGTACAGTTCATGAGGAGAATTTGATTGGTAAACAGTCAAATGATGAATTCAAAAAGGAGAAAGAAATTCGAGATAAAGCCAAGGTTACAAGTGGTGTCAAAACTTCAAGTAGGGTAAAACCACCTATTAAAGGACATCCACTTGATAATCGGATATGTTTCAAGTGCAATGAAATTGGTCATATGGCATGACAATGTCCGAAATCAAAACCGGCTTATCTTCAAAGAAAAGAAGATTCAAATGTTGTTAAACCAAAGCAACCAGTGTTTGCGAAACCTGTAAAGATTTTGAAACAAAATGAATCAAAACCAGAAGTTAAACCAAAGTCTGAGAAGACTTTTGAAAATTCCATTTTCGAGAAAGGTGAAACTTCTAGGTCTAATGAAAAGAAAGGTTTACATCAAAAAGGCTAATATCAAATATCAAACCTGGATTGCCAAGAAAAGGTCAACAACATCTGGTGTTGTTAAGTCTGAGCTAGTAAAGACTGACAACACAAAAGAATCAAAGTCTGAAATCACTAAGTCTGAGCAGGTGAAGACTAGTGAGAATGTGAAAGAAGTTAAAACAGAAATCAAGAACGACAATGTCAAATCTGTAAAAGAGAAGAAAAAAGTGAAATTTTCAAACATTAACATTGTTGAAACAGATGATGAATTTGATTTTGATGACGTTGATGAGTTTCAATATGATTTTGATGATGGTTATCCAGTAAAACCCAAGACCAAGAAGGCTTGGGTGGAGCTTTTCACTTAATTTCTGAATTTTGCAGGGGCTCCAAAGATCCGTACTCTCAAAGTGGATTTTGGATATTGGAGCGTCCAGGCATATGACGGGAATGAAGGCATTGTTATTCGACATTAAAGCTATCAATGGTGGATATGTTGGATTTGCAGGAAATCAAGGTGGAAGGATAGTCGCCGAGGGGAAACTCTCCAAGGGCATAGTTTCATTTGATCGCGTGAACTATATTGCAGAACTTGAGAACAATCTTCTAAGTATATCGTAGATTTGTGACAAGAAATTTACAGTCCATTTCAATGACAAGGAGTGTATTATCTTGAAGTCGGGATTCAAAATACCAGATGAGTGGATTCTGATGCGAGCCCCGCAAGAGAATGATTTATATGTTCTTGATATGGGTGTTGCTACCACTTCATCAAATTCAGCACAATGTTTTGTATCAAAGGCTACTGAAAAAGATTCTATTCTTTGGCATCGTAAGATGGGGCATATTCATTTGCGAAAAATGAATTTCTTGGTTCATAATGATCTTGTAGAAGGCGTAAATCTTCGAAGTTTTCAGATGTCTGATCATTGCTTGGAATGCAAAAAGGGAAAGCAGATCAAGAAATCTCATCCAAAGAAAATTCTAAACTCAATCAAGTTGCCATTAGAACGTCTCCACATGGACTTATTTGGTCTTGTAAATGTTCGAAGCATCTCAGGAGACTTATATTGCTTGGTTGTGACAGATGACTATTCGAGATTCGTGGGTATTCTTTCAAGAATCAAAAGACGAAACGTTCGAGAACTTGGTTATTCTATTCAAGAAACTCGAGAATTATCATCTGCCGGTCAGACGCATTAGAAGTGACAACGGCACGGAGTTTAAGAATAACAAAATGAAGGAATTCTACAACGCAAAAGGGATTCTGCACGAGTTTAGTGCTCCCTATACTCCACACCAAAACGGAGTAGCTGAACAGAAAAATATAACTTTGATTGAAACTGCGAGAACCATGCTTGCAGATTCTAAACTTCCTATCAGCTTCTAGAGTGAAGCGGTTGCTGCGGCTTGCTACATGCTAAACAGGGTTCTCACTGTCAAACCAACAAAGAAAACATGTTTTGAGATGATAAACCGACAGAAGCCAAATTTGAAGTTCTTAGAACTATTCGGTGCACCATGTACCGTAATAGACCAAGATGGCAAATTCGGAGCTAAATCTCTTGAAGGTTTCTTTGTCGGATATGCGAGTCCGTTGAGAAGAGTATATGTTCCTTCAGTGCGAAAGGTTATTGAAGCACAGCACGTGGATTGTTTCAATTACACGGATCCTATTCAAAGGAAAGGTGACGCGTGGCTGTTTAACTATCAAGACCTTTAGAAGTCATTTGACTTGCCCGAAGAACGAACTGACGAAGAAGTTGCAGCGTTATATTATCTTCATCAGTCAGCAAATCAAGAACAAATTGTTCGACCAATTGTGGTTAATCAACCCACGTTGGATCCATCTTCTTCTGGCGCAAGTTCAAACAATAATGGTGTTCCGACTGAAAATGTTTCTGAAACATTATCAACACCTACTACTCCTCCAACGAATGCCTCTACTGAACCAGTGAATACAACAATGGAGCCCAGTATGCCTCAGAATCAAAATTCTGATTCAGATGAAGCACCAACATTTGATTCTGATGGGGAATCTCTTCTTCAAATGAAGAAGTGGAGCAGATAACAAGTCTTCTTAATCAATCTTCAGTCCTGAACAATAGAAATGAAGCTTCATCAAGCTCTCCAAACATTGAATTGGTTGTTGATCTCAACATCACGAATCAGCAAAACTCAGTAGATGTTCCAAGTGAAGAATCGCCGCGATCATATTCCTATCATCCGTCAACAAATATTATCAGAGAACTTCAAACTGGTGTTAGAACTCGAGGGCAAATTAATCAAGCACTCAGTTGTTTCTACACACGCGTTGCTACAACCCAGAACTATTGTTTCTATTCAGGTTTCATCTCTCAGATTGAGCCTAAGACAGTTAATGAAGCATTAGCCGATGAAAACTGGGTAAAGCAATGCAAGAAGAATTATTGCAGTTTGAGAAGTTGGGTGTGTGGAAGCTTGAAGACCTACCAGAAAATCAGAAAGCAATTGATACAAAATGGGTCTTTAAGTGTAAACGTGATGATAGAGGTTTTCGTAACAAAGCTAGGCTTGTTGTCAAGGGATTTCATCAGCAGGAAGGGATAGACTACACGCAAGTATATGCACCAGTGGCTCGATTGGAATCTATTCGAATTTTTCTAGCTTTCGCATCATGGAAAGGATTTAAGGTCTATCAATTGGATGTCAAATTGGCTTTTCTGTACGACAAATTACGTGAAAAGGTGTACGTTGGACAACCACCAGGGTTTGTCGATCCACTTAACAAGAAGAAAGCGTACCTACTGGATAAAGTTCTTTATGGACTATACCAAGCCCTAAGAGCTTGGTACGAGACGTTATCGCAACATCTTGTCGGAAACGGCTTTATCAGAGGAACTGTGGATAGTACTCTTTTCACCAGAGAAGTTGATGGCCATCTAATTATAGTTCAAATCTACGTTGACGACATCATCTTTGGATCTACAATTGATAGTCTCTGCAAGGAGTTTGAGGGAATCATCAAAAAGAAATTTGAAATGTCCTCGATGGGCGAAATGAAGTTCTTTCTTGGTTTGCAAGTAGATCAGCTTCCGGATTGTATTTTCATTCATCAGACTAAGTATGTTCACGACATCTTGAAGAAGTTTGGAATGGAAAACTTGAAGCCTCTATCTACGCCTCCTGCTCTAAATCATGGCATTTGTGTTGACGAGACTGGAGCCAAAGTTGACGAGACGTTATACAGATCGATGATTGGATTGCTGATGTATCTGACGGCATCGCGCCCATATATTATGTATCCAACCTGCCTATGCGCTAGATATCAGTCTAGCCCAGGATCTTACACATGCAGATCGTGAAGCGTATCTTCAGATATCTGAAAGGATGCCCAAGCACCAGCTTGTGGTACCCGAAGAACGACAATTTCGACCTCACAGGCTATGCTGATTCCGATTTTGGTGTAGATAAGGTGAACTCAAAATCAACTACAGCGGGATGCTGGTTCTTGGGAACAAGAATCGTAACCTGGCAGTGTAAGAAATAGACTACGGTCGCTCTCTCTACCTGTGAAGCTGAGTATATCTCGGCCTCCAGCTGTTGTTCACAGATTCTGTGGATTCAACAGCAGATGAGAGACTATGGTCTGTAATTTCTAGACACTCCGCTGTATGTTGATAACAAGGCAGCCATCGATATAACTAAAAATCCGGTTCATCACTCACACACAAAACACATTGAAATTCGTTATCATTTCATTCGTGATTGCTACGAAAAGAAATTGGTGCGAATAGAAAAAATCCACACCGACGAACAAATGGCTGATTTTTATACCAAACCATTTTCTTTGTCACGGTTTAAATACTTGCTGAGAATTAACGGTATGAAAAATTTGCTGACAGGTGCGGATGCTGAGGTTGAATCCAAGAAGATGTTTTTGATTTTAGGGGGAGAAATGTTAGGGAAAATACAAAAACATTCGAAAAATTTTAAAATCCAAAAAAAAACATTAAAAAATTCAAAATATTCAAAAACATTGAAAAAGACAAAAAGAATTCAGTGTCATAAAAGGAAATGATAGTACATCAGTGGACTATCACAGTATGCTAAAGAAATGTAAAGTTTAAAAGTGATAAATGAGTCTTACTGTGGATGTGTCGATATGCTTAACACGTTCAGTAAACTGTTTTCGAGATATAAACTAAATTTTGCAACTGCCTAATCTTGTGGATTAACACATCTTGGATATATGGCCTTAGTACTCCGAAATTTTGTTTGAAAGATTGCCTGATTCTGAGATACGAGGTCTTTATAGATAGTTGATATCTGGGGTATTATACAAGTTCTTTTGATTTTGCAGAAGCAATGGCCTAGAACTTCTATAATACTTTCACTATAAACCTTCAAACTGCATGCAATATTGAAAAGATTCGAAAGATCTAATCATTTACAATGCTAAAAAGATTCCTTAAGTGGAACACATCTTTAAAGACGAGCCTTCATCTCTTTGTCTGTACGGTAGTACTAACCTGAGCTCTCAAGGTCTTGCACAACCCAAATACAGAATCTGGATACGGGAGTATATTCAAGAAGTAGGAACCACAGATAAGTCAAGTTTCATGAATTCTATCTTAACATATCTTGAAACAGTTGAAAAATGTGGTAAAGCTTAAGTGGACAAACATATCGACAATCTAGGTAAACGAGTTTTAAAAGTTAAAGTCTGTTAAAGGTCAACGGTACTGGTGATATGTCTCAATCAACTGATATGATCCTTAGACACGAATTCACAAAAATATTTTGTAAATATGTTCGTACATAGTTTACATTGCTTATTACATTGTATTTCAGCTTTACAGATTAAAATCAAAAAGATTTTTGGAGAGTTTTAGCATAAACTTACAAAAATACAAAAGGATTTTACTTCTACATTGTTTTCAGCAAACCAATGTTGGAGAACGGATCTTCGAAGTCTGGTAAGATGCTAGAACTGGTGGGAATCTCTTTGACAACGGGCTGGGAGCTAATCTGTTAATTTGAAAAATCAAAATGATAAAAAGTTCATTTATTTGAAACTTTGATTTTGAAAATATCAACAGTTTGTTTGTAACGGGTCAAACCGGGGTCATTAACTTGGACTAGGCAGACAAATCGGTGAATAAAGGTCATTAGCTTGGACTTGGTCAACTGAGTGGATTTTTCATAACTGGTAAAAAGCTGGAAAGTTCAAGGTTAAAAATGAAAATTTTGAAAAAGTTTAAAATTTGTTGGTTTGGGAAGTTTGGCCGAACTTGCTAAATAATTCAATGTTTATCAATCAGCAAGTTCGACCGAACTTGCAGATGGCTGGTTATTGGTTTAAATAATAAGTTCGCTCGAACTTACTCTGGGCCTTCATGTTGGGCTTAGCAAGTTCGCCCGAACTTGACTTGGTATAAATACCAATCAAGTTCGGCCGAACTCGTTTACTTGTTTTCATAAATTCTTGAGCGAACTTGAGCTTAAGAGCATTTGAGCGAAATTGACAATTTGACGTCGTTATACTGCCTAAATTCAGTTGTTTTTGGTGATTTACACATCATCTACAATGGCCGAGTTATAATTTTGGACAATAAACCATGTTTGAATCAAAAACATTTAAAACAAGATTTGAATCTTTAAAAACTGTTAGTTCTAGGTGGTTTTTTGACAAAATTGAACATAGATTCTTAATTCATACATAAAATCGACCGTATAACTTGTTTTGATTGGTTTAAATTGTCTGTTTGATATGTTGAACAAAGTTAGGTTTTGGAGAAGACGACAAGTTCGGCCGAAATTGTTGTCAAGTTCGACCGAACTTGTATCAAAATCTTGTGAAAACAACTGGTTAAAGGTGCATCTTCGGCCGAACATGTTTAATATTCTGATTTGTTATTATGTGTGTAAGTTCGCCCAAACTTATAGATAGAACATGTAAAACACATGTTCGGGCGAACTTGTTAAAAACAGTTTGATTAACACTAATTCAAGTTCGCCCGAACTTGAATAAAAGTGTTAGAAATTTTATGAACTTTTCTCGAAAAACGTGCTAATTATTTTGTGTCATTTTTCCGGCACAGATTCCAGCACGTGTTATCTCAGTAGAGTTTTCCAAAACTCACAATACATGCATTACGCTTGACAAGTCTATTTGTCCATCGCTGAAAGAATATGATAGTATCTTGAAGTTTCTCGAAGATAGTCTCATTCGTCGAGCGATTACGGAGCGCACAGTATCTTATCGATCTCATATTGTTCACTTCTGGATGAACGCGAGTCTTAGCGATGAGGAGAAGACGATCTCTTCTACAGTGCAATTCGGTGATGAACTCAAGCCGATCACAGTAACTGAAGATGATATCCGAAGGATTCTGGAGCTCAAAGATAGTAAGGATGATCTGATACGTTTAGACGAGAAAATGGTTCGCGGATGCTTTTTCTGCATGGGCTATAATGGAAGTGTAAACAAGCCGACGCTGAAGAAAGGGGAAGTGCCTAACCCCTACAAGCTTCTGATTCATGTGTTAATTCATACATTTAGCCATCGCAAAGCCGGTTTGGATGATGTACATGATTATTTGGCTAGCATGGCAACGACGCTTATTTTGAAAAAGCCGTTCAACGTTTTGAAGTTGGTTTTTACTCACATGTCGAAGAACATGGAAGATTCAAGATTGTGTCTTTATCCGAGGTTTATACATATGTTAATTGACGAGAAATATCCTAACATTGCACGAGATCCAAATGATGTGCTTTATCTAGTTCAGATGAAACTACAGTGAAGAAGCTTATCAAGTTCCTGAAACAAGCTTCAGCTCCTATTGCCAAGCCGGTATTCGAAGCCATTAAAGAATCTAACTAGATTTCACCGCCAGACAACAAACGGAGAAAGATGGTAGCGACGATGAGAAAGAACTTAAAGCTGAGAAGGAGTGGTTTAAAGAATTCAAACCAAAGGCAAGGAGCGAATGGTTCTTAAAGGCAGAAGCTGATAAGCCTAAAAAGAAACATGGTGCAAAGAAAGTTGAAACTATTCTTGTCGGTGAAGAAGAATCTGAAAATGTTGAAGCAGTTGCTGGATCGAGCGCTGCAGTTGTAATTGAAAGTCAAGAAACTGTAAAGTCAACTCAAGATGAGGTGATATCTGCTACTTCTGAAAATGAAGAATCTGATGAAGAAGTTCCTGCCAAAGAGCCAGAAAAGACTGAGGCAGAGATTAGAGCAGAAAAGGAAAGAAAATTGGATGCGGATTTTGATCCTAATACTGAAAAGGAATCTGATGAGGAGAGACCAAAGAATAAGTCTAAACGAATAATGTCTCCAGCAATCGAAATATCTAAGAAGACTACAGGGTCACCTCATACCAAAGGGAAACGAAAAGCAAAGAAAGCTCAGAAAGATGTGAGTAAGAGATACAAGAGTAAGGTGATAGGCACAAAACCCACACAAGAACCTTCTGTTGCTCAGGAGAAAGGAGCCACATAAGAACCTCCTCCACAAGAACCTCCTGTTATTGTTCATGCTGAAGCTGAAAGGCCAGGAGTTACACAAGAACCTCCTGTGTCTGGATTTGTTGAAGTTCCTATTGCTGAATCTCCTACTGCTCCAAAGACTTCCGTTCCTGAAAGTTCTACACCTAAGAAGTCAACACCGAAAACTGCAACACCTAAAGATTCAACGCCAAAGACACCAAGGGAAATCTGTTTGGTGATATGCCACATGGTCCAATCAGTCTCGAAGACTTGGATGCATTTTTCCCAGGATCTAATGTTGAGATGCTAGAGAAACGGGTAAAGGTGTTAGGGGAAAAAGTGACACAAAATGAAGTCGAAAAAGCTAAGCTTATTCAGAAGATAAATCAAAGTGCAGTTGAGAAAGAAATGTTAGACGACAAGGTGAAGGTGTTAGAAAATGAACGTGAGTATTTCAAAGCACTAATTGAGAGTTTGCAAGACGCAAATGAGAAGTTGCAAACTGAAATAGCTGATCTAAAGACTATTCAAGCAATGAATGATCGAAGATTCAACAGATTGCAGAAAGTGTTAGCAAACAATCTGAATATTGATTTCATTGCTGAATATGATCGTCTGGATCGTCAAGAAGAAAAAGAACATGCTGAGAAAGAGTTAGCTAAAAGTGGTAAAGGGAAGCAGGTTGAGGGTGAAGCCCCTAAATCTTCTGCTGAGAAATCTTCTGATGTTCCTGAGAAACCACCTGATGTTCCTGAGAAACCAACTGAAGATGTTTCGAAAGCTTCTGAGTTTGATATCCAAAAGGTTGATGAATCTGTCAAGCCTTCTGATCCTATTATTGTTTCTGAAGAAAAAGGCAATGAAGAAGCTGAAAAAGATAAGAATGAAGATGAAGAGGAAGAAGGTTATGAGGATTGGAACGTTGGAGAAGATGACGATGATTTTGATCAAGGTGGTGATGATTTTGATCAGGGAGGTACAGGTTTTGGAGATCAATGAAGCTAAATAATCTGATGAGTTTGATTTTCTGATCTTATGAACGATGAATCGAATAGGATAGAAGATAAAAGCCAGGGGAGTCAGGGCAGAAAGGGCCAACTGATGAAGATATTAATTCGTTAGATATTGATCGTTCTGCGAAGCCTGTGACTGCAGTACCTACGAAGCCTTTGATACTAATGTTGGAACATAATGTGGAAGAAGGTGAGTTTGTACATAATTACTCAAAAGAAGATCTGGAGAAACTAGTTGAAGCTGAGAACTTAGAGTTTGATTTTGAGGAAATTATGAATGTTAGCACATTTGAACCGAAAGAGTATTAGTATGAGAGAAGGTTTGAAGCTGATGAGTACAATCGTGTGATAGTTGAAGATTGGTCCTCAAATGATGAATCATATCAGAAAGCTAAGTACGTTGGTCAGGATTCAGAAAGTTTTCCTACATTTGAAGAGATGTACAAACAGCTTGATGAAGATATGATTAAAGATAAGATTGCTGAAGCGTTACGAGAAGGAAATATTCCTAAACCGATGACCAAAGAAGAGATAGCTGAAGCAAAAAAGTCCTGGTTCAAGGAGATACCGCGTGAACGTAAGTTTCGACGTCCACTAGCATTCTTCACCAGAAATAAAGATGTTCCTTTGGGTAATATACTGAGTTGGGGATGGTTTAAAGAGCTCAACGTATGTTTAAAGAGCTCAACGTATATGCAATCAAAAGAGAATTTGGAGTGCAATACTTCAAATATCTTGCTGATTCAAGACATTGCCGTATTAGGATATGGAAGAGTTAGTTCCAGCTGTGAATGTTACTTATCATATGAAGACAGTTGATCAGTTGTTGTGGAAGATGATTAAATACGAAGCTGTTAAAGGTTGGAATCACTGGAAGCCATTTATTCCAAGACGAAGAGTAAAGATCAATCAGGTTACAGGGGAAAAGGACATAACGTTAATTATGAAACCTCCTAGAGCCATGAGGAATATGCCACTTAAGCCGATCGAACAGAACTTCTATCCTTTATTCAAGTGGTGGCAGATAGATCCAGCTACTTGCGAAGCGGTGATTGTGTTAAAATTTGAAGATCATCTTGATATTGCTAAGGAACGAGTTGAAGTGATGGGTCATCAGGGTATGAGAGGTTTGTGGAGGACGATAAGGATTCTAGATACTATGTGGTTGGTTAACTGCTCGAGAGAAGATATAAAATGCCTTTTCTATAGCAAGATTGTTTTTGAAGAAAGAGAAAAGGTACAGGCGATGCAGTATCAGAAAGTTGTTAACATTTGCTATGCACGCGAAGTAAATTCTGGTAAAATGTGGAGTGGAGGGATCTGGAGAGAGTTGAATTTCTTAAAGAAGAAACCAGAAATGAGGCGATCAAAGAAAGAATGGAAAAAGCGGTAAGGCAAAGTTCGCTCAGAATGGCTAACTATAAAAGACCACCGCCAGCTGATCAGACACCTGATCCGAAACAAGAACGACGAAGGAAGCCGTACAAGAACTTCTTCGGTCGTGTGCGTTAACGTTTATATGAAGACAGAGTTTTGAAGACTGATAAAAGACGAAGACGATATCCAAGGGGGAGTCTGTTGGTGCATAATGTCTATGTCTTAGTCTATTATCGAGTCTATATTGTATAGAGCTGGATAGGCTAGGTAGTGAAGTATTTATAATATGTCTTAGCCAAGTTCGCCTATGGTTCACATGTTCAGACATGTTCGGCCGAACTTGCATAGGCAAGTTCGGGCGAACATGCATCACTAGGGCCGAACTTGTGAGCCTATAAATACCTAGCTCTAGATTCTCATTTGTAACTTTGATATTTCAGAGGCGAAGCTCTGTCAGTTTGTAACCAGAACGTTTGATCTATAAAACTGACGTTTAACTGATTAATTCTTGTCTATTGGTAAACAGGACGTAATATTGCCGCTATTATGGACGTTAGATATCAAATTTAGGTTCCTAAGCATCGAGGATCGGTCCTACATAAAGACGAGCCTTCATCTCTTTGACTGTACGTAGTACTAACCTGAGCTCTCAAGGCCTCGCATAATCCAAATACAGATATCAATTACACTATACTCACCTGTAAGATGAAATCTAGGGAATCTGGATTCGGGAGTATATTCAAGAGGTGGGAACCATAGTTAAGTCAAGTTTCATAATTCTTACCTAAAATATCTTGGAACAATTGAGAAACGTGATGAAGTTTAAGAGGACAAACATATCAACAATCTAGGTAAACGAGTTTAAAAATTAAAGTCATCAAAAAGGTCAACGGTACTAGTGATATGTCTCAAACAAACTGATATGATCCTTAGACACGAATTCACAAAAATATGTCTGTAAATATGTTTGTAAATAGTTTACTTTACTTGTTAAAAGTTCTGTAAATACTTTACTTGCTTTTCACAGATAAAAATTAAAAAGATTTTCAGTGTGTTTTAACATAAACTTTCCAAAATTCAAAAAGATTTTGTTTCTACATTAGTTTTCAATGAGCCAATGTTGGAGAACGGATCTTCGAAGTCTGGTAAGAAAATATGATAAATGTTTAAAAGTTCATTAATTTAAAACTTTAAAATCAGATAGTTCATAACGGTTTGTCAAACTAAGGTCATTAATTTGCACTTGGTTGATAGATTTAGTTAATCAAGGTCATTAATTTGGACTTGACCAACTAAGTGGATTTTTACAAATCAAATGATAAAAATGTGAAAGTTGAAGGTTTTAAACGTAAAATGTATTCAAGGTCATTAAATTGAACTTGAAACAATTAAAAAGTTTTTGAAAGGTTGGAAGTGAAGATTATAGTTTGAAATGTTGATTGTACAAATTTTCAAAACAGTGAATCTGAAATGTTTATTTGAATGTCAAAATTTATTTAGACAGGTAGTAACGTTTGAGGGAAGCTGGATAAAACATTGTCAAAAGATTTCAGAAAGCTCAAAGCTAGGGGGAGTTTGAAGTCTAAAGATCAGAGCAAAAAGGGAGGCTGAGACTAAAGCTTAAAGCTAGGGGGAACATGTTGATTAAAAGTTTTATCAAAGAAAAAGCTCAAGAAAGAGAAAGAGGATATAAAGATCAAGATGTTGAAGTTTTATACAAGAATTAAAAGATCAGAAGACACAGAAGATTGTAAATGTCAAGATGACTGCGACAACGTCCAAGGGGGAGTCTGTTGGTGCATATGTTTGTTGCCTACGTCATTATATATCAAGTCTGAGTGAATAGGGCTTAATCTGTTAGAATCTAGGCATATTTAAGTATGTATATAGGCAAGTTCGCTCGAAGATGTGCTTGAGAAGTCAAGTTCGGCCGAACTTGACTAAGTCAAATTCGCCCGAACTTCAGTCTTCATTAGCGAACTTGTAACAGTATAAATAGGTGCCTTGGGATTTCATTTGTAAGAGGAGAGATTTTGGTACAGAGACGGCGAAGCTCTGTCAGATCCGGTTCTCGAATGTATTGAACTTTAGATCAATGAAAACAACATTTAAATGAGTAATTCTTGTTATTTGGTTAACTTGTCATTAGTTTCCGCCTAATCGAACAATAGATAACAAATTTAGGTTCCCGTGCTAATCGTGGACGTTCCAACATTATATATAAAACTCATATTACTAAGGAACCATGTAGTATAACCTTAGGAGGTTACACTATACTAAAACATGGTTCTAATATGACTTAAAGTCAGTACCCTAACTAGCGAAATCGAGTCAGAACTGAAAGTCAAAGCAGAAGTCAAACTTCGCAACTTCCGGTTCCAAACCGACCCTAGACCTAGACTTCTGCCCCAGCAAGGGCCTTACGGATCGTAAGGCAAAACCCATACGGTCCGTAAGGGGTCCCCAGATCTGTAGATATGTGGCAGTAGCTTATTAATTCTCTTGATGATTAAGCATTCGAAATTGCCACCCTTTCTCTGCAATTGGCAAGTGTTAGGATACTAATCCAACCTCCTTGATGACTCATGGACACTTGTATTAGGACACGCTTGATTTCTCGGACTTTTAAGCTTGTTCGATCTTTGATTCAAGGTTACTTAGCTATCCCAAGTGAGTACATAATCCCCTCTTTTATGTTTTATAAATGTTTTGGGGTAAAACATATTGTGCCTATGACTACTTTCGTGTTTTTCATGACATTATACATGCTCTGATTACATAGTACATGATTTCATTGCATTTTGCTTCATATGTTGACTTAGCATATTTGGCACATTGATTTAAAAGGATATTCTTGCCATGTATGTTGACTGAGCATACTAGTACATGATTTTCAAATACTTTCTACTTCGTATGTTGACTTAGCATACCTAGTACACGATTTCAAGACATTTTGCTTGGTATATTGACTTAATATTCCAAGTACATGGTTTCTAAACATTTCCATAACATGCTTACATTGTTCAAGACATATTGGTGCATTGAATATACAATGATACATTCATTAACATTGATGCCGACCGGTAGTATGTAATGGTACCATAGGTTTGACACCCCATTCCCGCTTTCTAGACATTTGAAAGTATCCATTGGGGAGTGACAGAATCCGGTGAACATTAATAGACTTTTGTTTTTATAAGGGTTTATTCAATAGTCAACAAGGCTTGAATGTATCCGCCAACAATCCGAATATATATGTTTTTACAATAAAAGGAATGGATTATAAGACATAACTTTTGAAACAAAACCTTTGTTTATTCAAAGATATTGTTTTATACAAGGACGACTGGTTTATAGCAAGGACAATTAGACGATTTGGTTTTACCATAAATCGAATCCCTCATCTCCATTTTCTGCATTAATAACGGAAGTATCTATTAGGAGATGAGCATCACAGGTGTAACAGCCCATTCCCACTTCCTACATTATCTAAGGAAGTATCACTAGGGAATGATAAAGTTATGCCTTACGTGGAGATCCTTGATGGGATATTCTATGTAAATAGATGAAACCCTAGATTCCGCACAAAACGATTGTTTGACACAACTTATGCAAACGGAAAATAAATTTGGGGACGAAATTTCCTAAAGTAGGTGAGACTGTAACAACTATGCCTTCAGTCGTCGTTATCAAATCCCAAACAATTTCATAAGCAATAAAACCTTGTGTTTTATTCGTTGGATTGTGAAATTATCTATAACAACACAATATCAATCCCTGTTTAAAGTCGAGATTTTAAACAATTTCTGGAAATTTACACGTAAACTGTTACATAAACGTAATCAGTTAAACGCGACGTATATTATAGAATAGTGACATAAGCTAAACATACCCTAAATATCCTTTACATAACTTAGAAATATGTTTTGAAGGGTTTGGTATGTCAAAAACAAGCCTCTTCGATCACAAGGACTAATTACGATAAACTACGAAAGTCTACCGATTCTCGTAGCAACGCACACTCCATAACAAGTTCATAAGCTAAACATACCTTAAATACCATTAACATAGCTTAGAAATAAGTTTCGAAGGCTTCTGTATGGCAAAAACATGTTTATTCAACTCAGGGGCTATTTTGCAAATTCTGCGAAACTATGTCGTCACGCGTATTTCCTAATCCGAAACATGTACGCACATCCAAAAGTTTTTGTAATCATTAAAATCTTGTATTTTGATGATTGGAATGCAAAAATATCATTCGTTACGCATTTACGGTCATGCACGCGATCGTTACGATTTTCGTCGTAATTAACCAAAAACCACAACCGTACGACCAAACGAACCGACACCCGGAACATTTTTTAATATATTTCAAGTTCCCTATGCTTTATCGTCCTACTGGAGCTTTAAAATGAGGTTAACGGGTGTTAGAAGTGCCAAAACGTCAAGAAGTGTGTGTAGGGGCCTGTTCTGCCAATTTTGAAACTTCTGCCCCTGCAAGGGCCTAACGGACCGTAAGGCAAAACCGATATGGCCCGTTAGGGGTCCCCAGATCTGCAGATATGTGGCAGTATCTGGTTAATTCTCTTAATGATTAAGCATTCGAAATTGCCACCCTTTCTCTGCAATTGGCAAGTGTTAGGATACTAATCCAACCTCCTTGATGACTCATGGACACTTGTATTAATCTTATAGCTCCAATTCAACTATAAATAGCAAGTTAATTCAAGCATTTGGAACTTTACTCGATCCTTTCTTTCTTTCATCTGGAGTTGCAACCATTTGGTGATCATCTTCTGAGTTCTAGGCTCTCCTGGAGTGTTAGTAAGTGTCTCATCCATGTCTTTTTCAATTCTTTTAGCATACTTGAGCTAAAAATCAAACAGTTTGACTTTCTATTTGACTTTCAATTCTGACCATGAATTGGTCAAAACAAAGTTCAATCAAACTTTGCAACGTGATCGTGATCATGATGGTTATGGTCTTTAGTGATTATGCATACTGATTACCATGTTTTCTAGTTATTATGGCGAGTCAAAGTTTCGGTCAACAATGCGATAAATTCGCGTTATACTACGGAACTATTTTCGGGTATCAAAACACTTTGTTTTGATACCAAAACAATTTTATAACTTAGTTAGACATGTCAAAACATGTCTAATTCGTCACTTTTGGTTTACTGCTTGTTTAGGATCGTTTGTCGAGCGGTATTGACCACCGCTTTGACTTTCGAATCTGACCCGTTTGGTCGATCTTAGGATCCTACCAAACACATATTTGTGGCCATAGTTATATAGGGAATAACCCGCTGAGGTTATACCTTATGGTCATGTCATTTGGTTAGTGTTATGATAATTAGTTGTTATAATCTTCAATAATGACCAAAATGCCCTTTTTGCGAATAAATCAACTTCAATCATATGTAACATAAATTTTGACATGTAATCTGATGAAATAACATTTTCAAACATGTTTTACGCATTAATGACTTATCATAAAACATATCTAAACATCCAATCACGTGTTTACGCAAATGACCCGTTAAAGTAGCGTAAACTACCTTAACGAGCCATTATGGGTCAAAAGCACTTAGGAATCGTTTCAAATCAGAATGTAGACTTTGTTAAGGTATTTCATATGAGTCCCAACACTCATTTGGTTTACGAGACCTCATTTGATCCGATCCGCCGATTAAAGTCCCGAATTTACATAATTATCCGAATTTAGGACACGCTTGATTTCTCGGACTTTTAAGCTTGTTCGATCTTTGATTCAAGGTTACTTAGCAATCCCAAGTGAGTACATAATCCCCTCTTTTATGTTTTATAAATGTTTTGGGGTAAAACATATTGTGCCTATGACTACTTTCGTGTTTTTCATGACATTATACATGCTCTGATTACATAGTACATGATTTCCATTGCATTTTGCTTCATATGTTGACTTAGCATACTTCGTACATTGATTTAAAAGGATATTCTTGCCATGTATGTTGACTGAGCATACTAGTACATGATTTTCAAATACATTCTACTTCGTATGTTGACTTAGCATACCTAGTACACGATTTCAAGACATTTTGCTTGGTATATTGACTTAGTATTCCAAGTACATGGTTTCTAAACATTTCCATAACATGCTTACATTGTTCAAGACATATTGGTGCATTGAATATACAATGATACATTCATTAACATTGATGCCGACCGGTAGTATGTAATGGTACCATAGGTTTGACACCCCATTCCCGCTTTCTAGACATTTGAAAGTATCCATTGGGAATGACAGAATCCGATGAACATTAATAGACTTGTGTTTTTTATAAGGGTTTATTCGATAGTCAACAAGGCTTGAATGTATCCGCCAACAATCCTAATATATATGTTTTTACAATAAAAGCAATGGATTATAAGACATAACTTTTGGATTTAAACAAAACCTTTGTTTATTCAAAGATATTGTTTTATACAAGGACGTTTGGTTTATAGCAAGGACAATTAGACGATTGGTTTATGGTAAGTATTTTAGATAACGAGCCGTGTGTAATATAATAAAAGCATGGTGGATACGCTGCTGGTACTTCCTATATATAAGTGCTTTTATCATATTACATATCGTAGCGTTATCCAACTCACTTTGAACTAAGACAAGACATGACATTTTTATACAAGACATTGGATATTACTCGACATTGTTATACATGATATTAGTATATACACAACACTTGGTTTACACTAGACATTCTTTATACATAACACCTGGTATACACAAAGACATTGATTTATACATGATACTTTATATACAAAGACATGACACATTTCATACAAAGACATGACTATTTTTACAAAAGACATATTTTGGTTATTAAGTTAACCATGCATCATTCTTTTAAATCATTGATTATAATATGATTTTACTAAAGAAAACATTTTTACAAAGGTTCATTGGCTCCTTTTAGTTAAACATTTCTTTTAACAATTCAAAGCCATGAATCCTCATCAACAATAACCTATGTTACTCACAGGCATTTTTATGCTGACGTACCTATTTTCACATATGTTTCAGGTTTACTTTTGTGATGATTGTCGCCTTATGCTACACATAGGATGGACTCGGGCTTTAGTGATTTAAAACTTGAAAGACATTTTCATTATATTTCATAATCATTATTCTAAGACAGTGTAATTCGATGATTCAATAAAACAAACTTTAAGTACCATGTGTTGTGAAATAATTTGTAACGTGACTCCCCAAGTGTTTCCGCTGCGTGTGTTGTATTACGCGATTTTGGGTGTTACAATCATTATCTGAACCAAGACTTTCACCGACTGCTTTCATGTAATCATGATCGTTTTCCAAAAATTTGACTCTGTTTTCCATCATTTCTTTCTCAGCCTTGTTCTGTTTAATTTGACTTTCAAGAACTTTGATCCTCCTTTCCAACTCTTGAAGCTTTGACTCATTAAACATGTCAATCAACTCATCAGAATAAATTTTAGTATCAACACCGCCAGTAGTAAAAGGAATGTCTCCAAAAGCATTCTTGAAATAACTTTCTTTTCGTTGAGCAGAAGATTGACTTTGAGGAGTGTGCTGCTTGGATGTAGCTTTTGGCGTTGCTTGTTTTGGTGTCGTTTGTTGTTGTGGAGAGATTGGTTGTGTAGCACCAGTAGGTTCTTGCACAGACTCCGTTGGAGGTTCTTGAACTATTTCATTTTGAGGTTCTTGAACTTCTGAACTACATGGAGGTTGACCCTGTACATGTAATGCCTGTGGTGGTGTGACAGTTTTCTTTCTCTGACTTCTATACTGTCTCTAGGTAACTTTCTCCCTTTTGTCGCTAGAGAACCAGTAGCCTTTTTACCATCATCAGCTTTTGTATTTACACGTTTAGACTTCTTTTTCGGCCTATCTTCTTCAGACTCTTCATCAGCAGATGGCTCATACAAACCTTCACCATGTTTCTTTAATCGTTCTTCTTCCACTTATTTCTCATATTTCTTTTGATGTTCTTCCAAAGAATCAACAGAATCTTCTTTTATCAGAAGTGGCAGAAATAACATCATCACGATCTCCTCCAGCAGTTTCAACATTAACAGTGGTGCTTGCTTCAGATTGTTGACAGGAACATCTTCCGGTTCATCTAGCAACATTGTTTCAACCTTCTTCGAAGCTCTCTTGCGTTTCTTTTTTTTTCAGGTTCATCTTTAATATACCAATAGCTTCGTTTGGGCACAAAATCTTTAACTGCTCTGCCTCAGTGCTTTCATCACTGCTACCTTCTTTTCTCCATTTACCCTCTGGAGGCGAAACATAATCAGCTTTGACTATCACACCAAACATAGATTTAGCAACTGGAGCAGAATCATGTCTTTGATACGTTTTGAGCTTCTTCAAGGTGTCTTCGTCCATTTGCTGCAAGTAAAGTACATCGTTAGGGTCCTTCTTGATATCTTTGAACTTCTCATCGATAAGCATTTGGACGAATCTCGGATATAGCAGAATCTTATCTTTGCCCATGTTTTTCGACAAATGCTTAAAAACGACGTGAGAGTAGTTGAATTTCTTATTTAAAACCAAAGCTGTCGCCATGCACATGTAATCTTTCATATCATCTAACTCGGTTCTTCGATGACTGAACGGTTGAATCATAGCATGTAAGAAGAACTTATACGGCAAACCTAAACCACCCTTCTTGAATGATGATGCGTTAACGTGACCTCGATAACCCATTCTGTAGAAACATCCCTTAACCATGCATTGGTTAAAACCCGTGGGATCAGTTGCATTGTCTTTTAATTCTAACACTCGTCAAATATCAGCTTCTGTAACAATAATAGCTTTGTCTTCGTTTCCGACACGAACCACTGATTTAATCACCTTGTCCGTCTCATTATATTCAGCACAGTTCCAGAAATATGTCACATGAGATCTGTATACTATGTGCTTGTCTGTGATCGCCTTAGTAATGGGTAAACGTTCCATAAACTCCTGGATATCTAAGAAAGGCTCCAGCCTTGGATATAATTTTTTGTCTAGCGATATACATGTATTATGAAACTTTGAGAACAGAAGTTGCATGACCTGAAACACAGAAACACAAATACTTAAAAAAAATTCAACATTTTCAAACAACATCATATACAACTTCGCACGAACTGAAATTTCAGTTTTCAAAACATTTTAACACAACTTCATGCGAACTTGGGTAATAACAAGTATTGTGTTTTAATCAAGGATCAACTTCGCACGAACTGAGATATAATTGTAACATTTATCCGTTGTAACTTCGTACGAAGTGATATCAGAAGTTTAACAAAATTAACTGCAACTTCGTACGAAGTTGAGTAAAACATTTTTGAATAGGCCATGACCAAGTTCGCATGAACTTGGTCATCTTCCTCATTTGAAAACCTGCAACATCTGATTATGGCTAATGTCCAAATTGTTGATTCATTTAGTGTTTAGAAGCCCCGATTATCACTTTTATTCAAACAATTTCAATGAACAAACCCTAGATCTAACTGTTTTATCACTTTTAAGTCCGAAAGTTATCAAACACAAGGTTTTGTCCTAGAAATCTACCTCGGCCATTGAGATAGGTGTGCTAATCACCTAAATCAAGTGTAAATTTGGGCAGTATGACGGTATCTTCTTTGCAATTTACAAGTTCGCTCAAAAACCTCTCTTCTCACAAGATAATGACTTACTTCGCATGAAGTTTGTATATATACTATGACTGATGAACTTCGCACGAATTTGTCAAACGTTTCAGATGTGACTTCGTACGAACTTGACTAATTAACAAACAAACACTAAAGCATGATTTCATACGAACTTGTGTTATAACCAAAACATAAACCCAAAGCCTAACTTCGTACGAACTTGTACATTTTGTTTTTTCAATTTTTCCAACTTTTCAAAATTTTACAATTTTAAACCCTGAACTTTAACACTTTTTACCAGTTTTGAAAATCCACTTAGTTGACCAAGTCCAAGTTAATGACCTTGGTTAACCAATTTGTCTACCGAGTTCAAGTTAATGACCCCGGTTTGACCCGGTATGAACAACCTGATGTTTTGCCACTTGTAAAATTTCAAATTAATGAACTTTTAATCGCTTTGAACCATTCTTGATTTTACAGATTAGCTCCCAACCCGCTGTTATCAGAATTCCCTGTTTTTAGCACCTTTCTAGACTTTGAAGATCTGCTTTCCACCATTAGCTGTTGAAAATAAGACAGAAATAAAATCTTTTTGATTTTTAGAAAGTTTATGCTAAAACATACTGAAAATATTTTTAGGCTTAATTCTGTAAATGAAATAAATCTATGTCCAAACATATTTACAGACATATTTTTTGTGAATTCGTGTCTAAGGATCATATCAGTTGTTTGAGACATATCATCAGTACCTTTGACCTTTTGATGACTTTAAGTTTTAAACAAATTTACCTAGACTGTCGATATGTTTGTACACTTAAACTTTGACACATTTTTCAATTGTTCCAAGATATGTTATGTAGAGTTAAGAAACTTGACTTAACTATGGTTCCCATCTCGGAATATACTCTCATATCAAGATTCCCTAGATTTCATCTTACAGGTGAGTAAAGCGTAATTGATATTTGTATCTGGGTTGTGCGAGGCCTTGAGAGCTCAAGTTAATACCACCGTATCGACAGAGAGATGAAGGCTCGACTTTAAGGTGTTGTTCCAATATGGAATCTTTTTTACTGCAATTGATTAGATCTTTACGATACTTTCAATTCGCTGCAGATTATGGGTTTTTAGCAAAAGCATTATAGAAGTTATAGGCCATTGCTTACGCAAAATCAGAAGAACTTGTATAATACCCCAGATATCAATCATCTATAAAGACCTCGTATCTCAGAATCAGGCAATCTCTCAAACGAAATTTCGGAGTACTAAGTCCATATATCCGAGAGATGTTAATCCACAAGCTAAGCATTTGTAAAATTTAGTTTATATCCCGGAAACAGTGTACTGAATGTGTAAAGCCTATCGACACATCCACAGTAAGACTTATTTAACTCTTTTAAACTTTACAATTCTTTAGCATAGTGTGATAGTCCATTGATTTACTATCATTTCCTTTTTTACACAAAAATCTGTTTGTCTTTTTCATGTTTTTGTATTTTCTCGTTTCTTTGCTCCTCCTAAAATCAAAAACATATTTTTGGATTTTAGCTTTTAAAGAAATCTAATTCTAAAAAGATAACAAACCAATGAGGATCACGAGAACTCGTCATCCAATCCATATTCAACCTCTGCTTCCGCACATGTCAAAAGATTTTTTAGACCGTTAAGCCTCATTAAGTATTTAAAGCTTGTTAGATGAAAAGGTTTGGTACAAAAATAAGCTTTCTGTTCATCGTGTGGATTTTTTCAATTCGTACCAATCTTTTTTCGTAGCAATCACGAACAAAGTGGTAATGAATTTCAATATGTTTAGTTTGAGAGTGATGAACAGGATTTTTTGTAATGTCGATTGCTGCCTTGTTATCTACATACAACGATGTGTCAAAAAATTGCAATTCATAGTCTCTCATCTGCTGTTGGATCCACAAAAGTTGTGAACAACAGCTGGAAGCTGAGATATACTTAGCCTCACATGTCGAGAGAGCGACTGTGGTTTGTTTCTTGCACCGCCATGTTACCAAACGCGTTCCAAAAAATTAGCAACCGACTGTAGTAGATTTAGCATTCAGTTTATCTACGCCAAAATCAGAGTCAGCATATCCCGTCAGATCAAATCTGTCATTCTTCGGGTACCACAAGCCGGTGCTTGGACATACCTTCAAGTATCTGAAAATTCCCTTCACGATCTGCATATGAGATATTATGTGGCTAGGCTGATATCGAGCGCAGAGGCATATAGGATACATGATATCCGGGTGCGATGCCGTTAGATAAATCAACGATCCTATCATCAACCTGTAAAAAGTCTCATCAACTTTGGTTCCAAGCTCATCGACGCAGATTCCATGGTTGAGTGCCAGTGCTGTTGATAATGGCTTCGTGCTATCCATCTCAAACTTTTCAGAATATCATGAACGTATTTGGTTTGGTGGATAAAGATACCATCAAGCAATTGATCAACCTGCAATCCCAGAAAGAATTTCATCTCGCCCATCGAGCTCATTTCAAACTTCTTCTTCATGATAGATTCGAATTCTTTGCAAAGATTTTCGTTTGTTGGACCAAATATGATGTCATCCACGTATATTTGTACAATCAGCAGATGATTTCCAACTTCTCTCGTAAACAAGGTACTATCCATTGTGCCTCTGATAAAACCGTGTCCAACAAGGTGCTGAGATAACGTATCATACTAGGCTTTATCTAGGAGAAATGCTTTCTTCTTGTTTAGTGGATCGACAAACCCCAGTGGTTTTCCGACTTACACTTGTTCTCTTAGTTTGCCACAGAGAAAAGCTGATTAAACATCAAGCTGGTACACTTTAAATCCTTCCAAGACGCAAATGCCAAGAAAATGCGGATAGACTCTAATCTCGCAACTGGTGTGTACACCTCTGTGTAATCAATATCTTCTTGTTGATGGAATCCTTTGACAACAAATCGAGCTTTGTTTCACACAATAACTCAACGATCATCACGCTTACACTTGAAGACCCACTTAGTATCAATCGCCTTTTGATTCGCCGGGAGGTCAACAAGTTTCCATACACCTAATTTATTGAATTGTAGTAACTCCTCTTGCATTGCGAGTACCCGATTTTCATCACCCAGTGCCCCAGAAACTGACTTAGGCTCAATTTGTGATATAAACAGCGGTAGGAGCAAAATTCTTGAATCGGAGCCACCTTCATGTAGAAACAACTTAGCGCGTTATTGATCTGACTTCTTGTTCTAACTCCAGCTTGTAATTCTCCAATTATAGTGTCAGATGGATGGTAAGAATAAGATCTCGGCATTACTTCATCAGAAACATCAACTGTACTCTCTAGATTGTTAACATTCAGATCAACCACTAGATCAACTGCAGGAATGCTAGAAGATGCTTCATTTCTAGTACTCGGGCCAGTAGATTGATATAACATACTAGTTATCTGCTCAGATTCCTCATCAGAACTGGATTCCCCATCTTGATCAAAAGTTGGAGTCTCATCAGAATCAAAATCATGCGCTTGTGAAAGACTGGGTTCTTCTGGAACATTCATTGGTTCTGTAGTTGATATTACTGGTTCAGCTGGAACATTACTTTGACCTTCAACAGAAGATGTACCAACAGGTGGTTGATTAACCACTATTGGTCTTGAAACTTGTTCTTGGTTAGCAGACTGATGCAAGTAATAAAGGTCTTCGTCAGTCGGCTCTTCTAGAAGATCAAAAGATTTCCATAAATTGTCATAGTTGAACATCCAAGCATCACCTGCCTTTTGTGTTGGCAAAGTATATCTTTGGCAGTCGACATGCTGAACGAGAACCACTTGCTTCATGCTAGGAAGATAGACTCGTCTGAGTGGACTTGCATAACCAACAAAGAAACCCTCTAATGATTTTGCACCGAATTTCCCATCAGGATCAATGACTGTGCAGGGAGATCCAAAAGGTTCCAGATACTCCAAATTAGGTTTCCTTTAGTTTAGAAGTTCAAAACATGTCTTCTTGGTAGGTTTAACAGTTAAGACCCTGTTCAACGTATAACACGCTGATGCAACAGCTTCATTCCATAAACTGACAGGAAGTTTAGAATCAGCAAGCATGGTCCTTGTTATTTCAATGAGCGTGCGATTCTTCCTCTAGGCTACTCCGTTTTGTTGTGGAGTATAAGGAGCACTGAATTCATGTAGAATTCCTTTCTCGTTGCAAAACTCCGTCATGCAGTTATTCTTGAATTCTATACCATTGTCACTACAAATTCTTCTGATTGGTAAGTGGTACAAATTCTCAAGCTTTCTAAAAAGTATCATTAGGTTCTGAAATGTCTCGTCTTTTCGTTCTTGAAAGAATATCCATGAAAAACTCGACTAGTCGTCTGTAACAACTAGACAATATAGATCTCCATAAATACTTTTGACATTCACTGGTCCAAAAAGATCCATATGAAATCTTTCAAGTGGAAGTTTTATGAAATTCAGAAGCTTTTTCAGATGAGACTTTTTGATATGCTTTTCTTTATTACAGCTTAAGTAATTGTCATTCATGTGAAAACTCTTCAGATTAACTCCTTCCACCAAATTGTTGTGAACTAGGAAATTAATCTTTATCAAATGAATATGACCCATCTTTCAATGCCATAAGATCGACTCTTTTTCTATGGCCTTCGTGACAAAACATTGTGCCGACTTTGATGTAGTTGTGGCAATTCCCATATCAAGCACGTACAAATCACTCTCTCGTGGGGCGCGCATAAGAATCCATTCTTCTGGAATCTTGAAACCCTGTTTCAGTATCATGCACTCCTTGTCGTTGAAATGAGTAGTAATTTTTTGTAACAAATCTGAGGGATACTGAGAAGATTGTTCTCCAATTCGGTAATGTAGTTGACCTTATCAAAAGATACCACGCCATTCGACAATTTTCCTTCTCCAATGATTCTTCCACCTTGATTACCAGCAAATCCAATGTAGCCTCCATTGATAGCTTTGATGTCAAATAATAAGGCACGCATCCCTGTCATGTGTCGAGAAGCTCCGCTGTCCATAATCCACTTTGATAAGATAGACTAGGAATCCCCTGCACATGTAAAAGTGATTACTTAAAAAGGGAAACCCAAGCCTTGTCGGTCTTGGGTGGATTTGGGATATCAAAAGTTGGAATTTTCACTTCTTTCTTTGGAACCCGCTGATCAGACTTTGTTTGGTTATAATCTTTTGTTTTGACTGATCCAGCTAGTTTAACCACTTCAGATGATGATGATTTTTTTCTCGGAATCCAGGATTGTGATTTCATTCTTGCCTTTTTAACATAAAACTTTGAATCTTTGTTTTCAGCTTGTTTTGAAGATTCGCCTTTTTCAAAGTTAGAAAACTATACAGTTTTAGGTTTCTCTTCATGTTTAGATTCATTGTTTCTTTTCAAGATTTTTGTTGGAACAATCTCTGGTTTCTTTAATTTTTCATCCTCTGAACCCTTCTTGGTTCGATAAACAGACTTTGATATCGGACATTTTCTTGTAATATGACCTACTTCATTGCATTTGAAACATGTACGATTATCAACAAATTTCTCACTAGTAGATTTTACTCCACTTGTGGATTTTGTCTGTCTCGAAGCTCCTGTTCCTTTTTGAACTCATCATTTGTTTATTTTACGACTAAATCTTTTTCACGAACAGTGTTAGTCCCAAATACAAATTTCATATTTTTCTTTTTATATTCGTGACTTTGTGACCTTTTTCTTCTCATTTTCTTTAGATTCAAAACCCAAACCTCCTCTCTTGTTTTCAGGAAAATCACCACCATTTCTTCGATAGTTGTTATAAACTTTCTTGGATTTTGAATAAAATTTCTTCTCATTTTTATCAAGATCTCCTGATGTAACTTCAACAAGTTTGAATAGTTTCTCAATAGAATCTTCTTTTCAGATTCTGAATCGGAAAACTTTCATCAAAGTATAGTCTATCAGAATCCTTAACCTTGTATAGTACAATGTTTGGATCATCACTTAGGTTATTCTCCGAAAGAGTACTTTCTTCATTTTCAGATTGTAATTTTCTGAACTATTTAAACTCGAATCGGCGCTTTCAAAGCTGCCATCATCAGAATCACTTTCCAACACCTTCTCAACCACATTACTCACAAGTGCTTCACTGTCATCTTTTGATTTTGTGTATATTATATTAATGTCCTCAGGCAACTCATTTTTCATTTCATTTATAAGTTTTACATTGAGCGCCTTCTCCATTCCTTCTACTTTCTTACGACAGTAGCTTTCGCAAAATGGAGGTGGAACATTTCTATAGTCTACACATTTCTTACCTTTTGTCTTTTTATCATTTTCTTCCGATAGAATTGTTGGAAGAATATGATCGATGACATAAGCATTTGTTGTGTAACTGAGCAACAATTGATTTACCCTTTCAGTTTCAATTTTCATTTCTTGCAATTCATGTCTGAGCTCAGCAATGTTATTAATGTAAATATTAATAGCACCTTGTTTATCCAACAATGTTGCTTTTAACATTCTGATTGTATCAGGTTGTTCCAAATTTGCTTGCTCACAAATGCTATAAAGTGCCTTTCATTTTATCATAAGCTTCTTTCATTGTTCGATAATCAAACTTAAAATGATCATTATGCGTTTTTAGTTCACTTATGATTAATGATTTTTCAGCACATTGCTCACATGGTTTAGTGCATGTAGTATAAGGATTTTCAACCTCCATAATTTGCACTTTGATTACTTCCTTTTCAATTACCTTGACTTCTACCTTGGAACCTACCTCCTTTAAATTTGCCATCAATGCTTTGTATCTTGGTAAGGTTCTCGGCATTCATCTCTTGGGTAACATCAATAATCTCTTCGACTTCAGCTTTTTCGGCTTCCGTTGGTTGTTTCTACACTTTAGAATCAAAGCAATCTGCAAAATTAGTCTGCAAGTTAATTGGAAGTATATTCTTCATTGACTCATGATAGATCTCTTCTTCTGATCTTTGCAAATATTCTCCCAAGATTGCTTCTTCTAGAGCCGCTTCATCAACCCCTTGTTCTGGCTCTTGCATGATCTCTGCCAACAACGCTACACTTGCATTGCCTGAAATGTATTTATTCCAGTCAAAACCCTCATCTTCATGTGAAACTACTAAAGCTTTGTCTGTTGTGTTTGAAGAACCATCCTCGATTTGCACCCTTCTTGTTTGAGGAGATGGTTTGAAATGCATTGTCTTTTTGTAATAGTCGTTGTTTCCGAACAGACTTTGGTTGCCGCTAGCTTCTCTATTTGTGCATTTTCGTTTGAAGTGACCTTTCTCTCTACATTCGAAGCACGTCACCTTGGATTTATCGAACCCCAGCTTGTTTCCAGAATCTCCGATATTTCTACCGGTTAGCGCGACAAACCTTGTAGCTCTTCGAATTATTGATGCCAGACACCATTTAATATCCATCAGCTCCAATTCTTCGTCATCAATCTGATCATAATCCTCTGTGGTCATCTCCGGGTTTCTGATTCTACCTGCGATCAGACTCTCATAGGATTCAAGAACCGTAGCAAGTAATGCCATATGTTGTTTGGCAGTCAACTCAGAAAATACATTCTTCAAGTTTACCGCAATGTTGCATTGTACATCATTTGGATCAGAACTTGGTTGGTTTGATTGATTGGCTTGATTTTAGAATGGAGAATTTGAGCTTGAACTTGAATGAGATGTGTTTGAAGTATTCGGACTAGGAAATGATTGAGCATTATGTTGATTTTGGAAAGAATTTCCAGAAGCATTGGTATTTGCACTAAACGCGGTTTGTATCTTGGGACTTGGGATATCAGGAACTCCATTTTTGTAATACAACCCGACATCTTGTGCAACTTGAGCACTTTTTGATCTTGCAATCTTCTGTAATTCCATCTTGTGTCCTTCCAGTTTCTCTATGAACTCGGCCAAACTGTAATTACTGTAGTTACTTCCGTTCTTGAGCACCATAAGATAAGTGGACCACTCCCCCTCTTCATTCGACCCATTTTTCATTCGTTTTGTGAATATCATGCCTCTTCAGTTGAACATACAGATGACAATATCGCTCAATCAACTGTTTTATAGTTTCTCCTTTCATCATTGTGAATATCTCTAACTCTTTCTTGAGTAAAGCCATCTTGCTTTTCCTCATTTCAGTGCTTTCATGATATTTCGCTCGCAACGCATTCCACAAAGTCTGTGAATGGTTATCATACTGAAGCACTACCAAGATATCCTCTTTGATTGACTGTAACAAGAAGCTCATCATTTTCTTCTCATACACATACTTATCTTTCTCTTCAGGAGAAAATTTTGCCATAGGAATCTTTACTCCATGTTCATTCACTGGCCACTTGTACTTTGTTCCTATTGATAGCCAGCAAAAGAAATGATTCCCTTGTACCCAATTCTAAAACTATTCTTTCCAGCTCTCATATTCGTCCAGATTTAGTTACTTTGGCGGTTCGGTACCCATCTCGTTTTCTAGATTTATTTGATTAACCGTTACAACTTGAGCCGGTGTGGTTGCAAAAGCATTGTAGAATTCAGAATCCATTTTGACAAACTGAGAATTTTTACCTGAAACACGCTCGAAAACTAGGAAATTTGAGTAGTTCACACACAACTTCGTACGAACTTGGAATGACCAACTTCATGCGAAGTGTAACAAACTCAGTATTAACTTCTGAAGATCAACTTCGTACGAAGTGGATGAAAATCAATTTCAACAACTTAAGGCAACTTCGTGCGAAGATGTAAAAACTCAATTTTAACAGTTTGAGAACAACTTCGTGCGAAGTTGAACTATCTCACTTCCGACATGTTGGTTTCAAAATCTTGATGTTTTAGCAATTTTCAACATGAATTCGTTTGCTTTTAGATCTGAAATATTCAAAATTTAGCCCATTTTAACCGTGAATTCATTAAAAGGTGAAAACTGAAAAGAAATGAGTAGAAGTAGAAGAAATCTTATGTAGATGATCAGCAAATCAGGCAACCATTGTAACACCCCGTCCAAAATAGGGCTGACGTGTCACTCTTACAGATATCAAAACCAAAAACCAATCCATAAAATTAAATAAATGATCCTAATTACATTTATTACATTACTGGAATATAGAATCTTGGCCAGCAACTTTCTAACGCTCCTCACTGAAATCCCAGATCATCCCATATTACCTGTAAAACAATAGGAAAAACACAAAAAGAAAAATACGGCTGAGCCAAAAATTGCTCAGTAACAGAGAAATCAATAGTACAAGTAAATATCAGCGGAAGCAAAACATAACATAACATAACATAACTGAGAATGAACTAAAACGGTTACTGACACGAGTACTAAAAGTAGATGACTGATACAAAAACTGATACACGAACCGATCTGAACCGTAACGAAACTGGCATGGAAACAAAAGTCTTTCAAATACATAACCGATATCGAACCTGACACAAAACCGATGAAGAGAACTGATACATGGTTGACCATGATGATTAAAACCATTTTTTTATAAACGAACTCATTTTTGAACATCATTTAATAATGCTAATATCATTTTTATGCGAGAGGACAAACTATCTTCTTTTCTTATCAAAATATAATAATTTATCGTAGTTCATAGTAAATCATAA
The DNA here is from genome assembly GCA_947069175.1 of Scalesia atractyloides. Taxonomy (NCBI): domain Eukaryota; kingdom Viridiplantae; phylum Streptophyta; class Magnoliopsida; order Asterales; family Asteraceae; genus Scalesia; species Scalesia atractyloides. Next base: position 46,489,340 of record CAMTDV010000015.1, on the reverse strand, counting down.
TTAGACAAAATAACTAAAAGTTATATTTAAAAAAATAGAATAAATCAAATAACTTGGTTTTTCAAAACGTAATACTTGTGATAATTTTGTAACCCGACATGGAAAACCGATACAGAAACAAAAACAAATACATTGACCGAAGCATTCTAAATACGGTTTAAAATCCTATAACGTTTAAACGAATGAACTGTCAACATATTATTTAAATAAATGTTTGGATTTAAATTACTATTTGTTAATTTGTCATATTTCAAAAGTTATTATTTAATCAAGATAATTCTTTTTATAGCTTTAAAAATTTATAGTTAATAAACAAAATAAATTAGAGAACCTGAGTTTAAAAGTGTAATAATTTAATCCTTACAGAGTTTCTTAAACCGATCTAGACAATCGACATGAAGCAAAGACATGATTCGATGACAAATATAGAATAGACCTTGGGTCAAATACTCCAAATTTTCTGACGGATACAAACTAAACATATAACAAGAAATCTGAATCCAAATTGAACCGATACTAAGACGGAGGTGATACAAACCGAAACATATACTGAGTCAAAACACATATAAGTAATACAGGACAGAATCAAATACTGAACATATCCGAACCATAATCTGGCATACAATCGAAACCAAATTCAAAGTATGTATAATGAGATTAATTTTATTGCGACTTTATTTAAATGAAATGATTTTCCGTTAGATTTCCCGACTACCGCGAACTAACTTACCCGTATTAACTTATCAAATATCAAGGTGCTCACTTTTTATTAACATTCACAAAAGTAATTTACTCGTACCATATATATACTATGCAGTCAATAGCGTGCTATAGCGGTGCTATAGCACGGCTATAGCGCTTAACGGACATTCGATCTCATAGCGGTTCAAATAGCGGTCCGCTATAGCGGTCGTAGCACTGCTTTTAGCGGGTTTTTTTTATATTTCAACCCAAAAACCCATATTAATCAAGTTTTTGTTTGAAATAAACCTAAAAGTAAAGGCCCAAACGTAACACTAAACCTAAGTCAAGGTCTAAAATCTTCATTTGCTGGATTAGTTTGACGTTGTTTCTTCATCGTTCAACAAAATTAAATCTAAATCTAGAAATTGTTGGACTTCCACTTTCATGATTTCATTTTTTGATATTACTACTAATATTTTGCATGAATTACTATGAATTTTGATACCACTAACAATATTTTCAAATATATATCTATATTTATATATAACTACATAAATTTGCATGGTATAAAAATTACCGCTATAATACCGCTATACCATCGCTATAACCTATATATCATATAGCGGACCTTGAACGCTATATGATTTTGTACCGCTATAACTGCATAGTATATATATATATATATAAAGTTGATAAATGATATATCTTATTGTTATGCAAATAAAAAGAACACATGCATAATAATCCTAGTATTTATACATACTATGCACACACACATAATATATAATATATAACATGCATGGCACACACAAACACAATTACACACATATCCAACCTCACGCATGCATTCAGCACACACAAATCATGCACCCAGATCATACATACATGACAAATATGTACATGCATAGGCCCAGACAATTTAGAATCACACATACCATGACATACACTTCGACAAACACACCCACACAAACTCGAGTTTCAATCACACACAGAACGCATATTCATATACACACACAGATCTTAAATGGAACACACCCTATCTCTATTTATCACACAAACAAACGTGCACCATTCAAACTAACATAAACCAAACATATACACGACGTAATACACACAATATCAACAACACACCATCAGTTGTTGTCTGTCGCTCTCTCTCTCTCGCCTTTCTTCATTATTGCTAGCAAACAACCCAAACCAAACCCAAACCTACGGTCGCAGAAAGCTTAAAAACCCAACCCAAATCGGAAATCTTAATTAACCGAATAATTCACATAAACATGGTTAAACTATTCGTATACCTTACAGACCGGAACAAGATGGTGGGCGCAGTGGCAGTGTGCGGCGGTAGCGATGGTGGTAATGGTAATCGGTGCGGAACCGAGGATGGCAGCCGCAGTGGTCGAACTCATGACCGGTAACTGGTATAGAACAGAGGCGATCCATGCGTCTAAACAGAAGGTTGTGAGTTGTGATGCTATGGCAGTCACGGTGGGATGTTTCTGGTTGGCAGTGGACGGTGGTATTGCGATTGAGATGAAGCTTGATCGCTGGCAAAGTGTGACAAAGGTTTAGGTTGTATGGTGGTGAGGTAGGTGACGAAGGTGGAAACGGATTGGCGGCTGTTACGTCACTCCTTCTCAATGAGGAAGAAGAGGAGATTTATTTAATTTACATTTTCCAAATCCTACCCTAGAGTATTAGACAATTTACGAAACGAACCTTTTAGTTTAGTTTTAAATTTTAACTAAACCTTAGTTATTATGACTATATTTATGTAGTAAATAAATAAATGTGATTATTAGTTTTTAGTATTTACTCAAATATTTATTTTATAAAATGTTATACAAAACCTTTAAGTAATATCTACTAAATAAAACGTATGGTCAGAAACAATAGTCGTTTGTCAAATAATATTTTTTTATACGTTGTTTAGAGCCGACATAATTATTCGATATTTATTACTTTATGGTTTTCAAAGATTTCAGATATTACAATTCTACCCAACTAAAAAAAATTTCTTCCTGGAAATTGTCAAGTAGAGTACCTTACAAAATATGTACAACTATCTTATGACCAGATGTTTAAGCACTAAAGCAATATAGTTCAAGTTTTAAAATTAAAACTTTATAACCTAAAATTTATTGGGCGAACATATATTCTTACTCGAGCATAGTTGGTTCATATAATTAGAGACAAAGTACATCAAGATATAAATAGGTTTGGATAACATAAAATAGACACATTTATACCTTATAACAAGATAAAATAAATTTAATTAATTAGTGATGAAATTAACCAAATAACTAATAGCTTGTTTAACAGATACTATTCACTTTATATAATATTGTTATTTGTCATTACTTTTACTATTCAACATTAAAATATTCGGGATATAACAACGAACGCTTCGTAAAAAGATTTCATCCTCAAAAGTAATACTACACCAACACTAGATGTTACAATAACACATCTCATTGATTCAAAATTCAAAGTTGAAAATAAATTTAGATTATTCATAAGACCGAATTATTTAATATTCAGTTCTAAGTCATTGCAATTCAAATATCACCAATAAAAGTTTATATCTATCTTAGTAGTGTGCATCCGAAGCTAGTATATTATTTACTACTATAATTTATGATGATGACAGTATTACTAACTTTTTTCTTCATATTCCCTAAATAAAGCAAGATGAGTGCGGTCTTTGTCTGTGAGATTAAGGAATCTAACACATACTAAACAAACTTCATTAGATTGCCTGCACGTATATCATACACTAATATTATAATACAGAGTTACCAAAACGATAAGGTAAACGAGCACTGAATCAATTAAATTCAAGTGCGATCAAAACCAAATCAAAAAGTATGAGTACTACGACTTAAATGGATTTGGATAGGCATCGACCCACATAATAGGGATCCAAAAGCGCACGTATGTACCTGTAATTTACAATTACGTTCATGACCGTAATTGTCAATCACTTTACATCAGTGCCCTAATTGTCCTCCCATCAGGCATCTCGATGACGTATTCAAATTGAACGGCAGGAAAAGTGACAATAAAAAAGTTATAGACAGATGTTATAATTCCAAGAAATAACGAGATGATAACTAAAGTAGATATGTCAGTTTCACTAGGATACATACTACTGATGTGAAACACCTCTAGAAGCAAGTATGGCAACAACACCCTTACGGCGCGTAGTCGGCTACTATCGATGTCGCACTCCCATTGTTCGTGTCATCGACCACGCTATTCAACAATTTGATAATGAGACCAAAATGATGATCAATTAATTATTCGACGGAGTCAGGATACAAAATATGACAGTAGCAATTACGACAAAAGTCTCTCTAATAGACAGCTACAAGGACCAAAGAGTGATGAGTACGAAGATTTATCAAAAGAGAAAATTCTAACCCAACGTCTACCCATTAACTCACAGGTTTACTTTTTAAGGTTTAAGTTTTCTACAGGAAAGAGGCATTTGCTCTGATACCATAATTGTAACACCCAGTCTCGAATAGGGCTGACGTGTCCCTCTTACAGATATCAAAACCAAAAACAAATCCATAACATTAAATAAATGATCCTAATTACATTTATTACATTACTGGAATACAGAATCTTGGCCAGCAACTTTCTAATGCTCCTCACTGAAATCCCAGATCATCCCATATTACCTGTAAAACAATCGGAAAACCACAAAAAGAAAAATACGGCTGAGCCAAAAATTGCTCAGTAACGGAGAAATCAACAGTACAAGTAAATATCAGCGGAAGCAAAACATAACATAACTGAGAATGAACTAAAACGGTTACTGACACGAGTACTAAAAGTAGATGACTGATACAAAAACTGATACACGAACCGATCTGAACCGTAACGAAACTGGCATGGAAACAAAAGTCTTTCAAATGCATAACCGATATCGAACCTGACACAAAACCGATGAAGAGAACTGATACATAGTTGACCATGATGATTAAAACCATTTTTTTATAAACGAACTCATTTTTTAACATCATTTAATAATGCTAATATCATTTTTATGCGAGAGGCTAAACTATCTTCTTTTCTTATCAAAATATAATAATTTATCGTAGTTCATAGTAAATCATAGTTAGACAAAATAATTAAAAGTGATTTTTAAAAAAATAGAATAAATCAAATAACTTGTTTTTTCAAAACGTAATACTTATGATAATTTTGTAACCCGACATGGAAAACCGATACAGAAACAAAAACAAATACATTGACCGAAGCATTCTAAATACGGTTTAAAATCCTATAACCTTTAAACGAATGAACTGTCAACATATTATTTAAATAAATGTTTGGATTTAAATTACTATTTGTTAATTTGTCATATTTCAAAAGTTATTATTTAATCAAGATAATTCTTTTTATAGCTTTAAAAATTTATAGTTAATAAACAAAATAAATTAGAGAACCTGAGTTTAAAAGTGTAATAATTTAATCCTTACAGAGTTTCTTAAACCGATCTAGACAATCGACATGAAGCAAAGACATGATTCGATGACAAATATAGAATAGACCTTGGGTCAAATACTCCAAATTTTCTGACGGATACAAACTAAACGTATAACAAGAAATCTGAATCCAAATTGAACCGATACTAAGACGGAGGTGATACAAACCGAAACATATACTGAGTCAAAACACATATAAGTAATACAGGACAGAATCAAATACTGAACATATCAGAACCATAATCCCGTATACAATCGAAACCAAATTCAGAGTACGTATAATGAGATGCACACATAACTTATCATAAGATAATCAGAAACAGAACATATTCACATACTGAAACATATACTAACTTACACGACAGGTATATCAACAAAATAAGTCGTGTAACACAAAAGCACCCAAAGCCAGAAACAGACTGGTACACAGCTAGCTAGTCCATGCACCTATGAGATGGTGAGTGTGGCGTGCACCCATTATTCCAATCTCCAGACAAACAAACTCAGACTTAGAGCTAAGATCGATCTATACGCCTCTAGTGGCCAAGGTGATACACAAGCACAAGCTAGAGACGTCGTTAACTTTTATTATGCACTTTCACGATAATTGCCATTGACGCCCAAACGACAAGCCAGACATGCTTAGGTGGCAGAGTACAAATATTAATGCCTTAAAAATAATTTACAGACAACTGAAAATAATACTAACAGGAAATGCGACCATGAGTACAAGTCTGAGGTATGGCATGCTACAACACGTTAATATATATATATGCAGACAAATACAACACTGACTCAGATGACGTATCACATATCAAATGAAATATAGGTATCAAACCATGGCAATAAGACTTCCGAAAAGGACTAGGATCATATGAAAGAGTAACAAAAAAAAAGATTTATACTATGACATCACGACCCAAGAATCCGTATCGTATAAGGAATTGAAAATTATACTATGATGAAAGAAAACATAATCCGTACTAACGAGTGACGAAAAGTAAAATTATACTACGATATAAAATAAACGGAATCCGTACCTTAGTAGAGCAAAGCAAAAGCAGAACTTCATAAATCAAGTCGTCCTCAAAATTTATGCAAACCTAAACCCCATATTTACGAGATTAATTTTATTGTGACTTTATTTAAATGAAATGATTTTCCGTTAGATATCCCGACTACCGCGAACTAACTTACCCGTATTAACTTATCAAATATCAAGGTGCTCACTTTTTATTAACATTCACAAAAGTAATTTACTCGTAGCATATATATACTATGCAGTCAATAGCGTGCTATAGCACGGCTATAGCGCTTAGCGGACATTCGATCTCATAGCGGTTCAAATAGCGGTCTGCTATAGCGGTCGTAGCACTGCTTTTAGCGGGTTTTTTTATATTTCAACCCAAAAACCCATATTAATCAAGTTTTTGTTTGAAATAAACCTAAAAGTAAAGTCCTAAACGTAACACTAAACCTAAGTCAAGGTCTAAAATCTTCATTTGCTGGATTAGTTTGACGTTGTTTCTTCATCGTTCAACAAAATTAAATCTAAATCTAAAAATTGTTGGACTTCCACTTTCATGATTTCATTTTTTGATATTACTACTAATATTTTGCATGATATCACTATGAATTTTGATACCACTAATAATATTTTCAAATATATATCTATATTATATATAACTACATAAATTATGCATTGTATAAAAATTACCGCTATAATACCGCTATACCATCGCTATACCCTATATATCATATAGCGGACCTTGAACGCTATATGATTTTGTAACGCTATAACTGCATAGTATATATATATAATATATATAAAGTTGATAAATGATATATCTTACTGTTATGCAAATAAAAAGAACCAACACATGCATAAGAATCCTAGTATTTATACATACTATGCACACACACATAATATATAATATATAACATGCATGGCATACACAAACACAATTACACACATATCCAACCTCACGCATGTATTCAGCACACACAAATCATGCACCCAGATCATACATACATGACAAATATGTACATGCATAGGCCCAGACAATTTAGAATCACACATACCATGACATACACTTCGACAAACACACCCACACAAACTCGAGTTTCAATCACACACACAACGCATATTCATATACACACACACATCTTTAATGGAACACACCCTATCTCTATTTATCACACAAACAAACGTGCACCATTCAAACTAACATAAACCAAACATATACACGACGTAATACACACAATATCAACAACACACCATCAGTTGTTGTCTGTCGCTCTCTCTCTCTCGCCTTTCTTCATTATTGCTAGCAAACAACCCAAACCTACGGTCGCAGAAAGCTTAAAAACCCAACCCAAATCGGAAATCTTAATTAACCGAATAATTCACATAAACATGGTTAAACTATTCGTATACCTTACAGACCGGAACAAGATGGTGGGCGCAGTGGCAGTGTGCGGCGGTAGCGATGGTGGTAATGGTAATCGGTGCGGAACAGAGGATGGCAGCCGCACTGGTCCAACTCATGACCGGTAACTGGTATAGAACAGAGGCGATCCATGCGTCTAAACAGAAGGTTGTGAGTTGTGATGCTATGGCAGTCACGGTGGGATGTTTCTGGTTGGCAGCGGACGGTGGTATTGCGATTGAGATGAAGCTTGATCGCTGGCAAAGTGTGACAACGGTTTAGGTTGTATGGTGGTGAGGTAGGTGACGAAGGTGGAAACGGATTGGCGGCTGTTACGTCACTCCTTCTCAATGAGGAAGAAGAGGAGATTTATTTAATTTACATTTTCCAAATCCTACCCTAGAGTATTAGACAATTTACGAAACGAACCTTTTAGTTTAGTTTTAAATTTTAACTAAACCTTAGTTATTATGACTATATTTATGTAGTAAATGAATAAATGTGATTATTAGTTTTTAGTATTTACTCAAATATTTATTTTATAAAATGTTATACAAAACCTTTAAGTAATATCTACTAAATAAAACGTATGGTCAGAAACAATAGTCGTTTGTCAAATAATATTTTTTTATACGTTGTTTAGAGCCGACATAATTATTCGATATTTATTACTTTATGGTTTTCAAAGATTTCAGATATTTCAATTCTACCCAACTAAAAAAAATTTCTTCCTGGAAATTGTCAAGTAGAGTACCTTACAAAATATGTACAACTATCTTATGTCCAGATGTTTAAGCACAAAAGCAATATAGTTCAAGTTTTAAAATTAAAACTTTATAACCTAAAATTTATTTGGCGAACATATATTCTTACTCGAGCATAGTTGGTTCATATAATTAGAGACAAAGTACATCAAGATCTAAATAGGTTTGGATAACATAAAATAGACACATTTATACCTTATAACAAGATAAAATAAATTTAATTAATTAGTGATGAAATTAACCAAATAACTAATAGCTTGTTTAACAGATACTATTCAATTTATGTAATATTGTTATTTGTCATTACTTTTACTATTCAACATTAAAATATTCGGGATATAACAATGAACGCTTCGTAAAAAGATTTCATCCTCAAAAGTAATACTACACCAACACTAGATGTTACAATAACACATCTCATTGATTCAAAATTCAAAGTTGAAAATAAATTTAGATTATTCATAAGACCGAATTATTTAATATTCAGTTCTAAGTCATTGCAATTCAAATATTACCAATAAAAGTTTATATCTATCTTAGTAGTGTGCATCCGAAGCTAGTATATTATTTACTACTATAATTTTATGATGATGACAGTATTACTAACTTTTTTCTTCATATTCCCTAAATAAAGCAAGATGAGTGCGGTCTTTGTCTGTGAGATTAAGGAATCTAACACATACTAAACAAACTTCATTAGATTGCCTGCACGTATATCATACACTAATATTATAATACAGAGTTACCAAAACGATAAGGTAAACGAGTACTGAATCAATTAAATTCAAGTGCTATCAAAACCAAATCAAAAAGTATGAGTACTACGACTTAAATGGATTTGGATAGGCATCGACCCACATAATAGGGATCCAAAAGCGCACCTGTAATTTACAATTACGTTCATGACCGTAATTGTCAATCACTTTACATCAATGCCCTAATTGTCCTCCCATCAGGCATCTCGATGACGTATTCAAATTGAAAGGCAGGAAAAGTGACAATAAAAAAGTTATAGACAGATGTTATAATTCCAAGAAATAACGAGATGATAACTAAAGTAGATATGTCACTTTCACTAGGATACATACTACTGATGTGAAACACCTCTAGAAGCAAGTATGGCAACAACACCCTTACGGCGCGTAGTCGGCTACTATCGATGTCGCACTCCCATTGTTCGTGTCATCGACCACGCTATTCAACAATTTGATAATGAGACCAAAATGATGATCAATTAATTATTCGACGGAGTCAGGATACAAAATATGACAGTAGCAATTACGACAAAAGTCTCTCTAATAGATAGCTACAAGGACCAAAGAGTGATGAGTACGAAGATTTATCGAAAGAGAAAATCCTAACGCAATGTCTACCCATTAACTCACAGGTTTACTTTTTAAGGTTTAAGTTTTCTACAGAAAAGGGCATTTGCTCTGATACCATAATTGTAACACCCCGTCTCGAATAGGGCTGACGTGTCCCTCTTACAGATATCAAAACCAAAAACAAATCCATAACATTAAATAAATGATCCTAATTACATTTATAACATTACTGGAATACAGAATCTTGGCCAGCAACTTTCTAATGCTCCTCACTGAAATCCCAGATCATCCCATATTACCTGTAAAACAATCGGAAAACCACAAAAAGAAAAATACGGCTGAGCCAAAAATTGCTCAGTAACGGAGAAATCAACAGTACAAGTAAATATCAGCGGAAGCAAAACATAACATAACTGAGAATGAACTAAAACGGTTACTGACACGAGTACTAAAAGTAGATGACTGATACAAAAACTGATACACGAACCGATCTGAACCGTAACGAAACTGGCATGGAAACAAAAGTCTTTCAAATGCATAACCGATATCGAACCTGACACAAAACCGATGAAGAGAACTGATACATGGTTGACCATGATGATTAAAACCATTTTTTTATAAACGAACTCATTTTTTAACATCATTTAATAATGCTAATATCATTTTTATGCGAGAGGCTAAACTATCTTCTTTTCTTATCAAAATATAATAATTTATCGTAGTTCATAGTAAATCATAGTTAGACAAAATAATTAAAAGTGATTTTTAAAAAAATAGAATAAATCAAATAACTTGGTTTTTCAAAACGTAATACTTATGATAATTTTGTAACCCGACATGGAAAACCGATACAGAAACAAAAACAAATACATTGACCGAAGCATTCTAAATACGGTTTAAAATCCTATAACCTTTAAACGAATGAACTGTCAACATATTATTTAAATAAATGTTTGGATTTAAATTACTATTTGTTAATTTGTCATATTTCAAAAGTTATTATTTAATCAAGATAATTCTTTTTATAGCTTTAAAAATTTATAGTTAATAAACAAAATAAATTAGAGAACCTGAGTTTAAAAGTGTAATAATTTAATCCTTACAGAGTTTCTTAAACCTATCTAGACAATGGACATGAAGCAAAGACATGATTCGATGACAAATATAGAATAGACCTTGGGTCAAATACTCCAAATTTTATGACGGATACAAACTAAACGTATAACAAGAAATCTGAATCCAAATTGAACCGATACTAAGACGGAGGTGATACAAACCGAAACATATACTGAGTCAAAACACATATAAGTAATACAGGACAGAATCAAATACTGAACATATCAGAACCATAATCCGATATACAATCGAAACCAAATTCAGAGTACGTATAATGAGATGCACACATAACTTATCATAAGATAATCAGAAACAGAACATATTCACATACTGAAACATATACTAACTTACACGACAGGTATATCAACAAAATAAGTCGTGTAACACAGAAGCACCCAAAGCCAGAAACAGACTGGTACACAGCTAGCTAGTCCATGCACCTATGAGATGGTGAGTGTGGCGTGCACCCATTATTCCAATCTCCAGACAAACAAACTCAGACTCAGAGCTAAGATCGATTTATACGCCTCTAGTGGCCAAGGTGATACACAAGCACAAGCTAGAGACGTCGTGAACTTTTATTATGCACTTTCTCGATAAGTGCCATGCCGTTGACGCCCAAACGACAAGCCAGACATGCTTAGGTGGCAGAGTACAAATATTAATGCCTTAAAAATAATTTACAGACAACTGAAAATAATACTAACAGGAAATGCGACCATGAGTACAAGTCTGAGGTATGGCATGCTACAACACGTTAATATATATATAAGCAGACAAATACAACACTGACTCAGATGACGTATCACATATCAAATGAAATATAGGTATCAAACCATGGCAATAAGACTTCCGAAAAGGACTAGGATCATATGAAAGAGTAACAAAAAAAAGATTTATACTATGACATCACGACCCAAGAATCCGTATCCTATAAGGAATTGAAAATTATACTATGATGAAAAAAACATAATCCGTACTAACGAGTGACGAAAAGTAAAATTATACTACGATGTAAAATAAACGGAATCCATACCTTAGTAGAGCAAAGCAAAAGCAGAACTTCATAAATCAAGTCGTCCTCAAAATTTATGCAAACCTAAACCCCATATTTACGAGATTAATTTTATTGTGACTTTATTTAAATGAAATGATTTTCCGTTAGATTTCCCGACTACCGCGAACTAACTTACCCGTATTAACTTATCAAATATCAAGGTGCTCACTTTTTATTAACATTCACAGAAGTAATTTACTCGTACCACATATATATATATATATATATATATATATATATAAAGTTGATAAATGATATATTTTATTATTAGTTATCTTACTGTTATGCAAATAAAAAGAACCAACACATGCATAATAATCCTAGTATTTATACATACTATGCACACACACAAATTATATGATATATAACATGCATGGCACACACAAACACAATTACACACATATCCAACCTCACGCATGCATTCAGCACACACAAATCATGCACCCAGATCATACATACATGACACATATGTACATGCATAGGCCCAGACAATTTAAAATCACACATACCATGACATACACTTCGACAAACACACCCACACAAACTCGAGTTTCAATCACACACACAACGCATATTCATATGCACACACACATCTTTAATGGAACACACCCTATCTCTATTTATCACACAAACAAACGTGCACCATTCAAACTAACATAAACCAAACATATACACGACGTAATACACACAATATCAGCAACACACCATCAGTTGTTTTCTGTCGCTCTCTCTCTCGCCTTTCTTCACTATTGCTAGAAAAAAACAACCCAAACCCGCGGTCGCGGAAAGCTTAAAAACGCAACCCAAATGGGAAATCTTAATTAACCGAATAACTCACATAAACATGGTTAAACTATTCGTATACCTTACAGATCGGAACAAGATGGTGGGCGCAGTGGCAGTGTGCGGCGGTAGCGATGGTCGTAATGGTAATTGGTGCGGAACAGAGGATGGCAGCGGCAGTGGTCGAACTCATGACCGGTAACTGGTATAGAACAGAGGCGATCCATGCGTCTAAACAGAAGGTTGCGAGTTGTGATGCTATGGCGGTCACGGTGGGATGTTTCTGGTTGGCAGCGGACGGTGGTATTGCGATTGAGATGAAGCTTGATCGCTGCCAAAGTGTGACAACGGTTTAGGTTGTATGGTGGTGAGGTCGGTGACGAAGGTGGAAACGGATTGGCGGCTGTTACGTCACTCCTTCTCAATGAGGAAGAAGAGGAGATTTATTTAATTTACATTTTCCAAATCCTACCCTAGAGTATTAGACAATTTACGAAACGAACCTTTTAGTTTAGTTTTAAATTTTAACTAAACCTTAGTTATTATGACTATATTTATGTAGTAAATGAATAAATGTGATTATTAGTTTTTAGTATTTACTCAAATATTTATTTTATAAAATGTTATACAAAACCTTTAAGTAATATCTACTAAATAAAACGTACGGTCAGAAACAATAGTCGCTTGTCAAATAATATTTTTTTATTCGTTGTATAGAGCCGACATAATTATTCGATATTTATTACTTTATGGTTTTCAAAGATTTCATATATTACAACCATAACTCTGATACCACTTGTAGGATCGAGTTCCTCCGATAGCAACGGTACCTAAGTTGTATCTAGTCCATATTTGCGGAATTAATATGATTAGTGATGATTTACACAAGATATACGTTTAAAGTCAGTTTATTGATCAATTCAAGTGTACATGTAAGTTCCCAAACTGACAGAGCTCCGCCGTCGTGATTGCAAAAACTATTACAATGTGAAACCCAAGACGGCTATATATAGAGGTTCAAGTTCGCACCAAAAGAGCTTGGGTCAACTTCGCACGACGTGCCACTTCGTGCGAACTTGCCCTTGACACGCAAGTTTGTGCGAACTTGACCTTAACACACATAATTAACTTCTAAAACTAACAACTTTCAACCATATACAAACAGACTCGATATAAGACTTCGACAATAGAAATCGTGCACCAACACCTCCTGGCACCCACAGTTTGAATTTTGGTTGCGGATGGTATGGCTTCAGCCTTGCGGTCCGCAACTGCCTTCCAGAAGATGAAGATTTGGCATTTTTCCACTTTAGCCCCTCAACTTGCATTGTCTATACATTGTGGTTATAATTTGGCGAAATGACGACTTTAGGCCCTCACGTTCATGCATACGTCATACGAGGATTACGGGACACGTGTTGGAATTTTATTAGACGTAAAAACACGAGGTGTTACATAGCTACTTTATATGATATTTTTTATTGTACACATGTTGGCTATTCACATAAAAAGACAATTAAACTAATTTTCTCATGTTTTTTCTTAAATATTTAACCAAATGAATATTTATAAATACGAGGAGTTTGTATGCAAAACACTAAAATTTAAAATTTTGAATCTTAAATCCCAAAAGTTAGTGAACTTAGAGTTGTCTTTTTTGTTCTCGCAATAATTTGTGTTCTGTAATAATCTCATCCCTTTATGAATATACAATTTTTTTTTAAATTTTTAACTAATGAGTCATGTAATTTGTTTAAATAGACACACATCATAAAGACGTAAATGGACATTCTACGGATCTTATGAAGAATACAAAAGGCATGACAGGATAAGCCATCCCACACGAATCTTTCCACTCACACCCACTCACCCACGGTGTATCATAATAAAACATATTTTAAACTAGTTTTTTGCCCCGATTACGTCACGGGGCACTATGCCGAATATTTTTCTCTCAAAACATGTACGTCTGTGTTTCGGTTACTTGTACATGCTACTCATAACACGATCTAAAAAAAAAATACATCCGGTCAACCAATTTAAACAAAAGACTAGCATAGTTTTGTAAAAAAAACACTAAAACGATCGCATGATTGTAATTTAACAATGGGAGAAAAATTATAATTTGATAGGAAAAAATAAAAACGATGGCAAAACTGTAAATTTGAACTGAGGGCAAAATCGTAATTTGGTGAAAGTCCCGAAAATCGGATCTACAATATCACACTAGGCTTAGTGGAATCACACAAACAAGCTATGAATCAAGATAGAATAGAAATAAGATGAAGTAGAAAGATCAACTTGCATACAAATGTTAGAATTTGTCTAATACGAGTTGTAGAGAAACCACCAAAAAGCTCCTAACCCTAATACGTCATTATCTATTTATACTAGAGGGTTAGAGCACCACTAACATAAGCCCTTAGGCCCAAAAGGCCTTTCCCAAGCCCATTTACAACAAGTATGCCCAAACCAATTAAGTAGCTAATGCATAAACATAACAAGGCCTAACAATCTCCCCCTAGGTTTACTGCATTAGTGTGGCGTTTGATCGACGCTGAAGTACCGATCAAAGATAAAGAGATTAAATGTTCCTAAATACCCTAGATTAAGTGGCAAATAGGGTGTCGAACCGCGAAGAGCTATTGGTTGGTGTAAGACCTCAATCGATTGTAAGACATAATAAAAGCTTGAAAATGGATTTGTGTTTTGATTTGAGAAATTTAGATTAAACTAAAGTTATAAATTAAATAAAGTGAACAATGAGCACAACCAAGCATCAAGTTTGATAGCACAAATAGTAATCTAAGTTTGTAAATCCGATTTGAAAGATTATATAGACATAACCTTGTGACATCATATGTGAATTGAGTATTGAAAGACCTATACTTGTGTACCTAAGCTTAAAACGATTGAACACCGATATAATTAGGCTATCATAAAATGATCATCATCAAATATAAACATTTTAACATAACCTTCAATCATATATCTTGACATTCAATGATTAAACACCAATTAACTCAAAATACATGAAGTGATTCAAGAAAACAATGTTTAAGAACAATCAACAAATGAATAACACATAAAAACTTAGCAAATGTCATAGATCTCTAACAAACACCATCAGTTCATGTCCAACATAGATAAACAACTCAAATTGAACTAAATTGTAACGCCTCGTATTTCCGCACTTTCATACCTTTAGGAAATACGTATTGTTTCACTAAATTTATTTATTTATCTACTTTTATTATCATTATTATTATTTTCTATTTTTTAAAATAATAATAATAATAATAATAATAATAATAATAATGATAATAATAAAATGAGTGACGGTTCGCTCGGTTCATTGTATTTCATTCAATACTTTGTACTAAACTGTTATCAATGGAATGAAATTATATTCCTTTGATACGTGTCATAAATTAACTTGTAATATCTGATTTAAATAATGTAATTATTAAACACTTGAGACAGTTAGTGTTATGAATCCTCTAGCAATCTCGTTTTTGTCTCATCCTGATGTCTCCTAGCCTCCAATAATGAAGAATGCAAGAAAAATACCGAAAACCCTACTTTATTTTTGTCTAAAACCGACCAAAACCATTTTCTGCACCTGAAGTATGGAACGCCGGGTTTGGGAGTATGGAACGCCGGGCAGAAAAGCAAACGCCCATGTGTCGAACGCCGGTTCATTGTTAAAGTGAGCGACGGGGTGTTCCAAACAAGCCTAGATTACTTTCCTTGAGTTCCTTTGATATGTGTAAAGCTCCATGTGATATGTTTATGATCCGGAATCATCATGCAATCTTCCACCGCTACCCTACATGTAAAAATGCATCAAAGTAACATGTCTCGATACAAATTCAATGCTAAAACATAAAGATATTAACCACTCAAGCATACCAAATGCATACACATCAAACTTCCCCAACTTAATTCTTTTTCGTCCCGAAAAAGAGAATTGCGGGTCAGGCTGGTGTGCGATCCCTAAACACTTTGTTTCCCCGAGAAGTTCGGAATAGGTTTGATAGGTGATAGTACATTTTTTTTAGATGCAACCTTCAAATAACTTTCAATGTAACACTTGGGTAATGATTAGCTACAAACATAAACATATTTTTCACCAATGCAGCTAAGGTCATAAGGCATACCCAACCCACAAGACTTGGTTTAAAAAGGAGCAAGCAAATAGATATGAATTACCTAATTAAACCTAATATGCCTCAACTTATCAATACTTAAGGGGTTTCACACTCCTCACAATGTGTCACTCCCCTTGGGTTCTTTAGTGGACTAGTAAAAATGATACTAGTATTTTTTTTTTCTGAAATGCTCAACCCACAATTGCAACATTATTATCATATGCTAGTACAAAAATCAAACTGCCACCTATTAACGAAAGACTAAATGCAAATCAAGAGGACTTTATGGGTTGGCTTGGGTTAAAGGTTTGGAATAATTGTTAGAAAAGTGGTGAAAAGGTGATGAAAATCCGGATTCTACAAACATAACACATATAACCAATAACAACTCGGGTTAATTTGACCCGTATATACAATACTCACTTCGTTCTTTTTTTTTCTTTCATTTTTTTTCTCTCTCTTTTTTTTTGAAATTCAGAAAACAATAAACTAAACTATCAACGATGACCCGGATTTCATCAAAAAGATTAAAAGAAAAGTTAGAAATGGCTTAATGGTAAATTGGGTGAATGTTTGTGGGTTTTAACAAATGAAAGGAATAGGCTCAAATTGGTGATCTAATGGATGATTTAAGGTAGGTTAATCAAATGAAATGGTGTTAAACAAAAAGGGGTATCCTATCGCCTTTATCACTTTTGCACAGATCTTAGTTCAAGATCTTGGAATGTATAGTTTCACTAGTTCTAATGTAATGCTCAATCTTGGGTAAACCTCTACAAAGAAATGAGCATGATACATACATATATATATATACATACATACATATATATATATATATATATATATATATATATATATATACATACATACATATATATATGTATATATATATATATATGAAAGTGCTCGAATAGGCTCAAATTCTCACGGAAATATGGGTAAAAGTGTGAAACATGTGTTGACAAGCATATGGCATATTACCCTCAAATAGGCATTTCTATCTATATAACTTACTAAGCATATTCTATCAAGCACTTGAAGGGCTAACCATGCCAAAGGACCTATGCTTAATCACTAGTTATGACATGCAATGAATTGTGTTATCTAATCATATTTACATGCACAAATTCAGTTACTTGAAGGTTTATTATTCTTTTTTTTGTGCAATCATCACAAATCCTATCTTCCCTCCATTTCAGATCAATTTCATTCCTAAGTACCACACACCAGAATTTCATCATTTCCCATTTACGTGTAACACTTTTTCAAGGACTTAACTCATTCATTCATCAATCAAACACATAACATGTGTGACATTTAGCAACTTGAGTTCATCTTTATTAGAAACTTGAAACAAATGCAACTATATGAAAATGCAACGTAGCGTACCACACTACTACGTTCCTACATGCAACAAAACAAAACAAAACCAAAACATCATACACATCATTATGATCATGCAAATACAAAACAAGAAAGGAAAGGAAACATGCTCCTGAACAAAACAATCAATGGGAGCTATCATCCACATCATGACCCTTCCCCAACTTAGTGGTGCACTGTCCCAATGCATTAGAAACTCTTGTATACACCTCCAACATGACACACCGAAACCTAACCATCCTTCCCCAACTTAATATCTTGCAACCATGAAGATGATATATGATGCATAATGGCCAAACAAACAAAACACACATGCTAAAAATTCAAAAACACTCACAAACTTGAACACATACAACGGGTTGCCTCCCGTACAGCGCTAAGTTTCACGTCCTCAACCCGACAATACCTAGAAGTCTCATGGTGGTCGAGTGGGATTTTTGCTTACCAATCGTTCCTCAAATATGTACCTCCAATGATCCGGTAGGTCCTTCATCTCATTCCACCATGGAACAAACATTATCATTTTTACCCTCAAATTAATATGATTAGGTGGATCACTCACCCTTTTCTTCCATAGTGGTTTTCCTTTTTGTGTTGCCACCTCCTTCACCATGTCGTCCTTTTTTTCACATTCGCATTATACTGCATTGACTTGTCAATCATTAAATATTCCTCTTTGACATGGTTCACCTTTAAAGGAGGTGCATACCTATTAGTAATGTCTCCTGTAAGACAATCATCACTAACAAAATGGTCAGTAACATTTGCAAACATATTTAACCGCAATTCACGGTCACGAAACTTCATCCCCACAGTTCCATCAGCACAATCAATAATCACATTAGCTTGTTTCTCTACTTGGTTTGATGTGGAATTAAGCACTAAGAAATCAACGGGATAACAAAAGTCTTGAATTTTCACAATTACATCATGTAGCATTCCCCGAGGGACTTTAGGTGATGTATCCGCCATAACAATAGTAATGTCAGTTTGCTTGAGTGGACCAAAGTCATGTTGGTCATATAAAATCCCCGGGAGGATACTAACACTTGCTCCCAAATCTAACAATGCTCGTTCAATGCTAACATCACCCACTTGGATGGAAATAAGGGGTGCCCCGAGATACTTAAGTTTTTGTGGGAGGGAACTTGACAAAATTGCACTTACATTAGCTATCAAATCGAGATTCTTAGGTAATTTATGTTGTCGTTTTTGAGTACATAAATCATTCAAAGATTTCGTATAAGAAGGGATTTGACGAATCGCATCAATCAATGGTAAATTAATTTTGACTTGTTTAAATACTTCCCACATCTCCTCAGATTAGGGTCCCCTTTTTCCATAAATCAATGCTTTCACAGGATTTACTAAAGCGGAAGGGTACGAGGTGGTATTAGTCTCTACACCCTTACCCATCACTTTAGTTGACTCGTCGCCCACAACCTCTTGATTTGTTGATTTTTAAAGTTTGATGAGGTTGAATTTTGGTGACATGAGTTTCTATTTCTTGGTCATTATCGGATTCGTCGCTAACATCCTCTACCACACATTCAACAAATTGTGATGGAGTTTCAATATTGTTCTCATAAGACTTACCATTTCTAAAAACACATACCTCATTGACGTGTGCATTTTTGTTGTTCTTTGATGATGATCCTTGATGTTGCTGGTTGATTGTTGTGTCACTTGGAAGCTTTCCCGATTGTCTTATAGCTACTTCTTCCGCTAGTTGGCCAAGTTGTTGGGTTCGAGATCCTATGGTCTTACCTTGAACTTCTTGTTCCTGCATCACCCCTTTCAAGATTCCTAAAATCTCATCTAACTTGGTTGAACCTTCATTGGTTGCATTTCCTTGTGATGAACTTGCTTGGCCTTTTGACTTTGACCTTGTTGGAAATTTCTTGAGTACCCTTGTTGTCGAGGCATTCCTTGTTGGTACCCACCTTGATTGAATCCTTGATTAAAGCCTTGATTGCCCTCGTTGATAGTTACCTTGAAAGTTTTGTTGACGAGGTTAAAATTGTTGTTGTCCACCTTGTTGGCTTGATCCTTGAAAGTTAGGATTCATTTGATTCGTGGGGTTGTCGTATCGGAAATTGGGATGATTCCGTGTCACACCCCGACCCGCAGCGGAAAAGGTGATCGGGGCATGATTGGGTTATCATCAAAGCTCATGACATTTATTTTAACGTTTCATATTCATTAATACACTTTAATGGGAAATTACAATCAATATTACATCATGTCCTAAACATCAATCTAGGCTTCGTTGTTTTCTTCTAAGGCACTTCCTATGTTTTCCTTGCTTCATCCTGTTCACCTGTATCATGTGTAAAAAATGGTTTTTTGATCAACAAAAAGTTGGCGAGTGAATCCTATGAAAAACATTTGAACAAGTTTATTTAATTGATTATAAAATAAAGTGCACAACCACACATGAGTAAAAATAGATGTAAACTTATTCACCAATCAATTAATATTAGATAATGCACACATGAACAATAATGGATCGTTTTGAGGCACGCGTTGCTCAACTCGTCTCTCACGAGGAACTGATGGGCCTAATGAATGATTTGCATATACTTGACAATATGAAATACATAACTACAAACAATATAAACTAAATAATACACACACGAACAATAATGGATTTGTTTTGAGGCACACGTTGCTCAACTCGTCTCCCACGAGGAACTGATGGGCCTAATGAATGAATTGCATATAAATTGACAATATGAAATACATAACTACAAACAATGTATACAATCTAAGTTTAGATCACAATATGGTATGGCACAAGTTTAAATAAACGAGTTAATTTTTGGTGACACATGACACACCCCAAAACGTGTAATTAAAAAGGAGAGTTGTAAGATTCACTCACAGTGGGTGCGTTCGGTTGATGATGTTGAATGCGCACGAAGTTGGTTTTAACCACGAGTGAAACTAACCTAGATAATGGCATAATGGTTTGGTAAGTATGTGGATTTTATTAATCAATTTTAGTAGGATTGTTGGGTGTATTTTTGTGAGCTTAAGGCTATTTTCTAACCTTGAAAATGTTATTTTTAAGTATTTTTAATTGATTTTTAAATAGAATAAATAAATAAAGATAATAAAAAATGTTGACTTTTTGCGACCGTTGACCGTTGACTTGTTGACCGGTCAGACTGTGTAATTGTGTGCGCCGGGTGAGGCTCAAACCCGAGACCTCCCGTTCGCGTGCACGCAGCTCTACCAACTGAGCTATGTGTCTAACCTGAAGTATTTCTGTTTTTAATTATATTTATATACTAATTGAATTAAACCGAAAATCATTTATTTTTAAAAACGATTTTAATGCATCGAACCGGTGTCCTCCACAGGTCTCGAACCCGGGACCTATGGTTTAGGTTAACACACAGTCCACCGCTGGACTGTGTGTCTAGCTTGGTAAATACTCTGATTTTTATTATACTTATATACAAACTAAATAATTTCATTTATGTTTTATATAAAAAGTTTGATAATTGCCCGAACCGGTGTGGTAGTCCGGACTCGAACTCGTGACGTGTGATTAAACGTTCACACAGTCCACCACTGGACTGTATGTCTATCTTGGTTATTATTCCGGTTTTTATTAAACTTAACATTTATAAGCAGTGACTCCGGTTCGGTTAAAAAAAGAACATTTTATTAAGGCGAGTGTGCGTGGGACAAGAATCGAACTCGAGACGTAAGCGTGTTTTATTTGCACACAGTCCACCACTGGACTGTGTGTCTAACCCGAGATATATCTTGATTTTAATTATACTTATATAATACTGAACTTCGTCTTCTTCGTCAGACTTAACCAGAAAACATATTCCGACTGTTTCATCGATTTTAATCAAGTTCGTTAGTGTCTGGTGGTTAATTACATGTGAGATTAATAAAAAGAACGAGAGATTAAGTGTAAGGTATACCGAACTGAACTCCTCTGTTTCGCCGGCGAAACTCCGGTGACAGCAAGCTATTCCGGCGACGTGTGTCTTGCGGCAGAGGGTCTTCAGCGAGCTTGAGGTGAGTGTAGGTGGCTTCGGTATGAGCTCTGGGTGTTCAGTAAGGCACAGAGGTGAAAGGGTCGGTTTTCTGGCGAGTTGTAGAAATTTCCGGCGAGTGGAATTACGTCGGGAAAATGTGTGATTGTGAGCGAACAAGCTAACAGAGGTTAGAGGGGGTATTTATAGGGCAGAACATCGATGTATTTAGTCCGTTTTTCGTCTTGATTTGTCGGTCATTACGTTTTCCGGCGGTTATGACTTGCGTCGCGGGTTCAGACGTCGGTTATAACCGATGTCATAGTTAAGGCTTCGGTTAAAACTGAAGTAACCGTCCAATCTCGGCGAAATCGTCGGGATTTCCGACGACTGCGATTGGGCGCGTCGGTTTTGAATTCGATATTTGTGTTATGAATTAATTGTTTCCATTATTGAACAAGAAACACCAATGGCGCAGTGGTTTGATGGATGAGTGTTAAGTCTTTGCTGAAATCGCTGGCTGACCCGGGTTCGAAACCCGGCAGAAGCCTTTTATTTTTAAACCGCTATTTTTAATACTTTTTCAAATATAAATTATATATTCCAATATACTTATTAATTATGTATCGTTTAAAAATAATTTGGGCATTAAATATGCAAAGAAATTTATAACTGATTGTTCGGTTAATATACGGAGCGGGTTTGGTAATCCGGTTTTTGACGGATGTTACAGTATCCCCTGCTTTTTAGAAATTTCGTCCCGAAATTTAAGTAGTGATATATTTGTCTAAAAAGGATGGTGTTTAGTTTGACAGTTACATGCTTAGAAAAAGAGTAAGAGTTTAAGTTTTTGTTTGAGGCGGTAACGTCCCTTGTAAGGGTTAAGTACCCCGTTACAGGAATCGCTTTTTGTTGCCTACGGTAAAAATATTGATAAGCAGAGTTGATTCACTAAATATGATATCATGCGTAAGAGTTTTGATATGTTTGGAAGGATAGGGTTATATCCTAAAACAAAATTTCTAATACTACAACCTACATGGAACTTCTCATAACCGTCTAACAATGCCTCTGATCCTTTGACAAGAATACTTATATATAGGAAGTACCAGCGGCGTATCCACCATATTCTTGTCAAATTTTCATTGGTTTTATTAGTAAGTTATGATTGGTTCTATGATGTGACTCTAAACATAAATAAATGCCACAACCAATGTACCAAGAAATTACTAAATCCTACATAGAACTTCTCATAACCGCCTGACAATGCCTCTGATCCTTTGACAAGAATACTTATTATAGGAGTACCAGCGGCGTATCCACCATATTCTTGTCAAATTTTCATTGGTTTTATCAGTAAGTTATGATTGGTTCTATGATGTAACTCTAGAACATAAATAAACACAACAACCAATATCTGAGTCCAAATTCTGATGGCATACATGTTTGAATGGTGATAGTTCCTCTCTCGTTTGTTATGATGGAGAGGTTAGTTTATGTAGAAATAGAACACAATCCAATTTCTTTAAATGGCGAGATGATATGAATGTAACACAAATTTCAACCAAGACAATACTAAATCCTACATGGAACTTCTCATAACCGCCTGATAATGCCTCTGATCCTTTGGCGAGAATACTTATATATAGGAAGTACCAGCGGCGTATCCACCATATTCTCGTTAAATTTTCATTGACTTTATCCGCAAGTTATGATTAGTTCTATGTGACTCTACAACAAACACAACAACCACAACTTGAGTCTTAATTCTGATAGTATCCATGTTTGAATGATGACAATACCTCTCTCGTTTGTTGTGATGGAGAGGTTAGTCATTGTGGAAGTGAGACATAGCTCAACTTCTTTAAATGATGAAATTGAAATACACTGAAATGTATGATGAACAAACTTTGACCAAAACATACTAAATCCTACATGGAACCTCTCATAACCGCCTGATAATGCCTCCGATCCTTTGACAAGAATACTTATATATAGGAAGTACCAGCGGCGTATCCACCATATTCTTGTCAAATTTTCATTGACTTTATCCACAAGTTATGATTAGTTCTATGTGACTCTACAACAAACACAACAACCACAAGATCGTATTGCATGTACTGAAAATGAAAAATGTCTGTGCGATCAAGGCTCAATCAAACGGAGCCGATCGTATTGCATGTACTGAAAATGAAAAATGTCTGTGCGATCAAGGCTCAATCAAACGGAGCCGATCGTATTGCATGTACTGAAAATAATAAATTTAATCTAAACAATAATCACACAAACAGTTTATACATGGAACCTCTCATAACCGCCTGATAATGCCTCCGATCCTTTGACAAGAATACTTATATATAGGAAGTACCAGCGGCGTATCTACCATATTCTTGTCAAATTTTCATTGACTTTATCCACAAGTTATGATTAGTTCTATGTGACTCCACAACAAACACAACAACCAAAAGATCGTATTGCATGTACTAAAAATGAAAAATGTCTGTGCGATCAAGGCTCAATCAAACGGAGCCGATCGTATTGCATGTACTGAAAATAATAAACAATAATCACTCAAACAGTTTATACATGGAACCTCTCATAACCGCCAGACAATGCCTCTGATCCTTTGGCAAGAATACTTATATATAGGAAGTTCCAGCGGTGTATCCACCATATTCTTGTCAAAATTTCATTGGCTTTATCCTTAAGTTATGATTGGTTCTATGTGATTCTAAAAAATAAAGAAAAACATAAAACTAAACGATGGGAGTTGAATCTTGATTTTCGGTGAAGAGGACTAGTTGGGTGGTTTCGTTTGGGTCGTCATTATCTTCAATAGGATTGGCGTTGATGTTGAAAACTCTTCCTCTTGCTGGTGGCCTAGTGATTGGGTTTTCTTGATTTACTTGGTTAACTGGGTTTGATTGAGCTTGAGCGTTTATGATGTTAACCAATCGAGGGCACGTGTTTCTAAAGTGGGTAGGGTCGCCACAATTGAAACAAGCTCGAACATATGGGAACATGGGGTATTGAGGTTGATGATAGGTTTGGATCATGTTTTGAGTAGGGGGAGAGATTTGGTTTTGAGGGGTGAGGCAATCCTTGCTCAAATGACCATAGCGTCCACAATTTGCACATAGTCGACAAGGTAAGGTAAGGGGATGGTGATAAAAACAGGCGTTACATCGAGGGTGAGGTCCAAGGTATGGTTTTTTATTTGGGTAAGTTGAGTTGGGTGCTACTTGAGTGATTGGGATAGCTTGGATGGGTATGGCGTGTGAAATTGGTTGATTACGTTGGATAGTAGCGAAAAGTTGCCCGTCTCTTTTTCTCTTAGAAATGGGTTGAGAAGGGGATTCGGTTTGGGTGGAGTTTGAAGTTTCAGTTGATGCTTTATCCTTCTTCTTCTCCTCCTTGAAGTCTTTGTTCCGGATTCGGTTCTCGGTGAGCTCTGTAGCTAACTCCATTGCTGCTTCCAAAGTTGCAGGCGTGGTACTTATTACAGAGTCTTGAATCTTTGACGGAAGACCTCGAATGTAGTGCTCGATCAAACGGTAGAGGGGAGTAAACAACTTGGGAACCATTTGATTTAACTCGAGGAATCTTTTGTTGTATGTGGTGTGGTCGCCTTCCTTTTGCTTCAACGAATAGAACTCATCTTCTAATATCTTGATTTCGCTCCTTGGGCAAAACCGTCTTGTCATGATTTCCTTCAACTCTTCCCAAGTCAAAGTCATAGCGTCTTCAACACCTCGTTTGGCCTTCTCTGTATTCCACCAAGTAAGTGCGATTCCATATAAACGTCCGGTAGCATATCGCACTTTGCGATCATCGGAGCAATCGCAATTTAGAAAAATGTTCTCCATTTCTTCAAACCAATGGAGGAGAGCGGTGACACCTTCAGTCCCTTCGTATTTTGGAGGGTCGCATGATTTGAAATGCTTGTAGGTGCATTTAGTGGTATTTGGGGGAGGGTTGATAACGTTTTGATCTTCTTGGCTGACAGGATTAGCGGTAAGTGCTTGTTGGACTTGGATTACAATGTTGGGTATTACGGCAGCCATTTGTTGAGCGATTAGGGTAGCCATGCGCTCGCGGGCTTTTCCCGCTCTCATTTTCCTACGGGCGAGGCAAGAAGATATCTACAAGGAATACGTATCATGAGTATGAGTTGGATGTTTTTGGGATCATGGGTCGTATTTAGGAATGAACATTCATAAAATAAATATAGAACAATAAATCTACTACATCCATAGGATGTCTTGGGCTTTGCTCGTCATTAGGCCTTGCATGCCACCATACTTCACCTTCGTAATCATGTGGGGCCCCATGAATACCGGGTTCTTCATATGGTTCGCATGTGTTAGCCTGGTTACGTACACTAAAACCCGGAGAAAATCGAGAAATATGTATATAACGTATGATATTCGGAATGTGTCCAGGTATAGACACGGTGACACCTCAAAGTGGGGTTAGTTCGAACGACGTTTGGTGTGGCATGCTTTGGCCTTATAGGTCCTTCGTACTCTCATCGTTAGTCCCCAGGTAGGCAAACTGGTCCGTTATATTGGATTTATACGAATGCCAACCTAGACAGGACGTTCCGACTACCGGTACTTGTACCCTTCCAGTTACTACATGCCCGTCGCAGAACTTACTTTGATGAGATTTGAAAATTGCGACAAAATCTTTGAATAATGAGAGTATGAAAATGATTTGAATGTATGAACATTGAAATATGTATGATAAATGTGTATGTAAGTATGTATGTTTGACTGTAAGTATAAACAAATATGAAACAAATTAATATCATAAGTTTGTATGTAACCACCTAAGCAATTAAAATTTAGGCAACTATAGTATAGGCTCTAAGGGTCTAATAACCTATCCTATATCCCTATAGTCATGGCTCTGATACCAATCTGTCACACCCCGACCCGCAGCGGAAAAGGTGATCGGGGCATGATTGGGTTATCATCAAAGCTCATGACATTTATTTTAACGTTTCATATTCATTAATACACTTTAATGGGAAATTACAATCAATATTACATCATGTCCTAAACATCAATCTAGGCTTCATTGTTTTCTTCTAAGGCATTTCCTATGTTTTCCTTGCTTCATCCTGTTCACCTGTATCATGTGTAAAAAATGGTTTTTGGATTAACAAAAAGTTGGCGAGTGAATCCTATGAAAAACATTTGAACAAGTTTATTTAATTGATTATAAAATAAAGTGCACAACCACACATGAGTAAAAATAGATGTAAACTTATTCACCAATCAATTAATATTAGATAATGCACACATGAACAATAATGGATCGTTTTGAGGCACGCGTTGCTCAACTCGTCTCTCACGAGGAACTGATGGGCCTAATGAATGATTTGCATATACTTGACAATATGAAATACATAACTACAAACAATATAAACTAAATAATACACACACGAACAATAATGAATTTGTTTTGAGGCACGCGTTGCTCAACTCTTCTCCCACGAGGAACTGATGGGCCTAATGAATGAATTGCATATAAATTGACAATATGAAATACATAACTACAAACAATGTATACAATCTAAGTTTAGATCACAATATGGTATGGCACAAGTTTAATAAACGAGTTAATTTTTGATGACACATGACACACCCAAAAACGTGTAATTAAAAAGGGGAGTTGTAAGATTCACTCACAGTGGGTGCGTTCGGTTGATGATGTTGAATGCGCACGAAGTTGGTTTTAACCACGAGTGAAACTAACGTAGATAATGGCATAATGGTTCGGTAAGTATGTGGATTTTATTAATCAATTTTAGTAGGATTGTTGGGTGTATTTTTGTGAGTTTAAGGCTATTTTCTAACCTTGAAAATGTTATTTATAAGTATTTTTAATTGATTTTTAAATAGAATAAATAAATAAAGATAATAAAAAATGTTGACTTTTTACGACCGTTGACCGTTGACTTGTTGACCGGTCAGACTGTGTAATTGTGTGCGCCGGGTGAGGCTCGAACCCGAGACCTCCCGTTCGCGTGCACGCAGCTCTACCAACTGAGCTACGTGTCTAACCTGAAATATTTTTGTTTTTAATTATATTTATATACTAATTGAATTAAACCGAAAATCATTTATTTTTAAAAACGATTTTAATGCATCGAAACGGTGTCCTCCACAGTTCTCGAACCCGGGACCTGTGGTTTAGGTTAACACACAGTCCACCGCTGGATTGTGTGTCTAGCTTGGTAAATACTCTGATTTTTATTATACTTATATACAAACTAAATAATTTCATTTATGTTTTATATAAAAAGTTTGATAATTGTCCGAACCGGTGCGGTAGTCCGGACTCGAACTCGTGACGTCTGATTAAACGTTCACACAGTCCACCACTGGACTGTGTATCTATCTTGGTTATTATTCCGGTTTTTATTAAACTTAACATCTATAAGCAGTGACTCCGGTTCGGTTAAAAAAAAGAACATTTTTATTAAGGCGAGTGTGCGTGGGACAAGAATCGAACTCGAGACGTAAGCATGTTTTATTTGCACACAGTCCACCGCTGGACTGTGTGTCTAACCCGAGATATATCTTGATTTTAATTATACTTATATAATACTGAACTTCGTCTTCTTCGTCAGACTTAACCAGAAAACATATTCCGACTGTTTCATCGATTTTAATCAAGTTCGTTAGTGTCTGGTGGTTAATTACATGTGAGATTAATAAAAAGAACGAGAGATTAAGTGTAAGGTATACCGAACTGAACTCCTCTGTTTCGCCGGCGAAACTCCGGTGACAGCAAGCTATTCCGGCGACGTGTGTCTTGCGGCAGAGGGTCTTCAGCGAGCTTGAGGTGAGTGTAGGTGGCTTCGGTATGAGCTCTGGGTGTTCAGTAAGGCACAGAGGTGAAAGGGTCGGTTTTCCGGCGAGTTGTAGAAATTTCCTGCGAGTGGAATTACGTCGGGAAAATGTGTGATTGTGAGCGAAAAAGCTAACAGAGGTTAGAGGGGGTATTTATAGGGCAGAACATCGATGTATTTAGTCCGTTTTCCGTCTTGATTCGTCGGTCATTACGTTTTCTGGCGGTTATGACTTGCGTCGCGGGTTCAGACGTCGGTTATAACCGATGTCATAGTTAAGGCTTCGGTTAAAACTGAAGTAACCGTCCAATCTCGGCGAAATCGTCGGGATTTTCGACGACTGCGATTGGGCGCGTCGGTTTTGAATTCGATATTTGTGTTATGAATTAATTGTTTCCATTATTGAACAAGAAACACCAATGGCGCAGTGGTTTGATGGATGAGTGTTAAGTCTTTGCTGAAATCGCTGGCTGACCCGGGTTCAAAACCCGGCAGAAGCCTTTTATTTTTAAACCACTATTTTTAATACTTTTTCAAATATAAATTATATATTCCAATATACTTATTAATTATGTATCGTTTAAAAATAATTTGGGCATTAAATACGCAAAGAAATTTTTAACTGATTGTTCGGTTAATATACGGAGCGGGTTTGGTAAATCCGGTTTTTTACGGATGTTACATTCCGCAATCCGGGATGGTATGTGTTAGAATTCATATTCCTTTCCCCGTATACATGATTGACTTCTTCATTACTTCCAAAATTCATAGGGCAATCAAAAGCAACATGCCCCATATCTCCACATATTTCACATAACTCTTGTACTTGCGAAACCAAAGAAACATCCTTTCCCATATTTTGGCAAATCATATCAATTTTCTTTTCTAATGCATCAAACCTTTCATTACTAGGTTGGTCATTTACAACTTTAATTTGATGTGGTTTAACACTCCGATCAGATGAAGATTGAGTTTTTGAACCTTTACTTAAAGTTTCTAAAAAGTTCCATTCATAATTCTCGTCATGAGTTAAAAAGGTTCCACCGCTACATGCAAAGACAAATTTTTTGATCCTCGGTGACTAAACCATCATAGAAAATTTTGACCAAATCCCATTTAGGGATGTCATGATGAGGACACATTCTAAGAATTTCATTAAAACGTTTGATGGCTTCATGAAATGTTTCCCCAACATGTTGAATAAAAGATTTGATAGCATTTCGAGCTTTACTAGTTTACTCATCGGATAGTATTCCTCAAGAAAAGTTCTTTGCATTTCATCCTATGTTCGAATACTATTGGAATTTTTAGTAGTACTACTGGGCCCGACAAGCCCCACTCGAACTAGTCGCGCCAGTTAGACCGAACGTTGATGGTCACAGGTGTAGAATTTGCCTAACACTTAGCCATGGTTAGTGATAGACCTGGTACAACAGGGGCAGCAACGTCAGCTTCAGATCGAACACTTTGTTGACATGACCTAGGTTAGCTACCTAAATATATAACATAAAGTGCTAATCAATATAACAACATGGTCCGGTTTTGAATTGTGAAGAGTTTATAGCAACACGATTCGGGTTTTGAATCAGGAACAACTTATAGCAACACGATTAGGGTTTTGAATCGAGAACAACTTATAACAACACGATTCGGGTTTTGAATCAGGAACAACTTATAACAACACGATTCAGGTTTTGAATCGGGAAA
Organism: Scalesia atractyloides; assembly: GCA_947069175.1. Classification (NCBI taxonomy): domain Eukaryota; kingdom Viridiplantae; phylum Streptophyta; class Magnoliopsida; order Asterales; family Asteraceae; genus Scalesia; species Scalesia atractyloides. The sequence continues at coordinate 46,458,582 of CAMTDV010000015.1, read as the reverse complement.
CTTGAACATCCTAATTCGGGATTAGATCAGGGGTTACCTATCATAACATACTGGTTTGGGATTTGAACCAGTGGAAACAACTTATCTTATATTTGTAAACTAAAACCTGTGAACTCACTCATCATAATTGTTGACACTTGATTTTTACATGTTTTCTCAGGTTGCTAAGGTATCACACATCAGGACTAGGATGGATTATGATGTCGCATTGACTTCATCAAATATTTAGACACAACTTTAAATTACATTAACAATTTTGGTTTTGTAATTATTACGCTTCCGCAACTCAATTGTATAAAAAATATTTTCTCATTAGTGAGCAAACAGGAATATTTTTTTAAACTCATATAGTGGTCCTTCAGTATGACTAATGACTGTGATCCTGGTTTGTCACACGCCTTACGGTAAAACCCCGCAAGTGGATTTTTGAGGGTGTGACAGATTGGTATAAGAGTCAATGGTTATAGTGAACTAGGTTTGCATTAGAGAGTAGACTTAATCTATAGCCTTAGACACTGCATTAGTCATACACCAACACAGACACTTATACAAGAACACTCATACATGATATGCCTACGCACATGGCATCAAAACTTACTTTGAAATTGTGGGCATGTCGACATCATCCACTTAACCCTCTACTAACAAGGAACACACCAAACTCTTTGTATCTTCATCCCTAGTGGCGACGTTCGTGGGAGTGACAACAACCAGTATCTAATCCTGTCCGAGGGACGTGAGACGGAGGCTCTGAAGGAGTTTCTCACATCACAATCATCTTTACCTCTTCCTAACTACATAAATGAACAAATCCCCGGCTTGAGCTTACCGATGGTACTATCGGGTATGGTGAGATTTCTCAAGTCCATGATTGGGACAACATCCAACATTGACACATATCGCTTGGGAGTTTGGTTCATCGAAAAAGTGTCCCTTATCCACCTACCAACAACACCCCGACCCCACTAGTTTTACTTTCCGTCAACCTGAGCACGTGGGCCTCGCTTGAGGCACCCTGCGTTAGGGCAGACCCTTGCAGGCATTATTGCGTAAATCCGTTGACACTGAGATGTCATCATTTTTATTTTCCCGAACCCTGATTCACATCTTTGGTTGATATGTATTTTTTTGAAGATGGATTGACCATGAAGTCGGAGCGCATGCTCATTGCATACTCGAACTTTCTTCTAACTCGGACGACTTCCAGTAACATATGTTAATGAATCAGTTTTAACTCTCGAAGTCATAATTCATGTGCATGTTTGTTCCATGCACACTTTTACATCTATAATCCGTTGGATTGGATTCACATGGTGTGTTACAACTTGAGTGAGTCCTCAGGTCAATCGATTCTAGATTTCTCTTTTGATATAACTCCTAGTTAATCAACATTTGGCTAATTAACTAAGCTTCTGATGACCTTATCATTTTGACAATACTCGACAATTTAATCCGAGGGACATTTTGACACAAGATAGGTCGAACTCGGGTGAGCATGCAAATCAACTTATCATTACGGGTGCACACGTAATAGTAATTTGCAATGCATGTGAATCCTTGTGAAACCTTGTGTGTGTATAAATTGTCCTAACCTGTGAATTCCTCGTTAAAAACTTTCACTGTCGATAGAAGTTCTCATGATCCACTCAGCGACTAACTGATACCATTAAATGTGTTCAGTCCTTGTTGATGGACACAACAATTAAATTCAAGATATTATCGGGCACACTAAGCTATCATGAATGAAATCCCTCAATATTACTATTATTGTCATTATTATCTTTTCTATTTTATTTTACTCATGTAAGAGTCTTAGTGAAACTAAGATTCCCCTCAGAACCTGTCATTATGGTTTAAACCCTACCAGAATATTAGTGTAAACCTTTCAGCACAGCGCATAAACAAAATATCAAGAATCTCCCGTACGTTTACACATTATCCCATACGCTCAACCACAAAATTTCCTTTGACCCTATTACTCTGTGTCTTTTGACTAATCTTTAGTCTAACCTGATTTACGTCCCGGCATACCTAACTTTGCAAGCATATTTCCACAAAACGGTTCCATCATCTCAAGAACATTAGAAGACAGAGATACAAGTTTATCAACACCTAGATGAAAGTGATGGTCTACAAAATAATCTTACCCCTTGTATTGCTAGATTCAATATTCCATAACAATTTTCCCTTTTAAGCTAGTCTATCCCCTAGTTGTTGCACTGGTGGACGCTTACCGTTTAATGCTACAGTTGTTATTGTTGTTGACGTAGACGCAGCTCTCACTCCATGGCCGTGGTCGCACTACATCTTTGAAACTTTATGCATAAACTCCCATCAAATGTGTGCTCAAGTTTTTAAATAACTTGGTGAACTCGTCTTTTTGATCCTTGGTGATCACTTTTTGGACTTTGAAGATGGTGATGTATTGTTATTATGACCATACTATTTTTCGAATATATTTTCCCGCCCTTGTAATGAAATTTCATGGCAACGTATGTGATGTTTCTAATACACACGTTTTAGTTCAACCCTTCAAACTTAGTTGCCTACATGTTCAACTAATTACACACTCAAATTCATAAATGGATTTTAGTAAATCCATTCTTATTCACATGCGGGTAAGCTCGATGACTGTGGAGAACGCCACAATTGAACCGGAACACTACGAATTCAACGAACCATTACTTTGCTACATAAGTCTCTTTGCCTCAACACCTTCAATTTAGCGCTTCCAATGACTAGTAGTGTCATTTTATTTCTATTTATACCGCTTGTGTGAGACCAACTATATCCACATCATCAGATTTACTATCTCACTAGTGATTCTAAAACAATTATGAAGAACATATTGATGACAATCGCGTCTTGGTATATTCTTCCGGTATTATTTTGTTGTGCTAAAATCTATGTCATAGTCTTGACTGACCTTGTTATATGCTAATCCTTGCATAGCTAAATCACTTTCTACGAACGTTACTCGAGGAGCGAGTAGCCATACTTAAGTTCATCAAGTGCAGGAGCATAAAATAAATTTTCTACCTTCGTGAAGTATGCCAAGGTTAACACCCATTCCGTGTGAAATTGCCATACTTATGTATAGCTTCATTGATTTCTTTGTTCGTATTTATCGTTCTTCGACCGAAAGCTCTCCATCTATTACAATCCACTACAACCAAAATGTCATGATCAGTTTTAACCAAAAATCTCATTTCCCTCTGTATAAACGCATCGAGACGTTAACATCCTGAAATGAAGGGCATAATGCCTGACTTGAGTTTTCATCCAATCCGTTGATAATTCTACCCAAATCACCAGTTTCATACAATTAATATTATTCCTTTCTAGAAGTCTTATGTACGATGGCATCATCACTGTTATTTGGTAGGGGTAACTGTACCATTTCTGATCTTCGGTTGCGATGCCTCATAACAACAAATCCCTCTGACACTCACTTTGAACTATTTCCACCCCGGTTACGTTGGGTAAGTTACCGGTGGTGCTCTCAACACACGTGATCCTAGAATTTGAGTAATTTGGCCTTTAACAAACTACCTTAACACAATTCCAGTTCGGTTTATTTTGTTGACCCTTCGTCTATGACGTATGACATTCGTATCCATTCAGGTAACCTTAAAATATATATTAGACACACTTGATATGTGAAGTGTTGGCTCCTTAATATTCTGATCGCTCTATGATAACAAATGCGTTGAGCTCACCTAAACTATATTTTGTGCAACCCCACCCCCGCTGCGCCAGATATGTTAAATACACCAGTCAACATTATACCGATGTATGACACACCGGTGTTCCAACTCTTGTGAGCATCTCCCGTTCTCCCGTGCTTGACATAACTTGTTATGACATTCTTGATTATCGAGCTCCCATCAACTCAACTTATAATTACACTTAATACCACATACAAAATGACATGTATCAGTGTATTCCTTGATATAGCCTAATGTAAACTCCATTCGAAATCCATATGCAAGAATTCACTTCATTATATTACGACCCCTTCAAGTCATAAAGGCTTCACCTACTAAAATTCTGAACTTTGGTGTCATTTCCATGACAATAGCTATACCTGGTTACTATGCAGTATGCTATGCTATCTTATTCGTGTAAAAGAAACTGGACCACCAGACTTCAATACCATGATACCATTTTGAAATTGCGTCATCTGCTTACTTTCGTGTACACCTACATTGTAAGCGGCTTTCTATAGTTCTTGCTAGTCACACTTATGTACACCTACTCTTGCTGGAATCGATTTGGTTGCTATGAAAATTGACTATTCTGTACCTATATAATTCCTTGTAACTTGTTCGGATGAACAACTGAATCATCACAATCATGTTGTCTGATTTTGTCCCATCTCATTGTACCGCCATATGTTTTTACTCTCTCCTTAGCAATGAACTTTCAATCATGGTCCTAAAAGTACCATAAGCTAAATTTCCGGAACGAAAATTCTTTCAACAAAGGGGATAATGTGACACCCGGCATTTTCAGGTTAACAACGTTACCACAAACTCTGTTATCTCAAACATTCATTCATGCATTTTACTTGATTAAGGAAAATTAAGTGTGTCGGTTAGTACACAAACACTTGCGTAACGGTAATTCGGGGTATTACGGAATCACACACGATTATGTACTCGAACATTAGCGAAACAACATGAATACTATTCACGGGCAATTAAATAAATACAAATTATGTGAAGTTATATGTTATGTGACTTATATGTTCATCTTGTAAATTTATGTGAAACCGCGTACATACACGCGTAACAACATGTTATGGACGAACCCATAACTGGAGTATAGTGTATACCTTAGCCTAAATTTCGAGGACGAAATTTCAGTAACATGGGGAGAATGTGACAACTCAGAAATATCTCTCTTACTCCAATGTTTTCAAACTCATGTTTATTCAATTTTCGGGACGAAAATTCCTTCAACTTGGGGATAATGTGACATCCTAGAAAAATTAGGTAATCATCTTTGTGTTATACGATTTAATATTCTAGAAAACTCATGTCACGATTATTCGTCAAATGATAATGTGTGTAATTATTTTACGAGTTATAATACATATTCCATTTAAAAGCCGAAACCGAGCTTAAACCGTTTCAACCTTTCGCAAACCCAACACCTTACGACTCAAGTAAACCCAACCCGAAAACCCTTACCCTTTTTCGGCACCTACACCTAGCCTCCCCTCCTCTTGTGTTTCTTGTGGAACAAGTTTCCTTGGGGAACAAATTTGGCGGTTATAAATAAAAACTAGTTATCAAAAATTCAAAACCCTAATCCACCCTATCCCCTTGGAGGTTGACGAGAGCTAGCACCCCCCTCTCGTTTGCAAGGCAGCCCCCCCTCTCTTCATCGCTTGCAAGCCCTCTCTCTTTCTCTAGTTCTCTTTGCTTCAAGGTTAGCATCTTGGTTATGTTTGTGATTCATGGTGTGATTTTGTGTAGACATGGTTATGATCATGAGTTGTTATGGTAGGGTTTTGTTGTGCATGAGTAGCTTCGGGTGAATTATGCAATTTGTTGAGTTTATTGACGATATGTATACGTAAATAATCATTGGCTGCGTTTTCTTTACAAAAACCATGATGTTATAACTAGGGTTATGAAATTATTAACATGTCTAGGTGATAACTGATGATTAATCTGCTGTTAGTTGTTATTAGGAGGTGTTGCGATCGCTAAATATGTTTCGGGTATCGTTTAGAATGAAAACAGAATGCAGATTAGCGAAAACAACCAACTTCAGTTGGCTGTAAACGGATCGTTATAAATCAAAAAATAGATTTTCTGGAGTCTAAAACGTAAGTTTTTGAAAAATGGCGCTGGAATCGCATTTTTCTGAGGTTGTTTACTATTTTAAAATAATTATTTCGTGCCACGGCTGAAGCTGCGTTTTTTCTACAGAATTTACATGTTGTTTGCTGTGTCATATCTCATAGTCTGGATAGAATTAGGTCATGAAGTTCATACAGTAGTTGGACACAGGTGTCGCCGAAAATCTCCCACTAGAATTTCTTCAATCGGGTGGCTAATGATTTTTAAATGAATTTTTCTGTGGACTGCACTCAGAAAGTGACGAATCTGACTGCAGCCTAGTAAATGATTTTTTTTAAATAATCGGTAATGAGTTTGGGCTGGAAAATTTAACACAAAGTTTTACAACCGTTTGACACGTTCTGTAAATTCATTGAATTTTTGGAATATGGGAAGTATTTCATAAAAATACCCGAAAACAGCCGAGTTCTGGACACTTAAGCTGAAACACAATAAGTTGTTATATGTGCATCTGGATGTTTGTATATGCTATCTGTAAATAGCCGAACCCGTTTTATGGTGACTTAAATATTATATAACTTGTTGTGGGCCATGATCATTGATGATTATACGTGGAATATATATACAAGTGGTCAACGTGATTGCATGATTCGTGTTAAGATACGTGTATAGATTTCGTGTCTTACCTGAGCACACTAATAAACTAAATGGTAATCATATTAGGACGTGATTGACCAACCTCAACTCAAAATCACTTTAAAATTCTAACCGAGCTATCAAAGGTGAGTTAACGGCCCCTTATTCTTTAAACGTTTACAAAACACAGGGGGAGAAAACATGTACACGTTACAGTGATGTATAGGTGGTATATATTACGGTACAGTAACGTCTTTCTATTTAGAGTTATGTTATAAGGTTATGGTCACTAGAAAGCATATATCACATGTCAGTCCTCTTAACACTTACGATGCCGTTAGTATTGGATTATAGTGAGGGAATTTTTAGTAGTACTACTGGGCCCGACAAGCCCCACTCGAACTGGTCGCGCAAGTTAGACCGAACGTTGATGGTCACAGGTGTAGAATTTGCCTAACACTTAGCCATGGTTAGTGACAGACCTGGCACAACAGGGGCAGCAACGTCAGCTTCGGATTGAACACTTTGTTGACATGACCTAGGTTAGCTACCTAAACATATAACATAAACTGCTAATCAATATAGCAACGCGGTTCGGGTTTTGGATTGTAAACCACTTATAGCAACACGATTCGGGTTTTGAATCGGGAACAACTTATAACAACACGATTCGGGTTTTGAATAGGGAACAACATATAACAACACGATTCAGGTTTTGAATCGAGAAACTTGAACATTCTAATTCGGGTTTAGATCAGGGGTTACCTATCGTAACATACTGGTTTGGGATTTGAACCAGTGGAAACAACTTATCTTATATCTGTAAACTAAAACCTGTGAACTCACTCATCATAATTGTTGACACTTGATTTTTACATGTTTTCTCAGGTTGCTAAGGTAGCACACATCAGGACTAGGATGCATTATGGTGTCGCATTGGTTTCATCAAATATTTAGACACAACTTTAAATTACATTAACTATTTTTGTTTTGTAAGTATTACGCTTCCGCAACTCAATTGTATAAACAATTTTTTCTCATTAATGAGCAGACATGAATATTTTATTTTTAAACTCATATAGTGGTCCTTCAGTATGACTAATGACTATGATCCTGGTTTGTCACGCGCCTCGCGGTAAAACCTCGCAAGTGGATTTTTGAAGGTGTGACACATCATATGTGAATTGAGTATTGAAAGACCTATATTTGTGTACCTAAGCTTACAACGATTGAACACCGATATAATTAGTCTATCACAAAATGATCACCATCAAATATAAACATGTTAACATAACCTTCAATCATATATCTTGACATTAAGTGATTAAACACCAATTAACAATGTTTAAGAACAATCAACACATGAATAACACATAAAAACTTAGCATATGTCATTGATCTCTAACAAACACCATGAGTACATGTCCAACATAGATAAACAACTCAAATTGAACTAAATGGCATACAAACCCTAGCCCTTGGTTGTGATGACAAGGGTTTTAGCCACACATGATCATTCTTGATGATGAAAAATTGCGATTTCGGCAGCGATTGGAGCAATCTTGATGTTAGAACACTTTGTGAATGAGTATTCCTCCTTCCTTGATGTCTCCTAGCCTCCAATAATGAAGAATGCAAGAAAAATCCCAAAAGAAACCACTTTATTTTTTCTAAAACTGACCAAAACCGTTTTGTATCTACACCCGGAGTATGGAACGCCGAGTTTGGGGGTATGGAACGCCGGGCAGAAAACCAAACGCCCATGCTTCACTGTCAAACGTCGGTTCAGTGTCAAAGTTAATGCCGGGGTGTTCCAAACAAGCCTAGATCACTTTCCTTGAGTTCCTTTGATGTGTGTAAAGCTCCATGTGATATGTTTATGATCCGGAATCATCACGCAATCTTCCACCGCTACCCTACATGTAAAAATGATCAAAGTAACATGTCTCAATACAAATTCGATGCTAAAACATATAGATATTAACCACTCAAGCATACCAAATGCGTACACATCAGCATTCCGCTTCAAGATCCACCAGCTCCGCTGCCTCCAAATAGTGGAGTTGGATCCACATAAAGCTTGTTGTTGATTACATTGGCTACTGCGCTCGTCCAAGACTTTATACACAATTCATACTTATCGTTTGTGTGAATTTTATGTTGACCCAAGACCCTGATATCCTCTTCATGAAAGCTGATTAGCTCCAATACGTCTGACAATCGAAAAGCCTTTTCTTTGGTTACAATCACAACCTCTGCCATCCTTGGTTCGTATGCCCAGTGGTTGAAATTCTTTAGTATTCCTTTAGGAAATTTAGGAGCTGCAGGAATAATTTTTTCTTTATCAGTTGGTGGCCAGATAACTGATTGCATACGCTTATGAATATGTGGGTCACGAATTCAATGATTCTTCTTAAGATATGATTCAGCAAATTCATGTTTGGGAAGTCATGTTTCACTTCGTATTCGAGCTTTGAATGAAATGCCCAACCTGGACTGTGCTGATTTGAATCAGAATCAGTATAATGAGCTCTCAACAGGCTTTTCAGGTCGATTTTGGTCCAAAACTCAAACTGTGACTCCTTATAGTAGTATTCTTGTGTCCACTTTCTCTGGTTACTAGCCATAATTTCCTGTTGTGATCATATTTCCAGCATTGGACTTTAGATTTGTTTCCGACCTTGTCATAAGGATTTGATTCAATTTCCATTACATATCAATCAGACACTTTTGTTGGATCCTTTGGTTGAAACTTCTCATCAAGAGGATTCACATCTTGGTTCTTCATGACGATCATCTATTTGTTGCTTGGTTTCTTCTTTCGAGGCAGTTTTCTTTTCTTTTTTGTGCTACAGCAAGATAAGCATTTAGGCCAGCTTCATATTCTGAATCAGCTGCAGCCTTTTCTTCAGCAGTACGTCCGTGGTGTGCAATGTTTTGAGAATCATCGTCTTTGTCAGCAAATTCACTTCCTAACTTCTTTTGCAGCTTTGCCTTCATATCATAAATCTCTGCCATCAACAAGCTTACATCTCCTTGAAGTTGTTCGATTGCTAGATCTCTAATAGTCACTTGGACTTGCAGAGATGATATCTGTGCGTTCTTCAACTCATTATCTTGTTCCAGCCACACCACTCTTCGTTGTAGCTTCCTGACATCTACTTCTTCATCATCATTAATGTCTGACTGTTCGATAAATTTTCTCTTCTCAGCAACCATTCTCATTGCAGTCTCATCTTGCTCAGTCAACACGCCACTTGAGCTTTCTGGGTGTGATTGAGTAGAGAAGAAGTCAGGAATATTTGTTTCCGTATCAACAACTATGAATTCAGGGGCATCTTGTGTAATTGGTTCAGGAATGGCACTTGAGCTAGTAGGCTTGGGGTCAATAGGGGTTTATAATTCTATTCTCTGCCTTTTTCTTGATTCTTGCTCTTGAACAACATGATCTTCCGTTTGTGTTTGTTCAGTAGGAATGATTTTGGGAGGAGGGACCCCATAATCTCCCTGTAATGAGTGTCACACCCTCAATTTCCAATTGCAGAGTTTTACCGCGAGGCGTATGAACAAACCAGAATCTGAAACACTAGTACGTCGAACGACTCTATATGATTTGATAATACGTTTTCAAAAATCATTTGTCGTAGATTTTATATTGTCTTGATTAGTTACCAATATTTAGCAGAAGCATCAGTTTTAAAGTTTGAGCGGAAGCATAAATAAGTAGTGAAGCGGGCGCCAACACAAACGCCAAAACAAATGAAAAACCCCCAAAACAATATTTATAAATAAGACTCGATAAAAGATGTCTTGTTCAATGCATGTGCGTGCACCTAGAGCTCCTAGCGTCCTGAGAAACATGTAAAGAAACAAGTGTCAACATTAAAGATGAGTGAGTTCACAGGTTTTCATAAATTCGTTTGTTCGGTTATAGTTTGTTTTCCCCGTTACCCCTAACCCGGGATAACGTGTTGGTTCCATTATTCCAATCCCGGAATAATAAGTTGTTGCTTCCATTATCCTCAACCCGGGATAATATAGTTGTTGTTTCCATTATTCCAACCCGGAATAATAAGTTGTTGTTTCCATTATCCTCAACCCGGGATAATATAGTTGTTTCGTAATTAAGTTCAGTGTTAACATATATAGGTAGCTAGCCTAAAGTTATGTCACGTAAGTGTTCGCGATCAAAGCTGACTGTTGTGCCTCCGTGTTGCCAGGCCTATCACTGACCATGGCGAAGTTAGGCCGAATTATTCACCCGTTGACCATACCCAGTCGGCTAGCGCGACTAGCTCGGATGGGGCTTGTCGGGCCCAGTAGTACTACTTATAACTCCCCCGCTATTAAACCCAATACTAACGATCCGAGAGATTGACGAGGACTTAAGTGATAAAGCTGCTTAGTGACCATAACATTACATTAACATTAACTTAGTTACCGAATAGTTATGTGACGTTAAATTCGTATAACGTAAAGAGATTGAGTTTGAAGAGTGTATACATGTTTCTCCCCCTATTGTTTAAAAACCGGATAAAGTTAGGGGCCGTGAACTCACCTTTATTTGCTCGGTTAGTGTAGCAAAGAAGTTGTAAAGGATGGGACCGCTAATCGCGTCCTAACAAACCAATTGATTTCAAGTCAGTGTGTGATCACACCAATACAATTTCTACACTTAATTTACGCACAAAGTGATACACACAAACAACATATCTAAAACTCAAACATGCATGCCAATATACTCATGTGAACATAGTAATCAAAACAGTTTATCATGAACATAATCCAATCCATACAACACCTTGGTGCACACAATCACAAGTTATCAATTTTCAGCTTAATACTCATAATTCAGCTGTTTTCTACGATTTTTATAAAATAGTTCCAACGTTCCAAAAATTCCAATATTTTTACAGTAGGTGACATTTATACTGTAGAAATTTATATAAATTTTCCAAGTCCTAAATCTTTACCAATTAACCATAAATATTAATATACCAGGCTGCAGTCAGATTTATCGCTTTCTGACTGCAGTCCACGGAAGAATTTATTTAAAAATCACCGATCGTCCGATTAACAAAATTCCAGTTGGAGTTGCCCGTAAATTTCCATACCTAGTTGCTGTAAAACATTCATGACTCAACTCCCTACTGATTTTAAAATCCAACTCGATAAACGACTAACAAAATTTCAGGATTTTCACAGCTTTAGTTACTGAACTTATTTGGCCCTTTAAAAATATCAAACGACTTCAGAAAATTATGAATCCAGCGCCATTAGATTCGTTATTCAAATCTCTACGTTTCTAGACATCAGAAAGTCCGTTTTTCGACAACTAATGACCAAGTTACAGCCAGATGAAGTCGGCTGTAACTATTACTCAGCAAACTGTTTTCAGCATATTATTACCATAACTTGCATAAACCGTTCCTATGATCAACCTAGGCGAGCAAGAACCGATTTCTAATCATAGATCAATACTAATAACATATCCATGCAAACCCTAGTTCATACTTCTAGTTTTTACAAACAAACATACTCGCAAACTTACAAGTTCCGCAAACAATCATTCATGTAAACAATGATCATTCAAGCACATATATCCGAACATGATCTTGTAATCAAAAGATAAACCCTAACCTTTACTATCAAGCTTAATGAACCGTGAGTAGACGAGGAACCGATGATCAAGGATAGTTGCGACCGAGAGGATGAAAAGAACAAGCTGCTCGCGGCCGAGAGATGAAGATGGCGAGGGCTGCTGCTGCTGCGATCGAGAGGAAAGAAAAGAACAAGCTGTTGCGCGACCGTGAAGGTGAACAAGGCTGATCAGATTGATATGATGAAGGAAAGAAGCTGTTTGCGATCACAAGGGGCGAGAATAAGGCTGCCGATGGCAGTTTTTCTTTTAGGGTTTTGTGTTGTGAATGAAGGCATGCATGTGAGTTTGTATATATAGGCGCAAAGAGAACAAGGTTACGGTTTGGTTTGAGTTCGTGGCCGAGGGACTTGGGTGGGTCGGTTTGGGTTGTACGCAATGGGTTTGGGGTTTGGTTTGCACACGGGTTGGTTTGGTTTGGTTTGCACTTGGCCGAGAATGGCATAAGGTTTAAGGTTTCCTAGAGTCACAAGGAGTTCGGTTTGTGTTTGATCTTGCGGCCGATTAGTTTGAGCTTAAGGTTTGGGTTAGAACTCGGTTCACTCCTAGAGCCACAAGGAGTTTACGGTTGGTTCGTGTCGCGGTTCGGTTCGTGTACATGTTTATTATATATATGTATATTTTGTAACTAACACAATCACATAATCGCACATCACGTATTCACTAACTCGTACATGTTTAACACATAGCATATAATTCACTCGACAAGTATTACGTTTAAGTTATCCGAAAAATCCGGGATGTCACATTATCCCCATGTTGAAAGAATTTTCGTCCCGAAAATTGAGTAAACGCGGTTTAGAATGTAGCGTACATGTTTAGAGTGCCACGCACAAAGAGTTAGTTCGTTTATGATGGTACGCGAAGTTACAAGAAGTTCCCAAGTGCCATGCACAAAGATTCCCAAGTGCCATGCACAAGGACTTAGTTAACAATAGTACGCAAAAGTATGAGAAATTTCCAGGTTGTCACAATGAGGCAAGTAATTATGCAAGATTCTCTAAAGATATCAGGTTTAAATCTTTGACAGTTTCCTCAGCTTTTTCTGATTCAACATGTACTGACTCATCTTCATCCTTTTCTTCATCAGATACTAAGTTCTCAACTTCAGGCACTGATTTTTCACCAACACCCACAAAGTGGACATCATGTTCTTCGGCTTCTGTAGCGTTTAATGGTTTAGGTGCCGGTACAACTTCTTTGAACTTTCCATGTTTTACCAGATCATACTTTCCAGTGAACTTGGTCTTTGCATTATCACGCTGCTTGCATGCCGCTTCAAAACAACTAGGACCCATCGGTTTTAGATTTAGAAAATTATTGCTCTTCACCAGATCTGGATATTTTTCATCGAGAATCAATTATCTAAATAAATCTTGGGTAGAGCATGAAGACCTTCTTCTTAGTGTTCTCTAGCATATTCTTCATGTTATCGAAAATGAATGCCGGGAAGTAGTAATCCCAATCATTGACAAGAGCAACTAATTCATCAGTTTGTGTTTGATTGAGCTGATCCTTACCGCCTTTTTTTTCTGAGATACATTGCAGGAAAATGTGAGCGAGACATCTCCAATAAGGCGGAAACATCTTCTTCAATACTCCCGCCAAGCGCTCCCAAATTTCGACCCGTTTTTTTTTTTAAATCCGGAACTTACGGGATCTCGGAAATTTTCGCGAATTAGATAACCGTTGAAAGATTTTACCTTTAATAATCAATATGGTTATTTATTTAGTTATCTAATTAATTAATTAATTTAATTAATCATTTTGCAATTTAAATTATTTATATAACCTGGTTAGTTTATTAGGTTTTAAGATGAGTGTCTAAGATAATTTAAAACAAGTTAATCCAGTTAGTATAAGTTAGGGGGCTGAATTTAATATTTTAAAACATTAAGTTAAAAAAAAAAACAAAAACAAAAGAAACGGTGGAGCACAGGACTCGAACCCGGGTCTCACCAATGACCAAACAAACACATAACCAGTCCACCATTGCCCTGAATTTTAATTATATAGTCTTGACCGCATTTCAATTCAAATCAAACTTGCCGCCCAAGAACTTGCATCGATAACTTAGTAAATTCCTGATTTATCGGGATTGAATCTCGATTACGCACATTCTGTTTTTAGATCGATCATGAATATAGACATGATCCCATCTCCATTTCATCATAATTTGAAAACCTTTTCTTTGTACCACCACATCAACCACCGAGGGCTGCCACCATCCTTCATCCCTTTAAACCCTTTGGTCACACACTCCCTACACTCTAGTACATCACTCTCGCACTGTTGAAGGACCCGCAACACACCGGAGCACCTACACCTCGCTGGACACCGTGGATGCACGCCGAAGTTACATCGAAGGTTTGAGTTCTCGCCGGAGATTCGGAAGAACGTCGGAGCTTGTTTTATTTCTCGTTCAACGTTCCGGAAGGTATAACTATCTTTCTCTTCTATTTCAGATCCATCATATCTTAGTTCATGTATACGAATCTGTTTAATTGAAGTATAAGGGGAATACTTTTTCGTCTAAGGCTACTGTGAACGTTTGGATTTCTGTTATACGAAGAAGCTGATCTAACTGAAGCTTGTATGAATTAACTACAATATTAACATAGTAAATCTGTAAACATAGTGCAATGCTTTCATGGGTTATGAGAATTAGAGGTCACGGGTTCCACCTGTGTTCCTCTTTTTCCTTTCTTTCTTTTTCTTTTGCTGCACTACATTCTTTTGGCCTAAAGCATGACAACAATATTGAATAAAAAAAATCAATCAAATCATAATAAAATCAAAGTGTAGAAAATGGTGGGGTGTATCTTCTTGAACCTGATGTCTCAAGATCGAAATCTGGCGATCCTGGGATTTCGTTTCTTTTTCTAGAATCAGTTTCTTTTATTTCAGTTAGAAATAATATATAATATATAATATATGTATATATATATGGGAATGTTCATTTTTTAGAAGAAAATTTTATTGAGAAGAAAAAAAATAAAAGTGTATAATTGTAAAACATTAAATCGTTTTTTTTTTTCATCTTATTTATTATTATGTTTGACTAATTAGTTAGTCATAAAGACTATTATCTTCCACACTAATTTTTTTTTACCTACACATATCAAAAGTTTTTTTTTGGGTAATGGGTTACCCCTGTGATTCTATATATTAACCAACCAAATAACACGAGTAGTGAGGATAATCTCCCACTAGTTCTATCATGAGACACACCTCATGACAGTAAATCAAGCAAACAATATAAAACAGAAACCAACAGACAAGTACATATCAAAAGTTAGCATACATATTTCGAAATTTATCCTACTCATATTGAAATTTATCCTATACAACTCGTTATTTATCCTACATATCTCGTATTTATCCTACACTATAAATGAATTTTTTATTTTTTTTAAGAAAAATATATATCTTAAAAATAAGTTACAAATTTAGTATAGTTAGTTATTAAAGATGAAACTAAAAATTAATGACGTATGTAAGTTTACCAATATACCATTGTAGTTATATTAAGTAGAAATATTAAACGAAGTCTAATAAAATATTTCCATTGGTTGAAAATTATTTTTTCTTTTTTCAAAGATTTTTTTCTCATTTGAACTCTTCAAAATATATATATATATATATATATATATATATATATATATATATATATATAACAAAATGTTAGATATTTATCCCACGGTTTAAGTTTTAATTGGTTTTAGAAATCATGTTACGATATAATCCATTCATTTAAATTGAAACTTTTTAATTTAACTAATTTACTTTACGATAATTTCAAATATCATTAAATAATTTAATTTAACTCTTCAATCTATAATTTTATAAACTTACAAATTAACTGATAAATCGACCGCGTTTAATTCGTTACTTTTAATATATTCGCAACGGTATATAGTCGGGAAAACTCCTAACCTTGCAAGTGGTGACGATCTCTGATCTCACTCGAATCCTTCAGAATTAGGATACCATGATGACACAAAACGTACCTCTCAGATAATAATTAGTAAAATAATTCAATAATTAATACGTATTTGGTTGAGATTTGTTATGTGATATGTAGACTTTATATTTCGTATTTTAGGATATTTCCTATTGTTTGAAGCTTCCCTCTTTTCACGTGTACACTTATTTCAAGAAATCGCACGGAACGCAACTTGTGAGTGAATCTTACAACTCGCATTTTTCCTTTTATTTATACGTTTTAGGGTGTATCATGTGTCGTATATCTTTATTTCATTTTACAAAATTCAATTACGTTCAAGTACCATCATGTGGAGTTTATGTGTTATGTGTTGTTTGGTTGCTATCATTTGGTGCATTTCATTCACGTTGGACATTACATCATCATAGGATCGTCTGTTCCCCATTACATATGAGCGGAACGTGATGTTGCCAACATACGAGGCCAGCTCCGTTTGATTGAGCTTAGATCTTGCAGCACACCATAATACGTGCAACATGCATACATTCATTGGCACACCAAATACCGTGCAACATGCATACTTTCATTTGAATCATTTGAGTTGGTTTGTTTATTGTTTGAGGTTGTGTTATGAGCTTTTGTTATATGACATACCAGCATATTTACATACTTTGGTTAACGCACGTTCTTTTAAAATAAACAGTAAGATTCATTTGCCAACTTTTGTTGACCCAAAAAACCATTTTTACGCATGATACAGGTGAACAAGCATGAGGAGAAGATCAGACATAGGATGGGCCTTAGTTAACAAGAAACGGATTAGTGTAATTTATTTGCTATGAATAATGTCATGGGTTTGTAATTGTTTATTTGAATTATTTGTTTTGTGAAACAATGGTTATGAATTAATGATTATATGAAACAAGTAATAACAAGTCATAAGCTCTCGAGTTTAACCCAATCATGCCCCGATCACCTATTCCGCTGCGGGTCGGGATGTGACAAATACAGTCGGATGTACGCCCTCATAGCTCATGCGTCTCAATGCTTTGATCACATTATACCCGGTTGGATAACGTTCTTGATCTCCAAACTTTAATACTTCTCGTACAGCCGACTCTGAAACAACAATATCCTTTTCCTGGATCTTTGACTCGATAGTTGCTCCGCGCTTCTTAACTGTAGCGTTTATTGTGACATTTGTACATTTTCAGTCACTGAACAATTCCGGAACATTTTCGTATTCAATAAAATCTTGTATTTTATTTACGAGAATGCATAATGTGAATCGTTGCACAAATTCGGTCATTTTCATGTTCGATAAAGTTTTATACTTTATTTATGAAATGCGTAACCGTACGATTGAACGAACTAACATTCACGACGTTTTCGGACAAAATCCAAGTTACACATGTCTTAACACCTTTATATAACCTAAATATTTTGTTAAAGGGGTTAAAAATGGCAAACAAGTGAAAATATAAGTCTAAGGGCCAAACTTGTAAAAAAATATAATAAATAAATATATTTTTTTTACTCGATCACCAAGTTTGGCCACCTTTCTCCATAATGTTGCCACTTAACACTCATTTTGCCACACTTAATATGGTGATGACATATGTTAGGACAAGCAACTCCATAACACCTCATCAAACACTTGCCAAGTTCTCAAGAATCCAAGATTACTATAAATAGCCTTATTCATCCACCATTTCAACTTGTTCATTTTCACAAATTCTTTATCCCATCTCTTTGGAGCTTGTTTCCATCTTTTGGAAGCCTCCTATCTTGAGTTCTGAAAGTGTTCTTCAACACGAGTAAGTACTCTTCCTAGTTCTTTCATTATTTTAGCTATTTTAAGCTAAAAGACAAACAGTTTGGCTTCCTGTTTGACTTTCAATTCTGATCATTTTGGTCAAGTCAAAGTTCAAATTGAACTTTGAAATGTGTTCGTAATCACGTAGGTATTAAACCATATCATACAAGTCCAACACTCGTTTGGTTTATAGGACTTCATTCTATCCAATCCTTCGATTAAAGTCTCGACACACTAACGTAGTATTCTGATACATTAGGACACACTTGAACTCTTCAATATTTGAGCTTTGTTTGATCATTTGAACAAGACATTTACGCAATCCCAAGTGAGTACATAGTCCCCTCTTTTACATTTTCAAATGTTTTTGGGTGATTCATATGTGCATCACTATTGTCAGGATCTAAGTTTGAATCACTTGTAGTTTTTATTTCTGAAGATGGAAAGAGGAATGAATTTTGAAGATATGCAACGGAATTAATGAAAAACTTTTACTTCAAGCAATCGTTCGTTTGTTTTCATCATCATCATGCTTTCAAGTTGGTAAACTCGCATGTGATTCACAAATCGTTTGATAGTAAGAAATGTAGAAGATAAAGTGCAAATTGATCTTTTCAGGAAGACAAGTTAATTGTTGCAATGTTCACCTATTTATACTAACTATCTAACCACTGAGCATCTTTTGTGACGTCATGGTTGATAGTGACAGCTAACAAAATTGTAACTAACTAAAACACTGCTATACTAATATTATCAGTGCATAGCACTGTTACATTGAATAAAGTAAAACTAGTCTAAGCACTGATCTCTATCCTCTGATCTTGTTTCTTCTAGAAGACCTTTGCTTCTTGAATCAATCAGATGATAGGAATAGTTGTTTAAGGAAAGCAGTGCAAAGGTTGATCAGAGGTTGTAACCTCTGATATTTGAACCAAAGCTCGGATAGTGTATTTGGATTTGATATCATCTGTTCCTTTGTTAGGGTTCAATCCCAACAATCTCCCCCTGGAACAGATGATGCCAAACACTTGATTATTCATGGTCTTTATTCCTCAACAGAAGTTCTCTGATTTGGCTTTTAAACTGTAATTCATAATTCAGAGAAACTTCATCATCATCATCCTTTTCGAGTGTCAGATCCAAAAGATCTTGAAGGTCTTCTGCATTTAGCTCATATGCAGCCTCCATGCTAATCTTGACAACATCACCATTAGACTTGATCTGTGTGAATTCGTGGGAGTCTTTATTGACTTTCCACTTTAGAATTTTTGGGTCTTCTGGCTTTCTAGGACAAGTTTTATTGGTTGAGGTTTGAAGAGCTTTTTGTTGAACTATGTTTATCAATTCTGCTCTGAGATTTTCACTAGCTTCATCTGTGTGATAGTCAACCATGTTTTTAATTCCCTCTTTGATGTGTTCGAACACTCTCTTGTCTGCTTCATCTATCCTTTCTTGCCTTTTTAATTGATTGAAAGCAAGGATGGAGAGGACAGATGATGAGATAGACTTTTTAGAGTGTTGAGCTTTATGAACATCATCTGATGGAGGGTAAACTAGTTTAGGAGGCATGTTTGGATCTTTCTTTCTCCTCTCTTCTAACATCTTATAAGTCTCAATCAGCCTGACTTCTCCCCACCTTGTCACTTGGTTCCTTGAACCATAGTGATTGTGTATCAATTCTTCATTCATCCTCTTAATCTTCAAAACTCTGTCTGGCATGTTTTTCTTATGTTTTTCCCAGTTAAGAGGAGTTGGCTTCTTGTGAGGATCTTTTAACATTTCTTGCATTCTTTTAATTTCTTCTCTCAGCTCATCCTCACTCCAATCCTTGAACTGTGCCTTTGTTGCCTTATATTGCTTGTTCTTCATAATATGTTCAATGAGTTCATGTTTAAGGCATTTATCTTCCCTTTCTGATAGCTTATTACACAGATCTTTGACAAAATCTTGCAATACCCTGGCTTTGCTGAGCTAAAAGGACATGTTGGTCTGTATCTCTCTATCATTTTTACCAGCTGAGTCTCTTTTTGCTATATCTGCTTGTTTCAATTTGAGTTCTAGATAATCATCAATATTTGCAGGTCTTGGGTACCATCAAGAGACAATATGATTCTTTTGTCAGGGTCTTCCTCAGAATAGAAGCGTAGAATTTCTTCCCTGACTGCTGGTAAATCAAGAAGATATTGTTTTGCTGCAGGTATAACTTTAAGGGAATCAGTGGTTTAAGTTGAAGATGGTGGAAGCATTGATGTGGAGGTCAGTGGTTGTGACGATAAAGGAGTAGGAGCAGAAAGATATCTTCTTCATTCACAATCTTTGTAGTCTTTCTCCTCTTGAATTTGACTTCAGGTGATGATGGATGAGTTGGAATTCTGGATGGTGTTGGTAGAGGTTGGGTGGATGTATTAAAAATAACCATGGTAGTGGATGAGATTACATCTGCTGCAACCTCTGTTGTCTCAACAGATGTTGACACAACAGTTGCTGTAACATCTGCTTTGGTGGAAATGGGTATGGAAGTTGAAGTAAGTGTGCTTGATTTTTGGAGAGCAGAGGTTTTAATGGTTGGATTTACAACAGACTCAGTTTTGGAAGGTGTGGGAGTTGGTTGCCTTACTTTTCTAGCAGGTCTCCTCTTTGCTAAGGTACCAACCTCTTCCTTTTTCTTATTGCTGCTTAATCTTTTGCTCAATGTAGGTCCGTTGTACGGATCGTTCGGGCACTAATCTGACAAACCTAAGGTAAACGTGCGGAATCCGTTTGCTTAGGCGACATTGGATACACTCATTTGTTTCTATTTAATCACCGTTTCATTAATATTCAACGTTACAGATCCTGGAAACACCTGGACAGAGCTTCGCCTCTTTCGTGACAAAATCTCTGAATGTTACAAATGAAATCACAAGCTACCTATTTATAGGTAAACAAGTTCGCTGGTGGGAGAGCAAGTTCGGGCGAACTTGCATAGACAAGTTCGGCCGAACTTGTCTAAACCATCACAAACTCAAGCGAACTTGTTAACCTATTTACATAAACTTCGACATTTCGTTCCTAAATACAAACTCGATATTATATGATGACGTAGGCAACAGACATATGCATCAACAGACTCCCCCTTGGATGTTGCCGTAGTCACAATTCTTCAAATAAGTTCCTGAGTCTTTAATGTTCTCTTGATCTTTATTTCTTAAATAACTTTATCATCCATGCTCCCCCTTACTTTAAGCTTTCTGTTATCTTTAATCAACATGTTTATCTAGCTCCCCCTCAAATGATGCTCCGAATCTCTAAGATTTGACGATTAAGAACGATCACACATATCCACACACAAACAGTTTCTTAACAGTCTCGTTGGTCCGGCTCACATTCAACATTATCAAGTTTCCATGGAAGATTTGAAAGAAAATCTTTTAGATTTTTAATATTGAATGCAGAAATGTAAATAAGCTGAAATGTAATATTTACAGTTTATATTTTTGTGAGAATACATGCTAGAGGATCATATCAGTTTACTGAGACATATCAGCTGCACCGTTGATCTAAATGAAACACTCAGTTTAAACAATTCACATTGATTGTCGATATTGTTGTCCACTTAACTCAAACTAGAAACTTTCGTAATGCTTTACTGATACATTAAGGTACATTAATTTGCACTAAATTCTTATAGACCCCATGATCTCAGCATATCCCCCTCATCATGTAATACACTAACTCAAGTAATGCCTTTAAACTTTCATCAACTGTGAAATATGTGAAAATAACGCAAAATGTTTAAACATTAACAATCAGGTCGATCTTTCGATACACAGAGAAAGTCCAATGTTTAAACAAAATAAGAAATAAAAACAAGTTGAAATTGTTTAGATCTTAATCACCAGTTCGATATTCTCATATACGCAGAGGTGATCCAATATTTAAACGAAACACCAAGTAAAATAAAGCAGAAACGTTTAGGCACTAACATCCAGTTTGATACTTTTGTATACGCAGAGAATGTCCAATGCTTAAACAAAATAAAGAAATAAAACAAGTTTAAATCTTTTGAAAATGAAAACACAATCACAATGACTTTTTCAGTAAGTTGTGAAAGCGCACAAACTGACCGGTTTTATGCTTTTCAGCATTCAGCGATTACCGAGTAGGTACACAGTCAAGAAGAACAAAACTAAGTACTATGCTTTCAACCCTGTTTTCCACTAGAACTAGGCTTTTCTATTTATGTTTGTATCGTTTTCGCAAAACTACTAGTCTAGCTGAGCCTACCGACACATCTTTAGTGAGATTGTTTAACCATTTTAAACAATACATATCTTTAGCATGCACTGATAGTCCACTGATGTACTATCATTTTGTCTTTTTGCATAAGAAATCTCATTTTTCATTTTTCAGTGTTTTTGATATTTTAAGATTTTCTATTGTTTTTGGCTTTTTTAATCATTTATCTATCTAAAATGATTTTGAAACGATGTTTTTCAATTTTACAGGAATTTTTTACGATTTTTAAAATTTTTTCTCCCCCTAAAATTGAAAACATCTTATTAAAATCGAAAATAAGAATTTTCCATTTTTACCATTTAATAACTTTTTACGAATGTGAACACGAGACTACCATTTTGTTTGTATGGAATATCAATCTTGTCTTTCTGCATGAACAACCACTGGTTCTGAATAGACGTTTACTTGAAGCTTGGTTATCCTGCACATTCAAACAAACTTTAATCAGTTTTGAATTGGAACCCAATCCATTCTGGATTTAGGTTTACCAAAATCATTAACATCTGAAGTAAACAAACATTCACACCCTTTTTTATGTTCAAACAGTTTGATAGAAACTTTATTTGAAAATTTTACTTTCTTTGATTTTTTAACTGTTTGAATTATCAATTTTTTCTCCACTACTCTCTCTCACTTGTCCTCAGATTTGTATCTGATGAATTCGTTTTACTTGACTGTGAGTAAAATGATTCATTAGAACTTTTATATGATTTTTTAGACGTATCCGAGGACAAAATCTTTTCCAAATGCTCTCTAACTTTTTTCCTTTTTTTCGCAATCTGTCTTTTTGCCCTTGTGATAACTTGACTTTTTGTTCTTTGGGCTTCTCTACAGTTTTCTCATTTTTCTTCTCTGTTTTCTTCTCCTCTGGTCTTTTCTCCCCCTGAGATTTAATCGATTTTCTTTTCAGATTAGTCAGACAATCCCTGGAAATATGACCTTTGATTTGACATTTATAGCATCTTCTCGTATCAAATCTCCTTTTCAGGCAGTTAACAACAATGTGTCCACCAAATCCACAGTTGTAACACACTTTGTTATCGTACCAATCTTTCCATTCAGACCAAACACCCAAATCAGCACATTGATTTGACGTGTAGTAGTCACCTTTCCTGCTTCTTCTGTAAAATTGATTTGACTTTGAAACACTGTAGTCCGACCTGCACCACTTATTCTCAAATTTTTGTGAGTTTTTATAATGACTGGATGACCGTACTGATGAGCTTTTATTTTTATTTTTTTTTTGAAAATTTTTAGAATTTAGTTTTTCATGTTGTTTTTGTTCTCCATTATGCTTAGAAGGTTTTTGCGTTGAGCATTCACCTTTTTCAGTAGACTATAGAACAGTTTCTTGAAATTTTTCTTTTAGTTTCAAAAATATCTCTTTTTTATCATTTTTATCATCGGTGTTATCATCACAATCTTCAATTATGATATCGTCATAATTTGTGACATTGTCACTTATTGGAGTTTCCTTTTTATTCTTATTGAACGGTTTAGGACATATCTGATCTAACATTACAGATGAAGTCATAAAACCTTTCAACTGTTTTTCTAAATCATCAATTTTATTTTTTTCAATCTCAACATCTTGTTCAAGTTTTCTAATTTTTTAAGATGCGAATATATTATATTTTGTTTTTCAAAAATATTATTATTTAAAACAGATTTATCATTTTCTAAAATTTTTATATTATTTTGAAAGTATTTAACATTTTATAATTTTTTATTTTCTAAAATTTTTATTTGATTTTCAAAATTCTTTTCATTTTCTTTTAACTTTTTATTTTCTAATGACAAACATTCCAAATCTTTCAAACGTTTGACATTAATAGATTTAGATTTTTGACAATTTAAGCACACAGATTCAGTACACTTTGTGCAAGGTTTTTCGACCTCCACAATTTGCACGTTTACCACTTCTTTATCAACAACCTTTACCTCTGACTTTACCTTCTTGCTTTTAATCAACTCAGCACGCTCCATATATTTAGCACGTAGAGCATTCCATGGCTTTTGTGCCGTATCACATTCTGGTAGCAGAATCAAGATATTTCCTTTCACCGACTGTTGTATCAGACAAATCATTTTCTTTTCAGCAAAATAATCATCTTTCTGTTGAATAGAATATTTGCACTTCTCCAGATTTGCTGATTCTCATCTCTAGGAATGACATAACCTGTCTCAATCACGACCCAACTACGGAAATGCATAGCTTTGACCCAGCTCTTTTCCAAACTTCATATTCATCTATATTCATCAACATTGGCGGCTTCATGGACCCCATTTCGTTTTCCAAACTAATCTGTTGTTCAAAAAACATTTGACAAATGATTAGCAAACAGACAATTTTAGCAAAAACTGACGTTTTATCGACAATCGATACATTAAAAACATTTAAAATTTTTCCGAAAACTGTTTTTACCCGATTATATCTTTAAAATCGTCTTGTCGATACGATTCTAACGATATATAATGTTTGTGACGTTTTTCGGGATTTTCATGCATTTTTTTAAACCTTGACAAGTTCGGTCGAACTTGTCACAGCGTGTCAAAAACAGCTATTTAAACAAGTTCGTGCGAACTTGATAAAAACCAAAAGAAATAATACAAGTTCGAGCGAACCTAATACAATTTTCACTAAAAAACCAATCAAGTTCGGGCGAACTTGATAAAAAGTCACTGAAAAAATGAGTTTTTCAATCAAGTTCGAGCGAACTTGATGCTATGTTCGAGCGAACTTGAGTTACAAAACATGATTTTTTCAATTTTTCGATATGAATTCGTTTGTTTTAAGCTCTGATCTTTTCAAGGGTTTATCTATTATGGATTTTACGTATTATACTTGAAAATCAGTCTATTTTGTCCGTGAATTGTCCAAGAAAAGTTAAAAATAGAAGAAATGAGTAGAAGATGAGATGCTCTATGTCTAATGTCTTCAAATTAGGCCAATCCTGCTCTGATACCACTTGTAGGTCCGTTGTACGGATCGTCCGGGCACTAATCTGACAAACCTAAGGTAAACGTGCAGAATCCGTTTGCTTAGGCGACATTAGATACACTCATTTGTTTCTATTTAATCACCGTTTCATTAATATTCAACGTTACAGATCCTGGAAACACTTGGACAGAGCTTTGCCTCTGTCGTGACAAAATCTCTGAATGTTACAAATGAAATCACAAGCTACCTATTTATAGGTAAACAAGTTCGCTGGTGGGAGAGCAAGTTCGGGCGAACTTGCATAGACAAGTTCGGCCGAACTTGTCTAAACCATCACAAACTCAAGCGAACTTGTTAACCTATTTACATAAACTTCGACATTTCATTCCTAAATACAGACTCAATATTATATGATGACGTAGGCAACAGACATATGCATCAACACTCAACCAATACCTTGCCATCAAGATACACTTTTCTCTTCTGCTTCTCATTTTCTCTGGCCAAGATATCATCTGTTAGATCCTTTTTCTTTGAACCATCTGGCCTGGGTATATCCACTCTTGGCTTTGCCATTTGATCATCTATTGTAACCTTCTTCTGTCCCAAATGTTTCTCCCTCTTTTTGGCATCATTTTCAGTGTTTACAAAGATTATTGTAGGTGTAGCAGTACCAGTGGTTTGGAGAAGATGAGCTTTTATCGCTTTAATATATGCCCTTGTATCCATGAATCTAGCTTCAACCATGTTTCGTACTTCCTGCATTTGATGTTTGTGTTGTTGATCAGAGAAGTGCTTTTGTTGCTGAAACGGAGGGTCTAGGGCTTCTTTTAGATCAGCAGTGGTTAAGACAGAGGGTTGGCTCTGGGTAGCTATCAACTGCTTTAAGAGATTTTTGATCTCATCAACAGAAGTTTCAATCTTTGATACTCTCTCCATCAAATCTTTGTATTTTAATCATCACCTAATTTAATAGGATCATCTGAACTCCTACCTGAGGTGGTAGTTATATCTAAGATATCATGAGCATGTGTTTTGACACTAGCTTCAACCTTAGATGCCCTTTTTTATTGGTACTGGGGACTTCCCACAACATCAGAGGTTACCTTGGTAGCCTCAGCAGTGGTTGCCTTCAACAGAGACTTAGTAATGTAACCACTGTCCAAAGGAAAACTAGGTAGTTTTGCAATTGTAGTGGCTGCTCTAGTTGAACTATCACCAAAGGTTACATGTAACCCAAGGGATGTAGCCTTTTCATTTGCTGATGGACTAGCAATGAATAGAGATTCAGACCCAGCATCATGTTGAGGTATAATCTCAGTGATAGGTTGGTGAGAAGTGCTGGATAATGTCTGCTCTAGTTCTATTGCATTCTGCAAGGGTAAAAAGGTTTGTGGTAGTACTTTTATTGGAGAAGGGATAGGTGCAGAAAGAGACATTGCCCTGGGAGATGGGCTGTGGAAGATAGAACCAAGTGGTCCTAGAGCTTTATAATTTGGTGTCCCTGTGTTTACAACCTGATCCTTTTGTGAGGATGCAGGAGGAGTTTTATAGCCAGGTGGAGATATGTCAACCATCTGCTGTGAAGAAGTAGCAGCAGTGGTTTGTGACTTTGGTGGTGTCACAAGGTTCACCTCTAGGATCTCATCTTCCAGAGGACCCTTTTTGGGTTTGGTGGGTTTTCTGGATGTTTTTGTTGGTTTCTTTTTGGTGATTTTAGGTGTGGGTTTCAGAGCAGTGGTTGCAATGCTCTGATCATCTAGAGCAGTGGGCTTAGTAGCAGGAGGAAGAGATTGAACATTTTGTTCTTGTAAAACTGGCTCATCCTCCTCTACTTCTCTTTTGGAAACATTTTCTTGATTTGTTATCCGTGTAAAGGTTTCATGAGTTAGGCAGCTAGGTGTGGTCACTGCACCTTGTTTACTTGCTTCAGATCTGATCTGGTCTTGCAAGTAAACACTCAAGAATCGAGGATGTATCAAGAAAGCTTTTCTTTTTGAGATATTTTTTGAAATCGACACAGTTTGGTGAATTCTCTTTTCTGAATGGAACAGGGTTTTTATAGGGTTTCTTGAAAAAGTGTTGATGACGTGGCATGTGATGCAACGAATGTCGAATAACATCTGACCACGTGTAACCTCTGATTGAAAATGGAAGACAGTTGTTTGGCTAAACACTGTTTAACATTTTTGATCAGTGGATAAGAACAGTACTTGCAACTATCAGAGGATACACTTTTTGACAGTGGATAGATTTTTCTAAACGAACAATGTTTTTATGCTATCAGTGCTTTGAACAGACTTTGAGGATTTATTGAGAAATTCAATTTTAAACTATTTTTAAGGATGGATTATGATTTTCTAAAAACATTTTAGTGCTATTTACACATGGATCACAAAAAAAATTGTTTTTATTCCATGTTTAGCATTCCAAGCCTAGATATCAAATTGTCAAAAGTGTGAGCATCAAGTGCTTTTGTAAACACATCTGCCAGTTGATCCTTTGTATAGACATGTTGTAAAGAAATCAAACCTTTTTCATAGCAATCCCTCACAAAGTGATGTCTGATGTCAATATGCTTGGTGGTGGAGTGAGAGACAGAATTTTTTATGATATTTTCTGCTGCTTGACTATCAATTTTAAGTGGAGTCTGTAAAGCAGTGATACCAAAATCCAGCAATTGATTTTGAAGTCACAGGAGTTGAGCAGTACAACTAGCAGCTTTGCCAAGACACTAAGCAATCACCTAGGAATTGGGCTCCTCCAGATGTGGACTTCCTTGTTGTTTTACATCCAACAAAGTCACTATCAGAGTATCCTGCAAGCTCAATGTTACTATTAGCTGGATACCAGATACCAAGTGTGGGAGCACCTTTTATGTATCTGAATATCCTTTTTACAACAATAAGATCTGATTTTTTTGGCAATGACTGTGATCTGGCACAAACATATGTTGCAAACATGATGTCTGGCCTTGATGCAGTTAGGTACAATAAAGACTCAATCATGCTTCGATACAATGTTTGATCAACAAGGTCATCTTTGCCATCAAATTTGACTAGCTTGGATGTTGTCATGGGTGTGCTGCAAGGTTTACAATCATCCATATCAAATTTCTTAAGTAGTTCTTTCACATACTTATTTTGATGGATGAAAGTGCCATGTTGCATTTGTTTGACTTGTAAATCAAGAAAACATTACAACTCACCCATTGCACTCATCTCAAACTCTGCTGCCATGAGTTTTCTGAACTCTTCACACATGGCAGTGCATGTGGATCCAAAAATGATGTCATCCACATAAATTTGGACAAGCATCAGATCTTTTCCTTTCCATTTTAAAAATAGGGTTTTATCAATCCTACCTCTGGTGAAACCAATGGATAAGAGAAAAGTGGATAGAGTTTCATACCAGGCTCTAGGTGCTTGTTTTAGACCATATAGTGCTTTGTTTAACCTGTAGGCATGATCAGGATGAAATGCATCTTCAAAACCAGGAGGTTGACACACATACACTTCTTCCTTGATCTTTCCATACATGAATGCACTTTTGCTGTCCATTTGATACACCTTGATGTTGTAGTTAGCAGCAGAAGCTAAGAACAGTCTGATGGCCTCCAATCTTGCAACTTGAGCAAATGTTTCATCATAGTCTATGCCTTCTTCCTGTCTATAGCCTTGAACCACGAGCCTTTCTTTGTTCTTGACAACAATGCCCCTTTCATCTGTTTTATTCTTGAAGACCCACTTTGTGCCAATAGGACATACATCTTTTGGCAGTGGTACAAGTTCCCATACTTGTTGTCTTTTGAACTATAGGAGCTCCTCTTGCATGGCTTCTACCCAACTATTATCTTTTCGTGCCTCTTGGTACTTGACAGGTTGTGTGAGTGATAGAAAACCAGCAAAAAGACAAATGTTTTAGGATTGGCTTCTGGTGAGCACTCCCTCATTGATGTTGCCAATAACTTGATCCACATGATGGCTTTTGAGGAAATTCAATTCACCTTGATATGGGACAATGGCATTCTGAGGTGAAGCTTGCAAATGTGTATCATCTGAGCTATCCTCTGTTGGTGAATTTGATGGTCCAACCTCTGATTGGAATGGTGGTGGAGGGATGGTGGAATGGATGTGAAAGTGGGTTAACTTTTGTCCAGTTGTTGTGGACTTTTATCAACAGATGTTTGGTTTTGAGAGCTTGCAGAGGTTTGAGTATTAACCACTGTTGACCTGGCAGATCTTTCACCATTGCTACTAACATCTGCTCCTCTGCCTGGAGGATTGATTTTGAAATTCGGAAGAATGCAATCATATCCTTGCTTTCATGGCTGTGGGGTACCTGCATGGTTAGTCTTGACAGACACATCTTCAAATGTAAATTTGGATAGGTCAAACAATTCAGCAGGATTTGCTAGGATTTTCAAAGATGATAGTTCATTGAACTTCACATTTAGAGTTTCTTCAACACACTTGGTCCTAGAGTTAAAAACTCTGTAGGCTTTGGCAGTGGTTGAGTATCTCAGAAAATAACCACAATCAACTTTGGATGTAAACTTGGATATTGAATCCTTTAAATTTAAAATGAAGCATGGGCAGCCAAAGACTTTAAAATAAGAGATCAGAGGTTTGATCTTATAAAGCAATTCATAAGCAGTCTTTTGATGCCTAGGGTTTATAAAACTCATTTCTGAACATAACAAGCAGTGTTTATAGCCTCTGCCCAGAAAGACAAGGGTAAACCAGAATCTGCTAGCATAGTTCTTGCTGATTCAATCAAGGTTCTGTTTTTCCTTTCAATAACCCCATTTTGTTCTGGAGTTCTAGGGATGCTCATTGCCTAACATTCCCTTTCGACTCATAAAAGGCATCCAACTCTTTGTTCCTAAACTCTGTCCCATTATCACTCTTAAAGATTTTTACAGGAAGATCAAATTGCTTCAACTTGTTTAACAAAGTTTTGCAAAATATTCGTTGTTTCATCTTTAGAGTGTAAAAAGAAAGTCCATGTGAACCTGGAAAATCATTAACTATCACCAGGCAGTACCTTTGTGTTTTAAGCTCATGATTTTCACAGGTCCAAACAAGTCCATATGAGGTAACTGTAAGCACTGACTTGTTTTGGACTCTTCAATTGACTTGTAAGAACTTTTATGTTGTTTACCTTTTAAACAGGAAACACAATGTTCTTCACAAATAAATTGTTTGTGAGGCAAACCTCTGACAAGACTTTGTTTTGAGAGAGTGGAGATGGTTTTTAGATTTGTGTGACCTAGTCCTTTATGCCATAATTCTGTTTCTTTGCTTGAAGCAACTGAGAACAAACATGCATTTGACATAGGATTATCTTTTACCATGTCTACCACATACACATTTCCTACCCTGTTAGCAGTAAGTTGTGCTTTGCTCTCAGCAATTATTTGATTAATCTTTATAACAACCTCTGGGCCTATTATCTGACAAGTTTCCTTTGTGAAGAAGGATCCATAACCCTTATCACTCATTTGTAAGACACTCAGAAGATTGAATTTATATTGTCAATGAGATTCGCATTCTCAAACTTGAGTTTTCCAGCTGAGACACATCATGATCCCAACACCTTCCCTTTTGAATTATTTCCAAAGGATATATCACCCCCTCCATGAGCTTTAAAATCTCTAAGCAGGGCTTTACATCCTGTCATGTGCCTGGAGCCCCCACTATCTACATACCAAAGACTATCAAGGCAAGTAGAAGCTCCCTGCACATGTTTTGAAATGATTAGTTCAGGTAAGTTTCCAAAGCCAGAATGGCTTTGGATGGGGTATCAGATGATCCAGACTCAAGTTTAGATAAATGAGCAGTGGTTAGATCAGGTTTTTGTAACCATGCTGTGAGCCACTTCCTATCAACTGTTGGTAACCATGAGGATGCCTATTTACCCTTGACTTAGAAGACTTTTTTTATAAGTCTCATAAACCATAGGCACCTTTTGATAACTAGGCTGTCTTTTACCTCTAGGAAACTAGTTTGATGGAGGTGCATCTGTCACTTGAATTTCTCTGTGAATAGAGGTTTAATTTAAGGCTTTTGTGACAGATGTTTCAATTGATTAAAGTTCTGTTTAGATTTGTTTTCAGAAAAGCTTGAACTTTCTCTTTCAAGAGCTTTTGCTCTAATATCTTTTACCTTTTGATGATAGATTTTGAGATAGGCACACTCTTGGGTCATGTGATTTGTTTTGTTGCAGATGGTGCATCTAGGAGATTTAGGTATAACACAAGTTTTGTTTATGTCAAAGGCTTTTAGAAGAAAACAATCTGCAGCCACATGATTTCTCTTTTCACAAAATTCACAAAACAAGTATTTAACCTTTTCTTTCCTTTTCCTATCAGACTTTTTGAGAGCAGTGGGTGTAACTTCTGCTGGCAAGTCTTTGATAGGGATCACCAGTGCTTTACCATCAATGGTTCAGAAGTCCATTGGCTTGAAGTTTTCCAAAATATCACATACCAGGTTGGTTTAAACGGATAGTTTTCAATTTCTTTATCTTTTGTTGAAACCTCTGGTTTTTCAAGAATGATTTGTTTCCATTTTTATCTGTGATTTTAATTTCTTCACCAGCCAAGTTTGTTGGGACTATTTCAACCAGCTCAGAATCAATTTTTGCAACATTTTCACAAGTCTGGTCATAGTCTCTAAAGCCTTCCAAACTTTATGTTGCTCTTGATTTGAGCATCAAGCATAAGCTCATAACCTTTACAAGACTCTACCCATTTTTCACAAGTGATCTGGGTAGATTCAAGCTCCTGTTTGCAAACTTGGTATTTTTCTACCATAGTTTGGACCTGGTCTTTGGTTATGCTTGATTCATGTCTTAGGCTACTCATTTCAGAATCTTTTTTACTTAACTTTGTTTTCAGCTATTTGATAAGTTTTTCAAAATTAAGTTCATCTTCTAAAATTTTGTTTCTCAGGTTTTCGTTAACCTGCTTTATGTTTGCAAAAGCAATAATACATTTTTCAAACATAGATCTTTAAGGATCTAAGGTGATACCTTCGAAGCAGCCATAAGAGCACAATGACACTCTTCTTCCTCACACACCATCTCATCCCAAGGGTCAGATAGAGTGTCTTTTCAACATCAACATCAACATCATTCACTTCAACCACTGGTGTAACTTCTGGTATAACCACTGCTTCATAACAATCAAACACATCAGACTTTAACTCTTGCTCCACAGATTCATCACCTTCAACAATGGTCTCCAAAGCCATTAAACACATATTTTCATTTTCAAAATCATTTTTAGCTATGAGAGCAAAGTTTTCATCTGTTAAATCCTCGGGAAAACTACTCCAATCAAAAAAACCTTGTGTGAAAAAGCTTTGTTGATTATCCTCTGCTGGTGTAGCAGTTGTTTGAGTAGGTTGAGTAACTTGTGGCACTTGCTGCACATGTACTTGAGGTGGTGCTTAGACATATTGAATATGTGGTGCAGGTGCTTGGACATAATGGACAGGAACTGTAGCAGCAGGATGTGCAAAGTGTGCAATGTTTTGCATTTGAGGTGCAGGGGTATATTGGGAATATTGGACAGTGCTTTGAGGTCTGTTGCCAGGATGTGTTACAATTGGTCCTGCAGATTGTGATCTGCATTCTCTGGCAAAGTGACCCATCTTGTTACATTTGTAACATTTGATTTTAGACTTACCCAACCCAACTTTTAACCCCCCCCCCATGCAATCCTGGAAATCTTCTACCAATTCTTTTGTAAATTTACTTGCTCTAAAACTTAAAAGTGCCAGCTGATGCAAAATGTCCTTCTCTTCAAGGTCAGTGGGTTCAAAATGTTGTAAGTCATTCATTTCAAAGACAAATTGTCAGAAGTCTGGCTTTCACAATTTGCAGCAAAGGCAAAATTGGGTGTACTGTGATCAGAGTTGAAATTGTTTCCAGATGTTATGTCAATGTAATGATCATAACTCTGATCCTTTCCACAGCTAGACCCCTCCTCATGACTATATAGAGCAGTATTTCCCAAAGTATAATCATCAGTCATTTTCCCTGATTCTTGCAACTTCTTTTTCTGGTTCAACTCTCTATCATAAGTGAGGAGTCGTCCATGAAGTTGTGTCAAGGTCATTTCCTTGTAACCAACAGCTGTTCTAGTGACATAAGCTACAGTCTCCCATTTCTCAGGTAAAGATCTCAAGAAATGACTATTGACATTCGAATTTGGAAATTCCACATTTACCAATTTGAGCTCACTGATGAGACAGCTATATTGTTTGAACTGTTGGGTTAATGACTCACCCTTAACGTGGCAAAATGTTTCATACTGTTGATTTAAAACCTCTCTGTCATTCTCTATCACCTCTTCAGTACCACCGGATTGCTCTTTAAGAGCATCCCATAACTCTTTAGCACTATTACAATGAAGTAATCCCGCATAAATCTCATTGAGCAAAGCCGAAGCAACGATGCTAAAGGCCTTAGCATCCAATTCGATTTTAAGGAAATCATGTTCAGAGTAATTTTTGAGTTTCTTAGGGACCTGAGTGTGGGGATCCTCTGTACTTGGAACCATGGGACATGAGGTCCAAATACAACTCATCTCAAGCATCCAGTGTTCTGTTGAGCGATAATATGACCCATCCGACGTTGCCAAATAAAATATGCATTTTGTTTCAACATCTGAGGTTTGAACATGGATCCAATATTGGATTCCGGTGTATTTTGTGCCATTTCTCTTGTTTACAACAGATTTGTGTTTTAAAAACTTTTGTAGTGTATTCAAGTAAAATTATCAAACGAATTAGCACAAAGAGCTGATCAGTTCAAATCAATTTGACTATTAAATCAAAATCGATTGACCAAGATCTGATACCAATTGTCAGGATCTAAGTTTGAATCACTTGTAGTTTTTATTTCTAAAGATGGAAAGTGGAATGAATTTTGAAGATATGAAGCGGACTTAATGAAAAACTTTTACTACAAGCAATCTGTCGTTTGTTTTCATCATCATCATGCTTTCAAGTTGGTAAACTCGCATGTGATTCACAAACTCCCCCTTAGCCAATTCCAATCGTTTGATAGTAAGAAATGTAGAAGATAAAGTGCAAATTGATCTTTTTTAGGAACACAAGTTAACTGTTACAATGTTCACCTATTTATACTAACTATCTAACCACTGAGCATCTTTTGTGACGTCATGGTTGATAGTGACAGCTAACAAAATTGTAACTAACTAAAACACTGCTATGTTAATACTATCAGTTTACATTGAATAAAGTAAAACTAGTCTAAGCACTGATCTCTATCCTCTGATTTGTTTCTTCTAGCAGACCTTTGCTTCTTGAATCAATCAGATGATAGGAACAGTTGTTTAAGGAAAGCAGTGTAAAGATTGATCAGAGGTTGTAACCTCTAATAGTTGAACCAAAGCTCGGATAGTGTATTTGGCTTTGATATCATATGTTCCTTTGTTAGGGTTCAATCCCAACAACTACTTTCGTGTTTTCATGACATTATACATGGTTTGTTTATCTAGTACATATAGCACATGGTTTCAAAACATTTTAACGACATTTGTACATTGTTTAAGACATTTTGGTGCGTTGAACTCGACAATGATACATTCATTAACATTTTTCCCGCTGACCGGTAGTATGTTGTGGTACCATAGGTTTGACACCTCATTCCCGTTTCCTAGTTTGTTTGGAAGTATCCATGGGGAAGACAGAATCCGATGAACATTTGATAAACCTTTATCCTTATAAGGGTTTATTAGATAGTTAACAAAGTTTGAATGTATTCGCCAACAATCCATATATATGTTTACACAATAAAAGCATTGATCTATAAAACAAAATCTTTGATTAAACAAGACTATTATTCATTCAAAAACATTGTTTTATACAAGACAATTTGGTTTACACATGACATTGGTTTACACATGACATTTGGTTTACGCAAGACATTGTTTTATACATGACATATTTTATACAAGACATGACACTTTTTATATCAGATATGGCATATTTTGGTTACTAAGTTAACCATGCATCATTATTTTAAATCATTTGATTTTCATATGATTTCATAAAAGAAACACTTTTATAATGATTCATGGCTACTTTTGAAATAGTCAAACATTCATTAAACAATCAAAGCCATGAATCTTCATCACAAAACCTATGTTACTCACAGACATTTTTATGCTGACTTTTTATTTTCACATATGTTTCAGGAACTTATGTTTGACTTTGAGCATGCTTCACATAGGGCGGACTTGGGCCTTAGTAACCTTAAAATTTCAAGACAATTATTGTACTTTGTTGTATTATTTCCAAGACAATGCAAACAATTAACTCAATAAAACAAAAATTATATGTGCCATGTGTTGTGAAACAATTTGTAACGTGACTCCTCAATGTTTCCATCGCGTGTTGTTGTATATCACGCGATTGGGGTGTTACAAATTGGTATCAGAGCCATGGTTATAGAGAATTAGGTTATTAGTAATACTTTTGACCTAGACTATAACCTTTCTAGGACCCTAACACAAGTTATCTTGTGTTTAAAACAATACCATCACCTATCCTTAGGTGATTACCAAAAACAAAGCATAACACATCCTTATATAACAATTTTTTCCAAATTTCACAAGAAATCGTCTATCCTTAGAGGATTTGTTTTTATTTGTTAATGCAGAATGTCTATCGCCTGCGTCTTAGTGTCATGTCGTGTCATTGTAATAGGGCTTTATTGTTAGAATTACATTTTGGATGTCTGTTTTGTACACTTCACACGAAATGATTATGCACTTTGTATGAAGCCATTCACTTCGTACGAAGTGAGGTCACCTCGTGCGTAGTGAAGTCTCAGCTCGCACGAAGTGGTCCTGTTTATAAATAGGAGTGTTGAGTCTTGAGTATGTGATTGTTTTTGTCAGTTGATACGGAGAAGCCTTGTCGGATTTCACTCAGGATTGTATAATGTTGAACAATTAATGAGATAGTGAAGTTAAACAGTAAATCTTGAACTTGTCACTAGTTAAAACTGGATTCCGCACTTTTTGACTAGATATCAAATTAGGTCTTGTGATTTTGGAGAAGAGTCCATCCTCTCACATGTAACACCCCAAATCGCGTAAAACAACAAACCACGACGGAAACACTTGGGGAGTCACGTTAACAGATTGTTTCAACAACACTTGGTATTTGATGTTTCGTTTTATTGGATATTAAACATAGATTATATTGTCATATTGTCTTAAAACTTTTTAAAACAACCAAAAAAACAAAACACGCATAACTATTGTCTTTCTTGTTTTATAGTCGCTAAGGTCCGTTCAAATCCTATATGAGCATGCATCAGTATCATCAAGCATTTTTCCCTGAAACATATGTGAAAACTAGTCAGCAAAAATATGCCGGCGAGTACCTAGGTTTTGTGAGTGTGTCAAGTTCATGGCTTTGTATATATTGCAATTTAATCTGACTACTAGAGTCGTAAGTGAAAACCTTGTTTTGAAAGCATTTGATATAGCAACAACTATTCGTCTAAAACAAAAGGGTAAAAGTTTATAAAATCTCGTAGCCATGAACCTTGACTCAAAAACATTTGTTCGTAAATCCAAGTTGTAAATCGTCTTGCAATAACTCGTATGGTTTATATCTTTAATCGAAAATCGTTGTGTCATTGTTTGAAATCATTTGTCCAAGTAATGTAAATAACGACATGTATGTAATGTGATAAAAGCACTTATATATAGGAAGTACCAGCGGCGTATCCACCATGCTTTTATTACATTACACCCGTTCCGTTATCTAAATCACTTATCACAAACCAATTGTCATAAATCAGTTGTTCATTGTTCCTTGTTATAAACCATTGTTCATTCGTTCATCGTTCATTGTTCATCGTTCATCGTTCAAATCATGCATAACTATTGTCTTTCTTGTTTTATAGTCGCTAAGGTCCGTTCAAATCCTATATGAGCATGCATCAGTATCATCAAGCATTTTTCCCTGAAACATATGTGAAAACTAGTCAGCAAAAATATGCCGGCGAGTACCTAGGTTTTGTGAGTGTGTCAAGTTCATGGCTTTGTATATATTGCAATTTAATCTGACTACTAGAGTCGTAAGTGAAAACCTTGTTTTGAAAGCATTTGATATAGCAACAACTATTCGTCTAAAACAAAAGGGTAAAAGTTTATAAAATCTCGTAGCCATGAACCTTGACTCAAAAACATTTGTTCGTAAATCCAAGTTGTAAATCGTCTTGCAATAACTCGTATGGTTTATATCTTTAATCGAAAATCGTTGTGTCATTGTTTGAAATCATTTGTCCAAGTAATGTAAATAACGACATGTATGTAATGTGATAAAAGCACTTATATATAGGAAGTACCAGCGGCGTATCCACCATGCTTTTATTACATTACACCCGTTCCGTTATCTAAATCACTTATCACAAACCAATTGTCATAAATCAGTTGTTCATTGTTCCTTGTTATAAACCATTGTTCATTCGTTCATTGTTCATTGTTCATCGTTCATCGTTCCTTGCTTTAATTGTGAAAACTTTTGGTCGTTTCGTGAATACATTCAAACCTTTGTTGACTTGTTCGAGACCACCCACGGTGTCCCTTAATCGTATAACATACCACCAAAGGGTATGTTACCATTACAGTTTCAGTCGCTTCCCAAATTTCCCCTCAAACCCCGGAATTTTGGTAACGGGATTGTCAGTCCTAGGCGCCTTAACTTACTACTAGTCTGCTTGGCCACTGTAAATGAATGTCATTCTTGTTATAAATATATCGCACCAACAAGTTCGTTCACATTATTGAAATCGTTATGTTTAATATAAACCATAGTATTTGCATTTGAAAACTTGAAAACATTTAGCACATATGAATCACCCCAAAACAATTGTAAAACATAAAATAGGGGAACTATGTACTCACATGTGATAGAAAAGTAACTCTTGGATCAATAAGAAAACCGAAGCTCAAAGATCCGAGAAATCACGCGTGTCCTAAAAATGAATAATAGTGTAAATATCGGGGCTTGAATTCGGAAGATCGGGTAGAATGAGATCTTATAAACCAAGTGAGTGTCGGAACTCATATAATATGGTTTAATAAGCTTACATTCTGAGTTGGAAAGATTTTTAAGTGCTTTTGACCCGTTATGACCCGTTAATGTAGTTTAAACCACTTTCACGCGTCATTTGCGTAACAACGCATTCGGATGGTTAGATATGTCTCATAATAAGTTTTAAATGCTTAAACATGTTTAAAAATGTTTTTGATCAGATTATATGTCAAATCTTGTGTTACAGATGCTTAACGTTGACTCGTTTGCGAAAAGGGCATTTTGGTCGTTTTAAAGTAATATTACAATCAATCATCATAACACAATCCAAACATCATGACCATAAGGTATAACCTGAGAGGGTTATTCCCTATATATTTATGGTCACAATTATGTATTTGGTTGGGTCCGAAGATCCACCAAATGTGTTA
The DNA here is from genome assembly GCA_947069175.1 of Scalesia atractyloides. Taxonomy (NCBI): domain Eukaryota; kingdom Viridiplantae; phylum Streptophyta; class Magnoliopsida; order Asterales; family Asteraceae; genus Scalesia; species Scalesia atractyloides. Next base: position 46,419,974 of record CAMTDV010000015.1, on the reverse strand, counting down.
GATTCGGAAGTCAAAGCGGTGGTCAAACCGATAAACCTTTCGATTCAAAATAAGCACTGCAATGAGAGTGACGATTTAGACATGTTTTGACATGTCTAAATAAGTTTATAAAAGAGTTTTGGCATCAAAATAACCTGTTTTGACACCCGAATTTAGATCCGCTTCAAAATGCGCAAAAATCGCATTTTGACCGAAACTTTGACTTGTCAAAATAGCTAGAATCGATGAGAATCGGTAGGCAATATTTTTGTGGATCATAACCACCTTGATTACCCTCATAAAGCAAGTTTCAATTGGATTTAAAACTGATCAATTCATGACCAATTCTGGAAGTCAAATAAAAGTCAAATTTTATTACTTTTAATCAAATTAACCATAAGAATTGAAACAAGCATGAAGGAGATTACTTACAAACACTAAATATAAGAACACCAGAGGAAACTCCAAGATGGTTGCTAAATTCGGATTTAGAGCAGGGTGTTGCAAGAAAGTGATCAAATAGTTCATAAGTGTGATGAATATGGGTATTTATAGAAAGTTTGGATTAATAGGGTCATGCCAAGTGTTTATGACTCATCTTTGAAGTAGGTTAGTGTCCGCTTATGTGTCAAAAGCAGAGATTAGGGTGGCAAGTTCGAAAGGTGAGTCAAAGAGTGAATAAACAGGCTGCTGCCAACAAAACTGGTGTGCTGGAGCACCCTTACGGACCGTATGGTCCTCAGGCGTCCGTAAGCCAAGGTGCTGGGCACAACTTTCCAAAGTTGGCAGAACAGGCCCCTGCATTGTTTCGTCATGTTTCGGGCACTTCTAATACTCGTTAACCTCGTTCAAAGCTCCATAAGGACGTTAAAATATAGGGAACTTGAAATGTGTTCAAAAATGTTCCAGAGGTCAGTTCGTTTGGTCTACGGTCACGGTTTTCGGTTAATTACGACGAAATCGAAACGAACGCGTGTGTGACCGTAACGCGTAACGAACGGATTTTTCGCATTCCAATCACTAAAATATAATTTATTGATGATTAGAAAAATATTTTGGATGTCCGAACGTGTTTCGGATAGCAATATAAGCAAAAAGGCATAGTTTCACGAAATTTGCAAAATAGCCCCTGAAGTTGTAAAAGTGTGATTTTGCCATACCGAAGCCTTCAAAACTTATTTCTAAGTTATGTAAAGGGTATTTATCGTATATTAGGCTTGTGTTCTTGTTCCGGAGTGTACGTCGCTGCGAGAATCAGCAGACTTTTGCAGTTTGTCGTAATTAGTCCTATGATCGAATAAACTTGTTTTTGACACACCAGACACTCCAAACTTATTTCTAAGTTATGCAAAGGTTATTTAAGGTACGTTTAGCTTGTGACAATATTCCGGAGCATACGTTGCATTAAATTAGTTTCGTCTGCGTATCGATTCACCGATTTTGCTCATAAAAGCGATTCAAGAGTTCGGAATTGTGCAAGAATTGATTGTGTGCAAATAACATAATTAATATGCAAATTCACATATACAACATAAAATTTCATTCATTGATAACTTGATTATTGTTGTTTGTTGGTGCATAATGTATATGCCTTAGTCTTATATCGAGTCTGTATAGTATAGAGCTGAATAGGCTAGGTTGTGAAGTATTTATGAAATGATTGTATAAAGTTCGCCCATGGCATCATGTCTAGCAAAGTTCGGGCAAACTTAGGTATCACATGAGCGAACTTCTAAGTCTATAAATACCTAGCTTGAGTCTCTCATTTGTAACTTTGGCATTTTGGAGGCGAAGCTCTGTCAGTTTGTAACCAGAATGTTTAATCAATAAAACTAACGATTAACTGATTAATTCTTGTCTATCGGTAAACACGACGTAATATTTCCGCTATTATGGACATTAGATATCAAATTTAGGTTCCTTAGCATCGAGGATCGGTCCTACAAGTGGTATCAGAGCTAGAACAGTCTGATTTGATAGTATCAAGACAAGAACACTTCTATTTCTACTCCATTCTTCTATTTTTCTTAACTTTTTCATCAAAAATGAAGAATTCACGGTCAAAATCTTTTCAATTTTGAATATATTATATAAAATACACCAAAGATAAACCCTTGAAAGATTGGAGACCAAATTCAACCGAAATCATGTCAAATTTTTGAAAAAACCATGTTTTCCAAAACTCTAATCATCGAACTTGTTAATCAAGTTCGGCCGAACATGATATAAAAAGTCACTTTTCAAGTGATTTTTTAGCAAGTTCGCTCGAACTTGAGTGGTTTTTGAGGAGATTCTTGCCAAGTATGCTCGAACTTATCATTTTTTCATTGATTCTACATCAAGTTCGACCGAACTTGTGTAATATCAAGAAAAGTTTGAGTAAGTTCGCCCAAACTTACTAGTGTTTTTTTTTAATTCTTGAATACAAGTTCGCTCGAAGATCGGTTTTTTTTTGGTCATAAGTTCGACCGAAGTTAAAACAATTTTTTTCAAAACAAATATCACAAGTTCGACTGAACTTGTGATAAAATCAAGAATTCTTCATTCCAAACTACAAGTTCGACCGAACTTGTAGTCTTTCTAACATTTTCAAAAGTTTTTGAATATTTTCAGTGTACACGTCTCGTTATTCACAATGGATGATATGCAAAGAGCTTTTATGTCCAGAGCTAGTTCGTCGAATGCCAACGTGATTCATCAAGTCAATCTTGATAACGAGATGGGGATGACTGTTAAACCGCCCAAGCTGATGAGCATGGACGAATATGAAGCATTGAAGGAGAAATTTACCTATTGGGTGCAAGCCATGCACTTCGCTGGCTGGGTGTCGATTGAAAGAGGCTACACTGTTCCGGTAGATGAACATCAGCAAGTCCTTGAAAAGTATAATTATTCGACAGTACAGAGAGACGAATACATTGCTGAGAAAAAGATGATCAGTCTCATCCAACAGTCTGTCAAAGAAGATATACTGATTTTGCTGCCAGAGTATACTACTGCAAGAGATCTTTGGTTGTCATTACAGAAGAAGTATCAAGGCACTGCCGAAATGATCAAAAGTAAAAAGGCACTTATTCTGAAAGGGTTCGATATCTTCACCATGTTAAACAATGAGACCATGAAGCAAATGATCGAGCGCTTCTGTCATCTTAAAGTTTAAATGCGAAGACACAGTCTCGAGAAGATAGAACAAGAATACATCGACAAGCTTGCTGATGCACTACCAGATGGTGAATGGACTACTTATTTGATGGTTCTGAAGAATAGTGATATATGGGATTTCTTCAAGCTGTCAACATTTATCGATAAACTCGAAGGCCATGAAATGGAACTCTTGAAGATTGCAAAGTCAAAAAACGCTAATGTAGTTCAAGATGTTGAGTTGTAATGCAAAAGTGGAATGCAAGACAACATTTCAAGTCCAAAAATTGGGATAACTTTTAGTGCGAACATGAATGCTTCTCCACAAAACCAGAGTCAATCACAACCTCATTATGATAAAAGTCTACAAAGTTCGTTCTCAAGCACTAGTTCAAATTCATCTTATCAAAGTCAAGCAAATCAGAATCAGCAAACAAATTCTGATTCGAATGTATACAAGGGCAACATCGCAGTGAATTTGAACAATGTTGTTTCGGAACAAGTTGCTAAACAACATATGTCTCTTCTCGCCACTGTTCTGGAGTCATACGAAAGTCTTGTAGCCGGTAAAATTGGAAATCCCGAAATGAAGACAGAAGATTATGACCAAGTGGATGAAGAAGAACTCGAGTTGATGGATATTAAGTGGTGTTTAGCATCTATCATTCGAAGAGTTACCAAGTTTGTTGCTCTCACTGGCCAAGAATCAGAAATTCTAGCAACGAATTGGGCTTCGACAAGTCAAAGGTTACATGTTTTCGATGTCGCCTAAAGGGTCACTTCAAGAGAGAATGCAAAAATCCTGAAGCAACAGGAAATCAGAGTCCATTTGGAGAAGGCAACGAGTATTACAAGAAGTCACTACAATACAAGCCATTTCTGAAGAAGACTCAGGTTGAAATCCAAGAGAAACCAAATAGCAGCAGCAATGAAAAAGCTATGGTTGCATCAAACGAAGATGATGGTTTCGATTGGAATTCCTACATCGGTAAGAAGACTGGAGTTGCGTTGATGGCTGAGATAGTTGAAGATACTTCTGTAGAGGAAGCAGCGGCAGCGGCTGTAGAACAGATTCTGCTGGAACAATACTTGCATCAACAACGAGAAGAAGAGGAGTATATCCACATGCAGAAACAAGGAATATTATTTCCTAACTCGTGTGATAGTTTTGCAGGACATTTTGATGGAAGCTCTAAAGAACAAGTGGTTGCGGAGAAAACAATTGATGAAGAGATCATCAATGTTACACAAGAAGTGAATGCTGAAAACCTCAAGGACATTGCCGACAAAGCCTTGATGGAAAATCTAACCAAGGTAGGTCCAGAGGTAAATGAAGTTGTCAAAGTACAAGTTGTAGAGGTTGAGAAATCTTGCACAAAATGTACCGAACCATGTTCTGAGTGTGCCGAAAAATCAAAAATCATCGCTGAAAACAATGTGCATAATGAACTTTTGAAATACGATTATCGCACAATGAAGGAAGCGTATGATAAAATGAAAAATGATTATGGTAGGCTTGATAGAAATAACATCGAACAACATGATACAATAAGGATGTTAAAAGGAACAGTAATGGATAAGCAAAAAGCGATTAATATCTATATTAACACCATTGCTAAAACTAAGCAACAACTCCAAGACATGACAATTGAAACATAACGTGTTCAACAACTTTTGAGAAGTTACACCTGTAACGCATATGTTATTGATCACATCCTTCCGACAATTCCATCGGAAGAGAAACCTAAAAAGAAAATTGGTAAGGAATACAACAATGTTCCTCCACCCCTTTGCGAGAAGTATTGTCGCAAATCTGCTGATGGAATGGATAAGGCACTCAATATTGAGTTGTTATCTGAAAAGAAAACTGAGTTGCCAGAGAACATTGATGTAATCTATACTAAAACAGACGATGACAATGCTGTGGTTAAAAAGAAGCTGAAAATGTTTTGAACGATTCTGATGAAGGCAGCTTTAAAAGAGCCAACTCGAGTTCAAAGAATTCTGATTCACAGTCCGAAAATGACGATACATCATCGGAGAATGATCTATTGATGATCCTAATGTTGTCATGTACAAGATTAAGGAATCTGATAGATTATACTTTGATGACAGTTTTCCGATTCAGAATGAGAAGGAAGAATTGTTAGACAAATTCTTTAAACTCGTGGAAGTCACATCAGATGATCTGAAGATTAATGAAAAGAAATTCTATTCCAAACCTAAAAGAAACAACTACCGAAGGAATGGTGGTGATCATCCGGAAAACCAGAGAGCTGGGTTGGGTATAGAAGAATCAGATGAACCTAAAAAGAAAGTGTCACCATTTCATCAATACAAAAATAAGAACATGAATTTTGTATATGGGACGAACACGGTTCATGAGGAAATTTTGATCGGGAAACAATCAAAAGATGAGTTTAAGAAACAGAAAGAACTTCGAGATAAAACCAAAACTGAAAGTGGTGCCAAAACAAGTGGTGTAAAACCCACTAAATGACATCCACATGATTCTCGGACTTGTTTCAAGTGCAACGAAATTGGTCATATTGCACGTTACTGTCCGAAATCAAACCCGGCTTATCTTCGAAGGAGAGAAAGTTCAAATGTTGTAAAACCAAAGCAACCAGTGTTTGAGAAACCTGTAAAGATTTTGAAAAGAAATGAATCAAAAGCTAAAGTTAACCCTAAGTTTGAAAATTCAATTTTTGAAAAAGGTGAAACTTCAAAGGCTAATAAAAACAATTTTTACATCAAGAAGGCTAACATAAAATCTCAAACCTGGATTGCAAAGAAACGGTCAGCAACATCTGAGATCACTAAGTCTGAGCTTGTTAAGACTAGTGATAGCAAGAAAGAATCAAAATCTGAAATCATAATTGAAACCACATCTGAAACTGTCAAAACTACAAGTGGTAACAATTCAAAAGATAAAAAGACGGTAAAGTTTTCAAACATAAACATCATAGAAAATTCAGATGAAGAATGGGAAGTTGATTATGTAGATGAGTGTGGATTCGATTATGCTGATGAATGTGAATTTGATTTTGATGATGGTTATCCAATTCAACCCAAGACCAAAAAGGCTTGGGTCTCGCTTTTTAAATAGATTGTTGAAATGTGCAGGGGCTCCAGAGATCTGTACTTTCCAAGTGGATTTTGGATAGTGGAGTGTCTAGGCATATGAAGGGAATGAAAGCGTTGCTATTCGACATTAAAGCTATCAATGGTGGATATGTTGGATTTGCTGGTAACCAGGGTGGAAGGATAGTCGCCGAGGGAAAAATCTTAAATGGTGTCGTTTCATTCGATCGAGTGAATTATATTGCAGAACTTGAGAATAATATTTTGAGTATATCGCAAATTTGTAACAAAAAGTTCACGGTTCATTTCAACGACAAAGAGTGTATCATCTTGAAGCCGGGATTCAAAATACCAGATAAGTAGATTCTGATGAGCACCTCGAGAGAATGATCTATATGTTCTTGATATGGGTGTTGCTACCACTTCATCAAAATCAGCACAGTGTTTTGTAACAAAGGCTACTGAAAAGGATTCTATTCTTTGGCATCGTAAGATGGGGCATATTCATTTGCGAAAAATGAATTTCTTGGTTCATAATGATCTTGTAAAAGGCGTAAATCTTCGGAGTTTTAATATGACTGATCACTTCTTAGAGTGTAAAAAGGGAAAGCAAATCCGAAGAAAATTCTGAACTCAATCAAGTTGCCATTAGAACGTCTCCACATGGATTTATTTTGTCCTGTAAATGTTCGAAGCATCTCAGGAGACTTATACTGCTTGGTCGTGACAGATGACTATTCGAGATATTCGTGGGTATTCTTTCAAGAATCAAAAGACGAAACGTTCGAGAACTTGGTTATTCTATTCAAGAAACTCGAGAACCTTTATCATCTGCCGGTCAGACGCGTTAGAAGTGACAACGACACAGAGTTTAAGAATAACAAAATGAAGGAATTCTGCAACGCAAAAGGGATTCTGCACGAGTTTAGTGCTCCTTATACTCTATAGCAAAACGGAGTAGCTGAACGGAAAAACAGAACTTTGATTGAAACTGCGAGAACCATGCTTGCAGATTCTAAACTTCCAATCAACTTCTGGAGTGAAGCGGTTGCTGCGGCTTGCTACATGCTAAACAGGGTTCTTACTGTCAAACCAACAAAGAAAACATGTTTTGAGATGATAAACCGACGGAAGCCAAATTTGATGTTCTTAGAGCCATTCGGTGCGCCATGTACCGTAATAGACCAAGATGGCAAATTCGGGGCTAGATCTCTTGAAGGTTTCTTTGTCGGATATGCGAGTCCGTTGAGAAGAGTATATGTTCCTTCGTTGAGAAAGGTTATTGAAGCACAACACGTGGATTCTTTCAACTATACGAATCCTATTCAAAGGAAAGGTGACGCATGACTGTGTAATTATCAAGACCTTTGGAAGTCATTTAACTTGCCCGAAGAACCGTCTGACGAAGAAGTTGTAGCATTATATTATCTTCACCAGTCGGCGAATCTAGAACAAATTGTTCGACCAATTGTGGTTAATCAACCCACGTTGGATCCATCTTCTTCTGGCGCAAGTTCAAGTAATAGTGGTGTTCCGGCTGAAAATGTTTCTGAAACATTAGCAACACCTACTACTCCTCCAACAAATGCCTCTATTGAACCAGTGAATACAACAACGGAGCCCAGTATACCTCAGAATCAGAATTCTGACTCAGATGAAGCACCAATATTTGATGCTGATGGGGAATCATCTTCTTCAGACAAGGAAGTGGAGCAGATAACAAGTCTTCTTAATCAATCTGCAGGCCCGAGAAACATAAATGAAGCTTCATCAAGCTCTCCAAACGTTGAATTGTTGAATTGATCGTTGATCTCAACATCACGAATCAGCAAAACTCAGTAGATGTTCCAAGTGAAGAATTGCCACGATCATATTCCTATCATCCGTCAACAAATATTATCGGAGAACTTCAAACTGGTGTTAGAACTCGAAATCAAATTAACAAAGCACTCAGTTGTTTTTACACTCGCGTTGCTCCAACCCAGAACTATTGCTTCTATTCATGTTTCATCTCTCAGATAGAGCCAAAGACAGTTAATGAAGCTTTAGTCGATGAAAACTAGGTACAAGCAATGCAAGAAGAACTATTGCAGTTTGAGAAGTTGGGAGTGTGGAAGCTTGAAGATCTACCAGAAAATCAGAAAGCGATTGATACAAAATGGGTCTTTAAGTGTAAACGTGATGATAGAAGGGTTATTTTTCGTAACAAAACTAGGCTTGTTGTCAAGGGATTTCACCAGCAGGAAGGGATAGATTACACGGAAGTCTACGCACCAGTAGCTCGCTTGGAATCTATTCGAATCTTTCTAGCTTTCGCATCATGGAAAGGATTTAAGGTCTATTAATTTGATGTCAAATCGGCTTTTCTGTACGAAAAATTACACGAAAAGGTGTACGTTGGACAACCACCAGGGTTTGTCGATCCACTCAACAAGAAGAAAGCATACCCACTGGATAAAGCTCTTTATGGTCTACACCAAGCCTTGAGAGCTTGGTACGCGACGTTATCGCAACATCTTGTTGGCCACGGCTTTATTAGAGGAATTGTGGATAGTACTCTTTTTACCAGAGAAGTTGATGGTCATCTTATTATAGTTCAAATCTACGTCGACGACATCATCTTTGGATCTACAAACGATAGTCTATGCAAGGAGTTTGAGGGAATCATGAAGAAGAAATTCGAAATGTCCTCGATGGGCGAAATGAAGTTCTTTCTTGGTTTGCAAGTAGATCAGCTTCCAGGTGGTATTTTCATTCATCAGACTAAGTCTGTTCACGACATCTTGAAGAAGTTTGGAATGGAAAGCTTTAAGTCTCTATCTACGCCTCTTGCTCTAAATCACGGGATTTGCATTGATGAGACTGGAGCCAAAGTTGACGAGACGTTATACAGATCAATGATTGGATCGCTGATGTATCTGACGGCATCGCGTCCAGATATTATGTTTCCAACCTGCCTCTGCGCCAGATATCAGTCAAGCCCGAGGATCTTACACATGCAGATCGTGAAGCGAATCTTTATATATCTGAGAGGATGCCAAAGCACCGGCTTTGGTACCCGAAGAACAAAAATTTCGACCTCACATGCTATGCTAATTCTGATTTTGGTGTAGATAAGTTGAATTCAAAATCAACTACAGCGGGATGCCAGTTCTTCAGAACAAGAATGGTATCCTGGCAGTGTAAGAAACAGACTACGGTCGCTCTCTCTACCTGTGAAGCTGAGTATATCTCGGCCTCCAGCTATTGTTCACAGATTCTGTGGATTCAACAGCAGATGAGAGACTATGGTCTGCAATTTCTAGACACTCTGCTGTTTGTTGATAACAAGGAAGCCATAGATATAACTAAAAATCCGGTTCATCACTCACGCACAAAACACATTGAAATTCGTTATCATTTCATTCGTGATCATTGCAAAAGGCTGATTTTTATACCAAACCATTTTCTTTGTCACGGTTTAAATACTTGCTAAAAATTAATGGTATGAAAAATTTGCTGACAAGTGCGGACGCTGAGGTTTAATACGGATCGGACAACGAGTTCGCGTGATCCACATTGGTTTGTAAATATCTTTCTAGTTTAGAATTTTGTTAAAAACTAAAATCCAAAAAGATGTTTTTGATTTTAGGGGGAGAAATGTTAAATACAAAAACATTCGAAAAATTTTAAAATCCAAAAATATATGAAAAATTCAAAATGTACAAAAACATTGAAAAAGACAAAAAGAATTCAGTGTCATATAAGGAAATGATAGTACATCAGTGGACTATCACAGTACGCTAAAGAAATGGAAAGTTTAAAAGTAATAAACGAGTCTTACTGTGGATGTGTCGATAGGCTTAACACGTTCAGTAAACTGTTTTCGAGATATAAACTAAATTTAGCAACTGCTTATACTTGTGGACTAACATATCTTGGATATATGGACTTAGTACTCCGAAATTTCTTTTTAAAGATTGCCTGATTCTGAGATACGAGGTCTTTATAGATAATTGATATCTGGGGTATTATACAAGTTCTTCTGATTTTGCGAAAGCAATGACCTAGAACTTCTATAATACTTTCGCCAAAAATCCCCAAACTGCATGCAATGGAAAGAATCGAAAGATCTAATCATTTGCAGTGCTAAAAAGATTCCTTAAGTGGAACATACCTTAAAGTCGAGCCTTCATCTCTTTGTATGTACGGTAGTACTAACCTGAGCTCTCAAGGTCTCGCATTACCCTGATACAGATATCAATTACGCTATATTCACCTGTAAGATGAAATCTAGGGAATCTGGATACGGGAGTATATTCAAGAAGTGGGAACCACAGATAAGTCAAGTTTCATAAATCTTACCTTAAACATATCTTGAAGCAGTTGAGAAATGTGGTAAAGTTTAACTGGACAAACATATCGACAATCTAGGTAAACCAGTTTAAAGCTTAAAGTCATCTAAAGGTCAACAGTACTGGTGATATGTCTCAATCAACTGATATGATCCTTAGACACAAAAATATGTTTGTAAATATGTTTGTACATAGTTTACATTGTCCTGTACATAGTTTATCAGCTTTAAAGATTAAAACCAAAAAGATTTTCAGTGTGTTTTAGCATAAACTTACAAAAATTCAAAAATATTTTATCTCTACTTGTTTTCAGCAAACCAATGTTGGGGAACGGATCTTCGAAGTCTGGTAAGATGCTAGAACTGGTGGGAAACTCATTGACAATGGTCTGGGAGCTAATCTGTTAAAACTGAAAAACCAAAACGATAAAAAGTTCATTAAATTGAAACTTTGATTTTGAAAATATCAACAGTTTGTTCGTAACAGGTCAAACCGGGGTCATTAACTTGGACTTGGCAGACAAATTGGTTAACCAACGTCATTAGCTTGGACTTGGTAAACTGATTGGATTTTCATAACTGGTAATAAGTTGGAAAGTTCAGGGTTTAAAATGAAAATTTTGAAAAAGTTTTGTTTTTAGGGTTTGGCAAGTTCGGCCGAACTTGCTAAACAAATCATGTTTAACAAACAAGCAAGTTCGACCAAACTTGCAGATAGCTGGTTATTAATAATTGCTAAGTTCACTCGAACTTGGATTGGGCTTAAGTTATGAGCTTTGCAAGTTTGCCCGAACTTACCTAGGTATAAATACCTAAGTAAGTTCGGCCGAACTCACTTCTGCAAATACCAAAGAACTTGAGCGAACTTGAACATAGAGAGAGATCTGAGTGAAATTGGCAAAATCATACCATTACGCTGCCTAAATTTGATTGTTTTTGGTGATTTACACACCATCTACAATGGCCGAGGTATAAAATTGATCTTTGAACCATCTTTGGACTGTTAACGAGTGAAAAGATATCTCAAAACTTAAAATCAGATAAATCTAGGGCAAATTGAACAAAATTGAACTTAAATTCAGAATCAACATGTTAAATCGACCGTGTAATCGGTTTTGATTGGTTTGTAATGGTCATTAAAAGATTGAACAGATTTGAATTTGGAGAAGATGACAAGTTCGGCCGAACTTGTTATCAAGTTCGACCGGACTTGCATCAAAAAGTCTTTTCAAAAATTGAATAAAGAGACAAGTATCATGTTCGACCTAACTTATAAAATTTAATTGTTGAGACATTTGTAAGTTCGCCCGAACTTGCAGTTGAAAATTTTTGAACATGTATGTAACATGTTCGGGCGAACTTGTTAAAAACAAAATGTTTAACACATAATCAAGTTCGCCCGAACTTGATGAAAAGTGTTAGAAAATTTTGTGAAATTTTTCTTGAAATGCGTGCTAATTGTTTTGCGTCGTTTTTCAGGTTCAAGAACCAGAGTGTATAATTTCTGTTGAGTTTTCAAAGACGATAACACAAGTATTACGGCTCGATAAGTCGATCTGTCCATTGCTTAAGGAATACAACAGTATATTGAAGTTTTTGGAGGAAATTCCTATTCACCGGGCTACCACAGAGCGCACAGTATCATTTAGATCTCATACTTTTCATTTTTGGATGAACGCGAGTCTTAGTGAAGATCAGAAGTCAATTGTTTCATCTGTGCAAGCAGGCAATGAAGTCAAACCGATCACTGTAACTGAAGATGATATACGCAGAGTGTTGCAATTCAATGATAAAGAAGACGATCCTATTTATCTTGATGAGAGGATGGTCAGAGGCTGTTTCTTTCATATGGGCTACAAGGGTAGTGTGAACAAACCAACATTGAAGAAAGGGGAGGTGCCAAATCCTTATAAGCTTCTGATGCATGCTATAATTCACACATTCAGCCATCGCAAGGCCGGTTTAGACGATGTCCAAGATTATTTAGCTTGCATGGCAACGGCATTAATTCTGATAAAGCCGTTCAACTTCTTGAAGTTAGTTTTCACTCATATGTCCAAGAATATGGAGGATTCAAGATTATGTCTTTATCCGAGATTCGTGCAAATGTTAATTGATGAAAAGTACACGAATATTGCACGAGATCCGAATGATGTGTTATGCTTAGTTCATCTTGATGAGACCACAGTGAAGAAGCTCATAAAGTTTTAAAAGCAAGCTTCAGTTCCTGTTGCAAAACTAGTATTCGGAGCTATTAAAGATCCAAACTATATCGCGCCAGAAAATAAATGGAGGAAAGATGGTAGCGATGATGAGAAAGAGCTTAACGCTGAGAAGGAGTGGTTTAAAGATTTCAAACCAAAGGCAAGGAGAGAATGGTTCTTAAAGGCAGAAGCTGATAAGCCTAAAAAGAAACGTGATGCGAAGAAAGTCGAAACTATGCTTGTCGACGAAGATGAACCAGAGAATGTTGAAGCAGTTGCTGGATCAAGTGCTGCAGGTGTTATTGAGAGTCAAGAGACTGTGAAAACAACTCAAGACGATGTTATATCTGCTACTTCTGAAAAAGAAGATGATTCTGATGAAGAAATTCCGGTGAAAGAGCCAGAAAAGACTGAGGCAGAGATTAGAGCAGAGAAAGAAAGAGAATTGGATGCTGATTTTGATCCTAATGCAGAAAAAGGGTCCAATGAGGATAGGCCTAAGAAAAAGGCAAAACGTGTAAAGTCTTCTACTATTTCATCAACAAAGACCACCGGGTCTCCTCAGACAAAAGGAAAGAGAAAATCAAAGAAAGAGCAAAAGGTTGTAAGCAAAAGGTACAAAAAATCGTTGAAAAGCGTAGAAGTGACACAAGAACCTTCTGGCGCACAGGAGAAAGGAGTTACACAAGAACCTCCTGTTGTTGATATAAGTGAAGCTGAACGTCCAGGAGTCACACAAGAACCTCCTGTGATTGTTGCATCGGAAGCGGAAAGGCCAGGAGCTACACAAGAACCTCCTGTGTCTGGTTTTATGGAAGTACCGATTATTCAATCGTCGGTTGCTCCAACGACTTCAAATCTTGAAAGTTCTACGCCAAAGAAGTCTACACCAAAAGCTACGACTCCAAAGTCAACACCAAAACTCTAAGAGGGCCTAATATTTTTGGTGATATGCATAGCGATACGATAAGTCTGCAGGATCTAAACGATTTCTTTCCAGAGACTAACGTTGAACTTCTGGAAAAGCGTGTCAAAGCACTAGAAGACAAAGTGGCACATAATGAAGTTGAGAAAGCAGAGCTTATTCAGAAGATGAATCAAAGTGCGGTTGAGAACAAGATTTTGGATGACAAGGTTAAGGTGTTAGAGAATGAGCATGAATATCCTAAAGCATTGATCGAAAGTCTGCAAGATGCAAATGAGAAGATGCAGACAGAAATTTCAGAGTTGAAGTCAATTCAATCCCTAAATGATCGAAGATTCTCCAGGATGCAGAAAGTGTTATCTAATGCACTAGGTATCGACTTCATCAAAGAATATGATCGTCTAGATCAACTGGAAGCCAAAGAACGATCTGAGAAAGAATTAGCTGACAGTGGAAAATGTAAAGGAGTTGAAGGTGAAGCTCCTAAGTCTTCTGATGCTACAGAGAAACCAGTTGAAGATGTTTTGAAAGCTTCTGAGTCTGATATTCCTAAGGTTGACGAATCTGTCAAACCTTCTGATCTTATCACTGCTTCTGAAGAAAAAGACAATGAAGAAGCTGAAAAAGAAGATAAAGAGGATGAAGAGGAAGAAGGTTACGAGGATTGGAATGTTGGTGATGATGATGATTACGATCAAGGTGGTGATGATTTTGATCAGGGTGGTACATGTATAAAGATCACTGAAGCGAAAGTCTCTGAAGATTTTGACTTTACTTCACTTATGGATGACGAGTCAAATAAAATGGAAGATAAAAGTCAGGGGGAGTCAAGGTAGACAGGGCCTTCAGATGATATTGATGGGACAAATGTTGATCGATTTGCTAAGCCTATTACTGCAGTACCCACGAAGCCGTTAATGTTGATGTTAGAACATAATGTGGAAGAAGGGGAGTACGTGCATAACTACTCGAAAGAAGATCTTGCGAGATTAGTTGAAGTTGAAGCTGAAAATTTAGAGTTTGATTTCGAAGAAGTGTTGAATGTAAACACTTTCGAGCCAAATGACGATCAGTATGTGAGAAGATTCGAAGCAGATGAATACAATCGAGTGATTGTTGAAGATTGGTCTTCAGATGATGAAACAAATCAGAAAGCGAAGTACATTGGTCCTAATTCAGAAAGTTTTCCTACGTTTGAGGAAATGTACAAGCAGTTAGACGAAGACATGTTGAAGGAAAGAATTGCTGAATCAGTTCGAGAGAGTAAAGTTCCTAAGCCCATGACCAAAGAAGAAATAGCTCAAGCGAGGAAGTCTTGGTTCAAAGAGATACCACGTGAACGAAAGTTTAGACGTCCACTAGCATTCTTTACCAGAGACAAAGATGTTTCTTTGGGGGATATATTGAGTTGGGGATGGTTCAAAGAGCTGAACGTATATTCGATCAAGAGGGAGTTTGGAGTTCAATACTTCAAATACCTTGCTGATTTCAAGACATTACCGTATTGGGATGTGGAAAAGTTGGTACAAACTGTGAACGTTACATACCATATGAAGGTTGCTAGTTGTTGTGGAAGATGATAAAGTATGAAGCGGTTAAAGGATTCAATTACTGGAAGCCTTTTATTCCTAGCCGCAGAATCAAGACAAAAAAGAAAATGGGAGAAAAAGACATAACGTTAATCATGAAACGTCCAAGAGCCTGAGGAATATGCCGCTAATGCCGATTGAACAAAACTTCTATCCTTTGTTCAAATGGTGGCAAATAGATCTAGCTACTTGTGAAGCAGTTATTGTTCTAAAGTTTGAAGAACACTTGGATATATCAAAGGAAAGTGTTGAGGTGATGGGTTATCAGGGCATGAGGGGTTTATGGAGGACGATAAGGATTCTAGATCCTATGTGGCTTGTGAACTGCTCAAGAGAAGATATCAAAACCTTGTTCTACAACAAGATTGTATTTGAAGAACGTGAAAAGGTACAAGCTATGTAGTTTCAGAAAGTTGTGAATGTTTGTTATGCGCGCAAAGTCAATTCTGGAAAAATGTGGCAAACGAAGTGGAGAGAGTTAGAAAGAGTTGAGTTTTTAAAGGAGGAAAAAAGAAATGAGGCGATTAAAGAAATAATGGAAAAAGCGGTAAGGCAAAGTTCTCTAAGAATGGCTAATTTTAAAAGACCACCGCCAACTGATCAAACGCCTGATCCAAAGCAAGAACGACGAATGAAGCCGTACAAGAACTTCTTCGGTCGTGTATGTTAACGTTTATATGAAGACAGAGTTTTGGAGACTGGTACAAGACGAAGACTATATCCAAGGGGGAGTCTATTGGTGCATAATGTCTATGTCTTAGTCTTATATCGAGTCTGTATAGTATAGAGTTGAATAGGCTAGGTTGTGAAGTATTCATGAAATGATTATATCAAGTTCGCCCATGGCATCATGTCTAGCCAAGTTCGGGCGAACTTAGGTATCACATGAGCGAACTTCTAAGTCTACAAATACCTAGCTTGAGTCTCTCATTGTAACTTTGGCATTTTGGAGGCGAAGCTCTATCAGTTTGTAACCAGAACGTTTAATCAATAAAACTGACGATTAACTGATTAATTCTTGTCTATTGGAAAACACGGCGTAATATTTCCGCTATTATGGACATTAGATATCAAATTTAGGTTCCTTAGCATCGAGGATCGGTCCTACATTGTTACAGGCTTGGATTGCCATAGATATCACAGTCTCCCCTACTTCAGGAAATTTCGTCCCGAAATTTAATTAGAGGAAACTCGTGAGAATAATTGTGGATACTTCGCTTTCATCTGATCCTCATGTTCCCAAGTAAATTCTGGGCCACGTTTGGATTCCCAGCGAACTTTGACTATCGGGATTCGTCTTTGTTTGAGTTTCTTGACTTCACGGTCCATAATCTCCACCGGTTTCTCGACAAAATGCATAGTATCATCAACGTGAATCTCATCGAGTGGAATATGGAGATTTGTATCGGCTAAACACTTTTTCAAGTTGGACACGTGGAATGTTGGGTGAATATTCCCAAGTTTAGGAGTTAGCTCAAGTCGGTAGGCCACCTTTCCGATTCTTTCGACGATCTTGAATGGTCCAACGTATCATGGTGCAAGTTTTCCTTTCTTTCCAAATCTAACCACTCCTTTCCAAGGGAATAACTTGAGTAGGACGTAGTCACCGACTTGGAATTATAAGGGCTTGCGTCGCTTGTCCGCATAACTCTTTTGACGGCTTCTAGCTGTTAAAAGGTTATCGCGAATTTTCTTGATTTTCTCGGTTGTGTCATGGATGAGTTCAAGTCCAGTGAGCTGAGACTCTCCAACTTCATTCCAACATACAGGTGAACGACATTTTCAACCGTATAAAGGTTCGAAAGGCGCCATGTTGATGCTGGCGTGATAACTATTATTATAGGAGAGTTCGACCAACGTTAAATACGAATCCCAACTACCACCAAAATCGATCACGCAAGCTCTAAGCATATCCTCCAGAGTTTAAATCGTCCTCTCATATTGTCCATCCGTTTGAGGATGATAAGCAATACTTAGATTGAGTGTGGTTCCCATTGCAGATTGCAAGGTCTTCCAAAAACGAGATGAGAAACAAGCATCTCTTTCAGATATGATGTTCAAAGGAACACCATGACGAGATATGATCTCATCAACATAGATCTTTACGAGTTTGTCAGCAGAGAAATCTTCACGAATCGCTATAAAATGTGCTGACTTTGTTAGACGATCAATGATTACCCAAATGGCATCATGACCTCTAGATGTGCGCGGTAAGTGATGAGATCCATTGCAATGTTCTCCCACTTCCATACCGGTATTTCTGGTTGTTCAAGCAAACCAGACGGACATTAATGTTCGTGCTTGACTTTGAGACAATTAAGGCATTTCGATACATACAAGGTAATGTCATTCTTCATACCTGGCCACCAATACTGGGTACGGAGATCCTTGTACATTTTTGTAGCACCAGGATGAATTGAAAACGAGACTTATGAGATTCATCCATCAATAGAGTTCGGAGATTGTGTTGATTGGGAACTCACAACCGGTTCGTCTTTCGTTTCGAGTTGGTTACATAGTTCGTCTTTCAACAAACCTTGGGTTACACAATTGCGTTGGGCTTCAAGAATACGTGTTTGGATATTCGATCGAATTCGAACACAATGAAGCTTGACACATTCTTTGCGACTAAGTGCATCAGCCACAACGTTCGCCTTACCAGGATGGTAGCGAATTTCGCAGTCGTAATCGTTTAAAAGTTCGACCCATCGTCGTTGTCTCATGTTCAGCTCTTTTTGATTAAAAATATGTTGGAGACTTTTGTGGTCTGTGAAAACCACACACTTTGTGCCATAAAGATAGTGTCTCCAGATTTTGAGAGCAAAGACAACAGCTCCCAACTCAAGATCATGAGTTGTATAATTTTTCTCATGAGTTTTCAATTGTCTTGACGTGTAGGCGATGACCTTATCCTGTTGCATGAGAACGCAACCAAGGCCTAAATTCGACGCGTCACAATAAACAACAAAATCATCGTTGCCATCGGGTAAAGACAAAATAGGAGCATCACAGAGTTTCTGTTTCAAGGTTTGGAAAGCTTCCTCTTGTTTGGATCCCCACTCAAAAGGCTTATTCTTTTGAGTCAAAGCAGTAAGGAGAATAGTGATCTTTGAGAAATTCGCAATAAATCGTAGTAACCAGCAAGACCAAGAAATGAGCGAACTTCTGTGGGAATAGTGGGTGTTTTCCAATCCTTAATCGCAATGATTTTGGAAGGATCCACATGAATACCTTGCTCATTGACAATGTAACCCAAGAATTGAACTTCTTTCAGCCAGAATTCACACTTGGAGAATTTGGCATAAAGTTGCTCTTTCTTTAGAAGGTCCATAGTCAAAAGAAGATGTTGCTCGTGCTCCGTTCGAGACTTTGAATAAATAAGAATGTCGTTGATGAACACAATGATGAACTTATCCAAATAAGGTTTACAAACCCGATTCATTAAGTCCATGAATACAGCTGGAGCATTTGTCAAGCCAAAAGGCATAACAGTGAACTCATAGTGGTCGTATCTTGTGCGGAAAGCAGTCTTGGGAATATCTTCCTCGTGAACACGAAGCTGATGATACCCAGAACGCAGATTGATCTTCGAAAAACATGTGGCACCTTGTAGTTGATCAAACAGATCATCAATGCGAGGTAGGGGATATCAATTCTTGATCGTGAGTTTGTTGAGCTCACGATAATCGATACACATCCGGAAGGGCCCATCCTTCTTTTTCACAAATAGGACAGGTGCACCCCACGGAGAATAACTTGGACGAATGAAATCTTTGTTAGATAACTCTTGAAGTTGCTTTGATAACTCCTGCATCTCAGAAGGTGCAAGACGGTAAGGAGATTTGGCTATATGGTTAGCACCGGGTACAAGATCAATTCGAAACTCAACTTGTCGTGTAGGAGGTAAACCGGGTAGATTTTCGGGAAATACCTCAGGATAATCTCGGATAACAGGAATGTCTCGAATATTCTTGCTCTTTCTGTCTGCTCCACAATATATGCCAAGAAGGCGGCATAATTCTTTCGCAAGTATTTCTGAGCTTGGGTACACGTCATAAGTTTAAAGCTACTAACGAGTTTCTCTCCACGAACTTCTAGAATTTCACCAGACGGAAGATGTACTCGACAATCTTGTCAAAACAAATAACTTCGACATGTTGTTTGGTTAACCAATCCATCCCAATAATGATGTCGAAACTTCCAAGTTGCATACGTGTAAGGTCGATAGGAAACAAATGGTTGTTGAGGTTCAATTAACAATTACGAACAACAGAATCAAGAACAAGAGGTTCACCATTGGCTATCTCGACTGACAAGGGCTTCCTAGTTTAGTTCTAGGCATCAAGAGCAAAGGCTCAAAAGTAAGTGACACAAAGCTTCTATCAGCACCCGAATCAAAAAGAACAAAAGCAGGATGATTGTTAACAAGGAACGTACCGTCAACAACTTCATTATCAGCACGAGCCTCGTTGGTGTTTATGTTAAAAGCTCGTCCACGAGCCGGATTGACATTTGCTATCCTCGGACAATTGTTCCTGTAGTGACCCATTTCACCACAGTTAAACATGAACCATGCGGAAAATGAGGTCGAGCAGGATTTGCTTGTGCTTGAGCTTGGTTTTGTGCAGCTTGGTTCGGGTTAAAACGACAAATATTCGCCAAGTGACCAAGTTTTCCACAGGTAGTACACTGTCGACATGGTATATGAACTTGATGATGACCATTACAACGATTGCAAAGCGGTGCAGTTCCTGCAGATGGTTTCTTTGCCAGAGGTTGAGCTGGTTGGTTTTGGGGAGCAGTTGGAGCGGTGGTGTGGTCACAGCAAAGTTTTGAGAAGCCCTACGCTTCTTCAACCTCTTGGATGATCCGACTTTGTCTTTCTTTGGTTTCTCTTGCGTGGACTTGTCAGATTGTTTCTTGTCACCCTTGCGATGAAGCTTCCCCTTTCTGACTTGAGAGTCAGTCAGAGTAGCAGCCAATTCAATGGCTTGATGAACGGTAGTAGGGTGGCTTCCCGTAACAATGTCCTAAACAGGATCAGGCAGACCATCGATATATTTCTCAATTGCCTTATCCAAAGGCGTCACCATTGAAGGACAAAGTAAGCTCAATTCCTCGTACCGGTCGATGTAAGCACGACTCTCACCACTGTCTTGCTTAAGATTATCGAATTCCCTTTCCAAAGCCCTAAGTTCATGAAGAGGACAGAACTCCCTCATCATTAGAGCTCAAAGCTCTCCCCAAGTTTAGGCTAAGGCCACTTCGGCACCTCTATCCCTCATAATACCATTCCACCATGTCAAAGCTCGTTTCTTGAATACACTAGATGCAAACTCAACTTTTCGCTCATCCGGACATTGAACAAAACAAAATGTGCTCTCGAGACTCTCAAACCATTGAAGAAGTCCCGTAGTTCCCTCAGACCCAGTGAACTGAAGTGGTTTAGCCGAATAGAATTGTTTGTAGCTACACGGAGCATTGTTGTTATTATTGTTATTGTTGTTCGCTTGATTCATTTGAGTTATTAGGTTCGGGAGTACGGCAGTAATTTGTTGAGCGATCATGGCTGCCATTTTGGCATCCTGGGTTGCATTACGTCGAGGAGGCATTCTAAAAGAAAACATGAGGGAAGATATATGAGATTGATACTCGGAAAAAAATCAATAGAGGCATCAAAATATCGACGAAACATAAAGATGGTGGTCATTCGTTTGTTTCACAAAGAAAATAAACGACACACGTTGACTAATCAAAGTAAATGGGTCTTTATAATGTATCGCGAAGACATGCTTTAGCCTATAAGTGGACGCTCACCCTAAGAGTTCCCAGGTAAGAGTGACTGGTCCGATTAAGTGGATTTGTACGAACACTCTAGCCTAGACAGAAAACTCAGGGTACAGGCACCCACCCTTCCAGATTGCACGTGTTCACATTATTAAACCCAAACTTTGACGAGATTTTGAAAACTTAAAGGCTTACGCCAAAAACAAATCATCTAAGGGTAGATGATTGATAAACGGATTTGAAATCTTTGTGTAATTGTTTTGGTAATCACCTAAGGATAGGTGATCGTATTGTATTTTAAATCTAAAGACAAGTTTACTTGCGTTAGGGTCCTAGAAAGGTTATAGTCTAGGTCAAAGCATTACTAATAACCTAATTCCCTATAACCAGTGCTCTGATACCAACCTGTAACACCCCAAATCACGTAAAATAACAAACCACGGTGGAAACACTTAGGGAGTCACGTTAACAGATTGTTTTAACAACACTTGGTATTTGATGTTTCGTTTTATTGGATATTAAACATAGATTATATTGTCATATTGTCTTAAAACTTTTTAAAACAACCAAACAAACAAAACATGCATAATTTTTGTCTTTCTTGTTTATAGTCGCTAAGGTCCGTTCAAATCCTATATGAGCATGCATCAGTATCATCAAGCATTTTTCCCTGAAACATATGTGAAAACGAGTCAGCAAAAATATGCCGGCGAGTACATAGGTTTTGTGAGTGTGTTAAGTTCATAGCTTTGTATATATTGCAATATAATCTGACTACTAGAGTCATAAGTGAAAACCTTGTTTTGAAAGCATTTGATATAGCAACAACTATTCGTCTAAAACAAAAGGGTAAAAGTTTATAAAATCTCGTAGCCATGAACCTTGACTCAAAAACATTTGTTCTTAAATCCAAGTTGTAAATCGTCTTGAAATAACTGGTATGGTTTATATCTTTAATCGAAAATCGTTGTTTGTCATTGTTTGAAATCATTTGTCCAAGTAATGTAAATAACGACACGTATGTAATGTGATAAAAGCACTTATATATAGGAAGTACAAGCGGCGTATCCACCATGCTTTTATTACATTACACCCGTTCCGTTATCTAAATCACTTATCATAAACCAATTGTCATAAATCAATTGTTCATTGTTCCTTGTTATAAGCCATTGTTCATTCGTTCATCGTTCATTGTTCATCGTTCCTTGCTTCAGTTGTGAAAACTTTTGGTCATTTCGTGAATACATTCAAACCTTTGTTGACTTGTTCGAGACCACCCACAGTGTCCCTTAATCGTATAACATACCACCAAAGGGTATGTTACAATTACAGTTTCAGTCGCTTCCCAAATTTCCCCACAAACCCCGGGAATTTTGGTAACGGGATTGTCAGTCCTAGGCGCCTTAACTTACTACTGGTCGGCTTGGCCATTGTAAATGAATGTCATTCTTGTTATAAATACATCGCACCAACAAGTTCGTTCACATTATTGAAATCGTTATGTTTAATATAAACCATAGTATTTGCATTTGAAACCTTGAAAACATTTAGCACATATGAATCACCCCAAAACAATTGTAAAACTTAAAATAGGGGAACTATGTGATCACATGTGATAGAAAAGTAACTCTTGGATCAATAAGAAAACCGAAGCTCAAAGATCCGAGAAATCACGCGTGTCCTAAAAATGAATAATAGTGTAAATATCGGGGCTTGAATTCGGAAGATTCGGATAGAATGAGATCTTATAAACCAAGTGAGTGTCGGAACTCATATAATATGGTTTAATAAGCTTACATTCTGAGTTGGAAAGATTTTTAAGTGCTTTTGACCCGTTATGACCCGTTATGACCCGTTAAGGTAGTTTAAGCCACTTTCACGCATCATTTGCGTAACAACGCATTCGGATGGTTAGATATGTGTCATAATAAGTTTTAAATGCTTAAACAAGTTTAAAAATGTTTTTGATCAGATTATATGTCAAATCTTGTGTTACATATGCTTAACGTTGATTCGTTTGCGAAAAGGGCATTTTGGTCATTTTTAAGTAATATTACAATCAATCATCATAACACAATCCAAGCATCATGACCATAAGGTATAACCTCAGAGGGTTATTCCCTATATATTTATGGTCACAATTATGTATTTGTTCGGGCCAAAGATCCACCAAACGGGTCAGATTCGAAAGTCAAAGCGGTGGTCAAACCGTTCAACTTTTCGATTCAAAATAAGCACTACAATGAGAGTGATGATTTAGACATGTTTTGATAAGTTTATAAAAGAGTTTTGGCATCAAAACAACCTATTTTGACACCCAAATTTAGATCCGTTGCAAAATGCGCAAAAATCGAATTTTGACCGAAACTTTGACTTGTCAAAACAGCTAGAAACGATGAGAATCAGTAGGCATGATTTTTGTGGATCATAACCACCTTGATTACCCTCATAAAGCAAGTTTCAATTGGATTTTAAACTGATCAATTCATGATCAATTTTGGAAGTCAAATAAAATTCAAATTTTGTGACTTTTAATCAAATTAACCATAAGAATTGAAACAAGCATGAAGGAGATCACTTACAAACACTAAAGATTGATCAAGAACACCAGAGGAAACTCCAAGATGGTTGCTAAATTCGGATTTAGAGCAGGGTGTTGCAAGAAAGTGATCAAAAAGTTCATAAGTGTGATGAACATGGGTATTTATAGAAAGTTTGGATTAATAGGGTCATGCCAAGTGTTTATGACTCATCTTTGAAGTTGTGTCCACTTATGTGTCAAAAGCAGAGATTAGGATGGCAAGTTCGAAAGGTGAGTCAAAGAGTGAATAAACAGGCTGCTGCCAACAAAACTGATGTGCTGGAGCACCCTTACGGTCCGTATGGTCCTTAGGCTTACGGTCCGTAAGCCAAGGTGCTGGGCACAACTTTCCAAAGTTGGCAGAACAGGCCCCTGCATTGTTTCGTCATGTTTCGGGCACTTCTAATACTTGTTAACCTTGTTTCAAAGCTCCATAAGGACTTTAAAATATAGGGAACTTGAAATGTGTTCAAAAATGTTCCAGAGGTCAGTTCTTTTGGTCGTACGGTCGCGGTTTTCGGTTAATTACGACGAAAATCGAAACGAACGCGTGTGTGACCGTAAACGCGTAACGAACAGATTTTTCACATTCCAATCACTAACATATAATATATTGATGATTAGAAAAATATTTTGGATGTCCGAACGTGTTTCGGATAGCGATATACGCAAAAAGGCATTGTTTCGCGAAATTTGCAAAATAGCCCCTAAAGTTGTAAAACTGTGATTTTGCGATACCGAAGCCTTCAAAACTTATTTCTAAGTTATGTAAAGGGTATTTATGGTATATTAGGCTTGTGTTCTTGTTCCGGAGTGTACGTCGCTGCGAGAATCGGCAGACTTTCGTAGTTTGTCGTAATTAGTCCCTATAATCGAATAAACTTGTTTTTGATATACCAAACCCACCAAACTTATTTCTAAGTTATGCAAAGGTTATTTATGGTACGTTTAGCTTGTGACAATATTCCGGAGCATACGTTGTGTTAAATTGGTTTCGTTTGCGTATCGGTTTACCGATTTTGCTCATAAAAGCGATTCAAGAGTTCGGAATTGTGCAAGAATTGATTGTGTGCAAATAACATAATAAATATGAAATTCACATATACAACATAAAATTTCATTCATTGATAACTTGATTATTGTTGTTACGGGCTTGGATTGCCACAGATATCACATCACACCCCTGCACATTCACTCAAACAATTACTTAAAGAGCGAGACCCAAGCCTTACTGGACTTGGGTGGGTCTAGAAATTTGGTTCACACACATTTTCACTCTTTTGTTCAACCTTTTCATCAATCATTGTTGAAACAGATGTTTTAATCTCTTTGGAAGATTCTTTTTTCTATATCACCCACGTTTGATTTTTCAAAGTTGTTTTTGTGTAAAATTTAGAATCTTTCTATTCAACTTTGTTTAAAGATTCACCAGTTTTATTCGTTAAAACTTTAGTGTTAACTGGTTTCACTTCGTTTGCAGATTCTTAATTTTGTTTTAAGATCTGAGTTGGAACAAACGTCGATGATTTTTGCTTTAAATCTTCTAAAGTCTTTTTGACACTTTAAAAGGGTTTAAGATTCTTTTATGGGCACCGATTTGCAATATGGCCAACTTGATTGCATCTAAAGCATGTCCTACTGTCTGTTACAACAGTGGATCCCTCAACCTGTTCACGTTGTCTTTCTCAGCAAAGAATTCTTCATTGGATTGTTTATTTGATTGACTTTATTTCTCACTTTCTGAGTTTGTGCCAAAAACAAAAGCCATTTTCTTTGTAATTTTGAATTTCCAAACCTGTTATTTTTTCTCTTACCGTATCCCGTACTGTTTCACCCATAGTAATTATTTCTCTGTTGGTTATTAGAGTAGGAGCGTTTTGGTTTAAAATAGTAAGATATATACAGATTATCAATCTCAGACATCTCAACTTCTACTAACTTGAACACTTTTTCAACTTTGTTCATGTTCATGTTCTGAATTAGAAACTCATTATCAGAGTATAGCTTGTCAGATCCTCTCATTTTATACATAACAACATTTCGATCATCATTCAAATTATTGTCTGATTTTGGAATATAGTTTTTGTGAAAACTTTCGTCATTTTCATAATGTGAACTTGAACTTGTTTTCTCATAATTTGATTGAACACTCTAAAAATCAGTGTTATCACTTTCATTTGCCAAAACCTGTTCAACCACATTTTTGACCAACTCTAACTCGCACTCAGTTTCAGATTTGGTATAGGTTATATCAAGATTGTCAAGCAATTGTTCTTTCTGTTTAGTATTCAATTTTAAATTCAGCGCCTTTTCCACCCCGTCAGGCTTCTTCCTTGAAATGCTATTCCACATCAAGGGTGGAAGTCGATGATAACCTAAACCTTGGTTGTGATAACCATACATATCCTCTCCTGTTTCATCTTTTCCTATTGGTTTAGGGAGGATGTGATCCAACACATAAGATGCTGTTGAATAACTGATTAGTTTCTTATCCACCTGTTCTGTTCGATCCTTATAGTTTCTAGCTCTTGTTTTAATTTGGCGATCGTGTCAATATGATTATTATTTCAATTTTTTTATCCATGACAGTGGCTTTGAGCATAGAAAGCGTAGCTTCATCTTCTCTACTAGCATCACGGTACTGGTTGATAATTCTGCTAAGTTTATCATAAGTTTCTTTTGTTTCTTTTAAATGATTTGTTAGATTATATGTGTGTATTTTCAGTTCATTATACTTCTTATCTTTATTCAAAACATGATTTGCACGGCTCTAAGCGTTTCGTGAATTTTTTTTTATAGTTCCTATTTTCTCACTTTTAACCTCTACCTCGACTGACTCAACGATGACTTCCTGAACCTCTTCAGAGATTTCAACTACCTCTTTTAACTGTGCCATCATAGCTTACTCGGCGATCTTGTTGAGGTGTTCAACATTCATCTCTTTCGCCACATCTATAATTTCTTCTACAAAGTGTTTCATCTCTTCTTCGCATTGTGTGCTTTGGTAATTTCTTTGTTCACGAAAGAAACCTACAAAAGAATTATACACATTAGGAGGTATGATTGATTTATATGCACTATGAAAAATTTCTTGTGAATCATAATAGTCATCAAAATTTTCTAGAGTTTCATCGAATACAATCTCAGCACAGACTTCATCAATGGCTTTTTCAACAATCACTTCTTCCACAATCGGTTCTGGTTCCTAGAAAATTTCAGCTAAAAGAGCAAGACTTTCGGTCTTAGGAATGTAGTTGTTCCAATTAAAACCTTCATCTTCCTGTGTAACGACCAGAGCCTTATCTTTCGACTTTGCCGAACCATCCTTAGTTGGAATAGGTCTTGACATGCTCTGAGGATGTTGGGAAGTCTTATGATAAATCACCTTTTTGTAACAATCATCACCAAAAGTATTTTAATTCCGATGAACCTCTATATTCGGACACTCTCTCTTGAAATGGCCTTTTTCTTTACACTTGAAACAGGTTACTTTTAATTTATCAAATCGCAGCTTTGAATCAGGACCACCGAGACTGTTCCTCCTTGTAATTTACATGAATCTTTGAGCTCTTTGAACTATACTCGCCACACACCATTTATATCTGTTAGTTCTAACTCCTTAGGATAAATTTATCGTAATCCTCTTTTGTCATGTTGGGATTCCTGGTCCATCCTGCTACCAAACTCTCATCAGACTCCAAGAAATAAGCAAGTAAACCATGTGTTCCTTAGTTGTCGTTTCGGTGAAGTCTTGAGTGTTTTGAAGATTTGTTGCAATGTTGCACTGTAGGATGGGATGTTAGGATTGTGTTGGCTATTGTAGTTGTTCGAGCTTGGTGATGACTGAGGACTCTGCATCAGGGTATTCGGCTTGAAACGTGGATATGATGAGAAACTACTTCCACTGTTTAAACTATTTGATGAAGATCAAGAAGAATTATCTGCACTGAAATCAGTTTGGATCTTTGGGCTTTGAGTATTAGCCACACTGTCCAGTAACTGAAAACATCACTAGCTTACCCTATGACCTGAGTAGCAAGGGGCATGTGGAATTCCATGTGAATCAGCAAGGACCACCTTGCAAGGCTAAATACTCCTGGGTGACCGATAGCGAAGTAGTACCGTGAGGGAAGGGTGAAAAGAACCCCCATCGGGGAGTGAAATAGAACATGAAACCGTAAGCTCCCAAGCAATGGGAAGAGCCCAGGGCTATGACCGTGTTCCTGTTGAAGAATGAGCCGGTGACTCATAGGCAGTAGCTTGGTTAAGGGAACCCACCGGAGCCGTAGCGGTGTTTGAACTCTTTACTTTGGCCATCTTGTGTAGTTCTAGATCATGCCCTTCAAGCTTCTCGATAAACTTCCCCAGATTTAGATTACTATACTCTTGGTTATTCTTTAGAATCATCAAGTAATTCGACCATAAGCCCTGTGGAATGCGTCGGCTAGCTTATCCACCCAATCTTCATCTTCCTTTTCTATACCCAACCGCTTCATCTCTACAACCAGATGACAGTACCTTTCAACAAGTTGTTTCGTTGACTCTCCTTTCATGACTATGAAAATGTCAAATTCTTTCTTGATTAAAGCCTTCTTATTTTTTATCATTGGCAAACTACCTTTGAATTTTACTTTAAACACATTCCAAATAGATTGCACTTCCTTGATGTTGGAGAACTGTGAAAATGTCTTCTTTTATCCCTTGTTGAAGAAGATTTAGCATCTTTTTCCCTCTAACAAATTTGTCTTTTTTAGGTGGAGTGAATTGCGTTAGAATTTTACTTAAACCATTTTCTCTGACCGGATACTAATATTCCTCTTCAATTGAGTACCAACGGTCTAAATAATTGGCTTGGACCCAATTCTCAAACCTTTCATGCCAACCTTTGAAATCTTCCATGTTCATGAGTTTTGGTGGCTTCGTCATTGTCCCATTTTGTTATCTAATTTTAGATTTTGAATGGCCGACGTGGTGGTTGTAGCGAAAGCATTATAAAACTTGTTCTCCATTGTAGTAGAAATTTCGTCCTGAGGTAAGAAATTTGGTGCGAAGGAAGACTCGTGCAGAGGTAATTGGAAAAACTTACTTTGGTGCGAATGTACCCTCCTGCGAACTAACACAAAAACAAACAAATTTTGATTACGTTCGTGCGAGGGTAAAAAAATCTCAACCAATCTGATCTTTACTTTGGGCGAAGGTAGAATTTTCAAAAGAATATAGTTACATCCTTGCGGATGTAGTTAGTCCATGCAGACGTAGTTCCTTCGTGCGAGAGTAAAAAATTCAAGTTTTCTCTTTTTTGACATTTTGATTGAATTTTAGTCCAATTTTTCAGAGGCTTTGTTAAAAACATATTTCATGTAATCCTCGAAAAAATCAGTCCATTTTTACAGTTAAATTTGTGAGAAATGATAAAAAAATGAGTAGAAAAGAAGTCTTCAATTGCTGAATCTTGTTGAATTGTCTCAGATATTAGCCTCCAAGCTCTTATACCACTTATGAGGACCGTTTATCCATAAATACCTCAGGTAATATCTATTAACCTAGTCTATATTGTGCGAGACCCAATTTTAGTTAGGCGACAATAACAAGATTACTTAATTTTCTGTTTTCAGTAACTAATTCAACGGTTACAAGATCCTGAACACACACGGACAGAGCTCCGCCGTCTAATCCGCAAACACACTAACTAACCCAATGTCCACACACCTATTTATACTACATGAGACCTTCGTGAGAACTAAGAACTACCCCCATACAGACTAATACCTCCGTGCGGACTAGCTTCCTTCGCACGGAGGTACACCTTCGTATGGAGGTAATAATTACAAAATAAAACATAATCTAAAATGTAATCCCTATTACAGACTCGACACGACTTGTAGACGTAGGCAGCAGACATATGTGTCAACAGCGGGACTGTAACCATGCTGACTAAGACCAATATGGCCGAGGGTAGCGTTGCATCCAAAAGAGAGACATGCCACATTTTGCATTAATAACTTACTTAATTATCTTTCAATAATCCGGCCTTGCAGTAGTGTATCCCTGCTGACTCAGACCAATATTGGCTGAGGGTAGTATTGCCTCAAAGGATACGTAAAAGAGGAGTCGGAACCAAGTGATTCTATCTTGTTTGTTGTTTTTACTAACACTATATATTTATTTCATTTTTCTCTTTTTAAACTAACTCACATATTTTCTCAAAAATTTGGTTAGATTAGACGTTGACAATATTTAGGTATTAAAAGCACCTGTGTCCTTGGACGATCTCGGTATCCTACCATCACTATACTACGCCAACGATGGGTGCACTTGCCCTAACGTGTTGTAGAGAGTGATTGAATTGCATCGTGTTTTATAAATTTAAAGCTTGATAACGAGTGAAGAGTGCTAAAAATATATTAAAAATTATACCACGCTCGGCACGTCAAGTTTTTGGCACCGCTGCCGCGGACACATGGATTTTAAGAAAGTTTAAAATCGACGGCCTAATCTTTATTTTTAGGTTTTTTTCTTCTTTTTCTGCATTTTATTCACTTTCTGCAGGTTTTGCATGGGTCGTGCCTGATCAAAGTGCCTCACTCTAGTAACATAAAACTTTGTTTCTGCTAGACAGAAACTGTAGCACGGGTCGTGTAACACCCGCACAGGGCCGTGACAATCCCTAGTATCTAGAAAACAGAACCGTCTGATCCCGACGGTTAAGACCTCATCTGAAAAATATGGATGTTAATGATTTATTTTTACCCCGCCACTCTTACGGTGAATGGTGCCAATTATGTGGTGGATTCCATCAAGATTTAGCATGTCCCATCCTAAATTTTGCCCCCCACTACCGAATAGACCCATCATTCCCTGTGATGATCACCTTTAGATTGGCGGGAGTAAAAATAATAACTACCATCCACCTGAATGACATCAACCTTCTTTCCTAGAAGACAACTTCGAATGAGCAATGTTCGATAGAAAAAAAGAATTCTCCAAAGACTCAAAGAAATAGAATCCATGATGAACGCAAGATATTCATCAAATGATAATCAAGGAGGAGAAGAATCGAAAAATGATTCGGTGGAACCACAGTCAGGAGAAGACAATACCGAGGCCATCACACGTGCCTCAACCTCTTGTGAAGACGAAGGCGATAGTCGTCCCTGTATCGACTACACAGTGAAGGACATTTCGGCGGCTTGTGAATCTCACACCGACGACCCTATAGACCAGAGCGAGTCGACTCACACCTTCATTAACAAGAGCCCGGAAAGGATAAATAAAGGTTGGTTCCGCCCACCTAATTGTATTTTAAGTTTCTTCCTTTCTAACAACCTCTTGCGTTTTCATATTTCTCACAAGAACCTAAGGTACATTCGACACTTCGCTGTTGTCCTAACCAGTAAGGAACCTCCCATTATAAACTAATAAAATAAGGTTCCTTAAAATCCGTACAAAACTTCGTAATCCTGGATGAACACGGGGTCGTGCTCCATAGGCACGGGGTCATGCCACTTCTACTCTCCTTCCCATGAGGTGTGTTAGACTGAACACAGGGCCATGCTTACAATTCCAATCAAACACGGGGTCGTGCCTCCCAAGGCATAGGTCGTGCACACTAACAGACCACATTCTCTGGCTCATTGTAGTAGGCACGGGGTCGTGCCTCCTAGACATGGGGTCGTGCTTATGTACTGTCACTTTCTATAAAGTCAGTTATGAGCAGGATGTTTGGACTCACCCAAAAGACAATGATCCTCTCAGATTTTTCACACATACCCAAAAAGGTAGGTACTTAAAAAGGTTTCCTTAAACCTTCTTGTCTTCGCCAATTTTGATCATGTTCTTCTTCGACCTCCAACAAAACTCCATTAGAACTTGAAGCTTAAAACTTCAAAGCTTCAATTATTGGAGTAAATACATTATTTTCAACTGAAACTCTTTTACAACACTATTTTAAGTTATATACGTTCAGATATGTCAAAACCAAAACTTTTTAACTTTAAATAGGAGCTTATGGGTTGAAAATCAGATTAGTTCAAGCAGCACGGGGTCGTGCCTAGTAGGCACAGGGCCGTGTAACCTCCCTACATGTCAACTTTAAATGTTTTTTTCTTTTACTAACCATGTCAAGCCAACAAAGTGGAACTTTATCAACCAACTCCCGCAACAAGAGCGGAGGAAGGAGACTTTCACTCGAAGCGACTCTTGTTCGCTATGTTTGCGTGTTACTGGAATCAATCGATGAAATGACCTCGGTGGAAGAAGTCCTTATAGACCATGTGAACTACCTCACATTGACCATCAAGAGTAGCTTCCGGGTGATCAACGTTTTGCACCAAAGGTTGAATATCCTAGTAGTTCCCCTTATGGATCCGATTTTCTCTCAAGAAGATTGGAACCTATCCCACGAGGTCATAAACCCAACCTAGTGGAACGAAGTCCTAGAGGAACCTCTCATTGACACCTTCCACGAGGTTCCGGTAGTCGCCGCTCCTCCTCCGCAAGAGAACACCGATGATGATCCATTCTTCTTTCTCCCAAGGGAGATTGAAGAAATGCTCAATGACTTCTAAAGGAGCACACCCGAACATAGCTCTAAGCCCGTATCATCCGAAAATTAGTTTCGCGTTTTCGTTGTTCTTTCATTATGATATCTAGGGAGAGCTATTATGGTTTAACTCTTTTGTTTTATGGGTATCTACTAGGAACTATCTTTTAGGATGTAACTTTAGTTTGTAATTTTCATTTTCTTAGTTTGTAATTGGTTAGGAGGAATTTTAATGAAATCTAGTTGGAAATTTGGTGTTTAAATTTGAGGAATGTTTTGACAAAGTGAAATAATGAAAGATGGTAGCCCCATGCACGTAAGGAAGTTTCCTGCCTCAAAACTTCGTTTATAATTGAAAAAAGCAAGTGCAGCCTGGGGCCTTGGACGGTAAGCACGCACGCGTGCCTATTAACTGTTTAAATAATTTTGTCTCTAGACCTTTCACACAGGTTCGTGCCTCTTAGGCATGGGCCCGTGCCTGCCTTCTGTAAGTTTTACGATACTGGCAATTAGACACGGGGCCGCGCCTCCCTAACACGACCTCGTGCCCACTGCCAAGTTTCTGAAAAATGTTGTTTTTAACCCACTTTTACACATTTAATCATTTTAATCCATTTTTGGACACATTGAGGAAAATGCGTAATTTAAGCTTGGTGGGACACTTGAATCTTTTTTCCTAAACAAGACTTATACAAAACTCAACTTGGAACCGCTAAACACACCAAATCTTTTTCAAAATTTTTCTTTATTTTTTATTTTATCTTGTCTAGGTTTAAGTTGGAAAAGCAAAGTTCTAAAATTATTGTTTTTATGAATTTACAACCGATATTGCCATGATAAAAAGAACCATAAAAGAAATATTTATAAAAGGCATTACAACCCTTTTAAAATTTGAATGTATATACATTGTCTCACTTTCAACCCATTTCCCACAAATAGTGAGTTTTGAGCCTTTACCGAGCATAAAATACCATATCTTTATTAAATGCTCACTTTTCATTTCTTATGTGATAGCCCGAATGATTCTTACAAATCTAGAACTTACCAAGACAACGCATTACCAGTCCTTACCGACTAATCCAAATAAGTAAATGATTGAGCCATTACGACTATAACACTTTCATTCAAACCTTATTTTTCTTTTTATCTCCCCACCAAAATCAATAATCCTCTTGTTAACGCCTTTGAGCCTAAACCTTTCGTTTCAAAACCCGCAAAAATACATTTTGCAACAATCACCCATCACCCATAAAACTTTTTTACTTTCACACAATTTATTTTATTAAAAATTCAGTTCTTTTGAAAAATGTAAAAAGAGCGACTTAGTTATCTTCTGTATAGTTACTTACTCAAAAAAAATCATTTCTTTCTTAAAATAATTAAGCAAGTATAAAAAGAATCTTACTTAAAGTCTATTATTTGTATCAAAGTCACAAACAAATAAAATTTTCAAAAGAAAACCGACATTTTTACGCCTTTCGCCACTTTCCCAAACAAAAATCCCTACCCATAGCAAAACCTACCATTTTCAAAGTTCTCTTAATATTTACAAAGATTTTTTCAAAAAGGATGAGGTTTGATTGCTTGTCAAGCCTATGGTAGGAGTAAGTTCCACATCGGAACCGAGCGTTTCACTTATACATCTTCGGCCGAGTGTTGAGTGACCAATTGTGAGTGTGAAATTGTATATAGCTTAACAGAACTTTAAGAGGCATGTTATGCCTAAAAATATATTTTTCTTAATAGTGTTCTAACTAAATTATGACGAATAGGATTATAAATAAAATAAAAACAAAATAGAAAAGGAACTTAGGGGCGATTTGGGCGAAGCTTCCTGGCTTTCGAAATCTCTAGCTTCAATATTCACCTAAAACTAGATCGATCTTGATTAGCACTAAGGGTTTCATTGATTCCTTTACTGGTAAGGTTTCTAGAGTTTACCCGAATTGCTAATTATTTGAAATCTGGATTAGGTTTGTTTCGCTAGGGTTTGCTGTCGTATCTCTTGTATTTTCTAGTTTTACGTCTGCGTGCTTTGCTTATGATCCTGGTTCTCGAAATCTCTAGCTTCAATTCACTACAATCTTGATCGTTCTTGATTAGCAGATTTGTTTCGCTAGGGTTTGCTGCTGTATCACTTGTTTATCTGTTTTCGGTCATGTCTTCTAGTTTTTCGTCTGCATGCTTTGCTTATGATACAACCATGAGTTCTGATCCTCCCAACATTCAAGATTTTAATAGAAAACCCTCAACCAATTTGAAGGGTTTCGGGAATAGAATACTGAATATTGATGGCAAACCACTGTTGCCTAGACGTGGAGTCTTGACAAGTATTCAGCAGGGGCCTCGTGTGTTGAATGTTATTGATGAGTTGGAAAAATTACCATTCCAGTACAAACTAAGAGTTCAAGCATGGATGATATTATTACGGATAGCCTGGAACAACATGAGGAGCCGTTAACATATGCTGAAAAGGTGATGAAGAATACGCTGCCTAAACGTGAAGTTAAATTTAGAAAATTGGACCCTATGGAAACCCAGCATGTAGCTGACGTTGTGATTCCAAGGGAGGTTGTTAAAAAGGTTCAAAACAAGTTTGATAATGTCTTATATGGATATTTTCTGGGCAATCGGCTGCCGTACCCGGTGCTTGAGTATTACGTGAAAAATGTTTGGTCAAAGTTTGGATATCCTAAAATTATGATGAATTCAGATGGCTTTTTCTTTTTCAAGTTTGATTCCAAAGAAGGTATGACTAAGGTTCTTGAGCGTGGACCTTGGCTAATTCGAAAAGTTCCTTTATTTCTTAACATTTGGTCTCCATCGGTTAGTCTTAAAAAAAGAAGGAATTAATCAGTCCCTGTTTGGATAAAACTTCATAATGTCCCTATTGCAGTCTATACAGATGATGGGTTAAGTTTATTAGCTTCCAAAATCAGGGTGCCAAAAAGGTTGGATAGTTATACGAAGATATGTGTGCTGATAGCTGGGGTGGGAGCAGTTTTGCAAGGGCTTTGATTGAAGTAAATGCTGATAATGCTCTTAAGGATCATATAGTTGTGGCTATTCCGAAGCTTGAGGATGACGGGTATATCATGGAAAAAATTACAGTGGAGTATGAATGGAAACCACAGCGTTGTTCTGTGTGTTGTATCTTTGGTCATGATGATCACAACTGTTCAAAAATATCGATGCCAATCCAAAACAGGTAACAATAGATGAGGAGGGATTTATATCGGATAAGAAAAAGGTTTCTAAGTTTGGAGTTATGCATAAGAAACAGAAACCAAAGTTTGTTTACAAGCCAAAAATTGACAAGTCGGTGGCAAGTACTTCGGGAACGAAGAAGGATACCAGCATGGCTACTGAAACAACTACTATAAAGACTGAGAACACTTTTGATGTCTTAGCTACTGGGGATGGAGATGGAGAGGAGATTCTAATTAACAAAAAGGCTGACCCGAATAAAGAGAAACGTCATCCTACACAGGTTGAAGATGAACTTATGGAGGTTACCCTGATGGAAATGGCTCGATTTATGTTCAGCATGTAGATGCTTCTGAGGGGGCAAGCACTCCCGGATACACTGGTTTCAATGGGTAGCATTATGTCATGGAATGTTAGGGACTTGAACCGTCCCCTGAAACAAAGTGTGGTTCGTTCTCTGGTAACTGAGAATAAATTACATATATGTGCTATTCTAGAGTCACATGTGGATGTCACAAAGCTAGTCAATGTCTGTAAGAATGCCTTTCGTAAATGGAGCTGGACTTCTAGTGGTGGCCTTTGTAATCGTGGCACGAGAATTATCCTGGGATGGAATGCTGATATGCTTGATGTTATGGTGTTGTTTCAATCGGATCAATGTATTCATACCCAAATTATTTTCAAAGCTAATAAACTAGTTCTCTTATGTTCTTTTGTATATGCGGAAAATAAATATCAAGATCGAAGATCTCTGTGGGATGACTTATGCAAACATAAGTGTCTTTGTCAGGATAAGTCGTCGGTGGTTTTGGGAGATTTTAACCCAGCGCTCAAGCTTGAAGACTCGTTGTACGGGACTTCCAACCAAACCAACGGCATGCGTGAGTTTGAGGATTGCGTTCAATATACTGAATTGCTTGATATTAATGCTCATGGGCTGCAGTATACTTGGAACCAGAAACCAAAGAGTGGAGTGAGCCTTTTGAAAAAGATTGATCGGATTATGGGCAATGTTAAATTCCTAGAGCAATTTCCTGATGCTTTTGTCATGTTCCACCCGTTTCGTGTGTCGGATCATACTCCTTGTATCCTTAGAATGGTGAGCGCTACTGATAAACGACCAAGACTATTCAAGTTCCCTAACTTTATTGTGACAAAACAGGAGTTTAAGGAATGCGTTAAACAGGAATGGTCGAAGAGGATTGAGGGTGTTACCATGCTATCAGTAGTGAAGAAACTGAGGAACTTGAAACAACGTCTAAGGAAGATATTGTTTAATCAAGGCAATCTGAATGCTAAGGTGTCTGAGTTAAGGAAAAAGCTAGATGATATTCCCAATCAGGTGGATACGAATCCGTTGGACACTCATTTACGCCAATTGGAGGTTCATTGCCATCAAGAATTTCAATCGGCTACCTATGATGAGGAATGTTTCTTAAAACAGAAGTCTAAGGTGGAGTGGTTAAGCGCGGGGGACTCAAACACTAAATTTTTCCACAATACTGTGAAAGCTAAAAATGCTAGGACCAAAATTCATAGTGTTATGGATCTTATGGGGTCTCGACATGAGGGTGATTATGTAGCTGATGCTATGGTTTCTCACTACTCGGACTTTTTGGATTTGGAGGTTCCGGTTGAAACGACCAACTTGGAGAATCTCTTTATTAACGTTCTTAGTAACAATGTTGCGGATCACATGGTACGTCAGGTCACTCGTGAGGGGATTAAGGTTGCTACGTTCAGCATTGGAGAAGATAAGGCCCGGGGCCCTGGTGGTTACACATCCGCGTTTTTTAAGCATGCTTGGGACATTGTGGGTAATGAAGTTACTGATGCGGTGTTACAATTCTTTGATAATGGTAAACTTCTAAATCAAATTAACCATACTATTCTTGCTTTGGTGACGTAAAAGATACGCCAGACTCAGTTTTAGATTATAGGTCGATCTCCTATTGCAACGTCATTTATAAATGCATAAGTAAGATTATTACGGATCGTTTAAAAGGAAGTCTAGGATCTCTTAACATCCGTCGAAAAACGGGTTTCCAAAACCCGCTTCGTTTATTAATCGAATATCAAGTTATAAAATTTCGTTACGTATTTATGATTAATTTTAATTTTAAACAATACATAATTAATAAACAATTTAGAATTTAAAAACTATAATTATTAAAGAGTAAAAATAAAGTAAATAAAAAAAGAAAATAGGCTGCCGGGTTTCGAACCCGGGTCAGCCGGAAGAAACAACCAACACACATCTCACCACTCCGCCACTTGACTTATTTGTTGATATAATGAAACAATTAATACTTATATTGAAAATCTAAATCAAACCCAGTGAATCAGCGCGCCCAAATTCGCACTCGCCGGAAATACCGACGATTTCGCCAATTATCGACGGTTTCCTTTGACTAAACGCATGTATTAACATCGACGTCGGTTATAACCGATGTCTAACCCCGCGATCTCAGTCATAACCGCCGGAGAAAGTCTTGACCACGAATCAAGACCATATTCAGACCCAATTCATCTTGATTCTTCCCTATAAATACACACCCAAGTCTCTAGTAATCTTTTCGCTCAAAATCGCACAATTTCTTGAAGCAATTACACTCGCCGGAGATATTCTGCAATTGCCGGACATTCGCCGGAAAACCGAGACATACATCAAATCGATAAATTTCTCGACTCTTTCGTTTTCAATCCATTGTTAGACTTATACTAACTTCAATCCATCAACCAGAATCAATCCCAGACGACGTTGCCGGATATTCTGCACTCGCCGGAAAATTTCTGGAAATTTCCGAAATCACGCTGTGAATCGGTACAATCATCTAAACCCTCTGATAATCCTTGTTTAGTAACTCAATTTCACAACTCATCGATCAAAACTGTTAATTGATTCATCCAGACGGGATTCACAAATCAAAGCCGACGACCATTGCCGGAGTTCTGAGAAAATCAGTCTGTTCGATACATTCGATTCCTTAACTCTTTTTATCCATTACAATTCAATCAATAAAATGTTCGACGAACGATTTTAACAAGAACAGTCGAATATCGTTGTTCTGTGTCTTTGAATGAAGAAGACGAAGTCGACGTTGTGTATAAGTATAGTATAAATTGAATATTAAACCGGGTTAGACACACAGTCCAGCGGTGGACTGTGTGCAAACACATAGCGCAAGTCACGAGTTCGAACCATACAAACGCACCGACTTTCCGAATTAAAACCATTCTTTTTAAAACTGAATCAGAACAGATTACAGTTTATTTATAAGATTAATATAAACTGTAAGTTAAACAGATAAGACACACAGCCCAACTGGTTGGGCTGTGCGCTTACAAACCGAAGGACCCGAGTTCGATCCGGCTCCCTGCAAACCGGTTCAACCAGTTTAAATCCTTTTAATATAAACCAAATAAATTAACATTTAATTAGTATATATATATATATAATTAAAACATAGAATATTTCGGGTTAGACACGTAGCTCAGTTGGTAGAGCTGCGTGCACGCGTACGACAGGTCCCGGGTTCGAACCTCACTCAGCGCACCAATTACCACTGTCCGACCGGTCAACGGTCCGGTCAACGGTCAACCAAAAAGTCAAAAAAAAAATTATTTTTTTATTTTTTATTTATTTATTTAATTTAAAAATCAATTAAAAATACTTAAAAATAATATTTTTAAAGTTATAAAATGACCTTAAACTCACAAAATAATAAATCTAAAAATCCTATTAAAATTGTTAATAAAATCCACTTATTTACCGTACCATTTCGTTATTATTTTAGGTTAGTCTTTCCTCGTCGATCAAATCCCAAAACTCGTGCGCATTCAACATCACCAAAAGAACGCACCCAATGTGAGTGAATCTCTACCAATTCCCCGTTTTAATCACATTTTGGGGTGTATCATGTGTCGCTTAATTATTTATTATATTTAAACACTTGTGCATCCATCATATCCATGATCAAATGTGTATCCAATATGTATCAGTTGTTGTGAGGATTATGTTTAGTTTAAAATTATCATTTTCAGTACATACATTTCATCAGGCCCAATAGCTCCCCGTGGGAGATGGGTTGAGTACTGGTGCCTCATTTCGATCGGCTCCGTTTGATTGAGCCTTGATCTCACATACATCATCATAGGCTCGTCCGTTCCCCATTACCTATGAGCGGAACGTGACGTTGCCAACATATACATTATCATTCATGTCATATACTCATTCAAGGTGTTTTGTGTTTGTTTGTTTATATACGTTTGCTCTCATATGATTATTGCACAATTTTTCCATATGAAATACAACAAGAAATCAATAACAAATGTTTTTAACAAGGTTCACTCGCCAACTTTTGTTGACCCAAAATCCCCCATTTTTACACATGGTACAGGTGATCCAGTTGAAGCAAGAAACATATAGGACGGCCTAAAAGAATAAATCTGTTTAGGCTTTGGATTGTTTTACTTAGTTTCTTTTTCCTTGTAAATGTATGAACTTGTTTTGAATATTGAAGTTGTAATTCGGATTTAATAAATATGAAACATTTTAGTAAACATCATGAGCTTTGGTGATAACCCAATTATGCCCCGACTCTTATTCCGCTGCGGGTCGGGGTATGACAGATTGGTATCAGAGCCATGACTATAGGGATATAGGATATGATATTAGACCTTTAGAGCCTATACTATAGTTGATTAAAAAAATTTAAATTGTTTATGTGTTACATGCAATATTCATGATGTTTATATGCTTTATGTTTATTGTTACATTCAACGTTATGCAAGCATGTTCATAAGTACATATTATTATACACTGCTTATCATGAATCATATCCTTATAACATACCATATCCATGAGAGCACACACCTCACAATTCCTATGATTTTTGCAACGATTTTTGTATTTTCAAATCACATCAAAGTGAGTTCTCATGACGGGCATGTAGTAACTGGAAGGGTACGAGTACCGGTAGTCGGAACGTCCTGTCTAGGCTTGGCATTCGTATAAATCCAAAATAAAGGACCAGTTTGCCTACCTGGGGACTAACGATGAGAGTACGAAGGACCTATTAGGCCAAAGCATGCTATACCAAACGTCGTGTGAGCTAACCCCACTTTGAGTTGTCATTGTGTCTACACCTGGATATTTGGAATGTAATTTTGACTTAAATAAATATGAAACATATTAGTAAATATCATGAGCTTTGGTGATAACCCAATTATGCCCCGACTCTTATTTCCGCTGCGGGTCGGGG
The DNA here is from genome assembly GCA_947069175.1 of Scalesia atractyloides. Classification (NCBI taxonomy): domain Eukaryota; kingdom Viridiplantae; phylum Streptophyta; class Magnoliopsida; order Asterales; family Asteraceae; genus Scalesia; species Scalesia atractyloides. Next base: position 46,379,338 of record CAMTDV010000015.1, on the reverse strand, counting down.
TGTGACAGATTGGTATCAGAGCCATGACATAGGATAGGTTATTAGACCCTTAGAGCCTATACTATAGTTGATTAGAAACTTATAAGATTTTTGTGTGTTACATGCCAAATTTCATGATGTTTATATGTTTTATGTTAAATGTTACATTCAATGTTATGCAAGCATGTTCATAAGTATATATTATCATATAATGCCTATCATGAATCATATTCTCATAACATATCATATCCATGAAAGCACACACCACATCATGATTGCTTTTACAATGATTTTTGTGTTTTCAAATCTCATCAAAGTGAGTTCTCATGACGGGCATGTAGTAACTGGAAGGGTACCAGTACCAGTAGTCGGAACGTCCTGTCTAGGCTGGCATTCGTATAAATCCAAAATAAAGGACCAGTTTGCCTACCTGGGGACTAACGATGAGAGTACGAAGTACCTATTAGGCCAAAGCATGTTATACCAAACGTTGTGTGAGCTAACCCCACTTTGAGTTATCATTGTGTCTACACCTGGACACATTCCGACCATACATCTCGCAATTTTCATGGTTTTCATTCGGGTGATGCGAGTGTTAAACCGCCAACACCAATGTGAATCCTACTAAGCCAATAGTCATTGGGGCCCACATGATTATACAGGCGATGATATGGGGGACATTGGAGGCCCAAACATGAGCAAACCCAAGACATCCTATGGATGTAGTTGCATTATTTATGATTATGTTATTTTATTACTTCTAACGACACATGACACCTAAAAACTTCTTAAACTCACTATCTTCCTATGTATGTTCCTGTAGATGTCGGCTAGGCAACTACGTGGAGGTAGAAAGTCAGGAAGGTCAAATGAACGCTTGGCCACCCAAATTGCAAAACAAATGGCCGCGGTACTTCCTGACATCGTAATTCAAGTCCAACAAGCTCTCACCGCGAATCCCATCAACGCTCCCAACCAAGAAGACCAGAACGTCGACAACCCTCCCTCCAAAAAGTGCTCCTACAAACACTTCAAGTCTTGCGATCCCCCAAAGTATGAAGGGACCGAAGGTGTCACTGCTCTCCTCCACTGGTTTGAGGAAATGGAGAACACTTTCCTCAATTGCGATTGTCCCGAGGATCGCAAGGTACGTTACGCAACCGGGAGACTGTTTGGGGTAGCCCTGACCTGGTGGAACACAGAGAAGGGCAAGAGAGGAATCGAAGATGCAATGGCCTTAACATGGGAAGAGTTAAGGGAAATAATGACAAGACGCTTCTGTCCAAGAAGCGAAATCAAAAAGTTAGAAGATGAATTCCACTCGTTAAAGCAAAAGGAAAGAGATCATACTTCCTACAACAAAAGGTTTCTAGAGTTGAACCAAATGATCCCCAACTTGTTCACCCCAGTGTACCGCTTAGTTGAACACTATATTCGAGGCCTCCCCTCGAAAATTCAAGACTCGGTTCTAAGCACTTCGCCAGCAACACTCGAAGCCGCAATGGAACTAGCTACCGAACTTACCGAGAATCGCATCCGAAACGGTAAATTCAAGGAGGAGAAAAAGAAAGCCCCCATTGAGGCTCAAACCTCAAACCATTCTGTTTCCTCTTCGAAGTTTACTGGTAAAAGGAAGCGAAACAACAGAAACTTTGCTGTCACACAAACAAACCCCCCTATTACTACTGCACCCATCACCCAAATTGCCCCCTCATCTGCACCATATAAAAAGCCATACTCCGGCCCATACCCAAAATGCAACCGTTGCCAATACCATCACTTTCCTGATCATCCCTGCCAACATTGCACCAGCTGTGGCTGTGCAGGTCACACCATCCAAACCTGTCGCACACTTCAACGAATGAACCGCAACCAACCCTCAACCCAAACCCCCCATCAGATAGTGGGTCAAGCCCAACAACCCTTACTTCTACCACCTACACAACATACGGCCCAATCCTACTACCAACCCCACTACCCCATGATGCAACCCATGCGGGCTTGTTACAACTGTGGAGACCCAAACCACTTTAGAAACACTTGTCCACGCTTGGTGAACATCATTCATGCCCAAGCTCAAGCAAATCCAGTAAACCAAGCTAACCAAGCTCCTCCACCTGCTAGAGGAAGAGCTTTCAACATCAACGCCAATCAAGCTAGGGCTGACAACAACGTGGTTAACGGTCCGTTTCTCATCAATGGTAGTTATGCATCCATGTTTTTTGATACTGGCGCGGATAAGAGTTTTGTGTCCTTAGAATTTAAAACCATCCTCAACCAAACTCGTGATAAACTCATGGAATCCATAACTGTAGAAGTTGCTGACGGAAAACCGGTCTCATTAAACTCTATTATACGCAATTGTACTCTCACCCTAAACGATCATGATTTTCCAGTTGACCTCATTCCTATGAAGTTGGGAAGTTTCAACATTATAATCGGTATGGACTGGCTCAGCCAACATCATGCTGAAGTAGTATGCCGCGAAAAGTTCATTCGCATTCCTCTTGCAGACGGTCAAACCCTACGAATCTTTGGAGAAACCCCTTCGAAAGGACTCAAATTGATGTCCTGCCTTCAAGCCCGAAAGTATCTCCGCAAGAACTATGTCGCATTCCTAACTCACGTCGTCAAGAAGGGGAGCAAGGAGAAGAAACTAGAAGATATACATGTAGTGAAAGAATTCCCACAAGTCTTTCCCGATGACATCTCAGGACTTCCTCCCATGAGGGAAGTCGAATTCTGCATTGATCTTATACCTGGCGCTACACCAGTCGCAAAATCTCCTTACAGGTTAGCCCCATCAGAAATGCAGGAGCTGGCCAGTCAACTGCAAGAGCTGACTGACAAAGGATTCATACGTCCTAGCTCATCGCCATGGGGTGCACCTGTTCTGTTTGTGAAGAAGAAAGATGGAACGTTTCGCATGTGTATCGACTATAGAGAACTCAACAAGTTAACAGTCAAGAACCGCTACCCATTACCTCGCATCGATGACCTTCTAGATCAACTTCAGGGCGCCACCTGTTTTTCAAAAATCGACCTTCGTTCTGGATATCATCAACTCAGAGTACATGAAGAAGACGTTCCAAAGACCGCCTTCCGAACTTGATATGGTCATTACGAATTCATGGTCATGCCATTTGGTTTAACCAACGCTCCAGCAGTATTTATGGATTTAATGAATAGGGTATGCAAACCCTATCTCGACCGCTTTGTCATAGTCTTCATCGACGACATCCTCATCTACTCAAAGTCTAAATATGATCATGAACGACACCTTCGACTCATCCTTACACTCTTAAGGAATGAAAAGCTCTACGCCAAATTCTCCAAATGCGAATTCTGGTTAAAAGAGGTACAACTCCTTAGACATGTCGTCAATGACAAGGGAATACATGTCGACCCCTCAAAGATAAAAGCGGTACAAGAATGGCAAGCGCCACGTACCCCTACCGAAGTAAGATCATTTCTTGGTTTGGCTGGTTACTATCGCCGCTTCATTGCAAATTTCTCCCGTATTGCTGTACCACTCACGACTTTGACTCATAAAGGAAAACCCTTCATATAGGGACCTAAACAAGAAGAAGCCTTCCAAACCCTTAAGCAAAAGCTTTGTGACGCGCCTGTAACATTTGTCGAAAACGGGTTTCCAAACTCGCCCCGTTTTGTAATCGAATATCAAGTTATAAATGTCACGTTGCGTATTTATGGCTATTTTGATTTTTAATGATACATAATTAATAAACAAACAAAACCATAAAAATTATATTTGATAAAAAGTAAAAATAAAATAAATAAAAATAAAATGAGGCTGCCGGGACTCGAACCCGGGTCAGCCAGGTTGTGAACTTCCAAAGACTTAACACACACACGCATAACCACTCCGCCACTTGTTTGTTTTCTGTCAACTCTAGGAAACAAATGAGTCTTATATACAAACTTAGATGAACCGGTTGCGCCAACTGAAAACAGAAATCGGCTATTCAACCATCTAAAACGTTTGAATAATCGCGATTTCAGGTTTATAACCGATGCACCGACAATTCCAATCATTTTGCCTTGAATGAAACTTGAATTCGGGAGTGAATCGGTTTAATAACCGAAAACTTTCAATTCTTGGATTACTTCCATCCCAGTACTCCTTCGCGACTCACAAACACTCTGCACACCTCCAAATACATTTCCGCACAATTTTCAGTCCACCGGAGGAGCAATTTGAACTCGCCGGAAAAATTCTGCAAGTCGCCGGAAAACCGTACTCTTCATCAAAACAGTAAGTCTTTCAATTTCTTCGTGGTCTAACAATTGTTAAGCTATTTCTGACTCAAACCTTTCAATTGAAATCGAATTCAGACGCCGTTTTCGGATAATTCCAGTTCGCCGGAAAAGTTATGGAAATCTCTATTTTCATCTGTGAATCGGTAAGGACATTCAAACACTCTGTTAACGTTTGTTAATCACTTCAATTCCACGATTAGCTAATCAAAACGGTTAATTGTCTTGTTCAGTTGAAGTGCACAAAAACAGAGACCGACACCTTGCCGGAATTCTGAAATAAACCGTTCATCGGTATGCTTACTTCTAATTATCGTTTCTGCCATTTCATATTAGTTTGTACAATGTTTATCAATCGAACTAAACAAGATATAACGGTGTAATCTACAGCCTGTAAAAACGAACGAAGAAGATGAACTGTGATAACATTATAAGAATAATTAAAATTGTTATTTTGATCGGGTTAGACACACAGTCCAGCGGTGGACTGTGTGCGAACAAAAACACGCATACGTCCCGAGTTCGATCCCTGATACACGCACCCTCTATGTAACAAAATGCCATTTTGATTAGAACTGAACCGGGTTAACTCCGTTAGTTGTTAAGTATAATAAAATTTATATATTAACCAAGTTAGACACACAGTCCAGCGGTGGACTGTGTGTAACGTTAAAGCGCAGGTCCGGGTTCGAGACCTGTTAGTGGCACCGGTTCAATGAATTAAAATGTTTTTGAAATTAAAAGAATTTTGGATAAATTGAATTAGTATATAAGTATAATTAAAAACAGAATTATTTCGGGTTAGACACGTAGCTCAGTTGGTAGAGCTGCGTGCACGCGTACGGGAGGTCTCGAGTTCGAGCCTCACCCAGCGCATACATATACACGTTCGAACCGGTCAAACGGTCAACGGTCAACCCAAAAAGTCAACATTTTTTTATATTTTTAATTATTTAATTTAATTTAAAAATCAATTAAAAATACTTAAAAATAATGTTTTTAAAGATAGGAAATAGCCTTAAACACGTAAAAATGCATCTAAAAATTCTATTAAAATCCTTAATAAAATCCACTCATTTACTATATTTTCCGTTATTATTTAGGTTAGTTAATTCTCGTTGTCCCGCTCTTCCAACTCGTGCGCATCTCACCATCTCAAATCAAACGCACCCAAGGTGAGTGAATCTTTACAAATTCCCCGTTTTAATCACGTTTTGTGGTGTATCATGTGTCTTGCTATATATTATATTTAAATCATTGTGCATACAACATATCATGAACAAATGTGTATTCAGCTTGTTTCAACTGTTTGTGTGGTTATTGTTAGATTCAATTTATTATTTTTAGTACATGCAATTTCATAGGCCGCCGCTCCCCATTACATTATGAGCGTCGAGCATGTTCCCCATTACATTATGAGTGTGAACCTGGCGTGCCCACATACGATCGGCTCCGTTTGATTGAGCCTTGATCGCACAGTTTCATTCATGTTATTTATCGTATGATGTTGGTATGTTAATGTATGCTATCATATGTTATTGTATGTTATAGTTGTGATTGCTATTGCTACTGCTTGATTATTTACATTTGCTCATTTATGATTATGCACAATTTTTCATTGATAAACTAACAAGAAAATCAATAATAAATGTTTATCTAACAAGGTTCACTCACCAACTTATGTTGACCCAAAAACCCCCATTTTTATACATGATACAGGTGAACCAGCTGCATCTAGAAACACATAGGATTGGACTAGAAGAATAAAATGATTTAGAGCTTGGATTTATTTTGTTTGATTATTTTCTTTGTATTGTATGGACATGTTTGGATATTTGGAATGTAATTTTGACTTAAATAAATATGAAACATATTAGTATATATCATGAGCTTTGGTGATAACCCAATTATGCCCCGACTCTTATTTCCGCTGCGGGTCGGGGTGTGACAGATTGGTATCAGAGCCATGACATAGGATAGGTTATTAGACCCTTAGAGCCTATACTATAGCTGATTAGAAACTTATAAGATTTTTGTGTGTTACATGCCAAATTTCATGATGTTTATATGTTTTATGTTAAATGTTACATTCAATGTTATGCAAGCATGTTCATAAGTATATATTATCATATAATGCCTATCATGAATCATATTCTCATAACATATCATATCCATGAAAGCACACACCACATCATGATTGCTTTTACAATGATTTTTGTGTTTTCAAATCTCATCAAAGTGAGTTCTCATGACAGGCATGTAGTAACTGGAAGGGTACCAGTACCGGTAGTCGGAACGTCCTGTCTAGGCTGGCATTTTTTATAAATCTAAAATAAAGGACCAGTTTGCCTACCTGGGGACTAACGATGAGAGTACGAAGTACCTATTAGGCCAAAGCATGCTATACCAAACGTTGTGTGAGCTAACCCCACTTTGAGTTGTCATTATGTCTACACCTGGACACATTCCGACCATACATCTCGTAAACATATTTTGTGGTTTGCATTCGGGTGATGCGAGTGTTAAATCGCCAATACCAATGTGAATCCTACCAAGCCAATAGTCATGGGGGCCCACATGACTATACAGGTGAAGGTATGGGGGACATTTGAGGCCCAACATGAGCAAACCCAAGACATCCTATGGATGTAGTTGCATTATTGATATTTATGTTATTTTCATTTTTCTTAAAGACACATGACACCTAAAAAGACTCCATAAACTCACAATCTTCTTATGTATGTTCCTGTAGATGTCGTCCAGACAACAACGAGGGGGTAAAAGATCAGGAAGGTCTCAGGAACGCTTGGCCACACAAATCGAGAAACAAATGGCCACGATACTGCCTGACATTGTGGTCCAAGTACAACAAGCTCTCGCCACAAATCCCACTAATCCTCCCCAACAGAATGACCAGAACATCGGCAACCCTCCTACCAGCAAGTGCTCATACAAACATTTCAAATCTTGTGATCCTCCTAAATTTGAAGGGACCGAAGGTGTCACTGCTCTCCTCCATTGGTTTGAGGAAATGGAAAACACCTTCCTCAACTGCGATTGTCCTGAGGATCGCAAGGTTCGATACGCCACCGGGAGACTATTTGGAGTCGCTCTCACCTGGTGGAATACTGAAAAAGGGAAGAGGGGAATTGATGATGCAATGGCCTTAACTTGGGAGGAATTAAGGGAAATCATGACTAGGCGTTTCTGTCCTAGGAGTGAAATTAAAAAGTTGGAGGACGAATTTCATTCTTTAAAGCAAAAGGAGGGAGATCATACCACCTATAACAAGAGGTTCTTAGAGTTGAACCAAATGGTTCCAAATTTGTTCACCCCAACTTATCGTTTGATCGAGCATTATATTCGAGGACTTCCCTCGAAAATTCAAGATTCAGTTCTCAGCATTTCACCGGTAACACTTGAAGCTGCTATGGAGCTAGCAACTGAACTGACCGAGAATCGAATTCGCAATGGGAAGTTTAAAGAAGAGAAAAAGAAAGCCCCTGTTGAGGGTCAAACTTCAAACCATTCCATCTCCTCCTCTAAGTTTGCTAACAAGAGGAAGCGCAACACCAGAAACTTCGCCGTTACACAAACCAACCTCCCTATTCCTGCTGCACCCATTACCCAAGTCGCTCCTTCACCTGCACCATACAAAAGACCCTACTCTGGCCCGTTACCAAAATGCAACCGTTGCCAATATCACCATTCTCCTGATTATCCTTCCCAACATTGCATCGGCTGTGGTCGCGCAGGTCATACTGTTCAAACCTGCCGCATGCCTCAGCGAACGAACCGCCACCAGCCTTCAACCCAAACCCACCAACAAATAATGGGTCAAGCCCAACAACCCCTACTATTACCACCCACCCAACATTTAGCCCAAACATATTACCAACCCAATTACCCTATGGGTCAATCTATGCGGGCTTGCTACAATTGCGGAGACCCAAGCCATTTCAGAAACACTTGTCCAAGGTTGGTAAACATTATTCATGCTCAGGCCCAAGCCAACCCGGTGAATCAAGCGAACCAAGCTCCTCCACCTGCAAGAGGAAGAGCTTTCAATATCAACGCTAATCAGGCTAGAGCTGACGGCAATGTGGTTAACAGTACGTTCCTTATAAATGGTAGATATACATCTATGTTATTTGATACTGGTGCGGATAGAAGTTTTGTGTCCTTAGAATTTGAACCTATCTTAAACCAAAATCGGGATAAGCTCATGGAATCCATAACGGTAGAAGTTGCTGACGGGAAACCAGTTTCATTAAACTCTATTATACGCAACTGTACACTCACCTTAAATGACCACGATTTCTCAGTCGACCTTATTCCTATGAAGCTGGGAAGTTTTGATATCATAATTGGTATGGACTGGCTCAGTCAACATCAGGCAGAAGTTGTATGTCGCGAAAAGTTCATACGTATTCCTCTTTCAAACGGTCAGACTCTTCGAATCTTTGGAGAAACCTCGTCGAAAGGGCTTAGCTTAATGTCTTGTCTTCAAGCTCAAAAATATCTTCGCAAGAATTATGTCGCGTTTTTAGCTCATATCATCAAAAAGGGAACCATGGAGAAGAAACTTGAAGACATTCCAGTAGTAAAAGATTTCCCGCAAGTGTTTCCTGACGACATTTCAGGACTTCCTCCAGTTAGAGAAGTCGAATTCCGTATTGATCTTATACCTGGTGCTACACCAGTTGCAAAGTCTCCTTATAGGTTAGCCCCCTCTGAAATGCAAGAGCTAGCCAGTCAATTACAAGAGTTGACTGACAAGGGATTCATACGTCCTAGCTCCTCGCCTTGGGGTGCACCTGTCCTTTTTGTAAAGAAGAAAGATGGATCGTTTCGTATGTGCATCGACTACAGAGAGCTCAACAAATTAACAATCAAGAATCGCTATCCATTACCTCGCATTGATGATCTTCTTGACCAACTTCAAGGTGCCAGCTGCTTTTCAAAAATCGACCTTCGATCTGGTTATCATCAACTTAGAGTACATGAAGAAGACGTCCCAAAGACCGAATTCCGAACTCGTTATGGTCATTATGAATTCATGGTCATGCCATTTGGTTTAACCAACGCTCCAGCAGTCTTCATGGACCTAATGAACAGAGTCTGCAAACCTTATCTTGACCGATTTGTTATAGTCTTCATCGACGACATTCTTATTTATTCAAAATCTAAAACTGATCATGAGCGTCATCTTCGACTCATCCTTACACTTCTAGAGAATGAAAAGCTTTACGCCAAATTCTCTAAATGCGAATTCTGGTTAAAAGAGGTGCAATTCCTCGGACATGTAGTCAATGACAAGGGAATACATGTCGACCCCTCAAAGATCAAAGCGGTACAAGAATGGCAAGCGCCACGTACACCAACTGAAGTAAGATCTTTTCTTGGTTTGGCTGGTTATTATCGTCGATTCATTTCAAACTTCTCACGCATTGCTGTACCACTCACGGCTTTAACTCATAAGGGAAAACCTTTCATATGGGGACCCAAGCAAGAAGAAGCCTTCCAAACCCTTAAACAAAAACTCTGTGATGCACCAATCCTCACTCTTCCTGAAGGTTGTGATGATTTTGTGGTCTATTGCGACGAGTCAGGGCAAGGATTAGGCTGCGTTTTGATGCAAAGAGGAAAACTTATAGCTTATGCTTCGAGACAACTCAAGACGCATGAGAAGAACTACACCACCCATGACCTGGAACTTGGAGCCGTTGTGTTCGCTCTTAAGATATGGAGACATTATCTCTATGGTGCTAAGTGTGAAATATACACTGACCACAAGAGTCTTCAACATATCTTCAACCAAAAGGAGTTAAACATGAGGCAACGAAGATGGGTCGAACTTCTAAATGACTACGACTGTGAAATTCGGTACCACCCTGGCAAAGCAAATGTGATGGCTGATGCACTTAGTCGAAAGGGTTATGCGAACTCCATTCGTCTTCTATGTTCGCAAATCATAACTGACATTAAAGATCAAATTCGAGAAGCCCAACATGTTTCAGTAACGGAAGATGATGTACGAAAGGAGATGTCCTGTGGAGCTGAACTTAAAATTGAAACTAAATCTGACGGTATTCTGTAGTATCTAGATCGTATATGGATTCCTAACCACAACAATCTTCGTGAAATTCTTAGGAAGGAAGCTCACAAAACGCGATACTCTATACACCCAGGAGCCGATAAGATGTATCAAGACCTACGATATACCTATTGGTGGCCTGGAATGAAAAAGGATATTGTTGTTTTTGTTTCTAAGTGCCTTACATGTTCCAAGGTGAAAGCTGAACACCAAAGACCCTCAGGACTTCTGGTCCAACCTGAAATACCTGTATGGAAGTGGGAAAATATAACCATGGACTTCATTACCGGGTTACCTCGCACTTCTGGTGGGAATGACACTATATGGGTAATAATTGACCGACTTACAAAATCAGCTCACTTTATTCCTATCCGCGAAGATTTCAAGAACGAAAAGCTTGCTCGTATTTATATCAGCGAAATCGTAAGCCGACATGGGGTACTGTTAAGCATTATTTCTGATCGTGATGGACGTTTCACTTCACGAACATGGCAAGCAGTACAAGCCGCTATGGGTACACGATTAGATCTCAGTACCGCCTATCATCCTCAAACTGATGGTCAATCTGAACGCACCATTCAAACTCTTGAAGATATGCTTCGAGCATGTGTTATAGACTTCAAGGGAAATTGGGACGCTCATCTACCATTAGTCGAATTTTCGTACAACAACAGCTATCATTCAAGCATCGGCATGGCACCTTTTAAAGCCTTATATGGTCGTAAGTGCCGATCTCCAGTATGTTGGCACAAAATTGGGGAAGCTCAAATCACTGGTCCGGAAGAGTCGTCAAAAGAGTTATGCAGATAAACGACGGAAGCCTTTAGAGTTTAACATTGGTGATCATGTACTTCTAAAGTATCACCGTGGAAGGGAGTAGTTCGTTTTGGTCAAAAAGGCAAGCTAGCACCACGCTACGTAGGACTTTTCAAGATACTCGAAAGAGTAGGACCTGTAGCATACAAGCTTGATCTACCAGAACAACTCAACAGGATTCATCCCACATTCCACGTATCTAACTTGAAGAAGTGCCTCGCTGATGAAAACCTCCACATTCCTCTGGAAAATATTCAGATTGATGAATCCATGCATTTTATTGAAAGACCAGTAGAGATCATGGACTTCGGAGAAAAACGTCTACGACGAAGTTGCATTCCAATTGTTAGGGTACGCTGGGAGTCGAAACGGGGACCTGAGTTTACTTGGGAACGTGAAGACTCAATGCGTGAAAAATACCCGCATCTTTTTCCTACTACTTCTACTACTTAAATTTCGGGACGAAATTCCTAAAAGTAGGGGATACTGTAACATTTGTCGAAAACGGGTTTCCAAACCCGCTCCGTTTTGTAATCGAATATCAAGTTATAAATGTCACGTTGCGTATTTATGGCTATTTTGATTTTTAATGATACATAATTAATAAACAAACTAAACCATAAAAATTATATTTGATAAAAGGTAAAAATAAAATAAATAAAAATAAAATGAGGCTGCCGGGACTGGAACCCGGGTCAACCAGGTTGTGAACTTCCAAAGACTTAACACACACACGCATAACCACTCCGCCACTTGTTTGTTTTCTGTCAACTCTAGGAAACAAATGAGTCTTATATACAAACTTAGATGAACCGGTTGCGCCAACTGAAAACCAAAATCGGCTATTCAACCGTCTAAAACGTTTGAATAATCGCGATTTCAGGTTTATAACCGATGCACCGACAATTCCAATCATTTTGCCTTGAATGAAACTTGAATTCGGGAGTGAATCGGTTTAATAACCGAAAACTTTCAATTCTTGGATTACTTCCATCCCAGTACTCCTTCGCGACTCACAAACACTCTGCACACCTCCAAATACATTTCCGCACAATTTTCAGTCCACCGGAGGAGCTATTTGAACTCGCCGGAAAAATTCTGTAAGTCGCCGGAAAACCGTACTCTTCATCAAAACAGTAAGTCTTTCAATTTCTTCGTGGTCTAACAATTGTTAAGCTATTTCTGACTCAAACCTTTCAATTGAAATCGAATTCAGACGCTGTTTTTGGATAATTCCAGTTCGCCGGAAAAGTTATGGAAATCTCTATTTTCATCTGTGAATCGGTAAGGACATTCAAACACTCTGTTAACGTTTGTTAATCACTTCAATTCTACGATTAGCTAATCAAAACGGTTAATTGTCTTGTTCAGTTGAAGTGCACAAAAACAGAGACCGACACCTTGCCGGAAATCTGAAATAAACCGTTCATCAGTATGCTTACTTCTAATTATCGTTTCTGCCATTTCATATTAGTTTGTACAATGTTTATCAATCGAACTAAACAAGATATAACGGTGTAATCTACAGCCTGTAAAAACGAACGAAGAAGATGAACTGTGATAACATTATAAGAATAATTAAAATTGTTATTTTGATCGGGTTAGACACACAGTCCAGCGGTGGACTGTGTGCGAACAAAAACACGCATACGTCCCGAGTTCGATCCCTGATACACGCACCCTCTATGTAACAAAATGCCATTTTGATTAGAACTGAACCGGGTTAACTCCGTTAGTTGTTAAGTATAATAAAATTTATATATTAACCAAGTTAGACACACAGTCCAGCGGTGGACTGTGTGTAACGTTAAAGCGCAGGTCCCGGGTTCGAGACCTGTTAGTGGCACCGGTTCAATGAATTAAAATGTTTTTGAAATTAAAAGAATTTTGGATAAATGAATTAGTATATAAGTATAATTAAAAACAGAATTATTTCGGGTTAGACACGTAGCTCAGTTGGTAGAGCTGCGTGCACGCGTACGGGAGGTCTCGAGTTCGAGCCTCACCCAGCGCATACATATACACGTTCGAACCGGTCAAACGGTCAACGGTCAACCCAAAAAGTCAACATTTTTTTATATTTTTAATTATTTAATTTAATTTAAAAATCAATTAAAAATACTTAAAAATAATGTTTTTAAAGATAGGAAATAGCCTTAAACACGTAAAAATACATCTAAAAATTCTATTAAAATCCTTAATAAAATCCACTCATTTACTATATTTTCCGTTATTATTTAGGTTAGTTAATTCTCGTTGTCCCGCTCTTCCAACTCGTGCGCATCTCACCATCTCAAATCAAACGCACCCAAGGTGAGTGAATCTTTACAAATTCCCCGTTTTAATCACGTTTTGGGGTGTATCATGTGTCTTGCTATATATTATATTTAAATCATTGTGCATACAACATATCATGAACAAATGTGTATTCAGCTTGTTTCAACTGTTTGTGTGGTTATTGTTGGATTCAATTTATTATTTTCAGTACATGCAATTTCATAGGCCGCCGCTCCCCATTACATTATGAGCGTTGAGCATGTTCCCCATTACATTATGAGCGTGAACCTGGCGTGCCCACATACGATCGGCTCCGTTTGATTGAGCCTTGATCGCACAGACATTTATCATTTTCAGTACATGCAATATGATCGGCTCCGTTTGATTGAGCCTTGATCGCACAGTTTCATTCATGTTATTTATCGTATGATGTTGGTATGTTAATGTATGCTATCATATGTTATTGTATGTTATAGTTGTGATTGCTATTGCTACTGCTTGATTATTTACATTTGCTCATTTATGATTATGGACAATTTTTCATTGATAAACTAACAAGAAAATCAATAATAAATGTTTATCTAACAAGGTTCACTCGCCAACTTATGTTGACCCAAAAACCCCCATTTTTACACATGATACAGGTGAACCAGCTGCAGCCAGAAACACATAGGATTGGACTAGAAGAATAAAATGATTTAGAGCATGGATTTATTTTGTTTGATTATTTTCTTTGTATTGTATGGACATGTTTGGATATTTGGGATGTAATTTTGACTTTAATAAATATGAAACATATTAGTAAATATCATGAGCTTTGGTGATAACCCAATTATGCCCCGACTCTTATTTCCGCTGCGGGTCGGGGTGTGACAGCGCCTATCCTCACACTCCCCGAAGGTTGCGATGACTTTGTAGTATATTGCGACGCATCAGGGCAAGGACTAGGCTGTGTATTAATGCAAAGGAGAAAAGCGATAGCCTATGCTTCTAGGCAACTCAAAGTTCATGAGAAGAACTACACTACCCACGACCTGGAACTTGGAGCAGTTGTGTTCGCTCTCAAGATATGGAGACATTACCTCTACGGTACCAAGTGTAAAATATACACTGACCACAAGAGCCTCCAACATATCTTTAACCAAAAGGAGTTGAATATGAGGCAACGAAGATGGGTCGAACTTCTTAATGATTACGACTGTGAAATTCGGTATCATCCTGGCAAGGCAAACGTGGTGGCCGATGCGCTCAGTCGAAAGGGTTATGCGAACTCCATTCGTCTTCTATGTTCGCAAATCATAACCGACATCAAAGATCAAATTCGAGAAGCTCAACATGTTTCTGTAACAGAAAACGACGTACGCTAAGAGCTGTCTTGTGGAGCAGAACTTAAAATCGAAACCAAATCCGACGGTATTCTGTACTATCTAGATCGCATATGGATTCCCGATCACAATAACCTTCGTGATTTCCTTATGAATGAGGCGCACAAAACACGATACTCTATACACCCAGGAGCCGACAAGATGTATCAAGACTTTCGATACACCTACTGGTGGCCTGGAATGAAAAAGGATATTGCTGTTTTTGTATCCAAGTGCCTTACCTGTTCCAAAGTAAAAGCTGAACATCAGAGACCTTCAGGACTCCTAACCCAACCTGAAATACCTGTATGGAAGTGGGAAAACATAACCATGGACTTCATTACCGGGTTACCTCGCACCTCCAGTGGGTATGACACAATATAGGTAATCGTTGATCGTCTCACAAAATCAGCTCACTTCATTCCAATTCGTGAGGACTTCAAGAACGAGAAGTTAGCTCGTATCTACATCAACGAGATTGTAAGCCGTCATGGTGTACCTTTAAGCATCATTTCAGACCGTGATGGTCGTTTCACTTCACGAACATGGCAAGCCGTACAAGCCGCCTTGCGTACTCGATTAGACCTCAGTACCGCTTTTCATCCTCAAACTGATGGACAATCTGAACGCACCATCCAAACTCTTGAAGACATGCTTCGGGCATGTGTCATAGACTTCAAGGGGAATTGGGACGCTCATCTACCATTAGTTGAATTTTCATACAACAACAGTTATCATTCAAGTATCGGCATGGCACCTTTCGAAGCTTTATATGGTCATAAGTGCCGATCACCGATATGCTGGCACGAAATTGGAGAAGCACAAATCACCGGTCCAGAATTAATTCATGAAACAACAGACAAAATCCATCAAATTCGAAACAATCTTCTAGCGGCACAAAGTCGTCAAAGAGTTATGCAGACAAACGACGAAAGCCCTTGGAGTTTAACATTGGTGACCAAGTACTTTTAAAAGTATCACCGTGTAAGGGAGTGGTTCGTTTTGGCCAGAAGGGCAAGCTAGCACCATGCTACGTAGGACCTTTCAAGATACTCGAAAGAGTAGGACCTGTAGCATACAAGCTTGATCTACCAGAAGAACTCAACAGAATTCATCCCACATTTCACGTATCAAACTTGAAGAAGTGCCTCGCCGATGAAAACCTCCATATTCCTCTAGAAGACATTCAAGTCGATGAATCTATGCATTTCATTGAAAGACCAGTAGAAATTATGGACTTCGGAGAGAAGCGTTTAAGACGGAGTCGTATTCCAATTGTTAGGGTACGCTGGGAGTCGAAACGAGGACCTTAGTTTACTTGGGAACGTGAAGACTCAATGCGCGAGAAATACCCACATCTTTTTCCTGTTACCACTACTACTTAAATTTCGGGATGAAATTTCTAAAAGTAGGGGATACTGTAACATCCGTCGAAAAACGAGTTTCCAAAACCCGCTTCGTTTATTAATCGAATATCAAGTTATAAAATTTCGTTGCGTATTTATGATTAATTTTAATTTTAAACAACACATAATTAATAAACAATTTAGAATTTAAAAACTATAATTATTAAAAAGTAAAAATAAAGTAAATAAAAAAAGAAAATAGGCTGCCGGGTTTCGAACCCGGGTCAGCCGGAAGAAACAACCAACACACATCTCACCACTCCGCCACTTGACTTGTTTGTTGATATAATGAAACAATTAATACTTATATTGAAACTCTAAATCAAACCCAGTGAATCAACGCGCCCAAATTCGCACTCGCCGGAAATACCGACGATTTCACCAATTATCGACGGTTTCCTTTGACTAGACGCATGTATTAACATCGACGTCGGTTATAACCGATGTCTAATCCCGCGATCTCAGTCATAACCGCCGGAGAAAGTCTTGACCACGAATCAAGACCATATTCAGACCCAATTCATCTTGATTCTTCCCTATAAATACACACCCAAGTCTCTAGTAATCTTTTCGCTCAAAATCGTACAATTTCTCGAAGCAATCACACTCGCCGGAGATATTCTGCAATTGCCGGACATTCGCCGGAAAACCGAGACATACATCAAATCGGTAAATTTCTCGACTCTTTCGTTTTCAATCCATTGTTAGACTTATACTAACTTCAATCCATCAACCAGAATCAATCCCAGACGACGTTGCCGGATATTCTGCACTCGCCGGAAAATTTCTGGAAATTTCCGAAATCACGCTGTGAATCGGTACAATCATCTAAACCCTCTGATAATCCTTGTTTAGTAACTCAATTTCACAACTCATCGATCAAAACTGTTAATTGATTCATCCAGACGGGATTCAAAAATCAAAGCCGACAACCATTGCCGGAGTTCTGAGAAAATCAGTCTGTTCGGTACATTCGATTCCTTAACTCTTTTTATCCATTACAATTCAATCAATAAAATGTTCGACGAACGATTTTAACAAGAACAGTCGAATATCGTTGTTCTGTGTCTTTGAATGAAGAAGACGAAGTCGACGTTGTGTATAAGTATAGTATAAATTGAATATTAAACCGGGTTAGACACACAGTCCAGCGGTGGACTGTGTGCAAACACATAGCGCACGTCACGAGTTCGAACCATACAAACGCACCGACTTTCCGAATTAAAACCATTCTTTTTAAAACTGAATCAGAACAGATTACAGTTTATTTATAAGATTAATACAAACAGTAAGTTAAACAGATAAGACACACAGCCCAACTGGTTGGGCTGTGCGCTTACAAACCGAAAGACCCGAGTTCGATCCGGCTCCCTGCAAACCGGTTCAACCAGTTTAAATCCTTTTAATATAAACCAAATAAATTAACATTTAATTAGTATATATATATATATATAATTAAAACATAGAATATTTCGGGTTAGACACGTAGCTCAGTTGGTAGAGCTGCGTGCACGCGTACGAGAGGTCCCGGGTTCGAACCTCACTCAGCGCACCAATTACCACTGTCCGACCGGTCAACGGTCCGGTCAACGGACCGGTCAACGGTCAACCAAAAAGTCAAAAAAAATTTATTTTTTTTATTTTTTATTTATTTATTTAATTTAAAAATCAATTAAAAATACTTAAAAATAATATTTTTAAAGTTATAAAATGACCTTAAACTCACAAAATAATAAATCTAAAAATCCTATTAAAATTGTTAATAAAATCCACTTATTTACCGTACCATTTCGTTATTATTTTAGGTTAGTCTTTCCTCGTCGATCAAATCCCAAAACTCGTGCGCATTCAACATCACCAAAAGAACGCACCCAATGTGAGTGAATCTCTACCAATTCCCCGTTTTAATCACATTTTGGGGTGTATCATGTGTCGCTTAATTATTTATTATATTTAAACACTTGTGCATCCATCATATCCATGATCAAATGTGTATCCAATATGTATCAGTTGTTGTGAGGATTATGTTTAGTTTAAAATTATCATTTTCAGTACATACATTTCATCAGGCCCAACAGCTCCCCGTGGGAGACGGGTTGAGTATAGGTGCCTCATTTCGATCGGCTCCGTTTGATTGAGCCTTGATCTCACATACATCATCATAGGCTCGTCCGTTCCCCATTACCTATGAGCGGAACGTGACGTTGCCAACATATACATTATCATTCATGTCATATACTCATTCAAGGTGTTTTGTGTTTGTTTGTTTATATACGTTTGCTCTCATATGATTATTGCACAATTTTTCCATATGAAATACAACAAGAAATCAATAACAAATGTTTTTAACAAGGTTCACTCGCCAACTTTTGTTGACCCAAAATCCCCCATTTTTACACATGGTACAGGTGATCCAGTTGAAGCAAGAAACATATAGGACGGCCTAAAAGAATAAATCTGTTTAGGCTTTGGATTGTTTTACTTAGTTTCTTTTTCCTTGTAAATGTAGGAACTTGTTTTGAATATTGAAGTTGTAATTCGGATTTAATAAATATGAAACATTTTAGTAAACATCATGAGCTTTGGTGATAACCCAATTATGCCCCGACTCTTATTCCGCTGCGGGTCGGGGTGTGACATTGTGAGTATCAACCAATCTGCCTTTGTGCCGGGTCGGAAGATATTATACAATATCCTTCTCACACAGGAGTTGATGCATAATTATCACCTTGATAGGGGCCCTTCTCGTTGCGCATTTAAAATTGACATCCAGAAAGCTTACGATACAGTCAATTGGTCTTTTTTGGAAGATGTCTTGAATCGGTTTGGGTTCCATTACAAAATGGTGAACTGGATAATGACCTGTGTTTCCATAGTTTCCTATTCGTTAAGCATAAACGGTAATCTTCATGGGTACTTTAGGGGTAAATGTGGGCTTCGGCAAGGGGATCCTATGTCCCCCTACTTATTCACTTTAATCATGGAGGTCCTCACATTATTGCTTCAGCAAGCAGCCAGCACGTCTTTTAAATATCATGCCCATTGTGTGAAGCAAAAACTCATCAATATTTCGTTTGCTGATGACCTGTTTATTTTTGTTCATGGAGATATTATTTCAGTTGGAAGGTAAAGGAGGCTCTTGAGACATTTACTAATATTTCTGGTTTAGCTCCGAGCCCAGCGAAAAGCACTGTTTTTTTTTTTTTGCAATGTTCCTCATTCGATTAGGCAGGAAATCCATGCTATTATGCTGTTCCAAGAGGGTACTCTTCCAGTCCGCTATCTTAGGGTCCCGCTCATCTCGTCAAGGCTTCTGTTTAAATACTGTAAGATCCTCATAGATCGCATGGATAAGAAAATTGTGAATTGGATGACTAAGTCGCTGTCGTTTGCAACTTATAAACTCGGTCCTTTCGTCTATGCACATCTATTGGGCTTCAGGGTTTATTATGCCAGCCCTTGTGATAGTGAACTTGAGAAAATGATTCGTAGATTTTTATGGAACGCGGGTTCGGAAGGTAGAATCCAGGCCAAAGTGGCTTGGAAAGAAGCGTGTTTGCCTAAAGATGAAGGGGTTTGGGCGTTCGGAGTATTACAAATGTCAACAAATTGCTTATGGCAAACCATATTTGGAGTATAATTACTAAAGGGAGTCTATTTGGGTGAAATGGATCCAAGTATACAAGTTAAAAGGGAGAAGTCTATGGGAGATCCCGTGTCGAGGTAGCATGAGTTGGGGATGGAGAAAGATTTTGTCTATCCATAACATTATTCGTCCTCATATATGGTCCAATATCAAGAGTGGCTCTCAAACGAATGCTTGGAGTGATAATTGGTGCTCGTTGAGCCCTATTAGCTCCATTATCACTCCAAGAACTATTGCTAACGCTGGTTTTAATCTTCAAACTACGGTTGCAGAGGTGATTGATGAGAATGGTCAATGGAGATGGCCCCAAGCTTGGTACGATCTTTACCCAGTTTTAATTAACCTGCAGATGCCTACTCTAGTTACTTACATGACTGATCGGCTGAGTTGGAAAGATCTGGATGGTAAGACTGGTGACTTTAGTTCGGCTCAAGTTTGGGACACTATTCCGAACAGGGATCATCTTGTGCTTTTGGAAAATATGGTTTGGTTCTCGCAATATGTTCCGCGGCATTCTTTCCATATGTGGCTGGTGATTAGGAATAAACTAAAGACTCAGGATAGACTGGCAGTTTGGGAAGCAGGTAGTGAAACAAACCTTAAACTCATGTGCTGCCCGTTGTGTAAGTATGATCGAGATAACCTAGACCATTTGTTTTTCCAATGTAAGTTTGCGACTCAAGTCTGGAGTAATGTCAAGAGGATGGTCAATTTGGGGAATGTGGATAATACTTGGCAATCTCTAATGGGTTGGGTGTAGCAACATGCTAATAGCAAGAAAGTTGACGATATTGTCTGCAAATCGGTAATAGCTGCGTCAACATACTTTATATGGCAGGAGAGAAATAATCGACTGTTCACGCCAAATCATATGACTGTATCCATGGTGACTGAGAAGATCAAGACTTCGGTTCGGTTAAGACTCATGGGATTCAAGTTTCATAGGGAGTCGACTGGGGAGAGGATATTCAGGAATTAGAAGATTGCTGCTAGCAAAAACAATGAAGTTGACCCGGGCTAGAAGTTTTATGATCCTTTTCTAATATTCGGTCCATCGTTGTGTTTTTGTTTTTTTCCTTGGCTGTCTCTACTGTTTAGTGTTGGTGTTTGGGTTTTTTTTTCTAGTTGTCCTAGTCTTGGTATGCCAAGTCTAGTTGGTGTGTCCCATTTGACACACCCTTGTATTCTTTTGTTTCATCTATAAAATTCATCGGGGTAACCCTTTACCCAAAAAAAGGAACTTGGATACCCGACACTCTAAGAAAGACCCCAAACTTCTTCTCTACCTCTTCTATTTTTGTGTGTAGGCAATACTAAACAGTTTTGCTTGAGTACAAACAACGATTCAAGTGTGGGGTTATTTGATATGCACAAAAGTCAACATATAAATTATATTAAAAAAACACATGCAAATAAACCCTTTTTATATACTAATGTTCGAAAAAAGTGTGTTCCTTTGAATACTTTTGATTTTCAAGACCAAATGACCTTAAACGTACAAAATGAACAAATTACCCGAAAAAACCAACACAAATACATAGAAAGAGGATTTGACACACCATGCCTACCCTCCAAGATATACCCCAAGATCAAAACAACAATCTAGAAGACAAGCCCGGGTTCGTGCTACCAAGGCATAGGGTTGTGCCCCACTCAAGAGTCCATGTAGAACAAGAGAAACAAAGCAGACAAGAGACACGGGGTCGTGGTCAACTTCTAGATATGTAGAATCTCCCGAAGGACCACCCACTATTGACCACGGGGCCGTGCCTACTGTCACACGAGCACGTGTGTGCATACGAACTGACTCAGATCAATAAATGACACGGGTCGTGTGAGAGTCTGATTCCAACTATAATTAGAGATGCTTGGCTCACTTATAACTCATACCTTGGCAATCCCCTTTTGTCCCAATTGCCACCATTCCACCAACACTACAACACCATCATCCACGACATTCCTCCATTGTTCATCTTTAGAGTGTGTGTAGTAGTCTCAGGGCCCAAGATTGATTGTTAGAGTTCTTGTCAGTCAAATGCCATGTTTGGCTAATCTCTTACATGACTTGGTGAAGACAAATCTTTTACGTATTACTTTTGATTTTCAAGCTTTGGCTACTTTATATTTTGGTTTGTATTAATGAATTTAATAACTAGTTTTTTTATATTAAAAGTGCACTTTACTCTATCATTTCTTCATGTTCTGTTGATTCACTCATTCGTGTCTTTACGGTCTATACAAAGCGCGTTAACTACCTCGAAGGGGATAAAATGGGTGGTTTGGGTAAAGTTCTTGCCTCGTTAGTGTATAGATCCTACAAGGACTTGATTCAAGCTTATTAGGACTTCTCTTGAGGCAAATAGCATCAAATCGGGGGTACAAAGAATTGTTTGAATCCCTTATAAACAAAATTCTATTAAAACTTTAACCCGTCCTTACCGGACTGTATCCCTGTTGAATCAGACCAATATGGTCGAGGGTAGCGTTACCTCCAAAAGAGGGACACGCCACATTTAGCATTAATAACTTACTTAATTATCTTTCAATAATCCGGCCTTGCGGGACTGTATCCCTGCTGACTCAGACCAATATGGTTGTGGGTAGCGTTGCCTTAAAGGATACGTAAAAGAGGAGTCGGAATCAAGTGATTCTATCTTGTTTATTGTTATTACTACATTTTATTTTTATTTCAATTTTCCCTTTTTAAACTATTTCACATCCTTTCTCAAAACTTTAGTTAGATTAGACGTTGACGACATTTC
Source organism: Scalesia atractyloides (assembly GCA_947069175.1). Taxonomy (NCBI): domain Eukaryota; kingdom Viridiplantae; phylum Streptophyta; class Magnoliopsida; order Asterales; family Asteraceae; genus Scalesia; species Scalesia atractyloides. The sequence goes on along the minus strand of CAMTDV010000015.1, from coordinate 46,356,713 downwards.
GGTATTAAAAGATCTTGTGTCCTTGGATGACATGGTATCCTACTGACGTGTGGGTGTATATACATATTTTGACAATGAATTTTACACACGATTCGGATTTAAATTTATAATAAAGATTATACTTCAACATTAAAACACACACAAAAGGGCAAGTGTACCTTATCATATATGTAGTAAAGTATCGATAAGAACCAAGTATCGATCCAATGATGCGGGCGGATACAATAATACTAAACCTTTGTCACCAATTTACCGATAGAAAGATAAGTGAATAAGTTGTTTAAACCAAAATGTGACTAAAATATATTTTAAAACATAATAGACTCCAAATATGAAAAATATATAAATCGCCTTACTTTATGAACAATTGGAACATGTTAATTAAATCAGGTTCGCCACCAACACTTGGTCAATTTTCCATTTTTAAAGACAACTAGTATCCTTTCGTGAATTGTAACATGACAAGTCTTCGGAAAGTTAAAACGATAAACACACTTTAACCACCTAAAATTGTTCTTTAACGCCCTATTGAATGAATGTCTATATACATCCCTTAAAGATAAGTTAGTCATCCGTTAGGAGTTTTCTAACCTCACTTAATCAAGGAAAGCGACACCAATAAACACAATGCAACCACCGAGAAAAGCATAAACTAGATTAAATCACAACCAAGTTCATTTTACAAATCTTGAACATAAATCCACCAAGATAGCAATTTTGGCCTAAATCACTAACAAAGTTCACAACTTATGTCAAGAATCCGTAACAACACGATCTAACTCACTAGAGTCCTTCCTTGAGGGAAAAACTCTTGATTAATATTAATTACCCCTTTTTAAATCAATACCCATTTCTAGTTTCATGGTGTAAACATTTTAATCAAGCTAAAAGTCTACTAATGGGTGATTAATTAATATTCTTCTTGCAAATATCTCAACTAACCACATACTAATCATCCAAGATAATTAACTATAATCAAGAATTTAGCATCAATAAACAAGGTTACCAAACAATCATCAAGGATCAACATAGAAAGTGCTAAGTGTCATTACAAACTTGATTAACGTACTAATGGTTGTTTATGAAGCAAGAAATACTAGTGTTTTTGCCCTTGGGCTACAATAATACATAATACATCAACCAAACGCTTGAATATAATCAAAAACATGAAAAGATTCAAGAATCAAACCGTAAACAAGCAAGAGATCGAAGACCCGGATGGTAACGAAGCTTCTCAACACTATGGGGGCTTGATTCCGATCAAAAGACAATGTCTCCGAAGCCCAAAAAGTCGCCTGAGATGCTCCCAAAATTCCAAAATGTCGATCAGTTTGCCTTCTGTCGTTTTTTATAACTTTTGAGTTGGCACGGCCGCCCTCATAAAGTGCACACATCAGCAGATATTTAAAAAGTGCACGGCCGTGCCAAAGGTGGCACGGTCGTGCATGTCCGAGAAACAGCCGGCACTGCCAGTCGCACTGGCAGCGCATACCGAGGAAACAGGTCTGGCACGGTCGTGCATGCTGGCACCCTTGATCGCACTGGCAGTGGGTGTCCAAGAAGCGGGCCTGGTCATCGTTGTCCTCGAGTTGTCACGGTCGTGCCTGAGCTAAACTCAGCAGAAGGTTTGTATTTTGCCGAATCGCCCGGAAAATCCTCATTTTCTTCACCTTCTTGTCTGGCACGCTGTTTAAGACCTGTAAATCAAAACATGCACGATTAAGTGCCTAAACTTCGATTTTATGGCCAAAAACCTAAAACGGGAGTAAGATGGGGGACTAATGTATGTGTAGTTTAACATATATCAAACCTCCCTACACTTGAACTTTGCTTGTCCTCAAGCAAACTATAATCAAAAAAGAATAAAAGAAAGTTTCTAACGAGATTGAATAATTTACAACGTACATAACTAATACACATACGTAACGGTTAGCCGGTTTTTCGAAAGACACCGTCAAAGAATCCAAACCAAACAAGCACATGCAAATATATGTAAAGATAACTAAGAAGCCATGATTCTACTGTCGATTGACTTAGCATGTAAATCTTCACATATCTCATAATGTTCACACACACTCGGCTATATTTGTGAAACATACATAAAATGTGTATGTGTAACACTCGATGCCTAGACAATGAATCGTGTAATATCATAAGCTTGTCAAAAGATCTAATCTCCACCAACTAACATGCGAAAAAGCATAAATCAAGAGGTCTTTACGGGTTGTAACGATAGGCTAGGGTGAAAGGTGTGGAATGGAAATTTAAAAGTGACTAAATGGTTAAAACTCGGTAGTTACGTTTAACAAGCGTGAATAAACAGAAACTATACTTAGATAACGCATTACAAAGACAATTTTTGTGTTTTCGAGCTAATCGACGATATTCTACTATTTTAGCACTTTAAATTGCTCAAATTTTGTCGTCTTCACCCTATTTTATGGTTTTCTATTTTCTGATTTTTTTTGCCTAAACTCTGATGCTTTTGTACAAATAAGAACTAAATACAAAGAACGCTAGTTAAACGGTAACTTTAGCCGAGTTTTAACACAAAGGTTTTAAAATAAAAGGGCTAAATTTGGCTAAGTGGGTTGATTGGTTGGGTAAAAGAAAGAAAAACACGGGAAAAGGATCAACATGGTTAATCCTAGAGGATGAAGTAGGGTTAGGGAAAATGAACTAAAGAAAAATGCTAAAAACAAAAGGTTTTCTAGTTGTCTCTATCATTTTTACACAATCTCACACGTTTATGATCTCGAAAAGTATGCTAGTGACAAGTTCTAAAGCTCACTCCTACTCTGAAATGAACAAACATATAAAGAACCTAACGCTCAAAATAATGCTCACATAACGGAAGGAATGGGTAAAAGTGTGAAAATTAACATGCAAGTCATTTTTTTTTGTCACATTTTTAGTTAACTTTTTCGAAATTTATTAGGCTTGTCGGTTCTTTATCGTACTCGGTGCTTTCTAAAACAACAACTAACCGGTTATATATATGTATATATATATATGAGTGCTTATTTTATATCATATTACTAATATAGTAGTTTTTTTAGGACAAACAAACTTACAATGTTAAACCCCTCCCCACACTTGAACTTCGCATTGTCCCCAATGCGAAACCCAAAACAGAGAAAAATGAGAATAACACTCCCCTGAAGATTGAAGAAGATGGAAGATGATCCGCCGACCCGGCTTTTTGTTTCTCTCGCCCTATTTGTGTTTCAAGACCTGCATGAACGTCACAACAAACACACACATAGCACAAATCAGATCGCAAGATAAAAACATAAAGTCGGTAATAAAAAAACAACCATCCATACATAAAAAAAACTAAAAACAAAAAAGAAAAGTGGAAAAATGTCTGAAAAGGAAAATACATAACCGGGGGTGTTTCGAAATAATAGTCAAAACGAACACCCCATACTGAAACAAATAAACTACTAAAAAGATAGATAGAAACCAGCTGCTGCAGCCAACTACTCATCGCCATCATCATTGCGGGCCCCAGATGTACCCGCCCCTTCCTGATCGCTCGGGTTCCCTAATGGGAACTGCAGAGGGTCACTAAAGTAGTTGGGGAATGCATCATGAAGGCCACTGGAAATGTAAGAAAATTCAGCGTGCATCTCCTGCCTCATAACATCCTGGTTCACCTGCATATTTTGGAATTGCTTGTAGAACTCAGGGTATGATGGGATGCCTGGTGGCTAATCTTGGTGTTGGTGCTCGTACTGCTGATGCTGATGCTGGTGACCTGGTGGTGGTCCTATAAATGCTTCATCTTCATGTTGTCCTTCCTCGTGAACCATATCCTCTTCTTCATCCTCTTATCTTCATCCTCTTGTCCTGGTGGAAGTGGATCCCAGATTTCTCCATTCAGACCCCTCAGTCTCGGGCCATTTTCGGTATCCACTGTCAAACCCATTACTTTTAAAGAACGAAGGTCCACATCAATGACCGCATGGACTAAGGACAAACCATTTACCACCTCGTCTGTCATAATCCCAATGGCGTAGGCTAGCTGGGTCACTTATTCCCCACCATGTATCTCACTACTCATCGTCCTCCTCGCACTGTTCATAAAGAATTCAGCCATTTGTGCGGCAAGGTTAACGTGTACCCCGTTCACTATGGAGTAAAAAAAGATAATCCGGTGTGGGACAGTTCCTGGAACTGTCCATGCACCACAAATGGTATGACTCAAAACCTGATGAAGAACCCTTAGAAGCGGGTCCCTCAAAAGCGATGCCTTAGCCTTCTTCGCTTCATAGGGCGGCCCAACCGCCACTTGAGCCCAAAATCAGCTCTTTGCTGTTCACTTTCAAAATTATGAATAGACGTGAAAAGGTCGGAGCCTGGTTCCTCTTCAGTGTAAATGCCTAATTTCTTACCTAGCCTCGCGACCGACCAATGGTGCCATCGACCCCTGAGTCTGAAATTTACTCTTTTTGTATTGCGGAAATCGGGAATTGGGCCCCCTCTTAGTTTGTCATATGAGTACGAGGTGAAAAACTCTAAGGTGAGCTCTAAGTAAACCGGTCATATAATGTTCAACAATCTAAACATCGGGTAGGAAATCATGCCTGCAAGACTTTCTGATTGGTTTAGAGCTTGCATTGTTGTCCAACTCAGCCTCCTAGGCTCCCCAATTTGACCTCTTCGGTTCCCTAGCGAATTGAGTTTATTGATACACGGAAGATCTTTGGTCTTTTCAGGATCAAAGTGGAGGAAAGCATGATTCATCTGCATATAAGGATACAATAAAATCAGACCAGATTCAAAAATTCTAGGTCCCAGCATCAGAACAGTGTTTTACGAACATTGTGTTTGTTTTTCAGATGGCGCATGGCCGTGCGGGCCATGTGCACGGTCGTGCGGATCAAAACCGCAAGTCTAGTTAGCTGGATCAACGCGTAATCGAATCGGTAATGTCGTGCAGACTAAGCGCATAACCGTGCATGATCTGCAGATCACTAAAAACTGCTCCATTCACCGATTTTAACCATTTTATCCCAAATCAAAGTATCTTCTCAGTGAATGGAACATGGGTTCGAGATTAAAACTTGCGATTTGTACTAAAGTGCCAAGAACTAGAGTTTGATTTTTCTTTATGAAGAAAACCCCAAATATCTTGAACAAGAACCCTAATCTAACCTAAAATCAAGATTAAAAAGAGAAAACGTGAAGAATCTATACCTTGCTCGAAGATTTGAACGAATTTCATGCAAACAATGATGGGTTTTGAGGGAGAGGAGACCAGGAACGGCTGTGCGAGTTAGGGTTTCAGTTTTGAGAAAGTTTTTACTGAAAAGTCATTTTATACCCCCAGGCTTTTTACTATGCAGAAATTCACGCGCACGTGTGTGCGGATCCACGCACGGTCGTGCTGATTCAAAAGAGCACTGGTGTGCACGAGTGTTCTCGTCACGCACGGGAGTGTGGGCAGCCCGCACGGTAGTGCGTGTCCGAGAACCTGATCTGCACGCTCGTTCCTTGCAGATGCAACTATGAAGTGCACGGCCATGCTAATCAGTAACACGGTCGTGCGGCATCCGGGCAGTCTAGGAGATAGAACTTCACAAAATGCTCTCAACTCCGTTTTTTCAACCGAATTCACCATGTTTGCAAGTTTTTACCTGCTTATGCAGTATTTTAACTTCGAAACTATGTAAGAAATGGATCAAAACTGTACAAACTTACGAAATACTAAAAAGCTAGCGAAACATGAAACAAATATGAAATTTAAAATTTTACCCCTAGGCATGCAAAACACGCATGCTACATTTTTCGTCATCGAGTCGAATGCATAGACTCTCCTCCCCACACTTGTCATGCGTGTGGGGTGTGGAGTTCGATAACCTCCACCGTCGACTCGACCGGCCCGGCAACATAAAGCTTCAATCTATCACCGTTCACTTTGAAAGTTACACCATCGACATTCTCAAATCCAACAGTCCCGTACGGAAATAACTCCTTCACCGTATACGGTCCTGTCCATCTCGAGTGTAAATTTCCCAGAAAGAAACGCAACCGAGAGTTATAGAGGAAGACAAGATCTCCCGCTTGGAATTCTTTGTGGTCCTTCAAGCGCTTGTTGTATAATCTCTTGGTCTGTTCTTCATGCAACGCGGAGCTCTTGTAGGCGTGAGGTCGCAACTCTTCAAGTTCATGAATCTGTAAGAACCGGGTTTCACCTCCGCATTTAAGATCCAAATTTGCTGTCTTTAAAGCCCACATCGCCTTATAATCCAACTCAACAGGTAGATGGCATGCCTTTCCACAAACCAACCTAAAGGGAGTAGTCCAATAGGTGTCTTGTATGTCTTCCTAAAAGCCCATAGCGCCTCATCCAGCTTCTCTGACCAATCCTTGCATTTTTTATCAATCGACCGCTCAAGGATTCTTTTAACCCCCGGTTCGTGACCTCCACTTGCCCACTTGTTTGTGGATGGTAGGCGTGGATATCCTATGGTGAACACCATATCGGGACAAAGAGCTCTCAAGCTGAGTATTGTAGTAATGTGTCCCTCGGTCACTGATTAGTGTTTTCGGTGCAGCAAACCGGGCAAACAAACTCTTTAAAAAACTCACGACCACCCTGGCATCGTTAGTGGGTAAGGCTTGTGCCTCCGCCCACTTTGACACGTAATCTACCGCAACTAGGATGTATTTGTTCCTACGTGAGGGAGGAAACGGGACCATGAAGTCGATACCCCAAACATCGAAAACCTCATAAACCGGGATCCAATTCTGAGGCATCTCATCGCGTGCGGATATATTGGTTGCCCTCTGGAAAGCATCGCACTCACTGACCCATCTCTGCACGTCATGGAATATTGTGGGCCATTAAAACCCGGAGTCTAACACCATCTTTGCGGTGAAAATAGCTCCATGATGACCCCGGCGGGCCCCTCGTGACAATGGCGCAGTATGTCAGTCGCCTCCTTACCAAACACACACCTATGGATCACTTGGTCCGCTCCGACACGAAACAGGAAAGGGTCGTCCCATATGTAATGCTTTAGGTCCGCGAAGAACTTCTTCTGTTGATGCGTCAACCCTTTGATAAGGATCCCACAAGCAAGATAGTTCACGAAATCAGCGAACCAGGGCGACTCATCACACACCTCGACACTCATCAAAGACTCATACGGGAAATTGTCATTTATCGGCACCCAACGCGCATCCTCAGTGACTCTGTGCTCCAGTCTGGAAAGATGATCGGCCTCAACATTCATCGAACCCTTTTATCCTGAATCTCAATGTCAAACTCCTGTAGCAATAGAATCCACCTGATAAGACGCAGTTTAGCGTCTTGTTTGCTAAACAGGTATTGGATGGCCGCGTGATCGGTGTATACAATTGTCTTAGACAACACTAGATACGACCTAAATTTATCAAACGCAAAAACTACCGCCAAAATCTCCTTCTCCGTAGTAGTGTAGTTATCTTGCGCATCATGGAGAGTCTTGCTGGCGTAGTAGATCGGATGGAAGTGCTTGTCTTCCGGTCCCAAAACAGCCCTTATCGTGAAATCACTCGCATCACACATTATTTCAAATGGCAAAGTCCAGTCAGGTGCGATCAAGATAAGGGCTTCAACAAGTCTTTGCTTTAGAAGGTCGAAAGCCTTCAACCAATCCACACAAAACACAAACGGATCATCCTGTTCTAACAAGCAGGACATGGGTCTGGTGATCTTTGAAAATCCTTGATGAATCGCATGTAAAACCCAGCATGATCTAGAAAGCTCCGTATTGCTTTAATTGGGGTGGGAGGTGGAAGTCAAGAAATGATGTCAACTTTCGCTGGATCGACTTCCATTCCCACTTGTGAAATCTTATGTCCAAGAACTATGCCCTCTCTCACCATAAGGTGGCCTTTCTCCCAATTGAGCACAAGATTTGTCTCCTCGCACCTCTTTAACATCTTTTTCAAAATTTCAAAACATTGATCGAAGGAATCCCCAAAAACTGAAAAAATCATCCATGAACACATCCAAGGAATCCACGATCATGTCATGGAAAATCGCTACCATGCAAGGCTGGAAGGTAGTCGGTGCATTACACAGCCCGAAAAAATGTGCCAAAGGGGCATGTAAAGGTAGTCTTCTCCTGATCCTCAGGAGCAATAGGAATCTGAAAATACCTTGAAAACCCATCCAGAAAACAGTAATATGACTTCCACGACAAACGTTCCAACATCTGGCAGATGAATGGAAGCGGGAAGTGGTCCTTACGGGTTGCGTCATTGAGTTTGCGGTAATCGATGCAAACTCACCATACCGTGACTGTCCGGGTAGGAACAAGCTCGTTCCTATCACTTGCGCCATGCCACCCTTTTTGGTCATTTGAGCAAGGCTTGCCGCACCTCTCAAAACCAAACCTCACCCCCTACTCAAAACATGATCCAAACATATCAACAACCCCAATACCCCATGTTTCCTTATGTTCGAGCTTGTTTTAATTGTGGCGACCCTACCCATTTTAGAAACACGTGCCCCCGATTGGTTAACATCATAAACACCCAAGCTCAAGCAAACCCAGTTAACCAAGCAAATCAAGAAAACCTAACCACTAGGCCACCAGCAAGAGGAAGAGTTTACAACATCAACGCCAATCCTGTTGAAGATAATGACGGCCTAAACGAACCACCCAACTAGTCTCCTTCACCAAAAATCAAGATTCAACTCCAACCGCTTAGTTTTTTTTATGTTTTTTCTTTATGTTATCTCAATTTTCACGTATCTCAGTTATAAATTGGAAATTATCCAAGAATCTTAATGCGAATTACTATTTCAGTTTTGTTTTATACTCATTGATTTAACGTTCATATCATCATGCCTCACGACGTATCTCAGTCTCATCATTTAAAGAAGTTGGGTTGTGTCTCACTTCTACATAGACTAACCTCATCATCATAACAAACGAGAGAGGTACTGTCATTATTCAAACATGTATACTTTCAGAATTTAGACTCAAGCTTTGGTTGTTGTGTTTGTTTATGTTTTAGAGTCACATAGAACTAGTCATAACTCACTGATAAAACCAATGAAAATTTGACAAGAATATGGTGGATACGCCGCTGGTACTTCCTATAAATAAGTATTCTTGCCAAAGGATCAAAGGCATTGTCAGGCGGTTATGAGAAGTTCCATGTAGGATTTAGTAATGTCATGGTTGAAGTTTGTTTATACTCACTGATTTAGCATTCATACCATCTCATCATTCGAAGAAGTTGGATTGTGTCCCACTTCTACATAAACTAACCTCTTCATCATAACAAACGAGAGAGGTACTGTCAGCATTCAAACATGTATACTACCAAAATTAAGACTCAAGCTTTAGTTGTTGTGTTTGTTTATGTTCTAGAGTCACGTCATAGAATTAATCATAACTTACTGATAAAACCAATGAAAATTTGACAAGAATATGGTGGATACGCCGCTGGTACTTCCTATATATAAGTATTCTTGCCAAAGGATCAGAGGCATTGTCAGGCGGTTATGAGAAGTTCCATGTAGGTTTGAGTAGTAGAAGTTTTGTTTTAGGGTATAACCTTATCTTTCCAAACGTATCAAAACTCATATGCATAAAATCATACTTAGTGAATCAACTCTGTTTATCAATATTCTTTATCGTAGGCATCAAAAAGCGATTCCTGTAGCAGGGTACTCAACCCTTACAAGGAACGTTACCGCCTCAAACAAAATTTAAACTCTTACTCCCTTCTAAGTATGTAATTGTCAAATTAAAACACCATCCTTTTGAGTCAAACATGCCACTACTTAAATTTCGGGACAAAATTTCTAAAAGTAGGGGATACTGTAACATCCGTCAAAAACCGGGTTAACCAAACCCGCTTTGCTTATTAACCGAACATCCAGTTAAAAATTTCGTTGCGTATTTAATGCTCAAATTAATTTTATACAATACATAATTAATAAATATATTAGAATTTAAAATCTATAATTGAAAATTTATAATAAATAATGAAATAAAAATAATTTGCTGATGCCGGGTTTCGAACCCTGGTCAGCCGGATGAAACCTCAAAGACTTAACTCACACACATCCCACCACTCCGCCACTTGTGTTATTTGATGATATATCGAAAAGTTAATACATATAATAAAACTCGAATCAAATTCAGTCAACAGCGCGCCCATTTCACAGTCGCCGGAAAATCCGACGATTTCGCCAATTATCAACGGTTTCTTTTGACTTAACGTACGTATTAACATCGACATCGGTTATAACCGATGTCTATTTCCGCGACATTAGTCATAACCGCCGGAGCAAGGCTGACCAACGAATCAAGACTGAAATCAGACCCAATTCATTGTGATTCTTCCCTATAAATACACACCCAAGTCTCTGGAAATCATTTCGCTCAAAATCGCACCATTTCTCGAATCAATTTCACTCGCCGGAGATTTTCTGCAATCATCGGACTTTCGCCGGAAAACCGAGACTTTCATCAAAACGGTAAATACCTCGACTCTTTCTGTTTCAATCCATTGTTAGACTATTACTAACTTCAATCCATCAACCAGAATCAATCCCAGACGACGTAGCCGGAATATTCTGCACTCGCCGAAAAACCTCTGGAATTTCCAAAATCACGCTGTGAATCGGTATAATCATTCAAACCTTCTGTTAATCATTGTTTAGTAACTCAATTTCACATCTAATCGATCAAAACTGTTGATTTATCCGAGCAGACGGAGTTCACAAAACAGAGCCGACGATCCTTGCCGGAGTTCGGAGAAAGACATCTGTTTCGGTACATTCATTCCCAAAACCCTCTCTGTCCATCACATTTCAATTGCTTATAAACTTCGTTAAACGACTCAATCAAGAACAGTTGAATAATCGTTGTCTGAGTCTTTGAGCGAAGAAGACGAAGTCGACGATGTTTATAATATTAATTAAAACAAGTTATATAAACGGGTTAGACACACAGTCCAGCGGTGGACTGTGTGCAAACAATTAACACACGTCTCGAGTTCGATCCCTGACACAACCTTACTCTCTGAAATAAAAATGTTCTTTTTAAAACGAACCGGATCAACTCGCTGTAAGATGTTAAGTATAATAAAAATCAGTATATTAGCCAGGTTAGACACACAGTCCAGCGGTGGACTATGTGCAACACTAAACCACAGGTCCCGGGTTCGAGACCTGATGTGTGCACCGGTCCGATACAATTAAATCCTTTTTAAAAATAAATGATTTCTGATTAAATTAAATAGTGTATAAATATAATTAAAAACAGAAATATTTTGGGTTAGACACGTAGCTCAGTTGGTAGAGCTGCGTGCACGCGTACGGGAGGTCTCGGGTTCGAGCCTCACCCAGCGCATACATACACACGTTCGAACCGGTCAACAGTCAAACGGTCAACGGTCAACTGGTCAACGGTCAACTGGTCAAAAAGTCAAAAATTTTTATTTTCTTTTATGTATTTATTTTATTTAAAAAACAATTAAAAATACTTAAAAATAATATTTTTAAAGTTAGAAAATTTCCTTGAACTCACAAAAATAAACCGAACAATCCCATTAAGAACACTAATTAAAAATACTAATCTTGAAAAAGAGTTTATTTATTTATCGAACTATTATGCTATTATTTAGGTTAGTTCCCTTGCCGATTAAATTCGAATTCGTGCGCATTCATCATCAATCCAAGAAACGCACCCACTGTGAGTGAATTCTTACAAATTCCCCTTTTTATTCATGTTTTGGGGTGTATCATGTGTCGCTTAAACTAATTCGTTTATTCAAACTCGTGCTATACCATATTATGATCTAAACTTAGAATGTAAATATTGTTTGTTGTTATGTATTACATATTGTCAAGTTGTATGAAAATTATTTGTTAGGCCCGTCAGTTCCTCGTGGGAGACGAGTTGAACAACGCGTGCCTTAAAACTCATTCATTAGGCCCATCAGTTCGTAGAACAACGCGTGCCTCAAAACTTATTCATTAGGCCCATCAGTTCCTCGAGGGAGACGAGTTGAACAACGCGTGCCTCAAAACAATCTATTGTTGTATGTGTGTGCAATATTTAATATTAAGTGTTTTGTGAATAAATTTACATCTACATTTACTCATATGTGGTTATGCACTTTATTTTATAATCAATTCAATAAACACGTTTAAATGTTTTAATAGGATTCACTCGCAAACTTTTTGTTGATCCAAAAACCATTTTTACACATGATACAGGTGGACAGGATGAAGCAAGGAACACATAGGAAAGTGCCTTAGAAGAAAAATAATGAAGCCTAGAAAGATGTATAGAACATGTTGAACTTGTATGATATGATTGTATGATCTCCTTTAAATTGTAATAATAAATATGAAACATTATAATAAATGTCATGAGCTTTGATGAAAACCCAATCATGCCCCGATCACCTTTTCCGCTGCGGGCCAAGGTGTGACAACCATATCTTGCATGTTTGGGTTTAATCGTCTCTGAGGCTGTGCACACGGCTTGTAATGGTCCTCCATGAGAATTTTATGAGTACAGAAGGAGGGATTGATTCTTTTGATATCCATTATCTTCCACGCCATGGCTTTCTTATGAAGTTGTAAAACACCGAGAAGTTTGCTCTTTTCCTCCTCTGACAAAGATGATGAAATAATAACCGGCAGATGACGTTCCTCGTCTAGAAATGCGTACTCGAGATGTGGTGGAAGCTCCTTAAGCTCTAAGGATGGAGGATCTTCAATTGAAGGCTTCGACTTCTCCTCAGCCCCCCGATCAATTTCTATAAATCGATCTGGACTCTGGGATCCATCATCACCGATATGATAGACCGGCTGCTCAAATATGTGGCCCTCTTGCGTAATGCCATCTAGGTCCCCACACAACAGATGTGTGTCTATATCGATCTCCTCAATTGTCCCCTGATAATGGGTGCTCACATAACTGTCGACAATGTCAACATAGTAGAGAGCGTCATCCTGACTCTGTGGGTGCTGCATCGACCGCTTGATGTCAAAGGTCACATGCTCGTAATTCACTCGGAGCGTGATCTGTATCTACAATCGTCCGGCCGGTATTCAAGAATGGGCGTCCGAGTATCAAAAGCACCTTAGAGTCCTCATCCATATCCAAGATAACAAAGTCCACGGGAAATACAAACTTGTCAATCTTGACAAGCATATTATCAACAAACCCGCGTGGATACTTGATTGAACAGTCAGCAAGTCGAATGCTCATCCTCGTAGGTGAAGGCTCACTTAGATCCAGTTTGACAAAAACCTTATAAGGCATAAGGTTAATGCTCGCTCCCATGTCTGCTAACGCGTGACTCACAAACATGCTTCCAATAAAACAGGGAAGTGTGAAGTTACCTGGATCTCCCATCTTCATAGGCAGACGATTTTGAAAAATGGCTGAGCAACTCTCGTCCATCCTACACAGGACATATCTGTAGGTCCGTGGATCTGGCGGTTCTAGACGGAAATTTGGACATATGATAACCGATTCGGTAGAATGTTATTAAGAAAGGGGTAGAACTAGAGTACGCGGAAGCATTCATTTTATTCATATCGAAAGAGCATACATCTTGTCAGGTTGGCGAAATTCTGCAGAAAATCCGCCAGCGTCTCCCCTCTGGAAGCCTCCAAAACTTACCAAAAAATGAACACACAACACATATATATAGGGATGAGTACCTCGTACGAGGATGTCACTCGTACGAGGTGACACTTTTCTTCATCTGACGTTTGTACTAGGGTCGTGTGTTTGTATCTAGCCTATACAATATTCAACATACGCTCTAACTAGCCTATTCGCACAGTGACGGACATAAAGTGCATCAAAAATTTCCCCTGGGCCGTCACTGTCGAAGCTTTATCTTGATCTTCAAATTCAGAGCCATGTTTGAATATTCTGCAACTTCAATCAAAGTATCTGTCGATATCGTAGAACGCGTCAACAAATTCCCCCTTGATTGATGATCCGGGTTTGTGTTATCAACATTTAAGCAACATTCCCCCTGAAATAATTCTCTCCAGAAATTAATCTTCAGGTCTTTTGTTTGCAAGGTTCCCGACCTCCTCTGATTTGCTTAATCGATAAATTTTCTTGAATAAACACCAACTCGAAGCTAATCAATGCAGCTTCTCCGTTTCTTCGTTAACCACATCCATATTCGGTTTAGCACATTTCTCTTATGCTCGATCCTCTGATCTTCAAGACCCAACCGGCAATTGATATGAACTTCGAATTCCCACACCAGTAAACTTCAAATCTGTGAATACCCACGAAAATCTGAAATGCCAATTTCCATAATCACGTTTAAGTATACTCCTGAAAGATTGATTAGCAAATCGGTAATCTTCTCAATTAGCAACTCATCATTGGAATCAAATCATCTGTCAATGCGTAGTAATCTTCTTTTATTCGTTCAAAATCAATATTGTAATCTTTGTCTTTCACAACGATCCCAAATGTATAGTCTTTTTCGTGAGCAACCGATACACTTCTTTGTCTGAAAGATCCATTTTATCATCTTCTTTAGTCATGAAGTGCAAGTATGTAGCCTTCCCCGGACGCCCCAGCGCAACTCAAACCACAAGACATCCTTATCTCCTGGACAGCAATCCGGAAAACAGTTCATTTGCCTTGCAGAGTTAAATTGGATACAATTTACCACTAAGCAGTCGTATGTGCATCTGTAAACGTATGAATACTAGGCATGTAGCCTTCCTCGTAAGCACCGGTGCAACTGAAACTACAAAACATCCTCATTTTCTGGCGGTTAGTCTGGAAAACAGTTCATTTGTCTTGCAGAGTTGAATTGGATACATTGTACCACTAAGCAGTTGTGTGTGCATCTGCGAACGTACAACTATCAGGCATCAACTTGGTCACGACCCTCGAATCCGATAAACAACTCCTCCAAGATTCAGTTATGCCACCACACTTTTATAAGTAGATATCAACTTGATCTCATCACTAATGAACTCGGACTTCACTTTGATCTCGTACAGAAAAATCCAAGACACATTACATTTCCCAGATAATCTGTAGTCGGAACCACCCGAATATTGTTGCATGGTCATGAATTTCAAAAAATGCCAAAATCTTAACATATACGTGAAAATTTTTTATTCTCCCTCATTTTTGAAAATTCTGACCGTACCAAATTTTTCATTGAAAATTCCCCCTCAAACACTGAAAATTTTGGACAAATGCGGATTTGACGTTAAGGCCCACTGATAGTCACTATACCAAACTATAAATATTCTGCACCGGTATCAATGACTACCCCAATATCTTCAACATTTTGCGATCGTATCATCAAATCTATACTCTGAAGCTCCAGATGGTGTCCCCGAACATCCCGTATCGGTCATAAAAATCTTGAAAAAATTTCTATCACCAATTTTTTTTCTGGACACTAATCTCGTCAATACGATCAATATATATATATATATATATATATATATATATATATATATATGTATATATATATATTAGGCACCTCATGCTTCGTACAAGGAGGTCATCCGTACGAGGATTTTTTTTAGGCACCTCATGCTTCGTACGAGAGGTCATCCGTACAAGGATGTCACCCGTACAAGGATGTCACCCGTACAAGGATGTCACCCGTACAAGGATGCCATCCGTACGAGGAGGTCATCCGTACGAGGAGGTCACTCGTTCGAGGATGTCATCCAAATGAGGAGGTCACTCGTACGAGGAGGTCTACGAGGAGGTCATCCGTACGAGGAAGTCACTCGTACGAGGATCTCATCCGTACGAGGAGGTTACTCGTACGAGGATGTCACCTCGTACAAACATGCCTGGTTATGTTTTTCGATCCAGAATCTTCGTTTCTAACAATCCTATGATTTCAATTTTGCGTTTTGTCCGTGGATTGTTCGTTTTTAATTGATAAAATACGTCTAAAACCTCCAAACATCCATAAATTCATGAGTGTAGGTGATTTAATCAACTGTTGGATCGATTGAATCGGTACCGTAACTCTGATACCAGTTGTGGGTCCTTGGATCCGGTGGTTCTAGATGGAAGTTTGAGCGTATGAGAACCGATTCGGTAGAATGTTATTAAGAAAGGGGTAGAAACAGAGTACGCGGAAGCATTCTTTTACTCATACCGAAAGAGCATACATCTTGTCAGGTTGGCGGAATTCTGGAGAAAATCCGCCAGCGTCTCCCATCTGGGAGCCTCCAAAACTTACAAAAAAATAACACACAACACATATATATAGGTATGAGTACCTCTATGAGGATGTCACTCATACGAGGTGACACTTTTCCTCATCTGACGTTCGTACTAGGGTCGTGTGTTTGTATCTAGTCTACACAATAGTCAACACACGCTCTAACTAGCCTATTCGCACAGTGACGGACATAAAGTGCATCAACAATATCCTCAAGTTTTTGCTTGTTTGAGAGGATGTCCTTCAAAAACTTCGCGTACTTAGGCATCTAGGCTAAGGCTTCAACAAATGGTATGTTTATATGTAATTATTTAAACAACTCAAGAAACTTACCATATTGTTCTTCGTTACTTTATTTCTTTAGCATGCCCGGGTACGGAACTAGAGGGGTATAATATTTTACTGGCTTCTAGAGCTGTGTTGTACTTGCTTTGACTCGCCTAGCGTGCACCTCGTCTGAAGTATCAGTCTGGACCGTGTCAGTGATCAGTGGTGAGTCCGATGTGTCAGGTCCGGTGGTTTTTCCATTCCTCGTCATCACGGAATTTACATGTTCGCGTGGATTTGGCTCAGTATTGCCTGGAAGACCACCCTAGGGGTCTCTCTGACATCATTTTAGCCAACTGACCAACCCGATTCTCGATGTTCTGAATCGAGGCCTTCGGACTGCGCATCTCTCCCTCTTGAGCTAAGAAGCGATCCTCACTTTGTTGATATCGTTTCTCAGCTAGCTGATTTGCAATGTTCGAGCTGCTCAGAAGTTGTGCCATCATCTCCTCCAGCTTGGAATTTTCTTGAAGGGCTTGTTGTTGGGAACTACTCTCGGCGCCCTGATTTTGGTACGAGTATGGATGTGGCTGGTAGGGTTGATTGTAAGGCTGGTATGACTGGCCTTGAGCCTGCTGAGGTGCTGGAGCTCGCTGAGTATATCGAAACGTACATAGAAATAAGTATGTCGTATATTCGAAATTTCATAAAACCTTATATATCATATATTATATATCATATATAATACTAAAAAAACAAAAATGGTTAACGATGTCACTTTACATATAAAAAACTAAATCGCAAGACAATATTGATAACATGTACTATTGTACCTTCGATCACTTGCACATACTACTCACAACTTGAATTTGAGTAAAATTTATATCCACATGTAGATAAAAATATGCACGCGATATTATAAAACGTCATATTCTAAAAGTTATTAAAAGAAAACAAAATTTGTTTAAAAATAGTTATAATAATAAATAATTAAAAATAAAAAAACATTTGTGATACTATAGCATAAACAATCATGTGTGTGGGGTGTGGACCATCCCAAACGCCCTTTGTTTTTAGTATGTATAATAACAAGTGGATTTCATCTGATTATTGCGGTAAAAATCCGGTTGTTATTTATTTAGTATGTTTACAGTTCCAACATTCGTTATAGCAACTGAGAGAGAGAGAGAAAATAATGTCATAATCCGCCCTAAGTGTTTTACATAAATCTAAAAATATAAAACGAATATTTGTAGATATTAGTGATTGGAATCAATTTGATTCGTCAAGACACCTATTTGGTACCAACACTCGTTATAACATACCATAAAAACACTATATATTTGGTTTGTAAAACGTCAAGACATCAATTGTTACCAACACTTTTATAACATATGATACCAGAAAAACACTATATATTTGGAATTTTATAAAGCACTGGTATCAATACGACATGACGATATGAGTTCGGTTAGTCACGTTAAAAAACAAAAAAAAATCATGTTTGACCCGCCGATTTTGAGCACGACTTTATTTAAAACGTTGATAGAAATAAGAACGTCGCAACAGTATATTATTATGAATTTTAGAAAACAATAGATTATATTATTAAAATAAAGAAAATGGTATATAACGTATTACACAAAATTAAACTAAAATGTAGGGTAGCTTTGTACACTGCATCTGTTACTTGCACATACACTAACGACTTACTTTTGAAAAACAGTACAAGTTGGATAAAATACTCATAACACTTAATTTATTAAAAATACGTAGCGTTATAAGAAAGTATTGGATAAAAATAATATATAAACAAATTAATTAAACCGTTATAAAGTTTGACACTAAAAATAAACAGTTGGGTCAAAATTACCCAAAATTACCATGAGGACTTATTTTTAATTTTACAAACCATCGGTTTTAAAGGTTATAAAGAAAAATTAAATACGCCTAAGGCACCATCCCGGGTGGGCTTGGGTTTCAGTGTTGCCCGTTGGGCGGGGGTTTCAAACCGGGCGTGGGGCGGGGCTACCTAGATGACATGGCGGCAGGTCATTGGCAGAGACACACTAGCCATTTGGGCTAGCCGTTGGCTATTTTAATTAAAAAAAAAACTTTTTCTTATAAATACATTAACAATTTTCCTTAGAAATAACAAGTTTCTCACAAAATTTTAAAATTCATAAAACGCAATGAGTAATTCAAATTCGAGTGAATTGTCTCATCATCCGACGACGACGCGGAAATATTTCTACAAACGATCGCGACTGTGGTGAAAGCTATCGTGGAAGAAGATGAGGAAAAGACTTCGCAACCGAAATGGAGGAGGTATAACCCTCGTGAACGGCACACCGCTAACGATTTGTTGGTAAGCGATTATTTCTCAACCGAACCTAAGTACGATGAAAAAATGTTTAGGTGTCGTTTTCGTATGAGTAAAAACTTATTTCTCCGGATATGTAAGGATCTTGAGGAGAAGTATGATTTTTTCAACAAAAACCGGATTTAACCGGCCAGTTAGGATTTAGTACGTGGCAAAAGGTCACGGCCGCACTTAGACATTTAGCGTACGGCAATAGTTCGGACATTATGGACGACTATTTAAAAATGTAGGCACTTGTAACTAGAGAAAGTCTTCACAACTTTTGCGCGTGTATCTTAGAAGTTTATAAGTACAAATATTTGAGAAAGCCATCGTTCAGTGATATGCAACAAATACTGGAACATCACGCCGACTATCATGCGCTACCCGGGATGCTAGGTAGTTTAGATTGTATGAAATGGCCATGCTTGAAGCCGCTGCGTCACAAGATCTTTGGATATGGCATGCGTTCTTCGGTATGCCAGGTTCACATAACGATATCACCATCATAAACCACTCGCCCCTTTTCAATGATTGGGTAATGGTATAGGACCCAAAGGAAGTTTCTTTGTAAATGCGGTTGAGTACGTATATGATTACTACCTAGTTGATGGGATTTACCCGGAGTGGGGGGTTTTCGTAAAGTCGTTCCCAAGAAACACCACCCTAGATCCAAAGAGATTAAAGTTTCACAGGGTCCAGATGGCCGCACGTAAAGACGTCGAGCGAGCTTTCGGTGTTTTGAAGAAGAGGTGGCGAATTTTGGCAATGTCGTGTCGACTATGGGACAAGGATTAGATTGGAAACGTGATGTACGCATGCATCATTCTTCACAACATGATATTGGAGGATGAAGG
The DNA here is from genome assembly GCA_947069175.1 of Scalesia atractyloides. Taxonomy (NCBI): domain Eukaryota; kingdom Viridiplantae; phylum Streptophyta; class Magnoliopsida; order Asterales; family Asteraceae; genus Scalesia; species Scalesia atractyloides. The sequence continues at coordinate 46,337,012 of CAMTDV010000015.1, read as the reverse complement.
TCTTGCTGTTGCTACCTACTCTAAAGATGACAATGTCCAAGTAGATAATGTAATCGTTACAGACGAAGAGAAATCCATAAACGAATTTTTGATCAAGTTTAGGGATATACATCACAACATTCGATCTGATTTGGTCGAACAAGTTTCAATGATTCCTGGGTTCGACTCCGACGAAGACGACGACTAGTGATATTTTTTTATATATAATTTTGTAATTTTTAATATTATTTTTAATTTGTTATAATATTGTGTTTATTTGTAAAAAAAGAATTTGAAAAAACAAAAAAAATACATGTGGTCTACCCACGCGGTCTAGCCACGCCCCACTATACCCACCGTTCGGCTTCTTAACCGACAATGCCCCTCAAACTTCACGTGTGGGCCCATACCCCCAACCCCCACCCCACCATACACCACGATCTAATTCACCCATCTCACGGGGTTTTCATGCTGCAGATTTACCCGGACCAAATTTTGTCCACAAGTCCATGTCTCCTTCTGATTTTAATTTAATATAAGCAAATAAATAACAAATTATGTAATTCTCAAATAAAAAAAATTAAAGAAATCCGAAGGCTAACATCTCACGGGGTTGTCATGCTGCAGATTTACCCGTGACCAAATTTTGTCCACAAGTCCATGTCTCCTTCTGATTTTAATTTAATATAAGCAAATAAATAACAAATTATGTAATTCTCAAATAAAAAAAATTAAAGAAATCCGAAGGCTAAGAATTGTAGACTTTTCAAATCTCAATCAAAGTGTATATATATATATATATATATATATATATATATATATATATATATATATATATATATATATATATATATATATATATATATATATCATGAGAAAACTAATTTAAATGAGAAAACCAAAAAACTAATTAAAAGTCAAAAAAAACATATCAAAATTTTTTATGATTTTTTTTATAAAAAATCGCTATATATATTATACAAAAAACTTTTTAAAAAAAAAACAAAAAAACATATGCAACATATACATATAGTGCACATGTGTAGAACACATATACTGCACATGTACAGTACAATTTTTTTTTGAAAAAAAAGTTTTTTTATACATAAAAAACAGTGATTTTTTATAAAAAATTGTATGTTTTTTATGCTTTTTTTTACTTTTTTAGTTAGTTTTCTAGTTTTCTCATTTATATCAAGTTTTCTCATGATCAAACTCACTTAAATTAAAAAAACTCAAGAAAACCTTGTGTAATATTTTTATTTTTTAGTAAAAAAAATAGAGAATGTAAGTTACATGTTAATGAACTTTTTGTAACAAAAAGCGCCGAGTAGATTTTTTATAAAAAATTCTAAAATTCAGTTTTTTAGCATTTTTTGTAACACTGAATTTAAAAAATATATAAAAAAACAATTTGGCTCTTTTTGTTTTTTTTTTTACAAAATGTTCATTAACATGTAACTTACATTCTCTAATTTTTTATAAAAAAATTGTTACATAAGGTTTTCTTGAGTTTTCTTAGCTTAAGTGAGTTTTCTCTCTATAATTCCCATATATATATATATATATATATATATATATATATATATATATATATATATATATATATATAGGGGATGGGTAAAATGAGAACTATCTTGAGTTGTGAGAACCGTAGGAACCAATATAAGTCATTGATCAAAAGTGTTTTAATAGATGAGATTAAAAGACAATAAAGTAGTTGTAATCATTGTGTTTTAGTTAATGAGTTTTTGTTTTTAGTAGGATAAGGGTAAATTGGTATTTTTACTAAGCTTTTTAATGATTGGTAATTAAAGTTGTAATCATTGTGCTTTAATTAATGTTGGTGATTTAATTAATTTTATTTTTTAATCAGGCAGTAAGAAAATTATTTTACGTATGGGTTCAAACTTTTTTGCGCGCCGGTTTTAAATATTTTTACGCGCGGGTTCAGACTTTTTTACACGCGGGTTCAAACTTTTTTGACGCCCGATTTTAAACTTTTTCACGCGCCGGTTTTAAAATTTTTTTACGCGCGGTTTTAAACTTTTTTTACGCGCCGGTTTAGAATTTTTTTTATGCTCCGGTTTAGAACTTCTCTTTGTGCGCCGGTTTTAAACTTTTTTTACGTGCGGTTTCAAACTTTTTTTACGCGCGGTTTTAAACTTTTTTACGCGGGTTCAAACTTTTTTTACGCGCCGTTTCAGAAACTTTTTTACGCGCGGTTTTAAACTTTTTTTACGCGCCGGTTTTAAACTTTTCATACGCCTCGGTTTTCAACTTTTTTTACGCGTGGTTTAAAACTTTTTTTACGCGCCGGTTTAAAACTTTTTTTACGCGCTGCTTTTAAACTTTTTTACGCGCGGTTTAAAATTTTTTTACGCGCCGGTATAAAAGTTTTTTTACGCGCGGTTTTAAACTTTTTTTACGCGCCGGTTTTAAATTTATTTTACACGCGGGTTTAAACTTTTTTTACGCGTGGTTTTAAACTTTACAAAAAAAAAATATTTTAAGCTAAACAAAAATATTTTATTATTACAAAAAACTTTTTTACAAAAACTTTTTTACAATTATTTTACGCTAAACATCTTTTTACGCCCCCGACACCCCGATTTCGGGTTTACGAAATTTGAGGATCTTATAAAACGAACTCACCCAAAAATCACAGCTCAATAGTGTCTCATGTTGAATTTTAAATAGAAGAGAGAGAAAAGATGTGACATGTTGAGTTTTAAATAGAAGAGAGAGAAAAAAGGTGACATGGGAAGTAAAAGACTAAAATACCCTTTTGATAAAATCTGGTTATAGGTGACATGTAAGTATGCTATTGGATGATAAGAGTTCTCACGGTTCTCGCAACTGGGATTGGTTCTCTCTTGAACCGAATCCTATATATATATATATATATATATATATGTTAAGGATCCTGTACAAAAGGACAAGTTTGTGAGAAGTGTAAGAAGGTTTTACACCCTTAGATCTATTTATTTCCATGATTTTTATGCAAAAAAATATGAATTCTCTCCTTCCCTACCATATTCCATTGCAGATTTTGACATCCAGACACCAAAAAAAAAACCTAGACGTCCTTCTAACAACATCCACGGCTTCTTTCTTCGATGATTTCCTCATCTCCTAATTGTGCGTTGCTTGATTGTGCTTGGGTACAAAACACCATGTGTTCACGCAAATGTTTCTTATTTGATATCTGGAAGAAATATTTTAAGATTCAAGGCATGGTGTTTAATATCTGGAAACATTGTATGGTGATTCGGGTCATGGTGTTTTAACATTTGGAAACATTGTATTGTGTTTCAAGCTATGGTGTTTTAACATTTAGAAAAATTGTATTGCTATTCGAGTTATGGTGTTTTAACATCTGAAAGAACTATAATAAGATTCAAGCGTGGTGTTTTAAACAGCAGGAAACATTGTATTTGTGATTCAAGACATGGTATCTAAATATCTGGAACACAGGTTGTAAAAACACCACGGATTGAATTACGGATTAATTTAAAAACACCATGTTATGAATTTATTATGTTGTTTGTGAATGATGAAAAACACCATATGTGATTAAAACACTATACCAAGAACAACTTCTGGAAGGCATGTTGTAAAAACACCATGAATTGAATTATGAATTTATTTAAAACACCATGTTATTAACATGCTCTGATGTTTATGAATGATGCAAAAACAAACCTTGAAATAAAGTAGTAATGATGTTATAAACGGTTATCCAGCCCTTAAATGAAGGATTTTCTCTCTCCAAATTCATAACTAAAGATTCATTACCATATTTAATTGTTGATACATTTACAATTATACCCCTAAGTCTTAATTTTAATTAGTGTCACATGTCCTCACCATATTCCTTCTTACACTTCTCACAAAAACCACCCTTTTTACAATAACCTCACCCATATATATATATATATGTGTGTGTGTGTGTGTGTGTGTGTGTGTGTGAGGGATTTGTAAAAAAGTGTTTTTTTGTGAGAAAGTTAAGAAAGAATCTAAACCATTAGATCTTTAATCTAATGGTTGAAATCTTGATGGCAATTTCGTAAATAGTGTAACAATTAAATTAATTAGTTTTCTAGATTAAGGGTATAAAAGTAAAATTAACAATTTTAAATTAAGAAACTGACATTAATGCACATGCAACTTCTCCCCCTCTTTTTTAAACATCAATAACTTTTTATATGTAACTTTTTAAAAAAAACTACACCATAGTAACGAGCGTTTTTTATCTTTAATACGAGTACCATAGTGATATACTTATTTAGAGAAAAAAATTTACGTATGGTTTAGCCTACTGAAATGCAGGTTTAAATACTGTACGAAAACATCTACATGAATGCAGGTGTAAAAACACCATGAATGCAGGTGTAAAACACCATGCAAAGAACTACTGGAATGCAGGTATAAAACACCATGAATGCAGGTGTAAAACACCGTCCGAAGAACACCTATTAGAATGCAGGTATAAAACACCATGAATACATGTTTAAAACACTATACGAAGAAGTTCTACTGGAATTATAGTAGTAAAACACCACACATAATGTGCAATGCAATCATTCCAGATATTAAAAAACACCATGACTATATTACAATTCATGCCATGTGTTTTTAGAATCTGAATTGTGTTTTATACTCTCAAAAGACTATATTGGATTCAAGCTGTGGTGTCTTTTGGAATTCGTATGGTATTTTATACCAGCGACTTAACTAAATTTTTTACATGAATTTTATACCTGCGAATTAATCTTTATGTATAATCATATAAAATTCAAAATTGGAATTCCTAAAATAACTACACATTAATTGTATCCTTAATTAGAATTATTAGTACAATTACCATTATATCCTTGATCTAAAAAATGGATATGGAAAGATCTAATGGCTAAGATTCTTTCTTACTCTTCTCACACTTTTGGTCTTTTTTATAGGAACCTCAATCTATATATATATATATATATATATATATATATTTACCATTATATCCTTGATCTAAAAAAAATGGATACAGAAAGATCTAATGGCTGAGATTCTTTGTTACCCTTCTCACACTTTTGGTCTTTTTTATAGGAACCTCAATCTATATATATATATATATATATATATATATATATGAGTGTTAACTGGGGAACATTAAAAAAGTGGGGAACCGGGGAACACTCTTAAAAATTATACTTAACATGTTAAAAATAGTTTTTTCTTAATTTTTTCGGCGCTTTTTCTTATAAATACGTGTAGAAACATTTTTAATAAAAAAATAAAAAAACTAAAAATACAAAAAAATGTTTAAAAATAGTTAAAAAATATATATCTTATAAAATTAACTTAGCATGTTAAAAATCAATTTATTTAATAAATTTTTCAGCATTGTTCCTTATAAAAATTGGTCGAAACTATTCGAATAAAAAAAAATTTTGTAAAAAAAATTAGCCTTTTTTAACTGTTTTTTTTATGTTTTTAGTTTTTGGTTTTTTTTAAGAATGATTCTACAAGTATTTATAAGGAGAAGCACCGAAAAAATTAAAAAAATTGATTTTTTACATGTTAAGTTAAAATTTTAAGAGTGTTCCCCGATTCCCACACTTTTTTAGTGTTCCCCAATGAACCTAACATGCACACACACACACTATATATATATATATATATATATATATATATATAGGGAAGGGTTATCTTGAGAACGCTAAATATTGCGAGAACTGTGAGAATGAATGAAAAAACCAATCAAAACCGAATTTTTTCATACAAACCTCATTGTAATTATAATACAACATCAAAAAAAATTTACAACATCAAATAATTGATTTCTCTTCTCAAAATCACTCTTACTACATTTTTTACACATGTTTAAATGTAATAAATATACACATGTGTAAAGGACAAACTTACACGTGTGTAAATTTTCTTTATTTACGAATTCACATGAATTTAAATGTGTAAATTTAACTTCTAACATTGTATTCGAATAATAATGATAAGTGTAAAAAGAAATTATCAATTTGAATTGTTTTTTACCGAATTCTGGTGGTTTTTTTATTCGCTCTCACGGTTCTCGTGATATTTAGCGTTCTCATTTAAACCATCCCCTATATATATAGGGGCAATATTTAAAGAAAAACGGCTAAATGGTGGGAACGATTTTGGTGTGACATGTGGCATTGATGCTAACTTATTTTTTTTACGGCAAATTTGGATTACTGACGGACCACTGAGTATCATCGTGCCATCAACGGAACCACCCGTTCATATCCATCTCCACTAGGCATAATGCCCATACAACAATTCAGGAGGAAACCCAATAAATATGGGAAAACCCCCTTTATAGTTATCGAACCCAAGACCTTTTGGTCCCAAAGCCTTATCTCACCCCCCCCCCCCCCAAGATGCCACTAGCCTATAGAGCCATGGGCTGATGCTAACTTATAATAAAGATAATATTGTCAAAAAGTTCATGCACATGTCACTCACATATCAATGATTATGCACATGCCACTCACATGCATATTCCACCATCTTTTTTAAACTTTCGTAACTTTTCATACTTGATTACTTTTTTAAAAAAGAATTACACCATAAAATCTAGTGTTTTACTTCCTCCGTCCCATTAAAAGTGTCGTATTTTGAAATTTCAAAGTCTTTATTTATAAACTTTGACTTTAATTATATATTTTTTGTGTTATACAAAACTTGATGAAAATTAACCCGATAAAAACACTTGTAAAACACACTCAAATCATATAACTTTCATCAAGTATTATCTAACGCAAATAAAATTAATTAAGGTCAAAGTTTAAAAATAAAGACTTTGAAAATTCAAAATATGACACTTTTAATGGGACGGATGGAGTATTATCTTTCTAACGAGTATACTATTGCTATTCTTTTGAAATTAAAAAGAATAACATGAACTGGGTGTTAAAATAAAAACGCCATAAAAACACACAGTTCAAAAAACGTCATGAAAATTTACCAGTTGAAAACTACATAAAACACCCAATTCAGAAAAATACCATAAAAACTCAGTTGAAAATGCCATAAAACACCTAGCTCAGAAAATGCCATAAACACACCCGGTTCAAAAAACACCATGAAAACTCAGTTGAAAACGGCATAAAAATACTTAGTTCAGAAAGCGCCATAAAAACTGGTTGAAAAACGCCAGAAAATGCCCAGTTCAGAGCCATACAAAACCCTGTTGAAAACGCCGTCAAAACAAAGTTCAAATGCCATAAAAAACCCACTTCATTTTTTTTGAAAAATATATTAATACTATACTCGTTGAAAAGATAAAACACGCTGAATTTTATGGTGTGATTGTTTTGAAAAAATAACCACGTATAAAAAGTTATTGGCGTTTAAATACGAAGGGGAAATAACATGTGATTAGCATGTGCACCCTTATTCGGATCTTCCTAAATTTTATGGTGTGATTGTTTTGAAAAAATAACCACGTAAAAAGTTATTGGCGTTTAAATACGAAGGGGAAATAGCATGTGATTAGCATGTGCACCCTTGTTCGGATCTTCCTATTTTACCTCTCCTGATAGTTTCAAGGCCCTTAGTATTTACAAAAATGTCACCCGTCAATTTCAGCCACAAACCACTAAGATCTTGTGGCTTGAAATCGTTCTCACCTTTTTCACAATTTGGGGCGTTTTCTCCTGACTCCATTTCTATATATATATATATAGAGAGAGAGGGGGTTCAGAATCCTATAAAAATGATTAATAGTGTGAGAAGTGTAGAAAATAATATGGTGTTGATATATATCCTTCAGTTTAATTAATTAAAAAGGAAAATAATGTAATTATCCATCTATTAATTTACAAATTTACTCTTGCTTACATCAATACTGTTCAATTTTGTTTACTTTGATTGGTTGTAAGGTGATCTATACTTTGGAGTTTGAGACCCATATTAAATTTCTCCACCACCCACTCTTATCTCTCTCTATCTGCATATTCCTCCTCAACCAGCTATCATCAGGGTCACCACCACCAGAAAACAAGTCGTTGCTGGTCTTTGAAAACACCGCAGGGTCGTCCAGCCACCAAAGAAGCCCCACGGAGTCCACCACCGGCTCTGGTTGTTGAAGGCGGTGGGTTTAGTTTCTTTTTTAGAGACCGAAAGGAACAGTTGACGGCTAGGATGCACTGGGACGGGTACGGGGACGGGGGACGGGGTACGGGGACGGGCACGGGAAACGGCAAAACTAAAAATTTTAAGAAACGGGGACGGGACGGGTACGGGAAAAAAAACATATAAAAAAATAAATATATATCAAAGATAATGTAACACAAAAACTCAAATTAGTTATATATTGATGTAACAAAGCAAAAAACGAAAATTCATTTTTGCTTAGCTATGGCGACTAAACCTAGTTGCAATAGCCTGAGGATGGTTTCATTTATAAAACACACATCACCATTTTTCCCTAAAACCCTCCAGAAGACACATCAGGCAGAAACCACCGCCGTCAAGAGAACTAGACTGTTTTCCGGCGATTTCGGGCAAGAAACCACCGCCGTCACCGGCCGCTCGTAAGCTCCATTCTCTTTAGCTTCTTTTCCGTTCAATTAGGGTTTAATTTTATCTTTATTTACATGTTTCCGGTGGTTTCCGATGGTCGCGCGTGTTCAAATCGAAGGTTCATTGTTTCGCTTCTTCAAGCTGAGTTCAGGTTTGTTCTGTTTCACCAATTTAATCTTTTCTTCGTTCAAGAACTCCTTCAAGGGTTATGTCCATCATTTCCACATGCAAAAAACCGAAAAATATATCCGGAAACGCGCAGGAAACGTTTCGGTTTGACGTTTCTTGGCCGTCCCCTTCGCCTGACCGTTTCCTCCACGTTTCCTAATCGCCGGGGACGTTTCCCAGGCGTACCCGTCGCGTTTCCGTCCCCTTGCAGTCCCCGGGACGGGAGACGGCTGCTCCGTGCCGTTTCTGTGCTTCATAGGTTGACGGTGGTGGTGTTGTGACGGTGGAAATCAATACTGGTGGAGAGAGATTCAAACCCAAGGGTTCCCGGAGATTGTTATTGCGGTGGTGGTGGAGACAGATCTATGTCTGGGCGGTAGATGCAGGTGGCGGTGTTGAGTTATTACCAGAAAGGTCAAATGTTCAGACGTCTATCCATTAGGGGTGTGCACGGTTCGGTTTGGTTCGGTTTTTGGAAAAAATCAAAACCGAAACCGAAATGTCGGTTTTCAGGATTTAAAAACCGTTCGGTTTCAGTCTTTTTCGGTTTCAGTTCTTCGGTTATTTCGGTTTTTGGAACAAAATTGTGTAAGTTTCAAAAAATAAAAAATATAATTTATATTATAACAATCCTTTTATATGTTTAGATCTAAGTTATTATAGTTAACCTATTTAATTAATATTGTTTACACAAACCTAACATTCTAATCTATTTTTATGTTTCTTGAAAGTTTTTATTAAGGCATTTTCTTTTATAATTATTTGAAGATCATTTAATTTTTATATTAAACTTTGTTATATCTTAAAGGTAATAAATGAATCATTTCAATTATAAATAAACATGTTTTTATTATAAACACTTAACATTCAAGAATACAATTAACATTTTCTACTAGCATTGGGTTGAACACTTAAACAATTTAAACATAAACATAAAAATATATGGATTGTAACTTATCGGTTCGGTTCGGTTTTTTCGGTTATTGAAAATGTTTATCCGAAAACCTAACCGAAATTTTCGGTTATTAAAAATTCGAAAACAAACCGTCGGTTTTTGCTTCGGTTCGGTTAATTCGGTTATTCGGTTACGGTTCGGTTATTTCGGTTTTCTTACACACCCCTACTATCCATCATCGATGATTTGCATCAGATCTTAAAGGATATGTCTGTTCGTAGTCCGATGCACGGTGCGGAGGGAAGGGATATGTGGTGGCGGTTGATTGAAACTGATCAATATGAGTAGAGTGGGGGATTGAAGTTTGGTGATTTTTTTTCTAAATTTGGGTTGCGTTTCGGAGGAATTTAAGTTGTATTTGTAATTAATTTCAGTTGCATCTCAATCTTAAGCACTTGCAAAAAATTGTGAACTCATTGTTTAGGAAGAAGTATATTTGTAATGTTTAATTCAACTAAAAAAGTTATACACCAAAAAGACAGGTATGTATTTAGCGAGTTTAGTAAGCAAAAACATGGTTTCGAAATGAACGTAATTCTGTATTTCTAGAGATAATTGAGTAAAGTTAATAAGATAAAAGAACATATCATTTTATATTGGTTTTACGTCTATACCTCTTTTGGTTTAATTGGTCAACATTTTAGAAGTTAGCATGCCATAGAATACATTTGTAGTTCAATGCTTTTAGTCTTTTATATCTACTTTTGTTCGGTTTAATGGTCTCGCGGAAATACGCGGGTTCTATATTCTCGTTTATTTTAGGTAGTGATATAATTTTATTTTTTACAAAAATTTAAGAATTCAGTTTTATATACCAACTGAGAGATTTAATAAATCTTATTGTCTGATTCATAGAGATTGAAGGAAATTACAGTTCGTATTTTTTAATCACCAGTTCATATAAAAAACCATACGAATTACAGAAAACACCACAACTTGAATCGTAATACAGCTATAGTGTTCTAACATTTGAAATGATTTTTGATGCATTTGCAAGTATAAAACACCATACAAATTCCAAAAACACTATGAGTTGAATCATAATATAGTCGTGGTGTTTTAACATTTAGAATCATTCTATTGCTATTCCAGATGTTATAACACCTAGACTGTAATCACAATACGATGTTGCAGACTCTAGATGTTAAAACACCATTGTATGAACATCGACAAACCACCATGGACTAAAACATCCGATCGAGACGTAATTTTTTTCTCTATAAAAGCATAATAATATGATACTCATATTAAAGATAAAAAACACTCGTTATTATGGTGTAATTTAAAAAAAGGTATGTATAAAAAGTTATTGACGTTTAAAAAAGAAGAGGGGAACTTGCATGTGCATTGCATGTGGAGTTCTTAATTTAAAATGTTAAATTTACCTTTATACCATTAATCTAGAAAATTAATTACTTTAATGGTAAATACTATTTACATTTTTGCCATTATAATCTCAACTATTAGATTATAGATCAAATGGTGTAGATTTCTTCCTACACTTCTCACATCCCTTTTTACAATAAGCCTACAATATATATATATATATATAGGGTTGAGTTCATTTCAGAACTCATAATAGTGTGAGAACTTAAAGAACTTTTCTCTACCTTTAGATCATTTGATCTATGGTTTGAATTACTAATGGCATTTATATCATTAATATAACTTTAAAAGACATTTTAATAAATAAAAAGGTATTTTGGTAACGATAAAAAATTGAGTTCCTAAATTATCTCTAAAACTCCCCTTTTCTCTCTTTAAAAATTACGAAGTCTTTTTAAAAGAAAATTTAGAGATAGAATTCAACATCTGGTGTTCTTTCTTTTGATCTGGATAAGGAAATTCCAAGCAAATAATATATATATTTTTTTGGTTTGGTTTCTGTGAGGATACAATTCCATATATGTAAATATCTTACTTACATATGTAACTTAACATTTACATTAACATATATGCAATTCGATCAGTCTGAAAATTATATATGAAAATAGACAATCAGCTTACGTACATGTTGGTAAACTTTTCAGACAATCAGCTTACGTATATGTTGGTAAACTTTTCATATGTGTAATATTATTTTTTTTGAATGGGCTAATTGTACACAACGTCTAATCATTATTAAATTAAATCAAATTATCAGCAAACGTCTTACTAAAAGATAAGAGTCTTTACTAAATATTTTTTTTTTAAAACATGTAATTTTACAAATAAAGTTTCAATCATTAGAGTATATGTAAACAAAACACTAGAAATCTACAAAACAAGTTTAATCATTACATATTATAATTAGCTTATGTGTTTCTTGTATTTACATATGTGTAATAAAAAAGATTTGCGTAAGTGTAAATAACAAATGTATTGTTTACATATGTGTAATTACCGAATTGCATTTATGAGATTCTGGATTATGTATATGTAAACATCAGTTACGTATGTGTTGCTAAAATTTTCATATATGCATTTGTAATAAATACTTTTTTTAGATGTAAAATTGTGAAAAATTCGGAACTAAGTAAAAGACCAACTTTTGAAATTGTATTTGTAATAAATACTTGAATAAATATTAGGTGTATACATGTGTAACACAGAATACTATAATATTAAATGAAATTTATATATGTAAATACGGTATGTACGTACACATGTGTAACAGTGAAAATTATAATATTGTAGTAAAATAAAGTATAACAATAATTCAAAACGCTAGTCTAAAAAAAAGATAAAACCAAACAAATTGTGAATTGTTAGTCGAGGAAACAAATAATTATTTTCTAACATTTACATATATAACATTATGAAATGTAGAATAAATGTTAATAAGGGTAACACAAACTTGTGTCAGTTAAATATAGGTAAATCATTACATACATATCGCCTGTTATAATTTAATATTAACACATGTCTAATTTGCAAAGTTAAAATATATTATGTAGATTAAAAGTAAAAGACCATCAACGATTTTTAACCTATTATATCACTTGTAAACTTTGCAACAAATTACGTATATCTAAAAGTGAGAAAGAATGGGAACTGAGTCAAATTCAAATACTGAAAGTAGAGAAAAACTAGGATATATAATAACATGCATAATTTAGGATATGTAAAATTATATCAGTACCCCTTTGTTAAAAAAATAAAATAAGTTGTTGTAAAGAGTTCTTTTAGTTCTGCAAATATTTAGGGTTCTGAAATGATCGTAGCCCATATATATATATATATATATATATATATATAGGATTCTGTTCAAATGAAAACAACCACGAATTGCGAGAACCGTGAGAAATTTTTTGTTCCCGCGCGAGTTGCGCCAAAAGATTTTTGCACAAACGTAGATTAAAATATTATAAACATATCTGTAAAAAAATTAAAAAAAAAGTGTCAAGTCGGTAGTTTTGACTGATGCAAGTTTTTTTACGCCTGTCGTAAAATTTAAATTTAAAATTTACGTCATGCGTAAAAAAAACTTACATAAGTCAAAACTACCGACTCGACATTTTTTTAATAAAAAATTTATAGATGTGTTTATAATATTTTCATCTACGTTTGTGCAAAAAAAAATTTGACCCAACTCACCCCGTATAAAAAGGTTTTTATGGTTCTCGCAACTCGTGGTGGTTTTCATTTTAACACATCCATATACATATATATATATACACACACACACACACACACATATATATATATATATATATATATATATATTGTAAAATGTTTAAATACAAAATGCTCTTAACATGTGATGGTATTGATCACCAATATAACATGCGTAATTATAAAAAAAACGTGCGTAATTATGGTTTAACCTAACTCATGCATAATTAATCAAATAACGTTTGCAATTGTGTCTTATAACGAGTTATGCGAAGTTAATTACTATTGTGCTACCGCATTCAATTGAAAGTCTATATTATATCAAATGTGTGATTGAGATGCTTGTATACGTATCACACAATAAGGTGGTCTTGTACGTTAACCGACCCCTCTCTCTCTCTCTCTCTATAAATATATATATATATATCTATATATATGTTGTGAGTGTTCAGATGAGACTTTTTTTTAGGATTACAAAGAATAAGTTTGAAACCAATAGAAATTCCTTATTTAATTTGTGTATTTAATTTTATAGTAAGGGCATAGAAGTAAATGTAAAATCACAAATAATTTGTTGTTTTCTTTTAAACCAGCTATGAATTAAACTTGTAACTCATATGTGTAGGATACATATACGATAAATTTCGATATGTGTAGGATAAATTTTGATATATGTATGATAATGTGTGTTTAGCTAATTAATGAGAAAAAATAACTAATGATAGGAGTTATAAACTATTTATTGTCTTATCATTCTTTCTTTTTCTTATTTTTCTTCTCACATTAAGTTTCTTCACAAATGATACTTCCCCTATATATAGTGTTAGGATCGCGTTTTCTTCTCATTTAAGTTTCTTCTCAAATGATACTTCCCCTATATATAGAATTATAATCATGTAAGAATCACTAGAAAACCCTGAGAACCAACCTGGATTACATATTTTTCCTTTGCAGAAAAGCCGTATGTACACAAAACTGTTAAACAAAATGTATTTAACACGTCTACATATTAAACAAAACCTATAAACCAAATCAAACTATAATTTAATATGATGTAAAAATAACATACTTGGGAAAGAAATATGTATGAGATCTCTTGAAACGATTAATTAGAATTTTTGTTTACTGATGACCTTTAAATAAAAGTTTTTAATGACTTTTTAAAACAATTTTTATGGTTTGTAGTTAAAAGCAATTTTAATGACCTTTTAAAACGATTTTTATGGTCTCTAGTTAAAAGCAAACTATAAATGTTTTAAAAGTAGTTTATTAATTTTTTTGTCTTTTATTTATAAATGGTTTCATTATTCTAATCTTTTTCGAAATTGATCCAATTTTTAATGAACTTTTAAAACAATTTTTAGGGTCTCTAGTTAAAAGCAAACTATAAATGCTTTAAACGTGGTTAATTAACTTCTTTTTCTCTTTTATTTATAAATGGTTTTATTATTCTAATATTTTTTTAAATTGATTACTTTTAAAAAGATAAATCCCACTAACCTGATGAACGAATACCAAGAAAGAATAAGAGGAAGCAGTGGAGATTTAAAAGAACAAAACAAACCCTGAGACTGTCTCACTGGTAGAGGCAATCAAGGATAGAGCACAGGGACCGAGAGGTCACTGGTTTGATCTCAAGTCCAAGCCGAGTTTTCTATTACAATACATTTACTTCAGAGGGTCAGCTCTTGTGGAGGGTGCAAGTCCTGTCATATGACAGGGGGCTGGAAATTTTCTCGGGGATAGCCAGCCACACTCGGCCAAGACGTGAACCCGATTAAGACAACATAGTCCTTGACATTGAGTGGGGTGGCGGGCCTACGATTTGTGGGTGTGAAGTGTCTTCTGTTGTAAAGTCCACCTAAAAAAAAGGAACAAAACAAGAACAAAAACAAATCATCGGAGCATGATATGACGCTACAGTGGTTTTCCTAATATTCTTTAATATTATTAGTAATATGTGTATATAGGTATTTAAAATTGAAAAATAAGTGTTGTACATAGATGTTTGATAATGTACATATATCTATAAATGTGTATCAATGATTATACATATATGTATATAAAAGAAGATGATAGATCTAAGCTTCCTAGTGCACATATATGTAAATACGTGTTTAAAATTGAACCAGTATTGTAAATACATGTTTGATAATGTACACATGTATATAAACAAAAAATTGACAATATACATATATATAACTAAAATTGACAATATGCAGATATGTATAATTAAAAAGTTGACAATATACACACATGTGTAATTCAAAAAAAAAAAAACCTTAAGAAATGTGCTATTAGTAGTAAAAAAATTGCTTAGAGAAAAATGTGTGGTTTAGAATGGTTCTCACGGTATTTTTCACTTTCACATGGGTCGAACAAAATGACACACTCCCCATTCTCGATGTTCAAGTTAACGTCTAATGTCATATGCAGTTCACAATGTTCATATTTTAAAAGTAATTCCACAGTTAAATAGATTTTTCACTTTTAACACATGAAATTGTTACCCACGATCAACCGACCCTTAAAACTAACATACCATGCACATCTCTCACAATGTTCTCTCCACTCGATAATGTATAACTATAAATAATGCACTAGTATTTTATAATGAACACTCAAATTGATTAAAACACATATACGCATTTTCTTGCAACTCAATCAATTTCCATCAATTTACATAAAAACATAGCACAAGTCAAAAGGTATTTTAAAGGTTCTAACGGTGCCAGGTTAAAGGTATGGAACGGGATATTTTAAAAAGAAACGTATGCACGTGGTTTTTGCTCGTTCTTCGTGTGATCTTCGATCTCTCCATGCGAATGGTCGTCCCAAAACGGACATAGACGTACCTACAAAACTCAACACTCGTGTAGAAGCGAACTTCTCACAAAAATTAAATCCCATTAGATACTCCACTTTTACCATTTTTTATGAAAAATTTTACCAAGTCATTCATTATTCAACTGTGATTTTGTGGAAAATATTTTACAACAACAACAAACCTAACTCACTTTTGTAGGAATCACGGCGGCATTTAATGTATGCACGCAAGCCCTTTAAACCTCCCGATAGCTCGAGAGGACGAGTAGTCTCGTTTTATTTACCTAGGAATTCAAAGTACGGAAAGAAGTATAAAAAAAACTAAACTAAACAGAGGAATTAAAAAAACTACTAAAAGTATTATACAACAACAAATGACATACCACCTCATGGTGGTTGAATGGAGTGCTTGTCTCCCATGAATTCTTCTAAATCACCCACCAGCGATTCATACCATTTGGTCTGAAATGGACCAAACCTTCTCAACCACTCTTCCTCCTTCTTCACCTTCTTCGTCTTGACTGGTTTCTTCTTCGATCATCCAAACCTACCAACCATAGCACATATCTTTTTGTTCGGATTCATGTCCTTCTTAGGCCATTCATCCTCACCTAATGGGTTAGTAAACTTGGGGAATACATTCAAAATCAATTCCCGATCCCGAAACTTCATGCTTACCATTCGCGTCGCACAATTTATTATGGCATTAGCAGTTGCTAGGAACGGCCTACCCGGTATAACTATAGGTTATGTGACTTCAACACTTCCAACATAGTCCACTACTAAAAAGTCAACTGGGTAGTAGCAATCTGCAACCTTCACAATCACATCCTCTACCATCCCCTGTGGATGCGTGGGAGTCTGATCCCCGCCAACACCACCGGTGTGTCAAATTTCTTCAAAGGACCAAAATCGTATTGGTCGTACAGACCCCAGGAAAGTTATTCACACAAGCTCCAAGATTTAGGAACGCCATCTCATTTTTAAATTTACCAATTTGGATTGGAATTAGAAGGTCTCCTGGATCTTGAACTTTTTTGAGGAAGGACACTCGATAACATGTGAAATCAAATCATACTTTTCCGGTAATCTATTTTGCCGGTTCTCTGTGCTTAACTTCTTTAAATACTCAACATGAGCCAAGACCTTTTTAATGGCATCAAGTAATGGTAAATTTATTTTAGCTTGTTTAATATTTCCCACCTCTCGTCCTTTGGTGGGTCCCGGTTTTCCAACTTTGATGCATTAAATGGTTTAGTAGAGCCAGCGGATATGGGATTGTATTAAACTCCACACTCATATCATTGGCCCTAGCATGCAATTCATTTAAACAACTTTCACAAAAAGATTTTTTTAACTTATCTTTCGCTTTTAGATTGTGAAATTGTTTCTTGCTCATTTTTAGTTCCTGACTCATCACCTACATCTTCCACTTCACCGTCAACAAGTTGTGACAATGAAGTGTTTTCAAAACTACAAACTTGTGCATTTGAAGGA
The DNA here is from genome assembly GCA_947069175.1 of Scalesia atractyloides. NCBI lineage: Eukaryota > Viridiplantae > Streptophyta > Magnoliopsida > Asterales > Asteraceae > Scalesia > Scalesia atractyloides. Next base: position 46,319,437 of record CAMTDV010000015.1, on the reverse strand, counting down.
ATACTTACTGCACTAACATGCATGTTTCTCCCGTTGTTTGTGCTTGAATTTTGATGCTTCAGGTTCACGGTGGTATCACTTGGGAGTTTTCCTCCACTTCCTCTCATCTGGCCATCTCTTCCACAAGTTGGCCCACTTACTTTGCCAACGCCTCGTGAGACTTATCTCTCATCTCGTTCACCCTCTTCATCTTTTTGATGTTACTATTTGATTAACTCATTACACTTAATAACGCATCCATCTTCGCACACTCATCACCACTACTTTGATTGTTTGTCGACCCATCGCCATGGTTTTAATTCTGTTGGTACCCGCCTTGGTAGTTGTTGTTATCACGACCTTAGTTCCCTTGATTACTACCTTGATTATAATTTCGTTGGTAACCACCTCTGTTACCGCTTTGATGGTTGTTCAAAAATATCCAATCATCTTCTTCATGGTTGTTCAATAATGTACTGTTGCTAGATGATTGCAAATATTTCAATTCTTCGATCTCTAAACCCTTCGCAAAGCACTTGACTAGTTCCTACCGTGCAATTTGGTGATGGGGACACTTCCGACTTTGAAACGAGTGAAGGCCTCATGCATTGGCTCACCTGGTTGTTGCCGAAACAAACGGATCTCATCTCTAGCATCGTCGGTCTTTGCCATGGAGTAGTATACATCAAGAAATGCTTGTTGCATTTGTACCTAAGTATGAATGCTACTAGCCGATAGAGTAGAGAACCATTGCTTCGCTTTGTCCTTCAACGAGAACAGGAAAATCCTTAGCCTCACTTCATCTTGAGTGAAATCATGGCCGCAATGGTACTACACAAGGCACAGGAAGTGTGTAATTGGGTTTGCAATCAAAGGAGCGTTGAAGTGAGGTAAGATGTTTATGTAATTGGGTTTGCAATCAAAGGAGCGTCTTCTCGAGGTGGATGAGCAATTGGTGACTCATTCTCGGTAATTACCGGTCTAAACCGGCCATTAACACCTTGGGGAACCGGTTGTTGAGGTTGGAATTGGCGTCTTTGGGGACCGTTGATTTCTTGGTTGACTGGTTACCTTGGATTTACTTGTTGGTTGGCCAGCCCCACAAATTGTAGAGCCCGGTTCCAGTTAACACTAAAGTTGTAGTTAACTTGATCCCAATTCCGTTGAACATGTTGTTGGAGTTGGCGGCTGTTACCGTAACTGTCATTATTCTAGTACCCATCATCCCACACATATGTATTTTTTAATAACAAACATTTCAATTTATACGTGGAAATGCATTTTTTAATACTGTATTATGTAATAATGATAAGTGTCTAAAGAATATTTATATTTGAATAGCTTTTACAAAGTTCTCGCGGTTCTCACGATATATTATATTTGACTTCTCATTTTACATTGTGGACTGCACGCACTTTATCATTGCGGTCCACAACGTGTTCTCTCAACTTTGAATATATGTATAACATATATGTAATACAACTTTATACAAAGGGTTTTAGTTTTCTCAAGATCCATCCCATATTTATGTGTACATATACGGTTATATAAATTAGAAAACCATTAGAACTTGAAAACCAAGAAAAGTAATACCAAGCAATCAATTTTTTGTTTTGTTTTTACTTTTCATTTCTCTTAATTATAAGGTTAGGATTGTAAAAATATAGAGTAAACTGCTAAAATGGTCCCTGAGGTTTGGTCGTTTTTGCCACTTTGGTCCAAAACTCAAACCTTTTGATCTGAGTCTCTGTAGTTCTAATTTTTTTATTTTTTTTTGCCATTTTCATCCAAAATCAAAATCTCATTAGATTTTTCAGATATTTTGTTTTTTGTCTTTTCCCTTTTTTAATGAAGGACAAAATAATCTTTTAACGTTTTATTATAACAAATTAAAAACGGGCCATTTTGCCCATTCATTAAAATGGAGGAAAAATACAGAAAAAAAAAACTGGATGTTAACTGAAAAATCTGATCAGAATTTGGTTTTGGATGAAAAAGGCAACAAAATTGAAACCACAAGGACTCGATTCAAAAGGTTTGAGTTTTGGACTAAAGTGGCAAAAATGAACAAACCTCAGGGACCTTTTTGGCAGTTTACTCAAAAATATATGTAGATTGACGAGTGACATGTAAGTAGCTTGCGAAATACACATATGAGATATACATATGTAGTTCAGGAGCTACATATATGTAGCTGGTTACATATAGTTTTCTCTTTTCTTTTTAATTTCTATGAATTATAATAACTTATAAAAAATGAAACAATAAATATAACAGAAATCTTGTTTAAAAGTCTCAACTGATTTCTTATTTAATCCCCTATATGTAGCCTCTTTTATTGGCTCTAAGTCTCTAACTAAAGTAACAAGAAAGCCCCATGTATCCTCTCATTGTTTTTGTGTGCTCTTTGAGCTTGCTCATACTTTCATCAGGTATATGGATATTCCTATCTTTTTACAACTTGAGACTTCCTGAAAGTAGTGATTATAAATAACGATATAATGCAGATACGTTATACGCAACAAGAGCTCAAAGATCGTCAATGGCTTCCATAGGAGTGAACCTAACTTTTAAAGACAATCATGTACGTAAGTACACTTATAAATAGCTTATTTCATTTTTGTAGATTTTTAGCCATAGTTGTCAAAGATGCAAGATGCACTCAAGGCACAAAGGGTTAGCCTTGGGCCCAGATGCAAGACACTTAAGAAACGAGAGCTTGAGATAAGCAAGGCATTGACTGTAAGCATATAATTTTTTGAGGTTTTAAACATGTTTTAGGTTTGTTTAAGGCTAGTATAGATTGGTTCCCGACTCTTTTTTAATGTTCCAGACCCGTGAGTCTGAAATTTTGAGGATTTGGCCAGATTCTCGCTCAAAGGTCGCGCCTTGAAGGTGGCATGGCGTATCACTGCGCCTCTCCTAGTGACTAGGCGCATGTCCAAAGGGTTTTTGACAACATTGTTTTTAACCATGGACACATTAGATTTATATTTTAACTTTTTATTAAAAATGCAAGATTTTTTTTAGCTTTAGCTTTTTTTTTAGTAAAACATATATATGCTAAAATATGAAAGGAAAAAAGTAGTAATTGCATCACGGCGGGTTTCTTATACAGGACCTGGTTCTATTACCTAGGGTAAAATATGGTTGTTGGACTTGCCAGGTTCCTTAGATAATATGGTATCCGGTTGTTTGATAGGGAATAAGTTCCGTAAATTTTCAAACCGGTTTTACCACTGGGTTACATTCAATGTTTTAATACTGAATTAAGCTCAAAATGATTCAACCGGTAGATGCGAGTTGACTAGTTAACTCTATAGTATACACATACATCCAGATTTATATAACTCAACAACTAACTACTATCATATCCTCGAAAAGCAAATCATTTCAGTAAGTTACATTCAATATTGTAGATTAAACTAATCATATTTAATTAGACTTAAAAAATTAATATTAATTGTTTATGGACATTGGAGAATTAAAAGAACGTGTAACATTGAATTAAAAGATGATGATAGCAGGTCCAAGTTCCCGAGACTGTGTTTGGTAAGCAGCGGCAGACTCAACTATTATTTTATTAAATAAGAACTAGGTGTTATACCAAACTTTAAAGGTATGATTGGAAATTTTGTCTATAAAATATACATTCTTTTAAGGGGGAGTTCACCCACCCAAACATACACTTAGGTACGGAGGGGTTATGTGTTTAATCTTTTAATGATTTTCTATGAAAGTTACATTCGTAGAACAACAATTTTTTAACGGAAAGCGGCGATTCATTATTCAAAACCAAAACAGCGACGCGTAGTGGTTCATCTTCCGTCGGGCGGTTTCCGTCTTTTGATGTCCATATCAACATGCCAATTTATTTCACAAAATGATATAGTGGTCCTCTACAATTCTTACTTAATTATTTTTAAGACAAAAACAATCAAAAGTGGAGAGCATGGTGTAGAAGTAGGTGAGCAACGTGGTGCAAACCAAACCACGAGCCAAGCAAAATATGGGGCTTTTACTAAGGCTATGGGATATGGGGCGAGGGTTGGGGGGAAACGCCCAAGGCACCACCCCGGGTGGGCTTGGGTTTCAGCGTGGCCCGTTGGGCGGGGCTTTCAGACCGGACGTTGGACGGGGCTACCAAGATGACATGGCGGAGGCTGATTGGCGGTTTGGCTAGGTGGCTCACACCTGTTTGAATTTTAAAAATAAACCGTTTGGCCTAGCCACGCCCCACCATACCCACCGCATTGATGCATGACCGGCGGTGCCCCTCCAACTCCACATGTCGGGTCATGCCCCAACCCCCCGCCCCATCAAACCCCCGCCCCATGGAAGGGGGCAGTATGCCGACATCGAATGGGGCAAAATCACCCCATTACGTTACGTTGGGTCTTAGCAAGAGACTAGGCAATTCACATATCACGTTTTTTTTCCATAGTTTAGTTATTCATTTGATAGCTATACCCCACCACGCATCTTTTACTGACTCAAAATGTGTAGGAATGGGCTGTTTTAGCCACACATATCTGCCACCAAAGTGACTTTTTCCTAAAAACAAGAAGCTAAAATATGGTCTGCTGTCTCTTTCATTTAAGCCACATCTGAGACTTTAATTTTTTGTAACGTAAGGTTCAAATGCATATGGTCTGCTGTTTTTTTAGTTTTAGTTAAACAAGTGCACAATTTAAAAAATTAACTACAAAATATATTTAACTAAAACTAAAAAAACAAATATTTAATAGAAAAAACTACCCCTTCACACCTAATCCTCCTTTTTTCCTTTATCTTTCTCCACAAAAGAAAACCTTATCCCAACATCCATTAAACTGCAACAAATCCCCAATTGAAAGAAAAAACAAGTGCACAATTTAAAAAAAAAAAATTTTAAAAAGAAAGGACGCGGGGCAGTGTACCCATTCGGCACCAAAAGAAATGTGCCCCGTACATGAGGGTTAAAATTGTCTTTTTAAATCCAAAATGTCTTCAACCTTATTAAGAGAGAGAGAAACGAAATGAAGAAGTAAAAGGGTATAAAAACCCTAAACAAACCACCGTGGAAACATAAAAGAAGCCTACGTGTCTTGTAACATGTGACAAAAAAAACCCCACTAAACATGAGGTACAACACCATGATGCAAAAGTAAGTTGCAATTAATACTATAGAAATATCCAAACACAACGAATGTTAACTAAAATATTGCATGAATTGTGAATCTTTATTAGTGGATAACTTAGAAGAATGATATTGAGGAGTGTCTTATCGTACGATGTTGTAGTGTTAGGACGTACAACCATTTTTCATACGTCTTATATGTTATAAAGATTTTATGAGACATCATTTGTTTAAAAAAATCATTTTCTAACTTTTTTTAAAACAAATTGTCTCTCCCTCCCTTCTTACTAGAGTTAGCAGAAGCGACAGACAACACAATCGGTGGTCCCTCAATAGCCGTATGAAATCAATTGGTAAAAACAGGGGAGCAGTTAATTTCTTGTCCTTCCATCTATCGCTGAAGGTTTTCTTTGATGATGTTTTCGTCATTCAACTATAGCTGTGTAGGAGCCCCCATCATTTGGAGATGGGTCTCTACGTAGGCAGCCATGTAATCGGGTGTAGGGATGAGCCTCAAAGGAAGGGCCTATGGTGTGGGTGATGAACCCCATCAATATATACAAAATGTATGTATGTGTAGGTGTGTGTGTTGAGGGGAAGGGCCCCAAGAGGGCGGTGTGGATGACCCAGGACGTGCCTTGCCGGACCGGTATCGTCCCCCACACCTTATTGCCCTTCTAGGTGAACGTCTTATCAAAAATGACATAATTCATTCTATTAGGCACAATAGCACTATCCTATTTAGGATGTGCGTAGCAAGACCCATTTTTCATACGTCTTACATGTCAACAAGATTTTACGAGACATGATTTTTTTATTTTTAACTTTATTTTAAACAAATTGTCTTTCCCCTCCCCTTCTTACTACAATTCACATACCTCCAGCGACCAACAACACAATCGGTGGTCCCTCAATAGTCGTATGAAAACAATTGGTAAAACTAGGGGGCTTCTTGCGTGATGTTTTCGTCATTCACTATCATTTTTCTTCGCTATATTATCACAAGGAGACACTTCTTTTTTTAGGCCTCATAGCTTTCAAACTCACTAATTCTTTTTCGATCTCATAGTTTTCTTACTAGTTTTTTGCTTCATCTTTTTGTAGCCTCGCACACGTTGAAAGGATGAAAAAACTTAGGTGTTTATTATCTAAATCGGACCTAGAAAACTGGACCGAATTTAAGATTTGTTTTCAAAAGTTTCATTTGCGTTTGCAGTTTAAGCGAATTATGAATTCGGTTTCCAAATCCAATTCGAACTTCCAAACTTATCTGAAATTTATTGTACAAACTATATATATATATATATATATTAAAATGCATATTAAAGATGACAAAAATGAAAATTTACACAACTTTTAGACTCTTACTATACTAGTGTGAGATTTATTGGGGAACACTAAAAAAGTGGGGAATAGTGGGGAACTTACTCAAACGAAATCCGATTGGACTCATTCCAGCGGCGTTGGAACCGGCTCGTCAAACCCTAACTAGGATCTTTTCATCCTAAATCCTAACTCTTAAACTCTAAATATATCAGGGTTTGACTTTTAGGGTCTTATATTAGGGTTTAGATTTAATGTTTACCCGTTAGGGTTTATAGTTAAGATTTTACGGTTTAGCTTAGGTTTTAGCCTTATTATTTAGGTTTAGGGTTTAGGGGTAAGAGATCCTAGTTAGGGTTCGACGAGCCGGTTTCAACACCGCTGGAATGAGTCCAATCAGAATTCGTTTGAGTCAGTTTCCACTAAAAACCCCAAAAAATATATCAAAATGCTTATAAAGATGACAAAAATGGAATTTTACACAACTTTTAGACTCCTAGTAAATCCAACCATTTAAAACTCATGGTACAAGCGTGCAAAACAAATTGTTGGCTTTTGAGCAACTCCCCTTCCTCATAAAACGATCATAACTTTTTTATAAGTTAATTATATATTATATTATATTATATAATACTACCATTTGCAACATAACTATGCTTATGATGGTTGTACTCTATGCATAAGCTTTCTTTTGTACTATTGTGTGTTGTATCTTGTGTAATATTGTTTGTACAATACTATTTGGAAAGTTTGTACATTATGTATCACATGTTTGAATAGCAGTGTCATGCCTTGTTGCTTGGTTGTTACTTGTTAGCGATGGTAAAAAAGCCCAAGCCTGACGGTTATACTCGAAGCCCAATGGATATGGGTCGGGTAAGAATTAGAATGTAGAGGTTTGGTTCATCTCTAAAAAACAAACCTCACCTAAGACTTTTTCTGGTAAGAATTAGAACCCCCACATATTATCTTCATATGGCTTCTTAATTTTTGCAGGCTAAATGGTCTATTTTGCCCATTATCTTCCCTCTTTACAAGCTAGTCGTTACTAGAAATTGCCTTTATGTAATGAATAAATCACAACATTAGCAAGGCGCTAGGCATTGATATCAAGCATATCACAAACTGAAATTGAGTTTACATCAATCTTTCCAATAATTACATTTCGCCCGGTTACTAATTCACACAAATGAATTAGCCTTCATCTCTTCCAAATTTTTTTCTGAGTTGTTGTGAAAAATCTATCGTTTAAGCTCTCCATATAAAACATAGTGTAAGCAAGCTGAAATTGTTTGACTAGCATTATGTAAAACGTTTGTTGAACACTCACTAATCAGTGAATGATCTGGAGTTCTCAAGAACAAGACATTGATTTTTTGATTTTGAATTCTTTTTGTTTTAAATTTAAGTAATCCAATTCGAATATCACAAAATTCACATGACCGCTCTTAGGATCTTCTCTATATCATAGTTGTAAAGATCCTAACTAGCCTCTGATTAGTCGCTGATTAATTGATAGTCGGAGGTTCACCGAGTTATTTTTATCTAGTCGACCAATTAATTAGTAAGTGGTTAATAGTGGTCAAACCTAGTCCTATTTGGCCAAAAAATCGGTGGCAGTCAAGCGATTTTGCCAGATTCTTGACCAAAACTTGTAAATTATGGTAATTAATCCTACCTACATGTCAAAACATGTGTACTTAAAAAAATACATCTAAGATGTGTATATATATAAAACTGAAAAATACGTATAAAATCTCAATCCAATTAATCCCGTTTAATCGCTAGTCGGTACCCAACCGACCAACTAACGCTTAGTAATTCTAACAACACTGCTCTATATTAGTTTATTTTGAACGATGTATTTTATAATAACCCTACTCCTAAATTTTACAAATTATACTAAATTCAACCCTTGATAGGAATTGAACCCTTTTAAAAGGTAAAAGCCTCTGTTACCTAGTCAAAGTTGAAATGACATCTATATTAAATGCTTAAAGTTTTAAAGTTAATTATACTATAGAGTAGCCAATGTGCGGCTCGCCACTTGTTAGAGACATTACTTCTTAAAGAAGAGGTCACATGTTCAAACTTGGACATAAACGATTAATTTAGGATTATACGGTAACAAAGTAGAAACAAACGTTTTCATTTAAAAAAAATTACACTATAGAGTAGAGTTAGCTTACAAAGGGAACTTTTCCTAAAACTAAAACTACATGATGGTAATGGGTGAAATTGCAGCACGTGTGCACCTTGGCAATGGGAGATTCCTCTCCAAAACAACAAAACCATAGGGACATATTTTTTATTAATTTTTTTAATTATAATTCTTAAAAGAAAAACAATTAAATAAAAAATGCATAACATTGTTTTTTTCATAATTAAAAAACATAATTATAAGACGTAATTAAAAAAACATTATAAAACCATGTAATCTAAGACTGTATTTTTCCATATTTTTTTTCATGTACATTTGTCTTTCGGGTCGTTAATTTGATATATGTTCATAGCGAGAAACTTCAAATTCTCTCATTTTTCTTTTGCCAACTCTTTCTCCTTTTTGAGATTCAAAATTTCTATAAAAAATGCACGAATACATCTTTTTATTGAGCTTTTCTTCTTAAATATTAGTACACATACAAAATACGATTTGTTAACTCTGCTAAACTTTTAGTGTAGTCCACACCAGAACTAGTAGATTTTGGTGGCCTCTTTTTAATTTATCTCTACCGGGTAGACGACTCGCTTAAGTTTAGATCAATCTCGTTACGAGCATATGAATGAGTAGACGATATCGTTTTGGTTCTTTTTAACGATTGGGTCGTAAGCGTTACTTTCACCCATTTGCTATGGTAACGCGCCACTTGCCAACAATCAAAATAAATGAGAATGAGTGTTTTTCTTTATCTTGATAATCACTAAACACTCTTGCCAAGAAGGTGGATTCATTTTCACCGCTTCTTGCGTTATACATTGTGGAAGTAACCGTTGATGGTCATGATCATTTTATTCAATTTACGTCATTTTGATGAGAGACTATTATTAAACCGGTATAAATCTTGGTTCAATGTTTCGTGATAAATTTCACGAATTCGTTCCCAAAATTTGTCTTCTTTTTATTAGTACCTATCTAAAAAGATGACATATTAAAAAAATACATATATAAGACAAAAACTAACAAAAAATATATATTTTTTCTTTAAAAATTGAAATAAAAGTACGGATCACCGGGTCCTCCAATACGTGTATCCAAGCTTTGGTTAAAACAAGTTCTTCTTCCCTCGTCCATTTTATAGCAACTCTTTGACCGCTTGGGACCTTCCCCGCCTTAGTTTTCTTTTTTGTAGCTTCCTTTTTACCTTTGGTGGAGCTGATTTTGGTGGCGGAAGTTGAGATGTGGAAATAGGAATATGATGTTGTCGAGAGATGTTGTCAAAAGGAAATCTTGGATAAAACATGCCGGTTAACAAAGATGTGTACGTCACTAGGTCGGGTGTAGGAACCAAATTTGTATATTACGGTTTTGTGGTGGACTAGGATTTGGGGTTTTGAGTCGACCATATGGGTTATTTGGGTCGAAAGAACGGTTGTATGGCTGTATTTTTTTATATAAAACTTGAAGAAATTTTATAAAAATAATGAGAGGAGTAGAAAAGATATGTGAAAATGGTTGTGAGTGTGGTTTTTTTTATAAGGTTTATTAAGTTACTTTTTTAATTGAATTTTTTTTTTCATATTAAAATAATGTTGTTATTCAAATAGTTTTTTAAATCCATATAGAAATTTCGTAAGTCAACACCTAGTCAAAGAGTCCCACTCCCGTGGGAAAACGGGAAAATTGCCTTCAGCTAAGGGGTAACACAAAAAATAAGGGACATGGGGCGTGGAGAGGCTTGCCCCCTCTCTCTCCTCTCCTGCTCTACATCGTATAGCATAAGAAGACTAAAATGTCATACACCATCAAATTGTAATTTTTGAAAATACGGTTTTACTTATGATGATTGATCTAATAACACAGGGGTATAAATGTAATTTAGGTGTGTCTTAAATTCAAAAACCCACATGCTAAGGAGACACTTCTTTTTTTAGGCCTCATAGCTTTCAAACTCACTAATTCTTTTTCGATCTCATAGTTTTCTTACTAGTTTTTTACTTCATCTTTTTGTAGCCACGCACACGTTGAAAGGATGAAAAAACTTAGGTGTTTATTATCTAAATCGGACCTAGAAAACTGGACCGAATTTAAGTTTTGTTTTCAAAAGTTTCATTTGCGTTTGCAGTTTAAGCGAATTATGAATTCGGTTTCCAAATCCAATTCGAACTTCCAAACTTATCTGAAATTTATTGTACAAACTATATATATATATATATATATATATATATATTAAAATGCATATTAAAGATGACAAAAATGAAAATTTACACAACTTTTAGACTCTTACTATACTAGTGTGAGATTCATTGGGGAACACTAAAAAAGTGGGGAACAGTGGGGAACTTACTCAAACGAAATCCGATTGGACTCATTCCAGCGGCGTTTTTTTTACACATCAATTTTTTTTTTAAATTACACAATTATAACGAGCAGTCTTTTTTATCTTTAATATGAGTACCAATATTGTGGTATAAAAACACGTTTCAAATGGGTGTTTTTAGTCAATCGAGTTTTTTTTTTGTTTATCCCGTAGTGTTTTATATGTATCAGGTAGATGGTATTTTATTTTGTAAGTAACAAAGGTTCATTAAGTAGTAGCATGTATATGGTGTTTATTTCTTGTTAACAAAGGATAGATGATGTTATATTTTGCATATAACAAATGGTATATTATGTTTTATGTTGCAGGAACAGGGTCTTTTTATCATACTAGATGCCGAAGTTACTCTTATACTCTCCACTCTTAATTTTAATAATTACCACATGTCAATCTCTTAAGTCTACTTACATTTCTTAGAATTTTGGACCTTTGTAGAGGAACCTAAACCTTAGACTATATGTTTAATTGTATTACCATGTACAATAATCTAGTTTTACATATCACTAAGCACGAGATTTATATCTAGGGTAAGGTTCAAATACATAGTCTTCAAAAATTGGAAGTCGCAGGAAGGGTATCAAATTGAACTCATTCAAGCAATATTCGAACCGTCTCGTCGAACTCAACGATAGGATTTTAGGCATTCCTTTTTAGATTTTTAGCTTGTAGATTTTAGAATCTCTGCTTAGATCATTGTGTCTTTTCTTTATTTGCGTCATTATGTCTTTTTGCGACTAATTGTGTCTTTTCTCCTTGACATTCTGTTATATTTCTAGACATTCTGTTACATTTTGCGACCCATTGTATTATATTTTGTGATATGTTGTGTCTTTGTACGCTTCCTATATTTATGAGCCTTGTAGGATACCTTTACCTTTATAGATACAAGGGAATGATTATAATACAAAAGTGCTATTTCGTACAAAGTGTATGAGAGATTAAAAGACAATGGTATTTTAGAAAGATTCAATATTGTTGACTCATAAACTCACTTCATTCATTATATTCAAACGGCTATAGTTTTTCATTTGATAATTTTTTTAACTTTCACCATATTAAAGAACATTTCATTATCTTTGATTTGAGTAGTCTATTGCTATTGTTTTCTTAATTTTAATTTTTTACAGGATATGTGATTACACAATTAATATAAATCATTACGTGATTACACGTTCAGTATTATTATTTGTTGTAACTGATGTTATTACAGTTATGCTTATTACGTGATTACACATTAAATAATAAAAACTTAGTTGTTTATACTTTATTACGTGATAAAATCTGTAATATACGACATTACGTGGTGCTACTATAGGTTGATTGATTATGTTTTGTATTACATTTATACTTAATTTGAGTAGGCTATTGCTATAGTTTTCGTAATCTAAGAAAAATATTTAGCCTACTCATATTAAAGAGGATGAAATGTTTGTTACTATGACATTTTTTTAAATATTATCGTATGAAAAAGTTATAGCCGTTTGAAAATTACGGGGGAAATATGCTTAAGGAGTTAACAATATGTGATCTTCACATTTTGCCCTCCCATTGCCCTTGTTTTTAGTTATATGAATTCTAAGTTTTAGATTGTTTAGTCAAAGGCCAAAATCTTCTCCTACACTACCTATGATTTGGCTCTTTTATACATGATCCTTCACCCTAGCTATAAATGGCAAAAAAGAAAATTATTGTTGTTATTATTATTATTATTATTATTATTATTATTATTATTATTATTATTATTATTATTAATTGATATGAAAACTGTTTATTGTAGGTAATAATGAGTAATGGCTTTGTCCGGATGATTTTTTCAAATCCCGAAGGTCATATAACAAACATACAGTACAACGGAATGGAAAACCTGCTGGAAGTAATCGATGAAGAATCAAATCGAGGGTAAAAAGTTATTTAAGTCATTTATTTGTTTTTTAAAGGACAAATTCATTAAACAAAAAAAACGACAATTAGCAACGGGCTAGAAGTCAGACACACCAACTAAATAAAAAGTTGAATACCAAACCATACATTGAAGCTGCTTCACATAGGTCAATCTAAAGTAGCGAGCTTGGTCTGATTCTGTTGATTATATCTTTAAACATGGGTCCAAATCATGTACCATAGTCATGTTTATTCAATAATAACCTAAACATGGATACCAAATAAGAGACACTTACTTGTGGGAATAGTTATCTTTGCGGACGATGATGAAGCCATGATCCGTTATAATCTTCTTGGTTCCACTTTAGGGTGTATTTTAGTTATTTTTGCGGATGATGATGTAACCCAACAAATGCTATGAAAGCCATTATTTCTATCAAATAATGGCTATACATAATATATATGAAAATAATGTCAAATGGTAAGTTTAATTAATTGATCAACTAAGGCCACATTTAAGTAAAAGTCTAACATTCTTTCACTTGCCGAGTGATCACTAATGATGAGTATGAAATAATTTTGGCCAAGTTTAAAACACTCATCAAGTCTCATGTCACGACGATAGCAGAGAGTTCCAATCATTCGAACTAAAGTCAATTTGAGACCCATAACATTCATAATACCAAAATGACTTAAACAAAATCCATAGGGTAAGTAATTACCTAACATTAGTTTTGTCCATAAATCATAAGGTGCCCGCGCACAACACATTATCATAAACACAATAAAGCATTCAAGGAAATAATAATAATAATCATTCATACACACCATATGCTATCATACAAGGTCTCTACTGAAACCCATCCTCATTAAAAGTTCTTAGAAAGTCCTGGGTGGTAGACCTTAAGTCATCGAATCTCTTGCATATATTTAGTCATCAGATTCCTCACTGGGTTACTAACCCATATCCCGTTGATACAAGATCCATTAATCCGATCCTTAGAATTGTTCGAGATAATCACTTGATATAGCCCACTTAACCCTATACTTTTGCTTTAGTCACATACATTATTCAAATCCTGAACATATAATGACTTTTTGCATTCAATTCTTACCTGCAACTCATCATATGATAAAGATCTTTCTTTCGCCAAGACTTTGAGGTTGTTAATAGTATTTGACCGAGCTAGCATTTTGGCCTTATCCAATTTGACATAACTTTTCATCCATGGTTTGATAGAATTTTTAATGTTCTTCAACTTATTATCCAAAAGAAGATCAGTTTCTAAAGTAGCAGACTTGGAGGCAAACTGTAAGAGTTTAGGACACATATTGGCATAGTGACCGGCAGTCCGACATAACTGACAGTGTGGTGGATGACGTCCTCTGCCACAACCACCATGAAAACTCCTGCCACCACCCCTATTGTGACTAGAATTGGAAGAGACCGAAGTGTTTGCAGTAAACGCCACAGTAGTATTAGGTGACCCGTGAAGAGCCTTTAAAAACATCTCATGACATTCAGCTCGAGCTAATAAATCACGGAAGGCGGGTACGTGTCAAGGAGTGCAAACTTAGGTGGAAAAGGTCTAAAATGAAGCCCCTAAACCACACAAAAACCAATGTAGTTGATCAGAGGGATCAACTAGAGCACCAACAACTGCCAACTGATCACACAATGACTTGAACCGACGATCAAAAATAGCTACGAAATCCGTGCCCCTGGTCGATTGACGCAGAGACGTTCAATGGAGCAGTTGTTGTAAGCAGCCTCCGGGGCTATCCAAATAGAACGAGCAGATGTTAAGCCAATGATTTCAGCAATGGCTTCCTCAATTAAGGAGGAGTGAAGGAGAATATTTTCCTTTTGATCAGCGTCCGACCACGAGACAAACAGAGGGTTAGGGACCGATTTTTCACCTTGTGTAATCTCAGGAGGAGCAGTAGGTGTTGAGGAACCATCATGTGAGTAAGAAGGTCTTGACAAGAGAATAAAGGAGCATCTGACTTCTCCGGTAAAAATAATTAGAGGAGGTAAGTTTGATATGAATCAAGTGGATGAGAATTCATGGAGACGGTGTTATCGGTTGAAGATGAAGCTGCCATTAGGTTGCCTGAAAGAGAACATATAGGCCAGAGAAGATGAAACGAGGAGAGAAAGGCAGAATTGGAAGCGAAAGTAGGGGATTCTTCAACCGGCGTATGATACCATGTGGGTTTTCTTATTTGAAGTGAATACCCCAATAAAGGGGAGAAGACTATATACACACAAAACAATTACAAATACAGGTACAAAGAATGGGAAATTTACAAATAAGTACAAATACAACTTCAAATGACAATTTATAATCTAACCATTATCCTCCGATGAATGATTTATAGGTCTTGACCTTTTCCAGTCTTCGACTTCATTGCTTAGATCATGGAGCTTTGTTATTTTATTGAGGCCCTAGGTTTAAGGCATTGAGTGAAGCGATGCCGTGGCCTTCGTGATTTTATCCTTTTAACCAGACTACGACCTCTAAAGGATTTTGGGCTAAAACTTCATGCACCATTTCAATGTTCCTATTAATGGCCATTGCATTTGATGGGCTAACCCATGATAACCAGATGTAGCATAACCAAACGAAAGATCATTTTTCCTAAGGCTGTGTGCCTTACACACCGAGTCATCAACCAATATGATAACCTCCTTATAAATCTTTGGCGGCGACTTTAACCTTCCCCATGACTCCATGCCGTGTATTTCCAAGAAGAATACATGACTTCTTCTTTACATTCCCTCCCGGCGATTGATCAGGCTGGATAGAAGTTTCCTGAGTGCTCCCCACCAACAAGGAATCAGTAATAATATCCACGTCTTATTTGGAAATGATCTCCTTGTACTTGTCTTCAGGTAACACCCCGTTGAAGAAGTTAGGAACCAAACTTCTCTCATCTTCTTGGACCCCAACTCTAGATGACGAATTTTTTCCAATAAATGTTAATGACTTCATTCATGTCTTCCTCATCCACCAATAACCCTCATCGGTCTTACATTGGATTAGTGTTAATGGGAGACACATCATAAATATGAAGGATCTTACAAAATCTTTTACCAGATTAAAGATCTATTTATCGGATGGGGACTCCATGAATCCTCACCCATGATATATGATCGATGTTTATGAGTTGGCCATCCCAAATATTAAGACTATTAAAAGCAACTCCCATGACTTTCTTCTTACTTATTAAAAACTCTTTTGCTTGATAAGATGAGGTGAACGTGATGAGAACCTTAAAATCCCCCATGTATATTGGAATGACATTTTGTGCATTCATATCTAAAAGCTTGTTCCTTATGTACATAAATTATGAACATCTTTAGCCTCTCATGTGAACGATGATTTCCTCCAAGTCTTAAGGGCTTCTGTTTCCTTATTATTATAAATGTTCTCCATGTGTTTCTCCACTAGTTTCCGGATCAAAATATCGTTGGATTGAATGTCTCGTACCTTTTTTTTTCTCTAAACCGCTACCTGGATAGAAAGTCCATGTTGACAGGCACCCGCTGGGTTGGTTTAGTACACCGGAGGTTAGATGGGCGGCGGTCTCCACACATTGTTCCTTCTTGTCAAACTTCCACACAATTTCCAGGATTTTCAACCCATCAAGCTTCTTATTGTAAGGGCCATAACCATCTTATCCTGATTTCTAACTTGTATAAACCGGACGAAAGTGAATTAATTTGCATCCAGAGCTTTCTCTTTTTCTTCAAATTGTAGGAAATTAAAAACATGCACTTAGTTCACACATTCAAACCAAAGTTCCTTATATAGTTAAGTGTCCAGGGAGGCTTGCCAATAATAAAATGTAGCTGCCAGTTCTTTTGGTTGTAGAGCATCCAATTTCCACGTTTTCTTTGTTCCTGCTAAAGCGGTTTTGCATGAGCTTCCAGTTACCATCTTCTGTAGTTCTACTTCTTCAATTGCCGATTGTAGGTCTTTCCCTTTGATTGCCATTATTCTCTCCTTTCTCTCCTTCTCTTACCATTCTCTCGTTTCTCTGTAAGTCGCCATCTTTTAACTACTATTACTACTTGAGGTATGTTTAACTGCAATTCACACATATCATAGATTTTTTTAGAACTACTAACTTACGCACCCTCTTAATTAACTTCTAAATCTATACATTTTATCTATCAAGTGTCTCCACTTAGATTGTATGATTAATTTGAATGTGTAAAAAAAAGTGTTCCACGAAGGAAGTTGGGGGGGGGGGGGGGGGGGGGGGGGTTTCACCTTTTACACTCACCAACATGTGTATGGAGATGAGAAAAGTTAAATGTGGTGGGTTGATGTTGCTCAAAATTATTGGGTTATATTTACTTATTAGTTTAATTTTTTTAAAGGAATTGCCCCCACGCCCTACTATTGCGGTGTCCGCGCTCCCATTGCCACCGTAGCGGGGCTTTAGGCTCGTTTCACCCAAGACACAACAACATGGCCTTAGGGAGGGACACCTTTTCTAACACGTTTGTATCACTAGGCGAGAGGCCCTTTAATACATGTAAAATTCAATATTCATTGTATGGAATGTCTTGTACACATGCAACCTTTAGGCAAATTCTAAATCGTTTTATATCAGAAAAATTATATGGGTTCATAAGCATTGGCTGGTCTCAAATTTTCAATGTATAGATGGTGAATGAGAAAGTCCACTTGGGTAGAATTAAAACAAGGTCAAGAGCTATCCATAAACAAAATAAAAATATTAGTTGATACAAGAGCTTAGATGTTACATAACAAATTAATGAACCTGTACATCATGGCTGATATATTTCAGCCTTTACATTTTTTAAGCTCAACAGTGTTACAGTGGTGTTAAAAATAATGTAGTAACAAAAATCACAAGTAATTTACCATCATCAGTTATTTTCTAAGGACTGCATATATCTTGCGTATGATAAGTTCAAGAACTCAGAGCAAACCCTTGACTAAGTGCATACACTTGTAGAGAGAAAAATGAATTTTGCGAGTAGTGAAAAATTAAGTATAGAGAGAGAGAGAAAGAGTGAGTAGTGAGGTTGACGTGGCAAAAACTTTTACTAAAAATTTTGGTTTTGCATTGGTAATGCCATATCACATGTGCATAGGTATTGGGACCTTGTTTGGAGTCCACCCGGAACTCCTGGAACAACTGGGACTTTTGAAAGGTAATATTCTAAATACAAATCAACATTAAAATATCCATATCTTGCGCATGAAAGTTACAACTTTCAATACCAATGACAATCACTTTATATATAGGATCGTTGGAACAAGGTGCGAGGTTATAGTTGAAACCGAAGAACAAGTGGAACTCTCATTTTCGAGAACATGGAATTCTTCGCTAGAAGGAAAGCACGTCCCGTTGAAGATAGACAAAAGGTGTTGCGTTTTACTTTCCAATGGATTTTAATTAGAAAATGATAATGATGATACAATCTTAATAGGTTTGTGTTGCTTCGTGGTTCTTCGGGTTTCTACTCGTATGCAATTTATGAACATTTGGAAGGATGGCCTGGTTTCAATCTTGCTGAAACCAGGATAGTTTTTAAGCTTAGGAAAGACAAGTAAATACCTTTCCCAGTCTTACACGGTTATGAGTTTATTTGGGTGTCAATGGACACACCTACAAGACACTAATTTAATAATACTGAAATATGTTATCTCTATAGGTTTCATTATATGGCGATGTCCGACTACAGGCAAAGGTATATGCCTTCGCCTAATGATCGGTCACCTAATAGAGGTAAACCATTGGCTTATCCTGAAGCAGTACTTCTCGTTAATCCGGTGGAACCCGAGTTCAAAGGAGAGGTAATCATAAGTATCTTTGAAGCAAGTAGAAACGTTTAGGATCGTAGTTTTGGCTCAACTTGGACATAAAAACCATTTAACCTTATGTGGTTCATTAGTTCCTTCTTCTTAGTTTTCTCGGATCCTACCAGATTTTGTTTATGGTGTGTAGGTAGACGATAAATATCAATATTCGTGTGAAACAGAGGACTTAAAGGTCCATGGATGGATATCCACCGATCCACTGGTTGGATTTTGGCAAATTACACCAAGTAATGAGTTTCGAACTGGCGGGCCCACGAAACAAGACCTTACTTCCCATGTCGGACCGACAAATCTAGCTGTAAGTCGCAACATTGATCATCGTAATAGAAAATTTCTACACACCTTTATATTAAGCATTCTTTTTCAAGAACTAGCAGATGTTTGTTAGCACACATTATGCGGGAAGCGATTTAGTTATCAAGTTTAAAACCAGAGAGAAATGGAAGAAAGTTTTTGGCCCGGTTTTCATGTATCTAAGTTCGACTTCCGCAGGAGAAGAACCTCTTACACTTTGGAATGATGCCAAAAATCAGGTATTTGCTAGAGTACATCATTTATATAGTTTTACTTAGAAATTTCATCACAATTTATTTTCAGTGGGGTCTCTCTATGGTATTCAGTTATTTAATTAATAAAAGATAGTAGTATTCTCCAGTACATCTTTTCAGTTTTTGTTGAATTCTCTTTTCTCTTCGGTTTCAGATGCTAGAAGAAGTTGGAAAATGGCCATACAGCTTTCCAGCCTCGAGCGATTTCCATAAAGCTCACCAACGGGGTAGGATAAGTGGTAGATTATTCGTATATGATAGGTATGTATGTATCTATAGAATCTCCTCACCAAATCATGAAAATACTAGCTAGCAATGCATCATGAAAGTTTTATATGCCTGCCTGCCTGTATGTATATATTTAGGTTTATTACAGATGAAAAAACTCCTGCAACCAGTGCATCTATCGGACTAGCTCCGCCAGGAGACCGCGGATCATGGCAACGCGAAAACAAGGTTAGCGTTAAATGAGATTCAGCGGTTGTTTATATCGACTTTAGTATATAATCAATCGTAAATCACATGACAGGGATATCAGTTTTGGACTAAAACAAATGTTGAAGGTAGGTTTTCAATCAAAAACGTGGTGGCTGGCACATATAATGTATACGCATGGGTCCATGGATTCATTGGTGACTTCAAAAACGATAGCACCATCACCATCACACAAGGTCCTAAATCTAAACTCCATATATAACTCAACTTAATATTATATTTGACATGTAAAGATTATATATATATATATATATATATATATATATATATATATATATATATATATATATATATTTTTTTTTTTTTTTTTTTGACTAGCAGGTTGTGACATCGACGTTGGGGATCTTGTTTTTGAGCCCCCGAGAGATGGCCCAACGTTATGGGAGATCGGGATTCCTGATCGCTCGGCAGCTGAATTTTACATTCCTGATTCGGACAGGATGTATACTAACATGTTTCTAGCCAACGATCATAACAGGTGAATGATATTCAAACTCAGCATTAATTAACTTTAAAACTAAAGACAATATTGAGATCATATATACATATATAACTTGAGTAGGTTTAGACAATACGGGTTGTGGGAGAGATATGCAAAGCTATATCCTGATGGTGATTTGGTATTCACGATTGGTCAAAGTGATTACAAAAAAGACTGGTTCTTCGCACATGTAAACAAGTAAGTATTTTATGAATGTGTTCATTTTCTTCTGCTTCAACTTTTTAAATTTAGCTTAACTAGATATAAGACCCCGCCGCGTTGCCGCTTACAAATTCAGCCGATATGGGTTAGTTAACAATTAAGGGGCTGTTTGTTTACTTCTTAATGAGGCTCTGAATGGTTCAGACCTCTTACTGGTTTAGCACTTAATGATTCAGACTGTTTGTTTTGCGAGTAAATGTTTGAATGGTTCAGAATTTACATCTGAATGGTTAAGCATTATACTAAGTCTCAATGGTTAGGACCTCTAATCTGAATTGGTCAAACATTTGCCTCTGAACGGTTAAGCATTATACTGGCTCTTAATGGTTAAGACCTATTACTGGTTCAACACTTAATAGTTCAGACCTCTTACTGATTCAACACTTAACCATTCAGAGGTGGCCAAAAAACCCCTAAACATTATACATGAGCTCCATGTTACGGCTGATGTATTCGGTACCGGTACCCACTTTTGTCGTTTTTCATCACCGGTACATTTTGAACGGGTACCGTGCTCATCCCTACCTAATAATGTTACCAATTAACAGTATATAAATTAATACTGTAGTAAATCGTTTTATCATAAACCAATGTCCAACTTTATAAGCTAAAAATATAAGTTTTAATGTCTAACAATGTTACAAATTAATAGTATATAAATATAACACAAAATACAACATATATTAGCACAAAACTCTCTTTATGCATATAGTACAACTACATGAAGCCCATTTGTGTTATAAATAAATAGTATATAAATACCATATATACTGCTAAATTTGTTTGTCTTTTAACCAGCTCACACATCTCGTTGCTCTTCCCTAATCAATTAAATAATACTTATTCGTTATTTTTTTATTATTATTATTATTATCTTTTCTACGATTATTTTAAGAATTCTAATGGGGTGATAATTTACGTGATTTTTCTAAATCTTTACCTTAGAGATGAGGTGTAAATACATGCCGATGAGTTTTCATCATTCATGCTTTTCAAGTAATACTATTACAAAGAAACAAAGATTTATTTTCTACAATACGTCATTAATCTGAAAAACAGCATATTTAACCCCTCATTAGCTTCTTACTGTTTTAAAGTAGAACATGCGTACGGCTGGCATAATGTGTAAATACGACCTATTAAAACACGAACACAATAATACACGAACACGTCTCGAAATCTTATCGTGACGGTTTTTCCCAACACGAACACGAACCTAATAATAAACATGTGACACGAAAATGACTTGTTAAGAGAAACTACCGGCGTATCATATCACCTGTTAAAATACGAACACAATAATACACGAATACAACACGAAATCTTGTTGTCACAATTTTTCCCAACACGAACACGGACCTAATAATAAACATGTTACACGGAAATGACTTGTTAAGAGACACCAAAAAACTACCAGCGTATCATACGACATGTTAAGATATGAACACGACCTGTTAATACACGGAAACACCATCCTAAAACTCACCATTTCGAAACTACAAATATACCAATGCATAAACAAATATCAGATACAATTAACATGATCAATCGCCCATCTCATTCCATTAACATGACGAAATGTCACATACAAATGCATAAATAGAGTATGGAGCTGATGTAATTGTCATGGGCTAAAAAAAGACAAGTAAAATTATGTAGTTTATGAAAGTCGAGTCATCTCCATAGGGAATTGGTGGTCAATGAAGTTTTCTACTAAATTAACTATAACTAAAGCAAAATTGGCTGTTTGTTTGGTTTAAAAGAAACAAGTAAACTCGAATAAGAAAAAGTTATAAGTTGATTCCACCTAAGATTCAAATTACAAGTTTCACACAAAACTTAGTATAATTACTTAAAACACCGTATAGACATGACATTGGAATTATTGAATCAAAATAATAACTAAGGACAGTTTTTAACAATAACCGTACAACCTAATTATTCGTTCATAGATACCAACTACCCACCTAGTTACCAACCCGCTAACGATGCAAGAATCGCAAATACGTTTGAAAAAAAGGCAAGTAATTCAAATATAAATAAATGTTTATTAACTCCAATCACAAGTGGTCAAGATATACAAGTTATAAAGTAATCAAAACAAAGCATTCGTGAAAAAAAAAACTAACAATCTTTCACCCGAGGGAAGTCATGAAGAGTTTTAGCTGCTGATGGTCTTCATTGGATCTTCAATTGAGGTTCTTAATCTTGATTGCATGAAAAAGTTGGATGGATTGAGGTTGGGAACTCAAAAAATCATCATTGGGGTTTAAAACGACTAGGGTTAATAATAATTGCGTTTGGGGAATGTTTTAGCTTAAATACGTTGAAAATATTGGAAATTCGCGAGTCAGATCTGAGATCCGCGCCAAGCGGCACCAAAATCAGCGCCTAGGCCTGGTGGCACTGTATTGCGATTATCTTATGTTGTGCGCTGAAATCAGCGCTAGGTGGCGCTAATTGCTACCAATGTCCCGTTTGTCATGTTTTGAACTTCTAACTTGTGTGTATGCTTCCGATACTCAAAACCAACTCAAAGTAAATGGTTTTCATACACATAATCATGTAAAAGCTCATAGTTAAACACTTCAAAACACAGTTAAATACCCTCACATCACATCCCCACACCTACCCTTTGCTTGCCCCCAACCAAAGCTCTCTTGGAACCATCCAACCATCATTAACAACTACACTTCACAATTAGCTTACTAAATCTCAGCCCTAAACTACAGACAGGCAAGTAAACCTATCGACCTACTAAAGCTAAAGCAAATCCGGATATCCAACCCACAAGACTCATATTGAAAACATGAACTAGACTCGATTAC
The DNA here is from genome assembly GCA_947069175.1 of Scalesia atractyloides. NCBI lineage: Eukaryota > Viridiplantae > Streptophyta > Magnoliopsida > Asterales > Asteraceae > Scalesia > Scalesia atractyloides. Next base: position 46,296,159 of record CAMTDV010000015.1, on the reverse strand, counting down.
CTATCTACACTACTAATTTTATTTGTTTTTATTGTTTTGAGGGGGGTTTCTAATAATCCTAATGCATTTAATTAAATGATTAACTAAAGTGAACTAAGACACGAACTATGATTGTAAACAAGATCAGATAATGGTAAAAACACTACCTAGTTCAAAATCCTACACATGAATGACAAGTTTTCTATCGGTAATGGAACTAAAAGGATGATCTAAGGATCCTCGACCCTTCTCAAGGCGTAAAAGATTCGTAAAAGTTGTTAAGACTACCAGATATGTGGATTCCCTCATGGGTTCCCAACTCTAATAATAAAGTACCCAATAGACAATCTACCTCATAGCAGGGAAGTCTCAATACACGAAAAAATGCAAGATATAACGACTGATAGGAAAACTAGGGAAATTTTATCACAAAGGCTTTATTCCTAGAAACCTAACACTCAAGACAAACCGACAATCTTTCACCTCAAGGATACCAAAAATGTTGAATACCTAGACCTACTCGATTCACGAATATCACTCCTATGGATTACTACATCTAGCAAACTACTTAACAATCGAGAACACAATCTAGCATGCACCTATAACTGAAAGACATTCAACAAAGCACCTATGAAGTTTGATACCCATGAATTAAATAAATCTAAATACGCGTACACATCAAATCAGGAAAACAAAGTATTTTACTTCAAATAATCCACAAACAATTTCCAAAACTGAAAGATTAAACGTCAAACATTGTTTAGCTAATTATCATCGTGAAAACACACACAAGATTCAAACTAGGTTTCACAACCTTGGTAAAAATCAAAGGAATCAAAGAAAACAAGAAACCGAATGATGAACACCCAAGAAATCTTGATCAAATCGCTTGAAACCTTGAATCCTAGCTTCATGCCTTGCTAAAATCGCCCAGAGCAGCCTCTTGTTCGTCCAAAGTGAAGGTTATGATCTCGAAAACCCGTAACTAGGTTATTATATTAAAAATTGGACGACAAACAAATTTTTCACGTAATTATGTCCCCTCGTGTCGTGCGAGGGGTATTTCACTAAGCTGTCGAGCGATGCGACATGGAAAAGGGACATAGTTGCAATTATGGTTAATAAACAAAACTCCCAAGGACATTTAATTAATTTTGCTGGTGACTCATGACCCTCGTGTCGCGCGAGGGCGAGAACTATATCCTGTCGTGTTGCGCGAAAGGGTGTTTTCAACATTTTTTTCTTGGTTTTATTCTCCCGATTCCCTTGTGATGCGTCTGTTTATTCTCCCGATTCACTCGTGTTGCGTCTGGAAGCTTGGTTTTCTTCGTTTTCGTTCGTTTTTACTTCCTTTTTTCTTCGGACACCTACAAAACAAAAAAGACCAAGTATTGTGCAAAATCCCAAACAAACAAAAGGACACGAAACTCTTCGAAACTGTATAAACTTTACATCAGAAAAAGATGTATTTTGCAATACATCATTACCTTTTAAAATCAAAGAATATACCTAACCAAATTTAACTAAGCTTCAAGTTTATACATGTTCTCACACCCCACACAATGTTTCACTCCTCTCAGTTTGAAAACAGACTAGTTACAGATCCACTGCTATATAATATACTCAAAATCAAACTATAAAGCTTTGTTATCATAGGTTTGAAAGACAATCACACTTCTGCCGTTCACATAAACAATGCTCACATCAAAAGGTCTTATGGGTTTTAGACTTAGGCTAAAGGTAGAAATTTTAGCTATTTAAGTGGCTAAAAGGGAACAACATCCAACCCGTTAGGCAAATCCTTATTCTCAAGTAACTTCAGAACTTGGGTAATTTTGGCCATATCTCTACATATTTTTTCTCAACCTCCTATTTTGGTCATTTGACCTATTTAGTTGGCTCAATTTTCTCTCTTTTTTCATTTCATTCTCTTTTTTTTATATTTTATTTTTCATATATAGAAACAAAAATCTACTGCTGGATTATGCCAATGAATTTGTAAAAGGGTAAAGATCTAAAATGATTGAATCGCGTTTCACAAATGAATGAATAGAATGCCCCAACCATGCCTCCATGTGACTATCTATCCCAACCAAGACTCACAAAACTAAAATAATAAAATAAACCATTCCCAACACAAACAATTATTTCACACCACCAAGTTATATAAACAAACAACCACAAAGAAAAGGAAAAAGAACATTGACCTGATTAAGTGCTTCTTGTGTCCCTTTTCGGGATTGCTTACACCCCCATCAAACACGCATTGACCCTCTTGCGTATCGATTAAGTACTCCTGACCTGGTATGTCTGCGTAACTTCCCCACACTTGGTTGCTGCAATGGTTATGAAACAAATAAGAACAACACAAAAGTTTCGAAAACAAATAAAAATAAAAACGAAAAATAAACCTTAGGCCGCGTCCCAAAAGCGCTAAGTTTTAGATCTTCAGCTAGAACATACCTATAGCTCGAGGTGGTTCAGCTGAGTGCTTGCCCAACCAATAACTTTTTTAAGTAATTTCCATCCATTTTTCCAGGAGGTTTGCAGTTTCACGCCAACTAGGGTCAAATTCGGCTTCATTAACCCATGCATTTGGACCATGGGGTGGCTTATTCTATTTGAATTTCCTTCTCACATTCACTTTTTTCACAAGATTTCCATTCCTCTCAAGCTTGGATATGTAAAACTCAAGACCCTTCTCATGTAATGTGTCCCCACTCACACGTGAAATGCATTGAGAAACACACTTGTTACTTGCAATTATATAACACAACTCGTCAACAAAATCGCAAGTAATAGATTTTGAAAACACACTAAAAATTAACTTACGATTCTCATATGGTAATCAACCCGTCTCTAAAATGTTTAGCTTTGGCGGTATGCAAGAATGGACGTTCCAAAACTACCTGTGGTTGTTCATTATTCCTCGACGGTGGATAGTCCAGCACCATAAAGTCCATCGAGTTATAGAATTTTCCCAACTGGATCATCACGTCCTTCATAACCCCCAGGGTTGTTTCCAACTTGCATCAACAAACATCGCCATGCTGTCGATTTCATGTAAAGGAGTAAAGTCATACTGGTCATACAAGCTTACCTGGAAGGACACTTGTTCTTGCTCCATAATCCATAGAGCTCTGGATTTTCAATTTTCCAACCTGGATTGGAATGACTGGTGCCCTTGAGTCACTTCCATTCCCTTCCTTAGTTGTCTCAGTTACTCCTGCAATCACTTGAGAGGAAGAAAAACAATTATCATTAAACTCATTTTTAGGAAAGATTCTTACCCTGCTGATTTACACATTCTTCAAATTCTTAAGGTTGACTTGTGTGTCACTAGGGAACTTCCCTTTACCCTTCTTTAGTTCTGCCACCTCATCTGCCATTTCACCAACCTGCACTTTTAAAGATTGAATGGTTTTATCACGTACCTCCATGCTCGATAGCCTGCTGATGTGGTAAATGTGGTCTGTAAAAACTAACCTAATCTAGACACCCTAGTTTAAAATTTATAAACTAATACCCTCTAATGCTAGACCACTGACAGGCAAGTGTACCTATCGTACGTAGTAAAGCCTAATGAAGTTCGAGTATCGAACCCACGAGACACTAGTGACACGAACTAGACTATGAATCAACTAATTACTTAATTGGTTTAATTTGGATTTTGAGTTTTTAGTTAAATAAACTAATATCCAAAATTAACTAATGGTTTAAACTACCAAAATGCAAGGTGAAGACTACTAGGTGAAATCTAGGTTACCTAGGCAAGAATTCCTAAACTCACGAATAAAATTCTAACCTTGGAATTGAATGAAGACTTTGTCTAACCTGATAAACGCCCGAAAGATAAACCGAATCTAATAGTATGAAACGTGAAGAAGTGCTAAAATAGATTGACTCGAGTTATCGACCACCAAGTCCCACAACTATCAGGTGTAAAGTAATTAATGTACTAAAACCCTCAAATTATGAAGCCGAAACAACTAAGAACACCGAAACCTAGGAAACTCTAGACGAGAATACATAGATGAATCTGAGCTATTGGTCATTCAGCTATCAAACAACGCCTAACTAATAAGTAATAACCTAGCAATACTAGATTAGATTTCTCACCTCTAGAAAAGATTGCACATTTTAATCAATAGGTTTTAATAATTATTAAACTTGAATTAGATTTCTCACTTTCAAGGCGTAGACTGAAAGTTTAACTACCTAGACTGACTTCCCGGCTCTAATGTATATTTCTAAGTTTCTAGAGCACTCGAACCAACAAATATATTATCATTCCAATCAACACCAACACACAACTATTTAAAATCGGTTTTCTAAGTTATAACATATAAATCAACACATTCATTCAAAACCAAAAGTTATTCAATCAAACAATTATCTAATTCATCAACCTAAACAACCATAATAAATTTAGCTACTTATAGTCAAAGGCGAAATAAAAATAATTTCAAAGCAAGTCGAATTAAAAACACTTGTCAACTATTTCAAGTTCAAAACAACTGAAGAATAATAAACAATGTCTAACCAAGTGAAGCAACGAACCCTTATCACGTTCTTCAATCATAAACTTCCTTCACTTTGAAAAACTCCAATTTAACTCTCCCTATGCCTTCTGCCGTCGTCAAATAGTATGGAGCCGTCAACAGTAGGTGACCTCCCTTTAGATTGTTGTTGTATCTAATCTAACTTATAATAAAGACTCAAAGAATGCCGTATGACATTTTCTCCTTCATTTTCTCAATTTTTACTTATATTTTTCTTTTTAATGTGTATTTTAATAATATTTGTTGGATATTGATCTAATCTATTAATTTTTTAAATATAATTGAACTTATACTTCCCACATCCAAAGTATATTTCTAAGTTTCTAGAGCACTCGAACCAACAAATATATTATTATTCCAATCAACACCAACACACAATTATTAAAAATCAGTTTTCTAAGTTATAACATATAAATCAACACAATCATTCAAAACCAAAAGTTATTCAATCAAACAATTATCTAGTTCATCAACCTACGCAACCATAATAAATTTAGCTACTCATAGTCGAAGGCGAAATAAAAATAATAACACAATCATTCAAAACCAAAAGTTATTCAATCAAACAATTATCTAGTTCATCAACCTACGCAACCATAATAAATTTAGCTACTCATAGTCGAAGATGAAATAAAAATAATTTCAAAGCAAGTCGAATCACTAAACATTGTGAACTATTTCAAGTTCAAAACAACTAACTGAAGAATAATAAACAATGTCTAACCAAGTGAAGCAATGAGCCTTCGTTCTTCAATCACAAACTTCCTTCACTTTTAAAAACTCCAATTTAACTCTCCCTATGCCTTCTGTGTCGTCAAATAGTATGGAGCCGTCAACAGTAGGTGACCTCCCTTTAGATTGTTGTTATATCTAATCTAACTTATAATAAAAGACTCCAAATAATGTCATATGATATTTTCTCCTTCAATTTCTCAATTTTTAGTTATATTTTTTCTTTTCAATGTGTATTTTAATAATATTAGTTTGATATTGATCTAATATTTTTTTTAATATAACTGAACTTATATTTCCCACTAGCGTACATAAATACAAATTCTTAATTTGTATAACTTATTACTTTATCTTTAGATTACATGAAGTAATATAACTTCAACTTAAATTAACTTATACATGTATAATAACTTAACATAAATTTATATACTAACTAATAAAAGAGTTACATCTTTACAAAACACGTTTATTGCATGCATTGAATAAACACGTGTATTACACGGTTTGAATAAATATAATGTAATTGGTTAACACATACAATCGTCAATGGTTTGAATAAATATAATGTGATCGTTTAACACATACAATCGTCAATATATGTTAAAAATGATCTTTTATGCACTGTTCACTTATTATAACATTTACTTTGCTTTTTATTTATGATTACCTAAGAAAATTTGTGTACTACACGGGTTAAAACGTTTTATTTTATTTTATTGTTGTTATTGTTGGACACTTGTGTATTACATGTGGCTGATCAATAAAATATTATATAGTTATTTATAAGTGAAAAAAATAAAATAAATAATTAAGAAAAAAATATTAAATACATAAAAGACAAGCGGGAAATTATGATTTAATAAAATTATCTAATTGGATAGAGAAATTAGATAATTATAATTTAACATTATTATTTAATAGGAGAGTCAAGCGAAAAATAAGGATAAGAATGCCAAGTATTAAATCTAGAATTTTATAATTACTTAAGAAATAAAAATAATAATTTTGATTGATTTTTAAAGGATGATATTTATTTAATAGGTAGATTGTATTTTGTTAGTACGATATACGAGTTTCCTCAACCGCGCTATGCATATAACTTTTTATTATGAATTATATAACATTACATTTATCAACTCGTGCTACACGGGATTGTAACCTAGTATATATTAATCATATCCCTATCCTTTTTTTACGGCTTCCTATAAATATATAGTATAACTATTTTGTATCCAAACCATTCTACGAATTGGGCTCCATTTAGCTCATAGCAAAAGATCCAATTGCTTGGGCTCTTAGATTGCATATTTGATCGTGTAATGGGCTTGCCCTCATAATACTCTAGCAGCCAACTCAAACAAAGAAAATAAATCGATGGCATGTTGTTGTGATTATGGAATTTTATTAAGCGCATTTATTAACCGTCCCTGTAATTTCCCAAAAAAAGACGTTTTTAAGACTAAAGGTAATACTGTAATAAAAAGTTACTTTAGATATAGAGTATACTGCCAAAATGTCCTTAAGGTTTGTTCACTTTTACCACTTTAGTTCAAAATTCAAACCTTTTAAATCTGGGCTATGTGGTTTTAATTTTGTTGACATTTTCATCCAAAAGCAAAATCAGGTTAGATTTTTCAGTTAATATCTAATTTTTTTTGTCTTTTTCCTAACTTTTAATGAAGTGCAAAATAGTCATTAAGGTTTGTTCACTTTTACCACTTTAGTTCAAAATTCAAACATTTTGAATCTGGGTCTATGTGGTTTTAATTTTGTTGACATTTTCATCCAAAAGCAAAATCAGGTTAGATTTTTCAGTTAATATCTTTTTTTTTGTCTTTTTTCCTAACTTTTAATGAAGTGCAAAATAGTCAGATTTTTTTATTTGTTCTAACAAAACATTAAAAGATCATTTTGCCCTTTATTAAAAGGGGGAAAACACAAAAAAGTTAGATATTAACTGAAAAATCTGACCCTTTGATTTTGGATGAAAATGACAACAAAATTAAAACTACAGAGACTCAAATTCAAAAGGTTGAGTTTTGGACTAAAGTGGTAAAAGTGAACAAATCTCAGTGACCATTTAGCAGTCTACTCTATGAAATGTTAGTTGTTTATAAGAGTTGTATGACATTATAACTAGAATGTAACTCTGAAAAAAATAGAACTTTATGAAGAGAAAATAAAGTACTTTTAGAAGTTACTTAAATATTTTTCTTTATTTTTATAGGAAGAGATATGACATTATGTACGAAAAAACGACATGGACTATCAAGTTCAAGTTAAATGACGTGAACAAGAATGGAACTTATAAACTGAGATTGGCTCTAGCATCAGCACAACTATCAGACCTTCAGGTACTTAGATTTAAATGACCCATCTAATAACAAATTAGTACAGGTGATTTTATAATGGGAAAATCACCATTATAGCTATTGACCAACATGATTTTCCAATCTAGCCATTTAAGACGTCTGAGTTTAGAGGCTCACTGGAAACCAAGCAATTGAGGGGTCTCTATGGTGAAGTATCTCCAAGACTCCACAGTGAAGCGTCTCTGAGACTCCTCAGCTGCATCCTACCATAATTGCCACATGTCCGTATTTAATTGGCTGATGAGTAAAGGTCCCACCACAGTCAGCGGCTTCCGACCATAATTGTCACATGTCAGTGTTTAATAGGTTGATGAGTGAAGGGCCCACCATTGTGAGGCGTCTCCCCGACTCTTCAGCCGCTTCCTACCATAATTGCCACATGTCAGTACGGTGAGGCCTCTCCACTCAGACGCCTTAGATGGTTACATTGGCTATATCGTGATTTTCCCTTTTATAATACTCAATCTGATGTTTGCACCATTAAGCGACCCCACAAAACCAGCGTATGGTCAACATGAGATCAGCGTTTCCCAAAGCAAGTGAGTGGTGCTGAGGTTTGATCCTCTGCAATAGAATCTCACCTACTTACCACTAGAGGATTTCGTGGGGAGTATAATACTCAAGCTGTGGATGGGTCACACGCTTTTCTTTACAAACAAATCTGAACTTTCTTTCTGCATAATTGACATCAAGATTGTAACTGTTTTTCTTTTTTTTGTTGGTAGGTTCGAGCTAATGATCCAAACACTGATTCACCACTATTTTCGACGGGAACAATTGGGGGTGACAATGCAGTTGCACGACATGGAATACATGGACTGTACTGGTTATTCAACGTGGATATACCTGGAAAGTTTTTAAACTTGGACGGAGAAAACGCGATTTATTTGACAAAAATAAATGAAGGAATTATATTTCCTGGAGGAATAATGTATGACTACATTCGTTTAGAAGGACCACCTCCTTGTTGTTCTTGATTTCAGTGCACCTTCAGATCTATGATACTGAGAATGATTGCAATCTGCATGGCCAGCCTCAAAGCATAAACTAGTTTCATTATATATTCATGAATAAAACGAGGAGTAATACCCAATTTGTGGCAACACCACATTCAAACTTTCTTTTATTTTATATTTTTATTTTAAAATAAAATAAGGTTTTTTATTTAAAATAAGCAAAGCATTTCAAATAAAGAAAATTTAAACATTGGACTAAACTTTCATTAGAATAAAAGAAAACATACATAAAATTCAACTAAAAAACAGAAAAAAATACAATTAGGAAAATAAAAAATAGAACAAACTACGTTCAATCTTGGTTTCCCAATAACATTTCCAACCATACTTTGCTGCTAATTCATGGTTTCATTCTAGAATTACTTGCAACATTTTACCCCGGACTTCGTCGTGCGGTTTCAATAACATGGCCAAGTCGCGGTCATATTTCCTTTGCTTCTGATACTCGCGCTCTTGATCCACCAACTTGTGAAGCATGACTTGCTTCATTTATCTATACGCCTCAAATTCGCTAACCGAGGAACTTTTGCTTGACTACTCAACCGATTTCTTATCATTACGATTTGGTATTGTTGGTGAGCTACATGCGTTGAGATTCGACATGCCACTAGTGAAGGCTTCGTCCGGTGTGGTTGTTTGTTAGTTGCCGATTCCGATGACTTTCGTCTCTTTTTAAAATGACTATCGGACGGGTCACCCATCAATGGGACTTTCTCCCATTTTTCACGCTTTCGAACGATCTCCCATGCGGGTCTATGTGAGTAAAACCGACCGGATTTTTATATAATTCCTTGACGCCGTTTTCATCACATCAAGATCGCTATATCCACTACCTTTTAGTAATTAAGTATAGGTAAAAAAAATAAACTTAAAAGTAATACTAGTATCAATATTACCGATTTAATCAAGTAGTCGTTGAATGCATTCATGTGCGTATTCGTAGCACCCCATTTTGAAGATATTTGATGCACAATTCGATCAGTTTGACCCAATTGTTCATTGTAATGTTTAAGCACTGATTTCCAAAAAATATTACTCGTTTGTTGATTTCCATTCCTCTTGTTTTCCTAGAAATAATACCATGATTCCGCCAAGGCTACATCTTGCGCGGTTGTCCATGGTATCCTCTTCACAAATCCGACGACTTTTCGTTTCATTTGAACATCTTCATTTTCAGCTTCATCTTCATGATAGGTGGTCAAAAGTCTGGGTTTTATTGGTGACAAGTCTTTGTTTGTATGCAAACTTGGGTGTTTGATTCTCTATTTTGCCATAGTTTGCGTTTAACAGGTCTAACCAAGTTTAAGAAGCAGTTTAGACACATTACGAAACCTCGGATTGAATACGGGAAGCATCGGACACGAAAAACGAGGATTTGGCATGGTTTGTGACAAGATGGTGTCTGCTACAGTGGTACTTGCGTCGCAGACGCCCTATATACGCGTCTGGAGCCATTGGATAATGGAAGTGCGCGTCAGGAGGCTGGGTGGCGTCGGCTACGCCATAACCGGCGTCGCTAACGCCATAAACCATGAAACTCACAAAATTTTCAATTTTGACTCGGTATTGGGTGGTTTGTATGTAGAGGAGTATGTGGGGGAAGGATTAGACAATTTTGAAAAGTATCTCCCTCCATCAAAACACATCCATTGATCCCAACATCAGATTTATATAGATCATGCTTGAGTTTTCATCATTATCCATCACCAATCACCCAATCCCTAACCATTTCATCATTCCATGTGATAATCATAACACCAATCATTCCAACATCACTACACTAATCATCATCTCATAATCACCATTACCATCCAAACCCTAATTAACCCCATCCTAAGATCCATGGCTTGTTATTCGTATTCAACATCCATTGACCAAACTCCGCGTACCATGAGCGGCTAGTCTCCTCGGATTTCGCCCCGGTGTAGTTTTTGTAAATTTTAGGGTTTTAACAATTTTTTATGATTTTAAAGTGACTAGTTGTGTGAAATAATTGATCTTTATATTAATTGTTTTGCCTTTGTTTTGAATTCATGAATTGTCGAGTGAATTATTAAATTTAACTTTGTGAAATGGAATCATGCAACTATGCTTTGATATAGACTAGGGTTTACATCTTCTAGGTAATGAAGTGCATTTTTGTCCGTTCTCTATAACGTTGATAGCTATCGGCACCTAAGCCTCGTAACACTAAACTGGTTAATAATCATATGCAACTAAATTAAATCTATAACGTGTAGAAACCCTATGTTTTGTGATCATCGAACCGGGTTTGAACCTTGTTCCAAATTATAAGTTTTAATCAAGTAATCAAGTTTTTGCAAATCATTCACGCGAACCATTTTTGTAGGTAATAATAAAATTTAACGCTTTTAATCCGGCACTCTTTCAAAAACCATACAAACAAACAAATAGAATTAAAAAGTAAGCTTCATAAATTGTTCCAAAATCTATAATCACCTAAATCCTAACAAAGACCACATCCTCTTCATGGTTCGACACCCTGACTGCTACCAACTATTTGTTCGAGGTAATTTTGGATTTACAAATATTATCTTTGACCGGAGCGTGACACTTCGATCAAATTTGGCGCTGTTGCCGAGAGCAAAATGTTATGAATAAACAATGCACCAAGTGTTGAATGTGCTAGATTGCTGAATGTGCAACAACCGCCAACCACAACAAAATGTTCAAAGGAATTGAAACAATGTTAACAACAACAATAATGTTAACCAAAGAGTAAACCGTGGACCAGCGGTTCATCAAGAAGTCAACGGTCCACAAAGAAACCCATGTCAACAACAAAACCAACAAGCCAAGATGTGAAAGGCTGATTTAAACCGGTTCTCTCCAACAACGTCTCCCCCATCGTTCCTCTACCCATAGGAAGACGTTCATTGGATTGTAAGCCTAACTACATCAACATTTTGCCTTACTTTCATGAGATGGGTAATGACGAGCCATACGCACACTTAACCGAGTTTTCCGTTTTGTGTAGTACTATTGGGGGGCATAACTTTTCACAAGATGAGGTATGATTGAGGCTATTTTGGTTTTCGTTGAAAGAGAAGGCTAAGCAATGGTTCCTCACATTGTTGGATAATAATATTCGTAGTGGGAACAAATGCAACAAGCGATCCTTGTAGAATATTATTCTATGGCCAAAACTGACGATGCAAGAGACGAGATCCAACCGTTTCGAAAACAACCGGGTGATCCAATGCATGAGGCTTTCACCCGATTCAAGGAATTGATAAGGAAATGCTCGCATCATCAAATCGACTATGGGATTTGGTAAAGTGTTTTGTCAAGGGGTTGGAGATAGAAGAATGGAAGTTTCTCCAATCTACTAGCCACATTGTTCATAATGATGAATTGGAAGATCGGGCTTTCTTAGAGAGAATGAATAAAAATTCCAAGGCCGTCGAGTCGGCTGATCGCGCCAAAAAGCATCCGATCTTAAAGTCTCTCCCTGATCTCAATTCTAGTTCTAAGGATCGGATCGCGACATTAGAACGAGAATTAGGCTGTATGAAGAAAAACGATGAGGGTGCGGTACGATTTTCCATGTGTGACGATTCAGGTGCCATGGGTCACCGAGCCGAAAATTGTCAAGTGAATATGGCCCAAACCCCCAAGGAGGCGAGCCAAGTGTATGGAGACCGTAAAAATATGACATGAACTCCAACACGTATCACCCCGGTTTGAGGAACCATCCTAATTTTAGGTATGGTAACGCCTCAAATCAGATGAATCTGAATTTTCAACCAGGAATTCAAGGTGATTCATCGTACCAAAACCGTCAAGGTGGTAACCAATGGGGTTACCAACAAAACAATTACAACCAAGCGGGTACCCAAGGTGATGAAAACCATGAAAACAACAATTACCAACGTGGTTACAATCAAGGAGGGAATGATAATGGGTCGGCAGACAATCAAATCGGCGAAGATGATTTGAGCGCCAAAATGGATGCTATGTTGAGCATGATAAAGGAGACAAGGAAAGAGAACGAGGTGTGAGACAAGTCATATGAGGCCTTGGTGAGGCACGTGGGTCAATTAGCCGAAGACGTGGCCCAACTTAAAGAAAGTGGTGAACGACTCTAGAGTGACACTACCATGAACCCAAAGCATCAAGGGTTGGCCCTGAAAAACACACGTGAGGTACCAATTAATAAAATTACTTTACGTAGTGGTAAGATAGTTGATAGTGAGTGGTGTCACGCTGCTACCACCCTAGTATGTTGAAGTGTTGGTGGAAGGTGCGAGTGATGAAAGTGAGAGTGAGGTTGAGAGTGGTCAAACAACTCAAAATATTTTTTTTTCCAAAAGGTAAGGATAAGTGTCGGAGGGTAATACCGCCCCTTATCTCGAAGCTCTTTTGGAAACATCTAAAAAGTGGTAAAGAAGAGAGGCCTACAGCAAGAGGAAATGCGAGAAGTTTTTAAACAAGTGAAAATCAATTTACCACTTTTAAACACGATAAAAAAGGTCCCTCTTAGCGAAGTACTTGAAAGATGGTTTGGGGTTCCTCGGGTCATAATTAGTGACGGAGGATCCCATTTTAAAAAAAACTTTAAGTTTGGAAAACTATGGAAATGGTTTGGTGTTGACCACAAGATTGCTATTCCCTACCATCCGCAAACAAGCAGTCAAGTGGATGTGTCGAATAGTCAAATAATTTTTTTTTTTTTGCGAAAGACCGTGTGGCCGGACCATAAGGTTTGGTCAACTAATATGAACGGTGCATTGTGGGCCTACCGAACGACTCAAAAACTCCCATTGGCACCACACCTTATCGTTTGGCTTACGGTAAAAAATGTCATTTGCTGGTTGAACTTGTGCATCGTAGGCTATTAAAGAAGTTAACATGACATACGATGATCCAGGTAAGGAATGCAAGCTCAAGTTAGATGAGCTTTGGGAGGAGGCTTTTGAGTGTGCTTCAAAGTATAAAGACAACATAAAAGTGTTATTTACTTGTTTTTAGCTCTCCATTGCGAAGATTGTAGGTTTTCTTCTAAAACTTTTATGTTCGAACATAGTTGAAAATATGAACAATTGATGGATTAGTTGCTTGAAGTTGAGTATGGAAATTGGTTTAATAAGTTTTAGCATCAAACAAGTGTAGGGATCCATTCTCTAACACTTGTTTTAATGATGAGTAATGCTAGATTGTGAATTTTACGGAAAGTTATCATAAAAGTTGGTAATTTTAACGAATAAAATGTGTGTTTTTAGTACAAAATTGGTAGTTTCAAGAGTTTAAATATGTTTTCAAACTTATGAATAAACAATGCACATTAAAAATCTAGCATATGATCAAGTTGTGAAGGATTGGTTATGGAATATGAGGGTTTATATACAATTGTTTTGTACTTTGTAGATAATGGGAGGAACAAAGCGGAGCAAGTCTTCTGCCAAGGAAGGAGCATCATCATCAAGGGGAAGGGATGCAAAAAAACATAATGCCAAGCTTGGATGAAGATATGTTGAACGCGAAAGAAGGAGATTGGATACAACAGGATGAGGAAGGGGAGCAAGAAATCCAATTCACATATTGAATGTTGAGCAAGACTGGAAATGGTTGGATGCTCATAATGATCCAATCGGAAAAAGGTGGGAAAATAAAACGGCGAGAAGAAGACTGTTGCATTTCAAAAATAAAGAATTGGAAGCTAAATTGCGGAGATGGAAGATGTCGAAATTGACTGACGGGGTTCCGAGGGTTTGTGTCTTTTAAAGGGCGGTGAATCTTGAAGACTTTAGAAAATCAATGTTACACAAAAGTTTGCAAATTTTGGATGGCTAAGGGCACTTGATTGGTTTCATTGGGGTTGGAAAGAGATTTATTTGCAAGCTATATCCGTATTGCTGCTACATTGAGGTTCAACCAAGATGATGGTCACCCATCTACATGGAAGCTTATTGGTGATATGGGGAGGAAGCACATGGTCGTGTCTTTTGACACAATGAGGCAAATTGCCTATTTTGACAATTTGTGAAATGAAGCGTATCGATACCCAAAATTCAAAGATATCATGTGTAATTATGTGCTTGAAGCTGATCCAGTTGGTATGGTGGAGCCTGTGCGCCTAGATATGGATGATGAAAATTACCAATGGAACTACATGACATGTGAATGGAAGCTTCTTTAGAGCATACTAGTGAAAATATCTCGATGTTAATTCGTGAAAACCACAATAGAAAAGAAGCAAGGTTGGTAATTGAGAGAGAATGGATGGTCCAACAAGAGGCACACTAGGTAACCCAACAAGCCTATTGGAACGAGCAAGAGGCGCATCGCCTGGTGGAAGAAGCTTGTCCGATAGCATGGGATAATGAGCAGGATAGGCTTTAATTGGAAAGGATCGCCTTGGAGGATAGGCAGTAAATGACAACGGGTAACGCACAAAAAATTGCTATCAATAATGCCCATATCCACCATGATCAGGAGAGGCATCAACACGACTTTGAAGCGGGTCGTGACTATCAAAGCTATGCCCCGTGGACGGATTACTCAATCATTCGGGCTCAAGCCGAATCTGTTTAGAGGTCGGATTGGCCTCAAGGTGTTGTCACTAGCTTTGTGCCCATTCCTATGCCACCACAACCCGATGGAGGAAGCCCGTTTGATAGCTTCAATGAGATGATGCCGGATCTTACAGGCTATCCATCCGGCCATACCCACCACAATATCCGAATGAACAACATCAAAGATAAGATATGAGGCATGTGTTTTTTTGTTGTTGTACATGTTAGTTTTATTTTTTGTACTTTTCCTTTTTCGTATTTTTAAATTCTGAGATAAATGAACGTTGTGGGTGTGTTCCTTATATAACCCTCACGAGACCTTCCTTGTCCTCCCGAGCTATCTGGAGGGTTAAAGGGATTGCGTGCATATGCTATATGTCGCCATGATTCTTATGAAGGTGAGTCAGGCTTGTTATTGTTGTAAATTTTTTTCCACAAAATCAAAGTTAAATAATGAATGGCTTAATAAAGTCTTTCATGAAATGGTACAAATGGACTAACTAATGAGTTTTGATATTTGTGACAAGCTTCCTTCTACACGTTCGTTGAGATTCGTAGGTACATCTATGTTCGTGATGGACGGGCCGTTTACATTGAAGAATGAGGAACACATGAAGAATTAGCAAACCAGGATACGTTTCTTGTAATTAACCTTGATTGTTTAGTTAGCAGAATAAGGGGACCGTAATTGTATAGTTTTTGACTGGGGCGACTTCTTGGGGGAAAAATAGTGTCACATCCCTTGCGCTTTGAAAAGCCCCCATCCAAAATACTACACATTGAGGACAATCTTGACCTCAAATGTGGGGATGGGGAGAAAATGTTAAGATTTTTAACTCTTCATTTAAACACTACACATTGAGGACATTGTTGGCCTCAAGTGTGGGGGTGGAGGAAAATGTCATAATTTTTTTTTCAAAATGTCGTTTTAAAAGCGTTCTAAAAGCACGGTTAGCAAAGTCCACAAGCGATTGCACAAACCATTAGGTCTTTTGTTATTGTCAAGTTAAGAGTATTAGCATTATGGGTATTCAACCAGATTATTTATAACAAAACTGCGGTTGGTTATTTGGGAATAGTCCGCCTAAAAAGTTAGTCATCTTGTTCACATCACATATCATACCCTTTTCCAGGTGAGATTTTGAGCCACTTACACATCACACACACACACACATATATATATATATTGGGTAGGGTTCACGCGAGAACCACATTTAATACGAGAACCAATGTGAACACAAAAAATACCGAAAACAATCTAAAACACACACAAATTTTTTTATATATATTTTCAAAAAATCGCTATATTTCGTCACTAATTTTTTTTCAAGTAACAATTATCGACGCACATGTGCATACGTATCATTTCTTTGACAAATCCCATAATACATTACCAGTAATTGATAATTGCACTTTCATTTACACTACCATCCGTAATACACTTCTTTTACATTACCAATATTAAAAATGCACATGTGCATCATTATGTATAACCATGTTATAACGTGTTTTGGTTAAAAAAGTTTGTGATTTTGAATGATGAAGTAGGCCCATATACATGTTTTTTGGTTAGTTATATCTTGTGGTTGATGGTTTGGTTATATTTGTCATTTTATGATATAATATGTTGTTTGGATGGTATGAAGGGTGTTGATGTACATGTGCATAAGGTGAAAAATTATACCTATTGGTAATGGTATTGTATTATGGATGGTAGGAGGTAACGGTATGGTGGTAGGAGGTAATGGTAGTGTATTATGGATGGTATAATAGATGAAAGAGAAAGTGTATTCAAAGTAGTGTACCAAAACATGTTATATCATGTTCATACATATAGATGCATATGTGTATTTCTAATATTGATGATGTAAAAAGTAGTGTATTACGGATGGTAGTGTAAATGAAAGTGGAATTGTCTAATATTGGTAATGTATTACAGAATTTGTCAAAGAAATGATACATATGCACCTGTACATCGATAATTGTTACTCCAAACTATTTTTCAGTGACGGAATATAGCGATTTTTTTTAAAAAAATATTAATTGTTTCGTGTGTTTTTAGTTTTTTAGGTATTTTTGGTTGTGTTCACATTGGTTCTCTAGATTCTCGCAATAAAGGGTGGTTCCTAATGGATACTTCTCCTATATATATATATGTATAGTTTTGTGTTTGAGTGTGCCATTATTACACGTATTGTAGAACTTGAAACTTTTGATGCGTTAAGACCATAGACCAATACGAGCACAAGAATGATCAAGGCATTTTAAGAAACATTTTTATTTTTACACCATTTGATATGAACATCACTTGAAATTAATGCCGTAGTCGCCAACTTTGAGCCTAAACCTTTCGTTTAACCAACTCATTTAGCTCGTGACCATTAAGCCGTTTTGTTTTAACCCGAGTGATGAAAATTCAATTTTAGGTTTGTTTTGTTGTGTAAGTATTGCATTGTTATTAGTCTTATTATGTTATTTAAAAAAATGTCGAAAATACAATGAAAAATAGTTGAAAATAGTTGTGGAAAGTACAAAAAGTAGTGTTAGTCGTTTGTTTGTTGAATAAAAGGTGGAATTATGCATTGTAGTTTGATTTGTGTAGTTACTTTGTTTAGTATTTCAACGTAAAACATTTTATTTTTACACCATTTGATATCAACATCACTAGAAATTAATGCCGTAGTCGCCAACTTTGAGCCTAAACCTTTCGTTTAACCAACTCATTTAGCTCGTGACCATTAAGCCGTTTTGTTTTAACCCGAGTGATGAAAATTCAATTTTAGGTTTGTTTTGTTGTGTAAGTATTGCATTGTGTATTAGTCTTATTATGTTATTTAAAAAAATGTCAAAAATACAATGAAAAATAGTTGAAAATAGTTGTGGAAAGTACAAAAAGTAGTGTTAGTCGTTTGTTTGTTGAATAAAAGGTGGAATTATGCATTGTAGTTTGATTTGTGTAGTTACTTTGTTTAGTATTTCTACGTAATAAATGCATTGTAGTTTGATGTGTCTAGTTAGTTCGTTTAGTAGTTTAATGTATTAAAAATCAAGTTTTCATCACCTTAGCCACTTTTAAACATCCCATTCCATACCCTTCGCCTAGCTCGTTACAACTTGATAAAGACCTTTTGACTTGTGCCTCATTTTTGTGTAAATTTGTGGAGAATAATTGAGTTACAAGCGTATGTGTATACGCGTTTTAATCGGTTCGAGTGTTCACTATAAAATACTAGTGCACCTTTGCTATTTATATTAAACCGAGTGAATGGAATGTTGTGAGGGGTGTTTAAGATGTGCTAGCTTTAAGGGTGGGTTAATCTTGGTAACCATCTTATGTGTGTAAAAATTGCAATATCCATTTAATCGTTGAAATACCTTTGATTGTGAAAACTGTAAAAATACTATGACAATAGAACTTAACTTGAATATATTAAGAAGAAGAGTGTGCCTTTTTATTCGATCCACATGAAAGTGAAAAAAGAATTTGCTTGAGGATAAGCAAAAGATAAGTGTGGGGATGTAATACGTGGTCAAAAGTCCGGGTTTTATTCATGATAAGTTTGTGTTTTTATGCAAACTTGGGTTCTGGATTCTCTACTTTGACATGGTTTGCGTTTCGCAAGTCTAACGGATTTTAAGGAGCAATTCGGACACTCTACGGAACCTCTGATTTAAGACTGAAAGCATCACACACGAACAAGAGGATTTGGAATGGTTTGTGATAAGATGGCTTAGGGTATAGGGGTACCCGTGTCACCATAACCCGGCATCGCCGATATTATAAACCCAAAAATCACAAAATTTGAAATTTTGACATGGTCTTGGGTGGTTTTTATGTAGAAAAGCACGTGGGGGAAGGGTTACACAATTGTGAAAAGTCTCTCCCTCCATCAAACACACCCATCCTTCCGAACATCATATTTATCAACATCATTCTTGATTTTTCATCATGATCAATCACCAATCATCCTATCCCCAACCATTCATCATTCCATCTCATAATCATCAGACCAATCATTCCACCATCATTACACTAACCGTCATCTCATAATCACCATTACCATCCAAACCCTAACTAACCCATCCCAATATTCAAGACTAAAGATCCATGGCTTGTTATTCGTATTCATCATCGAGTTTCACTCCAGTGTAGATTTTTGTAAGATTCTAGGGGTTTAACAATTGTTTATGATTTTACTTTACGAATAGTTTTGTGAAATATTTGAAGTTTATATTAATAGTTTTTCATTTGTTTCTAATTCATAGTTTGTCGAGTGAATTATTAAATTTGACTTTGTTAAATGGAATCATGCAACTGTGCTTTGATATAGACTAGGGTTTACATGTTCTAGGTAACGAAGTGCATTTTAGTCTGTTCTCTGTAATGTTGATACCTATCAGCACCTAAGCCTCGTAACACTAAACTCGTTAATAATCATATGCAAATAAATTAAATCTAAAACGTGTGGGAACCCTAGGTTTTGCGATCAACGAACCAGGTGTGAACCTTGTTCCAAACTATTAGTTTTAATCAAGTTTTTGCAAGTCATTCACGTGAACCATTTTTGTTGTTAAAATTAAAATTTATCGAATTAATTCCATACTCTTTCAAAAACCTAACAAACAAACAAACAAAGAAAACTAAAAATCAAGCTTCATGAATTGTTCCAAAATCTGTAATCACTTGATGTGTCTAGTTAGTTCGTTTAGTAGTTTAATGTATTAAAAATCAAGTTTTCATCACCTTAGCCACTTTTAAACATCCCATTCCATACCCTTCGCCTAGCTCGTTACAACTTGATAAAGACCTTTTGACTTGTGCCTCATTTTTGTGTAAATTTGTGGAGAATAATTGAGTTACAAGCGTATGTGTATACGCGTTTTAATCGGTTCGAGTGTTCACTATAAAATACTAGTGCACCTTTGCTAGTTATATTAAACCGAGTGAATGGAATGTTGTGAGGGGTGTGTAAGATGTGCTAGCTTTAAGGGTGGGTTAATCTTGTAACCATCTTATGTGTGTAAAAATTGCAATATCCATTTAATCGTTGAAATACCTTTGATTATGAAAACTGTAAAAATACTATGACAATAGAACTTAACTTGAATATATAAGAATGGAGAGTGTGCCTTTTTATTCGACCCACATGAAAGTGAAAAAAGAATTTGCTTGAGGATAAGCAAAAGATAAGTGTGGGGATGTAATACGTGGTCAAAAGTCCAGGTTTTATTCATGATAAGTTTGTGTTTTTATGCAAACTTGGGTTCTTGATTCTCTACTTTGACATGGTTTACGTTTCGCAAGTCTAACGGATTTTAAGGAGCAATTCGGGCACTCTACGGAACCTATGATTTAAGACTGAAAGCATCACACACGAACAAGAGGATTTGGAATGGTTTGTGATAAGATGGCTTAGGGTTTATAGGGGTACCCGTGTCACCATAACCCGGCATCGCCGATGTTATAAACCCAAAAACTCACAAAATTTGCAATTTTGACATGGTCTTGGGTGGTTTTTATGTAGAAGAGCACGTGGGGGAAGGGTTACACAATTTTGAAGTCTCTCCCTCCATCAAACACACCCATCCTTCCCAACATCATTTTTATCAACATCATTCTTGATTTTTCATCATGATCAATCACCAATCATCCTATCCCCAACCATTCATCATTCCATCTCATAATCATCACACCAATCATTCCACCATCATTACACTAACCATCATCTCATAATCACCATTACCATCCAAACCCTAACTAACCCATCCCAATATTCAAGACTAAAGATCCATGGCTTGTTATTCGTATTCATCATCGAGTTTCACTCCAGTGTAGATTTTTGTAAGATTCTAGGGGTTTAACAATTGTTTATGATTTTACTTTACGAATAGTTTTGTGAAATATTTGAAGTTTATATTAATAGTTTTTCATTTGTTTCTAATTCATAAATTGTCGAGTGAATTATTAAATTTGACTTTGTTAAATGGAATCATGCAACTGTGCTTTGATATAGACTAGGGTTTACATGTTCTAGGTAACGAAGTGCATTTTAGTCTGTTCTCTGTAATGTTGATACCTATCAGCACCTAAGCCTCGTAAAAACTAAACTCGTTAGTAATCATATGCAAATAAATTAAATCTAAAACGTGTGGGAACCTAGGTTTTGCGATCATCGAACCAGGTGTGAACCTTGTTCCAAACTATTAGTTTTAATCAAGTTTTTGCAAGTCATTCACGTGAACCATTTTTGTTGTTAAAATTAAAATTTATCGAATTAATTCCGTACTCTTTCAAAAACCTAACAAACAAACAAACAAAGAAAACTAAAAATCAAGCTTCATGAATTGTTCCAAAATCTGTAATCACTTGATGTGTCTAGTTAGTTCGTTTGGTAGTTTAATGTATTAAAAATCAAGTTTTCAACACCTTAGCCACTTTTAAACATCCCATTCCATACCCTTCGCCTAGCTCGTTACAACTTGATAAAGACCTTTTGACTTGTGCCTCATTTTTGTGTAAATTTGTGGAGAATAATTGAGTTACAAGCGTATGTGTATACGCGTTTTAATCGGTTCGAGTGTTCACTGTAAAATACTAGTGCACCTTTGCTAGTTATATTAAACCGAGTGAATGGAATGTTGTGAGGGGTGTGTAAGATGTGCTAGCTTTAAGGGTGGGTTAATCTTGTTAACCATCTTATGTGTGTAAATTGCAATATCCATTTAATCGTTGAAATACCTTTGATTGTGAAAACTGTAAAAAGACTATGACAATAGAACTTAACTTGAATATATTAAGAATGGAGAGTGTGCCTTTTTATTCGACCCACATGAAAGTGAAAAAAGAATTTGCTTGAGGATAAGCAAAAGATAAGTGTGGGGATGTAATACGTGGTCAAAAGTCCAGGTTTTATTCATGATAAGTTTGTGTTTTTATGCAAACTTGGGTTCTGGATTTTCTACTTTGACATGGTTTACGTTTCGCAAGTCTAACGGATTTTAAGGGGCAATTCGGGCACTCTACGGAACCTATGATTTAAGACTGAAAGCATCACACACGAACAACAGGATTTGGAATGGTTTGTGATAATATGGCTTAGGGTATAGGGCCGTGTCACCATAACCCGGCATCGCCGATGTTATAAACCCAAAAACTCACAAAATTTGCAATTTTGACATGGTCTTGGGTGGTTTTTATGTAGAAGAGCACGTGGGGGAAGGGTTACACAATTTTGAAGTCTCTCCTCCATCAAACACACCCATCCTTCCCAACATCATTTTTATCAACATCATTCTTGATTTTTCATCATGATCAATCACCAATCATCCTATCCCCAACCATTCATCATTCCATCTCATAATCATCACACCAATCATTCCACCATCATTACACTAACCATCATCTCATAATCACCATTACCATCCAAACCCTAACTAACCCATCCCAATATTCAAGACTAAAGATCCATGGCTTGTTATTCGTATTCATCATCGAGTTTCACTCCAGTGTAGATTTTTGTAAGATTCTAGGGGTTTAACAATTGTTTATGATTTTACTTTACGAATAGTTTTGTGAAATATTTGAAGTTTATATTAATAGTTTTTCATTTGTTTCTAATTCATAAATTGTCGAGTGAATTATTAAATTTGACTTTGTTAAATGGAATCATGCAACTGTGCTTTGATATAGACTAGGGTTTACATGTTCTAGGTAACGAAGTGCATTTTAGTCTGTTCTCTGTAATGTTGATACCTATCAGCACCTAAGCCTCGTAAAAACTAAACTCGTTAGTAATCATATGCAAATAAATTAAATCTAAAACGTGTGGGAACCCTAGGTTTTGCGATCATCGAACCAGGTGTGAACCTTGTTCCAAACTATTAGTTTTAATCAAGTTTTTGCAAGTCATTCACGTGAACCATTTTTGTTGTTAAAATTAAAATTTATCGAATTAATTCCGTACTCTTTCAAAAACCTAACAAACAAACAAACAAAGAAAACTAAAAATCAAGCTTCATGAATTGTTCCAAAATCTGTAATCACTTGATGTGTCTAGTTAGTTCGTTTGGTAGTTTAATGTATTAAAAATCAAGTTTTCAACACCTTAGCCACTTTTAAACATCCCATTCCATACCCTTCGCCTAGCTCGTTACAACTTGATAAAGACCTTTTGACTTGTGCCTCATTTTTGTGTAAATTTGTGGAGAATAATTGAGTTACAAGCGTATGTGTATACGCGTTTTAATCGGTTCGAGTGTTCACTGTAAAATACTAGTGCACCTTTGCTAGTTATATTAAACCGAGTGAATGGAATGTTGTGAGGGGTGTGTAAGATGTGCTAGCTTTAAGGGTGGGTTAATCTTGTTAACCATCTTATGTGTGTAAAAATTGCAATATCCATTTAATCGTTGAAATACCTTTGATTGTGAAAACTGTAAAAAGACTATGACAATAGAACTTAACTTGAATATATAAGAATGGAGAGTGTGCCTTTTTATTCGACCCACATGAAAGTGAAAAAAGAATTTGCTTGAGGATAAGCAAAAGATAAGTGTGGGGATGTAATACGTGGTCAAAAGTCCAGGTTTTATTCATGATAAGTTTGTGTTTTTATGCAAACTTGGGTTCTGGATTCTCTACTTTGACATGGTTTACGTTTCGCAAGTCTAACGGATTTTAAGGGGCAATTCGGGCACTCTACGGAACCTATGATTTAAGACTGAAAGCATCACACACGAACAACAGGATTTGGAATGGTTTGTGATAATATGGCTTAGGGTATAGGGCCGTGTCACCATAACCCGGCATCGCCGATGTTATAAACCCAAAAACTCACAAAATTTGCAATTTTGACATGGTCTTGGGTGGTTTTTATGTAGAAGAGCACGTGGGGGAAGGGTTACACAATTTTGAAGTCTCTCCCTCCATCAAACACACCCATCCTTCCCAACATCATTTTTATCAACATCATTCTTGATTTTTCATCATGATCAATCACCAATCATCCTATCCCCAACCATTCATCATTCCATCTCATAATCATCACACCAATCATTCCACCATCATTACACTAACCATCATCTCATAATCACCATTACCATCCAAACCCTAACTAACCCATCCCAATATTCAAGACTAAAGATCCATGGCTTGTTATTCGTATTCATCATCGAGTTTCACTCCAGTGTAGATTTTTGTAAGATTCTAGGGGTTTAACAATTGTTTATGATTTTACTTTACGAATAGTTTTGTGAAATATTTGAAGTTTATATTAATAGTTTTTCATTTGTTTCTAATTCATAAATTGTCGAGTGAATTATTAAATTTGACTTTGTTAAATGGAATCATGCAACTGTGCTTTGATATAGACTAGGGTTTACATGTTCTAGGTAACGAAGTGCATTTTAGTCTGTTCTCTGTAATGTTGATACCTATCAGCACCTAAGCCTCGTAAAACTAAACTCGTTAGTAATCATATGCAAATAAATTAAATCTAAAACGTGTGGGAACCCTAGGTTTTGCGATCATCGAACCAGGTGTGAACCTTGTTCCAAACTATTAGTTTTAATCAAGTTTTTGCAAGTCATTCACGTGAACCATTTTTGTTGTTAAAATTAAAATTTATCGAATTAATTCCGTACTCTTTCAAAAACCTAACAAACAAACAAACAAAGAAAACTAAAAATCAAGCTTCATGAATTGTTCCAAAATCTGTAATCACTTGATGTGTCTAGTTAGTTCGTTTGGTAGTTTAATGTATTAAAAATCAAGTTTTCAACACCTTAGCCACTTTTAAACATCCCATTCCATACCCTTCGCCTAGCTCGTTACAACTTGATAAAGACCTTTTGACTTGTGCCTCATTTTTGTGTAAATTTGTGGAGAATAATTGAGTTACAAGCGTATGTGTATACGCGTTTTAATCGGTTCGAGTGTTCACTGTAAAATACTAGTGCACCTTTGCTAGTTATATTAAACCGAGTGAATGGAATGTTGTGAGGGGTGTGTAAGATGTGCTAGCTTTAAGGGTGGGTTAATCTTGTTAACCATCTTATGTGTGTAAAAATTGCAATATCCATTTAATCGTTGAAATACCTTTGATTGTGAAAACTGTAAAAAGACTATGACAATAGAACTTAACTTGAATATATTAAGAATGGAGAGTGTGCCTTTTTATTCGACCCACATGAAAGTGAAAAAAGAATTTGCTTGAGGATAAGCAAAAGATAAGTGTGGGGATGTAATACGTGGTCAAAAGTCCAGGTTTTATTCATGATAAGTTTGTGTTTTTATGCAAACTTGGGTTCTGGATTCTCTACTTTGACATGGTTTACGTTTCGCAAGTCTAACGGATTTTAAGGGGCAATTCGGGCACTCTACGGAACCTATGATTTAAGACTGAAAGCATCACACACGAACAACAGGATTTGGAATGGTTTGTGATAATATGGCTTAGGGTATAGGGCCGTGTCACCATAACCCGGCATCGCCGATGTTATAAACCCAAAAACTCACAAAATTTGCAATTTTGACATGGTCTTGGGTGGTTTTTATGTAGAAGAGCACGTGGGGGAAGGGTTACACAATTTTGAAGTCTCTCCCTCCATCAAACACACCCATCCTTCCCAACATCATTTTTATCAACATCATTCTTGATTTTTCATCATGATCAATCACCAATCATCCTATCCCCAACCATTCATCATTCCATCTCATAATCATCACACCAATCATTCCACCATCATTACACTAACCATCATCTCATAATCACCATTACCATCCAAACCCTAACTAACCCATCCCAATATTCAAGACTAAAGATCCATGGCTTGTTATTCGTATTCATCATCGAGTTTCACTCCAGTGTAGATTTTTGTAAGATTCTAGGGGTTTAACAATTGTTTATGATTTTACTTTACGAATAGTTTTGTGAAATATTTGAAGTTTATATAATAGTTTTTCATTTGTTTCTAATTCATAAATTGTCGAGTGAATTATTAAATTTGACTTTGTTAAATGGAATCATGCAACTGTGCTTTGATATAGACTAGGGTTTACATGTTCTAGGTAACGAAGTGCATTTTAGTCTGTTCTCTGTAATGTTGATACCTATCAGCACCTAAGCCTCGTAAAAACTAAACTCGTTAGTAATCATATGCAAATAAATTAAATCAAAAAACGTGTGGGAACCCTAGGTTTTGCGATCATCGAACCAGGTGTGAACCTTGTTCCAAACTATTAGTTTTAATCAAGTTTTTGCAAGTCATTCACGTGAACCATTTTTGTTGTTAAAATTAAAATTTATCGAATTAATTCCGTACTCTTTCAAAAACCTAACAAACAAACAAACAAAGAAAACTAAAAAATCAAGCTTCATGAATTGTTCCAAAATCTGTAATCACTTGATGTGTCTAGTTAGTTCGTTTGGTAGTTTAATGTATTAAAAATCAAGTTTTCAACACCTTAGCCACTTTTAAACATCCCATTCCATACCCTTCGCCTAGCTCGTTACAACTTGATAAAGACCTTTTGACTTGTGCCTCATTTTTGTGTAAATTTGTGGAGAATAATTGAGTTACAAGCGTATGTGTATACGCGTTTTAATCGGTTTCGAGTGTTCACTGTAAAATACTAGTGCACCTTTGCTAGTTATATTAAACCGAGTGAATGGAATGTTGTGAGGGGTGTGTAAGATGTGCTAGCTTTAAGGGTGGGTTAATCTTGTTAACCATCTTATGTGTGTAAAAATTGCAATATCCATTTAATCGTTGAAATACCTTTGATTGTGAAAACTGTAAAAAGACTATGACAATAGAACTTAACTTGAATATATTAAGAATGGAGAGTGTGCCTTTTTATTCGACCCACATGAAAGTGAAAAAAGAATTTGCTTGAGGATAAGCAAAAGATAAGTGTGGGGATGTAATACGTGGTCAAAAGTCCAGGTTTTATTCATGATAAGTTTGTGTTTTTATGCAAACTTGGGTTCTGGATTCTCTACTTTGACATGGTTTACGTTTCGCAAGTCTAACGGATTTTAAGGGGCAATTCGGGCACTCTACGGAACCTATGATTTAAGACTGAAAGCATCACACACGAACAACAGGATTTGGAATGGTTTGTGATAATATGGCTTAGGGTATAGGGCCGTGTCACCATAACCCGGCATCGCCGATGTTATAAACCCAAAAACTCACAAAATTTGCAATTTTGACATGGTCTTGGGTGGTTTTTATGTAGAAGAGCACGTGGGGGAAGGGTTACACAATTTTGAAGTCTCTCCCTCCATCAAACACACCCATCCTTCCCAACATCATTTTTATCAACATCATTCTTGATTTTTCATCATGATCAATCACCAATCATCCTATCCCCAACCATTCATCATTCCATCTCATAATCATCACACCAATCATTCCACCATCATTACACTAACCATCATCTCATAATCACCATTACCATCCAAACCCTAACTAACCCATCCCAATATTCAAGACTAAAGATCCATGGCTTGTTATTCGTATTCATCATCGAGTTTCACTCCAGTGTAGATTTTTGTAAGATTCTAGGGGTTTAACAATTGTTTATGATTTTACTTTACGAATAGTTTTGT
This sequence comes from Scalesia atractyloides, assembly GCA_947069175.1. Taxonomy (NCBI): domain Eukaryota; kingdom Viridiplantae; phylum Streptophyta; class Magnoliopsida; order Asterales; family Asteraceae; genus Scalesia; species Scalesia atractyloides. The sequence goes on along the minus strand of CAMTDV010000015.1, from coordinate 46,268,348 downwards.
GAAATATTTGAAGTTTATATTAATAGTTTTTCATTTGTTTCTAATTCATAAATTGTCGAGTGAATTATTAAATTTGACTTTGTTAAATGGAATCATGCAACTGTGCTTTGATATAGACTAGGGTTTACATGTTCTAGGTAACGAAGTGCATTTTAGTCTGTTCTCTGTAATGTTGATACCTATCAGCACCTAAGCCTCGTAAAAACTAAACTCGTTAGTAATCATATGCAAATAAATTAAATCTAAAACGTGTGGGAACCCTAGGTTTTGCGATCATCGAACCAGGTGTGAACCTTGTTCCAAACTATTAGTTTTAATCAAGTTTTTGCAAGTCATTCACGTGAACCATTTTTGTTGTTAAAATTAAAATTTATCGAATTAATTCCGTACTCTTTCAAAAACCTAACAAACAAACAAACAAAGAAAACTAAAAATCAAGCTTCATGAATTGTTCCAAAATCTGTAATCACTTGATGTGTCTAGTTAGTTCGTTTGGTAGTTTAATGTATTAAAAATCAAGTTTTCAACACCTTAGCCACTTTTAAACATCCCATTCCATACCCTTCGCCTAGCTCGTTACAACTTGATAAAGACCTTTTGACTTGTGCCTCATTTTTGTGTAAATTTGTGGAGAATAATTGAGTTACAAGCGTATGTGTATACGCGTTTTAATCGGTTCGAGTGTTCACTGTAAAATACTAGTGCACCTTTGCTAGTTATATTAAACCGAGTGAATGGAATGTTGTGAGGGGTGTGTAAGATGTGCTAGCTTTAAGGGTGGGTTAATCTTGTTAACCATCTTATGTGTGTAAAAATTGCAATATCCATTTAATCGTTGAAATACCTTTGATTGTGAAAACTGTAAAAAGACTATGACAATAGAACTTAACTTGAATATATTAAGAATGGAGAGTGTGCCTTTTTATTCGACCCACATGAAAGTGAAAAAAGAATTTGCTTGAGGATAAGCAAAAGATAAGTGTGGGGATGTAATACGTGGTCAAAAGTCCAGGTTTTATTCATGATAAGTTTGTGTTTTTATGCAAACTTGGGTTCTGGATTCTCTACTTTGACATGGTTTACGTTTCGCAAGTCTAACGGATTTTAAGGGGCAATTCGGGCACTCTACGGAACCTATGATTTAAGACTGAAAGCATCACACACGAACAACAGGATTTGGAATGGTTTGTGATAATATGGCTTAGGGTATAGGGCCGTGTCACCATAACCCGGCATCGCCGATGTTATAAACCCAAAAACTCACAAAATTTGCAATTTTGACATGGTCTTGGGTGGTTTTTATGTAGAGAGCACGTGGGGGAAGGGTTACACAATTTTGAAGTCTCTCCCTCCATCAAACACACCCATCCTTCCCAACATCATTTTTATCAACATCATTCTTGATTTTTCATCATGATCAATCACCAATCATCCTATCCCCAACCATTCATCATTCCATCTCATAATCATCACACCAATCATTCCACCATCATTACACTAACCATCATCTCATAATCACCATTACCATCCAAACCCTAACTAACCCATCCCAATATTCAAGACTAAAGATCCATGGCTTGTTATTCGTATTCATCATCGAGTTTCACTCCAGTGTAGATTTTTGTAAGATTCTAGGGGTTTAACAATTGTTTATGATTTTACTTTACGAATAGTTTTGTGAAATATTTGAAGTTTATATTAATAGTTTTTCATTTGTTTCTAATTCATAAATTGTCGAGTGAATTATTAAATTTGACTTTGTTAAATGGAATCATGCAACTGTGCTTTGATATAGACTAGGGTTTACATGTTCTAGGTAACGAAGTGCATTTTAGTCTGTTCTCTGTAATGTTGATACCTATCAGCACCTAAGCCTCGTAAAAACTAAACTCGTTAGTAATCATATGCAAATAAATTAAATCTAAAACGTGTGGGAACCCTAGGTTTTGCGATCATCGAACCAGGTGTGAACCTTGTTCCAAACTATTAGTTTTAATCAAGTTTTTGCAAGTCATTCACGTGAACCATTTTTGTTGTTAAAATTAAAATTTATCGAATTAATTCCGTACTCTTTCAAAAACCTAACAAACAAACAAACAAAGAAAACTAAAAATCAAGCTTCATGAATTGTTCCAAAATCTGTAATCACTTGATGTGTCTAGTTAGTTCGTTTGGTAGTTTAATGTATTAAAAATCAAGTTTTCAACACCTTAGCCACTTTTAAACATCCCATTCCATACCTTCGCCTAGCTCGTTACAACTTGATAAAGACCTTTTGACTTGTGCCTCATTTTTGTGTAAATTTGTGGAGAATAATTGAGTTACAAGCGTATGTGTATACGCGTTTTAATCGGTTTCGAGTGTTCACTGTAAAATACTAGTGCACCTTTGCTAGTTATATTAAACCGAGTGAATGGAATGTTGTGAGGGGGTGTGTAAGATGTGCTAGCTTTAAGGGTGGGTTAATCTTGTTAACCATCTTATGTGTGTAAAAATTGCAATATCCATTTAATCGTTGAAATACCTTTGATTGTGAAAACTGTAAAAAGACTATGACAATAGAACTTAACTTGAATATATTAAGAATGGAGAGTGTGCCTTTTTATTCGACCCACATGAAAGTGAAAAAAAGAATTTGCTTGAGGATAAGCAAAAGATAAGTGTGGGGATGTAATACGTGGTCAAAAGTCCAGGTTTTATTCATGATAAGTTTGTGTTTTTATGCAAACTTGGGTTCTGGATTCTCTACTTTGACATGGTTTACGTTTCGCAAGTCTAACGGATTTTAAGGGGCAATTCGGGCACTCTACGGAACCTATGATTTAAGACTGAAAGCATCACACACGAACAACAGGATTTGGAATGGTTTGTGATAATATGGCTTAGGGTATAGGGCCGTGTCACCATAACCCGGCATCGCCGATGTTATAAACCCAAAAACTCACAAAATTTGCAATTTTGACATGGTCTTGGGTGGTTTTTATGTAGAAGAGCACGTGGGGGAAGGGTTACACAATTTTGAAGTCTCTCCCTCCATCAAACACACCCATCCTTCCCAACATCATTTTTATCAACATCATTCTTGATTTTTCATCATGATCAATCACCAATCATCCTATCCCCAACCATTCATCATTCCATCTCATAATCATCACACCAATCATTCCACCATCATTACACTAACCATCATCTCATAATCACCATTACCATCCAAACCCTAACTAACCCATCCCAATATTCAAGACTAAAGATCCATGGCTTGTTATTCGTATTCATCATCGAGTTTCACTCCAGTGTAGATTTTTGTAAGATTCTAGGGGTTTAACAATTGTTTATGATTTTACTTTACGAATAGTTTTGTGAAATATTTGAAGTTTATATTAATAGTTTTTCATTTGTTTCTAATTCATAAATTGTCGAGTGAATTATTAAATTTGACTTTGTTAAATGGAATCATGCAACTGTGCTTTGATATAGACTAGGGTTTACATGTTCTAGGTAACGAAGTGCATTTTAGTCTGTTCTCTGTAATGTTGATACCTATCAGCACCTAAGCCTCGTAAAAACTAAACTCGTTAGTAATCATATGCAAATAAATTAAATCTAAAACGTGTGGGAACCCTAGGTTTTGCGATCATCGAACCAGGTGTGAACCTTGTTCCAAACTATTAGTTTTAATCAAGTTTTTGCAAGTCATTCACGTGAACCATTTTTGTTGTTAAAATTAAAATTTATCGAATTAATTCCGTACTCTTTCAAAAACCTAACAAACAAACAAACAAAGAAAACTAAAAATCAAGCTTCATGAATTGTTCCAAAATCTGTAATCACTTGATGTGTCTAGTTAGTTCGTTTGGTAGTTTAATGTATTAAAAATCAAGTTTTCAACACCTTAGCCACTTTTAAACATCCCATTCCATACCCTTCGCCTAGCTCGTTACAACTTGATAAAGACCTTTTGACTTGTGCCTCATTTTTGTGTAAATTTGTGGAGAATAATTGAGTTACAAGCGTATGTGTATACGCGTTTTAATCGGTTCGAGTGTTCACTGTAAAATACTAGTGCACCTTTGCTAGTTATATTAAACCGAGTGAATGGAATGTTGTGAGGGGTGTGTAAGATGTGCTAGCTTTAAGGGTGGGTTAATCTTGTTAACCATCTTATGTGTGTAAAAATTGCAATATCCATTTAATCGTTGAAATACCTTTGATTGTGAAAACTGTAAAAAGACTATGACAATAGAACTTAACTTGAATATATTAAGAATGGAGAGTGTGCCTTTTTATTCGACCCACATGAAAGTGAAAAAAGAATTTGCTTGAGGATAAGCAAAAGATAAGTGTGGGGATGTAATACGTGGTCAAAAGTCCAGGTTTTATTCATGATAAGTTTGTGTTTTTATGCAAACTTGGGTTCTGGATTCTCTACTTTGACATGGTTTACGTTTCGCAAGTCTAACGGATTTTAAGGGGCAATTCGGGCACTCTACGGAACCTATGATTTAAGACTGAAAGCATCACACACGAACAACAGGATTTGGAATGGTTTGTGATAATATGGCTTAGGGTATAGGGCCGTGTCACCATAACCCGGCATCGCCGATGTTATAAACCCAAAAACTCACAAAATTTGCAATTTTGACATGGTCTTGGGTGGTTTTTATGTAGAAGAGCACGTGGGGGAAGGGTTACACAATTTTGAAGTCTCTCCCTCCATCAAACACACCCATCCTTCCCAACATCATTTTTATCAACATCATTCTTGATTTTTCATCATGATCAATCACCAATCATCCTATCCCCAACCATTCATCATTCCATCTCATAATCATCACACCAATCATTCCACCATCATTACACTAACCATCATCTCATAATCACCATTACCATCCAAACCCTAACTAACCCATCCCAATATTCAAGACTAAAGATCCATGGCTTGTTATTCGTATTCATCATCGAGTTTCACTCCAGTGTAGATTTTTGTAAGATTCTAGGGGTTTAACAATTGTTTATGATTTTACTTTTACGAATAGTTTTGTGAAATATTTGAAGTTTATATTAATAGTTTTTCATTTGTTTCTAATTCATAAATTGTCGAGTGAATTATTAAATTTGACTTTGTTAAATGGAATCATGCAACTGTGCTTTGATATAGACTAGGGTTTACATGTTCTAGGTAACGAAGTGCATTTTAGTCTGTTCTCTGTAATGTTGATACCTATCAGCACCTAAGCCTCGTAAAAACTAAACTCGTTAGTAATCATATGCAAATAAATTAAATCTAAAACGTGTGGGAACCCTAGGTTTTGCGATCATCGAACCAGGTGTGAACCTTGTTCCAAACTATTAGTTTTAATCAAGTTTTTGCAAGTCATTCACGTGAACCATTTTTGTTGTTAAAATTAAAATTTATCGAATTAATTCCGTACTCTTTCAAAAAACCTAACAAACAAAACAAACAAAGAAAACTAAAAATCAAGCTTCATGAATTGTTCCAAAATCTGTAATCACTTGATGTGTCTAGTTAGTTCGTTTGGTAGTTTAATGTATTAAAAATCAAGTTTTCAACACCTTAGCACTTTTAAACATCCCATTCCATACCCTTCGCCTAGCTCGTTACAACTTGATAAAGACCTTTTGACTTGTGCCTCATTTTTGTGTAAATTTGTGGAGAATAATTGAGTTACAAGCGTATGTGTATACGCGTTTTAATCGGTTCGAGTGTTCACTGTAAAATACTAGTGCACCTTTGCTAGTTATATTAAACCGAGTTGAATGGAATGTTGTGAGGGGTGTGTAAGATGTGCTAGCTTTAAGGGTGGGTTAATCTTGTTAACCATCTTATGTGTGTAAAAATTGCAATATCCATTTAATCGTTGAAATACCTTTGATTGTGAAAACTGTAAAAAGACTATGACAATAGAACTTAACTTGAATATATTAAGAATGGAGAGTGTGCCTTTTTATTCGACCCACATGAAAGTGAAAAAAGAATTTGCTTGAGGATAAGCAAAAGATAAGTGTGGGGATGTAATACGTGGTCAAAAGTCCAGGTTTTATTCATGATAAGTTTGTGTTTTTATGCAAACTTGGGTTCTGGATTCTCTACTTTGACATGGTTTACGTTTCGCAAGTCTAACGGATTTTAAGGGGCAATTCGGGCACTCTACGGAACCTATGATTTAAGACTGAAAGCATCACACACGAACAACAGGATTTGGAATGGTTTGTGATAATATGGCTTAGGGTATAGGGCCGTGTCACCATAACCCGGCATCGCCGATGTTATAAACCCAAAAACTCACAAAATTTTGCAATTTTGACATGGTCTTGGGTGGTTTTTATGTAGAAGAGCACGTGGGGGAAGGGTTACACAATTTTGAAGTCTCTCCCTCCATCAAACACACCCATCCTTCCCAACATCATTTTTATCAACATCATTCTTGATTTTTCATCATGATCAATCACCAATCATCCTATCCCCAACCATTCATCATTCCATCTCATAATCATCACACCAATCATTCCACCATCATTACACTAACCATCATCTCATAATCACCATTACCATCCAAACCCTAACTAACCCATCCCAATATTCAAGACTAAAGATCCATGGCTTGTTATTCGTATTCATCATCGAGTTTCACTCCAGTGTAGATTTTTGTAAGATTCTAGGGGTTTAACAATTGTTTATGATTTTACTTTACGAATAGTTTTGTGAAATATTTGAAGTTTATATTAATAGTTTTTCATTTGTTTCTAATTCATAAATTGTCGAGTGAATTATTAAATTTGACTTTGTTAAATGGAATCATGCAACTGTGCTTTGATATAGACTAGGGTTTACATGTTCTAGGTAACGAAGTGCATTTTAGTCTGTTCTCTGTAATGTTGATACCTATCAGCACCTAAGCCTCGTAAAAACTAAACTCGTTAGTAATCATATGCAAATAAATTAAATCTAAAACGTGTGGGAACCCTAGGTTTTGCGATCATCGAACCAGGTGTGAACCTTGTTCCAAACTATTAGTTTTAATCAAGTTTTTGCAAGTCATTCACGTGAACCATTTTTGTTGTTAAAATTAAAATTTATCGAATTAATTCCGTACTCTTTCAAAAACCTAACAAACAAACAAACAAAGAAAACTAAAAATCAAGCTTCATGAATTGTTCCAAAATCTGTAATCACTTGATGTGTCTAGTTAGTTCGTTTGGTAGTTTAATGTATTAAAAATCAAGTTTTCAACACCTTAGCCACTTTTAAACATCCCATTCCATACCCTTCGCCTAGCTCGTTACAACTTGATAAAGACCTTTTGACTTGTGCCTCATTTTTGTGTAAATTTGTGGAGAATAATTGAGTTACAAGCGTATGTGTATACGCGTTTTAATCGGTTTCGAGTGTTCACTGTAAAATACTAGTGCACCTTTGCTAGTTATATTAAACCGAGTGAATGGAATGTTGTGAGGGGTGTGTAAGATGTGCTAGCTTTAAGGGTGGGTTAATCTTGTTAACCATCTTATGTGTGTAAAAATTGCAATATCCATTTAATCGTTGAAATACCTTTGATTGTGAAAACTGTAAAAAGACTATGACAATAGAACTTAACTTGAATATATTAAGAATGGAGAGTGTGCCTTTTTATTCGACCCACATGAAAGTGAAAAAAGAATTTGCTTGAGGATAAGCAAAAGATAAGTGTGGGGATGTAATACGTGGTCAAAAGTCCAGGTTTTATTCATGATAAGTTTGTGTTTTTATGCAAACTTGGGTTCTGGATTCTCTACTTTGACATGGTTTACGTTTCGCAAGTCTAACGGATTTTAAGGGGCAATTCGGGCACTCTACGGAACCTATGATTTAAGACTGAAAGCATCACACACGAACAACAGGATTTGGAATGGTTTGTGATAATATGGCTTAGGGTATAGGGCCGTGTCACCATAACCCGGCATCGCCGATGTTATAAAACCCAAAAACTCACAAAATTTGCAATTTTGACATGGTCTTGGGTGGTTTTTATGTAGAAGAGCACGTGGGGGAAGGGTTACACAATTTTGAAGTCTCTCCCTCCATCAAACACACCCATCCTTCCCAACATCATTTTTATCAACATCATTCTTGATTTTTCATCATGATCAATCACCAATCATCCTATCCCCAACCATTCATCATTCCATCTCATAATCATCACACCAATCATTCCACCATCATTACACTAACCATCATCTCATAATCACCATTACCATCCAAACCCTAACTAACCCATCCCAATATTCAAGACTAAAGATCCATGGCTTGTTATTCGTATTCATCATCGAGTTTCACTCCAGTGTAGATTTTTGTAAGATTCTAGGGTTTAACAATTGTTTATGATTTTACTTTACGAATAGTTTTGTGAAATATTTGAAGTTTATATTAATAGTTTTTCATTTGTTTCTAATTCATAAATTGTCGAGTGAATTATTAAATTTGACTTTGTTAAATGGAATCATGCAACTGTGCTTTGATATAGACTAGGGTTTACATGTTCTAGGTAACGAAGTGCATTTTAGTCTGTTCTCTGTAATGTTGATACCTATCAGCACCTAAGCCTCGTAAAAACTAAACTCGTTAGTAATCATATGCAAATAAATTAAATCTAAAACGTGTGGGAACCCTAGGTTTTGCGATCATCGAACCAGGTGTGAACCTTGTTCCAAACTATTAGTTTTAATCAAGTTTTTGCAAGTCATTCACGTGAACCATTTTTGTTGTTAAAATTAAAATTTATCGAATTAATTCCGTACTCTTTCAAAAACCTAACAAACAAACAAACAAAGAAAACTAAAAATCAAGCTTCATGAATTGTTCCAAAATCTGTAATCACTTGATGTGTCTAGTTAGTTCGTTTGGTAGTTTAATGTATTAAAAATCAAGTTTTTCAACACCTTAGCCACTTTTAAACATCCCATTCCATACCCTTCGCCTAGCTCGTTACAACTTGATAAAGACCTTTTGACTTGTGCCTCATTTTTGTGTAAATTTGTGGAGAATAATTGAGTTACAAGCGTATGTGTATACGCGTTTTAATCGGTTCGAGTGTTCACTGTAAAATACTAGTGCACCTTTGCTAGTTATATTAAACCGAGTGAATGGAATGTTGTGAGGGGTGTGTAAGATGTGCTAGCTTTAAGGGTGGGTTAATCTTGTTAACCATCTTATGTGTGTAAAAATTGCAATATCCATTTAATCGTTGAAATACCTTTGATTGTGAAAACTGTAAAAAGACTATGACAATAGAACTTAACTTGAATATATTAAGAATGGAGAGTGTGCCTTTTTATTCGACCCACATGAAAGTGAAAAAAGAATTTGCTTGAGGATAAGCAAAAGATAAGTGTGGGGATGTAATACGTGGTCAAAAGTCCAGGTTTTATTCATGATAAGTTTGTGTTTTTATGCAAACTTGGGTTCTGGATTCTCTACTTTGACATGGTTTACGTTTCGCAAGTCTAACGGATTTTAAGGGGCAATTCGGGCACTCTACGGAACCTATGATTTAAGACTGAAAGCATCACACACGAACAACAGGATTTGGAATGGTTTGTGATAATATGGCTTAGGGTATAGGGCCGTGTCACCATAACCCGGCATCGCCGATGTTATAAACCCAAAAACTCACAAAATTTGCAATTTTGACATGGTCTTGGGTGGTTTTTATGTAGAAGAGCACGTGGGGGAAGGGTTACACAATTTTGAAGTCTCTCCCTCCATCAAACACACCCATCCTTCCCAACATCATTTTTATCAACATCATTCTTGATTTTTCATCATGATCAATCACCAATCATCCTATCCCCAACCATTCATCATTCCATCTCATAATCATCACACCAATCATTCCACCATCATTACACTAACCATCATCTCATAATCACCATTACCATCCAAACCCTAACTAACCCATCCCAATATTCAAGACTAAAGATCCATGGCTTGTTATTCGTATTCATCATCGAGTTTCACTCCAGTGTAGATTTTTGTAAGATTCTAGGGGTTTAACAATTGTTTATGATTTTACTTTACGAATAGTTTTGTGAAATATTTGAAGTTTATATTAATAGTTTTTCATTTGTTTCTAATTCATAAATTGTCGAGTGAATTATTAAATTTGACTTTGTTAAATGGAATCATGCAACTGTGCTTTGATATAGACTAGGGTTTACATGTTCTAGGTAACGAAGTGCATTTTAGTCTGTTCTCTGTAATGTTGATACCTATCAGCACCTAAGCCTCGTAAAAACTAAACTCGTTAGTAATCATATGCAAATAAATTAAATCTAAAACGTGTGGGAACCCTAGGTTTTGCGATCATCGAACCAGGTGTGAACCTTGTTCCAAACTATTAGTTTTAATCAAGTTTTTGCAAGTCATTCACGTGAACCATTTTTGTTGTTAAAATTAAAATTTATCGAATTAATTCCGTACTCTTTCAAAAACCTAACAAACAAACAAACAAAGAAAACTAAAAATCAAGCTTCATGAATTGTTCCAAAATCTGTAATCACTTGATGTGTCTAGTTAGTTCGTTTGGTAGTTTAATGTATTAAAAATCAAGTTTTCAACACTTAGCCACTTTTAAACATCCCATTCCATACCCTTCGCCTAGCTCGTTACAACTTGATAAAGACCTTTTGACTTGTGCCTCATTTTTGTGTAAATTTGTGGAGAATAATTGAGTTACAAGCGTATGTGTATACGCGTTTTAATCGGTTCGAGTGTTCACTGTAAAATACTAGTGCACCTTTGCTAGTTATATTAAACCGAGTGAATGGAATGTTGTGAGGGGTGTGTAAGATGTGCTAGCTTTAAGGGTGGGTTAATCTTGTTAACCATCTTATGTGTGTAAAAATTGCAATATCCATTTAATCGTTGAAATACCTTTGATTGTGAAAACTGTAAAAAGACTATGACAATAGAACTTAACTTGAATATATTAAGAATGGAGAGTGTGCCTTTTTATTCGACCCACATGAAAGTGAAAAAAGAATTTGCTTGAGGATAAGCAAAAGATAAGTGTGGGGATGTAATACGTGGTCAAAAGTCCAGGTTTTATTCATGATAAGTTTGTGTTTTTATGCAAACTTGGGTTCTGGATTCTCTACTTTGACATGGTTTACGTTTCGCAAGTCTAACGGATTTTAAGGGGCAATTCGGGCACTCTACGGAACCTATGATTTAAGACTGAAAGCATCACACACGAACAACAGGATTTGGAATGGTTTGTGATAATATGGCTTAGGGTATAGGGCCGTGTCACCATAACCGGCATCGCCGATGTTATAAACCCAAAAACTCACAAAATTTGCAATTTTGACATGGTCTTGGGTGGTTTTTATGTAGAAGAGCACGTGGGGGAAGGGTTACACAATTTTGAAGTCTCTCCCTCCATCAAACACACCCATCCTTCCCAACATCATTTTTATCAACATCATTCTTGATTTTTCATCATGATCAATCACCAATCATCCTATCCCCAACCATTCATCATTCCATCTCATAATCATCACACCAATCATTCCACCATCATTACACTAACCATCATCTCATAATCACCATTACCATCCAAACCCTAACTAACCCATCCCAATATTCAAGACTAAAGATCCATGGCTTGTTATTCGTATTCATCATCGAGTTTCACTCCAGTGTAGATTTTTGTAAGATTCTAGGGGTTTAACAATTGTTTATGATTTTACTTTACGAATAGTTTTGTGAAATATTTGAAGTTTATATTAATAGTTTTTCATTTGTTTCTAATTCATAAATTGTCGAGTGAATTATTAAATTTGACTTTGTTAAATGGAATCATGCAACTGTGCTTTGATATAGACTAGGGTTTACATGTTCTAGGTAACGAAGTGCATTTTAGTCTGTTCTCTGTAATGTTGATACCTATCAGCACCTAAGCCTCGTAAAAACTAAACTCGTTAGTAATCATATGCAAATAAATTAAATCTAAAACGTGTGGGAACCCTAGGTTTTGCGATCATCGAACCAGGTGTGAACCTTGTTCCAAACTATTAGTTTTAATCAAGTTTTTGCAAGTCATTCACGTGAACCATTTTTGTTGTTAAAATTAAAATTTATCGAATTAATTCCGTACTCTTTCAAAAACCTAACAAACAAACAAACAAAGAAAACTAAAAATCAAGCTTCATGAATTGTTCCAAAATCTGTAATCACTTGATGTGTCTAGTTAGTTCGTTTGGTAGTTTAATGTATTAAAAATCAAGTTTTCAACACCTTAGCCACTTTTAAACATCCCATTCCATACCCTTCGCCTAGCTCGTTACAACTTGATAAAGACCTTTTGACTTGTGCCTCATTTTTGTGTAAATTTGTGGAGAATAATTGAGTTACAAGCGTATGTGTATACGCGTTTTAATCGGTTCGAGTGTTCACTGTAAAATACTAGTGCACCTTTGCTAGTTATATTAAACCGAGTGAATGGAATGTTGTGAGGGGTGTGTAAGATGTGCTAGCTTTAAGGGTGGGTTAATCTTGTTAACCATCTTATGTGTGTAAAAATTGCAATATCCATTTAATCGTTGAAATACCTTTGATTGTGAAAACTGTAAAAAGACTATGACAATAGAACTTAACTTGAATATATTAAGAATGGAGAGTGTGCCTTTTTATTCGACCCACATGAAAGTGAAAAAAGAATTTGCTTGAGGATAAGCAAAAGATAAGTGTGGGGATGTAATACGTGGTCAAAAGTCCAGGTTTTATTCATGATAAGTTTGTGTTTTTATGCAAACTTGGGTTCTGGATTCTCTACTTTGACATGGTTTACGTTTCGCAAGTCTAACGGATTTTAAGGGGCAATTCGGGCACTCTACGGAACCTATGATTTAAGACTGAAAGCATCACACACGAACAACAGGATTTGGAATGGTTTGTGATAATATGGCTTAGGGTATAGGGCCGTGTCACCATAACCCGGCATCGCCGATGTTATAAACCCAAAAACTCACAAAATTTGCAATTTTGACATGGTCTTGGGTGGTTTTTATGTAGAAGAGCACGTGGGGGAAGGGTTACACAATTTTGAAGTCTCTCCTCCATCAAACACACCCATCCTTCCCAACATCATTTTTATCAACATCATTCTTGATTTTTCATCATGATCAATCACCAATCATCCTATCCCCAACCATTCATCATTCCATCTCATAATCATCACACCAATCATTCCACCATCATTACACTAACCATCATCTCATAATCACCATTACCATCCAAACCCTAACTAACCCATCCCAATATTCAAGACTAAAGATCCATGGCTTGTTATTCGTATTCATCATCGAGTTTCACTCCAGTGTAGATTTTTGTAAGATTCTAGGGGTTTAACAATTGTTTATGATTTTACTTTACGAATAGTTTTGTGAAATATTTGAAGTTTATATTAATAGTTTTTTCATTTGTTTCTAATTCATAAATTGTCGAGTGAATTATTAAATTTGACTTTGTTAAATGGAATCATGCAACTGTGCTTTGATATAGACTAGGGTTTACATGTTCTAGGTAACGAAGTGCATTTTGTAACTTTGTAAAAATCGTCTCCAACGTCGTTTTGTATCTTTAACCAAGTTAAAAAGTGCGTATAATTAGTTTAGATTATTTTGAGTACAACTTACATAATTAATAAATAACTAAACTATAAATTATTTTGATACAAGTTAAATAAACAAATAAACAGTTGTGAAGCTGCGGACCAACCGGGTAGCATTAGTTTTAATCAACTTACTTCATTTCCTAAACACTTCGCACAACTTGTTTTTGTTAACACTAGAAAAAATTGGAACTTATGCCAACTCAATTTAACGATGATGCCATCTAATAACGGTAATCGCAAACAATATCCATTTAATCGTTGAAATACCTTTGATTGTGAAAACTGTAAAAAGACTATGACAATAGAACTTAACTTGAATATATTAAGAATGGAGAGTGTGCCTTTTTATTCGACCCACATGAAAGTGAAAAAAGAATTTGCTTGAGGATAAGCAAAAGATAAGTGTGGGGATGTAATACGTGGTCAAAAGTCCAGGTTTTATTCATGATAAGTTTGTGTTTTTATGCAAACTTGGGTTCTGGATTCTCTACTTTGACATGGTTTACGTTTCGCAAGTCTAACGGATTTTAAGGGGCAATTCGGGCACTCTACGGAACCTATGATTTAAGACTGAAAGCATCACACACGAACAACAGGATTTGGAATGGTTTGTGATAATATGGCTTAGGGTATAGGGCCGTGTCACCATAACCCGGCATCGCCGATGTTATAAACCCAAAAACTCACAAAATTTGCAATTTTGACATGGTCTTGGGTGGTTTTTATGTAGAAGAGCACGTGGGGGAAGGGTTACACAATTTTGAAGTCTCCCTCCATCAAACACACCCATCCTTCCCAACATCATTTTTATCAACATCATTCTTGATTTTTCATCATGATCAATCACCAATCATCCTATCCCCAACCATTCATCATTCCATCTCATAATCATCACACCAATCATTCACCATCATTACACTAACCATCATCTCATAATCACCATTACCATCCAAACCCTAACTAACCCATCCAATATTCAAGACTAAAGATCCATGGCTTGTTATTCGTATTCATCATCGAGTTTCACTCCAGTGTAGATTTTTGTAAGATTCTAGGGGTTTAACAATTGTTTATGATTTTACTTTACGAATAGTTTTGTGAAATATTTGAAGTTTATATTAATAGTTTTTCATTTGTTTCTAATTCATAAATTGTCGAGTGAATTATTAAATTTGACTTTGTTAAATGGAATCATGCAACTGTGCTTTGATATAGACTAGGGTTTACATGTTCTAGGTAACGAAGTGCATTTTTGTAACATTTGTAAAAATCGGGTCTCCAAAACCCGCTCCGTTTTGTAATCTTGTACCAAGTTATAAAAGTTGCGTTAATTATTTATGATTATTTTGAGTTACAACGTTACATAATTAATAAATAAACTAAACTATAAAAATTATATTTGATAAAAAGTTAAAATAAAACAAATAAAAAATATGTGAAGCTGCCGGGACTCGAACCCGGGTCAGCCAAGTCTTTAATCAACTTAACCTTCTTTCCCTAAACCACTTCGCCACAATGTGTTTTCTGTTAACACTAGGAAAACAATTGGAACTTATGCACAAACTCAATTTAACCGATGATGCCATCTGAATAACGGTAATCGGCAAACCAATCGCCAAATCGTTGTGAGTTCAGTTGTCCAGCTTATAACCGATGTATTACGGTTTCTAATCAAGTTAAAATTGATTGAAACTTTAAGTCTTATCATTTCGGCTTTTGAAACCGAAAATTCATCAAAGCTCTGATTTAACTCAAGCTTCAGATCAATCTCGCAATTCAGAACTATCATATCAATATTCAATTTCATTTTCGTCGCATTTTTGAACCATAAGATCTTCTGAATCAGTTCGCCGGAGAATTTCTGCAAGTCACCGGAAAACCGGGACTCACATTCTCACGGTAATTCCTCCGACTCTTTCTGTTTAAAATATGTGATTAGTCAGTCTCTAACACAACTCCATCATCAGAATCGATCCTATTCAACGTTTATCAAAAATCTTACCTTCGCCAGAAATCTCTGAGACTGCCGGAATCACACTGTGAACTGGTATGATATCCTAAACTTCTTTTAAACCTTGTTTAAGTGACTCAACCTTATGAATAATCGATCAACGCTGTTAATTGTTTCAACAGCCGGAGTTCATTTCCAATACCGACGAACCTCCGCCGGATTTCCGTGAATAACATCAATCGGTATATTCTGTTCCTTAAACTCTCACCATTTCTTACTTTTGAATTACTATAAATGTCTAAGAACTTTGTAAATCACAAATCAATCATAACCAGTCGAATTATGCTGTCTGTGTAAATCGGCGAAGAAGATGAAGTTATAATAGAACATAAGTTTAATTAAAAACGGTATTTTAAATGGGTTAGACACACAGTCCAGCGGTGGACTGTGTGCAAATTTCACACACACGTCCCGAGTTCGATCCTTGCTACGCGCACGCCTTGTGTAATAACATGCCTTTTTGATCATGAACTAAACCGGGTTAAAACGGATAGTTGTTAAGTATAATAAAAACCAAGAATATAACCGGGTTAGACACACAGTCCAGCGGTGGACTGTGTGCATCATGAACTTCACGTCGCGCGTTCGAATCTCGTCACGAGCACCGGTCAAATTGAATTAAAACGTTTTTGCAAATAAAGGAATATTCGGTTAATTCAAATAAGTATATAAATATAATTAGAAACGAGTTTATAACGGGTTAGACACGTAGCTCAGTTGGTAGAGCTACGTGCACGCGAACGGAAGGTCGCCGGTTCGAATCCCACCCGGCGCAGAATTATCCGCTGACCGAACCGGTCAACGGTCAACACTAAAAAAAATAATATTTTTTTTATATATTTATTTATTTAATTTAATTTAAAAATCAATTAAAAATACTTAAAAATAACATTTTTAAAGATAGAAAATAGCCATAAACTCACAAAAATATATCTAAAAATTTCATTAAAATCCTTAATAACATCCATCCATTTAATATATTTTTCCATTATTATTTAGGTTAGTATTCCTCGTCGACTCGCTCATCTAAATCGTGCGCATCTCACCATCTCCAATTCAACGCACCCAATGTGAGTGAACCTTTCAAATTCCCCGTTTTAATCACGTTTTTAGGGTGTATCATGTGTCTTTGTTATATACATATTATAACTAAACTATTGTGCATACATCATATCATGACATGTGTATTTAGTTTGTTGCTGTTAAGTAGTTATTATTGGATGCAAATTATTATTTCAGTACATGCATTTGCCGAGGCCGCAGCTCCCCATTTATGAGGTTTGAGCTTGTTCCCCATTTTATTATGTGGTCGAACTTGGCGTGCCCGCAACGATCGGCTCCGTTTGATTGAGCCTTGATCGCACAGTTCAATTTACATTTCCAGTTCATGTAATACTATCGGCTCCGTTTGATTGAGCCTTGATCGCACAGTTCAATTTACATTTCCAGTTCATGCAATACGATCGGCTCCGTTTGATTGAGCCTTGATCGCACAGTTCATTTATGTTAGTTATCGTATGATATTGGTATGTTCATGTATGCTATCAAGTGTTATTGTATGTTATAATTGTAACTGCTATTTGCCAATGCTTGATTACTTACATTTGCTCTTTTATGATTATGCACAATATTTCATTGATAAACTAACCATAAAATCATGCTCAAATGTTTATCTAATAAGGTTCACTCGCCAACTTATGTTGACCCAAAAACTCCCATTTTACACATGATACAGGTGAACCAGCAGCAGCTAGGAACACATAGGACCTAGATTAGAAGAATAAAACGATTTAGTATTGGGACTGTTATGTTTGGTTATTTCCTTTGTATTGAATGAACATGTTTGGATGTTTGAAAATGTAACTTTGACATTATTAAATATGAAACATAATAGTAAATGTCTTGTGCTTTGGTGATAACCCAATTATGCCCCGACTCTTATTTCCGCTGCGGGTCGGGGTGTGACAGATTGGTATCAGAGCCATGACTATAGGGATATAGGATAGGTTATTAGACCCTTAGAGCCTATACTATAGTCGATTAGAAACTTATAAGAATTTCGTGTGTTATATGCCAAATTTCATGATGTTTATATGTTTTATGTTAAATGTTACATTTGATATTGTGCAAGCATGTTCATAAGTATGTATTATCAAATAATGTCTATCATGAAATCGTATGCTCATAACATATCACATCCATGAAAGCACACACCACATCATGATTGATTTTACAATGATTTTCGTGTTTTCAAATCTCATCAAAGTGAGTTCTCATGATGGGCATGTAGTAACTGGAAGGGTACTAGTACCGGTAGTCGGAGCGTCCTGTCTAGGCTGGCATTCGTATAAATCCAAAATAAAGGACCAGTTTGCCTACATGGGGACTAACGATGAGAGTACGAAGTACTTATTAGGCCAAAGCATGCTATACCAAACGTCGTGTGAACTAATCCCACTTTGAGTTGTCATTGTGTCTACACCTGGACACGTTCCGACCAAACATCTCATGAACATATTTTGTGGTTTGCATTCGGGGGATGCGAGTGTTAATTGCCAATACTAATGTGAATCCTACCAAGCCAATAGCCATGGGGGCCCACATGACTATGTAGGTGAAGGTATGGGGGACATTTGAGGCCCAACATGAGCGAACCCAAGACATCCTATGGATGTAGTTGCATTATTGATATTTATGTTATTTTCATTTTCTTAAAGACACATGATACCTAAAAAGACACCATAAACTCACAATCTTCTCATTTTATGATCCTGTAGATGTCATCTAGACAGCATCGAAGGGGTAAAAGTTCGGGAAAGTCTCAGGAACGGTTGGCCTCTCATATCGCGAAACAAATGGCCACGATATTGCCTGACATCGTGGTACAAGTACAGCAAGCCCTTGCTACAAATCCTACTAACCCTCCTCAACAACAGGACCAGAACATCGACAACCTCCTACTATCAAGTGCTCCTACAAACATTTTAAGTCCTGTGATCCTCCAAAATTCGAAGGGACCGAGGGAGTCACTGCTCTCCTACATTGGTTCGAGGAGATGGAAAACTTTTTCTTAAACTGCGATTGTCCTGAGGATCGCAAGGTTCGTTACGCCACCGGGAGACTACTTGGTGTAGCTCTCACTTGGTGGAATACTGAGAAAGGAAAGACGGGAACTGAAGATGCGATGGCCTTAACTTGGGAGGAGTTAAGGGAAATCATGACTAGGCGTTTCTGTCCTAGAAGTGAAATTAAGAAGCTGGAGGATGAATTTTATGCCTTAAAGCAAAAGGAGGGTGATCACTCTACTTACAACAAGAGGTTCTTGGAGTTGAACCAAATGGTTCCAAACTTATTCACTCCAACCTATCGTCTGATCGAACATTATATTCGAGGACTTCCCTCGAAAATTCAAGATTCGGTTCTCAGCGTTTCACCGGTAACACTCGAAGCTGCCATGGAGTTGGCAACTGAACTGACCGAAAACCGAATTCACAATGGGAAGTTCAAAGAAGAGAAGAAGAAAGCCCCTGTGGAGGGACAAACCTCAAACCACCCCATTCCTTCCTCTAAGTTTGCTAACAAGAGGAAGCGTAACACCAGGAATTTTGCAGTCACCCAAACCAACACCCCTATTCCTGCGGCACCCATCACTCAAGTCACTCCTTCACCCGCGCCATACAGAAGACCCTACACAGGCCCATTACCAAAATGTAACCGTTGTCAGTATCACCACTCCCCTGATCATCCTTGCCAATACTGCACCGGCTGCGGTCGCGCAGGACATACTGTTCAAAACTGCCGCACGCTTCAACGAACAAACCGCCACCAACCTTTAACCCAAACCCACCAACAGTTAATGGGTCAAGCATAGCAACAACTACCATTTCCACCCACCCAACATTTAGCCCAAACATACTATCAACCCAATTACCCTATGGGCCAACCTATGCGGGCTTGTTTCAATTGCGGCGACCCAAGTCATTTCAGAAACACATGTCCAAGGCTGGTTAATATTATTCATGCTCAGGCCCAAGCCAACCCTGTGAATCAAGCGAACCAAGCTCCTCCACCTGCTAGAGGAAGAGCTTTCAATATTAACGTGAACCAGGCCAGAGCTGACGGCAATGTGGTCAACGGTACGTTTCTTATAAATGGTAGATATGCCTCTATGTTATTTGATACTGGTGCGGATAGAAGTTTCGTGTCATTAGAATTTGAACCTATCTTAAGCAAAAATCGGGATAAGCTCGCGGAATCCATAACGGTGGAAGTTGCTGACGGAAAACCAGTTTCATTAGACTCTATTTTACGCAACTGTACACTCACTTTAAACGACCACGATTTATCAGTCGACCTTATTCCTATGAAGCTGGGAAGTTTCGACATCATAATCGGTATGGATTGGCTCAGTCAACATCATGCGGAAGTTGTATGTCGTGAAAAATTTATTCGTATTCCTCTTTCAAACGGTCAGACCCTTCGAATCATTGGAGAAACCTCGTCGAAAGGGCTCAACTTAATGTCTTGTCTTCAAGCTCAAAAATACCTTCGCCAGAATTATGTCGCGTTTTTAGCCCATATCATCAAGAAGGGGACCACAGAGAAGAAACTTGAAGATATTCCTGTAGTAAAAGATTTTCCACAAGTTTTTCCTGACGACATTTCAGGACTTCCTCCAATCAGAGATGTCGAATTCCGTATTGATCTTATACCTGGTGCTACACCAGTTGCAAAATCTCCATATAGGTTAGCCCCCTCTGAAATGCAAGAGCTAGCCAGTCAATTGCAAGAGTTGACTGACAAGGGATTCATACGTCCCAGCTCATCGCCTTGGGGTGCACCTGTCCTTTTTGTAAAGAAGAAAGATGGATCTTTTCGTATGTGCATCGACTACAGAGAGCTCAACAAGTTAACCATAAAAAATCGCTATCCTTTACCTCGCATTGATGATCTTCTTGACCAACTACAAGGTGCCAGCTGCTTTTCAAAAATCGCTTCGATCTGGCTATCATCAGCTTAGAGTGCATGAAGAAGACGTCCCTAAGACTGCTTTTCGAACTCGTTATGGCCACTATGAATTCATGGTTATGCCGTTTGGATTAACCAACGCACCAGCTGTTTTCATGGACCTAATGAACAGAGTCTGCAAACCTTACCTCGATCGATTTGTTATAGTTTTCATCGACGATATTCTTATCTATTCAAAATCTAAAGCTGACCATGAGCGTCATCTTCGACTTGTTCTTGCACTTCTAGAAAAGGAAAAGCTTTATGCCAAGTTCTCTAAATGTGAATTGTGGTTAAAAGAGGTGCAATTTCTCGGGCATGTAGTCAATGACAAAGGAATACATGTTGACCCATCAAAGATCAAAGCAGTTCAAGAATGGCAAGCTCCACGTACGCCAACTGAAGTAAGGTCTTTTCTTGGACTAGCTGGCTATTATCGTCGGTTCATTTCAAACTTCTCACGCATTGCTGTGCCACTCACGGCTTTAACCCATAAGGGAAAACCATTCGTATGGGGACCCAAGCAAGAAGAAGCTTTTCAAACGCTTAAACAAAAACTTTGTGATGCACCAATCCTCACTCTTCCCGAAGGTTGTGATGATTTCGTAGTCTATTGCGACGCGTCAGGACAAGGATTAGGTTGCGTTCTTATGCAAAGAGGAAAAGTCATAGCTTATGCCTCGAGGCAACTCAAGACACATGAAAAGAATTACACCACTCATGACCTAGAACTTGGAGCCGTTGTATTCGCTCTTAAGATATGGAGACATTATCTCTATGGTACTAAGTGTGAAATATACACTGACCACAAGAGTCTTCAACATATCTTTAATCAAAAAGAGTTAAATATGAGGCAACGAAGATGGGTCGAACTCCTAAATGATTACGACTATGAAATTAGATACCACCCTGGTAAAGCAAATGTGGTGGCTGATGCACTTAGTCGAAAGGGTTATGCGAACTCCATTCATCTTCTATGTTCGCAAATTATAACCGATATTAAAGATCAAATTCGAGAAGCTCAACACGTTTCGATAACAGAAGAAGATGTACGAAAAGAAATGTCCTGTGGAGCCGAGCTAAAACTTGAAACCAAATCGGACGGTATTCTGTATTACCTAGATCTTATCTGGATTCCTAACCACAACAATCTTCGTGAAACTCTCATGAATGAAGCTCACAAAACGCGATATTCTATACACCCAGGAGCCGATAAGATGTATCAAGACCTACGATACACCTATTGGTGGCCTGGAATGAAGAAAGATATTGCCGTTTTTGTTTCCAAGTGTCTCACATGTTCTAAGGTGAAGGCTGAACACCAAAGACCCTCAGGACTTCTAGTCCAACCGGAAATACCTGTATGGAAGTGGGAAAATATAACCATGGATTTCATTACCGGATTACCTCGCACTTCTGGTGGGTATGACACTATTTGGGTGATTATAGACCGACTTACAAAATCAGCTCACTTTATTCCTATTCGAGAAGATTTCAAGAACGAAAAGCTTGCTCGTATTTATATCAATGAAATCATAAGCCGACATGGGGTACCATTAAGTATTATTTCTGATCGTGATGGTCGTTTCACCTCACGAACATGGCAAGCAGTACAATCCGCTATGGGCACACGATTAGATCTCAGTACCGCCTATCATCCTCAAACTGATGGACAGTCTGAGCGCACCATTCAAACTCTTGAGGATATGCTTAGAGCATGTGTCATAGACTTCAAGGGAAATTGGGACGCCCACCTACCGTTAGTTGAATTTTTGTACAACAACAGCTATCATTCGAGCATCGGCATGGCCCCTTTTGAAGCTTTATATGGTCGAAAGTGCCGATCTCCTGTTTGTTGGCACGAAATCGGGGAAGCTCAAATTACTGGTCCAGAATTGATCCAGGAAACCACAGACAAGATTCATCAAATCCAAAACAATCTTTTAGCAGCTCAAAGGCGTCAAAAGAGTTGTGCAGATAAACGACGGAAGCCCTTAGAGTTTAGCATTGGTGATCATGTGCTTTTAAAAGTATCACCGTGGAAGGGAGTAGTTCGTTTTGGTCAAAAGGGAAAGCTAGCACCACGTTACGTAGGACCTTTCAAGATACTCAAAAGAGTAGGTCCTGTAGCATACAAGATGGACCTACCGGAAGAACTCGACAGGATTCATCCCACATTTCACGTGTCGAACTTGAAGAAGTGCCTCGCTGATGAGAATCTCCATATTCCGCTGGAAGATATTCAGATTGATGAATCCATGCATTTTATTGAAAGACCAGTGGAGATCATGGACTACGGAGAAAAGCGTCTTCGACGAAGTCGCATTCCTATTGTTAGGGTACGCTGGGAGTCGAAACGGGGACCTGAGTTTACTTGGGAACGTGAAGACTCAATGCGTGAAAAATACCCGCATCTTTTTCCTACTACTTCAACTATTTAAATTTCGGGACGAAATTCCTAAAAGTAGGGGATACTGTAACATTTGTAAAAATCGGGTCTCCAAAACCCGCTCCGTTTTGTAATCTTGTACCAAGTTATAAAAGTTGCGTTAATTATTTATGATTATTTTGAGTTAAAACGTTACATAATTAATAAATAAACTAAACTATAAAAATTATATTTGATGAAAAGTTAAAATAAAACAAATAAAAAATATGTGAAGCTGCCGGGACTCGAACCCGGGTCAGCCAAGTCTTTAATCAACTTAACCTTCTTTCCCTAAACCACTCCGCCACAATGTGTTTTCTGTTAACACTAGGAAAACAATTGGAACTTATACACAAACTCAATTTAACCGATGATGCCATCTGAATAACGGTAATCGGCAAACCAATCGCCAAATCGTTGTGAATTCACTTGTCCAGCTTATAACCGATGTATTACGGTTTCTAATCAAGTTAAAATTGATTGAAACTTTAAGTCTTATCATTTCGGCTTTTGAAACCGAAAATTCATCAAAGCTCTGATTTAACTCAAGCTTCAGATCAATCTCGCAATTCAGAACTATCATATCAATATTCAATTTCATTTTCGTCGCATTTTTGAACCATAAGATCTTCTGAATCAGTTCGCCGGAAAATTCTGCAAGTCACCGGAAAACCGGGACTCACATTCTGACGGTAATTCCTCCGACTCTTTCTGTTTAAAATATGTGATTAGTCAGTCTCTAACACAACTCCATCATTAGAATCGATCCTAGTCAACGTTTATCAAAAATCTTACCTTCGCCGGAAATCTCTGAGACTGCCGAAATCACACTGTGAACTGGTATGATATCCTAAACTTCTTTTAAACCTTGTTTAAGTGACTCAACCTTATGAATAATCGATCAACGCTGTTAATTGTTTCAACAGCCGGAGTTCATTTCCAGTACCGACGAACCTCCGCCGGATTTCTGTGAATAACATCAATCGGTATATTCTGTTCCTTAAACTCTCTCCATTTCTTACTTTTGAATTACTATAAATGTCTAAGAACTTTGTAAATCACAAATCAATCATAACCAGTCGAATTATGCTGTCTGTGTAAATCGGCGAAGAAGATGAAGTTATAACAGAACATAAGTTTAATTAAAAACGGTATTTTAAACGGGTTAGACACACAGTCCAGCGGTGGACTGTGTGCAAATTTCACACACACGTCCCGAGTTCGATCCTTGCTACGCGCACGCCTTGTGTAATAACATGCCTTTTTGATCATGAACTAAACCGGGTTAAAACGGATAGTTGTTAAGTATAATAAAAACAAAGAATATAACCGGGTTAGACACACAGTCCAGCGGTGGACTGTGTGCATCATGAACTTCACGTCGCGCGTTCGAATCTCGTCACGAGCACCGGTCAAATTGAATTAAAACGTTTTTGCAAATAAAGGATTATTCGGTTAATTCAAATAAGTATATAAATATAATTAGAAACGAGTTTATAACGGGTTAGACACGTAGCTCAATTGGTAGAGCTACGTGCACGCGAACGGAAGGTCGCCGGTTCAAATCCCACCCGGCGCAGAATTATCCGCTGACCGAACCAGTCAACGGTCAACGGTCAACACTAAAAAATAATATTTTTTTTATATATTTATTTATTTAATTTAATTTAAAAATCAATTAAAAATACTTAAAAATAACATTTTTAAAGATAGAAAATAGCCATAAACTCACAAAAATATATCTAAAAATTTCATTAAAATCCTTAATAACATCCATCCATTTAATATATTTTTCCATTATTATTTAGGTTAGTATTCCTCGTCGACTCGCTCATCTAAATCGTGCGCATCTCACCATCTCCAATTCAACGCACCCAATGTGAGTGAACCTTTCAAATTCCCCGTTTTAATCACGTTTTTGGGGTGTATCATGTGTCTTTGTTATATACATATTATAACTAAACTATTGTGCATACATCATATCATGACATGTGTATTTAGTTTGTTGCTGTTAAGTAGTTATTATTGGATGCAAATTATTATTTCAGTACATGCATTTGCCGAGGCCGCAGCTCCCCATTTATGAGGTTTGAGCTTGTTCCCCATTTTATTATGTGGTCGAACTTGGCGTGCCCGCAACGATCGGCTCCGTTTGATTGAGCCTTGATCGCACAGTTCAATTTACATTTCCAGTTCATGCAATACGATCGGCTCCATTTGATTGAGCCTTGATCGCACAGTTCAATTTACATTTCCAGTTCATGCAATACGATCG
The DNA here is from genome assembly GCA_947069175.1 of Scalesia atractyloides. Classification (NCBI taxonomy): domain Eukaryota; kingdom Viridiplantae; phylum Streptophyta; class Magnoliopsida; order Asterales; family Asteraceae; genus Scalesia; species Scalesia atractyloides. The sequence continues at coordinate 46,242,954 of CAMTDV010000015.1, read as the reverse complement.
GCTCCGTTTGATTGAGCCTTGATCGCACAGTTCATTTATGTTAGTTATCGTATGATATTGGTATGTTCATGTATGCTATCAAGTGTTATTGTATGTTATAATTGTAACTGCTATTTGCCAATGCTTGATTACTTACATTTGCTCTTTTATGATTATGCACAATATTTCATTGATAAACTAACCATAAAATCATGCTCAAATGTTTATCTAATAAGGTTCACTCGCCAACTTATGTTGACCCAAAAACTCCCATTTTACACATGATACAGGTGAACCAGCAGCAGCTAGGAACACATAGGACCTGGATTAGAAGAATAAAACGATTTAGTATTAGGATTGTTATGTTTGGTTATTTCCTTTTTATTGAATGAACATGTTTGCATGTTTGAAAATGTAACTTTGACTTTATTAAATATGAAACATAATAGTAAATGTCTTGTGCTTTGGTGATAACCCAATTATGCCCCGACTCTTATTTCCGCTGCGGGTCGGGGTGTGACAATTTTAGTCTGTTCTCTGTAATGTTGATACCTATCAGCACCTAAGCCTCGTAACACTAAACTCATTAGTAATCATATGCAAATAAATTAAATCTAAAACGTGTGGGAACCCTAGGTTTTGCGATCATCGAACCAGGTGTGAACCTTGTTCCAAACTATTAGTTTTAATCAAGTTTTTGCAAGTCATTCACGTGAACCATTTTTGTAGTTAAAATTAAAATTTATCGAATTAATTTCGTCCTCTTTCAAAAACCTAACAAACAAACAAACAAGGAAAACTAAAAATCAAGCTTCATGAATTGTTCCAAAATCTGTAATCACTTGATGTGTCTAGTTAGTTCGTTTAGTGGTTTAATGTATTAAAAATCAAGTTTTCAACACCTTAGCCACTTTTAAACATCCCATTCCATACCCTTCGCCTAGCTCGTTGCAACTTGATAAAGACCTTTTGACTTGTGCCTCATTTTTGTGTAAATTTGTGGAGAATAATTGAGTTACAAGCGTATGTGTATACGCGTTTTAATCGGTTCGAGTGTTCACTATAAAATACTAGTGCACCTTTGCTAGTTATATTAAACCGAGTGAATGGAATGTTGTGAGGGGTGTGTAAGATGTGCTAGCTTTAAGGGTGGGTTAATCTTGTTAACCATCTTATGTGTGTAAAAATTGCAATATCCATTTAATCGTTGAAATACCTTTGATTGTGAAAACTGTAAAAAGACTATGACAATAGAACTTAACTTGAATATATTAAGAATGGAGAGTGTGCCTTTTTATTCGACCCACATGAAAGTGAAAAAAGAATTTGCTTGAGGATAAGCAAAAGATAAGTGTAGGGATGTAATACATGGTCAAAAGTCCGGGTTTTATTCATGATAAGTTTGTGTTTTTATGCAAACTTGGGTTCTGGATTCTCTACTTTGACATGGTAAACGTTTTGCAAGTCAAACGGATTTAAGGAGCAATTCGGGCACTCTACGGAACCTATGATTTAAGACTGAAAGCATCACACACGAACAAGAGGATTTGGAATGGTTTGTGATAAGATGGCTTAGGATATAGGGGTACCCGTGTCACCATAACCCGGCATCGCCGATGTTATAAACCCAAAAAACTCACAAAATTTGCAATTTTGACATGGTCTTGGGTGGTTTTTATGTAGAAGAGCATGTGGGGGTTGTTGGGCTTGACCCATTATTTGTTGGTGGGTTTGGGTTGAAGGCTGGTGGCGGTTCGTTCGCTGAGGCATGCGGCAGGTTTGAACTGTATGACCTGCGCGACCACAACCGGTGCAATATTGGCAGGGATAATCAGGAAAGTGATGGTATTGGCACCGGTTGCATTTTGGTAATGGGCCGGAGTATGGCTTTTTATATGGTGCAGGTGAAAGGGCAACTTGAGTGATGGGTGCAGCAGGGATAGGGAAATTTGTTTGTGTGACAGCAAAGTTCCTGGTGTTTCGATTCCTTTTACCAGTAAACTTCGAAGAGGAACCACAATGGTTTGAAGTTTGAGCCTCAATGGGGGCTTTCTTTTTCTCCTCTTTGAATTTACCGTTCCGAATGCGATTTTCTGTAAGTTCGGTAGCTAGTTCCATTGCGGCTTCAAGTGTCGCAGGCGAAGTGCTTAGAACTGAGTCTTGAATTTTTTAGGGGAGACCTCGAATATAGTGTATAACCAAGCGGTACACTGGTGTGAACAAGTTGGGGATCATTTGGTTCAACTCTAGAAACCTTTTGTTGTAGGAAGTATGATCTCCTTCCTTTTGTTTTAACGGGTGGAATTCATCTTCCAACTTCTTGATTTCGCTTCTTGGACAGAAGCGCCTTGTCATTATTTCCCTTAACTCTTCCCATGTTAAGGTCATAGCATCTTCGATTCCCCTCTTCCCCTTTTCAGTATTCCACCAGGTGAGAGCTATCCCAAATAGTCTCCCGGTGGCGTATCGAACCTTGCGTTCCTTAGGACAATCGCAGTTGAGGAAGATGTTTTCCATTTCCTCAAACCAGTGAAGGAGAGCAGTGACACCTTCGGTCCCTTCAAATTTAGGAGGATCGCAAGACTTGAAATGTTTGTATGAGCACTTGCTGGTAGGAGGGTTGCCGATGTTCTGGTCATGTTGCTGGGGAGGATTAGTGGGATTTGTGGCGAGAGCTTGTTGTACTTGAACCACAATGTCAGGGAGTACCGCGGCCATTTGTTTCGCGATTTGTGTGGCCAAGCGTTCGTGAGACCTTCCTGATCTTCTACCCCCGTTGTTGTCTAGACGACATCTACAGGAACATACATAAGAAGATTGTGAGTTTATGGAGTCTTTTTAGGTGTCATGTGTCTCAAAGAAAATGAAAATAACATAAATATCAATAATGCAACTACATCCATAGGATGTCTTGGGTTTGCTCATGTTGGGCCTCAAATGTCCCCCATACCTTCACCTGTATAGTCATGTGGGCCCCCATGGCTATTGGCTTGGTAGGATTCACATTAGTATTGGCGATTTAACACTCGCATCACCCGAATGCAAACCACAAAATATGTTTATGAGATGTATGATCGGAATGTGTCCAGGTGTAGACACAATGACAACTCAAAGTGGAGTTAGCTCACACGACGTTTTGTATAGCATGCTTTGGCCTAATAGGTACTTCGTACTCTCATCGTTAGTCCCCAGGTAGGCAAACTGGTCCTTTATTTTGGATTTATACGAATGCCAGCCTAGACAGGACGTTCCGACTACCGGTACTGGTACCCTTCCAGTTACTACATGCCCGTCATGAGAACTCACTTTGATGAGATTTGAAAATACAAAAATCGTTGTAAAAGCAATCATGAAAATGATGTGATGTGTGCTTTCATGGATATGATATGTTATGAGAAGATGATTCATGATAGGCATTATATGATAATATATACTTATGAACATGCTTGCATAATAAGAGTCGGGGCATAATTGGGTTATCACCAAAGCTCATGATATTACTATTATGTTTCATATTTATTTAAATCAAAATTACATTCTCAATAATCCAAACATGTCCATACAAATACAAAGAAAATAACCAATTAAACAATTCCAAGCTCTAAACCATTTTATTCTTCTAGGCCAATCCTATGTGTTTCTGGCTGCAGCTGGTTCACCTGTATCATGTGTAAAAATGGGGGTTTTGGGTCAACATAAGTTAGCGAGTGAACCTTGTTAGATAAACATTTATAATTGATTTTCTTGTTATTTTATCAAGGAAAAATTGTGCATAATCATAAGTGAGCAAATGATAAATAATCAATCAGTAACAATGTTAACCACAAATTATAACATACAATAACATACCAACAGCATACCATAACATATCAACTTGCATAAATATATAACATGAATGAAAACTGTGCGATCAAGGCTCAATCAAACGGAGCCGATCGTATTGCATGTACTGAAAATGATAAATGTCTGTGCGATCAAGGCTCAATCAAACGGAGCGATCGTATGTTGGCACGCCAGGTTCACGCTCATAATGTAATGGGGAACATGCTCAACGCTCATAATGTAATGGGGAGCGGCGGCCTATGAAATTGCATGTACTGAAAATAATGAATAAATCTAACAATAACCACACAAACAATTGAATCAAACTGAATACACATTTGTCCATGGTATGATGTATGCACAATGATTTAAGTATAATAAGTAGCAAGACACATGATACACCCCAAAAACGTGATTAAAACGGGGAATTTGTAAAGATTCACTCACATTGGGTGCTTTGATTGGAGATGGTGAGATGCGCACGAGTTGGAAGAGTTGAACAACGAGAATTACTAACCTAAATAATAACGGAAAATATGGTAAATGAGTGGATTTTATTATTAATTTTAATAGGCTTTTTAGATATATTTTTGTGAGTTTTAGGCTATTTCCTATCTTTAAAAACATTATTTTTAAGTATTTTTAATTGATTTTTAAATTAAATTAAATAAATAAAAATATAAAAATGTGTTGACTTTTTCGCTGACCGTTGACCGTTTGACTTGTTGACTGTTTGACCGGTTTATTGTGTAGATACATGCGCTGGGTGAGGCTCGAACCCGAGACCTCCCGTTCGCGTGCACGCAGCTCTACCAACTGAGCTACGTGTCTAACCTGAAATAATTCCGTTTTTAATTATACTTATATATTAACTCAGCTTATCCAAAATTCTTTTATTTTCAAAAACATTTTAAATCATCGAACCGGTGACACTAACAGGTCTCGAACCCGGGACCTGTGCTTTAACGTTACACACAGTCCACCGCTGGACTGTGTGTCTAACTTGGTTAATATACGACTTTTTATTATACTTAACAACTAACGTAAATTAACCCGGTTCAGTTAGAAAAATAAAACGTTTTTATTACATAGAGGGTGCGTGTATCAGGGATCGAACTCGCGGCGTGTGCGTATTATTTGCACACAGTCCACCGCTGGACTGTGTGTCTAACCCGTTTAAAATACCAATTTTAATTATCCTTATAATGTTAGCCAAGTTCATCTTCCCCGTTAGTTTTTACAGACAGTAGATTACCCTTCTGTTTTCTTGTTTTAAAACGATTAACACATTCATAAGACTGAGATGAAATGACAAAGACTGTGTTGGAAACAAACATACCGGAGGAATGATTTATCACAGAAATTCCGGCAAGGTGTCGGCTCTGTTTTTATGAACTGTCACTGGGCGACCAAAGTAACCGATTTGATTAGCTAAACGTGGAATTGAAGTGCTAAACAAACGTTAACAGAGTGTTTGAATGTCCTTACCGTTTCACATATGGAAGTAAGGATTTCCAGAAGTTTTCCGGCGAACTGGAATTATCCGATAACAGCGTCTGAATTCGATTTCAATTGAAAGGTCCGAGTTAGAAATAGCTTAACAATTGATAGACCACAACGGTATTGAAAGACTTACCGTTTTGGTGAAGAATACGGTTTTCCGGCGACTTGCAGAAACTTTCCGGCGAGTTCAAATAGCTTCTCCGGTGGACTGAAAATTGTGCGGAAATGTAATTGAGAGTTTGTAAAGTGTGTTTGCGTCGCGAGAGAGAACAGAGATTGATGTTATGCTGGAATTGAAAGTTTTCGGTTATAAAAACCGATTCTCTCTAGAATTCAAGTTCATTCAAAGCAACTTGATTGAAAACGTCGGTGTAGCGGTTATAATCGGTAAACCGCGATCAACCAAACGTCTTTGGACGTTTGACGACCGATTTCGGTTACAGATGGCGTAACCGGTTGCTTCATGGAAGACCATAAAATTTTATTGTTTCTTAATATTTACAGAAAACAACAAGTGGCGGAGTGGTGATGTGTGTGTGTGTTAAGTCTTTGGGTTTCAACCCGGCTGACTCGGGTTCGAGTCCCGGCAGCCTCATTTTATTTTTATTTATTTTATTTTTACTTTTTATCAATTATAATTTTTATAGTTTAGTTTGTTTATTAAATATGTATCAATCAAAATAGCCATAAATACGCAACGTGACATTTAAAACTTGATATTCGATTACAAAACGGAGCGGGTTTGGAAACCCGTTTTTGACAAATGTTACACGGAACGCGACACTACGATCAATTTTGGCGCCATTGTTGGGGGAAAAAATGTTATGAATAAACAATGCACCAAGTTCCTAAAACTAACGGTTCATCAAGAAGTCAACGGTCCACAACAAAACCAACGTCAACAACAAAACCAACAAGCTCAAGGGGTGAATGGCCAATTTCGACCGATTATCTCCAACAACGTTTCACACATCGTTCCACCACCTATGGGAAGAAGTTCGATTAATTGCAAGCTCAACTACATCAACATTTTGCCTCACTTTCACGGGATGGCTAATGACGAGTCATACACACACTTAGTCGAGTTTTTCGCTTTGTGTAGTACTATTGGGGGGCATAACTTTTTGGCTACGTGTTGAGTGCTAAACTAAATATGATGAGTTTGACATGTCAAAATATACTTTATAATGTTATATAAACTTTTATGGTGCCAAAACTTGTGGTTATAATACTTAAAAATCTATTTGTCATAAAATGCACAAAATGCATAACTTTTATGGTGCTAAAAATAGTGAAGATTATCAAGTAGTGTATACAAAACCCCACATATCGGCAGTAATTTTAGAATACAATAACTTAATCACTGTAAATACAACTTGAAAACATTTAGGGTTTTGCAAAAACATTTGAGAAAAAAGAGAATGACTCACATTGAAATTTTAGGGTTTTTAACTCAAAGCTTCCTGATGCTAATCCTGAGTTCCTAATAAAATACAATGCAACACGTGTTAATGCAACAACCCAACTCAAACTTTAACGATACATCACGAGATCAAAACCCAACGTAGTTAACAAAGTTTAGCCTTATTCAGACAACAATTTGGCATCCGTTACTGGGTTTAGATCAGTGATAAGGGTTAAAAACTTATAACAGGGCAACATTTTAGGGTTTAGGGGGATTCATTATTAGAACTGAGCTTCGAGTAAGACAGAAGGTCGATTTTGAAATCGAATTTGAACACTGGAACTCGTCCCAGGCCTGCCTTTATATACCTATCTCGGGTTTCCCCAATGAGTCGTGAGAGGAGTGTGGGACTCCCTCGCGTGGCGCAATGGCTAACATCTAGGTATAGCTCAGCCTTGTCGATGGCATAGCTCTGCCACTTGTCGCGAAACGTTGACACCTGTCTTAATACTCTCCCCGCGTCGCGAGAGATGGGAGTGTTTCTTGCATGTGGCGCCTGGGATGCCCGGATGAGTTTTCTTCATTTTTCGTGTCAGGTCTCGTCGTACAAGTCCGTGGTTGCGATCAAGGGTCCTTATAAGGTGTTTTTTATGTGTTGTTACATCCTCTTGTTGATGCACTTTATGTCTGTCACTGTAAGAATAGACTAGATAGAGCATGTGTTGAATATTGTATAGATTAGATACGAGCACACGACCCAAGTGCGAACGTGAGAGGTGTTAAATGTCACTTCGTACGAAGGTAAAGTTTATCTTTGTACGAAGGTAAACTACCTTCACACGAAGGTAATTTCCTCACTTCGCACAAAGGTAAATCGTGTCTATAAATAGTGTTGTGTGCCCATTGTTGTGTAAGTTTTGGAGTTCCCAAAGGGGAAACGCTAGCGAAATTTCTCCAGGATTTCGCAACTTGACAAGATGTATACTCTTTCGGTATGAATGAATGAAGCTTCCGTTGATTCTGTTTCTACTCCTTTCTTAATAACATTCTACCGAATTAGTGATATTATATCCAAACTTCCGTCTAGAACCGGCGGATCCTGGACTTTCAATTGGTATCAGAGCTACGGTGAATCACCTACGCTCATGAATTATGGACATTTATGGACTTAGGAGGATTTTGGACGTAAAAAATCAAATGAATGTACAATCCATGGACAAAAAGTAACACGGAACTTATAGGATCGTTAGAAAATCATTTTTGACCAGATCTGTGCCAGAGTCATCTTGAAATTCGCAGAGATAAGGATTGGATTGAAAAATATGTTCATCATGGGTTTATCTTCGCACGAAGATAGGTGCCACTTCGCACGAAATAGATTATTTTCGCACGAAGGTAACCCAGAATGCCTAAAAAAATTGTTGATCGTATTGACGAGACGAATGCCCAGAAAAAATTTGGTGATAGGATTTTTTGAGATTTTAATGACCGATACGGGATGTTCGAGGACAGCGTCTGGAGCTTCAGAGTATAGATTTGATGATACGATCGCAAAATGATGAAGATAACGGGGTAGTCACTGATACATATGCAGAATGATGATCTTTGGTATAGTGACAATCAATGGGCCTTAACGTAAAATCTGCATTTGATGAAAACTGAATTTTCTAGATTTGAGGGGGAATTTCAGTGAAAAATTTGGTACAGCCAGAACTGGCAAAAATGAGGGGGAATAAAATTTTTCACGTTTATATGAAGATTCCAACATTTTTGAAATTCGTGACTTTACAACAGTAATCGGGTGGTTTCCGACTACAAATTACTTGAAGATGCAAAGTGTCTTGGATTTTTCTGTACGAGATCAAAGTGTAGTCAGAATTCATTAGTGATGAGATCAAGTTGATGTCTACTTTTCGTAAAAGTGGGGTTGCATAACTGAGTCTTGGAGAAGTTGTTTATTGGATTCTGTAGTTGTGGTCCGTTGATGCCTAAGTCTTCGTACAAGCTGGATAGCACACACGACTGCTTAGTAGTACGAGTAGTTATCAGAGAGTGTTCATAGGATAGCTCGGCGATAGACCAAAGTATCCAATTTAAATCTACAAGGCAAATTGTCACAACCCCCGACCCCACCCCGGGAGCGAGAGCTGTGAACCAGTCAAGTGGTACCGGTGTTTATAAAAACACCAACTTTTAATATTAAATAAATGGGTTGAAACCCGTATTTCATATAAATGTTTTTATAGGGATAAACCCTGATTAATAAAATATAAATTTATTCTTTTATTTAGGTAATTATAGCTACTTCATTTAAGCCTTCAGTGCTCCATAGCTGGCTTCTATTATTTTCACAGCAGGTTACCTGAAACGCGTTTTGAAAGCATTTTATCAGCAAGAAATACTGGTGAGTGCATCTCAGTTTCATCAAAACAAGTTTTTATAACTTTAGAGTATCGAGAGCATCAACGATCACAATGTTTATATCTACACAATTACTTATTCAGTACTGTCAACACCTGACTTGTGGGTCATATTACTTTGGGTCCTGTACCCAACAATAACGGTTCATGTCACACCCCTGTGACTGTGGACTAGTAATGTATACAGAACCCCAACATACATGCAATAATTGTAGAATACAGATACTCAATTACTGTTAAGCATAATTAAAACATTTGAGGTTTTGGTAAAACAGTTTTTGACTCACAAAAAGATTTACAAAAAGAGAATGTACTCACTTGGTAACTTTAAGGTCTAACTACAGGCCTCCTGGTTTAATCTTGGGCATAACTCCTGAGCTCTAAATAAAATATATAATGCACTCTTGTTAAGTATAGTAACCCATGTCACATACAACCCGAGACAGAACCCCAACAAACTTAGTCGGGCAGAGCCTTGATATACGTTGGTAGGTCCTAATCAATCAGTCAGGGTAACGAATTAGTAATCAAGGGTTAAAACACTTAAACCAGGACAGAGCTTTGAGATATGATGGGGTGAATTATTAAAGAAAATGGATTATAGAGGAAACAAAGTGGGGAGAGTAAGAGCAAGAGAGCAGTTGAGCAAAGGAAAAAGAAACTGCATATTCCTATTTATACTACAATTCAACTTGGTGCTGACGCTTCCAAGGTTCCACGTACACATATAAGTCAAATTCTCAAGACACGTACACATAGACATTTGATATTTGATTTATTATTATATATTTTAATTAATTAAGTTAGTCAACTCATTTATCGCTTATAACTTTAAAAATATGACTTTTTATAAAACAATGAATATGTCATTAAAACACGAATATATTTATCTACATGTTGTCCTAAGTTTCATTGAAAACGGAGTAAGGTTAATTATAATGTATTTTTATTATTATAATTTTAAACAGTTCCTATACTCGTCTAAACACCTTATATTTCTAACAGTCAACTTACCCATAGTCTACCCGTTTAATAATATAAGTTTCAATATACTTTATTTACATTTTATAAATAAAATTTTTGGAGATGTTACATTCTCCTCACCTTTTTTTAATCTCGTCCTCGAGATTTACTGACATACAGAGGAACACTTTTAGCTCATCACTGATCCTAGTTCCTAAGTATATTTTTGTCATTGCTTTGAATTCTATTTTACTTTGACTAGAATTATTCTTTATGCTTTGAGATTCTTATATTTTTAATGAAGGTGAAATTACTCTTATTAAAAAAGTTTTTAGATGTTTTGTGTCTTAGCACGACTTTTAGTTACAGGTTTCCTAATGTATTGAAAAAATTAAGGGGAATTCTTATACTTTTGATGGTGTCCGAACTTATAGGGTTCCCGTCGTTCATCTTGTTACACGAGTTACGAGACGGATGATGAAGCGAAATAGTGTTTGATATCGGAATTATAGGTGTACACCAGAGATTCCTGCTAACATTATTATTGACACACCTGTTCGTGATTTATCTCTAATTGTTAATCATGATGGTCTTTGGATTTCCTTATATATATATATATATACTCGTATATTTCACATATTGTAATATACACACCATTCATAAGGTCGAGGTCTTCAACAGATTCATATTTTCAAAAACAGGTCAGATATCAGGTCATGGTACTATTTTAGGGAATTTCATTAACATAACATATACCCCATCTTACCCGGTCTCACTGGAGAGGTAACCCCATCTTACCCGGACAAGCTAGAGAGTCTACCGTACCATACCCAGTCTTGCCGTAGAGGTAATTATCATGGCATTTTCCATAAATAGAATTTTCTCAAATCATAATTATAAAAGTGCATCATTTATTATGGCTGGTATCAAGAAACAAGGAAATTAGTATTCTCATGATCGATCATATCCTACAACCGAATAGTAGTAATAAACAAGAAATAACAGTGGCCAGGTGTTATCGCTTATTTATCATACTTGCACTGTTCTAGTTATCATCTTCACGGCATGCCAACACCCATCACACTTTATCTATGCAAGTAATCAGCTTATCTTGAAGCTTTAAGGCATTTTTTCTTAGGTTCAAGTCTTAATACTATCCTTGGTGTTAACAGTAAATATTAATATCCTAACCGTTTTGTTTAAGCAGAGATATTGTTATGGTCGTGACTTTCTTTTGTTTGGAAAATAGACTTCTGATAAAAATATCATTGTCTTCATTGACACTATGGTTAGGTTCATTGTGATGAGTATGCTTATAGCTAACTCTATTTACGCTTACACAACATTAGATTCCTTCGTAAGGAATGTATTATTCAGACAAATGGCAGTTTTAGAACATAACACGTTTCATGATTCATCTTTATAATGACTTAATGTTTTCATATGAATCACTAGTGGTATTTTTTTTCTTGTGTTTATCTACAGAAGTTATTTGATTATTATATTGCGTATACCATCAAGAAATTCTATTATTTATACGCGTACATGTGTATATTTATTATTTAGAAACACAAAATTTCAAATCTCTTGTTAATATCATAACTTATGTAGTATATGATACTAAATTATTTTTGTAATATCTTTAATGTATAAAAATCCAAGTATATAACCGATGGTACCAATTATCAAGCTTATTCCCATAACTTTATTTACACTTTTATAAAAATAGTAATAGTATATTGGAATAAACTTTCCGTTAAATTTATTGAATATAATATTTTGGAATAAAAGTTTAAAGAAATAAATTTATCAAAATATAAACTTTCTGGATTCATGTGAACAATTTCATTTTTAACTAGTAGGTTAAACCATATTGGTTTAAAATATTAAAACTTAACTCTTAATTTATATTATTTATTCAAAGAAGTATAACAGTAGGAAATGCAAAGGTTGACGTTTCTAAAATTGATTCTAAATACATTAGATAATTAAGTAATATACATATGTTAGAACATACATATATATATCAAACAATAACAGTAGAAATTTGTTTAAAGGTATTACAATATAAAATTGTAATTTGATTTTGATATAAAGCTATGTAAAGGACAAATATATTAAACAAAAATTTGAGTCAATTATTTTTATGTGGGGCATTTACTGTAATTCTAGCTTTTAAAAATGAAACAATAACTAGAACGTTTAGGAAAATTTAACGTGTCAGGTAAAATAAATAAATAAATACTAAATTACTAATTTAAGTAGGGTAAGAAAAGACGTTTTCATTTTGTAATGTCTTTTACTTCTTAAAGTTTTAATTATCTAATCTCTTTTGTATATTTACCGACTGTAAAAACTATTATTAAGTATAATATTCTAGATCATAGAGAATAAAAACATGATTATTTATATATACAATAATCTTTTGAACATACATTTTCTTTAAATTACGTTATAGGTGTAAATATATAAATTTTATATGTATCCTACGTACAAAAATATAAATTTTAGTTTATACGATATAAACGTATAAATATTAATTTAACATATTATATATATTTCAATAAAATAGAATTGTAATGCATTTAATAATTGTATATTATAATATATATTAATAATGAAAACCAATGAATAATATATATAGTTCTTTTAATATTTTAAATTTAACTAGGAAAATTTCCCATGCTATGTGGTGGATATTCAATCGATATCAGTTTGGATCGTCAGGGTACCGGTTCAATACTTGTATAAGTTATAAAAGAAAATACTTTATTTAGAATAAAACTTTTTTTTTTCTTACGTAGAAGTATTCATTTTTACACCACCACCACCCTTAATAAAATAATGTGTGCAAAATGAGAACGCAATAAATTATATGGCCAAAGTAGAAAAAGCATCAACTTCTCTTGCGTAAACATATGTTAACAGTTCTTATATAAAAGTTAATTTTTTAATTTACTAAATATAAAATGTTAAGTTGACAACTTGAAGAAGTATAGAAAAGTTTCAACTTGGCTCAAATATATTAAATACCTTTTTAATTGGTCCTTTTGATACAAAATGTTTAACATTAACGATATTCTTTTATATAGTTTTTTGATCGATATAAAATAATTAATAGTATTTTTGAACCTTATACTACTATTAATATATTTAATATACTAGTAATAATTAACTTTTATTTTTTAGTATATTAACATAAATTATCAATAAGCTATATATACTAAAATATGTTTTTAATGGTTTATTTTAATCTTATATAAATTTATGTATACTGACATAAATTTTTGTATATTTATGTGACAAAGTGAAAGATTAACGGACCCTGTGCTTTACAAAACTATGTTTAACTAATTCGATTTTTTTCTATCAGTTTTTAAAAATAATATTTATCTATATATTTGTTATTTATATAAATCTTCTTATCTTATTAATATTAAATTATGAAATGTATGTAGTAAATAGTTCAGAATATGTACGTACCTTAAGAAAATTTCAATTACGTTCATTTTATCGATTAAAATAAAATATTTGTAGAGTTTAACCATTAAACCTTCGTATCACTTTCCTTTTTACGTGTGTTCTAAGATTTTATATTTAATAATAATAATAATAATAATAATAATATCTTAAATTAACTTTTTACTAATCAGTTTCTTTTCTAGTATATAGAAAAATATTATAATCAAAACTATATCTGATAAGTTTAACCAATTTTGTCTGCATTTTTTATATTTTATTTGACAATAAAAACTTTTTGTAGGGTATATAAACATGATTACACAACACAATTTCAACAAAGTTGTTTTATTATGTTTACGTAATTTAGAATTAGCTTCACCTTCATCTTCTTTTGTAGGTATTTACAGGTTGACATTTAAATATTTATTTTACTACAAATTTTAGTATCACAATAAAAACATTTTTCTGTTAACCCGTGATAAGTTACAGGTAAGATTCACCCCTAGTACTTTAATATAGTAAAATACTTATAAATATAGGAATATGAATAAAATCACACAAGTTTCTCTAGTATATAGGAATATACTAATTAGGCTCTGGTAGAAATATTTAACTTACATTAAAAATAATAGAATTTATTTAAAAATTGTTTATGCATATTATTTCTAACAGACGCAACATCAAAGGGGTATAACCCAAGTTGCTTTTTGTAGTATTATATAATAATATATCTGCCTAGGTAGCCTATGGGTACATTTACTCATATTGGTCACTCATACTGTGAACTCAAAACATAAAAATTATAATATAAATATTAACATCTACCTATACAGAATAACACATAGATTATTACATTAATTTCCTAACATAATGCTTAAGTTTTAGGTATTAAAAGAACACCTAAATGGCTTAAACCAGTGGCTCTGATTCCATCTTCTGTCACAACCCCCATCCCACCCCAGTAGCGGGAGACGTGAACCAGTCAAGTGGTTCCAGTGTTTATTAAATACGCAGTGGAAAATTTTCATCAGGATCGTAATTAGGAAATAAATTCAGAGTTTATAAAAACACCAACTTTTAATATTAAATAAATGGGTTGAAACCCGTATTTCATATAAATGTTTTTATAGGGATAAACCCAGATTAATAAAATATAAATTTCTTCTTTTATTCAGATAATTATAGCCACTTCATTTAGGCATTCAGTGCTCCATAACTGGCTTCTATTATTTTCACAGCAGGTTACCTGAAACGCGTTTTGAAAACATTTTATCAGCAAGAAATACTGGTGAGTGCATCTCAGTTTAATCAAAACAAGTATTTATAACTTTACAGTATTGAGAGCATCAGCGATTACAATGTTTATATCTACACAATTACTCATTCAGTACTGTCAACACCTGACTTATGGATCATATAACTTTGGGTCCTGTCACCCAATAGTAACGGTTACTGTCACACCCCTGTGACTGTGGATTAGTAACGTATACAGAACCCCAACATGCCAGCAGTAATTGTAGAATACATATACTCAATTACTGTTAAGCATAATTAAAACATTTGAGGTTTTGGTAAAACAGTTTTTTACTCACAAAAAGATTTACAAAAAGAGAATGTACTCACTTGATAACTTTAGGGTCTAACTACAGGTCTCCTGCTATAATCTTGGTCATAACTCCTAAGCTCTTAAATATAATATATAATGCACTCGTGTTAAGTATAGTAACCCATGTCACATATAACCCGAGATAGAACCCTAACGAACTTAGTCGGACAGAGCCTTGACATACGTTGATGGGTTCTAAATCAACCAGGCATGGTAACGAATTAGTGATCAGGGGTCAAAACACTTAAACCAGTACAGAGCTTTGAGATGTTAAGGGGTGAATTATTAAAGAAAATGGATTATAGAGGAAACAAAGTGGGGAGAGCGAGAGCGAGAGAGAGCAGTTGAGCAAAGCAAAAAGAAACTGCATATTCCTATTTATATTTATATTACAATTCAAGTTGGTGCTCATGCTTCCAAGGTTCCACGTACACATATAAATCAAATTCTCAAGACACGTACATACAGACATTTGATATTTGATTTATTATTATTTTATTATTATATATTCTAATTAATTAAGCTGCTCAACTCATTTTCGCTTATAACTTCTGAAATATGACGTTTTATAAAACAATGAATATGCTATTAGAACGAAAATATTTTTATCTACATATTGTCCTAAGTTTCATTGAAAACGGAGTAAGGTTAATTTAATGTATTTTTATTATTATAATTTTAAACGGTTCCTATATTCGTCTAAACACCTTATATTTCTAACAGTCAACTTACCCATAGTCTACCCGTTTAATAATATAAGTTTCTATATATTTATTTTACAATTTTTATAAATAATTTTTTTGGAGATGTTACATCCTCCCCACCTTGTTTTTAATCTCGTCCTCGAGATTTACTGACATATCGAGGAACACTTTTAGCTCATCACCGATCCTAGTTCCTAAGTATATTCTTGTCATTACTTTGAATTCTATTTTACTTTGACTAGAACTATTCTCTATGCTTTAAGATTCTTTTCTTTTTAATTAAGGTGAAATTACTCTTATTAACAAAGTTTTTAGATGTTTTGTGTCTTAGCACGACTTTTAGTTACAGGTTTCCTAATGTACTGAAAAAATTAAAGGGAATTCTTATACTTTTGATGGCGTCCCAACTTATAGGGTTCCCGTCGTTCATCTTGTTACACGAGTTACGAGACGGATGATCAAACGAAATAGTGTTTGATATCGGAATTATAGATGTACACGGGAGTTCCTGCTAAATAAATCTAACATTATTATTGACACACCTTTTCTTGATTTATCTCTAATTGTTAATCATGATGGTCTTTGGATTTCCCTATAGATATCTATATACTCATATATTTCACATATTGTAATAGACATACCATTCATAAGGTCAATGAATTCAACAGATTCATATTTCAAAAATAGGTCAGACATCAGGTCATGGTACTATTTAGGGAATTTCATTAACATAAGATATACCCTATCTTAGCCGGTCTCGCCGGAGAGGTAACCCCATCTTACCCGGACAAGCTGGAGAGTCTACCGTACCATACCCAGTCTTGCCGCAGAGGTAATTATCATGGTATTTTCCATAAATAGAATTTTCTCAAATCATAATTTTAAAAGTGCATCATTTATTATGGATGGTATCAAGAAACAAGGAAATTAGTATTCTTATGATCGATCATATCCTAGAACCGAGTAGTACTACTAAACAAGAAATAACAGTGGCCAGGTGTTATTACTTATTTATCATACTTGCACTGTTCTAGTTATTATCTTCACGGCATGCCAACACCCATCACACTTTATCTATGCAAGTAATCAACTTATCTTTAAGCTTTAAGGCATTTTTTTCTTAGGTTCAAGTCTAAATACTATCCTGGGTGTTAACAGTAAATATTAATATCCCAACTTTTGTTTAAGCATAGATATTGTTATGGTTGTGACTTTATTTTGTTTGGAAAATAGACTTCTAATAAAAATATCATTGTCTTTATTGACACTATGGTTAGGTTCATTGTGATGAGTATGCTTATAGCTAACTCTATTTATGCTTACACAACATTAGGTTCCTTCGTAAGGAATGTTTTATTCAGACAAATTGGAGTTTTAGAACATAACACGTTTCATGATTCATCTTTATAATGACTTAATGTTTTCATATGAATCACTAGTGATATTTTTTTCTTATGTTTATCTACAGAAGTTATTTGATTATTATATTACGTATACTATCAAGAAATTTTATTATTTATACGCGTACATGTGTATATTTATTATTTAGAAACATAAAATTTCAAATCTCTTGTTAATATCATAACTTATGTATTATATGATACTAAATTATTTTTGTAATATCTTTAATTTATAAAAATCCAACTATATAACCGATGGTACCAATTATCAAGCTTATTCCCATAACTTTATTTACACTTTTTATAAAAATAGTAATAGTATATTGGAATAAACTTGTCGTCAAATTTAATGAATATAATATTTTGGAATAAAAGTTTAAAGAAATAAATTTATCAAAATATAAACTTTCTAGATTCAAGTGAACAATTTCATTTTTAACTAGTAGGTTAAACAATATTGGTTTAAAATATTAAACTAAACTCTTAATTTATATTATTTATTCAAAGAAGTATTACAGTAGGAAATGCAAGAGTTGATGTTTCTAAAATAGATTCTAAATACACTAGATAATTAAGTAATATACATGTATTAGAACATACATATATATCTCAAACAATAACAGTAGAAATTTGTTTAAAGGTATTACAATATAAAATTGTAATTTGATTTTTAAATAAAGCTATGTAAAGGACAAATATATTAAAGACACATTTGAGTCAATTATTTTTATGTGGGGTATTTACTGTAAATCTAGCTTTTGAAAATGAAACAATAACTAGAATGTTTAGGAAAATTTAACGTGTCAGGTAAAATAAATAAATAAATAAATACTAAATTACTGAGTTAGGTCGGGTAAGAAAAGATGTTTTCATTTTGTAATATCTTTTACTTCTTAAAGTTTTAATTATCTAATCTCTTTTGTATATTTACCGACTGTAAAAAATATCAGGCCTATCTTTTACTTTCTTTTATCATAAAATTATTACTTTTATTAAGTATAATATTCTAGATGATACTGAATAAAAACATGATTATTTATATATACAATAATCTTTTGAACATACATTTTCTTTAAATTACGTTATAGGTGTAAATGTATATAATTTTATATGTATCCTACGTACAAAAATATAAATTTTATTTTTACGATATAAACGTATAAATATTAATTTAATGTATTATATATATTTCAAATAAAATAGAATTGTAATGCATTTAAAATAATTGTATATTATAATATATATTAATAATGAAAACCAATGAATAATATATATAGTTCTTTTAATATTTTAAATTAACTAGGAATATTTACCGTGCTATGCGGTGGGTATTCAATCGATATCAGTTTGGATCGTCAGGGTACCGGTTCAATACTTGTATAAGTTATAAAAGAAAATACTTTATTTAGAATAAAACTTTTTTTTCTTACATAGAAGTAAGCATTTTTACACCACCACCACCCTTAATAAAATAATGTGTGCAAAATAAGAACGCAATAAATTATATGGCCAAAGTAGAAAAAGCATCAAATTCTCTTGCGTAAACATATGTTAACAGTTTTTATAAAAGTCAATTTTTATTTTACTAAATACAAAATGTTAAGTTGACAACTTGAAGAAGTATAAGAAAGTTTCAACTTGGTTCTACTAAATATATTAAAATACCTTTTTAATTGGTCCTTTTTATACAAAATGTTATAACATTAACGATATAATAGTATTTTTGAACCTTATACTACTATTAATATATTTAATATACTAGTAATAATTAACTTTTATTTTTTAGTATATTAATTTAAATTATCAATTAGCTATATATATTAAAATATGTTTTTAATGGTTTATTTTAATCTTATATAAATTTATATATACTGACATAAATTTTTGTATGTTTATGTCATAAAGTGAAAGATTAACGAACCCTGTGCTTTACAAAATTGTGTTTAAATAGTTCGTTTTTTTTATCAGTTTTTAAAAGAGAATATATTTATCTATATATTTATTATTTATATAAATCTTCTAATCTGATTAATATTAAATTATGAAATGTATGTAGTAAATAGTTTAGAATATGTACGTACCTTAAGGAAATTTCAATTACTTTCATTTTATCGATTAAAATAAAATATTTGTAGAGTTTAACCATTAGACCTTCATATGACTTTCTGTTTTATGTGTGTTCTAATAATAATAATATCTTAAATGAACTTTTTACTAAGTAGTTTCTTTTCTAGTATATAGAAAAATATTATAATTCAAAACTATATCTGATAAGGTTAACCAATCTTGTTTGCATATTTTATATTTTAATAAAAACTTTTAGTAGGGTATATGGAGATGATTACAAAAACAATTTCAACAAAGTTGTTTTATTATGTTTAATGTAACATTTGTCAAAAACGGGTTTTCCAAACCCGCTTCGTTTGTAATCGAATATCAAGTTATAAATGTTTCGTTGCGTATTTATGTTGATTTTAATTTTGAACGATGCATAATTAATAAACAAACTAGAATTTAAAAGCTATAATTGATAAAAAGTAAAAATAAAATAAATAAAATGAAAAACAGGCTGCCGGGACTCGAACCCGGGTCAGCCGGATATAAGCTTAGCGACTTAACGCACACACATTCCACCACTCCGCCACTTGATGTTTTTGTGAGTTCTAGGAAGCAATTAAATCATATCTACAACCGAGAATCAACCTGTTGCGCCAACTGAAACCGATATCGGCTTTCAAACCGTCCAAGACGTTTGAGTGCTCGCGGAATCTTGATCATAACCGATAAACCGACATTTCAAATCAATTCAGTCGTTAATGAACTTGAATTCAGGTGATGTTTGGTTTTTATAACCGAAAACATTCATTTATGGAATTACTTCAACAAAATCCTCATCTCGCGATTCAATTACATTCCCAGAGCTTCTAATTTCACGTTTACTCTATTTTCTGGTCGTCGGAATTACTTTCTGATCATCGCCGGAATTCTCTGCAAGTCGCCGGAAAACCGAGACTCACCTCAAAACGGTAAATACCTCGACTCTTTCTGTTCCATTCCATTGATAGACCATTACTAACATCAATCCATCACCCATAATCAATCCCAGACGACGTTGTCGGAAATTCTGCTTTCGCCGGAAAACTTATGAAATTTCCAGAATCACGCCGTGAGCCGGTACGATCATTTAAACCTGCTGGTAATCGTTGCTCAGTAGTTCAATTTCATATCTAATCAATCAAAACTGTTAATTGATCCTAACAGCCGAAGTTCACAAAACAGAGCCGACGAATCATTGCCGGAGTTCTGTGAAAGACACCTGTTCGGTACATCCTTTCCCCAAACCCTCTCCGTTCATTACCTTTCAATTTCTTATAATGTTCGTTACCGAATTAAACAAGAAACAGTTGGTTTAACCGTTGTCTGTGATTTGAACGAAGAAGATGAAGTCTATTATGATTATAAGATTAATTAAAATCGGTATTATAAACGGGTTAGACACACAGTCCAGCGGTGGACTGTGTGCAAACAATACGCATACGTCCCGAGTTCGATCCTTGACACACGCACATTCTCTGTAATAAAAATGTTCCTTTTTAAAACTGAACCGGATCCACTCGCAATTAGCTGTTAAGTATAATAAAAACCGGAATAATTACCAAGTTGGACACACAGTCCAGCGGTGGACTGTGTGCCAAACTAAACCACAGGTCCCGGGTTCGAGACCTGTGGAGAACACCGAGTCGATACAATTAAATCATTTTTTAAAATAAATGATTTTTGGATTAACTTAAATAGTGTATAAATATAATTAAAAACATAAATATTTCGGGTTAGACACGTAGCTCAGTTGGTAGAGCTGCGTGCACGCGTACGGGAGGTCACGAGTTCGAACCTCACTCAGTGCAACTATATAACTGACCGAACCGGTCAACGGTCAACAGTCACGGTCAACGGTCAAAGTCAACATTTTTTTATATTTTTGTTTATTTAATTTAATTTAAAAATCAATTAAAAATACTTAAAATTAATGTTTTCAAAGTTAGAAAAAGCCTTAAACTCACAAAAATATATCCAAAAATCCTATTAAAATTGTTAATAAAATCCATTTATTTACCCTACCTTTTCGTTATTAATTAGGTTAGTTATTTCCTCGTCGATCAATCCTCTAAACTCGTGCGCATTCAGCATCATCCACCGAACGCACCCAAGGTGAGGGAATCTCTACAAATTCCCCGTTTAATCACATTTTTGGGGTGTATCATGTGTCTTATTATTTATCACATTTAAACTATTGTGCATCTGTCATATTCATGAACAAATGTGTATTCAACTTGTATCAACTGTTCGTGTGGTTATTGTTTAGATTAAAGTTATCATTTCTCAGTACATACATTATCATAGGCCGCCGCTCCCCATTACATTATGAGCGTTGAGCTGTTCCCCATTACATTATGAGCGTGAACCAGGAGTTGCCAACATACTATCGGCTCCGTTTGATTGAGCCTTGATCGCACAGACATTTATCATAGGCCGTCCGTTCCCCATTACATTATGAGCGTGAACGTGACGTTGCCAACATATATAGTTTCATTCATGTTATATATTCATGCAAGTTGTTTTGTTATTGTATGTTATTGTTTGTTGTTGTTATTGTTATTGTAGAATTTAATTACGTTTGCTTACATATGATTATTGCACAATTTTTCATGATAAAGATAACAAGAGATCAATAATAAATGTTTTCTAACAAGGTTCACTCGCCAACTTATGTTGACCCAAAAAACCCCCATTTTTACACATGATACAGGTGATCAAGCTGCACCAAGAAATACATAGGATGGCTTAGAACAATTAAACTGGTTTAGATTTTGGATTGTTTAGTTGATTATCTTTCTTTGTATTTGTATGAACATGTTTGGAATATTGAGGATGTAATTTTGAATTTAATAAATATGAAACATATTAGTAAATATCATGAGCTTTGGTGATAACCCAATTATGCCCCGACTCTTATTCCGCTGTGGGTCGGGGTGTGACATTTAACGTAATTTAGAATTAGCTTCACCGTCATCTTCATCTTCTTTTGTAGGTATTTACAGGTTGCCATTTACATATTTATTTTACTACAAATTTTAGCTTCACCCCTAGTGTTGAAACATTAAGTTACAGGTAAGATTCACCCCTAGTACTTAATATGGTAAAATACTTATAAATATAGGAATATAAATAAAATCACACAAATTCTCTAGTATATAGGAATATACTAATTAGGCTCTGGTAGAAGTATTTAACTTACATTAAAAATAACACAATTTATTTAAAAAAGAATTGTATATGCATATTATTTCTAACAGACAGAACAACAAAGGGGTATAACCCAAGTTGCTTTTTGTAGTATTATATAACAATATATCTGCCTAGGTAGCCTATGGATACATTTAATCATATTGGTCACTCATACTGTGAACTCAAAACATAAAAATCATAATATAAATGTTAACATTTACCTACCCAGAATAACACATAGATTATTAAATTAATTTCCTAACATAATGCTTAAGTTTTAGGTATTAAAAGAACACCTAAATGGCTTAAACCAGTGGCTCTGATACCACCTTCTATCACAACCCCGACCCCACCACGAGAACGGGAGCCTTGAACCAGTCAAGTGGTACAGTGTTTATTAAATACGCAGCGAAAAATTTTCATCAGGATCGTAGTTAGGAAATAAGTTCAGAGTTTATAAAAACACCAACTTTTAATATTAAATAAATGGGTTGAAACCCGTATTCATATAAATGTTTTTATAGGGATAAACCCTGATTAATAAAATATAAATTTATTCTTTTATTTAGGTAATTATAGCTACTATATTTAAGCCTTCAGTGCTCCATAGCTGTCTTCTATTATTTTCACAGCAGGTTACATGAAACGCGTTTTGGAAGCATTTTATCAGCAAGAAATACTGGTGAGTGCATCTCAGCTTCATCAAAACAAGTTTTTATAACTTTAGAGTATCGAGAGCATCAACAATTACAATGTTTATATCTACACAATTACTTATTCAGTACTGTCGACACCTGACTTGTGGGTCATATTACTTTGGGTCTTGTCACCCAACAGTAACAGTTCCTGTCACACCCCTGTGACTGTGGACTTGTAATGTATACAAAACCCCAACATACCGGCAGTAATTGTAGAATACATATACTCAATTACTGTTAAGCATAATTAAAACATTTGAGGTTTTGGTAAAACAGTTTTTGACTCACAAAAAGATTTACAAAAAGAGAATGTACTCACTTGGTAACTTTAGGGTCTAACTACAGGCCTCATGGTATAATCTTGAGCATAACTCCTGAGCTCTTAAATAAAATATATAATGCACTCGTGTTAAGTATAGTAACCCATGTCACATACAATCCGAGACAGAACCCCAACGAACTTAATCGAGCAGAGCCTTGACATGCGTTGATGGGTCCTAAATCAATTGAGCAGTGTAACGAATTAGTAATTAGGGACTAAAACACTTAAACCTGGACAGAGCTTTGACATATTATGGGGTGAATTATTAAAGAAAATGGATTATAAAAGAAACAAAGTGGGACTGCATATTCCTATTTATACTACAACAACTTGGTGCTCACGCTTCCAAGGTTCCACAGACACATATAAATCAAATTCAAGACACGTACAATATTTGATTTATTATTATTTTATTATTATATATTCTAATTAATTAAGCTGCTCAACTCATTTATCGCTTATAACTTTTAAAATATGACGTTTTATAAAACAATGAATATGCCATTAGAACAAGAATATTTTTATCTACTTTTTGACCCAAGTTTCATTAAAAACGGAGTAAGGTTAATTATAATATATTTTTATTATTATAATTTTAAACGGTCCCTATACTCGTCTAACATCTTATATTTTTAACAGTCAACTTACCCGTTTAATAATATAAGTTTCTATATACTTTATGTTACAATTTTGTAAATAAATTTTTTGGAGATGTTACACAAATGAACTGTTTTCCAGAATAATCGTTAGGAAATGATGATGTCTTGTTGATTAAGTTGCGCTGGGACTAATGAGGAAGGCTACATACTTGCATTTCATAACTATACATTTGAGATCGTTATGAAAAACGAAGACTCAATGATTGATCTTGAACAAAAAAGTGAAGATTATTGCGTATTGACAAATTGTTATTCCGATGAGATTTGCTGATTGAGAAGAATACTGATTTGCTGATCAATCATTCAGGAGTGTACTTAACCGTGATTACGGAAATCGGGATTTCAGATTTTCACGGGTATTCATTGATTTGAAGTTTTCCAGTGGGTAATTTGAAGTTTTTATCAATTGCCAGTTGGGTTTTTGAAGATCTGAGGATGAAGCATATGAGGAGTGCGCTAAAACCGAACTTGGATGTGGTTAAAGTTGAAAAGGAGAAGCTGCATTGATTAGTTTCAAGTTGGTGGTTCTTCAAGAAAATTTGTCAACTAAGCAAAATCAAAGGAGGCCGAGAACCGTGCAAACAAAGACCCGAAGATTAATTTCTAGAGAGAATTATTTCAGGGGGAATTGGTGCTTTAGTGTTGATAATGCAAACCCGGATCATCAATCAGGGAGAATTTGTTGACACGTTCTACCACATCGACAAATACCTGATTGAAGTTGCAGGATATTCAAACAAGGCTCGAAGATTTCAACATCAAGTTCAAGTTTCGACAGTGATGTCCTAGGGGGAAACTAGTGATGTACTTTATGCCCGTCACAGTACGAATTGGCAAGATAAAGTGTGTGTTGAATATTGTATAGATTAGATACGAGCACACAATCTAAGTGCAAAGTGTGAGGTGATTAAATGTCACTTCGTACGAAGGTAAAGTTTATCTTCGTACGAAGGTAAACTACATTCGCACAAAGGTAATTTCCTCACTTCGCACGAAGGTAAATCGTGTCTAGAAATAGTGTTGTGTGCTCATTGTTTTGCATGTTTTGGAGTTCCCAGAGGGGAAACGCTGGCCAAATTTCTCCAAGATTTCGCCAGCTTGACAGGATGTATACTCTTTCAGTATAAATGAATGAAGCGTCCGCTGATTCTGTTTCTACTCCTTTCTTGATTACATTCTACCAAATTAGTGATATTATACCCAAACTTCCGTCTAGAACCGTCGGATCCTGGACTTTCACCTCCCTACTGATCGGATTGTCGCGCTCCGGTCAAAGATAATAATTTATAGTCCCAAACTACCCTTAACAATGCGTTAGTGGTAGTTAGCGGTCGAACCATGAAGAGTTTGTGGTTTGCGATCGGATATGATTGATTTAAACAGCTGTGTCACTTTTATGAAGCTTGCTAACGAAATTGATTAATTTGTTTGTTTAAAAGTGATGTCGGAATGAACCGACAAGTTTTGATTGAATTAAGTAACTACTAAAAATTGAGAATGATTGCAACAAAAGTAATTATGATTGTAAAACAATGATGAGAAACAAGGTTCACACCCGGTTCAACAATTGCAAGACCTAGCGTTACAGAAACGTTTTAAATTGGTTTAAACGAATTAGTTCATAAACGATTTAGAATCACAAAGCTTAGGTGCCAATTTCTATCAACATCATAGACAACGGACCACAATGCACTTCATTACTTTGGACAAGTGAAACCTATCAATCGACAATGCATAAATACGCATATTCATTTCACGAAGTCAAATTTCATAACTCACTTGACAATTCGCAAATACAATACAAACGTAAGACAATTATAAAAAACTTAAATGCAATTCGAATTGTCACAAACCAACATAGTAAACGCTAGAAATCTTACAAAAGTCTACACCGGGGTGAAACCTCCGGGAATTAGCCGCTCATGATGAACGGGACACGATCAACAATGGATGAGAGCTTGATTCTTGACATCTTGAAGCTTGGAGATGGTGATGGATGATGGTTAGGGTTTATGTGGTGGTGATGAACGGATGAACGGATTGATGATGAAGGTGATGATGATGTTAGGTTAGGATCGAATGGATGATTTCAAATGATTTAGAATGATAGGAGATGATGATGGTGGGTGATTGTGGCTTCAAGAACTTGTTTCAAACCTAAACAACTCGTAACCCCCAAGAATAGGTCAATAAGTTGTGTTATACCCGTCCCCAATCCACAACAAACAACATATTCTCGAAGTCAAAAAGCAGAGGCCGTCGCCGACGGCCTGGAGTGGCATCGGCGACGGGGTGTATATCCTGGCTTTTCTCCCGACGGCTAAACCTGCTGTCTACGAACAATTTCTGACGACGGGCCACTTCCACGGGGCGTCGCCAACGGCCCAAAGTGGCGTCGGCGACGACACCCCTAAAATGCACTTTATGAATTTTTGCCTTTCTTGGTTCCGGTTGACCCATTCGCGTTCCGGTGATCCGTTAAGCTTCCAATTAGCTCCTTAAACTCCATTAGACCTGCAAAACATAATTCTAATTAAAAGTAGTCTATTTGGAATTGAAAGTTATGTAAAAACATTAACTTAAACCATAACGAATACCGGTTTTCACCCACGTATCACATCCCACACATGTCTTTTACTTGCACTCAAGCAAATCTGTTTTTCACTTTCACGTGGGTCGAACAAGAAATACACTTCCCATTCTTGAGACGTAAGTTAAGGTCTAATGTCATACCCCATTCTAGCTTTTTACAATTTTCTAAATATTCTAGCGGTAAAGGACCAATCACATAAAAATGGTTACCCAAGATTAACCCGCCATTGAAACCCACAAGTCATGCATACCCCTCGCAATGTTCTCTCCCCTCGGTTTACAATTTGGCTAGTTTAATGGTGGATTAGCACTTTTAAAGTGATCACTCAAAACCGAATAGAACAAGTACCCGCATAGGCTTGCATCTCAATCATTCTCCACCACCGAACACAAATACTAAGCACAAGTCAAAAGGTCTTTAAAGGGTTGTAATGGGGATAGGTTAAGGGTATGGAATAGGATGTTTTGAAAGTGGCAAAAGTGATGAAAATTCGATCTTTATTACAAATAACTAATCTAACCGACTCCACGAAAGTCGACAAATGAATAGGCAAGAGTGTTCGATTTTAGTCACAAACTATCACACATCTTTTTTGTGCTTTTCTTAACTTCTTTTTCGCTTTTTTTCCGTGATTTTTTTTTCGCAACCACAACTTTACAAACAACTAAACTTAAGATCGAATTTTCATCACATGGGTTAAAAGAAGTTTAATGGTCAAGGGCTAAATGGGTGATCAAACGAAAGGTTTAGGCTCAAAGTTGGCAACTAGGGGATAGATTTCGGGTAAGGGTAAGCAAATGGTGTAAAAGAAAAAGGTTTACCTAATGCCTTAATCATTCTTGTGCTTGTATTCAGTCTACGGTCTCAAAAGTATCAAAAGATGCAACTTCTACAATACATGACTAATGGTCCACTCAAACAAAGAAATATATAATGTATAAAAGTGGCTCAAAGAACTCACGTATATACATGGTATGATATGTGGTATGCATAAATTATAAGTTTTTTAGGCGAATTATTCCCAAATAACCTCCTGCTAAATATCCGTCATGCTATTAACTTGAACTTGACTATAACAAAAGACCAAATGGGTTGTGCCATCCCTCATTCACTTAGTTATTTGTGCTTTTTAGATTGCTTCAAACAAAGACATTTTTGAAAATTTTTTGAAATTTTCCCCCATCCCCAAACTTGAGGTCAACATTGTCCTTAATGTGTAGTGTTTAAATGAACGGGTAAAAATCGAAAAACTTTTTCTCCCCCCATCCCCACTTGAGGTTAACATTGTCCTCAATGTGTAAGAATGGAGTTTTTTTAAAAATCGCACAAGGGATGTGACACGGCTAACTTCCCCAAAATTTCACCCAGAAAATTAGAATACAATTTACAATCCACTTATTTGCTAACTAAAAACCAAAAGTAAAAAAGAAACGTATGCACCTGGTTTTCAGCTCGTTCCTCGTGTGCTATTCGTTCTTCAATAAACTTGGTTGTCTCACGAACACGGTGTACCTACAAATCTCAATCCTTGTGTAGAAGCATGCTTCTCACAACCATCAAAATTTGTTAGTAGCCTAGTTCTACCATTTTTAGGAGAATTTTACCAAGCCATACGTTAATTTACTTTTGATTTATGTGGAAATTAATCTACAACAACAACAATCCTAACTCACTTTCGTAGGAATCACGGTTGCATTTAGCTTATGCAACAAGCCCTTTTAAACCTCCCGATAGCTCGAGAGGACGAGTAGGTCTCGTGAGGGTTATATAGAGAACACACCCACAAAGTTCGTTTAACTAGGAAAGCGGCAAAAACTAGCTACTACCAACAAAAGACAATTTAAACAAAAGAAGAATGTAAAATTTCTCAGAGAACATATGTCGCCTACCTCTGATAGTGCTCGTTTGGGTCGACCGGCGGGTATGGGTTGTAGGAGTCCCCGGTTAGCGCTGCCATCACCTCCTTCCAACTGTCAAGGGGACCAGGTTCCCCTTCGGGCGGTGTCGGTTGTAACAACTCACATTTTCGTTGTTAATTTTGTTTTATTTTAATTCCGTGTATTTCGTTCTTATTCATCGTTGTACTCTGGGATTCGATTATGGAAAAGTTTATGTTAAGTAATTATGTTTTGTCTCACTATCAAATCTAATCGCTTATTAAACTCAACGCTAACTCAAACGCAATCACAAGTAACTATGTTACTTCAAGAACCGGGTGTGTTATTGCTTAATAAACACTTGTGCCATCACATCGCTTATCACATCGCATCGCAAAAAAGCAGTTAATAACGTGGAATTATGTTTTATGTGTGTTATATTTTTTTATGTTATGGTTTGCTATCGCTAAAACGCTCGCACACTCACCTAACTCGCTCTCTCTCAATACAATGGGTATATAACGTTTAACGCTCTGCTAAAACGCTTAATATAACTATCTAATAAGAACCGAATCGCCAAACAAACACCTAACGCGAAAATATCGAACAAAACTTGCCAATAGGCCAAGTTCGGCCGAACTTGATCATACCAAGTTCGCCCGAACTTGACCAGGCCACCTTAACACCTAAATATCAGTAAGTTCGCTCGAACTTGCACTTTCCAAAGCTGAACTGGCCAACTTCGCCCGAACTTGTGCCAAGTTCTCTTGGAAAGTGGCAAGTTCGGCCGAACTTGATCTCAACTAGCTCAAATACTCTTCTCCTATAAATACCCAGCTCCTCATTCATGCTCCCCTTGCTGACCAAGTTCGCTCAGAGCTCTCCCGATCGAATACTTTTTTTTTCCAAGTAAGAATAAACCCGCCCAAGGTATAACCTTCGATTTCATCAAAAACTCTTCTGTTTACGAAAATCTTCATCTTTTTCTACAAAACTTCGGTTTTCCACTTAGGTCTATACTTTGGTCTAAGTAAAACCTTTTAAAACATCGATTTTCACAAAAAATACAGACTAATGACGTATGTTCCGTTCACTATGAAGTGGAACGAGGCATTGTCAAGCAAGATCTCAGATCCGGAAGCAAAAGGACAATGTCGTCACTTTGCACAAACTGGACTAACTCGTACGAACCATCAAGTTCGCCCGGATTAGTCCGAGTTTCTGTAAAATGGCTAAAACTTGCTCCAAAAGACCTCTCCAGCCTAGGTTTTGCTCAGTAGCTTAAGGTTGGAGGGATGGACCCTCGATTTCCTCAGCAAACGATGCAAAAACGCACGATTTGGATGCCAACAGCCAAGTTTGCTTGGAAAACATCAAGTTCACTCAAACTTGTCACCAGATTGGTGACCAAGTTCGCCCGAACTTGATTAATTATTGACAGAAAACACACAAGTTCGCCCGAACTTGTACTCTTCCAAGCGATAATAGCAGAAGTTCGCCCGAACTTGTACCCCAAGGTACAAGTTCGCCCGAACTTATCTATTGTTCCTTCAACCGTTAACCGTTTCAGCATTTTGTAAGACTGATGCACTTCTGTTCGCTTACAGGCTGAACCGGCGCTCCCTTCAATCCACATCAGATCCCATCTCTCTCTTACGCACCAACTGTGAGTATACTTGAACCCTTTTACGCTTAAACTCACTTTTGGGGTCACATATGTTCGTATATCAAAACATATCACACAACTCAAAACTCTTACTCGCAACCCGCCTTTACATGACTATACGTGAAATATGCTGAAGTGTATGTGTTACTTGATTGCTAGTACGCCACCCTTAACATGATAGCTTGCTAGAGGTTGACCCACCACCCGGAGGCCCGGGGTTGTTAAGGCTCGCATTTTTATTTCTCATTTATTTTCTCTTTAGGACGTGGACACTTGTTCGCGTGCCTCGCACTCACGGTTTCTTGGTTTACTTGAATCTAAGTAGTTACACAATTCACATCTCTTACGTACATCATACCGTGTATCTATTATGTACGCAAACCTGTATGCTCACCTTTACTTAATTGGATTGACGTTTTATTTTAACATATGTGGCAGGTTGATGACATTTGCTGAATTGGATTAGGGCTATCTCTAGAAACTCAAGTATTAGAAATCTAGGGAAGATCAGATTAGACATGTTTTAAGAGATGTTATATTTTGTAATAATTATTCTAGATATTGGTTGATTGTATGGGAAGTTAACTATTAAAATATTGTCATTTTAGTTGTTATGGAATTTCTCTTGAAACAAACTGATTCCCCTAGTGTCGCGCCCCGATGTTTCCGCCATCAGTTGGGGTTTGACAGATTGGTATCAGAGCCATAACTATAGGGAAAATTAGGTAAGTTTGACCTAGTCTATAGTTAGAGTAGCAAATCAGACCGTTACGCATCGATTAAACGCCAAAGGAATACGAATTGACAAGTTCGCCCGAAATTGATCAAGTTCGCCCGAACTTGATCAAGTTCGCCCGAACTTGACCAAGTTCGCCCGAAGTTACTCAGTCCCCTCAAAACATTCAACAAGTTCGCTCGAAGATCAAGTTCGCTCGAAGTTGGTCAACTTCGCCCGAACTTGATCCTACACCTTCGAAACGGGCTTTTAAACTACGTATGCTTTTCCTAAAGCTACCAAAATACACGTGAAGAACGCTCGTATCACACAAAACGAGTGATCAAGTAGAGATTAGGTGTGAAAACCAAGAACTCTCGATAAGATCATTCACTCCATGCATCCTCTATCGCACGAGATACCTTCGTTGAGTTAGGAGTGAAATCCAAACCTCGACGGAAATCTCCATTTTCTATCTAGTGGAACTCCCTGTTTGATCGGTGAGCATAACCACAACCAGGAACGAAGTTGTTAAGTTAGGGGTGAAACCCGCATCTTAATAACTAGTTCCACTCATCGATTTTTCAATCACACCAAAGTCTCGATTATTTCAAAGACTCGGAACACGACGTAACTAGAAGGATAAATGCCGCTAACTGTTGTACGGCGAGAGCATTTGTATATTAGGCCAAATCGTGTGTCCGAACTCAGAGAATCTTCGAACCACTTTGGGTAGTCGCTGTCTCAAAACCCAGGACGCTCCAGATTGATTTAAGCCTCGCCGATTTTACGCATCATCGAGTTTTATTATTTATGTGTCAAATTTTATGGATTTTTACGCTTATTTGATTTCTCGCTTATTTGATTTCTCGATTTCTCGCTTTATCGCGTTACGCTCCATCGATATATACACCACTCGCACAACTCTCAAAATCTAAAACGCCAATTAATCACCAATCAAACTGAAACGCTCAACTCTCCTAGGCGAATGTTCTCATAGCAGCTTTATCCGCTTATTACGCTTATATCTCGCATCTCGAACGCGCTATGCTTTACTTATAAGAAGGTGAATCCGTGCAAAGTATATGCTTACATGAATTATGTGTCTACGTGCTTACGTGCTTATGTGCTACGTGCTTACATGCCTACGTGTTTACATGCCTACGTGTTTATGTGATTTTGTGCCTTACTTAAATAATAATAATAAGTAAACTTTTGAACATAAACCTACTATAATCGAATCTCATCCAGTCAAATCCTTCATGTAGATGTCTTCCATGGGATCTCACACTAGGAGGAACATCCAGCGCAACAATGCTGACAAGCGCATCGCCTCGCTAGTAGCCAAGCAGATGGCTAAGGTCATTCCTCAGATCGTTAGCCAAATTCAGGCTGCCATCAGCAACACGTCAGTGGATTCAAAGGCCGACGCACCCAAGCCCTCGTTCAGCTTCAAGCAATTTAAAGCGTGCGGACCTCTCACTTTCACCGGCACGGAAGGACCAAGTGCTATGTTCCATTGGTTCGATTCCATCGAGGTCACATTCCGCCAAAGCAGATGTCCCGAAGCTCTGCGCACCATCAACGCTACCGACGTGTTCCAATCAAGGGCACTTGATTGGTGGACCGCGGAGCGTAACAAGCGCGGAAACGATGAAGCTTGCGGGCTCGCTTTGGATATCAAGCAAGATGGCCACGACAAGCTGGTCTCACAGCCCGTTTCAAGCAGTTGAGTATTATCTATCCTAGTCAGGTGGACACTACTGAGAAAGCAATCAAAAAGTACCTTCGCGCTCTACCCGACTGCATCGTGGATTTTGTCCAAGCAGCGTGTCCCACTACCATCGAGGAAACTTATCAGCTTGCCGCAGAAATCAATGACAAGCGCGTTCAGGCTGGTTACTTCAAGAACAGCAAAGTCGCGAATCAAGCTATCACCGAGCCGAGTGCTACTACCGAGCCGTCTCGAGAATTAAAGTCCAGCCGCCGAGGTCGCAAGAGAGAAAACCCAAGCAAGAACTGTGTAGCTGTCGCACCGTTGAACTCTCAGCCGTTTCAAGCTGCTACACCAAACACACCTCTTGCAAAGCGTGCGTACTCTGGTCCTCACCTGCTATGCTCTAAGTGTACCTATCATCGCCCAGTTGGAGGCAACTGCCGTTTCTGTACCAACTGCAATATCTACGGCCATTTCACTGTCAACTGCCGTAGTGGTCCTCGTTAGCCAGCTCCTCAAGCACCAGCAGCACTACCAGCCCCACCTCGTGCTCTTCAGATCAACCAACAGCAGCCTCAACATCAAGCACTAGTCCCGAAAGCACGTGTTTGCTACACTTGTGGTGATCCAAACCACTTGAGCAATGTCTGCCCTAACAGAGCCGTTAAGCAAGAACCACAGCCTCAGGTACAGTCTCAGTAGCAGCTACCACTGCAGCCGCAGCAGCAGCAACCACAGGCTGCGCGTGGGAGAGCCTTCAATCTCAATCACCGCCAGGCTCAGAACGACAACAATGTTGTCAATGGTACGTTCCTTGTTAACGGTATTTATGCTTCTTGTTTATTTGATACTGGTGTCGATAACTGTTTTGTATCGTTAGAATTCGAAAAGCTTTTAAAATGTAAATGCGCTAAACTCCCAAAGACTTTCTATGTGGAAGTCGCCACCGGAAGAACGGTTACCGTTAACTCCGTCCTACGTGGTTGTACTCTTGATCTCAGCAACCACATCTTCTCGATCAATCTCATACCTATGCAGTTAGGTAGCTTCGATATCATAGTAGGCATGGATTTTCTTCACGAGAATCATGCTGAAGTTGTTTGTTTCGATAAAATGATTCGTTTTCCTCTTCCTAACGGTGATCAGCTACATGTCTATGGCGAGACTCCCTTAAAGAAGTTGATGCTTATGTCATGTACCCAAGCGAGCAAGTATTTGCGCAAGAAATGTATTGCATTCCTAGCCCACATCGTGAACCCGGTAAAGGAAAAGAAAACCTGGAAAGAGGTACACCTCCTACTTGTGATGTCGAATTTCGTATTGATCTTGTACCCGATGCTACTCCCGTTGCTAAAGCTCCCTACCACCTTGCACCATCCAAAATGCGCGAGCTATCGAGCCAACTTCAAGAGCTTCTTGATAAAGGCTTCATACGCCCGAGCACTTTTCCATGGGGCGCACCCGTTCTTTTCGTGAAAAAGAAAGATGGGACGTTCCGAATGTGCATCGATTATCATGAACTTAATAAGCTTACGATAAAGAACCGCTACCCTCTTCCTTGAATCGATGACTTGTTTGATCAACTTCAAGGTGCTACTAGTTTTTCTAAGATTGATTTACGTTCCGATTATCATCAGTTACGCTTGTTAGAAGAAGATATTCTGAAAACCGCCTTTCGTACTCGTTATGGCCATTTCGAATTCGTGGTCATGCCTTTTGGTCTTACAAATGCACCCGCGGTCTTCATGGATTTGGTGAACCATGTGTGCAAATCCTTCTTAGATCGTTTCGTCAATGTGTTTATTGATGACATCCTTATTTACCCGAAGTTGAGGGCCAAACATGCGCGACATCTTCGTTTAGTTCTTGAACTTCTTCAAGGAAATCGCCTCCATGCTAAATTCTCTAAATGTTAATTCTGGCTCGAAGAAGTCCAATTTCTCGGCCATATCGTTAACAATCAAGGAATTCACGTCGACCCTGCAAAGATACAAGCTGTAAAGAGTTGGATTACGCCAAAGAATGCATCTGAAATCCGTTCTTTTCTTGGATTGGCGGGTTACTACCGTCGATTCATCGCCGACTTTTCAAAAATCACCGTTCCGCGTACCGCTTTAACTCATAAAGACAAGCCTTTCGTTTGGGATTCCAAACAAGAGGAAGCCTTTCAGAATCTCAAGCGTAGGCTATTCAACGCTCCTGTACTTGCTCTACCCGACGGAAACGATGATTTCGTTGTTTATTGCGATGCCTCTAACTTAGGTTTTGGTTGTGTCCTCATGCAACGAGACAAAGTTATCGCGTATGCATCTCGACAACTCAAGATCCACGAGAAAAACTACACAACCCATGATCTCGAACTCGGTGCAGTTGTTTTTGCATTAAAGATATGGCGACACTACTTTTACGGTACCAAGTGTACGGTCTTCACCGACCATAAGAGCTTACAACATATCTTTAATCAAAAGGAACTGAACATGCGCCAACGCAGGTGGGTTGAACTTCTCAACGACTACGATTGTGAGATACGCTACCATCCTGGCAAAGCAAACGTCGTAGCCGATGCTCTCAGTCGACGAAGCTATGTGTATAGTGTTCGTGACTCTCAAGTTTTGAATAATCTCGAAATTTTGATTCGCTCCGCTCAATTTGTTTGTTTTAACGAGAATATCCTGCAACAAGAAATGAAATGTGGTGCCGAAACCCAAGTCGTAGTTACACCAAACGACATTTATTATTATCTCGATCATATTTGGATTCCTAGCCAATATAATCTTCGAGAGTTGCTAATGACCGAAGCTCATAAATCCCGATACTCCATTCACCCCGGAGCCGACAAGATGTACCAGGACCTTCGTCATAAGTATTGGTGGCCGGGCATGAAAAGGATATCGCCTTATACGTCTCAAAGTGCTTAACTTGCTCGAAAGTTAAAGCCGAACATTAAAGGCCCTCTGGTTTGCTCGACCAACCCGAAATCCCGATGTGGAAGTGGGAGAGTATAGCTATGGACTTCGTTACGAAACTCCCTCGCACCTCCTCTTGTCACGATAGCATTTGGGTTATCGTTGATCGTCTTACTAAATCTGCTCACTTTTGCGATACGAGAAGACTACAAGGTAGAATGATTAGCACAAATCTATACCGATGAAGTCATTTGTCGACACGGGACGCCTCGTGACATCATCTCTGACCGCAATGGTCGCTTTACTTCACGTCTCTGGGAGACTTTTCAATCCGCTCTCGGTGCTACGCTTAATCTCAGTACCGCTTTTCATCCTCAAACCGACGGTCAGACTGAGCGCACGATCCGCACCCTCGAAGACATGCTTCGTGCGTGTATTATAGATTTCGGTGGTAATTGGGATACACATTTACCTTTAATAGAATTCTCGTACAATAATAGTTATCATACTAGTATTCAAATGGCTCCTTTTGAGGAACTGTATGGAAGGAAATGTTGATCGCCTATTGCATGGCACGAGATCGGAGAAGCACAAATCACCGGTCCCGAGTTAACTCAAGAAACGATAGAAAAAATCCTCCAAATCAGAGACAATCTCTTGAAAGCTCGGAGTCGTTAAAAGGGTTACGCCGATAAACGCCGCAAGCCCCTACAGTTCAAAGTGGGAGATCACATTCTCTTAAAGGTTGGACCTTGGAAAGGAGTGATCCGTTCGGAAAGAAGGGAAACTAGCGCCACGATACGTGGGTCCCTTTAAGATTCTGGAAAGAATTGGCAAAGTGGCCTACCAACTCGAATTACCGGAGGAACTCAATAACGTACATCCGACTTTCCACGTCTCAACCTCAAGAAATGCCTAGCTGAAGAAAATCTTCATGTACCACTCGAGGATTTGCAAATCAACGAGACTCTTCACTTCGTGGAAGAGCCAGTAGAAATCATGGACCGAGAGACAAAGAAACTTCGACGCTCTCGCATTCCTATTGTGAAAGTCCGATAGGAAGGCAAACGCGGTGCCGAGTTCACTTGGGAATTGGAAAGTGATATGAAAGCTAAATATCCGCATCTCTTTGTTACGGCCACTACTTAAATTTCGGGATGAAATTTCCTAAAGTATGGGAGACTGTAACAACTCGCATTTTCGTTGTTTATTTTGTTTTATTTTAATTCCGTGTATTTCGTTCTTATTCATCGTTGTACTCTGGGATTCGATTATGGAAAAGTTTATGTTAAATAATTATGTTTTATCTCAATGATATCACATCTAATCGCTTATTATACTCAACGCTAACTCAAACGCAATCACAAGTAACTATGTTACTTCAAGAACCGGGTGTGTTATTGCTTAATAAACACTTGTGCCATCGCATGCTTATCGCATCGCAGAATGCAGTTAATAGCATGGAATTATGTTTTATGTGTGTTATATTTGTTTATGTTATGGTTTGCTATCGCTAAAACGCTCGCACACTCATGTAACTCGCTCTCTCTCAATACAACGGGTATATAACGCTTAACGCTCTGCTAAAACGCTTAATATAACTATATAATACGAACCGAATCGCCAAACAAACACCTAACGTGAAAATATCGAACAAAACTTTGCCAATAGGCCAAGTTCGGCCGAACTTGATACACCGAGTTCGCCCGAACTTGACCAGGACACCTTAACACCTAAATATATGTAAGTTCGCTCAAACTTACACTTTCCAAAGCTGAACTGGCCAACTTCGCCCGAACTTGTGCCAAGTTCGCTTGGCAAGTGGCAAGTTCGGCCGAACTTGATCTCAACCAGCTCAAATCCTCTTCTCCTATAAATACCCAGCTCCTCATTCATGCTCCCTTGCTGACCAAGTTCGCTCAGAGCTCTCCCGATCGAATACTTTCATTTTCTAAGTAAGAATCAACCCGTTTTCAAGCTACAACAACGTTTTACAATGATTTTGCACAAGGTCTAACCTTTGATTTCATCAGAACTCTTCTGTTTACAAAACTCTTCATCTTTTTCTACAAAACTTTTGTTTTCCACTTAGATCTATACTTAGATCTACGTAAAACCTTTTAAAACATCGATTTTCACACAAAATACAGACTAATGACGTATGTTTCGTTCACTATGAAGTGGAACATGCTTTGTCAAGCAAGATCTCAGATCCGGAAGCACAAGGACGATGTCGTCACTTTGCACAAACTGGACAAACCCGTACGAACCATCAAGTTCGCCTGGATTAGTCCGAGTTTCTGTAAAATGGCTAAAACTCGCTCCAAAAGACCTCTCCAGTCGAGGTTTTGTTCAGTAGCTTAAGGTTGGAGGTATGGACACTCGATTTCCTCAGCAAACGACTTGAAAACGCATGATTTGGATGCCAAAATAGCCAAGTTCGCTCGAAAACAATAAGTTCGCTTGAACTTGTCACCAGATTGGTGACCAAGTTCGCCCGAACTTGATCAATTTTTGACAGAAAACACACCAGTTCGCCAGAACTTATACTCTTCCAAGGGATAATAGCATAAGTTTGCCCGAACTTGTCTACTGTTCCTTCAACCGTTAACCGTTTCAGCATTCGGAAGACTGATGCACTTCTGTTCGCTTACAGGCTGAACCGGCGCTCCCGTCAATCCACATCAGATCCCATCTCTCTCTTAAAGCACCAACTGTGAGTATACTTAAATCCTTTTACGCTTAAACGCACTTTTGGGTGTCACATATGTTCGTATATCAAAACACATCACACAACTCAAAATGCTTACTCGCAACCTACCTTTACATGACTATACGTGAAATCTGCTGAATTGTATGTATTACTTGATTGCTAGTACGTCACCCTTAACATGATAGCTTGCTAGAGGTTAACCCGCCATCCGGAGGCCCGGGGTTGTTAAGGCTCGCATTTTTATTTCTCATTTTTTTCTCTTTAGGACGTGGACACTTGTTCGCGTGCCTCGCACTCGTGGTTTGTTGGTTTACTTGAATCTAAGTAGTTACATAGTTCACATCTCTTACGTACGTCATGCGGTGTATAATAAACTCTTTTATATCTATTATGTACGCAAACCTGTATGCTTACCTTTACTTAATTGTATTGACGTTTTATTTTAACATATGTGGCAGGTTGATGACATTTGCTGAATTGGATTAGGGCTATTTCTAGAAACTCATGTATTAGAAATCTAGGGAAGATTGGATTAGACATGTTTTAAGAGATGTTATATTTTGTAATAAATGATTGAGATATTGGTTGATTGTATAGAACTAACTATTAAAATATTGTCATATTTGTTGTTATGGAATTTCTCTTGAAACAATCTGATTCGCCTAGTACCGCGCCCTGATGTTTCCGATATCAGTTGGGGTGTGACATTGGTAGCTGCGGTGGAACAAAACTCGAACCCGGTGCTTCGCGCCAATGGGGAGATGGGTCGGAAGGACCACGGGGTACCGGGAGGTCCTCAAATTTTTCCCAAGGTGTGTGTTCTTGATATTGCAAGCCAGCCATGTGATCCCGCAAGTGCCTTTCTTGGTCATGGAGAGCCTTCATATTATTGATCGTCATTCGTTGATCGTAGCTAACGCCATCCAGCGGCAATCCTCTACAACATTGTGTTTAATACGGAGACGATCCTGTTCTTGTTCCCAGGCCCTTTTTTTGGTCATTTCTTGTACCCTTTGTTGTTCCATCATCTCCAACCGAGATAGCTGTTGGGCTTGGAACAACTGTTGGTCTTCCCAATACTTCTCAACCTTGGCCCGGTGGGCAGCTTCCTCATCCCAATGTGTTTGGTACTGTGCTTGAAAGCTTTGCTCCCACTGGTGCCTTTGCTCGTGGTACCCGCGGTTCTCCCCAATGACCGCGGATACATTATCATAGATACTCTGGGCCCCCCCGATTATAATTGCAATGATCTGGTTTTCTTCGTGAAACCACAACCTGAGCCACCTCATTTGAAACTTCCCGATGGGCTCTAGCATATCTTCGACGTGGTCTCCTTGCACCACCTTGCTCTTCCTCTTCCTCTTCCTCTTCATCACCCATTTCTTCGTCCCTTTGGGCTTCTTGAGCCGCACTTGGATCCTCAAATTGAAAACAATTGCCATGCTCATCCGTGACCGTATACTGGTTACCGAAAACTGAAACATGGAATTTCCAATGACGCTTCATTGATGCAAAAGAGATCTGATCAATTGGTTTGGCAACCCATAATGACTCTACAGGCAATGCGTTTTGCTGCAGAATCATATCACTGATTATTCTCACATACGGGATCATTTTTCTATTACATGCCTCTCTCGTATCCCACGTATTCATCATCACTATTTGCCGGCACGACAGTTTCGGCGAACCGTATAACAATGCATGTAACACCCAACAATCGGGTGCCTTCACTTTCCCCCGGTTTCCGAACCTCACCATTATATTCTCCAATGAAATGCCTTGGAGAATCTTCCCTTCCAATGACAAATCATTCCTTGACTCCCCCATTCCACCTAATAACACTAACACAGCTGGCAACATACCCGGCGGATCAGCACCGTTCATCTTGTTATCTAAAAACTTATCAATATTGTAATAATCATATGCTTCAACCCCCAATGAATCGAACCGGGCTATCGCGTTCATATGCTCAAACGACATGATCATTTGATTTTTACCAATATCACCAACTAGTTGCCATGTGTGAGCGGGCCCATCCCGATTAAGGAATCTCAACGTTGACAACCATTCACATACCGCCGCCAAATAGACCCGAGGTGTGATGTCCTCCCACCAATCCAACCCACGTTCCCAGCCGAGCCGCTCAAACTTTTGGACAATCCGAATTGCCCTAAACTCCTCCACATTGACTGACCTTTCCGGAACAGTTCTTTCCGGCACCGAAGTTGTAACATTCCCCGAGACCATCTTCCATTTCCACATCTTCGCTTCCAACTTTTCATTGTTAAATCTTGAAAGAGGTTTCTTTTTTTCATTGTTCCACGCAGATGCAGTACGACTGTTCTTGAATTCTTCCCAAGCCCAATCCTGCCGATATAACTGCCCATCTCCTTCTTCAACATTACTTAATTGATCCCATTTCTTTTGGATGAATCCCAAGCCCGAACCGGCTCCCGAAGATGAGCCTTCACCGGAGGTCTTTCTTCGCTTTCTTCCAAACATGACTACTGTTAGGGCTAGATTTTATTTGCTTATGAATCTGTGATCCTTCAGTATATTGAGGATATATTATCCATGTACTGAGTACTTAATACTGGAAGGATCAAGGATCCTTAGTGACTATAACGGTTTCTAACAATTGAATTCGATGTTTTAATTGAATCTAGTGCAGGTATTGATGGTGGACTTGGTCAAGCAAAATATTCATGGAATATGCCGAGGATTAGGCACGTGCTAAAGGTAAATGGACGTTCTGCATGAACGTGGAGGATCCCAAATATTTCAGATTGTTAGTTATAAGTTACAAACGTTAATATTATAGGGGGTATTGAGCTCACTTGGAACACACTTTTTCTTTTGCATACACTAACGCTACTCAATCACTTGGCAATTCTCGATACACACACACACATTACACTATAGAGATCAATTGTAAAAGCTCAATATCTTCCAAAGTTGTAATCTTTCTTGTGAAATATAGTTGGTGATCGGTAGTTTCCATCACCCAAGGTTTTTTATGCCAGAGATCACATCTTGATTAAGGGCTTTTTCCTCGTATAAATCTCGGTGTTCATTGTTCATTACATTTTTCATTCGTTCACATCATTATTCAACACACAAGCACTCAACCTCACATACAAAGTTTGGTCACATTATCCTTAGTGTGATTTTTTACCAAAACAGTTTGGCGCCCACCGTGGGGCAATCGGTGCTTCGATTCTAAAAATTCCGTTCATTTCATTCATTTCTATTCATTTCCATCAATCACATGGCTTCTCAGGGAAAATCTGCTTCAAGTGCGATGCCGGCTGTTACCTCATCTCAGACTTGTGCATCATTGCCTCCCATTCCCACTGCACCGGCGAAGAGTGTTGATATGCTCAGAAGAAGCCAACACCAGTTTTCTCGAAGGCTTCTACTGTTTCATCCTCTACACCTACTTACAATGATCTGTCTACTTTGATTTTGCAGATGAAAGGATATATGGAACAGCAGGACAAAACTAACCAGAGGATCCTTCCTGAAATTGATGAAATCAAGAAACAGAAGAGATCAGCAGAGGATCATTCTCCATTGATGCCCAGATCATTGGATTTCGCCACTCCAGCAGCAACCACTCAGCATTCCAAGGAGTCTGGTGTTCAGTGTCAACGATCCTCAGGATTACAGCATGTATCATTGGCAATGACGCAGCCACAAGCATCTCATTACCAACCTTATGGATCCCCATTCCAGCCTCAAGGATCCTCATATCAACATCAAGGATCCTACCTCAGTTCAGCAGGATACTTGGAGATGGTGCCACCTAAAGTATCTTACTTCCAGCGTCAAGGATCCTTATCCCAGGTTCAAGGATCCATGGAGTATCTTCTGGGACCTTCAACACCCATGTATCCCGGACCCAATGTCTTTCAGGATCAAGGATTCCCATGGAGTCAGATATTCAAGGATTCTGAAGTTCACAAAGAGGACTTCATCCCTATGCAGACTATTGCTTCATATGGTTCAACTGTTACACCTGAAGTGTCCACCTTTGGATATACTTCTGGCATACCACTTCCAAACCAATCAAGTGGTAACAATGTCAATACATCTTTTGGCACTAACTATGGTTTTATGCAGGATACAGGTATCAATCAGGCTATGGCACGGGAGCTCCAGAAGCTTAAGGATATGATATCTAGCGTCCCCGGAGTGGTTAAGCCCATTCCTGAGATCCCGGATGGAAGTCACAGGGTGTCTCATTTTGCACCTCCTATATGCAACGCTAAGATACCAAAACGCTTTCAGACCCCCAACATGAAGTTGTATGATGGTACAACTGATCTGGAGGGGCATGTGGCACAATACCGAGAAAGAATGGAGATCAACCCCATTCAATAAATGTTAAAGGAAGCCTGACTTTGCAAGGGCTTCGAATCCACACTCACTGGATCACCACTCAAATGCCTGCTAAGTCTTCCTCCTTACTCGATTACTTCATTTTCTCATCTAGTTAATTTGTTCAATAACTAGTTTTCATGTAGTAGAACCTTTGAAAGGTTAACTAGTGATCTATATAGAATAACCCAGGGACGTGATGAACATTAAGAGAGTACATCACTAAGTTTAGTCGAGAATCCTTAGAAATTCCTAATTTGGATATTGCCACTGCTGTAGAGGCATTCAAAATGGGCTTGCTTAAGGGTTCCTCATTCTATGATGACCTTGTTATGACACCTTGCAGGAATTTAGATGAAGTGAGGAACAAGGCATTGAGGTTCATTCGTTTAGAAGATGACAAAAGGATCCAGGAGAGACTCTCAGGATCCTCAAAATAGGAAAAGCAAGGATCATTCTTTAAGAATAATCGATCCAAGTCATACTCTAAACATGACAATCACAATGTGAATGCAGTTGAACAAGATAAAGACGATGAGGATTATCCTCCAATATCTGAGTAATTTTAATTTTCTGTGGATAATCATGAACTAATACTTCCTATGCAGAGTTTAGGTGACAAGGCTAGATGGCCAAGGAAAACTGATAAACCTGGAGCTACTAAGGATAAATCCAAATGGTGTGCTTATCATGAGGATTTTGGCCACCTTACTGATGAGTGTATAGCGTTGAGGAAGGAAATTGGCTATATTCTTAGCAAAGGATATTTGAAGGAATTGCTAGGAAGGAAACGTTCAAGGACTCAGGATACTGAGAAAGTTCCTGAGAGAGCTCCTCCACCGCCAACAGATGCTCAGATCATTAACTTTATTTCTGGTGGTTCTGATATCTGTTGAACTTTATTTTCAGCGGCTAAAGGCATGCTAAGGAGACGAAGATGGAGAACGGGGAGAGACCAGTTCGAACATCTACCCTCACACAGCAAAAAGTGATATCCTTTGATGAGGAGGATCGCGTAGACATTCAGGATCCTCATCATGATGGTCTTGTCATTACTTTATTTATTTCTAACCATTTTGTTCGCAGGATCCTTATTGATGGAGGGAGTTCAGTGAACATAATTCAGTTGGATGTCCTCAAAAAGATGAACATTCCTGAATCCGAGATCATTCCTAGATCATCGGTGCTCGTGGGATTCAGTGGGGAAACCAAGAATACATTAGGGGACATCAAACTTCCAATTTACATAGAGGGAGTGAATTCTATCCAGAAATTTTGTTTAATAGATAGCTTATCTTGCTGCAATGTTATCCTTGGCAGGCCATGGATACATGACATGAAGGCGGTCCCATCAACATACCACCAAT
This sequence comes from Scalesia atractyloides, assembly GCA_947069175.1. NCBI lineage: Eukaryota > Viridiplantae > Streptophyta > Magnoliopsida > Asterales > Asteraceae > Scalesia > Scalesia atractyloides. The sequence goes on along the minus strand of CAMTDV010000015.1, from coordinate 46,198,791 downwards.
GTGTCAAGCTTCCAAGTCCATGGGGAATAGTCAAGATAGGAAGTGATCAGCAGGAGGCAAAGAATTGCTACACTTCCTCGATGAAACCTGCTTCCAAGTCTAGGGAAGCATAGCAATTAAAGCATCATCCAAAAGACGTTATGGAGGCAAGAGAACAGGACACCAAGGATATACTCTTAGATCTTGAGGATCCTGAATCCAAGGTGTATATAGGATCCGGGATCCAGGAAAGCATAGATCAGGATCTAGCATCCTTCCTTAAACGAAGAAAATCTACCTTCGCCTGGAAGCACGAAGATATGACAGGTATTTCGAAGGATATCATTACTCATAAGCTTGGTATTGACAGGTCTTTCAGGCCAATTCACCAAAAAAGGAGGAAGTTTGCACCTGAAAGAAATGCAATTACCCAAGAAGAGGTAGACAAGTTACTAAAGGCAGGTATGATAAGAAAAGTCAAGTATCCAAGATGGTTAGCCAATGTGGTTGTTGTTCAAAAGAAAAATGGAGAGTGGAGGGTATGTGTCGATTTTACTGATTTGAATAAGGCATGTCCCAAGGATCCTTTCCCTTTACCCCACATTGACTCCATGGTGGATGCTACGGCGGGTCATGAATTGTTAACTTTTATGGATGCTTCATCTGGATTTCAGCAAATTCATATAGAACCATCTGATCAAGAGGATACTGCATTCATGACACCCACCGGCATATATTGTTATATTGCTATGCCCTTTGGTTTAAGAAATGCAGGTGCTACATACAAAAGGCTGGTGAATTCAAGGAGCAACTTGGACACACAATGGAAGTATACATAGATGATATGGTGGTCAAATCTAAAAGGGCCGAGGATCACCTGAAGGATCTTGAAGTAGCATTTAATATTCTTGACCAATACAACATGAAGTTGAACCCGTCTAAATGTCATTTCGGGGTCAAAGCTGGAAAATTTTTAGGATATATGATGACCAAAAGAGGAATTGAAGCAAGTCCAGAACAAATCAAGGCTTTGGTGAATATCAAGTCTCCTGCCAATGCTAAGGATGTGCAAAGATTGACAGGAAGGATTGTCGCCTTGAATAGATTCATCTCAAAATCCTCAGAAAGATGCAAGACATTACGAGGAAGAATAAGAAATTCGAGTGGACTGAAAAGCATGAAGCTGCTCTACAGGCTCTCAAGGATTACCTATCCTCAGCACCGGCTTTGATGAAACCAGAAAATGGAGAACCATTATCGGTATACCTAGTTGTTTCAAGTAAAGCGGTAAGTGCGGTCCTAGTTAAGGATCACGAAGGCCAACAACATCCGGTATACTATGTAAGTAAAAGTCTACTTGATGCTGAGGCCAAGTATTCTCATTTAGAGAAACTAATTCTTGCTCTAATCATGGCTTCTACTAAACTAAGACATTATTTTGAAACTCATACTATTGTTGTTAAAACTAACTTTCCTATTAAGAATGTTCTCAGGAAACCAGAGATGTCGGGAAGAATGGCAAAATGGGCTGTTAAACTTAGTGCATATGACATTAAGTATGAGCCTAGAACTGCTATTAAATCCTAAGCTTTGGCTGACTTTGTGGCTGATTTCAGTAGTGATCTACAAAGAGAAGCTGAATTAGAAGTGCAATAACTTGAGGAGACCAAGGATCCTTGGACACTCTTCACAGATGGAGCTTCAAATGTCAAAGGAACTGGACTAGGCCTACTACTAAAATCGCCACATGGGGGACATTATACCCCAATCTATAGCATGTGAATTTCAGACCACTAATAATGAGGCTGAATATGAAGCCTTGATAACAGGTTTGCAACTAGCTAAAAATATGAGGATCAGGTATCTTCAAGTATTTGTAGATTCTTTATTGATTACTAATCATTATAACGGATCCTATGCTGTTAAAGGTGAATAACTAATCAAATATTTGGAGATAGTCAGGAAACTGGCAGGTTCTTTTGCTTTTTTCAGTTTAACACAGGTACCTACGGAAGAGAACGCAGAAGCTAATGCCCTAGCCAACCTTGGATCCTCACTGAAGATGCCTGAGGATGTGAAGATACCTATTATCCACGTGTTAACTCCGGCAATCGAGGACAATGAAGCAATGGAAATAGTGGATGATACTGTGGTTGTTCCCAATGATGATATGCAGTCAAATTCAGGATCCTGAATCCTTCCAATTCTGAAATGCATTCAGAATGGAGAAATCCCTGTTGGGGAAAATCCAAGAGCATTCAGGGTTAAGGTATCCCAATTTACCATTATAAATAACATGTTATATAAAAAATCTCTTGCAGGACCCTATCTAAGGTGCATTGAGGATCCTGAGATACAAGAAGTCCTGAAGGATTTTCACGAAGAAGACTGTGGGAATCATACTGGGGGCAGAGCACTATTTTCAAGGATCCTTAGAACATCATATTATTGGCCTACTATGAAGAAGGATGTTGTAGAATACGCGAAGAAATGTGATGCTTGCCAGAGACACAGTAATATCCTTTATCAACCGGCATAACCTCTGTATCCTATATCCTCCTCTTCGCCATTTATGAGATGGGGAATGGATATAGTAGGCAAGCTTCCCAAGGCACCAGGAGGAAATGTGTTCATGTTAGCTATGACAGACTACTTCTCCAAATGGATTGAAGCTGAAGCCTTTGCCCAAGTCAGAGAAAAGGAAGTCATATCCTTTATTAAAAGAAATATTATAACTAGATTTGGAATTCCTTCTGAGATTGTTTGTGATAATGGATCCCAGTTTATTGGGAGTCGTACTACTAACTTTTGTGACAGCTGGGGGATTAGGATGATAACATCAACAACAGTCCACCCACAAGCTAATGGCCAGGCAGAATCATCCAACAAGATCATCATCAACAATTTGAAGAAAAAGCTTGGATCAAAGAAAGGAAAATGGGGTGAAGAGCTACCATATGTCTTGTGGGCAGATAGAACAACTCCCAAGAATGCTACGGGTCAAACTCCTTTTTCCTTAGTCTTTGGAGCTAAGGCAGTGATCCCTACAGAGATGGTAGTCCCAACAGCCAGAACAAGCATCCGTGATCCAGAAGCAAATGCTGAGACTGTTAATCAAGACTTGGATAATGTGGAAGAACTTAGAGACATGGCTAGGATAAGATTAGCTAGTTATCAACAGAGAATGGATGGTTCTTACAACAAAAATGTCAGAGTAAGAAGGTTTCAAGTTGGTGACATGGTATTGAGGAAGGCATTCCATAATACCACGAATCCTGCTGATGGCAAGTTAGCACCAAAATGGGAAGGCCCCTATCTTATCAAAGCTGAAGCTGGAAAGGGGGCATATCGTTTGCTAACTATGGATGGTGATCTCCTGCCAAGAGCTTGGAATGCTATCCACCTAAAGAAGTATTTTATGTAAGGATCAAGGATCCATAAGTACTCCACTGTTCAGTGCAGGCTCAAGGATCCTCAAAGGATATATGATCCTTTCTTTGGTAACATTTTAATAACTCTTTCATATCATATTTATTGTTAATTATAAGGAAAGGATGTTAAATTCTTAACATCCAATTTTATCTAGTTTTAAGCTTTTGCAGAGTTTACATAAAGGATTTAGAAGTTGGCCTCCTCTCCAAGACTTTGGGCATGTCCCCAGTTTAAGGTATCCAATACCTTCTAAGGTTTAAAGGTTTTCACCTTTCATACGAATTGGGTTTTGACACCCCGCCAGCAACGCACGCCATCTAAGTATAGTTCGAGGCAATGGGACCAGTATTCGCTTTAGGGGCTGACAATTTCATTGTTGTTGGCTATATGTAGGATCCTAAGTATAATGGTAGACGTACCATACATCTGCTCCTAAGGTTTTTAACGTCTTCACGTTAGCTAAGGTTTCAGCATTTTCATGTCGCTTACGATTGGTAGATGCCAGTTTGGGCCATACTCCAGTTTACACCAATTTAATGGGCTTGTCCCCAGTTTGTTGGGCCTGCCCCCAGTTGCTAATGATTCTTTCATTTGATGTTTGGCTTAGTTCCAAGTTATATACTTTTACAGGTTTACGAAGTTAAACAGCTAAGGATCCTGAATCCTAAAGTTCTATCGAATTGTTATGCTTTGATTGACACAACTGTAAGTGTTAAGGATATAGAATCCTAGCTTGGATTCACTGGTAGGATCATTCATTTGCCTTTGTTTTATTTCTGGCTTATTTATATTACCCTAATCCTTTGACAACAAGATATGTGATCCTTGATCATATGATGCTTTATGCATTAGCAGTTGTTATGGTTACGGACTTAAAAGCTTTTTATAAAACCAACACTTCCAGAGTTTTACATAATGAGATTTTGCAAACATAAACATAAAAGAGCAGTAATTCAGAAATAAAAACAACACTGGGCATAATAAAAAATCTAGTATTATTGTTCCCGTTAATATTTACCAAAAGTATCCGGCCCGGATTTTACCAGCAAAACGTGGACCATCCATCCAGGCCGGATCGGGTTCATCTAACGGATAATATTTGTGCACAAAATTAAAATGCAGGAAATTAAAAGCGAAGGGTGTCAAAGGCTTCATCCTCCGCAAACAGAAGGACCCATCCACCTTTGCCACCCCTCTATTGTTCAAAGGATCAGTGATCCTTAACCTACAGAAACTATTGTTCAGATTACAACCCCAAATTGTTCAAAAACAACCAACCTAAGGACCTAAAAATGTGGGCTCCGGCCGTGTCTAGGAATATCCATCATCGCCCACATAGGCAGCCTACACTACAGCTTCCTCTACCTCCAGCACCTTCAACCACCATGTCCTCTGCTTCCATCTTCACTCCCCTAGGTCCTGCTTCATCTGCTGCCACCGACTGCTCCAGCTCACTGCCGTCCAGGTTGCTCAATGCTACCTCCCAAGAAGCCAGGTCCCATGAAGATTTTTCAAATCCAGGATCATTAGCCTCTTTGGCCATCTTGATCATGGATTGAAGAACCGTCTTGGTAGCACATACTTTGGTCGCTTCAGTAGCATTCATGGCAGCCTCATGAACCCCTACTTCAGCATTCAGCAGCAGCTCCTCAGGGCTCTCCTTCTCCTTTTCCAGCGCTTTGTTTTGCTTTTCAAGCCTAGAGAGATCCTTATCCTTAGCAGCAGCAATGGCGCGCATCCCAGCTACAATCTCTTCGTGCTCAGCCAATTCTTCTCATGAAGGATCCTCAAGTAACCAAGTTCCTGATAATAAGCAAGGCGGGGAAATATTGTGATCAAGGATCCTCGCAAACATATAAAGTAAAACCACAGGATCAAGGATCCTTACCTCAGATAGGACATCACGAAGGCGTTTCTCGATGGAAGTGAAGTCACTCTCAGGATCAGAAGGCTTCTTTCTTTTGGAAGCAGACTTGGCTCTGGGCGAGGCTCAACAGGAGGAAGCTTCTTCATTGGCTCCTTTTCACATCTTTGGAGATAATGATGTTGTTGATGTCATCAAGAGCAAAATCTGTAGATTTGGAAGTAGATTTTTGAACACCTACCAACAGACATCAAAAAGAAAAGTTTCTAGTTCAGATTAGACCTTTCTTTTAAATTTATTATGTTGTACGATTACTTACTTGACATATTGTAGGAGGAGGAGGTCTGTACTTCTTCACTAGGATCCTGGATCCTCACCTTGAATGTTCTGTCTATTGGGTCAAAACTCAGGAAGGCTTTCATGCGATCAACAGCTCCCGGCTCCTCCGCTAAATTTACAAAGTTCTTCACTACAAGAAAAACAGAAAAATCAAAAGACAGTTACAACGTGAATATGAAACATACAAGAACTCTAAGTCCTACCCTTGGGTATCCATTTACGAGACAACGAATCCCCTTCCGGCAGAGAATCTCGTCTAACAAAGAAAAACTGATTTTTCCAGTCAGAATCGTTTTGGGTTGTTTTGGAGACAGGAGCTGGTTGGTGGGCTTTTACTTTAAACAAGAATCGGTTAGAGCCATGGGTAGTCAAAGAATACACGAAGGCTAGGTCAGAAAGGTTTAGTTGGAGCCCTTTCTTTTCAATGATTTCTTCAATGGTGAATAATGTCCTCCACAACATCGGCATAACCTGGCTGAAGCTAATGCCGGTTTGCTTGAAAAAGCTTTGGGTTAAGGCCGGAAAGGGATATGAGAACCCAAGGTGAAACGGTAAGGCAGGAAAGCAATCCAGGTGTCCGACACCGCGTCGCTCCGAGCAGAAGGATCAAAGGGTCTGAAAATGGCTTCCAATGGAAAACAAGACTTTAGGTTCTTGATTTCTAGATCTGTGAACTTACAGATCTCAGAGGAGATCACATCTTGATCAAGGGCTTTTTCCTCGTATAAATCTCGGTGTTCGTTGTTCATTACATTTTTCATTTGTTCACATCATTGTTCAACACACAAGCACTCAACCTCACATACAAAGTTTGGTCACATTATCCTTAGTGTGATTTTTGACCAAAACAACTACAGTCACAAACCACAGAACAATTAGTATAACCCTCTTCAACAATTTTCAAACTTTGAACATAGCCTCAATGTTGACCAAAAATCTAGTTGTAGATGTACAGGAAGTTTAAAAATTTCGGAAGAAATTGACTAACCATATGATAATCATGCTTAAATTTAAGTAAAAACCATACCTTTGATGTTGTTAAGCAAGAGATCCTAGAGAAAAGATGTAAAGCTTAAAGCTTGATGAACACTCTTCAAAAACCCGAATTTAAAAAGATATCTTGCAAACGGGGAAGAATCGATGAGAGATATGATGGGGGTTTTGTTCCTCTCGAAAAATCACTAAGGATAGGATCAAGAATCAGTGGATTTGGTGGAGATTTGAAGGAGTTATGAATGATTGAAGGTTTGGGGTTCTTAGTTGAAGGATGAAGAAGATGAAGTTTGAAGTGAGTTGTGGTGGTGTGGTAGATGCAGAGATTTTGTTGTGGTTTGAAGTGGTGAATCAGATATGCGGTCTACTGGGTCGAATATGTGGCTTAAAACATGTTTGGGTAAGTGGAAACGGGTCACGAATGGGGTTTGGTCCGAAAAATTGCGTTAAAAAGAAATCAGCGTCGGCTAACAAACCAGGACCCATCGCCGATGGGTCATTGGTCCGTTGCCAACGCACCTTCAATTATTCAAAATGTAGGCGACGCAAAAAAACCTCCTGTCTACGCAACTTATGACCCGACGGACACTATCCACACCCCGTCGGCGACGGCCTGAAGCCCCGTCGTCGAAGCATTCCCCATTTTCAAATTTTTTTTACGAAAATATGGGCAAAAACGCAAACTTTTTACAAAAGGAACCTACGCTAGAAAAATTCCTAAAAATTATTAAAATTCTTTTTTGTGTGACGTTTTCGGTTTTAACTTAACAAACACCTATCATTTTAACAATCTTACCACCCCCGAATAATCGCGTATTGTCCCTAATACACATAAACAAGTCTAAAAACATACCTCATATCTTCAAGACTCGGTCATGATTTCCGGAACTTCACACATCAAAAGGGGTTAGTACAAACAAAACTCTAGGTATACATATGCTAAATAAAACAAAACACTCAAACAATAATAATCTACAAAACACTACAAAATGTTTGTTACCATTCGTTAATTGACCTCATAAGTCGGGATGCTTGCAACAAAGCTTACCGACCCGTGACTCCATCATCTTTTTCATCATATCCATCAAGAAACGGTTTAAGACGGTGGCCATTAACCGTTTGCTTCGACCCATCCTTCGGGTCCTCGATGGTAACATCACCCAATGTTCCGACCCGTGTGATGACATATGGGCCCATCCACTTACTCTTGAGCTTACCCGGAAAGAATTTAAGCCGTGAGTTGTATAGCCAAACCTTATTCCCTACCACAAACTCTTTTAGCTTCAACTTGGCGTCATGCGCCCACTTCATTCCATCCTTGTATTTCAAAGCACACTCATACGCCTCCTCCCGAAGCTCTTCCAACTTGCATAATTTCAACTTGCGTTTCCTACCTGCATCATCATACTTTAGATTAACCTCTTTAATTACCCAAAAAGCACGATGTACAAGCTCAACCGGCAAGTGACAATTTTTACCGTAAACTAAGCGATAAGGTGTGGTTAGGTGTTTTATGCGCCGTTCGATAGGCCCATAAAGCATCATTCAACTTTGTCGACCAATCCTTACGGTCCGGTCGAACAGTCTTTTGCAAAATCTTTAATTTGCCTATTTGACACCTCCACTTGACCACTCGTTTGCGGGTGGTAGGGAATAGCAATTCGATGGTCAACCCCATACCATTTTAGTAACTTTCCGAAGTGAAAATTCTTAAAGTGAGATCTCCCATCACTAATGATTACCTGGGGAATTCCAAATTTCGAAATGATGTTGTTTTGCACAAAGTTACAAACAACGGTATGGTCATTGGTTTTAGTGGCAAGAGATATAACACTAATCATGCTCAAAACTGCAAAAACTGTCGTTATATACAATTAACTACAAAAGGAATGAAAACTATCCTAACGATAACCTATGGTTTGTCTACTCAACATCACATTGCAGTTTCATAAACATAACATAAACTATAGTTCATAAACCTAAAAGCATATACAAATTCAATCACCTGAGCACAAGAGATAACTCCAATTGTTGATGAAATCCTCCTGCTCTCTCAGATCTGGCGCCTACTGTGTGATTGAATGATTCGAGAACAAAAACAAAATTGTTGAGATTAGCAAATGTAGTTGAAATAGCCTTCAAATCGTATTGACTTAAGCCCTAACAAAATTCACAAAAATCGAACCAGAAATCACAAAATTCAGGAGGTTTTAGAAGTTAAAAACACTAGAAATTGTGAGAAAACTTACATAAAACGTAGGAGGCAGGTGATTATCTACAACCAGGAGCTAAAACTTGAGTTGATTTGAAGCAATTGAGAGTGAGAATTGGGGAATTAGGGTTTGTTATATGGGGGAGAGTTTGCATAAACGTGATGTACTGAAACATGGGAAGAACATTTTGAGAAGGGTATTTATATGGGGAAATTAGGGGCTTTTTTGTAATGCATTAAACTCGGATTTTTGGGTGTTTCTTTTTTCTTTCTTTTTCTTTTTCTACTTGTTTAATTTTATCAACAGTGGTTTTAATTAACAGATCTAGATTTTTTATGAAAATACCTTTTGGGACAAGATTTGTTTATGAATTATTAAATACTATAAGCAGATACTGATGAGCATGAATCACAATTTCAATTCATTCCATCTTAAATATCAAAGATTGTTATATCATGTTGGATAAATGTAACATTACCTAATTTTAATATGTATGAAAATTGAATACAAAATGATAGAAGAAAGTATTTACAATTTTAAATATCAAATATTATATCATGTTCGATAATTGTAACATTACCTAATTTTAATATGAATGAAAATTAAATACAAAATGATTATCTTCTTTTATTAATTAAAAAAAAGTTGTATATGCTAGTAAAACTAAAATGAGAAATACATTAACGTTTTTTTGTTTTCATTTTGAATTGAAGTAAAGAAACAATTCCACTAATAGTCTCCGCACATCTTACAAATTGTCCGTCAAATGACCAATGATGCATCACGTTTTACTTTACAAATTGATTTTGATATTTAATGTGTTTGTCACAAATGCGTTACAAATTCTGACGCATTTATGACGGAATATAATAGTTATAAAATTTAATCTAATTAATAGGTTTCTGACAAACTTTCGACAAAAGTGTTACAAATTATGGTGTTTTTTTGTTTTTGTCGCTATGCGTCACAAATTTGCTTAATTAAAGGTTTTTTTTCGTCAGAAATCCGTCATAGTTGGGTCGAAATTTGCAACCACATTTTTCCGTCAGAGAATCCCGTAGCAAACTGTCACTTTCTAGTAGTGGTAAGTTCTTATTTTATACAACCATTCTTGCAAAAATTCAGCCAGATAGAGCTAGCATCCAAAGTCTCTCTTCGCATTTTGGGTTCCAACGTTAAACCACATTTTGAACACAGGGGTAGTTTATTTCGCCTTCTTCATCGACCAGCAGCTGGCGAGAGTATGGATCAAAGACGACGTCTACCATGGCTTTGGATGTGGTTTGTATTGAATTTTAGATATTTACCAGCTGATATTTCTACCTTTGAATCCTTTACTCAAACTGTACATATTTCTTTGAAAACGTCTGCTGAATGTTGTACTTCAAAAGTCATTTTGTATTAAATTTTAAAGTCATTAGCTTTTGAAGTACAAAGGACTACAGTCCTAGAACAGACATGAATGAATCTTGAATTTGCATATTTGACCTTTAAAAAGTCAAAACTGTACAAGTAAAAGGTTGACTTAAAGAGATTTTAACACTCACTGTTGCAGCCAAAAGGCATCAATTATCTTCATTGTCTTAGTCCTCCTATAGTTCACTGGGATCTCAAATCTCCAAATTTATTAGTAGACAAAAACTGGACAGTAAAGGTAACTTGTGAATTCTTGATCATATACGATTTGTTCTCTAGTTTCTCGATTCAGCATTTACCTTGGCACATGCAGGTTTGTGATTTTGGGTTATCAAGATTTAAAGCGAATACTTTTATATCATCAAAATCTGTTGTTGGAACGGTGAGCTTCTCTAATCCAGTATCTGTTTATTTCTTGTCTAAAACCCAGAACATAATTATAATCTTATCTTCAGCCTGAATGGATGGCCCCTGAGTTCCTTCTAGGCGAGCCTTCAAACGAAAAATCAGATGTTTACAGTTTTGGTGTAATCTTATGGGAGCTCGTGACTATGCAACAACCGTGGAACGGATCAGCCCTGCTCAGGTCTATACATCTCCCCAAGAAAAACAATTATCCTATGGAAAATTCTAAATTGGGCACGTGTTGAAATGGTTAGGCTAGCTGATTAGAAACACTTTTCGTTTAATACTTCTAATCTTTTACGTGAACAAAAGGAACACAGTAGAAAAAATTCATGGACCCGCCATTGAGGTATGGGCTATGAGGCCTAGGCACCCTAATGGGCTTAAATCACCATTAGAGCCCTAATTACATATTCAAGCCCAACCTATGATAATTAAAATTAATTATATATAAACCAAAATGACTAATCGAACTAACTGTCAAAATTTGCATCAACAAACTCCCCCTTGACATTAGCTCGATACGTCTTCATGCTTTGTCCCAACCAAAAGTTGCATTGAAATGACACCAGGTGTCGTATGAGTGAGGTATCTTCTACTTTTCGTACAAGGAACACTATGCCCTTAATCTGACGCCACATATGTATCTTATTTATAAGTATTATCACGTTTTTCACTACGAGAGTATGAGGGAAGGGAGGAACCTCCCGCTCATCTCGCCACACGTTTCTTCCTGCTCCCTTTAATATGATATTCTTATGAATGATGTTTCCGTTTCTGACTACCTGCTCCCTGGTTTTCCTGAATAACATATGATGGTTAAACTTCATCACCTCGTTGTACTCAACCACTTGTGGAACCGTATGATTTAGAAAGACATAGTAATTATGTCACTATTCCACTTTAAGACCATCCACAACATATTTTTGCACTCAAGATCACACCTTGCTATAATATCAGAAAAACTCACTAAGACTAATTTAGCACGAATTTTGGTATACATAATTGTTGGATCTGAGAGTGTGTGATAGTGTGTATTTTTTATAAAATAGTTTAATAGAATCAACAATTCAATTAAACAATGATAATAAACACATCATCATAAATAGTATACAACTGGATTTGGGAATGTTTGTCCAATGATTTCATATATTCAGAATGTTTACAATACAATCAAAGGTACAAAAGGACTCCCCCTCACCAGATGCACTTTGTTACTAGGGTCTTCTACCTTTGGGCTTTTAGTGTTACCTAATTACATAGACGGACTGAACTATTTATAGAGGATAGAACTATTGGTGATGTCACCATGAAAGCAACCCTAAACAACCTCATAAATCATGTAACCACCAGCAGTTTTGTAAACTACTGGACAATTAGGACTTAAACATTGTTACACTAAAATTACTGCCAAAACGGGATTCCAAAGATAGACATGGTTGAAAAATTTCTACATATGTTCTTTTCTCCCTCTAAAACAAATCATTACGCAATAAGATATACAGTTTTAAGCAAAAAGAAGATGAAAGTTTCTCCGATGCCTGGGACAGATTCAAGGAGCCTCAAAAGGAATGGCCTCGTCATGGTATGTAGCCGTGGATGGTCATGGACACATATTACATTGGTCTCTGTACTCCATCTAAGCAGAACCTAGATACAGTAGCTGGAAGTATCTACTCTGACTTAACTCTTACTGCTACTCGTGCTATTATTGAAAAGATCTCAGCTAATGATTTCCATCCAGATTAGATTCCAGATCTTCAAGGAAGGCCGATGTTAGAAGTGAAAATTCTATTGTAAAACTCACAGCCCACGTTGAATGTTATCAATCTGATTTTGAATGTTTGTTTCTAATCTTAGTTAGATAACTTATGTGAGTCGTAAAGCTAAAAAGGCTTTATGGTATATTGCTGATATCAGAAGTTCTATAGGAGTAAAAAGGTTTCTTTATTAAAAATCACTAATCTCAGTTGGCATATCCGTCTCTTGAAATTGACGTTGTTAAAAAATATTTGTCTCTTGAAATCAATCGCTAGCTTCCTTTCTTAAGTGGTTAATCATGGAAAGTTGAAAACCACACATAAATTAGGGATGACAGATTCAACTTCCTTCACTGTCCTTGTTTGACCAAATCAACTAAACAAAATGTTTGTAACCAATTTCTTTACCTAGCTTTCGTAGATTACTCAAGTCTCAAAGTGATTTTATAGTGGCTTATATATTCCCCTTGTTAAGATCATTTATTACATATTTACGCAACTCCTAAAATCAACTACATATTTCCTCTTTTTAAACCATATATATTACATATTTAACCATTTCATTAAAAATGAATTACTATTTTACCCTTAATGACTACAACACCAAAACTAAAATACCAAAAGGCCTCTCTTACACAAAAGGCAACAAGAGAACAAAGTCTCTTTCTCTCTCTCTTTGTATGTGTGTATATATATATATATATATATCTTAAAGGTTACGGTGTTCGGTGCATGTATGTACATATATTTATATGTATAAGTATTGTGTGGTGATGTTCATACCAACGAACGGTTTTGATAAATATAAAATAATATAAGATTTATTATTTTCTGGCTATTTAAGATATATTTATCGTGTTTTAAAAAGTATATATTTATTTTAAGAATAAATATAATGGCCTGGTCGCGTTCGGTTTATGTGATCGTAAAATGTTATTTTAGGGAATAAATATATTATTTTTGTATGAACTATATATTTATTAAACGGTTTGGTCGTGTGTTAACATGGATTGTTAAGTTATGTTTTATTATATATATTTATGTGTTAGTATGTGTGTATATATATATGGTAGAGGATCCTGTAAAAAAGACTAAAAGTGTGAGAAGGATAATATATATGTCCAGAAAATGTAACACACAAATTTTGAACATTTTTTTTAAAACAAGTAGGCACTTTTTACATTTTCCTTTATAAAAATGTTCAAGTACATTAATGTTACATTCCCTTATTTTTTTTAGAAAAAAATAAAAATGTTACATATGGTTTTCTTGATTTTTCTCAACTCAAGTGGGTTTTCGTTTTATCTTTTACCTATATATATAGGGTGAGGATTTAGAGAAAACGCCAAAGTCTGAAAACGGTGAGAACACCCCCTAATCTGTTGGATCAAAACAATCTATGGATTAAAATTGCGCGGTGGCGTTTTCGTAAATAACATCAACTTTATTACATGGACGTGCTTCATTAAGGGTAAAATGGTCTTTTTACTGCTCTAATAAAAAACGCCATACTAAATGAGAAAACGCCATTTAATACACATTGCTCACTTGCAGATGAAACGACACATTTATCGAAAACGCCATTGATACACAATGACGACACTATATTTGTTGTGAACAAAAAAAACTGAAAGTTTAATTATTTTTGTTACAAAAAATTCCCTCCTAAACCACTCGCCAAGAACATCATTATAAAAACGACGTTACAATCACTTCAAAAAATTGATCATACTAAAATTCCATCTTTAACCAAAACGCCAAATTTCAAAAACAACAAACTCTGAGAGGAAGAAAAATGGAAACCATCGTTTCATGGAGATACAACCTCGGAACCAGAAGATTCGTAATCCGTTTTGACAATAGAAGAAGAGTGTTTGTTAAAAATATCAAAGCAATACTGAACTTGGAAGAAGAAGTACAAAGGGGGATCTTAGCACTTGGCGTTCCTCTAGATAACCACTGTGATAAAACACATACGGTTATAAGAAGATTAACCAGAAAATTTGGACCAAACAATGCAAAGCAAAAAATGAACCCAGTCATCAGATCATGGCGTTTTGATGATGACACTGACCTGGTCACCGTTATATGTGACAATGGGAGCAGGAAGACTACATGCTTGAAAATATCATGACCAAGTAGGGTCTTGGGTTCATGGAGGAGTTACACAACCCAACCTGTATGAATACAGACGTGAATGCAAAAACAGAGTTGTTGCATGACATGTTCAAATAGAGGCTCCAAAATCTTCAAGAACAAGAGGCCAATGAAAGTGAAAGTGATGACTTGGATGAGAAATTGGAAGAAGAATCCGAAGAAGAAGACGAGGGGAATGATGGATACTTCTCAGACAAAATCCCTTCTGACCAGGAATTTTATTTTTTTTTCTTTTGTGTAATTTTTCATGTGTTTGCTATGTACTTTTAAAATAATAAAATACTATTTTCTCCAGTTAGTCATAAAATGCCAAAATGTCACAATTGCAAAACACCAAAAGGTTAATTAGTGTGTTTTATAATCTTTATCTATAAAACGCCATTAAAATACAAAACGCCAAACATGAAAGATGGGACATGTTACAGCCTTGACAGATAAAGCTGAACAAACAGTAACTGAAGCGACAGATACTTTATTACTACCATTTATTAAAAATAAATCCCGCCTAAACTACGCGCCAAAAAACTCTTATATAAACAAACATCTCAGGTAGCATTTGGTCACACCAAAAAACAAAATGCCATGTTCTCTTGGAAAACCATTCACTCAAAAACGCCAAAAAGATTAAAACACCCACATATGGCAAACGCCGTTTCCGCGTTAGGAATTGTTCTCCAAGATGTTTTGCTGGATGGATTCTTATGTGAGGTGGATAACTCAATATTCTTTTGTTGAATGAGATGGATAAATCTTCAAGAAAACGAGGCTAGTGACGATGAAATCTCATTTTGTATGCTTTGTTCTTGAGGAAGGTTTGGATTAGAAAAAGAGAACGATACTAGTGTAAATGCTATTTTGGACTATATTATTAAATATGTAGAGTGGGATGAGCATGAATATGATGGCATGTGTAAATGTTATTTTGGACATCGAGCAAAAAATCCACTCACAATCACACCCCAATAATAGCATCGACAAAATATGTCATCGGTCTATTTCTCCGACATCCAAAAGAACCACTTCAACAAAACAACAACAGATCAAACAAAACTAAAACGCCATATTTTGGTTCAGTGGAAAAAAAAGTTCAAGAGGAAGAAACTAATGGCAGTGAAGATTAACATTTTTTTTCTATTTTTTTAATCATTTTTTGTGGTTTGTTATCTAATTTTCATTATTTCTCTCTAATTTACTTATAAAAAGTTTTAGCTTGCCATCTTTATCTATCAAATGCCATGAATTAAAAAACGCCAAACTTGAAAGATGGGAAGTGTTACAGCCTTAACAAATAAAGTTGATAAAAACAGTATCTACAAACGGTAACGAAAATGACGGACACTTTATTACTAACATTTATTATATTAAAAACTACACCATGGAAATTAATTTTTTTTTATATTTTCAAAACCCATAATTACCTGTCACATTATAGGTCTGCAACCTACTTCACACGTCATAAATATTAACTATAATGAACTGAAAACGCCAAAATGAACTATTTGCTATAACCATAAGAGCATTCACATCCTATCCATCAAAATATGTGAGAGGGGATCTTTATATTATAAAAGGTATAAAAAATGGTTGTGAGTGGAGGAGAGAGAAAATGTTACTGTTCTTCTGTATATTTGGGGGGACACTGTTCACCCCCTATAATTTTCTAATATATATTGAAAGTAGTTGTGAGTGAAGGAGAGAGAAAATGTAATGATAAATGTATAAAAATATTATTTAATTGAAAATGAGAGAGAAAAAGTATTTGGTTTTAGTGGAAATATATTGATATAGGAGCTGTTTTTTAGTGGAATGTATGTATATTTTTAGGGAGCTGGATGTGAATGCTTTAAGACACTTTAATGAAAACGTCATAATTTAGCTATATGTGCCAAAAAAGGTGTGAAACGCCAGAAAACGCCATTAGCAAACATTCATTTAAGAAAATAAATTTGAAAATAATACGCCATAGAACATAGAATAAAGAACAACATAACGACAAGCGGAGTTGAAGAATGATAATCGTACCTCGCGTATCATTTAGCCCCCCTGCCACATGTTCGACAAGGATCCGTTCTCACCGTTTTCACACTTTCAATCGTATTCTCCTGATCCTGTTTCTATATATATATATATAAATATATTAGTAAACACTTGGATAATTAATCATAACGGGTCGTTAAGTTAAACGTTTCAATTAAGATCTTAACAACTCATTCGGTCTAAGCAAGTTTGTTGAACAACTTGTCGGGTAGACATGTGTTAGGAATTAGTGCCTTATATGGTTTAGAACACTTGTAGGTTGGTTTCCATTGTTCGGAATTGTTATTTGCTAGCGTTGTGCACGGAGCTTTTTGGTGAGTTTTCACGACCCCTTGTTTTGTTATAGTGTGTATTAGATTTGGGGAAATACATGCTTGGTTACGGGTTATGGTAGTTTGGCATAAAACCCATCGTATCTATTATGTGTGCTTAAGTTTGGTTGGTTATGGGCTCGGAAAGCCCTCGTATATGGATCGACAATCCCCATTCTTGGTCAATTAAGACCCTTTATGTAACACCCCAACCTGGATGGGCTGGCGTGTCACTCTTACAGATATCAAATCCAAAAACAAGTCCATAACATTAAATCGAAAGTATCCTAATTACATTTTATGACATGACAAAAATTAAATAATCTTGCTAGACCTTCAACTTGTGTTTAACGCTCCTCACTGATTTCCCAGGTCTACTAAATTACATGTTATTAGATATGAAAAACACAAAAAGAAAACTATGGTTGGGCCAAAAATTGCTTAGTAACGGAGAAAGCAATAGTATAAATAAAAAGTACGCAGCGTAAAGCAAAACGTAACGAAGATGAGACTGAACCGAACCGGGTACCGAAACAGATACGGACACATAAAAGATACTGAACTGACAAAAGTACTAGTACGGCGATTTTGGGTAAAAGACTTATGCGTAAACTAATACGAAAACTTGTAAAAAATAATATGGAACTTATATGGAAACTACTACATAAATGGAAGTCTTGCCGAACCCAATACAAAGACCTACAGAGACAGATACGTCGTTGATCATAAAGACTAAAATAATTTTATTTTATAAACAGTTTCGTTTTAGGCCTAATGACAGAAACTGGGTTCCAATCTTTGGAGGACTTAGAGATCTATCTTCCAAGAGGCGCATAATACAAGATACTCGATTCATCCTGGTGGTGACAAGATGTATCTGAAAAAGAACTATTGGTGGATGGGTAAGAAGAAATCCATAGCCACCTATGTAGCTAAATCTCTGACGTGTTCGCAAGTTAAAGCTGAACATAAAAAATCATCAGGAATTTTAAAACAACTTGAATTCCCACTTGGAAATGGGAAATGGTAATGATGGACTTGGTTTCCAAGTTACCACAGACCAAACGTGGTAATGACACGATTTGGGTAATTATAGACATACTGACTAAGTCAGCTCATTTTCTGCCAATCAAAGAAACGTTTAGTTCAGATAAATTGGCTAAATTGTACGTGGACGAGGTTGTGTCCCTGCACGGAGTGCCGGATCCATTGTATCCGATAGAGATACAAGATACACATCACAATTATGGAAAAGCTTCCAACATTCTTTAGGCACCCGGCTAATTTTTAGTACCGCTTATCATCCGCAGACTGATAGACAGAGTGAGCGTACAATCCAGACACTGAAAGACATGCTACATGCATGTGTAATCGACTTAGGTGGAAGTTACCCGTAATTGAATTCTCCTACAATAAAAACTATCATACGGCATCAAGGCTGCACCTTTTGAGGCCTTATACGGGAGAAAATGTCGAACGCCCGTCTACTGGGCAAAAGTTGGCGAAGCCCAACTATCAGGACCAGAAGTTGTCCTAGAGACCATGGATAAGATAATACAAATCCGTGATTGTCTCAAAGCTGCCAGAGATAGGCAGAAAAGCTATGCGGATAAGAGGCGTAAACCTCTTCAGTTCCAGATAGGGGACAAGGTTTTTACTGAAAGTGTCGCCCTGGAAAGGCGTGATGCGATTCGGTAAAAAGGGCAAGTTGAGCCCGAGATACATATGACCATTCAAAATCATCGAATGTGTTGGACCGGTAGCTTATAAGCTTAAGCTACCGGAAGAACTAAATGGAATTCACGATGTGTTCCACATCTCAAACCTAAAGAAATGTCGAGCCTATGAGTCGGTAGCAATGTCACACAAAGATGTGCAATTGATGAAAACCTGAGGTTCGTTGAGAAACCAATAACGATCAAAGATCGACAGGTTAAAAAGCTTCGAAGAAAGCACGTGCGTATTGTGAAGGTCAAGTGGGATGCCCGTCGTGTCACGCCCCGACCGCATAAAACAACAAACTGTGGTAGAAACGTCGGGGAGTCACATAACAGAACTATTGTTTCACAACCATGGTAATTAAAGTTTTGTATTATTAAAGTAAATTGTTTACATTGTCTTGAGTAAAACGGAAAACATAACGTAAATTAAATTTTCTTTCATAAGTTTTAAGTCACTAAGGTCCAAGTCCACCCTAAGTGTAGTATGCTCAACATCAAACATTCGCTACTGAAACATATGTGAAAATAAATACGTCAGCATAAAAATGCCTGTGAGTAACATAGGTTTTTGTGATGATAATTCATGGCTTTGAAGATTAAAAGAAAAGTGTAACTAATATAAAAATAGCCAAGAACCATTGTAAAAATGTTTCTTTTATTAAAAAAAGCATATGATAATCAAATGATTTAAAGAAATGATGCAAGGTTAACTTAATAACCTGAATATGTTATGTCTTGTGTAAAAAAATGTCATGTCTTGTATAAAAGATGCCGAGTCTTGTATTTTGTTTGAAGTGATTTAGATAACGCCATGATATGTAATAAAATAAAAGCATTTATATATAGGAAGTACCAACGACGTATCCACCATGCTTTTATCATATTACACACACCTCGTTATTTAAATCACTCACCATAAACCAACCAATGAAATATCTTGTTTAAACCAATGTGATGTCTTGTGTAAACCAATGTCATGTGTAAACCATTGTCATGTATAAACCAATGTCTTGTGTAAACCAATGTCATGTATAAATCAATGTTTTGTGTAAACCAATGTCTTTGTGTAACCAAAATGTCTTGTATAAAACAATGTCTTTGAATAAACAAAGGTTGTGTTTAAATCAAAAGTTATGTTTTATAAACCATTGTTTTTATTGCAAACATATATTAGGATTGTTGGCGAATACATTCAAGACTTGTTGACTGTCGGATAGACCGTTATAAAGACAAAGGTCTATCAGTGTTCATCAGATTCTGTCATTCTCTAAGGTCACTTCCAAACAAACCTAGGAAGCGGGAACGGGATTATCAATCCTATGGTACCATTACATACTACCGGTCGGCATGATCAATGTTAATGAATGTATCATTGTATATTCAACGCACCAACATGTCTTGAACAATGTAAGCATGTCATGAAAATGTTTTGAAACCATGTACTTGGCATAAGAAGTCAATATACCAAGCAAAAATGTCTTTGAAATCTTGTACTAGGTATGCTAATTCAACATATGAAGCAAAAATGTCTTTGAAATCGTGTACTGGGTATGCTAAGTCAACATACGAAGCAAAATGTCTTTGAAACCATGTGTAGGTATACTAAGTCAATATACCATGTAAAATGTCTTTGAAACCATGTGTAGGTATACTAAGTCAATATACCACGTAAAATGTCTTTGAAACCATGTACTAAGTATGCTAAGTCAACATTCAAAGTAAATGTCATGAAAACAAGAAAGTAGTGATAGGCACATATGTATCACCCCAAAACATTTGAAAATCATAAAAGAGGGGACTATGTACTCACTTGGGATTGCAAGAGTGTCCTTGTTCAAGAGGATAAACAAAGCTCAAGAGTTTAAGGATTCAAGTGTGTCCTAATATCGGATAACTATGTTGATATCAGGACTTTAATCGGAGGATCGGATAGAATGAGGTCTTGTAAACCAAATGAGTGTTGGAACTAATATGAAATAGTTTAACAAAGTCAACATTCTGATTTGGAAAGGATCTTAAGTGCTTTTGACTCATTATGACTTGTTAAGGTAGTTTATGCTAATTGAACGGGTCATTTGCGTAAAATTGTGTTCTGATTGCTAGATATCTCCTATGATAAGTCTATATGCCAAAACATATTTAATAATGTTGTAACATCAGTTTATATGTCAAAAGTTTGATCACCTAGGCTTAAAATGGATTTATGCGCACAAAGGGCATTTTGGGCATTTTTAGGGCATAATAAGCGACTTATCATAACACTAACCAAACGATATGACCATAAGGTATAACCTCACTAGGTTATTCCCTATACAACTATGGTCACAAATATTTTTTGGTCGGATCCTAAGATCGACCAAACGGGTCGGATTCAAAAGTCAAAGCGGTGATCAAGACCGCTCGACTTACGACCCTAAATAAGCACTAAACTAGAAATGACGAGTTAGACATGTTAAAACATGTCTAACTAAGTTGCAAAACTGATTTGGTAACAAAAATTAGTGTTTTGATACCCGAAATTAGTTCAGTCGTAAAATGTACATTATGAGCATTTTTGACCAAAACTTTGACTCATCACTTCGACTAAACGTGGTAATCAGAAGGTGCAATCGCTAGGGATCATAACCTTTGTGATTACGATCACGTTACAAAGTTCATTTGAACTTTGACTTGACCAAAAATGGTCAGAACCAAAAGTCAAACAGAAAGTCAACTGTTTGACGTTTAGCTCATTACAAGCTAAAATAATGAAAAAGACTAATGAAGAACACTTACTTGTGCTCTAGAAAGTCTTAGAACTCAGTAGGAGGCTTCCAATAAGCTTGAAACAAGCTTCAATAGATTGGGAGGTAGGAAGATGAAATGAGCAAGTTTAAATGGCCAAATTCCTTGGCTATTTATAGTGTTCAAGGTGCCATAAGATCATCACAAGTGTCCAAGGAGGTGTCATGATCTTAGGAGGGGTTTAACAAGTGTCAAATGTAGGTTAGAAGGTGGCAAATTCGTGAACTTGGGGAGCAAGAGTTTGCACAAGAAGCTCCCATGTTGCAACCAAGAAACTGCTGATCTGGGGACCCTTTACGGACCGTATGCGGGCACCTTTTACGGTCTGTAAGGCCCTGGCAGGGGTGGAAACTTTGAAATTTGGCAGATTTGGCCCCTAGATTTGTTTCGTCACCTTTTAGCACTTCTAACATCCGTTAACCTGATTTTTAGGCTTCATAAGGATGTTAAAGCATAGGGGACTTGAAATATGCCCGGAAATGTTGTGGATATCGGTTCGTTTGGTTGTGTTTTTCGCTTAATTACGACGAACGCTTTAACGAACACGAAAACGACCGAAATTGCGTAAAGATTGATATTTTTGCATTCTTATCAAAAAAATACGAGATTTTATTGATACAAAAATTTTTGGATGTCTAAATAAGGTTCGTATTCAAAAATACGACAATCAGCAGACTTTCACAGTTTGTCGCAAATAGTCCCTAGAGTTGCATAAGCGTGTTTTTGCCAAACCGAACCCATCAAAACTTGTTTCTAAGTTATGTAAAGGGTATTTAGGGTATGTTTAGCTTATGACCTTGTTCCAAAGTGTATGTTGCGTTAAACTGATTATGTTTGCGTAACGGTTTACGATTTCATTTCCAAAAAAGGTTTGAAAGATTAAAATAATAAGGATTGAAAATGCACAAATGTCAAAAGTTTAAACAAATCTTGGAATTTAAACACAAGGTTTCATTGATCATGAAATTGTTCAAAAATGTATGATGATTGAAAGTCACAAATGTCACAGTCTCCCCTACTTTAGGAAATTTCGTCCCGAAATTTAATTAGAGGAAAACTTGTGAGAATAGATATGGATATTTCGTGTTCATTTGATCCTCTCATTCCCAAGTAAATTATGGGCCACGTTCGGATTTTCAGCGAACTTTAGCAATTAGAATGCGTCTGCGCTTAAGCCTTTTGACTTCACGGTCCAATATTTCCACAGGTTTCTCAACAAAATGCATCGTGTTATCAACACGAATTTCATCAAGGGGGATGTGGAGGTTTTCATCAGCCAAACACTTTTTCAAATTGGACACGTGGAAAGTTGGATGAACATTTCTAAGTTCAGGAGGTAGCTCGAGTTTGTAGGCCACCTTTCCGATTCTCTCAACAATATTGAATGGTCCAACATACCGTGGTGCAAATTTTCCTTTCTTTCTAAATCTGACCACACCTTTCCAAAGGGATACCTTGAGTAGGACGTGATCACCAACTTGGAATTCCAAGGGCTTGCGTCGTTTGTTCGCATAACCCTTTTGACGGCTTCTAGCTGTCAAAGGTTATCACTTATTTTCTTGACTTTGTTGGTGGTGTCTTGAATGAGTTCAGGTCCAGTGAATTGAGATTCACCAACTTTATTCCAGCAAACAGGTGAATGACATTTTCGACCATAAAGTGCTTCAAAATGTGACATGTTAATGCTAGAGTGATAACTATTGTTGTAGGAGAATTCGATCAACGGTAGATGCGAATCCCAACTACCACTAAAGTCAATCACACAAGCTCTAAGCATATCCTCCAGTGTTTGGATTGTCCTTTAGGATTGTCCATCCATTTGAGGATGATAAGTAGTGCTCAAGTTAAGTTTGGTTCCCATGGCAGATTGCATGATCCTCCAAAAGTGAGATGAGAATCTAGCATCACGATCTGATATGATGTCCAAAGGAACACCATGATGAGATACAATCTCCTCAACAGAAATCTTAGCAAGTTTGTCAGCAGAGAAATCCTCACGAATTGGCAAAAAGTGTGCTGACTTTGTTAGACGATCAACGACTACCCAAATGGCATCGTGACCTCTAGGAGTGCGCGGTAATTTAGTAATGAGATCCATAGCAATGTTTTCCCATTTCCAAACCGGAATTTATGGTTGTTCAAGAAAACTAGAAGGGCATTGATGTTCTGCTTTTACCTTAAGACAGGTAAGGCATTTGGACACGTATAAGTCAATGTCTTTCTTCATTCTCGGCCACCAATACTGAGTACGAAGATCCTTATACATTTTGTCTGCACCAGGATGGATTGAATAACGAGACTTGTGGGCCTCGTCCATTATCAAGGTGCGGAGATTGTCGTGGCTTGGAACCCACAAACGGTTCAGGTAATAAAAATAACCCATTGTCTTTCATTTCAAGTTGAAGCTCAAGATGATGTGGTAATTCATCACCCATCATGCCTTGTGTAACACAAGTACATTGAGCTTGGAAGATATGGGTTTGAATGTCAGATCGAACTTGAACACAATGTAGCTGACACGTTCTTTACGACTAAGAGCATCAGCTACGACATTCGCCTTACTAGGATGGTAGCGAATTTCGCAATCATAATCGTTCAGAAGCTCGACCCAACGTTGTTGTCTAATGTTTAGTTCTTTCTTATTGAAAAAGTGTTGGAGACTTTTGTGGTCCATGAAAACCACACATTTTGTATCGTATAGTTAATGTCTCCAAATTTTGAGAGCAAAAATAACAGCACCTAACTCAAGATCATGAGTGGTGTTCTTCAGCTGTCTTGATGCATAGGCTATAACTTTGTCTCTTTGCATGAGAACACAGCCAAGGCCTAAGTTTGAAGCATCACAGTATATGACAAAGTCGTCGTTGCCTTCATGTAAGGATAGAATAGGAGCATTACAAAGTTTCTGTTTTAGGGTCTGAAAAGATTCTTCTTGTTTGGGTCCCCACCCAAAAGGTTTATTCTTTTGAGTCAAAGCAGTGAGGGGAACTGCAATCTTGGAGAAGTTTGCAATAAAGCGGTGGTAATAACCCGCGAGACCCAGAAATGAACGAACTTCGGTAGGAGTAGTAGGTGTATCCCATTCCTTAATCGCACTGATTTTGGCGGGATCTACATGTATGCCTTGTTCGTTGACAATGTGTCCCAAGAATTGAACTTCCTTGAGCCAAGATTCACACTTGGAGAACTTGGCGAATACTTGTTCTTTCTTTAGGAGTTCCATCGTTAGACGGAGATGTTGTTCATGGTCAGCTCAGGACTTTGAATAAATCAAAATGTCATCAATGTAATAATGATGAACTTTTCAAAATTAGGTAAATAAACCCTATTCATTAAGTCCATGAAAACGGTAGGAGCATTTGTTTAATCGAAGGGCATAATAGTGAACTCGTAGTGACCGTATCGAGTGCGGAAAGCAGTCTTGGGAATATCTTCCTCGAGTACACTAAGCTGTGATACCCAGAGCGCAGATCAATCTTTGAGAAGTAGGTAGCACCTTGTAGTTGATCAAAGAGATCGTCAATGCGAGGTAGGGGATATCGATTCTTGATTGTGAGTTTTTAAGCTCACGATAATCGATACACGTACGGAAAGATCTATCCTTCTTTTTCACAAATAGAACAGGAGCGCCCTAAGGTGGAAAGCTCGGACGAATGAACCCTTTGTCAGATAATTCCTAAAGCTGTTTTGATAACTCTTGCATCTCAAATGGTGCAAGACGGTATGGGGATTTAGCATTAGGGTTGGCACCAAGTACAAGATCTATACGAAACTCAACTTGTCATGCTGGGGGTAAACCAGGTAACTCTTCAGGAAACACCTCAGGATAATCCCGAACAACGGGGATGTCCTGAATAGTTTTGCCCTTGCCTTTCTCCTCTACGATATGTGTCAAGAAGGAAACACAATTCTTTCGTAGGTATTTTTGGGATTGGGTACATGTCATGAGTTTAAGGCTACTAACGGGTTTTTCTCCATGAACCTCTAAGGTTTCACTAGACGAAAGAGGTATACGAATGATCTTATCAAAACAGATCACCTCAGCATGGTGTTTAGTTAACCAGTCCATCCCTACTATGATGACAAAGCTCCCAAGTTGCATTGGTGTGAGGTCAATGGCAAATAGATGGTTATTGAGGTTCAATTGGCAATCACGAATGGCATAATCAAGTTTAAGGGGTTTGCCACTAACTATTTCGACTGTCAAGGGCTTTCCTAGTTTGGTTGTAGGCATTGAAAGCAAAGGTTCAAAGTTAGGGATACGAAACTTCTATCAGCACCCGAATCAAAAAGAATTGAAGCAGGAAGATTGTTAACGTAGAACAACCTATTCACCATTTCGTTGTTTGCATGCGCCTCGTTAGCATTGATATTAAATCCTCGTCCACGAGCCGGGTTCGCATTTGCCAACTTAAGGCAGTTGTTCCTGTAGTGGGTAAGATCCGCACAATTGTAGCAAGATCCAGGTGGATAGTGAGGTCGTGCAGGATTGGTTGTCTGTTGAACGGGGTTTTGAACACCATGATTCAAGGCAGGAGCAGAGCGACATGTGTTGGCCAAATGGCCAGATCTTCCACAGTTTGTACAATGACGACACTGTAGATGTGGTTGATGATGACAATTGCACTTGTTACACAGAGGTGCAGTACCAGCATATTCCTTCTTGGTGGGTGGTTGTGCTGACTGGTTAGGAGCAGCTTGGTTGGGTTGTGTAACGACAGAGAAGTTCTTGGAAGCTTTACGCTTCCTAGACTTCTTGGAGGTTTCGGCCTTCTTTCGCTTTCATTTCTCAGATTTCACAGACGGTTTCTTATCACCCTTACGGTGGAATTTACCCTTTTTTACTTGAGATTCAGTCAGGGTTGCAGCTAGCTCAATGGCTTGTCTAACAGTAGTGGGGTTGCTGCCGGTGATAATGTCCTGACTTGGATCAGGAAGACCATCTATGTACTTCTCAATTGCCTTATCCAAAGGCGTCACCATTGCAGGACATAACAAGCTCAACTCCTCATACCGATCAGTATATGCACGGTGTTCTCCACTGTCTTGCTTTAGGTCATGGAACTCATTTTCAAGCACCCTCTGCTCGTGACGAGGGCAGAACTCTTTCATCATAAGAGCTCTCCGTTCCTTCCAAGTTTGACCCATAGCAACATCTACACCCCGATCTCTCACCACTCAGTTCCACCACGTGAGCGCCCTCTTTTGGAATACGCTTGAAGCAAACTCGACTTTGAGCTCATTCAAACATTGGACATGGCGGAATGTACTCTTTAGATTCTCAAACCACTGTAGGAGCTCAATTGCTCCCTCGAAACCACTAAACTTGAGTGGATTAGCCGAATTAAACTGTTTATAGTTGCATGGAGCAGGTGCATGATTTTTGTTATTGTTGGCTTGGTTTATTTGAGTTACGAGATTGGGTAGCACAACAGCAATCTGCTGAGCTATCATAGCTGCCATAGCGGCGTCCGAATTTGTGTTACCTTACGACGAGGAGGCATTCTAAAAGAGAGGAAAAACATGAGAGAAAATGAGTGAGATGAATGTTGGATAATCAAAATGAAATGTTATAAATATCGATGAAATGTAAGGATGGTGGTCATTTCTTCGTTACCCCAAACAAACAAATGACACACAGTGACTAATCAAAGTAAATGGGTCTTTATAATGTATCACGAAGACATGCTTTAGCCTATAAGTGGACACTCACCCCAAGAGTTCCCAGGTAAGAGTGACTAGTCCGATTGAGTGGATTTGTATGAACACTCTAGCCTTAGACAGAAAACTCAGGGTACAGGCACCCACCCTTCCAGATTGCATGGTTCACATTATTAAAACCCAAACTTTGACGACATTTTGAAAACTTTGAAGGCTTTAAGCCAAAAACAAATCATCTAAGAATAGACGATTGTTATCTGATCACAAGATAACTTGTGTTAGGGTCCTATAAAGGTTATAGTCTATGTCAAAGCATTACTAATTACCTAATTCCCTATAACCATTGGCTCTGATACAAATCTTTCTGTCACACCCCGACCGTGTAAAACAACAAACTGCGGTGGAAACGTCGGAGAGACACGTAACAGAACTATTGTTTCACAACCATGGTAATTATAGTTTTGTATTATTAAAGTAATTTTTTTTACATTATTTTGAGTAAAACAGAAAACATAACATAAATTAAATTGTCTTTCATAAGTTTTAAGTCACAAAGGCCCAAGTCCGCCCTAAGTGTAGCATGCTCAATGGTGTGCGTTGAGCGTACTATATTTTTATTATTATTTTAAGTCCATTTACACATTAGTCAAGTTTTAAATTTGTAAAACACGATATTATACTAACACTAAACACACACTTGGGCAAGTGCACCCATCGTGAGCGTAGTATAGCGTTGGTAAGATATCGAGATCGTCCAAGGACACAAGAGCTTTTAATAGCAGTTTATCGTCAACGTCTAATCAATATAAATTTTAATAAAAGTTTCAAATATAAAAATTACGAATAAAATAAGAAGATAAATAGAATAAAAAGAAAAGATAGACAAGATAGAATCACTTGGATTCAACTTATCTTTAATGTATCCTTTGCGATTTTCGCACTTTCGGACTTTTTAAGAGATTATCTTAGTTATAGTAGTAGGCCCCTCTTTTGAAGATGACGTTACCCTCAACCCAGTGGTTTGAGTCAGCAGGGATACAATCCCAAAGGGTCGGATTATTGGAAGACAATTAAGTAAGTTATTAATGCGAAAAGTGGTAGGCCCCTCTTTTGAAGGTGACGTTACCCTCGGCTAAGTGGTTTGAGTCAGCAGGGATACAATCTCAAATAGCCGGTTTAAAATATTAATAGTAGTTTACATATGAGGGGTTCAACCCGTTCGCACCCCCACCATCCAATACCTTTGGGTTATTGAAGGAGGTCCTAATAAGCTCGAACCAAGTCCTCGCAGGATCTATACACTGAACGAGACAAGAATTTTACCAAACCACCCTTCTAACCCCCTACCAGGTTGGTTAACGCGCTTTATATAGACCATAAAGACACGAATGAGCAAATCAATGACATCATGAAGAAATGGTAGGAAAATTCACTTTCAACATAAGAAACTAGTTATTAAAGTCATTAATACAAACCCAAATAAAAAGTGCCGAAAGATTAAAAATCAAAAGTAATACATTAAAGACTTGTCTTCACCAAGTGATGTAAGAGATTAGCTAAGCATGGCTTGTTGTAGTGGTGGTGGAGTGGTGGCACATAGAGAGAGAAGTGGTTTGCCAAGGGATGCCTTTGAAGGGAACCAAGCACCCCTATTTATAATCAAAACAGAGGCCCGGCCACTGCCCCGTGTCTAGTGGGCACGGCCCGTGGCCATCACCCTTCTCTTTCTTCATTAATTGCATCTGACAGCAGAGGGCCCCACACGACCCCGTGGCCTCTGGGCACGGCCCCGTGGTCAACTGTTCGTTGTACTATCTGGATTCTGCAAATCTTATAGTTGACCACGCCCTATGTTGGCCTGGGCACGGCCCCGTGGTGGGCGTAGAAACTTCTGCAGGTTTTGTCTTGAAGTGTACGGTCTGACCACGCCCCGTGTTGGATGGACACGTCTCGTGGTCGTCTTCTGTAACCTTGTTTTTGTCTTTTGGGGTGTTGCTGAGGGGTCGGGCATGGTTCGTTATTCCTTCTTTTCGTATTTATGTTGGTTTTGGTTGTTTATTTGCTTCTTTCGTTCTTTTATGCTCTTTTTATCCTGAAAATACAAAAGGAACAAAGAAACATGCTTTTTCCAACATTAGTACTAAAAAAAAGTTAGTTTTATGAGGGGTTCAACCCGTTCGCACCCCCGCCATCCAATAACTTTGGGGTATTGAAGGAGGTCCTAATAAGCTCGAACCAAGTTCTCGCAGGATCTACACACTA
Source organism: Scalesia atractyloides (assembly GCA_947069175.1). Taxonomy (NCBI): domain Eukaryota; kingdom Viridiplantae; phylum Streptophyta; class Magnoliopsida; order Asterales; family Asteraceae; genus Scalesia; species Scalesia atractyloides. Next base: position 46,169,457 of record CAMTDV010000015.1, on the reverse strand, counting down.
AACGAGACAAGAATTTTACCAAACCACCCTTCTAACCCCCTACCAGCTTAGTTAACGTGCTTTATATAGACCGTAAAGACACGAATGAGCAAATCAATGACACCATGAAGAAATGGTAGGAAAATTCACTTTCAACATAAGAAACTAGTTATTAAAGTCATTAATACAAACCCAAATAAAAAGTGCCGAAAGATTAAAAATCAAAAGTAATACATTAAAGAATTGTCTTCACCAAGTGATGTAAGAGATTAGCCAAGCATGGCCTATGATTGACAAAAACCCTTACAATCAATCTTGGATCCCGAGACTACTACACACTCTAAAGATGAAAGATGGATGATGGTGGTGGGTGTTGGTGTTGTAGTGGTAGTTGAGTGGTGGCAAAATGAGAGAGAAGTGGTTTGCCAAGGGATGCCTTTGAAGGAAACCAAGCACCCCTATTTATAGTCAAAACAGAGGTCCGGCCATGGCCCCGTGTCCAGTGGGCACAGCCCATGGCCATCATCCTTCTCTTCTTCATTAATTGCATCTGACAGCAGAGGGCCCTACACGACTCATGGCCCCGTGGTCAACTGTTCGCTGTACTATCTGGATTCTATAAATCTTATAGTTGACCACGCCCTATGTTGGCCTGGGCACGGCCCTGTGGTGGGCGTAGAAGCTTTTGCAGGTTTTGTCTTGAAGTGTAGGGTTTGACCACGCCCCGTGTTGGATGGACACGGCCCGTGGTCGTCTTCTTTAACCTTGTTTTTGTCTTTTGGGGTGTTGCTGAGGGTCGGGCATGGTTCGTTATTACTTCTTTTCGTATTTATGTTGCTTTTGGCTACTTATTTGCTTCTTTCGTTCTTTTATGCTCTTTTTATCCTGAAAATACAAAAGGAACAAAGAAACATGCTTGTTCCAACATTAGTACTAAAAAAAGTTAGTTTTATGCCTCAGTTGACGTAATTAATATGTTGCATTTTACACACATCACTCAACATCAAACATTCACTCCTGAAACATATGTGAAAATCAATACATCAGCATAAAAATGCCTGTGAGTTACCTGGTTTTTGTGATGATAATTCATGGCTTTGAAGATTAAAAAAAACTGTAACTAATACAAAAATAGCCATGAACAATGGAAAAATGTTTCTTTTATAAAAAATCATATGAAAATCAAATGATTTAAAAAAAATGATGTAAGGTTAACTTAATAACCAAAATATGTTATGTCTTGTGTAAAAACATGTCATGTCTTGTATAAAAGATGTTGTGTCATGTATTTTGTTTGAAGTGATTTAGATAACGCTACGATATGTAATAGAATAAAAGCACTTATATATAGGAAGTACCAACGGCGTATCCACCATGCTTTTATAATATTACACACGCCTCGTTATTTAAATCACTCACCATAAACCAACCAATGAATGTCTTGTTTAAACCAAGGTGATGTCTTGGTAAACCAATGTTATGTGTAAACCAATGTCATGTATAAATCAATGTCTTGTGTAAACCAATGTCATGTATAAATCAATGTCTTGTGTAAACCAATGTCTTTGTGTAACCAAAATATCTTGTATAAAACAATGTCTTTGAATAAATAAAGGTTTTGTTTAAATCAAAAGTTATGTTTTATAAACCATTGTTTTTATTGTAAACATATATTAGGATTGTTGGCGAATACATTCAAGACTTGTTGACTGTCAGATAGACCGTTATAAAGACAAAGGTCTATCAGTGTTCATCGGATTCTGTCATCCCCTAAGGTCACTTCCAAACAAACCTAGGAAGCGGGAACGGGATTATCAATCCTATGGTACCATTACATACTACCGGTCGGCATGATCAATGTTAATGAATGTATCATTGTATATTCAACGCACCAACATGTCTTGAACAATGTAAGCATGTCATGAAAATGTTTTGAAACCATGTACTTGGCATAAGAAGTCAATATACCAAGCAAAAATGTCTTTGAAATCTTGTACTAGGTATGCTAATTCAACATATGAAGCAAAAATGTCTTTGAAATCGTGTACTGGGTATGCTAAGTCAACATACGAAGCAAAATGTCTTTGAAACCATGTGTAGGTATACTAAGTCAATATACCATGTAAAATGTCTTTGAAACCATGTGTAGGTATACTAAGTCAATATACCACGTAAAATGTCTTTGAAACCATGTACTAAGTATGCTAAGTCAACATTCAAAGTAAATGTCATGAAAACAAGAAAGTAGTGATAGGCACATATGTATCACCCCAAAACATTTGAAAATCGTAAAAGAGGGGACTATGTACTCACTTGGGATTGCAAGAGTGTCCTTGTTCAAGAGGATAAACAAAGCTCAAGAGTTTAAGGATTCAAGTGTGTCCTAATATCGGATAACTATGTTGATATCGAGACTTTAATCGGAGGATCGGATAGAATGAGGTCTTGTAAACCAAATGAGTGTTGGAACTAATATGAAATAGTTTAACAAACTCAACATTCTAATTTGGAAAGGATCTTAATTGCTTTTGACCCATTATGACTTGTTAAGGTAGTTTATGCTACTTGAACGGGTCATTTGTGTAAAATTGTGTTCTGATGGCTAGATATCTCCTATGATAAGTCTTATATGCCAAAACATGTTTAATAATGTTGTAACATCAGTTTATATGTCAAAAGTTTGATCACCTATGCTTAAAATGGATTTATGCGTAATAAGCGACTTATCATAACACTAACCAAACGATATGACCATAAGGTATAACCTCAGTAGGTTGATCCCTATACAACTATGGCCACAAGTATATGTTTGGTCTGGTCAGATCCTAAGATCGACCAAACGGGTCGGATTTGAAAGTTAAAGCGGAGGTCAAGACCGCTCAACTTACGACCCTAAATAAACACTAAACCAGAAGTGACGAGTTAGACGTGTTAAAACATGTCTAACTAAGTTGCAAAACTGATTTGGTATCAAAACTTAGTGTTTTAATACCGGAAAATAGTTCCGTCGTAAAATGCACATAATGCGTATTTTTGACCGAAACTTTGACTCGTCACTTCGACTAGTAAACGTGGTACTCAGAAGGTGCAATCGCTAGGGGTCATAACCTTCGTGATTACGATCACGTTGCAAGGTTCAATTGAGCTTTGACTTGAACAAAAATGGTCAGAACCGAAAGTCAAACAGAAAGTCAACTGTTTGACTTTTAGCTCATAACAAGCTAAAATAATGAAAAAGACTAAGGAAGAACACTTACTTGTGCTCTAGAAAGTCTTAGAACTCACTAGGAGGCTTCCAATAAGCTGGAAACAAGCTCCAAGAGAGTAGGAGGTAGGAAGAGGAAATGAGCAAGTTGAAATGGCCAAATTCCTAGGCTATTTATAGTGTTCAAGGTGCCATAAGATCATCACAAGTTTCCAAGGAGGTGTCATGATCTTAGGAGGGGTTTAACAAGTGTCAAATGCAGGTTAGAAGGTGGCAAATTCATGAACTTGGGGAGCAAGGCTTTGCACAAGAAGCTGCATGTTGCAACCAAGAAACTGCTGATCTGGGGACCCCTCACGCACCGTATGGGGGCACCTCTTATGGTCCGTAAGGCCCTGGCAGGGGCGGAAACTTTGAAATTTGGCAGATTTGGCCCCTAGATTGTTTCGTCGCGTTTTGGCACTTCTAACACCCGTTAACCTGATTTTTAGGCTTCACAAGGATGTTAAAGCATAGGGGACTTTAAATATGCCCGGAAATGTTGTGGATGTCGGTTCGTTCAGTTGTACGGTTGCTTTTGTCGCTTAATTACGACGAACGCTTTAACGAACGCGAAAACGACCGAAATTGTGTAACGATGGATATTTTTGCATTCTTATCAATAAAATACAAGATTTTATTGATTACAAAAATTTTTGGATGTCTAAATAAGGTTCGTATTCAAAAATACGACAATCGGCAGACTTTCGCACTTTGTCGCAAATAGTCCCTGGAGTTGCATAAGCGTGTTTTTGCCATACTGAACCCATCAAAACTTATTTCTAAGTTATGTAAAGGGTATTTAGGGTATGTTTAGCTTATGAACTTGTTCCGGAGTGTATTTCGCGTTAAACTGATTACGTTTGCGTAACGGTTTACGATTTCACTTCCAGAAAAGGTTTGAAAGATCAAAATTGAATAAGGATTGAAAATGCACAAATGTCAAAAGTTTAAACAAATCTTGGAATTTAAACACAAGGTTTCATTGATCATGAAATTGTTCGGAAATGTACGATGATTGAAAGTCACAAATGTCACACGTCTAGGCCCCAAATATACATGGGAGGTCGAGTCCATTATACGACAAAAGTACACCCATCTATTTGAATAAAATCTCGAGGTCAAGATTTCTTTTAAGGGGGTGAGGATGTAACACCTCGTAAAATCCCGTCCAATTAAATCCCGACACGTGTCCCGCTGATCCTTGTATGCCACGAGTTGGCTGAGAGGGACCAAAATGCCGTTATGTTATTTTTATGACCTCTGAACGACGACTACAAAAGTTGAGGGACCAAACATGTCAAAATGCCAAATATTTGGCTTCTGAGTGGCTCCTACGGGCCGTAACCATGTATGGTTACGGACCGTAAGCACATATAGATACGGTCCGTAAGGATCTGCCAGAGGCAGATTTTGTTTGGGAGCCAAGGAACTCTGCCATGTTGCCACCTATCTCGCAATGTGCCACCATCTTTCAGTTCTTGACAGCTCCCTAACCACTTGTACAAATCTTACAACATCCCATGACCACTTAGATCAATCTTGTGCAAGCTCCACAAGTATAAATAGCAAGCATCCTCTCCCTGAATCCTTGTTCATTCAATATTTTCTTCCTCATCTCTCACTTGGAGTTGTTTCCTGACTTAAGGAAACCTCCCTTGAGTTCTAATATTCTCCTAGGATCACTTGTAAGTGTTCCAACCTTCTCTTTTTCATTTTTATAGGCTTTAAGCCAAAAGTCAAAGCGTTATCGTAATAACGCTTTGACCTTTGGTTAAGACCATTATGGTCCTGTCATTGTTCGGTATGAACATGACTACATGATCGTAATAAGGTAGGTGTTAATCCCTCAAGAGGGCACCTTCTGGAAATCACGTTTGCTTGGTCAACTGACGGGTCAAAGTTATTAATATAAAAAGTCAAACGAGTCAGTTTTTGAAATAATTCATATCTGATAATGTAGGTGTTATAAAATATGTTTTGTCACTTTAATAACTTGGTAATAATTGTTAGAACATCTGTAAACATGTCGGCTCGTCAATTCCAGGTTTTATGTCGGTTCGCAACCGAAAGTCGCAAGGTTTGACTCCTGCTTTGACTTTCAGTTCTGAGCCGAATTAGCAACCTTAGCTACTGATTCTAAGTTGCATTATGACCATATTATATTCTAGTATAACCATCTGGAGTTATACTACATGGTAATATAGTAATATGAGTTTTTATGCAAGTTTCCGTAAATATACCTTATGTTGACTATTATGTCCTTTTTGTCTAAAATGAGGTTTTAAACATAAATGAGCATGCAAATGAATTACCTACTGATATGTTAACTTGATAAACTTTTTTTGATCTCAAAATTCTGGTCAAAGCCTGAGTTTTGTATAAATATCGTAAATTAAGCTTTAAAATGCCTAAAATGCCCTTTCGGCACAAAGAATGGCTTCAAACATATTTTTTTTCACCAAAACTCATTACCTACTGATGTAATATCATAAGTAGGATTAATTGGGATGTTAAGTCATAATATAAACTGAGTTTTATACAAGTTCATGTATAATGCCGATAAATGACGATAACGTCCTTACGGTGCATAAAATGGTTTTAATGGTACTTTTATGCCAAAACCTTTTACATACTGTTATATTACATTAATTAACATATTTTGAAAATATAAACTTGATCATAATCTCAATTTTCATTAAACATCGCTTAAATCGTCATTTAGCGACTTTATCGTCGTTTCGGCGCATAGTATGGTTTAAAACCATATCTATGGACCAAAACTTGTTACCTAATGATTATTAAAATTATTTTGAATATCTTTACAGTAGGTACATGTTCTAAACTCAGAATCCCCAATAAGCTATCAAAACTATGTGTGAAATGACCAAAATGCCCCTACGGCGCATCGTTTGGTCCTAAACTATAAACCACACATATATTTGATATCCTACTGATATAACATCATAAATTAAATATTTTTCCAGATTGTTTATGACCATAACATCAGTTTACTTGCAAGCTCCTTTATAAATCGTAAAATGACCAAAAAGGCCCTTTTGAGGCCTAAGTTGATTTTAAAACCTAAACAGGCGTACATATTGATATCTTACTGATATTATAACATGTTTAAAGTATAATGGCATATGGAACTTGAATATGACTCATCCGGTTACCTGGTTTCGCTTATATGCGTACGGTTAAGCCTACGTGACTAGTTTCGTAATTTAGCCGAACCGTGAGTAACCTCACCAATTTTATTTCAAGATTCAGAATGTTATAAGTTTATCCATCTTATGCAAGTCTTAGTACTTGAAGGGTTTAAACTACACTCTATTCCGGTCATCGTTTAATCTAGCGTATTCTGCTGTATTTCATTATTTAAGAATATGACTTAATAAGACCTGTTAGCATTCTAATTAGTTATTAATAACATCATTCCAGACTAGAAGCCTTCTAGTAGATTGTCACCTTTACTTAACTATTTGATTATCGGCTGAGTTATTATTCTTTTGAAGAACTAGCTCAGGTAAATACTTTTAACCTATCTTCCCTATACGGGCTTGGGATACGGTATATTATTACCGCTTGGTCGGGTATGGGATCATGTTGTCGGATTGTGATTTAACTAAATCTCATAACCCGTTTTAATCTGTATTGTCTAATAACTTAAACATGGGGGGTTAACTCGACTGTGTCTTGGATATCATCGGCTCATTTAAGTTACTAATGGCCACGACCAATGCACGGGGTGTAAGCATACACATGTCAGATGCTAATGCTAAATTATTTTATATACTCCCTGGAGGTATTTAAGTGGCGTGTCGGTTAATCAGGTTATTCGGTTTTTGCACCGGACCCCATATGTATTGATAAACCTGTAAAACTGTATACAAGATCATTTTGAATTGTCTCAAGTTATTTATGAAAATGTGTCATGTGCACTTAAATCAATTTTTGAAAGATTTTCAAAATGTGTAGTTGTTTGTATTTACCAGTGTAAACTGACGTATTTTCAAAAGACGAAGCTACAGGTACAACACGTAATAGGCTGGGAGCTGCTTGGTAGTGATGTAGAGGATCTTGCAAGTCCTTAGTCGTGCCCAAAGTCTGTTGATCACTTTATGTACTTTTTAAGATCCGCCTGTGGATCTTATTACAAGCCGTCTGTATTTATTATTTTGAACATTTGAATATTTACGGTTTGTAATATTATTTTAAATCCAAGACTTCCGTTGTGTACTCTGTGTTGTTTGGTTATGATGTTATCAATCTTACATCACAATACTCCCCACCAGGCCCACTGGGACTTACATGGAAATCGGGGTGTGACACATACATAACTTATGAGAACGTAATCAGAACGGAAAACATATTCACATACAAAAACATATACTAACTTACACGATAGATTTATATCAACAAAATAAATCATGTAACATAGAAGCACCCAGAGCCACAAACAAAGTGGTACACATGTAGCTACTCTATGTACCTATGAGATGGTGAGTGTGGCGTACACCCATTATTCCATCTCTCACACACAAACAAACTCAAACTCAGAGCTAAGATCGATCTATACGCCTCTAGGGGCCAAGTGCTAGACAAGCACATGCTAGATACGCCGTGAACTTTTATTACGCACTGTCACGACAAGTGCCATGCCGTTTACGCCCAACGGCAAGCCAGACGCTCGGGTAACAGAGTACAAAAGCTAAGGCCATGTAAATAATTTACAAGAAACTAAAAATAATACTAATAGGAACATGCGACCATGAGTACAAGTCTGGGGTATGACATGCTACAACACACTACTAATCATATAAACAAAACCAGACTGATTCTGATAACGCATCACATATCAAACGACTAACACGAAGAAACAAAAATTCGTATTGCGAAGTGACGGATATGATTAAATAAAATTAATACAATGATGAGAAGACCAAAGAGTCCGTAGATGTAGGAGGAGCCGAAATTTATACTATGATGAAAAAGGAACATGATACGTACCTTAATATAGCAAGCAAACAATAATCCATAAATCGGTCATCCTCAAAACTTATGCGAACCTAAATCCCGTATTTATTAGATTAGTATGATATAAATTAATTAAATTAGGAGATCTTTCGCTGAATTTTTCGGCGACCGCGAACTGAAATACCCGTAACATATAAAACAACCCTCGGGTTTAACACTCATGTTAAAAAGTTTAATCGTGTTATTTTATATAATTTATTACGTTTTGTATTAAGAGTTATGTAACTTAATATTGATTATTTTATTAGATACTTAATTAATTAAATATGTAAGTTTGAATTAAAAAAAGGAATTATTTTGAAATTCATTTACTTTCTCTTTGAACACACACATCTATACCAACGTACACACATCTTCAACACACTAAACACACGCATATCACTCTACACACATTCTGATTTCTCCTCAATTCCTTTTCTTTTCAAAGTCAACACACACAAACATGACACAAATCAGGGTCGGCTTGGCCAAGTGTGGGATGGGCCATCGCACAGGGCCATAAACGTAAGAGGGCCCGTAAGTTAAAAAAAATTTATATATAACAAATCTATAGCGAACCCATAAATATAGTTAGAGGTAAACCTACTTACAATAAATAGTCACAGTCTAGTGGAAAGGCCTCTATTTTTCATACAAATGGTATTCGGTTCGAATCCTCTCTATGGAATTTTTTATCAGTTTTATTCACAGCTGTTTGCTGCTGTTTTTAGGGTTTGAGAAGAAGGGACGGGAGTTTTAGGTTGTCATTAAAAAAAGAAGGGATGGGTTATGTGGGCTTACATTTAAACTACAACTTGTCTTTCAAAGTGTTGGGCTTTTTAATGTTGAGCCATTTTATTACAGCAACAATAATAAACTCAAGTTCTTCTATGAATTAAAAAATATATATAATAATAAAATGTTGGTGTTGCTGTTGGCGTGAAGTGTTTTCAAGGAGTTGTTTATTTAGGTTTAGTCTGTGTTTACAAAGCAAGTTCTATATCTGGGTTTAGTTTGAGTTTTAAATATTTTTAGATGGGTCGTGATTTGTGGCAACAAATTTTAGTCAAAACTAGTGGGGCTGGTTGGTTACTTCTATTATTCAAAGCTCAAATGAACATTGATACAATTTTGGCCGATACAAATTTTGTTTTGGGCCGCAAGTAATTGAAGTGCATCTAGGTTCTTCGTTTTGGACCGTGAGTAATTGAAGTACATCTTGGTTCACCTCTAATATGTGATTCACTGATTGATGTTACATTATAGGACCGGTAGGGCTTGCCTTTTTTATCTCGCACAGGGCCCAAAAAATTTTCAATCTTTTCGGAGACGGCCCTGACACAAATCTCTACATATACAACACACATCATACGTGCATAGCCCACACAAAATCCAAATCAAAACACACACTCATCACACAACGCGCACATACTTACATAAATATGTATACACACATCGCAACACACACACGCACACTTTGCCTGCCGAGCGGAAATCCAACCTTGTTTCATTTGAACGGATCAATACAAAGTCGAAATGCTTACCTCAAGGAAATGGATACACAAAACAGATTAGAGTGACGATACATGCGAGTAACCAGGGAGAGTCAAGCGGCAACGACGGTACCGCGGTTTTAAAACTAGGCTGTGAGGTAGCCGGACATATGACATATCAATAATAGTTCAAAACGGGATTTGAGCGGAGCAGAATTCAAAAGAACCTTACCTAGCGTTGCGATGGATTTTGGCGGTGGAACTCTGTGGTAGTTTACGGTGTGTGCGCGGTTAAGTTTCCGGCAACAGAGGTGGCAGCGTTGGGTACTCGATGTTTCACGGCTGTTTAAGGTGGTGATTTGTTCATGGTGATATTTTGATTATGAAAATTGGTTTAGAGTAGGAATGGATTCTCTAGTGCGCCAGGTTTGCCCAACTAGTTTCCACGATCGTGCGATATTCACTGCTCCATTATCTCTACTCACAGCTAAAGACAGATGCAACAAGCGTGGCCAACAACTTTCCCACACTCGCGCGACAGGTAAGCCTAAAACTCACATTATTCACTTTCGAGCACTCTTATTAAGTCTAGTGCTCCTCCCACATGTGCACGCGGAAGCAACACTAGACTAGGGGACATGATGGGATATAGTATTGGACCCGACCCGAGCGGTCGGACATTCGTGTTACTTATTGCTTTTATATTAATTATTTATTATTGTTGCTTACTAACCCAACCGCGAGGCCCAACGCGATGTAGTTTACAATACATTGGGTCAGGGACTTTTAGAGATAACCTCTAACTGGGTCTGGCCCATTGAGGTTAGGGGAGGCCCATGTAACAACTATAAATTTCGTTGTTATCTCTTTTCCTTTGTTTTCCTATTTGTAATCTCGAGATTCGGTTTATAAGAAAAAGTTTATGTTAATTAAGTACAATTATGTATGTTATATCGCATCTAATCGCTTATTAAATCGCATCGCTAATCTCATCGCATCGCAACTCGCAGTTAATTATTTGGTTTTATGTTATTTATGTGTTGTGTATGTTTGTGGTTATGATTACGCTCGCTATCGCATCGCTCTCGCACACTCGAATCGCTAAATCGCAATATTATATCAATTATAACGCTTAACTTATCACTTAATCGCGTAACATTACCATATAACTTGATTACATCGCTAAACAATCGATAAACGAAGAAAAACCCAACAATTGGGTCAAGTTCGCTCGAACTTGGTGTTACCAAGTTTGGCCGGACTTGGCTGATTAACTCAGAATCCTTTAGTTATCTCAAGTTCGCTCGAACTTGCCCCTCAAGGGCCAAGTTCGGCCGAACTTGACTCATTTCCCTCAAATATCTCACAAGTTCGACAGAACTTGACTCCACCAGCCCTCCTTATTGCCTTCACCTATAAATACGCAGCCCCATTCTCTCATTTGAACTTGCTGTAAGTTCGCCCAGAGCTCCCGAAACCCAAAACCCTCTGTTTCTAAGTAAGAATCAACCCGGTTTCAACTACAATGATGTTCATCAACGTTTTACAATGTTTTACAACGATTTTGCACAAGGCATTGCCTTCGTTTTCATCAAATCTCTTCTGTTTACGAAAATCTTCATCTTTTTCCATCAAAACTTCTGTTTTCACTCAGATCTATACTAGATCTGAGCACAACCTTTTAAAATCTTGATTTTTACACCATTTTCGGACTAATGACGTATGTTTCGTTCACTTTTGTGTGGAGCGAGGCGTTGTCGAAGCTAGATCTCATATCCGGAAGCACAAGGACGAAATCGTCACTTTACATAAGCTGGACTAACCCGTACGAACCTTCAAGTTCGCCCGGATTAGCCTGAGCTTCTGTAAAATGGCTAAGTTCGCGCCAAAAGACCTCTCCAACCGAAGTTTTAGTCAGTAGCTTAAGGTTGGAGGGATGGGCACTCGATTTCCTCAGCAAATGACGCGAAAACGCAAGATTTTGGACTCGAAAACATCAAGTTCGCTCGAGAATCACCAGCACACCAGGTCAAGTTCGACCGAACTTGCACCCATTTGGGTCAAGTTCGACCGAACTTGGATCTCTCCCTCACAAACCCTTACAAGTTCGCCCGAACTTGCTTAATTTCTTAAGAAACTATGCAAGTTCGCCCGAACTTGTCATTTCAGTAAGATTTTCTCACAAGTTCACCCGAACTTGACAAGTTTCCCAGGAAACTTACCAAGTTCGACCGAACTTGACTCAAATCTCACCAAATCCTTACAAGTTCGCTCGAACTTGTATGTTTACATACAAGTTCGCCCGAACTTGCCTACTGCCCAACCCAAACTTAACTGTTTCAGCTTTTCGGCGACTAATGCACTTTCATTCGCGTATGCAGGCTGATCCGACGCTCCTCTTCACCTTTCAGCAGTCGCCTACTCTCTCCTAAACGCACCCACAGTGAGTATACTTGACCCGTTTTCGCTTTAATGCACTATTTGGGTGTTACATACGTTCCTACATCGAAATCACCTCACAAATCAAACTGTTTATCACACGCGAATAATCTGATTATGTATGCTCAATACGTGATACTAGAAACATGTGACTAGGACTTATTTTCGTTAACTTGCCTCCTTAGCTAGTATGGTACTATAGTGTGGCTGACACCCAACGGGGTCTAGTTAGGATGGACGCGTAAGCCTTCTCACGGTAGTTAGCATGAGAAATAAGCCTATGTTTATCTGCGTGATGTGTTTTGGTGTATCATGATATGTAATTAGACTATTTTGCGAACGGTTTCTCTATTATGCTAGTAGTACTAAAACTTGTATGCTCACCTTTACTTAATTGTATTGATTTGTATTTTAACGTATTTAACAGGTTGAGGATTTAGCTTGGATGCTTGGATTTAGCTTTGCTTAGTTTAGTTTGTTTTGTTTAGTTTCCAAATGTAATGAATCTAGGGAAAATCGAACCTTATTGTTTTATGGGAAAATCATATATTTCGTGACATTGTTGATGACGTGTTGTTTAATAGTATGGGATATTAGACGTTAAAATATTGTTGATTAAATAGTGTTATGGAAATTTCTGGTGAGATAATCTGGTCGCCTAGTGACACTAACCCCGATGTTTCCGCCATCGGTTAAAATAAAACCATATTAATACTTAGGTAAAATGTATATAATCACATTTATGTATGCATGTATTTTTATATATATTCACACATAAGGTTTATACAACTGGATTGATTCAACCAACACTTATTTCGGTAACAAATAAAATATAATAAAATGGATACCTAATTTTAATGATAGTTATTATTATTATTATTATTATCATGATTTATTATTCATTGAGTGTTACACTTTGGGAGTGCAATTGTGCCCTACTTGTTAAAACTGGGAGACTCGAGGAAGAGCAACATGAGAATAGGAAAGTGGGAGGCTCGAGGAAGAGCAACATGAGAATAGGAAAGTTCAAAACATTTTAGCTAAGGATCTTCGTGCTGAGCAGCTGAGGGCTGACTGGCTCGAAGACAGAGTTCTTGAGTCCAGTTGGAGGATTCAAGAACTGGAGCAGAATCAAGCACCTGTCCCAGTACCCGCCCCAGCACCGGCCCCTCCAGCGCCAGTAGAGGAAGAAGAGGAGGATCCGGAGGAAGACCCGGAGGAGGATCCGGAGGAAGAGGAGCTGGAACAGGAACCGGCTGTTGAGCTGAAAACGCCGTAGAGGATGACGGCAACGATAGCGATTTGGGAGATGGAGACGTAGAAGACTGACTCGTCTCGCCAATCCCCGCTTTATTTTCTTTAGTTTGTTCATTTTCCACTTATGTTTGAACTTGAAACTTTATAATTAAACTGAGATGTTTGGTTGGTATTTTGTGAGACATTGCAACTTATTTAATCGAATGTTCCTTTTTATTGTTTAATTAGTTGGGTTGACATAACTTGTGTGATGATTGAAGTGTGGAAATATGATAACTATATTGGATATATATACTTATCGGTGCGTGTTTGTGTTGTCTTGCAAAGATCTGAAATGGCAACTGGACGTCACGGAAACCTCAACATGACACCTGAAGAATTAGCCGCAATGATCCAAGAACACGTGAATGCTGCTCTGGCAGGTGTTCAAGACCCACCAGCAGGTAACCATTATTAAATTTTCATGGGAAAATCTAATAGTTGGGCTAGTAGACTTTCTCGCTGACTAGTTATCATCTGTCTTCAGGAGGGGGACTTAACCCCTACAAGATGTTCCTCGATGGGAAACCGAGCAAATTCACGGGAGCAGAAGGACCCATAGGACTGGTCCGTTGGATTGAAAAGTCTGAATCGGTGTTCGAGATGTGCAATTGCCTTGAGGGCAATAAGGTCAAGTATGCTGCCTCAACGCTGGAAGATGGGGCATTAACCTGGTGGAACGCACAAGTCCAAACGCGTGGACTTATTGCTGCGAACGCAATGGCCTGGGCCGAGTTTAAGGCCCTAATCAAAGAGGAGTACTGTCCGCGGGACAGAGTTCAGCAGTTGGAGCAAGCGTTATGGAACCACAAGATGGTAGGGTCTGAAATTGAAGCGTACACGGCGAAACATCACGATCTGGTGTTCCTATGTCCCGATCTGGCTAACACCGTTGAAAAACGACTTGAGTTTTATCATGGGGGTCTGGTCCCTGAGATCCAGGGCATGGTAATGTCTAGCAACCCTGCGACGGAGCATCAAGCGATCAGGCTGGCGCATAAACTCACCGATAAGGCGGTGGAGCAAAGGAAGTTTCCATCTCGGGGTGCAACTGAAGTTGTCCCTGATAACAAAAGAAAATTTGAAGACTCACCTGCTCGACAGTCTTCGTCAGCCCAGCCACAACAAGGAAACCAGAAACGGTCCAACAATTTCAACAACAATCGGGGTCACAATAATCAGTCCGCCAACAACACCCAAAACTCAAGCGGCTATGTGGGTCGAAAGCCGCAATGTAATCGTTGTAACCTCCATCATCACGGCCCTTGTGTCGGAAATCGCTGCCAACGATGTGGCAAAGTGGGACATGTGGCAAAGGATTGTCGCGGGGAAATCGTGTCTCGACAAAATCAAAATCAGCACCAGATTCAACAGCAAGGTATTAACCGGGGGTGCTATCAGTGCGGTAGCACTACCCATTTCAAGCGAGACTGCCCGCAACTTCGCAACAACAACAACAATGGTGGGAACAACAACAACAACAATAACAACAACCACAACAACAACAACAACAATAACAACAATGGAAATGGTGGCACAGGAGGTGCCAAAGGTCGTGCGTTCACGCTAGGCCGCGGAGAGGCCGGAAACGACTCGAACGTGGTCACCGGTAAGTTTCCCCTTAACAATCATTTTGCTACTGTACTTTTTGATACGGGTGCGGATAGGAGTTTTATATCTGAGTCTTTTAGGAAGAACCTAAATCTCACGCCTAAACCCCTAGAGACCCCTTACGTCATAGAACTAGCCGATGGTAAATCTGTAGATGTGACCCATTTAGTAACCGGCTGTCAACTTAAACTCGCGGGCCACACCTTTACCATTGATCTGATGACAACTACCCTGGGTAGTTTTGACGTGGTAGCCGGAATGGACTGGCTATCCGACGTCCGAGCTAAAGTTCTCTGTTTCGAGAAAGCTATCCGTATTCCGCTCTCTAGACGAAGTCTTGATGGTGCAAGGCGAGAAGGCAGACGCCGTCACAAACATCATCTCTTACATGCAAGCTCAGAAGTATCTTCGGAGAAAGAACTCCTTCGCTTTGCTCGCACTGGTCACCGAGCAGCCTAAGGACGAGAAGCGGATTGAAGATATCCCCGTCGTCCGTGACTTTTCTGATGTGTTTCCAGAGGAGTTACCTGGTCTTCCACCACATCGACAAGTGGAGTTTGAAATCGAATTGGCGAACCATACGACTCCTATCGCCAAGGCCCCATACCGCCTAGCTCCAGCAGAGCTGCAAGAGCTGTCTACCCAACTTCAGGAATTGTTGGAAAAAGGATTTATCCGACCCAGTACTTCGCAATGGGGAGCTCCGGTCCTTTTTGTCAAGAAGAAGGACGGGACCTTCCGCATGTGCATCGACTACAGGGAACTTAATAAGGTTACCGTCAAGAACCGATACCCATTACCTCGCATCGACGATCTCTTCGACCAACTTCAAGGGTCAAGCTACTACTCCAAGATTGATCTACGGTCCGGTTATCACCAGTTACGCGTTAGAGAGGAGGATATCTCCAAGACGGCATTTCGTACTCGGTATGGTCATTATGAGTTTTTGGTAATGCCCTTCGGTCTCACCAACGCACCCGCGGTGTTCATGGACCTCATGAACCGCGTGTGTAAGCCGTATCTCGACAAGTTCGTTATCGTGTTCATCGATGATATACTCATCTACTGTAAGGGTGAAGAAGAACATGCTGAGCATCTACGATTATTGCTGGAATTACTTCAACAGGAGAAACTATATGCCAAGCTTTCAAAGTGTGATTTCTGGATTCGGGAAGTTCAATTCCTCGGGCATATCGTGAATGAAAAGGGTATACACGTTGATCCCGCCAAGATCGATGCTATCAAGAACTGGGAAGCACCCAGGACACCGACAGAGATCCGCCAATTTTTGGGTTTGGCTGGTTACTACAGATGTTTCATCGAGGGATTTTCAAAGATCGCACAACCGCTTACCACTCTCACCCAGAAAGGCACTAAGTATGCTTGGGGTGACAAGCAGGATGCAGCATTTCAATTGCTGAAGCAGAAACTTTACAGTGCACCCATTTTGTCCTTGCCAGAAGGGACAGATGATTTTGTGGTATATTGTGACGCTTCCATTTAGGGATTGGGATGCATACTCATGCAACGTGATAAGGTCATCGCGTATGCGTCCCGACAGTTGAAGGTTCACAAGAAGAACTACACGACACATGACCTGGAATTGGGAGCAGTTGTGTTTGCACTTAAGATTTGGAGACACTATCTATATGGAACAAGGTGCACAATTTACACGGATCACAAGAGCCTCCAACATATTTTCGACCAGAAGGAGTTGAACATGCGAACAGCGTCGCTGGGTCGAACTCCTGAACGATTATGAATGTGCCATTCGGTATCACCCGGGTAAAGCTAACGTGGTAGCTGATGCCCTCAGTAGGAAGGAGCACTTGAAACCTTGTCGGGTACGAGCACTACAGTTCACCATTCATTCGAGGTTACCCGAACAGATACGCGATGCGCAGCTAGAAGCAGTTAAGGAAGAAAACATCAAGGCCGAATCTGTGGGAAAGATGGAACGCGATTGGGAAGTAAAACCCAATGGTGCCTGGTATTTCATGAATCGTATATGGGTACCTCTCTACGGAGACCTCAGAAAGCTAGTTATGGACGAAGCTCACAAATCCCGATACTCTGTCCATCCCAGTTCGGACAAGATGTATCAAGACCTTAAAGCCGCGTACTGGTGGCCCAACATGAAAGCGGATATAGCCACCTACGTGAGCAAGTGTTTGACTTGTGCGAAAGTCAAGGTGGAATACCAGAAGCCATCAGGGCTACTTCAACAACCTGAGATCCCAGTGTGGAAATGGGATCAGATCTCGATGGACTTTATCACTAAACTCCCGCAAACTCCGGGTGGTTGCGATACCATCTGGGTAATCTTGGATCGTTTAACTAAGTCCGCACACTTCCTAGCGATCAAAGAAACAGATAAGATGGATAAGTTGACTCGCATCTACATTAAGGAAGTAGTTTCTCGGCACGGAGTGCCAACGTCCATCATCTCAGACAGAGATGCTCGTTTCACGTCCAACTTTTGGCAGTCACTTCAGAAAGCGTTGGGTACACGCTTAGATATGAGCACAGCTTATCACCCTTAGACGGATGGTCAAAGTGAAAGGACCATTCAGACCTTGGAAGACATGCTTAGGGCATGTGTGGTAGACTTCGGGAACAGTTGGGAAATCCATCTGCCTTTAGTGGAATTCTCGTATAACAACAGTTACCATACGAGTATTCAAGCGGCACCGTTTGAAGCATTATACGGTCGCAAATGTAGATCACCGGTCTGTTGGGCAGAAGTCGGTGACAGTCAACTCACAGGTCCTGAGTTGATACTTGATGCTACTGAAAAGATTGTGCAAATCAGAAACCGCATGGCAGCGGCACGGGATCGACAGAAAAGCTACGCTAATCAACGACGCAAACCGCTCCAATTTTAAGTAGGCGACCGCGTCCTACTGAAGGTGTCACCATGGAAGGGTGTAATCCGTTTTGGGAAACGAGGCAAACTAAACCCACGGTACGTAGGCCCATTTGTGATCTTGAAGCGTATCGAGCCCGTGGCTTATCAATTAGACCTTCATGCAGAACTCAGTGGAGTTCACAACGTTTTTCACGTGTCAAATCTGAAGAAGTGTCTATCAAATGAGACCCTAGTCATTCCATTGGATGAGATTCAAGTGGATGAACAACTGCATTTTGTGGAACAACCTATCGAGATCATGGATCGTGAGATCAAGACTCGAAGGCACAGCAAGATACCGATCGTCAAGGTTCGTTGGGACTCTAAACGTGGACCGGAGTTCACGTGGGAAAGAGAGGACCAAATGAAAAGCAAATACCCACACCTTTTTGCAGCTGAGCAGCAGTCTAACGTTACCACCAACTAAATTTCGGGACGAAATTCTTTCAACATGGGGATGATGTGACAGCCTGGGAATTTCTTGTACCATTGCTAACAAACTGAATCTTTGTGCGTTGCATTCTAAACCGCGTTTACTCAATTTTCGGGACGAAAATTCTTTCAACATGGGGATAATGTGACATCCCGACTTTTCAGGTATCTTAAACGCGCTACTGCACGGTTATTCATTCCTACGCTAATTTGATTCGGAGATTTAAATTACACGCTCGCAATAACTACGCTAACTTTTGAATGCATTGGGTAAATTACGTGCTATGTGTTATTAGACGTTTGTAAATTTTGTGAATTATTATAGCACGTTTTGATTTCGCGATTATTAGTTTTATAAAAAAATATAATAAGTAAATAGCCGAACCAAACCGAGCCGCGAAACGTGTCGACCTCACCTCCTTGTGGCCCAAGGAACTAACCTAAACTTGAGGCCCAAGCTAATGACCCAAACCGCCCCCCCCCCCCCCCCCATTGCGGTCGCACGCCCCCCCCCCCCCACCCCCTTTCTCCTTCTTTTTCCCTTGTGCTATATATATACATGTATGCATGAGTTATGTTTTAAAAAAAAACAACAAGGAACCCTAGCACCAAGAGAGCCGACGGCAGCCCCCCCTCTCTCGATCGCACAAGCCTCCAACCCCGGATTGATTTCCAATCTTGTCCCAGTTCGCTAATCTTCATCGTTTCAAGGTTAGGGTTTTAATTGTTTTACAAATCACATTAGGGTTTGTGAAATCTTGATCATGATTATATGTATTGTTAGGATCATTGGTATAAAAAGTGGTATGATTTATGATTAGTTCGGTTAATTGTGCGAGTTTTTGCGATTGTGATCTTAGGATGAATACAAAAATCATAGGCTGCGTTTTAGCGATAAAAATCATATTATATGATTAGGGTTTGCATGAATATTGATGTGCATGATGATATGTGACAAATAAACCTGTTCTTGATCATTATTATTTAGCGTCTTGATCGTTTAAGCGTGTTCTATTGCGAAAAAAAAGTCGAAAACAGGTTGCTGAATGCATTTACAGCCAACTTCAATTGGCTGTAACCTGATCATTATTTATCGAAAAGTGGATTTTCTGAAGCCTAAAACGTGTATTTTTGAAAAATCGCTTCTAATGGCGCCGGATTCATATTTTTCTGAGGTTGTTTGCTATTTTTAAGTTGTCATTTAAGTGCAGCAGCTGAAGCTGCGTAAATTCTGAAAATTTGCTAGTTGTTTATCGAGTCGGATATCATAATCTGTAGAGTGCTGGGTCACGAAATTTGTACAGTAATTGGAGACGGGAATTTCCGGAAAACTCCCACTGGAATTTTGTTAATTGAATGAACGATGATTTTTAAATAATTTTTCCCGTGGATTGCAGTCAGAAAGCGACGAATCTGACTGCAGCCTAGTATATAAATGTTTATAAATAATTGGTAAAGTGTTAGGACTTGAAAAGTTTACATAAAATTCTACAGTTTAGTTGACACCTCCTGTAAAGAAATTGAAATTTTTAGAACGTTGGAACTATTTTATAAAAATCCTCGAAAACAGCCTAGTTATGAGCGTACAAGCTGAAACATGATAACTTGCGTATGTGTGTACCAAAGTGTTGTATGAGTTGATCTGTGTTTATGACAAGTTGGTTTGATCACTATTTTGGTACGATGATACTTAGCATGCATGATTGTGTTTTCGAATTTGTTATTATGTGTGCCGTATTGTGTGTTAGTTATGCGTAGGGTTTGTATCAGTATGTTCACACACTAACTTTAAATCGATTGACATGTTAGGATGCAATTAGCGGTCCCATCATTTGCTACTTCTGTGTTACACTAACCGAGCAATTAAAGGTGAGTTCACGGCCCCTATTTTATCCGGTTTTAAACAACAGGGGGAGAAACATGTATACATTCTATAACTCTATCTTTTTACGTTATGCGAAATTAACGTCGTTAAACTACTCGGTAACTAAGTTAATGTTAATGTACGTTATGGTCACTAAGCAGCTATATCACGAAAGTCCTCGACAAACTCTCGGATCGTTAGTATTGGGTTAGATAGCGGGGAAATTATAAGTAGTACTACTGGGCCCGACAAGCCCCACCCGAGCTAGTCGCGCTAGCCGACCGGGTATGGTCAACGGGTGATTAATTTGGCCTAACTTTCGCCATGGTCAGTGATAGGCCTGGCAACACAGAGACACAACAGTCAGCTTCGATCGCGAACTCTTATGTGACGTAACTTTAGGCTCGCTACCTACATGTTAACATTGAACTTAATTACGAACCAACATTATTATTCCGGGTTAGGAATAATGGAACTAAATCGTTATCCCGGTTTAGGGATAATGGGGGAAAACAAAACTTTTAACCGAACTTGTGAACTTATAAAAACCTGTGAACTCACTCTTCTTTAATGTTGACACTTGTTTCTTTACATTATTCTCAGGACGCTAGGAGCGCTAGCTGCACTCACTTGCATTGACCAAGATAATTTTTTTATCGAGTCTCATTTACGAATATTGTTTGGGATTTTTGGTTTTGGCGTTTATGTTGGCGCCCGTTACTTTACTTTACTTTAATGCTTCCGCTCAACTTTGAAACTAATGCTTCCGCTAAACTTTGAAACTAAACTAAGACAACTTGAAAATAACTATGAATGGTTAAACAAATGTTTTTGGAAAATGTTTAAATAAATCATATAGAGTCGTTCGATATTACTAGTGTCTCAGATTCTGGTTTGATCACACGCCTCGCGGTAAAACACCGCAAGTGGAAAATTGAGGGTGTACAGATTGGTATCAGAGCCTCTAGCTATAGAGAACCAGGTTTGCATTAAAAGTAGACCTAAACTATAGCTATTACACGACACTAGACTTAGTTGGCACCGAACTATGATATCTTGTTATGTGTTCTACTACAACTGTTTTATGAAAGATATATGTGTATATTGTGATGCACGCAACTCGTAACTAACTACACAACCCAACAGGCAATGTCATCATCATCATCCGACAAATCTCGACAACCAAGGGCGCCGGGGAAGGCACCCATGGTCGAACCCTCACCACCTCATGGCGTGGAGACACGCTCAGCTGCTAGGAAAAGACTCGCTCTAGGAGAGGAGTCGTCCTCCCGTCCGACCACCGCTATGCCGGTCGAACCGGTCAACTCGTTAGAAGTAGGGGACGACCTACTTAGGGATATGTTAAGAAAACAACAGGAACAACTAGAGAGAATGCAGGAGACTATCGAAGCACAGGGATGGATGACACGTCAACTAACTGGTAAAACTGGGAGGCTCGAGGAAGAGCAACATGAGAATAGGAAAGTTCGAAACATTTTAGCTAAGGATCTTCGTGCTGAGCATGTCACACCCTGACCCGCAGCAGAAAAGGTGATCGGGGCATGATTGGGTTTTCATCAAAGCTCATGACATTTATTATAATGTTTCATATTTATTATTACAATTTTAAAGAAAATCATACAATCAAATCATACTAGTACAACATGTTCTATACATCTTTCTAGCCTTCATTATTTTTCTTCTAAGGCACTTTCCTTATGTTTTCCTTGCTTCATCCTGTCCACCTGTATCATGTGTAAAAATGGTTTTTGGATCAACAAAAAGTTGGCGAGTGAATCCTATGAAAAACATTTAAACGAATTTATTGTATTGATTATAAAATAAAGTGCATAACCACATATGAGTAAATGTAAATGTAAATTTATTCACAAAACACTTAATATTAAATATTGCACACACATACAACAATATATTGTTTTGAGGCACGCGTTGTTCAACTCGTCTCCCACGAGGAACTGATGGGCCTAAGGAATGAGTTTTGAGGCACGCGTTGTTCTATGAACTGATGGGCCTAATGCATGATTTTTAAGGCACGCGTTGCTCAACTCGTCTCCCACGAGGAACTGATGGGCCTAACAAATAATTTGCATACAACTTGACAATATGTAATACATAACAAAAAACAATATTTACATTCTAAGTCTAGATCATAATATGGTATAGCACGAGTTTGAATAAACGAATTAGTTTAAGCGACACATGATACACCCCAAAACATGAATAAAAAGGGGAATTTGTAAGAATTCACTCACAGTGGGTGCGTTTCTTGGATTGATGATGAATGCGCACGAATTCGGATTTAACCATGAGAGAAACTAACCTAAATAATAACATAACGGTTCGGTAAATAAGTGGATTTTATTAACAATTTTAATAGGATTTTTGGATATATTTTTCTGAGTTTAAGGCTATTTTCTAACTTTAAAAACATTATTTTTAAGTATTTTTAATTGATTTTTAAATTAAATTAAAAAAAATGGTGACTTTTTTGACTTTGACCGTTGACCATGACTGTTGACCGTTGACCGGTTCGGTCGTGTATATATTTGCACTGAGTGAGACTCGAACCCGTGACCTCCCGTACGCGTGCACGCAGCTCTACCAACTGAGCTACGTGTCTAACCCGAAATATTTCTGTGTTTAATTATATTTATAAACTATTTAAGTTAATCAGAATTCATTTATTTTAAAAAGATTTTAATTGTATCGAACCGGTGCCGTCAACAGGTCTCGAACCCGGGACCTGTGATTTAGTGTTGCACACAGTCCACCGCTGGACTGTGTGTCTAACCTGGTTAATATTCTGGTTTTTATTATACTTAACATTATTCAGTGAGTTATCCCGGTTCAGTTTAAAAAGGAACATTTTTATTACAGAGAATGAGATTGTGTCAAGGATCGAACTCGAGACGTGTGTAATTGTTTGCACACAGTCCACCGCTGGACTGTGTGTCTAACCCGTTTATATAACTTGTTTTAATTATACTTATACACTGATTACATGTTTCAGGATTTGGCTTTTATAAAAAGGCGTTTTATTTTAGTGAATCGGAACACAACAGAACTCGAACCCGGGACGTATGCTTTAAAATCGCACACAGTCCACCGCTGGACTGTGTGTCTAACCCGAGATATAACTCGATTTATATTAAATATATACACAACCGAAGCTTCATCTTCTTCGTTAAACTTTACCCATAAAAAAATCCCGACTGTTTCGACACATTCATCAACTTCTTTAGTGAATTGTAATTAATTACACATGAGATTAATAAAAATGAGAGAGATTAGGTGTAAGATATACCGAACAGAGATCCCCTGTTTCTCCGGCGAGATTCCGATAACCGCAGGTGATTCCGGCGACGTGTATCTTGCGGCAGAGGATCTTCAGAAAGTTTGAGGCGAGTGGGAATGACTTCGGTATGAGCTCTAGATGTTCTGTTTATATAGTAAGGCAACAGAGATGAAGGGGTTCGGTTTTCCGGCGACTTGCAGAGAATTCCGGCGAGTTGTTTTTGCTGAATAGGGACTTGTAGAGAGGTTTACGAGTGTGTTGAGAGTTGATTCGAGTGAATAAGTGAGTTGGGTTTTCCTGACTGAAGGTATTTTTTTAAGTATATGTGATTTCAAGTTTCCGATTATGAAATTTTCGGTTCAAGAGTGAAATTGATTGAGTTTTCGGTTATAACCGACGTTTATCGTCAGTTACACTTGCCTGATTCCGGAGTCAAATGAAAACGGTCGCAAAATCACGTATTTTCCGGCGACTGCGGATTTGGGCGCGCTGAGTGACTGAATTCGACTTCCAGTTTTATTATATGTATTAATTGTTTCAATAAATCAACAAGTAACACAAGTGGCGGAGTGGTGGAATGTGTGTGTGTTAAGTGTTGAGGTTTCATCCGGCTGACCCGGGTTCGAAACCCGGCATCAGCAATTTATTTTTATTTCATTATTTCTAATAAATTTTAAATTCTAATATATTTATTAATTATGTATCGTATAAAATTAATTTGAGTATTAAATACGCAACGAAAATTTTAACTGGATGTTCGGTTAATAAACGAAACGGGTTTGGTTAACCCTGTTTTTGACGGATGTTACAGTATCCCCTACTTTTAGAAATTTCGTCCCGAAATTTAAGTAGTAGCATGTTTGTCTTAAAAGGATGGTGTTTTAATTTGACAATTACATACTTAGAAGGGAGTAAGAGTTTAAATTTTGTTTGAGACGGTAACGTTCCTTGTAAGGGTTGAGTACCCTGCTACAGGAATCGCTTTTTGTTGCCTACGATTAAGAATATTTAGAAACAGAGTTGATTGACTAAGTATGATTTTATGCATAAGAGTTTTGATACGTTTGGAAAGATAAGGTTATATCCTAAAACAAAACTTCTACTACTAAAACCTACATGGAACTTCTCATAATCGCCTGACAATGCCTCTGATCCTTTGACAAGAATACTTATATATAGGAAGTACCAGCGGCGTATCCACCATATTCTTGTCAAATTTTCATTGGCTTTATCAGTAAATTATGATTAGTTCTATGTGACTCTACACACAACAACCAAAACTTGAGTCTCAATTCTGAAAGTATACATGTTTGAATGATGACAGTACCTCTCTCGTTTGTTATAATGAAGAGGTTAGTCTATGTAGAAGTGAGACACAGCCCAACTTCTTTGAATGATGAGATTGAAATACATTGAGACGAATGATGATATGGATGCTAAATCAGTGAGTATAAAACAAACTTCAACCAAGACATTACTAAATCCTACATGGAACTTCTCATAACCGCCTGACAATGCCTCTGATCCTTTGGCAAAAATACTTATATATAGGAAGTACCAGTGGCGTATCCACCATATTCTTGTCAAATTTTCATTGGCTTTATCCGTAAGTTATGATTAGTTCTATGTGACTCTAAAACATAAACAAACACAATCAACCAAAGCTTGAGTCTTAATTCTGATAGTATACATGTTTGAATGATGACAGTACCTCTCTCGTTTGTTATGATGGAGAGGTTAGTCTATGTAGAAGTGAGACACAACCCAACTTCTTTAAATGATGAGACTGAGATATGTCGTGAAGTATGATGATATGAATGTTAAATCAATGAGTATAAAACAAACTGAAATAGTAATTCGCATTAAAATTCTTGGATAAATTTCCAATTTATAATTGAGATACGTGAAAATTGAGATAACATAAAGAAAAACATAAAAACTAAGCGGTTGGAGTTGAATCTTGATTTTTGGTGAAGGAGACTAGTTGGGTGGTTCATTTGGGCCGTCATTATCTTCAATAGGATTGGAGTTGATGTTGAAAACTCTTCCTCTTGCTGGTGGCCTAGTGGTTAGGTTTTCTTAATTTGCTTGGTTAACTGGGTTTGCTTGAGCTTGGGCGTTTATGATGTTAACCAATCGAGGGCACGTGTTTCTAAAGTGGGTAGGGTCGCCACAATTAAAACAAGCTCGAACATATGGGAACATGGGGTATTGGGGTTGTTGATATGTTTGGATCATGTTTTGAGTAGGGGGTGTGGTTTGGTTTTGAGGGGTGCGGCAAACCTTGATCAAATGACCATAGCGTCCACAATTCGCACATAGTCGACAAGGTAAGGTAGATGGATGGTGATAAAAACAGGTGTTACATTGAGGGTGAGGTCCAAGGTAAGGTTTCTTATTTGGGTAAGTTGAGTTGGGTGCTACTTGAGTGAATGGAATAGCTTGGAGGGGTACGGCTTGTGAGGCTGGTTGATTGCGTTGGGTGACAGGGAAAAGTTGCCCATCTCGTTTTCTCTTAGAAATGGGTTGAGAAGGGGATTCGGTTTGGGTGGAGTTTGAGGTTTCAGTTGATGCTTTATCCTTCTTCTTCTCCTCCTTGAAGTCTTTATTCCGTATGCGGTTATCGGTGAGCTCTGTAGCTAACTCCATTGCTGCTTCCAAAGTTGCAGGTGTGGTACTTATTACAGAGTCTTGAATTTTTGAAGGAAGACCTCGAATGTAGTGCTCGATCAAACGGTAAAGAGGAGTGAACAAGTTGGGAACCATTTGATTTAACTCGAGGAATCTCTTGTTGTATGTGGTGTGGTCGCCTTCCTTTTGTTTCAAAGAATAGAACTCATCCTCCAATTTCTTGATTTCGCTTCTTGGGCAAAACCGTCTTGTCATGATTTCCTTCAACTCTTCCCAAGTCAAAGTCATAGCATCTTCAATACCTCGTTTGGCCTTCTCTGTATTCCACCATGTAAGTGATATTCCAAGTAAACGACCAGTAGCATATCGCACTTTGCGATCATCGGGGCAATCGCAATTTAGAAAAGTGTTTTCCATTTCCTTAAACCAATGGAGGAGAGCGGTGACACCCTCCGTCCCTTCGTATTTTGGAGGATCGCAGGATTTGAAATGCTTGTAGGTGCATTTAGTGGTTTTTGGGGGAGGATTGACAATGTTTTGATCTTCTTGATTGACGGGATTAGCGGTAAGGGCTTGTTGGACTTGAACTACAATGTTGGGTATTACGGCAGCCATTTGTTGAGCGATTTGGGCAGCCATGCGCTCGCGAGCTTTTCCTGCTCTCATCTTCCTACGAGCGGAATTAGAAGACATCTACAAGGAATACATATCAAGAGTATGAGTTGGACGTTTTAGGGATCATGTGTCGTATTTAGGAATGAACATTCATAAAATAAATATAGAATAATAAATCTACTACATCCATAGGATGTCTTGGGCTTTGCTCGTAATTAGGCTTTGCATGCCGCCATACTTCACCTTCGTAATCATGTGGGCCCCCATGATTACCGGGTTTTTCATATGGTTCGCATGTGTTAGCCTGGTTACGTACGCTAAAACCCGGAGAAAATCGAGAAATAAGTATGTAACGTATGATATTCGGAATGTATCCAGGTGTGGACACGGTGACACCTCAAAGTGGGGTTAGTTCGAACGACGTTTGGTGTGGCATGCTTTGGCCTAATAGGTCCTTCGTACTCTCATCGTTAGTCCCCAGGTAGGCAAACTGGTCCGTTATATTGGATTTATACGAATGCCAACCTAGACAGGACGTTCCGACTACCGGTACTTGTACCCTTACAGTTACTACATGCCCGTCGCAGAACTCACTTTGATGAGATTTGAAAAATGAAATATGCGACAAAATCTTGAATAACGGAAGTATGAAGATGATTTGAATATGTGAACATTGAAATATGTATGATGAATATGTATGTAAGTATGTATGTTTGACTGTAAGTATAATTCATTATGTATCACAAAATGTAATATTGAAAGTGTTTGCATGCATTTGTATATGTAATAAATATGAAAGAAATAAACATCATGAGTTTGCATGTAACCACATAAACAATTTAAAATCTAATCAACTATCGTATAGGCTCTAAGGGTCTAATAACCTATCCTATATCCCTATAGTCAAAAGCTCTGATATCAATCTGTCACACCCGACCCGCAGCAGAAAAGGTGACCGGGGCATGATTTGGTTTTCATCAAAGCTCATGACATTTATTATAATGTTTCATATTTATTATTACAATTTTAAAGAAAATCATACAATCAAATCATACTAGTACAACATGTTCTATACATCTTTCTAGCCTTCATTATTTTTCTTCTAAGGCACTTTTCCTATGTTTTCCTTGCTTCATCCTGTCCACCTGTATCATGTGTAAAAATGGTTTTTGGATCAACAAAAAGTTGGCGAGTGAATCCTATGAAAAACATTTAAACGAGTTTATTGTATTGATTATAAAAGAAAGTGCATAACCACATATGAGTAAATATAAATGTAAATTTATTCACAAAACACTTAATATTAAATATTGCACACACA
This sequence comes from Scalesia atractyloides, assembly GCA_947069175.1. Taxonomy (NCBI): domain Eukaryota; kingdom Viridiplantae; phylum Streptophyta; class Magnoliopsida; order Asterales; family Asteraceae; genus Scalesia; species Scalesia atractyloides. The sequence continues at coordinate 46,141,289 of CAMTDV010000015.1, read as the reverse complement.
TACAACAATATATTGTTTTGAGGCACGCGTTGTTCAACTCGTCTCCCACGAGGAACTGATGGGCCTAAGGAATGAGTTTTGTGGCACGCGTTGTTCTACGAACTGATGGGCCTAATGCATGAGTTTTAAGGCACGCGTTGTTCAACTCGTCTCCCACGAGGAACTGATGGGCCTAACAAATAATTTGCGTAGAACTTGACAATATGTAATACATAACAACAAACAATATTTACATTCTAAGTTTAGATCATAATATGGTATAACACGAGTTTGAATAAACGAATTAGTTTAAGCGACACATGATACACCCCAAAACATGAATAAAAAGGGGAATTTGTAAGAATTCACTCACAGTGGGTGCGTTTCTTGGATTGATGATGAATGCGCACGAATTCGGATTTAACCACGAGAGAAACTAACCTAAATAATAACATAACGGTTCGGTAAATAAGTGGATTTTATTAACAATTTTAATAGGATTTTTGGATATATTTTTCTGAGTTTAAGGCTATTTTCTAACTTTAAAAACATTATTTTTAAGTATTTTTAATTGATTTTTAAATTAAATAAAAAAATGGTGACTTTTTGACTTTGACCGTTGACCATGACTGTTGACCGTTGACCGGTTCGGTCGTGTATATATTTGCACTGAGTGAGACTCGAACCCGTGACCTCCAGTACGCGTGCACGCAGCTCTACCAACTGAGCTACGTGTCTAACCCGAAATATTTCTGTGTTTAATTATATTTATAAACTATTTAAGTTAATCAGAATTCATTTATTTTAAAAAGATTTTAATTGTATCGAACCGGTGCCGTCAACAGGTCTCGAACCCGGGACCTGTGATTTAGTGTTGCACACAGTCCACCGCTGGACTGTGTGTCTAACCTGGTTAATATTCTGGTTTTTATTATACTTAACATTATTCAGTGAGTTATCCCGGTTCAGTTTAAAAAGGAACATTTTTATTACAGAGAATGAGATTGTGTCAAGGATCGAACTCGAGACGTGTGTAATTGTTTGCACACAGTCCACCGCTGGACTGTGTGTCTAACCCGTTTATATAACTTGTTTTAATTATACTTATACACTGATTACATGTTTCAGGATTTGGCTTTTATAAAAAGGCGTTTTATTTTAGTGAATCGGAACACAACAGAACTCGAACCCGGGACGTATGCTTTAAAATCGCACACAGTCCACCGCTGGACTGTGTGTCTAACCCGAGATATAACTCGATTTATATTAAATATATACACAACCGAAGCTTCATCTTCTTCGTTAAACTTTACCCATAAAAAAATCCCGACTGTTTCGACACATTCATCAACTTCTTTAGTGAATTGTAATTAATTACACATGAGATTAATAAAAATGAGAGAGATTAGGTGTAAGATATACCGAACAGAGATCCCCTGTTTCTCCGGCGAGATTCCGATAACCGCAGGTGATTCCGGCGACGTGTATCTTGCGGCAGAGGATCTTCAGAAAGTTTGAGGCGAGTGGGAATGACTTCGGTATGAGCTCTAGATGTTCTGTTTATATAGTAAGGCAACAGAGATGAAGGGGTTCGGTTTTCCGGCGACTTGCAGAGAATTCCGGCGAGTTGTTTTTGCTGAATAGGGACTTGTAGAGAGGTTTACGAGTGTGTTGAGAGTTGATTCGAGTGAATAAGTGAGTTGGGTTTTCCTGACTGAAGGTATTTTTTTAAGTATATGTGATTTCAAGTTTCCGATTATGAAATTTTCGGTTCAAGAGTGAAATTGATTGAGTTTTCGGTTATAACCGACGTTTAACGTCAGTTACACTTGCCTGATTCCGGAGTCAAAGGAAAACGGTCGTAAAATCGCGTATTTCCGGCGACTGCGGATTTGGGCGCGCTGAGAGACTGAATTCGACTTCCAGTTTTATTATATGTATTAATTGTTTCAATAAATCAACAAGTAACACAAGTGGCGGAGTGGTGGAATGTGTGTGTGTTAAGTGTTGAGGTTTCATCCGGCTGACCCGGGTTCGAAACCCAGCATCAGCAATTTATTTTTATTTCATTATTTCTAATAAATTTTCAATTATAAATTTTAAATTCTAATATATTTATTAATTATGTATCGTATAAAATTAATTTGAGTATTAAATACGCAACGAAAATTTTAACTGGATGTTCGGTTAATAAACGAAACGGGTTTGGTTAACCCGGTTTTTTGACGGATGTTACAGAGCAGCTGAGGGCTGACTGGCTCGAAGACAGAGTTCTTGAGTCCAGTTGGAGGATTCAAGAACTGGAGCAGAATCAAGCACCTGTCCCAGTACCCGCCCCAGCACCGGCCCCTCCAGCGCCAGTAGAGGAAGAAGAGGAGGATCCAGAGGAAGACCCAGAGGAGGATCCGGAGGAAGACCCGGAGGAGGATCCGGAGGAAGAGGAGCTGGAACAGGAACCGGCTGTTGAGCTGAAAACGCCGTAGAGGATGACGGCAACGATAGCGATTTGGGAGATGGAGACGTAGAAGACTGACTCGTCTCGCCAATCCCCGCTTTGTTTTCTTTAGTTTGTTCATTTTCCACTTATGTTTGAACTTGAAACTTTATAATTAAACTGAGATGTTTGGTTGGTATTTTGTGAGACATTGCAACTTATTTAATCGAATGTTCCTTTTTATTGTTTAATTAGTTGGGTTGACATAACTTGTGTGATGATTGAAGTGTGGAAATATGATAACTATATTGGATATATATACTTATCAGTGCGTGTTTGTGTTGTCTTGCAAAGATCTGAAATGGCAACTGGACGTCGCGGAAACCTCAACATGACACCTGAAGAATTAGCCGCAACGATCCAAGAACACGTGAATGCTGCTCTGGCAGGTGTTCAAAACCCACCAGCAGGTAACCATTATTAAATTTTCATGGGAAAATCTAATAGTTGGGCTAGTAGACTTTCTCGCTGACTACTTATCATCTGTCTTCAGGAGGGGTCTTAACCCCTACAAGATGTTCCTCGGCCGTTGTCCCTTACGCCAGTTGCCGAATGGTCGCGGTACACTTTTGTAAAGTGGTGAACCCCCGTTTGCCACAAGCATCGTATCGGAACGCGAAAAAAGGGTCGAACGCCGCCAAGTCATTGGCAATCCGTGTGAATAACCGGCGACTCATACGGAACCTACGCCTGAAAATCTCGGCATCGTATAGGGGTGCGTCCGAAAAATAATCGTTCACCAATTTTTCGTGCGCTCCTTTACGGTCTTTGTTAATCTTTTGTTGCCTACTTCGTATTTAAGACGAGACCTCTTCCTCTTCAATAATAATTTGAGCCGCCCGTAGCACGGTATTTGCGTAAAACATCTCCCATTCCCCTGAAGACGAGGACCACCAAGAATTCATTGAAGGTGAAAAAATATATATATTTTTTAAAGTTGGGTATAAAAAAACAGTGTTTTAGGTTGAAAGTATGGAATATAAAGGGTGAAAGAGGGGTATTTTATAGAAAAAATGGGTTTTTTTAATTTAAAAGAAAATAGCCGTTAAAAAACGGCAATATTTTGAAAATGGGGGACGGCAGATATTGGCCGGTTATGCCGAAGCCGAGCCTAGGTGGGCAGTGTGGGAGTGCGGCGCCTGGCCTGGCCGGGTGGGTCTGACCCCCATACCCACTAGCCTAAAACACAATGGACAATAGACTAAATATACAATAAACAACATAATAATACACAATGAACAACATATTAAAACATACTAGACAACAAAACAAAAACACAATAGACAACATATTAAAACACAATGGATAACAGACTAAACACGACCAGAACCTATAACACAATATATAGAAAACTCACACAGTTAAAAAACACGCTAATCAGAACTAATAGCACTATGTATAAAAAACCTAAATATAAAACCGTCTTCATGGTGTCATAAATTGTGTTACATGTTTTGATATTAACGCAGTGGGCAGAACCCAAATTAACACTATATTTCTCTAAAACTAATCTCAACTGAAAATGAGACTTTTTATCGAATACCTAAGTATATATGAGTCCATTAGCTCTTAAATGAGTCATGTATCAGTACGTTAGAGAAATTAAAGCATATTATTATGTTCGTTTTAGAAATAACAAATTGACTTAAAAGAAATCAGCACTGTACCAGTTTAACCCATTTTAATAGCTATGTTGATAGTAAACTGTCACCTAGACTTATAATAAAGTCTCAAATGTATAATTAATATTTTAGTTTTAAATGTGTCAAAGTCTAAGCTCACCAACTCCCAACGATTAAGACACAGTGAAACCGAACACGTAATTGTGATGTTGGATCTTCTTTTGACCCGGCAATTGGTGGAGCAAGTTATAATAGTTATAAGTGTAGCTTGAGATACACGGTTATGTCAATGATGGTGATTAATTTGTTGTAACACACAATTTGATATCTATATCGTTAATATATATAGTATTATAAAATGAAAAATGATAATTTGTTAAAATTAATGATGTATAAATCATCTCCTTGAAGTATGCAAAACATAAATTGATGGATTTAGAACTTAAAAAGATTAATGCTACAACAAAAATAGGTTAAGATAAACTATGAAAGATATGAATTGAAGGAGTTAATCTTGATAAGATGAAATTATTAATGGGTTGAAGTGAATTACTTTAAATAGTTTATTTAATTGGAGTTTGAATTAGAATATATTTATTAATTGTTATAAATAATTATTTGGAGTTTGAATTAGAATATATTTATTAATTGTTTTAAATAATTATCTAAAAGGGTTTAAGTCATCGTAGGATTAGATTGGTTCTATGGGATTAAGTATTGTTTAGAATAAATAGGTGATTTGGGGTTATTGTAATACGTGACTTTTGTTTATAATATACTAGTATTAAGCCCCTGCATTGCAGCGGTTGTCGTAGAATTGTGTCAAGTAGTATAAATGCTATACCATTGTCAGTAATAACCAACACCGAAAAAGCTCGTAAAAACAAAATAAATATAAAAACGAAAAAAATAATGCCGAGCGAAAAGCAGACGTAAAAGCTTTGAATCACGAACGCTCGTTGCAAAGAAAATAAACCGAAAAGTAAAACAAAGAAAAAAATAAGTCAATCTAGTGCGTGCGTGTTGGACGAACTTGTCAAACGGAAAAATAAATGTGTTGCGTCGGGTCAGTCAAACGGGAAAAAAATATACGAAAATATGTTAAACCCCACACGCACGTTACGGTGCGTTAACTCACAAAATTTAGGACGGAACGAAAAACTTGAGAAAAATGAAAAGTATAGTGGACCAAAACTGAAAATAAAAAAAAGAATTGTGATTAAATTGCAAAAGATGAAAAACTTTGGGTTAAAAGTAAAAAAAAAGATCTAAATTGAAAAATTGAAGTTATTTATTAATCTTGGATAAAAATAAGGATAAAAATAAGTGATATAATTATTGATATTAATATTAAATAAATTAAATAAATTTATGAGGTTGAAGGAGAGAATGCCATATGGCATTTTTTGTAGTTTTTTATTATAAGTTAGAAGATTAGATTAGATGACTAAAGATCAAATACAAATAAAATTAACGTACAAAACGTAAAAACTGAAGGAAAACCAAAAAAACGCGGTGGCATTTTCGTAAATATTTGGTCTTCAAAATTACTCTACATGATCATTTGTAGAGTGATTTTGGTCTTGTAGAGTAATTTTGTAAAATGTTCTTTTAGAGTAAGTTTGATTTTTTGTAGAGTAATTCTGTAAAATGTTCTTGTAAAGTAATTTTGTAAAATGATCATGTAGAGTAATTTTGTTAGGATTTAGTTATAGGGTTTAGTTTTATGGTTTATTTTTAGCTTTTAGTTTTTTTTTTTGAGGGGGGGGGGTTAGGTTTTTTTTATCAAAATTACTCTACAAGAATATTTTACAAAATTACTCTAAAATATAAAAATTACTCTACATGAGCATTTTACAAAATTACTCTATAAGACCAAAATCACTCTACAAATGATCCTGTAAAGTAATTTTGATAATTACCCTACGACCATATATTTACGAAAATGCCACCGCGTTTTTTTTACTTTTCCTTCAATTTGTATGTTTAGTACGTTAATTTTATTTTCACCGGAACTTAACTCTAGATTAGATATGATTCGTAATTAGCATTAGTTATATTAAATCTTTATGTTTATGTTGTTTGCACTATTCAATTTTTAATAATTGGTACCAGAGGGAAAAGATAAAAGACATGTGAGAGGTGAATGAATATGGATCAAGCAAGAGGAAGATTGAGCAACAAAACTAATGTAACCTCCGCCAAAAAAGGAAGCTTTGAAATTCGATCTGTTTTGAAACTCGAATCCAAATGATAAATAAACGAGAAATTTCCTCGAAAGAAATAATTAATTCATTCTTGTAGCTATTTAATTCATTCTTGTAGCTATAGATTTATTAATTTAATTTATTTATTCTTATTTAATTTAAATAAGGAGTATATAAAAAATATTAATAATAACACATTTTTATTATTATATATATAATTTTTCGCCCCGCTTGCGATATGCGCATATAATGTATATATGTGTGGGCGCTCGAGGGGCAAAAGTGAAAGTGCATTAATTTTAACATTATTTTACTAAGTTCGTGAAAATAACGTTAAAAGAAGGAGATGGTTAATCATGCATCATGTGGTGGCGTTGATAGCCGAAAGACAAAGGGGTACATACACTAATCGGCATTTGTCTCAATGGTTGAGTGTTATGTGCCTTATGTCCAAGGCTTAATGCAAAAGTACTATCGAGACGGGGTCTCATTGAAAGCAGTCTCTCTATTCCTACGGGGTAGAGGTAAGGTTGTCTACATCTTACCCTCCTCAGGCCCTACCTTAGCTTTGCTATGGGTGAGATTTACCGAGTATGATGATGATATAATTTATGAACTTCTTAGCTACAACGAATTTTGTCTTTTGTGATTTTTTTTTTCATTTTTCCTTTTTTTGCTATTTTTTGGTTTTTGTGTTGCTTCAATCGAACCTGATGTTATACATATAACAAAATGAACCGTCTAATACTGACCGGACAACGTCAATACCGGAATTGATATTCATCTTTATTGTTTCGATCCACGTAAACACATCTCGGTATTGATTTGGTCGTATCGTGAATTTTTTTGTTTCTCTTTCGGTAAGTGTCGGTATCTTAATGAACCGAACCAATATTAAACGAATTCATGCCATTAACGTTATTTTTACTATTGCGTTTACGTTTCCATTAAAAATTGGGTCTCTTCGCCATAGAGCGCGCGTGTAACCCACTAGTTAATGAAATATAATCAACTATATTAATTATGTTATACTTTAAGCAAGTTAATAAGTCAATATTACAAAGAGGGGAACTTTAACCAATTTAGTTAAATTAGTAGTTAAGTTATAAAACACAAAGGGCCGTTGGACGATGGGACTCAAACCCGCGTTTGTAATGGCTCACAAGCTAACACAAACATCATACACCACTCCACCACTTTACTGAGTTGTTATAATGTTCACACCGCAATCGTTTTATATTGAAACGTGAGTCGTTGTCTAGTTAAACAAAGTGTCGCCCTAGGCAGCAAAGGACATAACGAGATTAATGCAGATCTTTCGAATCTTTGTCAAGATTATCGGTATCACGAGTACACCATTGATGTAATGTAAATTACATTTGTTCCATGTATAGTTTGTATAATAATTTGAGTCGTTTTATGTCATTTTATAGTTGGTTTTGTATATTATTGTGCCTTAGGTCTTTTGTAGGGTTCTAGAGGAGAAAAGAGTTGAAAACGAGTGAATATCGAAGAAACCGAGCCTGTGGACGCGTCGTATGTGATCGGGAGGAGTCCACCTTGGCCACAACGTCCGGTGTCATGGTGGTTGGCACGTCGTTCCTTGCCGTTAAAAAAAACTTCTTTGTTTATAGAATTTTCAAGAGATCATTATACGAAAAAATATGCCTCTTTGGTGTGTTCTTCCGAGTACTTAGCGAAAGAAGCCACCTAAAGTCATTGTATGAAGAAAATGAATTCGGATGCTACTAATGCCATAAAGTACTAGGTTTCCTTTTTTGGGCAAACGCTATACTCGGCTATATTGGTTAGAAGAAGCGGGGAAAGCGTCTTATAAAGTTGGAAAAAGTATTAAATACTTTTTTATACAAGGATTTAACCCATTATCTACTATGACTCCCTTGATTTTGTGTTATCTCCTCAAAGGTAGTAAGAATGTGAGAAACCAAGTCCTTGCATATCGAGTATACCACCTCTCAATCCAAGGCAAGAACTTAACTCGAACCACACTTTTAACCCCATTCCAAGTAGGTACCATGTTTTTTTATAAAGACATAAAGACACGATGCTTGAATCAACAAGCACAAAGTAATGGACAGATTATAGCTCACTTTCAATGTAACAAAATCATATTCAACGTGTACACACACCAAATGAAAAGTCCAAAACTAAGAAATTAAAAAGAAATTAAAGGTTTATCTTCACCAAGTGATGCAAGAACTTTAGCCAAGAATGTCCATAATGATTAGCATTATCAACCGTGTATGAATAAACAATGTAAACAACAAAGTTGAATTGTTATAAAAATAAGTTACAATCTTGGATCATTAGACAAACCAAACTCTATACAAAACGAGAATGGTGGTGGAGAGTGGTGGATAGTGCCGGTGACTGGTGAGTGATAGAGAGTGTGTGTTGCAAAGGATGGGGAAAATGGCAACCCAACACCTCCATTTATGGGCTGAAACAGAAGAGGGGCACGAGCCCATGTCTATTAGACATGGGTCGTGTAGTTGACTTTTGCATTCATTTTGTCTTTTGTGTGCAGAGTTTGTACATTAACTTTGTGGGTCATGTTATCTTTCAATTAGTCTTCTTTCGAACAATATGCCATGGGGCGTGCCAAAGGAAGCACGACTCCATGCACAGTGGCTTATTTTGTCTTATCTAGAGTAGTGCGACACATGGGGCGTCTTTGATTAAGCACGACCCCATGTCAGATGGTTTTTTTGTCTTTTCTGGAGAGAAACAAGCACGGGGGCTTGTGACTTTTCTTTTTTGCAAAATTCTTGTTTTTTGCCGCGAATATGGTCCTTTAGTCGTTTGAATCATTTTTAACCCTAAAAATAGAAGGTAAACAAATAAACGACCTATTTCCAAGATTCATAAAAGAAACAACCAAAATGTGCTCTGATTGATATAAAAAATATGATAGGTTTTACACATATCCGCGTGAGTTAAAAATAGGGATGGTTTAAGTGTAAGGCTCTGCTTTCTCATACTTTCTATATTTAGAAAGCTCGCTTTGTAATACTATTTTTGGAAACTTTGTAATTTTGTACTAGTCATTTCGGTGTAATCTTTATCAAATCCGAGACTTGAATCATAATTAAATTCGTATTTTTACTACAATCCATGTTATACACATTCATACACTATGCATATGATACTTACTTCGCGATTCTTGAAAACATTTGATACGTGACATACATACATCATACGATATCTAATCACGATTCTCATACTAAATCATATTTGTTTATACTTGATAATGTGATCACATTACATGTCAACACATTTACTAATAACTAATTCCGAAAATCTCCAAAACCTCGACGAAAATCTCCATTTCTATCTAGGAATAAAGTTTTTAGGTTAGGGGTGAAACCCGCATCTTAATAATTAATTCCGCAATTCGATTTTCAATCTCACCAAAGTCTCGGTTATACTGATGATTTGGAACACGTATTAACTGGAAGGGTAAACGCCGTTAACCGCTCGCGGTGAGAGCGTTTATCTATTAGGCCAAAGCGTGGGTCCAAATGCAAAGGGTAGTCGAATCACTTTGGCGTGTCAAATGTCTCAAAACCCCGAAAACTCCCAATTGATTTAAGCCTATATCGTCTATTTACGCATCATCGAGTTTATTATTATTATGTGTTTAAAATTTTGAGAATTTTCGCTTTATTTGATTTCTCGCTTTATTTATTTCTCGCATTATCGATTTCTCACTTTATCGCTTTACGCTTCATAGGACGCATGCACTACTCGCACAGCTCTCGAAATCTAAAACGCTAAATTAATACACCAACCAAACTAATCGCTTAACTCGCTTACGCCTATGAGGACATGTGTGTCTCATACGCGGTATTATCTCGCCTATCTCGCTATTATATATCTCGCTTATATCTCGCATCTCATATCACGCTACGCATGATGGTTAATTAGAAGGAGAATACGTGCAAAATATTTGCTTACGTGGATTACGTGCTTGTGCTTACGTGCTTATGTGCTTATGTTCCTACGTGTTTATGTGCCTACGTGTTTATGTGATTCTGTGTCTTGTATGAATAATAATAAATATTTTAGACATAAACTTATTGTAATCGAATCTCATCCTATCGGATATATTCATTGTAGATGTCGTCACTCGGATCTCATACTCGCCGTACTGCTCAACGCCACAGCGACAACAAGCGCATCGCTTCACTAGTCGCCAAGGAAGTGGCAAAAGTCGTTCCGCAAATCGTCTCAGAAATTCATGCTTTGAGTAGCAACTCCTCGGTCGACTTGAAAACTGAGAATCCCAAGCCGCGATTCAGCTTCAAGAACTTCAAGGCTTGTGCACCTCTCGCCTTCACGGGCAATGACGGACCGACTTCTATGTTTCACTGGTTCGATGCTATTGAGGTCACTTTTAGGCAAAGTGGATGCCCTGATGACCTTGTCACCATGAACGCTACCGGAGTCTTCCAGTCCCGTGCTCTCGACTGGTGGAGAGCTGAAAGAAACAAGCGTGGAAATGATGAAGCCAACAATCTATCTTGGGAGGAACTCAAGGAAGTAATGATGAAGGAGTTCTGTCCTCCGCATGAAATGCAAAAGCTCGAGAATGAGTTTTGGGGTATCAAACAAGACGGTCCCGACAATGCTGGTTTTACTGCTCGGTTTAAGATTTTGAGCATCATCTGTCCCAGCCAGGTTGATATGATGGAGAAAGCTATCAACAAGTACATCCGTGGTTTACCTGAGTGTATTGCAAGTTTCATGAAAGTTGCTCGTACTACAACCATCGAGGAAACCTACATGCTCACCGCTGAGATCAACGATCAGCGAGTTCGGGATGGTTATTTCAAGAACTCTGCTAAAGTCACCAATCAAGCCGTCGTCGAACCAACAGCTGCTACCGAATCACCAAGTGAACCAAAGGGAAAGCGCCAGGGACGCAAAAGAGGAAACCCGAGTAAGAACTATGCTCTCGCCGCTCCAGCAAACCCTCAGCCGCTCCAAACGCACCTCCTGCTAAGCGTGCGTATACCGGACCTCACCCTCTGTGCCCTAAGTGCACTTATCATCATGCCGTTGGTGGCAACTGCCGTTTTTGCACAAACTGCAATATCTACGACCATTTTACCGTGAGTTGCCGATCAGGTCCTCGTCAGCCAGCTCTTCAGGCTCCAGCAGCTCCAGCTTTACCCGCACCTCCTCAAGCCAATCACCAGCAAGCTCCAAAAGCACGTGTGTGCTATGTTTGTGGTGATCCGAATCATTTCGCCAATGTCTGCCCGAATCGTCCTGTCAAGCAAGAGCAGCGAGCACCACAGCCTCAGCCACAGCAGCAGCAACAGCAACCACAAGCTGCGCGTGGCAGAGCCTTCAATCTCAACCATCGCCAGGCTCAGAATGACAACAATGTTGTCAACGGTACGTTTCTCGTTAATGGTATTTATGCTTCATGTTGATACTGGTGCCGATAATTGTTTTGTATCGTTAGAATTCGAAAAGGTTTTAAAATGTAAGCGCGCTAAACTCCCAAAGACTTTCGATGTGGAAGTCACCACCGGAAAATCCGTTACCGTTGATTCCGTCTTACGTGGTTGTTCTCTCGATCTCAACAACCATGTCTTCTCGATCAATCTCATACCTATCATAGTAGGAATGGATTTTCTTCGTGAAAACCATGCTGAAGTTGTATGCTTCGATAAAATGATTCGCTTCCCTCTCTCAAATGGTGATCAACTTCATGTCTATGGTGAAACTCCCTCAAAGAAGTTGATGCTTTTGTCATGTACTCGAGCACACAAATTCTTGCAAAAGCGATGTGTTGCTTTCCTCGCCCATATCGTGAACCCGGAGAAAGAAAAAAAGACTTATAAAGATGTTCCTGTTGTTTGTGAATTTCTTAAAGTCTTTCCCGACGATTTACCCGGTTTACCCCCTACTCGAGATGTTGAATTCCGTATCGATTTGATTCCAGGTGCTACTCCCGTTGCTAAAGCTCCTTATCGCCTCGCACCATCCGAAATGCGCGAGCTATCAAGCCAACTTCAAGAGCTTCTTGATAAAGGTTTCATACGCCCGAGCATTTCGCCATGGGGCGCACCCGTCCTTTTCGTGAAAAAAAGGATGGATCGTTCCGAATGTGCATCGTGAACTTAACAAACTCACGATAAAGAACCGCTATCCTCTTCCTCGTATCGACGACTTATTTGATCAGCTTCAAGGTGCTACTTGTTTTTCTAAGTTCGATCTTCGTTCCGGTTATCATCAATTGCGCGTATTGGAAGAAGACAAACCGCCTTTCGTACTCGTTATGGCCATTTCGAAATCGTGGTCATGCCTTTTGGTCTTACCAATGCACCCGCGGTTTTCATGGATTTGATGAACCGTGTATGTAAAGCTTTCTTAGATCGCTTCATCATTGTTTTTATCGATGATATCCTTATCTATTCGAAGTCGAGAGACGAACACGCGCGTCATCTTCGTTTAGTCCTCGAACTTCTTCAAGGAAATCGCCTTTATGCTAAGTTCTCTAAATGTGAATTCTGGCTCGAAGAAGTCCAATTTCTCGGCCACATCGTTAATAGTCAAGGAATTCACGTCGACCCTGCAAAGATTGAAGCCGCAAGAGTTGGATTCATCGCCGACTTTTCGAAAATCGCCGTTCCGCTTACCGCTTTGACTCATAAAGATAAACCTTTTGTTTGGGATTCTAAGCAAGAGGAAGCCTTTCAGACTTTCAAGCGTATGCTATGCAATGCTCCTATCCTCGCTTTACCCGACGGAAACGACGATTTCGTTGTTTATTGTGATGCCTCTAACCTTGGTCTTGGTTGTCTGCTTATGCAACAAGACAAGGTTATCGCGTATGCGTCTCGCCAACTCAATATCCATGAGAAGAACTACACAACCCATGATCTCAAACTCGGTGCAGTTGTTTTTGCATTAAAGATGTGGCGACACTACCTTTACGGTACAAAGTGTACGGTCTTCACCGACCATAAGAGCTTACAACATATCTTCAATCAAAAGGAACTGAATATGCGCCAACGCAGATGAGTTGAACTTCTCAACGATTACGATTGCGAGATACGCTACCATCCCGGCAAAGCAAATGTCGTCGCCGATGCTCTAAGTCGACAAAGCTATGTGTATAGTGTTCGTGACTCTCAAGCTTTGAATGATCTCGAAATCATGATTCTCTCCGCTTAGTTTGCTTGTTTTAACAAGAATACTTTAGAAGATGAAATGAAATGTGGTGCCGAAACTCAGCCTGTATATAAATCTGATGGTATTTATTACTATCTTAATCGCATTTGGATTCCTAGTCGTGACAATCTTCGTGAATTGCTAATGACCGAAGCTCATAAATCTCGATATTCCATTCATCCCGGTGCCGACAAGATGTACTAGGACCTTCATCCTAAGTATTGGTGGCCGGGCATGAAAAAGAATATCGCCTTGTACGTCTCAAAATGCTTAACTTGTTCGAAAGTTAAAGCTGAACATCAAAGGCCCTCTGGTTTACTTGAACAACCCAAAATCCCGATGTGGAAGTGGGAAAGTATAGCTATGGACTTCGTTACCAAACTTCCCCGCACTTCATCTGGTCATGATAACATTTGGGTTATCGTTGATCGTCTTACTAAATCTGCGCTAGAACAGAGCTAGAACAGCCTGATTTGATAGTATCAAGACAAGAACACTTCTATTTCATCTCCATTCTTCTATTTATCTTAACTTTTTCCTTAAAAATGAAGAATTCACGGTCAAAAACTTTTCAATTTTGAATATATCATGTTAAACACAACATAGATAAACCCTTGAAAGTTTGGAGACCAAATTCAACCGAATTGATGCCAAAATTTTGAAAAAAACATGTTTTCCAAAACTTGTCCATCGAACTTGTTTAACCAAGTTCGACCGAACTTGTGCTAAAAACTCACTTTTTCAGTGTTTTTTACCAAGTTCGCTCGAACTTGAGGTGTTTTCAAGAAAATTTTGCCAAGTTCGCTCGAACTTGAGTGAATTTTTGAAGAAAATTGGTTAAATTCGCTCGAAGTTGCTAGATTTTTACTGAATTCTTGTCAAGTTCGACCGAACTTGATAAAAATCAAGGATTAGCTTTTCATCAAAGTCATTGCTAAGTTCGCTTGAACTTACAAAATCTTAACAAATCATCAACAAGTTCGACCGAGGTTGTTAAAAAGAAAATTTTTCAAAACACAAATCACAAGTTCGACTGAACTTGTAGTTGAACTAATATTTTCAAAAGTTTTTGATTGTTTTCAGCGTACACGTCTCGCTATTCACAATGGATGATATTCAAAGAGCTTTTATGTTCGGAGCTAGTTCGTCAAATGCCAACGTGATTCATCAAGTCAATCTTGATAACGAAATGGGCACACTGTTAAACCGCCCAAGCTAATGAGCATGGACGAGTATGAAGCATGGAAAGAGAAGTTTACATATTGGGTTCAAGCCATGCACTTTGCAGGCTTGGTGTCGATTGAAAGAGGTTACACTGTTCCGGTGGATGAACACCAGCAAGTTCTAGAAAAGTACAACTACACGACTGTATAGAAAGACGAATACATTGCTGAAAAGAAGATGATTAGTCTTATCCAACAATCCATCAAAGAAGTTATTCTCGTCTTTCTACCGGAATACATAACAGCAAGAGATTTCTGGCTCTTACTTCAAAAGAAGTATCAAGGAAGTGCGGAGATGATCAAGAGCAAGAAGGTGCTCATTATGAAAGAGTTTGACATCTTCAACATGCTGAAGGGTGAGACCATGAAGCAGATGATTGAACGATTCTGTCATCTTAAAGTCCAAATGCGAAGACACGGTCTCGAGAAGACGGAACAAGAGTACATCGACAAGCTCGCTGATGCTCTACCAGATGGAGAGTGGACTACTTATCTTATGGTTCTAAAGGAAAGTGATAAATTGGATTTCTTCAAGCTGTCAACATTTATCGATAAACTCGAAGGTTATGAAATGGAACTCTTGAAGATTGCAAAGTCAAAGAACGCTAATGTTGTTCAAGACGTTGGGTTGTACTATAAGAGTGGAATGTAAGATAACATTTCAAGTCCAAAGATTCAGACAGCATTTAATGCGAGTTTGAATTCTTCGAACAATTCGCAACAGAATCAGAATCAGTCATATCCTCAATATGATCAAAGTCCACAGTCTTCATTCTCAAGTACTGGTTCAAATTCATCTTATCAAAGTCAAGCAAATCAGAATCAACAAACAAATTATGATTCGAATGTATACAAGTGCAACATCGCAGTGAATTTGAACAATGTTGTTTCGGAACAAGTCGCTAAACAGCATATGTCACTTCTTGCCACTTTTCTGGAGTCATACGAAAGTCTTGTAGCCGGAAAAATTGGAAATCCCGAAATGACGGCAGAAGATTATGACCAAGTGGATGAAGAAGAACTCGAGTTGATGGATATCAAGTGGTGTTTAGCATCTATCATTCGAAGAGTCACAAAGTTCGTTGCTCTCACTGGCCGAGATATCGGAAACTCAAGCAACAAACTGGGTTTTGACAAGACAAAAGTAACATGCTTCAGATGTCGCCAAAAGGGACATTTCAAGAGAGAGTGTAAAAATCCTGAAGCAACGGGAAATCAGAGTCCATTTGGAGGAGGCAATGAGTATTACAAGAAGTCACTTCAGTATAAGACTTAACCGAAGAAGACTCATGTTGAAATTCAAGAGAAACCAAATAGCAGTATCACTGAAAAGGCTATGGTTGCATCAAACGAAGATGACGGTTCGACTAGAATTCCTACATCGGTAAGAAGACCGGAGTTGCATTAATGGCTGAAATTGTTGAAGATACTTCTGCAGAAGAAGCAGCGGCTTTGGAGAATATTCTGCTGGAACAATATCTGCAACAACAACGTGAAGAAGAGGAGTATATCCACATGCAGAAGCAAGGAATTTTATCTCCTAATTCTTGTGAAAATTTTGCAGGTCATTTTGATGGAAGTTCTCAGGAACAAGTTCCCAAGAAGAAATCAACTGATAAAGTAATCATTGATGTTACTCAAGAAGTGAATGCTGAAAACCTCAAGGACATTGCCGACAAAGCATTAATGGCAAATCTAACCAAGGTAGGTCCAGAGGTAAATGAAGTTGTCAAATTGAGAAACCTTGTACAAAATGTACCGAACTATGTTCTGAGTGTACCGAAAAATCAAAGATCATCGCTGAAAACAATGTGCATAATGAAATTTTGAAATATGATTATCGCACAATGAAGGAAGTGTATGATAAAATGAAAAATGATTATGGAAGGCTTGATAGAAACAATATCGAACAACTTGAGACCATAAGGATGTTAAAAGGAACAGTAATGGATAAGCAAAAAGCGATTAATATCTATATTAACACCATTGCTGAAACTAAGCAACAACTCCAGGACATGACCATTGAAACAGAGCGTGTTCAACAACTTTTGAGAAGTTACACTTGTAACGCATATGTCATTGATCACATACTTCCGACAATTCCATCAGAAGAGAAACCTAAAAAGAAAATTGGTAAAGAATACAGTAATGTTCCTCCACCCCTATGCGAGAAGAATTGTCGCAAATTCGCTGATGGGATGGATAAGGCACTCAATATTGAGTTGTTATCTGAAAAGAAAACTGAGTTGCCAGAGAACATTGATGTAATCTATACTAAAACAGATGATGACAATGTTGTGGTTAAAAAGGTTGTTGAAAATGGTTTGAACGATTCTGATGAAGGCAGCTTTAAAACCGCCGACTCGAGCTCAAAGAATTCAGATTCACAGTCCGAAGATGACGATACATCATCGGAGAATGATCTATGTGATGATCCTAATGTTGTCATGTACAAGATTAAGGAATCTGATAGATTATACTTTGATGACAGTTTTTCGATTCAGAACGTGAAGGAAGAATTGTTAGACAAATTCTTTAAACTCGTGGAAGTCACATCAGATGATCTGGAGATCAATGAAAAGAAATTCTATTCCAAACTAAAAAGAAACAACTACCGAAGGAATGGTGGTGATCATTCGAAAAACCGGAGAGCTGGGTTGGGATTAGAGGAATCAGATGAACCTAAAAAGAAAGTGTCACCATTTCATGAATACAAGAATAAAAACATGAATTTTGTATATGGGACGAACACGGTTCATGAGGAAAGTTTGATCGGGAAACAATCAAACGATGAGTTCAAGAAATAGAATGAACTTCGAGATAAAGCCAAAATTGCAAGTGGTGTCAAAACAAGTGGTGTAAAACCCACAAAAGGACATCCACATGATTCTCGGATTTGTTTCAAGTGCAACGAAATTGGTCATATTGCACGTTACTGCCTGAAATCAAAGCCGGCTTATCTTCGAAGGAAAGAAAGTTCAAATGTTGTGAAACCAAAGCAACCAGTGTTTGTAAAACTTGTAAAGATTTTGAAAAAAAAATGAATCAAAAGCTGAAGTCAAACCTAAGTTTGAAAATTCAATTTTTGAAAAAGGTGAAACTAAAGGCTAATGAAAACAATTTTTACATCAAGAAGGCTAACATAAAATCTCAAGCCTGGATTGAAAAGAAACGGTCAACAACATCTGAGATTACTAAGTCTGAGCTTGTTAAGACTAGTGATAGCATGAAAGAATCAAAATCTGAAATCATAATTGAACCCACATCTGATAATGTCAAAACTACAAGTGGTAAGAATTCAAAAGATAAAAAGACAGTAAAGTTTTCAAACATAAACATCACAGAAAATCCAGATGATGAATATGCATTTGATTATGCAGATGAGTGTGGATTCGATTATGCTGATGAGTGTGAGTTTAATTTTGACGATGGTTATCCAATTCAACCCAAGACCAAAAAGGCTTGGGTTGAATTGGATAACCATCGTCAAAATCAAACTCACACTCATCAGGATAATCGAATCCACACTCATCTGCATCTCGCTTTTTAAATAGATTGTTGTAATGTGCAAGGGCTCCAGAGATCCGTACTTTCTAAGTGGATTTAGGATAGTGGAGCGTCCAGGCATATGACAGGAATGAAAGCGTTGCTATTCAACATAAAAGCTATCAACGGTGGATATGTTGGATTTGCGGGTAACCAGGGTGGAAGGTCGCCGAGGGAAAACTCTCCAATGGCGTCGTTTCATTCGATCGCGTGAATTATATTGCAGAGTTGGAAAATAATATTCTGAGCATATCGCAGATTTGTGACAAGAAGTTCACGGTGCATTTCAACGACAAAGAGTGTATTATCTTGAAGTCGGGATTCAAAATACCAGATGAGTGGATTCTGATGCGATCACCTCGAGAAGATGATCTATATGTTCTTGATATGGGCGTCGCTACCACTTCATCAAAATCAGCGCAGTGTTTTGTGACAAAGGCTACTGAAAAGGATTCTATTCTTTGGCATCGTAAGATGGGGCATAATCATTTTCGAAAAATGAATTACTTGGTTCATAATGATCTTGTAGATGGTGAAATCTTTAGAGCTTTCACATGTCTGATCACTGCTTAGAATGTAAAAAGGGAAAGCAGATCAAGAAATCTCATCCGAAAAAAATTCTAAACTCAATCAAGTTGCCATTAGAACGTCTTCACATGGATTTATTTGGTCCTGTAAATGTTCGAAGCATCTCAGGAGACTTATATTGCTTGGTCGTGACAGATGAATATTCGAGATATTCGTGGGTATTCTTTCAGGAATCAAAAGACGAAACGTTCGAGAACTTGGTTATTCTAAACAAGAAACTCGAGAACCTTTATCATCTGCCGCTCAGACGCATTGGAAGTGACAACGACACAGAGTTTAAGAATAACAAAATGAAGGAATTCTGCAATGCAAAAGGGATTCTGCACGAGTTTAGTGCTCCCTATACTCCACAGCAAAACGGACTAGCTGAACGGAAAAACATAACTTTGATTGAAACTACGAGAACCATGCTTGAAGATTCTAAACTTCCAATCAGCTTCTGGAGTGAAGCGGTTGCTGCGGCTTGCTACCCGCTAAACAGAGTTCTCACTGTCAAACCAACAAAGAAAACATGTTTCGAGATGATAAACCGACGAAAGCCAAATTTGAAATTCTTAGAACCATTTGGTGCACCATGCACTGTAATCGATCAAGATGGCAAATTCGGAGCTAAATCTCTTAAGGGTTTCTTTGTCGGATATGTGAGTCCGTTAAGAAGAATATATGTTCCTTCGTTGAGAAAGGGTATTGAAGCACAGCACGTGGATTGTTTCAATTATACGGATCCTATTCAAAGGAGAGCTGACGCGTGGCTGTTTAACTATCAAGATCTTTGGAAGTCATTCGACTTACCGGAAGAACCTCTAACGAAGAAGTTGCAGCATTATATTACCTTCACCAGTCAGCGAATCAAGATCAAATCATTAGACCAATTGTGGTTAATCAATCCACACTGGATTCTTCATCTTCCAGAGCAGGTCCAAGCAATAGCAGTAGTGTTCAAGTTGAAAATACTTCTGAAACAGAAGTAACACCTGCTACACCTCTAGTGAATGCTTCTAGTGAACCAGAAAACACAACAGTGCCCAGTACGCCTCAGAATCAGAATTCTGATTCAGAAGAAGCACCGACATTTGATGCTGATGATGAAACTTCATCGGATGAAGAAGTTGAGCAGATTTCTAACCTGTTGAATCAATCTGCTAGTCTAAAAAATCAGATAAAAGTTCTAATGAATCATTTTACTCACAGTCAAGTAAAACGAATTCATCAGATACAAATCTGAGGACAAAAGAGAGAGCAGTGGAGAAAAATTTGATAATTCAAACAGTTAAACAATTAGAGAAAGTAAAATTTTCAAATAAAGTTTCTATTAAACTGTTTGAATATCAAAAGGAGTGTGAATGTTTGTTTACTTCAGATGTTAATGATTTTGGTAAACCTAAATCCAGAATGGATTGGGTTCCAATTCAAAACTGATTAAAGTTTGTTTGAATGTGTAGGATAACCAAGCTTCAAGACAAAGGTCATTTCAGAAGCAGTGGTTGTTCATACAGAGAGACAAGAGACAGGAGTGATATTCCACACAAACAAAATGGTAGTCTCGCGTTCACATTCGTAAAAAGTCATTAAATGGTTAAAATGGAAGATTCTTATTTTCGATTTCGAAAAAATGTTTTCAATTTTAGGGGGAGAAAAATTTTAAAATTGTCAAAATCAAAAAAAAAATCCTGTAAAATTGAAAAACATCATTTCAAAATCATTTTAGATAGATAAATTTTTTTAAAAAAGCCAAAAAAATAGAAAATCTCAAAATATAAAAGAAACATTGAAAAATGAAAAATCAGATTACTTGTGCGAAAAGAGGAAATGATAGTAAATCAGCGGACTATCAGTGCATGCTAAAGATATGTATTGTTTAAAATGGTTAAGCAATCTCACTAAAGATGTGTCGGTAGGCTCAGCTAGACTAGTAGTTTTGCGAAAATGATACAAACCTAAATAGAATAGTCTAGTTTTAGTGGGAAACACGGTTGAAAGCATAGTACTTAGTTTTGTCCTTCGTGACTGTGTACCTACTCGGTAATAGTTGAATGCTGAAAAGTATAAAAACCGGTTAGTTTGTGAACTTTCACATCTTACTGAAAAAGTCACTGATTGTGTAATTTATTTTGCAAAGATTTAAACTTGTTTTATTTCTTTATTTTGTTTAAGCATTGGACATCCTCTGCGTATACGAAAGTATCAAACTGGATGTTAGTTCCTAAACGTTTCTGCTTTATTTTACTTGGTGTTTCGTTTAAATCTTGGATCACCTCTGCGTATATGAGAATATCGAACTGGTGGTTAAGATCTAAACAATTTCAACTTGTTTTTATTTTTTATTTTTTTAAACATTGGACTTTCTATGCGCATCGAAAGATTGACCTGATTGTTAATGTTTAAACATTCTGCGTTATTTTCACACAAATCACAGTTGATGAAAGTTTAAAGGCTTTACTTGAGTTAGTGTGTTACATGATGAGGGAATATGCTGAGATCGTGGGGTCCATAAGAGCTTAGCGCAAATTAAAGTTTCTTAACGTATCGGTAAGCATTACGAAAGTTTTTAGATTGAGTTTAAGTGGACAACAATATCGATCAACAGTGCAGCTGATATGTCTCAGTAAACTGATATGATCCTCTAGCACGTTTTCTCACAAAAATACAAATTCTAAATAGTACATTTCAGTTTGTTTACATTTCTGCATTCAATATTAAAATCCAAAAGATTTTCTTTCAAATCTTCCATGGAAACTTGATAATGTTGAATGTGAGCCGAACCAACGAGACTTTTAAGAAACTGTTTGTGTGTGGATACGTGTGATTGTTCTTAATCGTCAAATCTTAGAGATTCAAAGCATCATTTGAGGGGGAGCTAGATAAACACGTTGATTAAAGATACCAGAAAGCTCAAAGCAAGGGGGAGCATGGATGTTAAAGTTATTCAAGATATAAAGATCAAGAGAACATTAAAGACTTAGGAACTTAATTGAAGAATGATGACTACGGCAACATCCAAGGGGGAGTCTGTTGATGCATATGTCTGTTGCCTACGTCATCGTATAATATCGAGTCAGTATTTAGGAGTGAAATGTCGAAGTTTATGTAAATAGGTTAACAAGTTCGCTTGAGTTTGTGATGGTTTAGACAAGTTTGGCTGAACTTGTCTATGCAAGTTCACCCAAACTTGCTTTCCCACCAGCGAACTTGTTTACCTATAAATAGGTAGCTTGTGATTTCATTTTGAACATTCAGAGATTTTATCACGACAGAGGCGAAGCTCTGTCCAAGTGTTTCCAGGATCTGTAACGTTGAATATTAATGAAACGGTGATTAAATAGAAATAAATGAGTGTATCCAATGTCGTCTAAGCAAACAGATTCCGCACATTTACCTTAGGTTTGTCAGATTAGTGCCCGAACAATCCGTACAACGGACCAACACTTTATTGCTATACGAGAAGACTTTAAGGTCGAACGGTTAGCCCGAATCTATACCGACGAAGTTATATGTCGACATGGGACGCCTCGTGACATCATTTCTGACCATGACGGTCGCTTTACCTCGCGTCTCTGGGAGACCTTTCAATCCGCTCTCGGTACTACGCTTAATCTAAGTACCGCTTTCACCCTCAAACTGACGGTTAGACTGAGCGCATGATCTGCACCCTCGAAGACATGCTTCGTGAGTGCATCATAGATTTCGGTGGTAACTGGGATACGCATTTACCTTTAATCGAATTCTCGTACAATAATAGTTATCATACCAGCATTCAAATGGCTCCTTTTGAGGCACTGTATGGAAGGAAATGTCGATCGTCTATTGCATGGCACGAGATCGGAGAAGCACAAATCACCGGTCCCGAGCTAATTCAAGAAACAACCGACAAGATCCTCCAAATCAGAGACAATCTCTTGAAAGCTCGGAATCGCCAAAAGAGTTACGCCGACAGACGATGCAAGCCCCTGCAATTCGAAGTGGGAGATCACGTACTCCTAAAGGTTGCACCTTGGAAGGGAGTGGTCCGCTTCGGAAAGAAAGGGAAGCTAGCGCCACAATACGTAGGACCTTTTAAGATTCTGGAAATGATCGACAAAGTGGCTTATCGACTCGAACTGCCGGAGGAACTTAATAACGTACATTCGACTTTCCACGTGTCTAACCTCAAAAAGTGCCTAGCCGAAGAAAATCTGCATGTCCCTCTCGAAGATCTGCAAATTAATGAAACGCTCCATTTCGTGGAAAAACCCGTTGAAATCATGGATCGGGAAACCAAGAAACTCCGACGCTCTCGCATACCTATCGTGAAGGTCCGATGGGAAGGCAAACGCGGCGCCGAGTTCACTTGGGAACTCGAAAGTGATATGAAAACGAAATATCCTCATCTCTTTGTTACGACCACTGCTTAATTTCGGGACGAAATTCCCTAAAGTAGGGGAGACGGTAACAACTCCGATTTTCTCGTTGTTTTCTTTATCGTTGTGCTTCTATTGTAATCCGAGATTCGAGTTATAAAGGTTATGTTGATTAATTTAATGTGTATTATCTCCATTATATCGCATCTAAACGCTTATTGAATCGCATCGCATATCTCATCGCAAATCGCAACGCAATTACTTAGTTGGTTATTGGAATTATGTGGTAATATTAGTTATGTGTTTACAGTTTATTTAAGTGTATGTGTGTGTTTGCTTAATGGTTACAATCGCTATCGCATCGCCCTCGCACTCTCGAATCACTAAATCGCACTATTATATCAAGTATAACGCTTAACGCTTTACTGAAATGCTTAATATAACTATCTTATACGAACCGAATCACCAAGCGAACTCTTAACTCGAAATAAACGAAGAAAACCCAATAATTGGGTCAAGTTCGCTTGAACTTGGTGATACCAAGTTCGGCCGAACTTGACTGGCTCAACAAAACTCTCCCAAGTCTCAAGTTCGCTCGAACTTAACCTCAAGGAGGTCAAGTTCGGTCGAACTTGACTCAACTCCTTCCAATTTCACCTAAGTTCGTGCGAACTTTCATGAAAACATGCAAGTTCGGCCGAACTTGACTCCACCGGCTCACCATTTTGCCTTCTCCTATAAAAACTCAGCTTATTCCTCTCATTTGAACTTGCTGTAAGTTCGCCCAGAGCTCTCAAAACCCGAAACCTTCATGTTCTAAGTAAGAATCAACCCGATTTCAACTACAATGATGTTCAACAACGTCTTACAATCGTTTACAACGACTTTGGCACAAGGCGTAGCCTTCGTTTTCATCAAAACTCATTCTTTTACGAAAATCTTCATCATTTTCTTCCAAAACTTCTGTTTTAAGCTTAGATCTACACAATTCGAGTTCGTTTGGTGATGGCAGAGGCTTCCCAAACACGAGATCTGCAAGATCTCGGCTTGTAAGTTATGGATCTAAGAAAAACCTTTGATCAACATTGATTTCTACACAAGATACGGACTTTTGATGATGTTTTGTTCATTTTCTGATATGAAACGAAGCATCTATCATTCAAGATCCTAGATTTGGAAGCACAAGGACGTTTATGTTGGTTTACACAAGCCGGACTAATCCGAACGAACCCCGAGTTCGCCCGGATTAGCCCACGCTTTTGTAAAACGGCTAAAACCGCTCTAAAAGACCTCTCCGACCTAAGTTTGCTCAGTAGCACAGGGTTGGAGGGATGAACACTTGATTTTCCTCAGCAAACGATGCGAAAACGCAAGATTTTGGACCCGGAAACATCAAGTTCGCTCAAGAATCCCCAGCTCACTGGTCAAGTTCGACCGAACTTGCACCCATATGGGTCAAGTTCGACCAAACTTAGGTCAATTTCTCCAAGTTTCTTACAAGTTCGCTCGAACTTGTCTAGTTTCTTAGGAAACTAAACAAGTTCGCCTGAACTTGTCATCTCAGTAAGAAATTCTTACAAGTTCGACCGAACTTGACTCTAAACCCACCAAATTCATACAAGTTCGCTCGAACTTGCGTGTTTACACACAAGTTCGCCCGAACTTGGCTACTGCCCAACCAAGACTTAACCGTTTCAGCTTTTCGGAGACTGATGCACTTCCGTTCGCGTATGTAGGCTGATCCGGTGCTCTTCTCAACTCCTCGCAGATCCCGAACTCTTCCTAAACGCACCCACAGTGAGTATACTTGACCCATTTTCGCTTTAACGCACTTTTTGAGTGTTACATACCTTCCTATATCAAAATCACTTCACAAATCAAACTGTTTATCACACGCGAATAATCTGATTATATATGCTCAATACGTGATGCTAGAAACATGTGACTAGGACTTATTTTCGTTAACTTGCCTCCTTAGCTAGTATGGTACTATAGTGTGGCTAACACCCGAGAGGGTCTAGTTAGGATGGACGCGCAAGCCTTCTCACGGTAGTTAGCATGAGAAATAAGCCTATGTTAATCTGTGTGAAATGTTTCGGTGTATCATGATATGTAGTTAGACTG
Organism: Scalesia atractyloides; assembly: GCA_947069175.1. Taxonomy (NCBI): domain Eukaryota; kingdom Viridiplantae; phylum Streptophyta; class Magnoliopsida; order Asterales; family Asteraceae; genus Scalesia; species Scalesia atractyloides. Next base: position 46,115,960 of record CAMTDV010000015.1, on the reverse strand, counting down.
TTTCGCGAACGATTTCTTTATTATGCTAGTATTACAAAACTCGTATGCTCACCTTTACTTAATTGTATTGACTTGTATTTTAGCGTATGTAACAGGTTGAGGATTTTAGCTATGGATGCTTGGATGTTGCATGCTTAGCGTAGTTTAGTTTTGTCTTTATTTTGTTTAGTTTCCAAGTGTAATAAATCTAGGGGATATCGAACCTGGTTGAGTTTTATGAGAAATCTGCGTTTGTAATAATTGTTTAAATGTTACGTTTAATAATATGGGATATTAAGCAGGTTGTGATATGTTAAATGATTGTTATGGAACATCTCGTGAAATCAATCTGGTCGCCTAGTGCCACTAACCCCGATGTTTCCGCCATCGGTTGGGGTGTGACAGTTCTATCCCATAACGCCGTAAAATCCCGGTTCATCCCCGAAACACATATAACATTATTCCAAAATCCGTTTCATGCCGAAACATTTTTATATCCAAGACCATGTTTTTCTCCAAAAACATATCACATAATTTCCAAATCATATTTTCCACGAAAATATATTTATAGTTTAATCAAAGGCATATTTTATACGAAAACGTATACTTATCCTTTTAAGGCGTGTTCTTCCCCCAAAACTTATACTAAAACAGTAAACAGAGTGGTTTAGTGACACTCACCTTTGGGTGCGTATTTAAAATAGCGCGATCCCACAATTTGATTCTACACGTCCTAACATACGTAGGCACGATTTAATAATCACACATCACAAAATTCCTAAGTTTCTCAAATCTTGAAATTTTTACATAACTTTGAGATTTTCTCGAAAAGTTATTATTTTTGGTTATGTTAGCATATTAATATATATATATGAGTTCATATATATATATATATACATATATATATATATGTATATATATTATATGTATATATATATATATATATATATATTTTAAGATTTTGCGACTTGAACGATTTTATTGGTGACCTTAATGTTTTATCCGTTACACCCCCGTTTATAAATACTACACATCTACGATTTGCGCGTCGTAATATATATACATAAACGTGCACGTATTCACAATATCATAACAATCGAAAACTCATTAACTTATTCACTTTATCATTTTTAAAGAATGTATACATGAAATAACTCACTAAGTTAACCTATGTATCAATTTTCATGCTCGACAAATAAGTTACACATTTTAACGCGATTTCACCGATTCTACCGTTTTAAACATACAAACGTATGCATAGTCTTAATTCCCGTTATCATGTCAACACTTAATCTATGACCATATTCACATATTTAAATCACATGACACATTTAAACACATAAGGTTCATCCATTAACAACCCATTCTAGTGTATGTTGAGAAATGAGTATTTTAGTGATCCAATAACGTTTTCGGGCGCCGGAAGTCACGTATGACTAACCAAACAACAAATAAACTAAATATAAGTTAATATACTAATATTTATACTAAAAATATCAGTTTATTCACTGATTTAAAACAGTTTCATAGAAACCCTCTTAAAATACGATTTTTACCGTTTTTACCGCATAGTTTTGCATCAAACGCTACCATAACCATCCGAACTCGAAACGACTTCATATTTTAACACAATACATGTTATATACTGAATAAAATGATGGTTATAATCAGATTAGTGCAGTTTTTGTGTAAGGCACATAAATCATACGATTTCATTTATTTTACAACACTTTTAAGCACATAGTACAACATGCAAAGCTAGTAAACTTTATGACAAATTTCATACTACTTTAACACATGAAATAACCTTATTTTTAAGGTTTATAATCTGATCTAAAATCATTTTTATCATAGCATAATTTTATTATCATTTCATGACTACTAATCATCATGCATGCCTAAGTACAAGCACTTAATGCACACATATCATACTATCATCAACATGCATGTACTCATATGCATCTAGACATATATTTATTTTATGTTCATATATCCAAGAACATTCCCATCTTCATTTAATTATCATCATCTTCATATGATTATCATTATTTAATCATTCAACATAAATGCAAGACATGTACACATATCCTTACACATTCAAAATCATTATCATTAAAAATTCACTACATGCATATATACATATATACACACGGCTCATATATACACACATATATATATGAAATTCCAAAATTTCACTTTTCATACCAATCTTTTTTTTAATCAAAGAACCTTCTTGTATGACACCTTTTTGTTCATGCATGCATCAAACTTTTAGGAATCATATTAACAAGAATCATTCAACAAAATCAAAACTCAATCTCATATGTATATACATATACACTCACGGCTACACCCACATATACATACATGTCCATTTTATTTTCTTTGAAAACCCATTCGTTATTTGTTTCAAGTTAGTGTTTAAATCCAAGAACAAGAGAAACTTCCATGATCATCATCATCACTATGAATCAAGAACAAGATTGAGTTTTATACCTTCAAGATTCTTAGTGGGTTTTAAGAAAAGTGATGATATGAAGCTTTGTTCTTGCTTGAATCTTCTTGGAATCACCTGCAAACCTTCATATAAGTTTGAAAACACCTTGGAATGCCTTTGAATCTTCAAGAAAAGGTTTTAAAATCTGAAATGGATATGTTTGTGGGTGTTCTCGGCTGAGTTTGGGGTTTAGAGAGAGAGAGAATGGTTTGATTTTTGAATTGTTTCTTGGATTATGGAAGATTTGAGAAGATATGGTAAGAGTTCTAATCATTGCATGCATTCTCATGCCAACACATGGAGGAGAGAGAAGGAAATACACCTCCATGGCTGCCACATATGTCTAATACACACATATATCCGTGTATACACATATATATTACATATGAAGGCTTTAAACAGGTATTTTACTGGATACCGGGTGTTTTATCTAGCGTTTTAATTGCGTTTTAACGCGTTTTAAATTATTTTCAACGCTCTATAAAAATAAACATACCAAACTATTACTAACCAATATTTTATTTGCCGGGACTAGTTACGTTGTCGGTGATTGGCAGTATACGCGCTGTGTTGCGCAGTATGTGCTTAAATTCGCAAAATAAGGATTTTAGGCGTTTTAATTTATTTTATCATTCTATAAAAATAAATTTGTCAAATTATTACTATAATAATTATTAGTTGCCATGAACTGGCTGTGTTGACAGTATTTTGTCAGTTAGGCGCAGTATCGCGCAATATGCGCTTAAACTCGAAAAATAGAGTTTCTAAGTGTTTTAAATATTTTTTCCTCACGATTATGATTAAATATATTATTTAAATCATAAAGGACTATTTTTGGGATTTTAACATTATCCGGCGGTCACCAACATTCGTTTCGCATTTTAACCGTTACGCGATAAGAGTTTATCTTAATATTGCCAACTTAATTTTTATCAAACTTTGGATTTACCAACACATCAAATACCATATATATACATCATAAATAATCAAATACGGCCTTTTATTCATTCATGACACGTGTTACATTTGTACGGGACAGCCTAAATAGCCGGGTGTCACAGTCTCCCCCTGTTTAAGGAATTTCGCCGAAATTCTTACACTACAAGTTTCGTTTCCGCACTAGACTTAAAGAGATGCGGATATTTTTGTTGCATCTGGTCCTTTCGTTCCCATGTGAACTCGGGTCCACGTTTAGAATTCCAGCGAACCTTGACCAACTTAATCCGACTCCTTCTAAGCTTCTGAATTTTCTCATCCAGAACTTCAACCGGTTTGTAACACCCCAATCGTGTAATACAACAAGACGCGACGGAAATATTAGGGAGTCACGTTACAAATTGCTCAGCCAGAACTGGTACTACATTGTTTTACAATACAAAGAATACATGTAATTGTCTTCTGTTTAAAGAAGTCTAAAGCCCGGATGCATTCTTATGTGTAGCATGCTTGAATAATCGTCAACCTGAAACATATGTGAAAAAGAGACGTCAACAAACAATGTTGGCGAGCACATAGTTTTGTTGGCCAAATAAATGGCAAAAGGTTTTGTATTGAAATTCTTTGACGACTACGAGAATTGCCAATTGTAAATCGACTCGTTTTAGCCAAGGAATGGCGAAAAGTTAGCTTTGCAATACATTAACTTGATTATGAAACTTGTGACAAAAGAGTTTTGTATATGGCATTATGATCATTACTAAATAATTTTCATGCCTTTGAAAAATTGTACTTTGTTCTTTGTGACCATATTGAAATCGTCCATAAACTTGTAAGTATGTTATTAAAATCCAGTCAAGGATTTCGATAACTATACTGTAACTAGTCATAACTCGTGTGAGTATTAATTGAAATCAATCAATGATTTAATATAATACTAAAATCCTAAAGTGAAAGGATTCTTTAAGGATTTGGATACAAATCATGAAAGCATTCTTTAAGGATTTGGATATCGAACATTGAAATCAGTCGTACACAAAATCCTAAAGTGACTCGAATAACGCTACAAGAGTAATGCAATAAGAACACTTATATATAGGAAGTACCAGCGGCGTATCCACCATGTTCTTATGGTATTATACTTGTTTCATTATCCTAATCACAACTGACCATATAAACACATAATCGTCGCTTGTCACTTGTCTTGGCAACTTGTATCACATATACACATTAAAGTACGGAGAATCCAATCAAGGACTACCAGTTAGTACCTTAAACATTCCACACATATCTAACTATAAAGATAGGTAGAAGTAATAGGAAATAAGCCTTGTCACATTGTCTTGTCAATTTGTATCACATATACACATTAAAGTACACATAATCCAATCAAGGACTACCAATTAGTACCTTAAACATTCCACACATATCTAACTATAAAGATAGGTAGATGTAATAGGAAATAAGCCTTGTCACATTGTCTTGTCAACTTGTATCATAAAATCATAATCCTAATGGTGATTTGGATAAGGCTACGAAGGGTAATACAATAATACACTTATATATAGGAAGTACCAGCGGCGTATCCACCATGTTCTTATTATATTACTCTAGTTTCGTTATCTAAATCACCAACAATTCTACACACAAACCAATTGTTCATCATTCATTGTTCATTGTTCATCGTTCATTGTTCATTATTCATTGTTCATCGTTCATCCCCAATCCTTCATTGTTCATAGTTCATTGTTCATCGTTCATCATTCATTGTTCATTGTTCATCGTTCATTGTTCATCGTTGATTGTTCATTCCCTATAACTTGGCTCTGATACCAATCTGTAACACCCCAATCGCGTAATACAACAAGACGCGGCGAAAGTATCAGGTTACAAATTGCTCAGCCACAACTAGTACTAAATTGTTTCATTATTATTACATTGTTTTACAATACAAAGAATACATGTAATTGTCTTCTGTCTAAAGAAGTCTAAAGCCCGGATGCATTCCTATGTGTAGCATGCTTGAATAATCGTCAACCTGAAACATATGTGAAAAAGAGACGTCAACAAACAATATTGGCGAGCACATAGTTTTGTTGGCCAAATAAATGGCAAAAGGTTTTGTATTGCAATTCTTTGACAACTACGAGAATTGCCAATTGTAAATCGACTCGTTTTAGCCAAGGAATGGCGAAAAGTTAGCTTTGCAATACATTAACTTGACTATGAAATTTGTGACAAAAGAGTTTTGCATATGGCATTATGATCATTACTAAATAATTTTCATGCCTTTGAAAAATTGTACTTTGTTCTTTGTGACCATATTGAAATCGTCCATAAACTTGTAAGTATGTTATTAAAATCCAGTCAAGGATTTCGATAACTATACTGTAATTAGTCATAACTCGTGTGAGTATTAATTGAAATCAATCAATGATTTAATATAATACTAAATATCCTTCATACAAATCATCAAAGGATTCTTTAAGGACTTGGATATCGAACATTGAAATCAGTCGTACACAAAATCCTAAAGTGACTCGAATAACGCTACAAGAGTAATGCAATAAGAACACTTATATATAGGAAGTACAAGTGTGGTATCCACCATGTACTTATGGTATTACACTTGTTTCGTTATCCTAATCACAACTAACCACATAAACACATAATCATCACTTGTCACTTGTCTTGGCAACTTGTATCACATATACGCGTTAAAGTACGGAGAATCCAATCAAGGACTACCAGTTAGTACCTTAAACATTCCACACATATCTAATTATAAAGATAGGTAGACGTAATAGGAAATAAGCCTTGTCACATTTTCTTGTCAATTCGTATCACATATACGCATTAAAGTACACAGAATCCAATCAAGGACTACAAATTAGTACCTTAAACATTCCACACATATCTAACTATAAAGATAGGTAGATGTAATAGGAAATAAGCCTTGTCACATTGTTTTGTCAACTTGTATCATAAAATCATAATCCTAATGGTGATTTGGATAAGGCTACGAAGGGTAATACAGTAAGCACACTTATATATAGGAAGTACCAGCGGCGTATCCACCATGTTCTTATTATATTACTCTAGTTTTGTTATCTAAATCACCAACAATTCTACACACAAACCAATTGTTCATCATTCATTGTTCATTGTTCATCGTTCATTGTTCATCGTTCATTGTTCATTGTTCATTGTTCATTGTTCATCGTTCATCGTTCATTGTTCATCGTTCATTGTTCATTGTTCATCGTTCATTGTTCATCGTAAAGTACTTCTTAGAAATCTTACTATAAAGATAAAAAGATTTAACAGTGTACTTCAGACATCCTTTGAGAATCTAACTATGAAGATAGAAAGATTTTACAAGGATATAGGCCCTAAAAGACCTCTTTAAATATCGTACCATCAATCGTCATGTTGCATAATCAGAAAGAACACACAAAAAAACACTTAGTAAATATATGCATGCCATACATTTAAGAATAATTGATACACATATGAATCACCCCAAAAGAATTTGGAAAACATAAAAGAGGGTAGCATTGTACTCGCCTGGGATAGCGTATAGATCTTGTTCAAATGATATAACAAAGCTCAAAGGATCAAAAGTTCAAGTGTTGAAGTGGTTCCTAGTGTATCGGATAATATAATGTTAGTGTCTAAACTTGAAAACGAGAAATCGGATAGAATGGATATAAACCAAACAAGAGTTGGATCTTGTATAATATGGTTATATTACCTAACATTCTGATTTGGAAGCATTTCAAAAGGTTTTGGCTTGATACGGCTCGCTATAGTGGTTTACGCCACTTTAACGGGTCTTAAACGTAACTAGGGGTTCGGATGGTAAAATATGTCCTATTAAAAGTCTAATATGTCAAAACCAGTTTATTTAAGTTTTGAAATCAGTTTAGATGTCAAAATAATGTTCGTATATGTTTAAAACTAATTTATGTGTAAAAAGGGCATTTTCGACATTTTAAAGAATACATAGTCGACTTGTCATTTGACTATCCAAATGGTATGACCATAAGGTATAACCTCAGAGAGTTATTCTCTATGATATTATGGTCATAATAATGGTTTTGGTTGGATCCTAAAGTTGACCAAATGGGTCAGATTTCAAAGTCAAAGCGGTGGTCAAACCGCTAGGCTTTTTGACTCTAAATACGTATTTTAACAAAGGCGAATAATTTGACATGTTGCGACATGTCTAAATAAGTTTATAAAAGTATTTTGGAATCAAAACAACCTGTTTTGATACCCGAAAACAGATCCGTTGCAAAATGCACAAAATCGCATTTTGACCGAAACTTTGACTTGTCAAAATAACAAGAAATGGTGGGAATCAGTAGGCATGATTTTTAGGGATCATAACCACCTTGATTACCATCATATTACAAGTTTCAATTGAGCTATATCTTGATCAATTCATGATCAAAACTAAAAGTCAAACAGAAAGTCAAACTGTTTGATTTTTAGTTCATGTAAGCTATAATAATTGAACAAGACATGAAGGAACACTTACAAACACAAAGGATTGATCAAAGATCACCAGAGAAAGCTCCAAGGTGGTTGCAATTCGGATCTATAGCTGATTTGAGTATGAAGGTGATTAAAGAGTTCAAGAATGGACATGAGTTTGGTATTTATAATGATCCAAAGATCACCACATCATGACAAGTGTTGGGCAAGGTGTTTAGGCATGGATTAGTGTCCCATTATGTGTCCAAAGCAGAAGAGAAGTTTCGTGTGCTTAGTGTCCTCAATTGAACAGCTGTTGACAGCTATTTGCTATTTAAAATTTTTTGTGTCTGATAGCTTCTCGTGGGCCGCCAGTCGTTTAGACTTAGGGACTCGCGCCCCGCCAAAAGTTAAAATTTCAGAATTGGTAGAAATGGTCCATGCAGCCTCAAAACTTGTTTTTCGACGCATTTTGGCACTATTAACACCTGTCAACCCAATTTTTAAGCTTTATAAGGACAATAAAGTATAGGGAACTTGAAATATGTCCAAAACTGTTCCAAAGGTCAGTTCGTTTGATCGTACGGTCGTGGTTTTCGGTTAATTACGAGGAAAAGTGTAACGAACGCGTGTATGACCGTAAATGCGTAACGAATGGCATTTTTGCATTCAAATCACTAAAATATGACATTTCAATGATTAAAAAATTTTTGGATGTCCGTACATGCTTCGGATAGCGATTTACGCATAAAGGCATAGTTTCACAAAATTTGCAAAATAGCCCCTGAAGTTACAAAAGTGTGATTTTGCCATACCGAAGCCCTCAAAACTTATTTCTAAGTTATGTGCAGGATATTTAAGGTATGTTAGGCTTGTGTTCTTGTTCCGGAGTGTGCGTCGCTGCGAGAGTCGGCAGACTTTCACAGTTTGTCGTAATTAGTCCCTGTGATCAAATAAGCTTGTTTTTGACCATCAAACCCTCCAAAACTTATTTCTAAGTAATGAAAAGGTTATTTAGGGTGTGTTAAGCTTGTGTCATTGTCTCGGAGTATACGTCATGTTAAACGGCCTTCGTTGGCGTACCGGTTTACGGTTTCGCTTATAGAAGCTGTATAGGAATTTGAAATCGATCAACGACTGAATATGTGAATTTGTTTTTGAAATAAACTCGTTTTGAATCTGTAAAATGATTAAAATGTCTTAGGAGTCACAGTCTCCCCTACTTTAGGAAATTTCGTCCCGAAATTTATTCGAAGGAGACCGCGAAGTGTGATTCAAACAATTGGCTGATAACAAGGCTCGAGATTCCAAAGATGTGGAGCATCATTTGGTTTTGGGAATGTTTGGGGATCCAAAGCGTAATCGTATTTATTCAAAATATCTCAAGTGTAACATCCGTCGAAAAACGGGTTTTCAAAACCCGCCTCGTTTATTAATCGAACAATCAGTTTTAAATTTTCATTACTTATTTATGACTTATTTTAATTTTAAACGATACATAATTAATAAGAAAATTAGAATTTATAAACTATAATTGTTAAAAAGTAAAAATAAAATAATTAAAAAGAAAAACCGGCTGCCGGGAGTCGAACCCGGGTCAGCCGGGAATCCTCAAAGCTTTAACTCTCATCCACCAAACCACTCCGCCACTTGTGTTCTTTAGTGATATATCGAAACAATTAATTCAAATAATAAAACTCGAATTCAAAACAGTCAACGGCGCGCCCAATTCGCAGTAGCCGGAAATCCCGACGACTTCGCCAATTATTGTCGGTTTCTTTTGACTGAGGGTGTGTATTAACTCTTACATCGGTTATAACCGATGCCCAGTTCCGCGACATCAGTCATAACCGCCGGAGAATAATTGACCAACGAATCAAGACAGAAATCGGACCCAATTCATCGATATTCTTTCCTATAAATACACACCCTAGCCTCTGGTAATCTTTTCGCTCAAAATCACACCATTTCTTGCGCAATTTCACTCGCCGGAACTTTTCTGCCATCACCGGACTTTCGCCGGAAAACCGAGACTCACATCAAAACGGTAAATACCTCGACTCTTTCTGTTTCATTCCATTGTTAAACCATTACTAACATCAATCCACCATCCAGAATCAATCCCAGACGACGTTGTCGGAAATTCTGCTTTCGCCGGAAAACTTCTGAAATTTCCAGAATCACGCCGTGAGCCGGTATGATCATTTAAACCTACTGATAATCGTTGCTCAGTAGTTCAATTTCATGTCTAATCAATCAAAACTGTTATTTGATCCAAACAGACAAAGTTCACAAACAGAGCCGACAAATCCTTGCCGAAGTTCTGAGAAAGATATCTGATTCGGTACATTTTTCCCCAAACCCTCTCTGTCCATTGCCTTTCAATCGCTGATAATTTCCGTTAATCGAATTAAACATAAAACAGTTGATTAATCATTGTCTGTGTTCTTGAGCGAAGAAGACGAAGTCGTTTATGTTATAAGATTAATTAAAATCAATATTATGAACGGGTTAGACACACAGTCCAGCGGTGGACTGTGTGCAAACAATACGCATACGACTCGAGTTCGATTCCTATCACGACCATATCCTCAGAGATAAAAATGTTTTTTTTTTAAACTGAACCGGGTTAACTCACAGTAAAATGTTAAGTATAATAAAAACCGGAATATTTACCAGGTTAGACACACAGTCCAGCGGTGGACTGTGTGCCAAACTAAACCACCGGTCCCGGGTTCGAGACCTGTGGAGATCACCAATTTGATACGATTAAATCCTTTTTAAAATAAATGATTTTCGGATTAAGTTAAATAGTATATAAATATAATTAAAAACAGAAATATTTCGGGTTAGACACGTAGCTCAGTTGGTAGAGCTGCGTGCACGCGTACGGGAGGTCACGGGTTCGAGTCTCACTCAGTGCAATAATATTCACAATTGAACCGGTCAACGGGCAACAGTCCTGGTCAACGGTCAAAAGTCAACATTTTTTTTTATTATTTTTATTTATTTATTTAAATTAAAAATCAATTAAAAATACTTAAAAATAACGTTTTTTAAAGTTAGAAATAGCCTTAAACTCACAACAATATATCCAAAAAATCCTATTTAAATTGTTAATAAAATCCACTTATTTACCGTACCTTTTCGTTATCAATTAGGTTAGTTATTCCTCGTCGATCAATCCTATAAACTCGTGCGCATTCAACATCATCCACCGAACGCACCCAATGTGAGTCAATCTCTACCAATTCCCCGTTTTAATCACATTTTGGGGTGTATCATGTGTCGCTATTATTTATTTAAATTAAACACTTGTGCATCCATCATATTCATGATCAAATGTGTTGCCAATATATATCTATTGTTTGTGTGGTTAATGTTTAGATTAAAGTTATCATTTTCAGTACATACATTATCATAGGCCGCCGCTCCCCATTACCTATGAGCGTGAGCTGTTCCCCATTACCTATGAGCGTGAACGAGGCGTTGCCAACATAAGATCGGCTCCGTTTGATTGAGCCTTGATCTCACATACATCATCATAGGCCGTCCGTTCCCCATTACCTATGAGCGTGAACGAGACGTTGCCAACATACACATTGTCATTCATATCATATACTCATGCAAGGTGTTTGTGATTGTTTGTTTACATACGTTTGTTCATGTATGATTATTGCACAATTTTCCATATTAAATACAACAAGGTATCAACAACAAATGTTTTTTAATAAGGTTCACTCGCCAACTTTTGTTGACCCAAAATTTCCCATTTTTACACATGATACAGGTGATCAAGTTGAAGCAAGAAACATATAGGGCGGCCTAGAAGAATAAACCAGTTTAGATTTTGGATTGTTTTAGTTAATTTTTCCTTTCCATGTATTGTATGAATTTGACTTGAAACTTTGAGATGTAATTTGAATTTAATAAATATGAAACATATTAGTAAACATCATGAGCTTTGGTGATAACCCAATTATGCCCCGACTCTTATTCTGATGCGGGTCGGGGTGTGACAGATTGGTATCAGAGCCATGACTATAGGGATATAGGATAGGTTATTAGACCCTTAGAGCCTATACTATAGTTGATTGGAAATTTTAAATTGTTTGTGTGATACATGCAAAATTCATGATGTTTATATGCTTTATGTTTATTATTACATTCAATGTTATGCAAGCATGTTCATAAATACATACTATTATACAATGCTCATCATGAATCATATTCTCATAACATACCATAACCATGAGAGCACACACCTCACAATTCTTATGATTTTTACAACGATTTTTGTATTTTCAAATCACATCAAAGTGAGTTCTTATGATGGGCGTGTAGTAACTGGAAGGGTACGAGTACCGGTAGTCGGAACGTCCTGTCTAGGCTTGGCATTCGTATAAATCCAAAATAAAGGACCAGTTTGCCTACCTGGGGACTAACGATGAGAGTACGAAGGACCTATTAGGCCAAAGCATGCTATACTAAACGTCGTGTGAACTAACACCACTTTGAGTTGTCATTGTGTCTACACCTGGACACCCTCCGACCATACATCTCGCGAACATATTTTATGGTTTTCATTCGGGTGACGCGAGTGTTAAACCGCCAATACCAATGTGAATCCTACTAAACCAATAGTCATGGGGGCCCACATGACTATACAGGCGATGGTATGGGGGACATTGAAGGCCCAAACATGAGCAAACCCAAGACATCCTATGGATGTAGTGCATTATTGATGATTATGTTATTTTATTATTTTAAACGACACATGACACCTAAACACTCCTTAAACTCACCATCTTCCTATGTATATTCCTGTAGATGTCGGCTAGGCAGCTACGTGGAGGTCGAAAGTCGGGAAGGTCAAACGAACGCTTGGCCACTCAAATTGCAAAACAAATGGCCGCGGTGCTTCCTGATATTGTAATACAAGTCCAACAAGCTCTCACCGCGAATCCTATCAACTCACCCAATCAAGAGGATCAAAACATCGACAACCCTCCATCCAAGAAGTGCTCCTACAAACACTTCAAATCTTGCGATCCCCCAAAGTATGAAGGGACCGAAGGTGTCACCGCTCTCCTCCACTGGTTTGAGGAAATGGAAAACACCTTCCTAAATTGCGATTGTCCCGAGGATCGCAAGGTAGGTTACGCAACCGGGATATTATTTGGGGTAGCCCTGACCTGGTGGAACACCGAGAAGGATAAGAGAGGAGTTGAAGACGCTATGGCCTTAACGTGGGAAGAGTTAAGGGAAATAATGACAAAACGCTTCTGTCCAAGAAACGAACTCAAGAAGTTGGAAGACGAATTCCACTCGCTGAAGCAAAAGGAAGGAGACCATACTTCCTACAACAAAAGATTCCTGGAGCTGAACCAGATGGTTCCTAACTTGTTCACCCCAGTGTACCGCTTGGTTGAACACTACATTCGAGGCCTCCCCACGAAGATTCGAGACTCAGTCCTCAGCACTTCACCTGCAACTCTTGAAGCTGCTATGGAATTAGCTACCAAACTTACCGAGAATCGCATCAGAAACGGTAAATTCAAGGAGGAAAAAAAGAAAGCCCCCGTTGAGGGCCAAACTTCAAACCATTCCACCTCCTCCTCAAAGTTTTCTAACAAGAGGAAACGAAATACCAGAAACTTCGCTGTCAACCAAACAAATTACCCTATCCCTGCTGCACCCATCACTCAAGTTGCCCCTTCATCCGCACCATACAAAAGGCCATACTCCGGCCCCTACCCAAAATGCACCCGTTGCCAATACCATCACTCTCCCGAACACCCCTATCAATATTGCACCAGCTGTGGCCGTGCAGGTCACACCATCCTAACCTGCCGCTCGCTGCAGCGAATGAACAGCAACCAACCCACAACCCAAACCCACCATCAAATAATGGGTCAAGCCCAACAACCCCTACTACTACCACCTACACAACATACGGCCCAGACCTACTACCAACCCAACTACCCCATGATGCAACCCATGTGGGCTTGCTACAATTGTGGAGACCCAAACCACTTTAGAAACACTTGTCCACGCTTGGTGAACATCATACATGCTCAAGCTCAAGCAAACCCAGTGAATCAAGCTAACCAAGCTCCTCCACCTGCTAGAGGAAGAGCTTTCAACATCAACGCCAATCAAGCTAGAGCCGACAACAACGTGGTTAATGGTACGTTTCTCATCAATGGTAGTTATGCATCCATGTTATTTGATACTGGCGCGGATAAGAGTTTTGTATCTTTAGAATTTGAACCCATCCTCAACCAAACCCGCGATAAACTCATGGAGTCCATAACGGTAGAAGTTGCTGACGGAAAACCGGTCTCATTAAACTCCATTATCCGAAACTGTACTCTCACTCTAAACGATCACGATTTCTCCGTTGACCTCATTCCTATGAAGTTAGGAAGTTTCGACATTATAATTGGCATGGATTGGCTCAGCCAACATCATGCTGAAGTGGTATGCCGCGAAAAGTTCATTCGCATTCCTCTTGCAGACGGTCAAACCCTACGAATCTTTGGAGAAACCCCTTCGAAAGGTCTCAAACTGATGTCCTGTCTTCAAGCCCGAAAATATCTCCACAAGAATTATGTCGCATTTTTAACTCATGTTGTCAAGAAGGGAAATAAGGAGAAGAAACTCGAAGACATACCTGTAGTGAAGGAATTCCCACAAGTCTTCCCCGACGACATCTCAGGACTTCCTCCCAAGAGAGAAGTCGAATTCCGCATTGATCTTATACCTGGCGCTACACCCGTCGCGAAATCTCCTTATAGGTTAGCCCCATCCGAAATGCAAGAGCTGGCCAGTCAATTACAAGAACTGACCGACAAAGGATTCATACGTCCTAGCTCATCGCCTTGGGGTGCACCTGTTCTGTTTGTAAAGAAGAAGGATGGAACGTTCCGCATGTGTATCGATTACAGAGAAATCAACAAATTAACGGTCAAGAACCGCTATCCATTACCTCGCATCGATGATCTTCTAGACCAACTCCAGGGTGCCACCTGTTTTTCAAAGATCGACCTTCGTTCTGGCTATCATCAACTCAGAGTACATGAAGAAGACGTCCCAAAGACCGCCTTCCGAACTCGTTATGGTCATTATGATTTCATGGTCATGCCATTTGGTCTAACCAACGCTCCAGCTGTCTTCATGGATCTAATGAACCGAGTCTGCAAACCCTATCTCGATCGTTTTGTTATAGTCTTCATCGACGACATTCTCATTTACTCAAAGTCCAAAACTGATCATGAACGACATCTTCGACTCATCCTCACACTCTTAAGAACCGAAAAGCTCTACGCTAAATTCTCCAAATGCGAATTCTGGTTAGGAGAAGTACAATTCCTTGGACATGTCGTCAATGACAAGGGAATACATGTCGACCCCTCAAAGATCAAAGCAGTACAGGAATGGCAAGCGCCACGTACCCCAACCGAAGTAAGATCATTCCTTGGTTTGGCTGGTTACTATCGCCGTTTCATTTCAAATTTCTCTCGTATCGCTGTACCACTCACGGCTTTGACACATAAAGGGAAACCCTTCATATGGGGACCTAAACAAGAAGAAGCCTTCCAAACCCTTAAGCAAAAGCTTTGTGACGCACCTATCCTCACACTCCCCGAAGGTTGCGATGACTTTGTAGTTTATTGCGACGCATCAGGGCAGGGACTAGGCTGTGTATTAATGCAAAGGGGAAAAGTGATAGCCTATGCTTCTAGGCAGCTCAAAACTCATGAGAAGAACTACACTACCCACGACCTAGAACTTGGAGCCGTTGTGTTCGCTCTTAAGATATGGAGACATTACCTCTATGGTACCAAGTGTGAAATATACACTGACCACAAGAGCCTCCAACATATTTTTAACCAAAAGGAGTTAAATATGAGGCAACAAAGATGGGTCGAACTTCTTAATGACTACGACTGTGAAATTCGGTATCATCCTGGCAAAGCAAATGTGGTGGCCAATGCACTCAGTCGAAAGGGTTATGCGAACTCCATTCGTCTTCTATGTTCGCAAATCATAGCTGATATCAAAGATCAAATCCGAGAAGCTCAACATGTTTCCATAACAGAATACGACATACGCAATGAGTTATCTTGTGGAGCAGAACTTAAACTCGAAACAAAATCTGACGGCATTCTATATTATATAGATCGCATATGGATTCCCGATCACAATAACCTTCGCGAGTTCCTTATGAAAGAGGCGCACAAGACACGATACTCTGTACACCCAGGAGCCGACAAGATGTATCAAGACCTTCGATACACCTACTGGTGGCCTGGCATGAAAAAGGATATTGCTGTTTTTGTTTCCAAGTGCCTTACCTGTTCTAAAGTGAAAGCTGAACATCAAAGAACCTCAGGACTCCTAGTCCAACCTGAAATACCTATGTGGAAGTGGGAAAACATAACCATGGACTTCATTACCGGGTTACCTCGCACTTCTGGTGGGTATGACACTATATGGGTAATCATTGATCGTCTTACAAAATCAGCTCACTTCATTCCGATTCGCGAGGACTTCAATTAGCTCGTATCTACATCAGCGAAATCGTAAGCCGTCATGGTGTACCGTTAAGCATTATTTCAGATCGTGATGGACGTTTCACTTCACGAACATGGCAGGCCGTACAAGCCGCTTTGGGTACACGATTAGACCTCAGTACCGCTTATCATCCTCAAACTGATGGACAATCTGAACGCACCATTCAAACTCTTGAAGACATGCTTCGAGCATGTGTCACAGACTTCAAAGGGAATTGGGACGCTCATCTACCATTAGTTGAATTTTCGTACAACAACAGCTACCATTCAAGTATCGGCATGGCACCTTTCGAAGCGTTATATGGTCGTAAGTGCCGATCACCAATATGTTGGCACGAAATTGGAGAGGCTCAAATCACCGGTCCTGAATTAATACAAGAAACAACAGACAAGATCCATCAAATTCGAAACAATCTTCTAGCGGCTCAAAGTCGTCAAAAGAGTTATGCAGACAAACGACGAAAGCCCTTGGAGTTTAACGTTGGTGACAAAGTACTTTTAAAAGTATCGTCGTGGAAGGGAGTAGTTCGTTTTGGCCAAAAAGGCAAGCTAGTACCACGCTACGTAGGACCTTTCAAGATACTCGAAAGAGTAGGACCTGTAGCATACAAGCTTGACCTACCAGAGGAACTCAACAAAATTCATCCCACATTCCACGTATCGAACTTGAAGAAGTGCCTCGCCGATGAAAATCTCCATATTCCTCTAGAAGACATTCAAGTCGATGAATCTATGCATTTCATTGAAAGACCAGTAGAAATTATGGACTTCGGAGAGAAACGTTTAAGACGAAGCCGCATTCCAATTGTCAGGGTACGCTGGGAGTCGAAACGAGGACCTGAGTTTACTTGGGAACGTGAAGACTCAATGCGCGAGAAATACCCACATCTTTTTCCTGTTACCACTACTACTTAAATTTCAGGACGAAATTTCTAAAAGTAGGGGATATTGTAACATCCGTCGAAAAACGGGTTTTCAAAACCCGCCTCGTTTATTAATCGAACAATCAGTTTTAAATTTTCACTACTTATTTATGACTTATTTTAATTTTAAAAGATACATAATTAATAAGCAAATTAGAATTTATAAACTATAATTGTTAAAAAGTAAAAATAAAATAATTAAAAAGAAAAACCGGCTGCCGGGAGTCGAACCCGGGTCAGCCGGGAATCCTCAAAGCTTTAACTCTCATCCACCAAACCACTCCGCCACTTGTGTTCTTTAGTGATATATCGAAACAATTAATTCAAATAATAAAACTCGAATTCAAAACAGTCAACGGCGCGCCCAATTCGCAGTTGCCGGAAATCCCGACGACTTCGCCAATTATTGTCGGTTTCTTTTGATTGAGGGTGCGTATTAACTCTTACATCGGTTATAACCGATGCCCAGTTCCGCGACATCAGTCAAAACCGCCGTAGAATAATTGACCAACGAATCAAGACAGAAATCGGACCCAATTCATCGATATTCTTTCCTATAAATACACACCCTAGCCTCTGGTAATCTTTTCGCTCAAAATCACACCATTTCTCGACGCAATTTCACTCGCCGGAACTTTTCTGCCATCACCGGACTTTCGCCGGAAAACCGAGACTCACATCAAAACGGTAAATACCTCTACTCTTTCTGTTTCATTCCATTGTTAAACCATTACTAACATCAATCCACCATCCAGAATCAATCCCAGACGACGTTGTCGGAAATTCTGCTTTCGCCGGAAAACTTCTGAAATTTCCAGAATCACGCCGTGAGCCGGTATGATCATTTAAACCTACTGATAATCGTTGCTCAGTAGTTCAATTTCATGTCTAATCAATCAAAACTGTTATTTGATCCGAACAGACAAAGTTCACAAACAGAGCCGACGAATCCTTGCCGGAGTTCTGAGAAAGACATCTGATTCGGTACATTTTTCCCCAAACCCTCTCTGTCCATTGCCTTTCAATCGCTGATAATTTCCGTTAATCGAATTAAACATAAAACAGTTGATTAATCATTGTCTGTGTTCTTGAGCGAAGAAGACGAAGTCGTTTATCTTATAAGATTAATTAAAATCAATATTATGAACGGTTTAGACACACAGTCCAGCGGTGGACTGTGTGCAAACAATACGCATACGACTCGAGTTCGATTCCTATCACGACCCTATCCTCAGAGATAAAAATGTTTTTTTTTTTAAACTGAACCGGGTTAACTCACAGTAAAATGTTAAGTATAATAAAAACCGGAATATTTACCAGGTTAGACACACAGTCCAGCGGTGGACAGTGTGCCAAACTAAACCACAGGTCCCGGGTTCGAGACCTGTGGAGATCACCGGTTTGATACGATTAAATCCTTTTTAAAATAAATGATTTTCGGATTAAGTTAAATAGTATATAAATATAATTAAAAACAGAAATATTTCGGGTTAGACACGTAGCTCAGTTGGTAGAGCTGCGTGCACGCGTACAGGAGGTCACGGGTTCGAGTCTCACTCAGTGCAATAATATTCACAACTGAACCGGTCAACGGTCAGCGGTCAACAGTCCTGGTCAACGGTCAAAAGTCAACATTTTTTTTATTATTTTTATTTATTTATTTAAATTAAAAATCAATTAAAAATACTTAAAAATAACGTTTTTTAAAGTTAGAAAATAGCCTTAAACTCACAAAAATATATCCAAAAAATCCTATTTAAATTGTTAATAAAATCCACTTATTTACCGCACCTTTTCGTTATTAATTAGGTTAGTTATTCCTCGTCGATCAATCCTCTAAACTCGTGCGCATTCAACATCATCCACCGAACGCACCCAATGTGAGTGAATCTCTACCAATTCCCCGTTTTAATCACATTTTGGGGTGTATCATGTGTCGCTATTATTTATTTAAATTAAACACTTGTGCATCCATCATATTCATGATCAAATGTGTTTCCAATATATATCTATTGTTTATGTGGTTAATGTTTAGATTAAAGTTATCATTTTCAGTACACACATTATCATAGGCCGCCGCTCCCCATTACCTATGAGCGTGAGCTGTTCCCCATTACCTATGAGCGTGAACGAGGCGTTGCCAACATAAGATCGGCTCCGTTTGATTGAGCCTTGATCTCACATACATCATCATAGGCCGTCCGTTCCCCATTACCTATGAGCGTGAACGAGACGTTGCCAACATACACATTGTCATTCATATCATATACTCATGCAAGGTGTTTGTGATTGTTTGTTTACATACGTTTGTTCATGTATGATTATTGCACAATTTTCCATATTAAATACAACAAGGTATCAACAACAAATGTTTTTTAATAAGGTTCACTCGCCAACTTTTGTTGATCCAAAATTTCCCATATTTACACATGATACAGGTGATCAAGTTGAAGCAAGAAACATATAGGGCGGCCTAGAAGAATAAACCAGTTTAGATTTTGGATTGTTTTAGTTAATTTTTCCTTTCCATGTATTGTATGAATTTGACTTGAAACTTTAAGATATGAAACATATTAGTAAACATCATGAGCTTTGGTGATAACCTAATTATGCCCCGACTCTTATTCCGCTGCGGGTCGGGGTGTGACATCAAGGTATTCGAAACCTTTAGAACTTTTAAATCTTTAAGGCGTCATTGATTGTGTAAAAACGGCATTATGTTATACTAAGTCTTTAGTGTAAATCCTAGCAACAAAAAGGGGTGTACATTCAAGCCTGGCCATACGTACACGATTTCTAACATCCCACGAGGTACATCCCATGTACCATGAGCATCTAATGCATAGGAGACGGGTCAACATACCTATGGCATCAAGATCGTCACCTTTAACACCATAATATACTCATGGTCGGCTCGAATAGAGTTAATGAATGTACTCGTCAATCGTCCATTGCATTCAATAACCAAATAACAAATAGTCACATAATCACATAATGGTTCAAGATAACTTAAAACCTTCAAGTGATCCTGGTAACATTTCGAAGAATAACACAATAAGAACACTTATATATAGGAAGTACCATCGGCGTATCCACCGTGGTCTTATTGCTTCATACCCTTCCCGTTGCCTAATCACTCGAGATTTTATGCCACCATCTTAACAAAGCTTACTATGATTCTCATGTGTCGATCTCGTAATTAAGTGTGCACCCATAATTACGCGTTTCGTCACATGGTCCACATAGCTCCTCTTGTTAAGTAAGGGAACAGATAATAAGGTCGAAACAATAACTAAACCAGATAATCATCGTCATAACACAATATTGACATCAAACATACATCGTCACAACATAGTAATTATTGAATTTGGGCGTGTTTCATACTAGAAATGATGACACTACTTGTTCTGCATAGCACAAAATTAATAGCAGGTATTTCATTCTAGTATAAATATTAATATATGTTTCACACTAACCGAACTGGTAGTATGTATCATATACTAAACGAATATGTATTTGTAAATCGTATGCTAAGTTAACATGCGAAGCACATCGTATTCATGTACTTTACATAATAGGTAACCAAACCATATATGTAACACCCCAAAAACGTCGCAGCAGAAATACAAACGTAATGGTGACGAAAGTTGGTGCCCATTAATATCTTGGTGGACGATGCATCGTTAATTTTGGACATAATACTTAATTAAAACATTGTTTACAAATTTAAACATAAACCACAACCATAACATAGTTAAGTTGTCTTGATCCTTATGGATTAATACAGTCGGTCTCAAATAAGTTTTAAAAGTGTCCAAAGTTATTTATTAAACAAACATGCATCACAACCACAAGATACGCCAAAGATTCCCGAAGCCATGCTCAAGTACCTGAAGAACACAAAGGAGGGTGAGCTCACATATTCAAATTTAAAATAATTTGATCCAAGGAAAAACTTTCTAATTATGTGTTTATTATCAAAACATCCAAATAATATTTTCGAAAGTAAATTTTTATTTCCTTAATAAAAATCCATGAGTCAGCCGTCGTAAGCGTTTCCCCGAAACCTCCGAACTAAGCATCTTCCCAAGTTTCACATATTAAAATTTATTGCATCAAATGTTCAGACTCGTATGTTTGCAAGACAATACGAACTATATATTAACATTAAGGGTATAATCAACGCTAGACAGTAACAGAATTTAAATTCGTCGCTTGACATGACACGGAGCTACCGGTCGCGACGGGGTTGTCAACCCGATAGATCTTTCAACAATTCCACGCAATCCATATTAATGATTAAATGGCTAAGTTCGCGCAAAGTGCCCGCAATGGGTCACCCAAGGTGCCAACTTTATGGATAATATATATATATATATCCTACTAAAATGATAAAATTTAATATAACACGTTGTACGAATCCCCGACGTCCCCACCGAAACGTAAGCCTAATCCCGATACTTACTCTCTTGAGACCAGGCCAATTCGTTACAACTTTAGATTTAAACATTTTAAATCCACACCTTCGTTCTATCCCATAATGCCGTAAAATCCCCGTTTCATCCCAGAAACGCATATATCATTATTCCAAAATCCGTTTCATCCCGATACATATTTACATCCAACCATATTTTTCTCCAAAAACATATTACATAATTTCCAAATCATATTTTCCACGAAAATATATTTATAGTTTAATCAAAGGCACATTTTTATACGAAAATGTATACTTATCCTTTTAAGGCGTGTTCTTCCCCCAAAACATATACAAAATAGTAAAAGAGGAGGTTTAGTGACACTCACCTTTGGGTGCGTAATTAAATTAGCGCAATCCCACAATTTGATTCTACACGTCCTAACATACGTAGGCACGATTTAATAATCAATATATTACAAAATTCCTATGTTTCTCCAATACTTAGAATTTTCACATAACTTTGAGATTTTCTTGAAAAGTTATTATTTTTGGTTTTGTTGGCATATTAATATATATATATGAGTTCATATATATATATATATTTTAATATTTTGCGACTTGAACGATTTTATTGGTGACCTTAATGTTTTATCCGTTACACTCCCGTTTATAAATACTATATATCTACGATTTGCGCGTCGTAATATATATACATAAACGTGCACATATTCACAATATCATAACACGCGAAAACTCATTAACTTATTCACTTTATCATTTTTAAAGCTTGTTTACATGAAATAACTCACTAAGTTAACCTATGTATCAATTTTCATGCTCGACAAATAAGTTACACATTTTAACGCGATTTCACCGATTCTACCGTTTTAAACATACAAGCGTACATGCATAGTCTTAATTCTCGCCATCATGTCAACACGTAACATATTATCATATTCACATACTTAAATCACGTAACACATTTAAACACATAAGGTTCACCCTGAACAACCCATTCTAGTGTATGTTGAAAAATTCGTATTTTAGTGATTCGGTAACGTTTTCGGGTGCCGAAAGTCACGTATAAACACCAAATAAACTAAATATAAGTTAATATACTTATATTTATACTAAAAATATCAGTTTATTTACGGATTTAAAACAGTTTCATATTAATCTCTCGAAAATGCGATTTTTACCGTTTTTACCGCATAGTTTTGCGTCAAACGTTACCATAACCATCCGAACTCGAAACGACTTCATATTTTAACAAAATACATGTTATATACTGAATAATGTGATGGTTATAATCAGATTAGTGCAGTTTTTGTGTAAGGCACATAACTCATGCGATTTCACACATTTTACAACTTTTAAGCGCATAGTATTACATGCAAAGCTAGTACACTTTATATCAAAGTTCCATACCAATTTTATACATGAGATAACCTTATTTTCAAGGTTTATTTACTGATCTAAAATCATTTTATTATAACATGATTAAATTCTCATTTTATGTACATACATGCACATGCATGACTTGGTACAAGCACTTAATGCACTAACATCATATCTTCATCATATTGTATGAACTAACATGCATCCAACATGTATTTATTTCATGTTCATACATTCAAGAACACCATCTTCATATAAACATCATCATCATCATCAAATCATTGGACATAAATGCATGTATCACGTTCTTGCATATTTAAGAACTAACAACAAAATTTTGTATTTATGCATATACATATATATATATATATATACACAGCTCACATAATATATACACAAGATTCCAAAGTTCACCTTTTCATCATATCCTTTTCAAATCACTAAAAACCTTTTAGAACATTCTCTTATGACAACTTTTGATGCATGCATGAACTTTAAACTTTACAAACATCATGTTTATCAAGAATCATTCAAGAACCAAAACTCAATCTCATATATACATACATATATACACTCACGGCCCTACATACATACACACACTTATCCATTTTCATTTTCTTTGAAAACCCATTTGATATAGTTTTCAAGTTAGTGTTTAAATTCAAGAACAAGAGAAACTTTTATCATCATCAACCTCATAAAGATTCATGAAGTTGTTGGTAAGAAATGTTTTATACCTTCAAGTTTTAGATGGGTTTTGACAAGAATATGATGGTGTAAGACTTGGCTCTAGCTTGGAAACTCCCTAGAATCACCTTTGGACCTTCAAACCTTCTTGGAAACACCTTGGAATGGCCTTGAATCCTCAAGAACAAGTTTGAAATGAAAATGGTGATGTGAAAGAGGGTGTTCGGCCGAGCTTTTGATGAGAGAGAGAGATGAGTGATTTTTGTTTTGATTTTCCTTGGATTTGTAGAGATTTTGGAAGATTGTGTAAGATATAATCATTGTGTATGTTCCCCATGTCAACACATGGAGGAGAGAGGTGCAAGGAGGCTCTATATGGCTGCCACACTTCACCACACACACATACATATACGGATATATACATATATATTACATATATATGCTTAAAACTGGTAATTTACTGGATACCGAGTATTTTATCTAGCGTTTTAACTGCGTTTTAACGCGTTTAAATTATTTTTAGTGCTCTAATAAACACACCAAAATATTACTAATCAATATTTTATTTGACAGGACCAGTTACGTTGTCGGTAATTGGCAGTATGTGCGCTGTGTTGCGTAGTACGCGCTTAAATTCGCAAAATAGGGATTTTAAGCGTTTTAGTTTATTTTTATCATTCTATAAAAATAAACTAGTCAAATTATTACTATAATAATTATTGGTTGCCCTGAACTGGCTGTGTTGACAGTATTTTTTTCAGATATGCGCAGTATCGTGTAGTACGCGCTTAAACTCGAAAATTTAGAGTTTCTTAGCGTTTTAAATAATTTTTCCTCATGATTATAATTAAATATATTATTTAACTCATAACGGACTACTTTTAGGATTTAACATTATTCGGCGGTCACCGACGTTCGTTTCGCATTTTATCCGTTATGCGATAAGCGTTTATCTTAATATTGCCAACGTAATTTTCATCAAACTTTGGATTTACCAACACATCAAATACCATATATAAACATTATAAATAATCAAATACGGCCTTTTATTCATTCATGACACGTGTTACATTTGTACGGGACAGCCTAAATAGCCGGGTGTCATAATATATGTACCGTCATGAAAACAAAAGTAGAAGTAATAGGCATATAGTATTCGTAGTGTTTGTTTTGCAGCGATTGTACGAATGCACTAGAGTGCAAATCATAATATGCTATTCTTGCTAGATTTAGTTCCTAATAATAAGAACAGAATCCTCAAAAGTGGGTATGTAGTTGTGAATTTCACATAGTGTAATCATATTGAAATTTGTAACTGGAACGCGAATAAATGAAGGAAACTTCTTGATATTCATATTGTCATTACAAACACAGTTGAAATATCGTTCATAGTTTCTAGATAAAATAAGGAAAACGTAAAGGTTCAAATGATCATGAGTGCTTGATCATCAGTTTGAACCTCATTGACATTGTACATTTGTCCGTTAGCATTTGCAAGCCTCGGACAGTTTCGCTTGAAATGATTTAAATCACCGCAATTGAAACATGCTCCAGCTGGATATCGAGGTCGTGTCAGAGTAGGGGTAGCTTGATTTCGTAAGCGACAGGTCACAGATAGATGCCCAAAAAGACCAAAGATTGTACACTGGCGGCATGGAGAATTTGCTGGGTGGTGACAGTTGCAACGATTGCACCGAGGATGTTTCCCATGATAAAACCCCCTAACGGGTATGGAGGGATTGGCACAGGGATTGCATAATTCCTTGAAGTCTTGCGCTTCTTAGAATTTCTGGAAGATTCACCCGTTGTTTCTTGCGTAGCTCGTTTCTTGTCTCCGTTTCGAAAAAGTTTCCCTTTCCTGACCTGGGAGTTGGTTAGGGTGGCAGCTAATTCTTTAGCCTCCCTATGTGTCGTAGGTCTGCTGCCAGTGACAATATCTTGGGTTGGGTCAGGTAGGCCATCAATGTATTGTTCAATGGCCCTATCCAATTGTGTGACCATAGTGGGGCAGAGTAAGCTCAATTGTTCAAATCGGTCAGTGTAGGCATGGTTTTCCCCACTTTCCTGTTTGAGATAGTAAAATTCGTTTTCGAGTGCCCTTATTTCGTGTCGTGGGCAGAATTCTTTCATCATAAGATTCTTGAATTCTTCCCATGTTTGTGCCATAGCTACTTCTGCACCTTTGTCCCTCATGATTCCGTTCCACCAAGTGAGTGCTCTCTTTTGGAAAACACTCGAGGCAAACTCTACTTTGCGCTCACTAGTACACTGAACATGGCGGAATGTGCTTTCTATACTCTCAAACCATTGTAGGAGCCCAATTGCTCCTTCAGACCCATTAAACTTGAGTGGTTCAGCCGAGTTAAATTGTTTGTAGTTATATGGCGTAGGAAAATTGTTATTATTGTTGTTGTTTTGATTAACTTGGGTCACAATGTCTGGGAGTACAGCAGCCAAATTCTGGGCGATCATTGCTGCCGTTTCAGCGTACCAAGTAGCGCCACGGTGACGAGACATCTTGCAGAAATAGCTACAGTAAAAACAAATTAGGTGAGATTTCGTAAGATTGTTATAAGTCTAAAACACCATAGTAAATTGAAAATTTGGATTTGGCATTTTTTTAAAAGATGGTGTTCTTGTCCTTGGGAAAATTAGTGTTGTAAATTTTGTCTTGAAAATTGCTTGAAAATAAACTTTTGTTATATTTTCGGATAAGAAAATACAAACCAAATTAATGGTTTGTGTTATAAATTCTTTACCATTTAAAATTTTATTATTTTTAAGATAAAAACTTTCAATCTATTTTTAGTTGAGTATTTTTAAAATAAAGAAACTTTTGTGAATTTTATTTGAAAAATCTCATCCAAATGATAAAAATTTTGAAAGTCAAAAACTTGTATTGGAAAATAGAGTAGGATTGTAAAGTGTCGTGAGATGAAAATGAAATTTGTTTCGTGTGTGTTGAATATTGTCGTAACATTTTAGCGAAGGTAACATGTCGGAGTATTGTCATACAGGTAGTAGTAAATCGTTCGACTGATCAAGGTAGATGGGTTTTCATAATATTTCGAGAAGTCATCCTTTAGCCTATAAGTGAACACTCACCCTAAGAATTCCAAGGTAAGAGTGACTGGTCCGATAATGCGGATTTGTACGAACACTCTAGCCTTAGACAGAAAACTCGGGGTACAGGCGTTCACCCTTCCAGATTGCATGAGTTCACATTAATTAACCCAAGATTTCGACGAAATGTTTGAGAGTAAAATATTTTGAGAAATCCTTTTTTTATCACTTGTTTGAGATAAATGAGTCAAGAAATATTCTTGACAATAACTTTTTGAGAAAGTGTTTCGGTAAACCTTTTGATAAATTGTTTAAGATAATTAGATTGAGAAACATTTTGTTGAGTGCGTTTGAGGAAACATTTTTGAGAAACCTTTTTGATAAAACACTTGAGAGGAATACGTTGAGAAATATTTTTGACGAAAAAGTTTGTGAAAATATTTGAGAAATGCTCCGTTGAAATGTTTTGAAAGAAAAACATTTTGGGAAATTCCTTAAGGCGTAATGCCTAAGGATTTAAGATAAACCATCTAAGGATAGATGATTTGTGAACCATAGAGTAGTTGTGGCACGAGTAAGGATGAGGATTAGGATAGAAATCCTAAGTCTACTCATGTTCGGGTCCATGGAGGGTAATAGACTAGGTTAAAGGCAATCTAATAACATAATTTACTATAACCTGGCTTTGATACCAATCTGTAACACCCAAATCGCGTAATACAACAAGACGCGGCGAAAGTATCAGGTTACAAATTGCTCAGCCACAACTGGTACTAAATTGTTTCATTATTATCACATTGTTTTACAATACAAAGAATACATGTAATTGTCTTCTGTCTAAAGAAGTCTAAAGCCCGGATGCATTCCTATGTGTAGCATGCTTGAATAATCGTCAACCTGAAACATATGTGAAAAAGAGACGTCAACAAACAATGTTGGCGAGCACATAGTTTTGTTGGCCAAATAAATGGCAAAAGGTTTTGTATTGCAATTCTTTGACAACTACGAGAATTGCCAATTGTAAATCGACTCGTTTTAGCCAAGGAATGGCGAAAAGTTAGCTTTGCAATACATTAACTTGATTATGAAACTTGTGACAAAAGAGTTTTGCATATGGCATTATGATCATTACTAAATAATTTTCATGCCTTTGAAAAATTGTACTTTGTTCTTTGTGACCATATTGAAATCGACCATAAACTTGTAAGTATGTTATTAAAATCCAGTCAAGGATTTCGATAACTATACTGTAATTAGTCATAACTCGTGTGAGTATTAATTGAAATCAATCAATGATTTAATATAATACTAAATATCCTTCATACAAATCATGAAAGGATTCTTTAAGGACTTGGATATCGAACATTGAAATCAGTCGTACACAAAATCCTAAAGTGACTCGAATAACGCTACAAGAGTAATGCAATAAGAACACTTATATATAGGAAGTACAAGTGTGGTATCCACCATGTTCTTATGGTATTACACTTGTTTCGTTATCCTAATCACAACTAACCACATAAACACATAATCGTCACTTGTCACTTGTCTTGGCAACTTGTATCACATATACGCATTAAAGTACGGAGAATCCAATCAAGGACTACCAGTTAGTACCTTAAACATTCCACACATATCTAATTATAAAGATAGGTAGACGTAATAGGAAATAAGCCTTGTCACATTGTCTTGTCAATTTGTATCACATATACGCATTAAAGTACACATAATCCAATCAAGGACTACAAATTAGTACCTTAAACATTCCACACATATCTAACTATAAAGATAGGTAGATGTAATAGGAAATAAGCCTTGTCACATTGTCTTGTCAACTTGTATCATAAAATCATAATCCTAATGGTGATTTGGATAAGGCTACGAAGGGTAATACAATAAGCACACTTATATAT
Source organism: Scalesia atractyloides (assembly GCA_947069175.1). Classification (NCBI taxonomy): domain Eukaryota; kingdom Viridiplantae; phylum Streptophyta; class Magnoliopsida; order Asterales; family Asteraceae; genus Scalesia; species Scalesia atractyloides. The sequence goes on along the minus strand of CAMTDV010000015.1, from coordinate 46,087,089 downwards.
AGGAAGTACCAGCGGCGTATCCACCATGTTCTTATTATATTACTCTAGTTTTGTTATCTAAATCACCAACAATTCTACACACAAACCAATTGTTCATCATTCATTGTTCATTGTTCATCGTTCATTGTTCATCGTTCATTGTTCATTGTTCATTGTTCATCGTTCATCGTTCATTGTTCATCGTTCATTGTTCATTGTTCATCGTTCATTGTTCATCGTAAAGTACTTCTTAGAAATCTTACTATAAAGATAAAAAGATTTAACAGCGTACTTCAGACATCCTTTGAGAATCTAACTATGAAGATAAAAAGATTTTACAAGGATATAGGCCCTAAAAGACCTCTTTAAATATCGTACCATCAATCGTCATGTTGCATAATCAGAAAGAACACACAAAAAAACACTTAGTAAACATATGCATGCCATACATTTAAGAATAATTGATTACACATATGAATCACCCCAAAAGAATTTGGAAAACATAAAAGAGGGTAGCATTGTACTCGCCTGGGATAGCGTATAGATCTTGTTCAAATGATATAACAAAGCTCAAAGGATCAAAAGTTCAAGTGTTGAAGTGGTTCCTAGTGTATCGGATAAATATAATGTTAGTGTCTAAACTTGAAAACGAGAAATCGGATAGAATGAAGGATATAAACCAAAGAAGAGTTGGATCTTGTATAATATGGTTCATATTACCTAACATTCTGATTTGGAAGCATTTCAAAAGGTTTTGGCTTGATACGGCTCACTATAGTGGTTTACGCCACTTTAACGGGTCATAAACGTAACTAGGGGTTCAGATGGTAAAATATGTTCTATAACAAGTCTAATATGTCAAAACCAGTTTATTTAAGTTGTGAAATCAGTTTAGATGTCAAAATAATGTTCGTATATGTTTAAAACAAATTTATGTGTAAAAAGGGCATTTTCGGCATTTTAAAGAATACATAGTCGACTTGTCATTTGACTATCCAAATGGTATGACCATAAGGTATAACCTCAGAGAGTTATTCCCTATGATATTATGGTCATAATAATGGTTTTGGTCAGATCCTAAAGTTGACCAAATGGGTCAGATTTGAAAGTCAAAGCGGTGGTCAAACCGCTAGGCTTTTTGACTCTAAATAGGTATTTTAACAAAGGCGAATAATTTGACATGTTGCGACATGTCTAAATAAGTTTATAAAAGTATTTTGGCATCAAAACAACCTGTTTTGATACCCGAAAACAGATCCGTTGCAAAATGCGCAAAAATCGCATATTGACCGAAACTTTGACTTGACAAAATAACAAGGAATCAATAGGCATGATTTTTAGGGATCATAACCACCTTGATTACCATCATATTGCAAGTTTCAATTGAGCTATATCCTGATCAATTCATGATCAAAACTAAAAGTCAAACAGAATGTCAAACTGTTTGATTTTTAGTTCATGTAAGCTATAATAATTGAACAAGACATGAAGGAACACTTACAAACACAAAGGATTGATCAAAGATCACCAAAGAAAGCTCCAAGGTGGTTGCAATTCGGATCTATAGCTGATTTGAGTATGAAGGTGATTAAAGAGTTTGACATGAGTTTGGTATTTAAAATGATCCAAAGATCACCACATCATGACAAGTGTTGGGCAAGGTGTTTAGGCATGGATTAGTGTCCCATTATGTGTCCAAAGCAGAAGAGAAGTTTCGTGTGTCCTTAATTGAACAGCTGTTGCCAGCTATTTGCTATTTTAAATTTTCTGTGTCTGATAGCTTCTCGCGGGCTGCCAGTCGTTTAAGCTTAGGGACTCGCGCCCCGCCAGAAGGTCAGATTTCAGAATTGGCAGAAATGGTCCCTGCAGCCTCTAACCTTGTTTTTCGACGCGTTTTGGCACTATTAACACCTGTCAACCCAATTTTTAAGCTTTATAAGGACAATAAAGTATAGGGAACGTGAAATATGTCCAAAAATGTTCCAGAGGTCAGTTTGTTTGATCGTACGGTCGCGGTTTTCGGTTAATTATGACGAAAAGCGTAACGAACGCGTGTATGACCGTAAATGCGTAACGAATGGTATTTTTGCACTAAATCACTAAAATATGATATTTCAATGATTACAAAAATTTTTGGATGTCCGTACATGTTTCGGATAGCGATTTACGCATAAAGGCATAGTTTCACAAAATTTGCAAAATAGCCCCTGAAGTTACAAAAGTGTGATTTTGCCATACCGAAGCCCTCAAAACTTATTTCTAAGTTATGTGAAGGATATTTAAGATATGTTAGGCTTATGTTCTTGTTCAGGAGTGTGCGTCGCTGCGAGAATCGGCAGACTTTCGCAGTTTGTCGTAATTAGTCCATGTGATCAAATAAGCTTGTTTTTGACACATCAAACCCTCCAAAACTTATTTCTAAGTTATGAAAAGGTTATTTAGGGTGTGTTAAGCTTGTGTCATTGTTTCGGAGTATACGTCGTGTTAAACGGCCTTCGTTGGTGTACCGGTTTACGGTTTCCCTTATAGAAGCTGTATAGGAATTTGAAATCGATCAAGGACTGAATATGTGAATTTGTTTTTGAAATAAACTCGTTTTGAATCTGTAAAATGATTAAAATGTCTCGGGTGTCACACGGTTCCTCGATAAATCTCAATTTATCGTCTACTTGAACCTCGGGGGTATAATTACGGTCTCATCCGACAAACACTTTCTCAGGTTGGAAATATGAAACACGTCATGAACTCCATTCAAATCCTGTGGCAGCTTAAGCCTATACGCGACTGATCCAACTCGAGATGCGATTTCCAAAGGACCTATATACCGTGGGCTTAGCTTTCCCCCTTTTCCAAATCTCACAACACCTTTCCAAGGCGACACTTTCAGCAGAACACGATCCCCGACTTGAAACTGCAACGGTTTCCTTCGGTTGTCTACATAACTTTTCTGTCGTTCGGCTGCAGCTTTCAACCTTTCCTTGATCAGGACAACCTTGTCGATGGTTTCCTGGATAAGCTCAGGTCCGGTTAGTTGCAATTCGCCAACTTCAGCCCAGCACAAGGGCGATCGACATTTCCTTCCATACAAAGCTTCAAACGGAGCGGCTTTGATACTAGCGTGGTAACTATTGTTGTAAGAAAACTCTGCCAACGGCAAATGAGTATCCCAATTTCCACCAAAATCAATCACGCACGCTCTCCACATGTCCTCCAACGTCTGAATGGTTCTTTCACTCTGATTATCCGTTTGAGGATGATACGCAGTACTCATGTCCAAACGAGAACCCAGCGGCTCCTGAAGAGATGCTAAAATCTAGAGTCAAATCGTCCATCTCTATCAGAGATAATTGACATAGGCACTCCATGTCGGGCTACAATCTCGTTGAGGTACAACTGCGATATCTTTTCTGTCTTGTCTGTTTCCTTAATGGCTAGAAAATGAGCAAACTTCATTAATCGATCCACAATTACCCATATGGTGTCATGTCCACGTAACGTACGGGGTAATTTGGTGATAAAGTCCATAGCAAGATGCTCCCACTTCCATTTAGGAATCTATGGTTGCTGCAGAAGCCCAGACGGCCTCTGATGTTCAGCCTTAACCTTTGAGCATATCAGACATTTAATTACATACACTACAATATCTCTCTTCATATTCGGCCACCAATATAACTCCTTGATATCCTAATACATCTTGGTAGAACCTGGGTGAATAGAATATCTGGACTTATGAGCCTCGTTCATAACCAATTCATGTAGGTTACCTCTAAGCGGAACCCAAACTCGGTTCATGAAGTACATTACTTCATCCGCTTTTGGTATCAGTGGACATTCCAAACCAGTCAAGCCTTCTCTTCTCAGGTTCTCATCTTTCAAAGCTTCTCGCTGTGCATTACGAATTCGATCGGTCAAAATCGTTTGTATGGTCAAACCCAAAGCACGAACGCGCAGAGGCTTTTCCCGTTCTTTCCTACTGAGCGTGTCAGCAACAACATTTGCCTTTCCCGGATGATAGCGAATATCACACTCATAATCATTGAGTAACTCTACCCAACGCCGCTGTCGCATGTTGAGTTCCTTTTGATCAAAGATATGTTGGAGGCTCTTATGGTCTGTGTAAATCGTACACTTCGTGCCATATAGATAATGTCTCCAAATCTTTAAAGCGAACACAACAGCTCCCAACTCTAAATCATGAGTTGTGTAGCTCTTCTCATGCAGTTTCAGTTGTCTGGATGCATAGGCTATCACTTTGTCCTTCTGCATAAGCACGCAACCAAGGCCCAAACGTGACGCATCACAATATATAACAAAATCGTCATTTCCCTCTGGTAGGGATAAAATAGGTGCACTACACAACTTCTCCTTCAACATCCAAAAAGTTATCTCCTGCTTTTCCGTCCAATCACACTTCTTATCCTTCTAGGTCAATAGCGTTAATGGCTGCGCTAATCTGGAAAAATTCTCAATGAATCTTCTATAATACCCAGCAATTCCTAAGAATTGTCGCACCTCTGACGGAGTCTTTGGCACTTCCCAATTCTTAATCGCCTCTATCTTCAACGGGTCCACATGTATACCTTTCTCATTTATGACATGTCCGAGAAAATGCACCTCTCAAATCCAAAATTCACATTTAGAGAACTTGGCATACAACTTCTCTTTCTTCAACAGCTCCAGAATTATCTTCAAATGTTTCTCATGATCTTCTTTGGTTCGCGAATAGATTAGTATATCGTCAATGAATACTATCACGGATTTGTCCAAATAGGGTTTGCATACCCTATTCATGAGATCCATGAACACTGCAGGCGCATTAGTTAAGCCAAAGGCATGACTAAAAACTCATAATGGCCATAACGTGTTCTAAAAGCAGTCTTCAGAACATCTTCCTCAGCAATCTTCAACTGGTGATAACCTGAACGTAGGTCTATCTTCGAATAGTAGTTTTATCCTTGAAGCTGGTCGAACAAATCGTCGATTCTTGGTAACGGGTACCGATTCTTGACAGTCAACTTGTTCAACTCTCTGTAATCAATACACATTCTGAAGGAACCATCTTTCTTCTTCACGAACAACACAGGTGCTCCCCAAGGCGAAAAGCTTGGTCGTATGAAACCTTTGTCTAATAGCTCTTGAAGCTGATTTGACAATTCTTCATTTCTGACGGTGCTAATCTATAAGGAGATTTTGCAATTGGTGCAGCACCAGATACAAGATCAATCTTAAACTCAATCTGTCTCGCAGGGGGTAATCCAGGCAAGTCTTCAGGGAAAACTTCCAGATAATCGCGAACTACAAGAATTTCTTCAATCTTCCCACTTTCAGCATTCGTATCCACTACGTTAACCAAGAACGCAGGATAGCCTTTACGCAACATCTTGTGCATCTTCATAACACTAACAACTCTTGATACTCGACTCGATCGGTCCCCGCGAATAACTAAAGCTTCACCACCACCAGGACGAGGTATCCGCACTTGTTTCTCCGAACAAATGATCTTAGCTCCATTCTTGGATACCCAATCCATTCCAACGACCACATCGAAACTACCCAGCTTCATTGGCAGTAAATCGATACTAAAACTATGATCACATAACCAAATTCTACAACCACGAATAACTTCGCTAGTCTCTATCAATTTTCCATTTGCTAATTCTATCGAGTACTTTTTACTTAGCTTACTTGTTTGAGAACACAGAAACGGTTCAAAGTTTTCGAAACAAAACTCAAGTCAGCACCAGTATCAAATAGTACGAACGCAGAACTATCATCACGTGCTTTCCCAGCATTCAGCTCAAAAGCTCTGCCCCTAGCACCCTGATTCTTCAACGATGGACAATTTCGCTTGATATGTCCTTGCTTTCCACATTCGAAGCAACCCTCAAGCTTGACTCCCTCCGACGTACTCTTAGCATAGCACTCGCGAGTAACATGGTCAGTTCGACCACATCTGGCACACTTTCCCTGCTCATCACCGAGAGTCTTCTTCGTTGAACCACTTCCGCCATCCCTAGCATTATCCTTCCTTGAATCACTAGCACTAGCCACATATGCTTTCCCCGAATCGCGTTTCTTCTCACGCTTCACATCAGAATCTTTCCTCGAGCTCTCAGATCTTCGCTTCCACGAATCCCCAGAGCTAGACTCAGAACGCTCTGATCGGTCAGATTTCCCATCTGCCTTGACTTTTCCCGATGACTTCCCAGTCTCCTCTTTCCTGTTAAGGTTACTTTTGCGAGCAGCATCATCCGCTAATGATTTCGCTAGAGTAGTAGCTTCCAGATAGGTAGTGGGCTTCGCTGACGTAACCATACTACGAATTTGTGGCGACAATCCCCAAATATACCTTTCCACCTTAACGTACTCAGGAGTGAGCATTCGTGGAACCAATCTAGCCAAATCATTGAACCGAGACGTATAAGCTCTGACGATCACGCCTTCCATGGTCAAATTCCAGAAGTCAGTCTCAATTTTCTTCATCTCACTACGCGGGCAGCATCCCTTTAGAAGCATCTCTTTTAGTTCGTTCAAGGTAAGACCATAAGCCGCATCTTCGCCCAAAATCTGAACTTGAGTGTTTCACCAGGATAAAGCATCGAGAAACGAACATGAAGCATACCTAACCCTCTGATCAGCAGCACAACCGCTGATGGCCATCACTGATTCCATATTCTCTATCCATCTAGGGATTTCAAGAGGCCTTTCAGCACCGGTAAATGATCGTGGGTTACAGCCCTGAAATGTTTTATACGTACATCCATGCACTGTTCACAAGGTTAATGAAAAATCAAGATTACTCACTGATTATATCATAACATAGGAACTACTAAAACTTTTCCGATCATATATTACCTTGCGGGTTTCCAATCTGTACACCACCTTCACCATGCCCCGGACCACGTCCTTGCCCAATATTTTGGTTGGCTTCACGTTGTTCCTAGGCAGTATTAATGTGTTGGGCTATGAGTTGTGCCAACTCTTCTGGGGTGGTAGGTAGTCCAGTACCCTGTCTCGCTTTTGGCGGCATTTTGTCGTTTCTATTATTGCAAATAGTATCAACATAAGATATTGTTTAAATATTCCAATCATTAAATAATAGTGGACTAAACAATACACATGCATCCACATAATAATGAGAATAATTTAACCAAAAGAAACCCATAACATTGATATTTATCACGGAAATTACAAAGCTTGTTCATAGTACAACGACTAACTAAAATTTGGTGTGACACAATCAACCACCAATAACAAGTCTAGATGAAATTTCCTTCTAAATATCCAAAAATTTGACATGCAAGCCAATATAAGTGTTTATCGAAGAGACATACAAAACAAACAAACAACAAAAATGACAAACAACCATCACTTCTTCATGCCAACAAACTCTAGAAGCTTCCTCACAAGCTCCTCCAGCTCAACTATCCTCCAGTGCATTTGGTCCATTGCACTGTCATCCAAGTCCTTTAACTCATCAAACCAGTCCATTTGCCCTTCTAGATCCTTCACTTTTCCCTTGGTCGCCTCTAGATCTCCGCGTATGGCCCCCAACTAACGGTCGCAGTGAGAACACCGGTTAATACACACTCCTTTCTGCTTCTTCGAAGCAGATGCTGTCTCAGCTCTGGATGTGAAGCGATGTCTCCGACAGGTCGTATACTCTTCCTACGTCGAAAGTATACCAATAGGGGTGCAGTAGGAGCTCGCGACTCGATCGATGGAAATGACGACTCGGTAACAACAGGTGGAGGGATCTCAGTAGTGGGCTCAGCAATGACATCAGACGAGACGACCAATGGCTCCAATGGTTGAGCCATAACAATGGTAGCGTCTACTGCTGGTGCGACACTATAAGATCCTCCGATCAATGGAACACCTCTACCCACATCATCGATAACTGGCACGGTACCTGACGATTGCCCCGTCTCGTAAATTGAGGGTGGAACATCATCATCGTCGTCTTTGATCCAACCATTGCTTGTAAAAGCATAACGAGGGTCAACCTGGCTTGCAAACGCAGCACGGTTAACATGGAAGGACGAAGGCCGCATCAACAAATTGTGGAATCGTAGGGGGTATCTCCGGTAAAACGGATCTAGGTGAAGTCTCGAATTCTGGCTCGCTCTCAGAGTCAGTAATCTCGATGACCTCATACTCGTGCGCATCTATGACATATATAACCGTAAAAAGTAAGTGTGTGTTCAAATGAAAAATAACACATAAGGCCCAATAAACAGACTAACACGTATGCATAATAACACGCAATGGTTCTCATACATGATAAAAATCCATGTTTATTTAAAAATTTTGGCTTCACGAATTTTGGACTTATATCTCAAAATTCTTTGGTTGAAGTCTGGAGTGTTCCCCTGAAAACATCTAGTTCGCTAACAACCGTTGGCTCTGATACCAACTTCTATAACACCCCAAAAACGTCGCAGCGGAAATACAAACGTAATGGTGACGGAAGTTGGTGCCCATAAGTATCTTAGTGGACGATGCATCGTTAATTTGGACATATTACTTAATTAAAACATGGTTTAAAAGTTAAACATAAGCCATAACCACACCGCAGTTAAGTGGTTTTGATCCATTATGGATCTCATTACAGACATTGTCCCAGGTTAGTTTTAAAAGTTGTCCAAAACATTATTAAAGAAAAACATGCATCAAGACCACAAGACACGCCAAATTCCCGAAGCCATGCTCAAGTACCTGAAGAACACGTTAAAATCAAGTGTCAACACAAAGGAGGGTGAGCTCACATATTCAAATTTAAAACAAGGAAAACTTTCTAATTATGTGTTTATTATCAAAACATCCAAATAATATTTTCGAAAGTCAATTTTATTGTCCTTTATAAAATCCATGGGTCAGCCGTCGCAAGCGTTTCCCGAAACCTCCAAACTAAGCATCTTCACAAGTTTCACATATTAAATTTATTTATAACATCCATTTGTTCAGATTCGTAAGTTTGCAAGACATTACGAGCTATATATTAACATTAAGGGTATAATCAACGCTAGACAATAACAGAATATAAATTCGTCGCTTGACATGACACGGAGCTACCGGTCACGATGGGGTTGTCAACCCGATAGATCTATCAACAATTCCACGCAATCCATATTAATGATTAAATGGCTAAGTTTGCGCAAAGTGCCCACAATGGGTCACCCAAGGTGCCAACCTTATGAACAATATATATCCTACTAAAATGATAAAATTTAATATAACACGTTGTACGAATCCCCGACTTCCCCACCGAAACGTAAGCCTAATCCCGATACTTACTCTCTTGAGACCGGGCCAATTTGTTACAACTATAGATTTAAACATTTTAAATCCACACGGCCGTTCTATCCCATAACGCCGTAAAATCCCGTTTCATCCCCGAAACGCATATAACATTATTCCAAAATTCGTTTCATCCCGAAACATTTTTATATCCAAAATCATGTTTTTCTCCAAAAACATATCACATAATTTCCAAATCATATTTTCCACGAAAATATATTTATAGTTTAATCAAAGGCATATTTATACGAAAACGTATACTTATCCTTTTAAGGCGTGTTCTTCCCCCAAAACATATACTAAAACAGTAAAAAGAGGGGTTTAGTGACACTCACCTTTGGGTGCGTATTTAAAATAGCGCGATCCCATAATTTGATTCTACACGTCCTAACATACGTAGGCACGATTTAATAATCACACATCACAAAATTCCTAAGTTTCTCAAATCGTGGAATTTTTACATAATTTTGAGATTTTCTCGAAAAGTTATTATTTTTTATTATGTTGGCATATTAATATATATATGAGTTCATATATATATATATATATATATATTATAAGATTTTACGACTTGAACAATTTTATTGGTGACCTTAATGTTTTATCCTTACACTCCTGTTTATAAATACTATATATCTACGATTTGCGCGTCGTAATATATATACATAAACGTGCACATATTCACAATATCATAACACGCGAAAACTCATTAACTTATTCACTTTATCATTTTTAAAGCATGTATACATGAAATAACTCACTAAGTTAACATATGTATCAATTTTCATGCTCGACAATAAGTTACACATTTTAACGCGATTTCACCGATTCTACCGTTTTAAACATACAAGCGTACATGCATAGTCTTAATTCCCGCTATCATGTCAACACTTAACATATTACCATATTCACATATTTAAATCACATGACACATTTAAACACATAAGGTTCATCCATTAACAACTCATTCTAGTGTATGTTGAAAAATGCGTATTTAGTGATTCGGTAACGTTTTCGGGCGCCGGAAGTCACGTATGACTACCCAAACACCAAATAAACTAAATATAAGTTAATATACTTATATTTATACTAAAAGTATCAGTTTGTTCACTGATTTAAAACAGTTTCATAGAAACCCTCTTAAAATGCGATTTTTACCGTTTTTACCGCATAGTTTTGCGTCAAACGCTACCATAACCATCCGAATTCGAAACGAATTCATATTTTAACACAATACATGTTATAACTGAATAAAATGATGTTTATAATCAGATTAGTGCAGTTTTTTTGTAAGGCACATAAATCATACGATTTCATGTATTTTACAACACTTTTAAGCACATAATACAACATGCAAAGCTAGTAAACTTTATGACAAGTTTCATACTACTTTAACACATGAAATAACCTTATTTTAAGGTTTATGATCTGATCTAAAATTATTTTTATCATAACATAATTTTATTATCATTTCATGACTACTAATCATCATGCATGCCTAAGTACAAGCACTTAATGCACACATATCATATTATCATCAACATGCATGTACTCATATGCATCTAGACATATATTTATTTCATGTTTATATATCCAAGAACATTCTCATCTTCATATAATTATCATCATCTTCATATGATTATCATTATTTAATTATTCAACATAAATGCAAGACATGTACACATATTCTTACGCATTCAAAATCATTATCATTAAAAATTCATATGCATGCATATATACATATATACACACGGCTCATATATACACACATATATATATAATCTTTTTTTTAATCAAAGAACCTTCTTGTATGACACCTTTTTGTTCATGCATGCATCAAACTTTTAGGAATCATATTAACAAGAATCATTCAACAAAATCAAAACTCAATCTCATATGTGTATACATATACACTCACGGCTACACCCACATATACATACATGTCCATTTTATTTTCTTTGAAAACCCATTCATTATTTGTTTCAAGTAAGTGTTTAAATCCAAGAACAAGAGAAACTTCCATAATCATCATCCTCACTATGAATCAAGAACAAGATTGAGTTTTATACCTTCAAGGTTCTTAGTAGGTTTTAACAAAAGTGATGATATGAAGCCTTGTTCTTGCTTGAATCTTCTTGGAATCACCTCCAAACCTTCATATAAGTTTGAAAACACCTTGGAATGCCTTTGAATCTTCAAGAAAAGGTTTTAAAAATCTGAAATGGATATGTTTATGGGTGTTCTTGGCTGAGTTTGGGGTTTAGAGAGAGAATGGTTTGATTTTTGAATTGTTTCTTGATTAGGGAAGATTTGAGTAGATATGCTAAGAGTTCTAATCATTGCATGCATTCCCATGCCAACACATGGAGGAGAGAGAAGAAAATACACCTCCATGGCTGCCACATATGTCTAATACACATATATATCCGTGTATACACATATATATTACATATGAAGGCTTTAAACTTGTATTTTACTGGATACCGGGTGTTTTATCTAGCGTTTTAGTTGCGTTTTAACGCGTTTTAAATTATTTTCAACGCTCTATACAAATAAACATACCAAAATATTACTAACCAATATTTTATTTGCCGGACCAGTTACGTTGTCGGTAATTGGCAGTATACGCGCTGTGTTGCGCAGTATGCGCTTAAATTCGCAAAATAAGGATTTTAGGCGTTTTAATTTATTTTTATCATTATATAAAATAAATTTGTCAAATTATTACTATAATAATTATTAGTTGCCCTGAACTGGCTGTGTTGACAGTATTTTGTCAGTTAGGCGCAGTATCGCGCAGTATGCGCTTAAACTCGAAAAATAGAGTTTATTAGTGTTTTAAATAATTTTTTTCTCACGATTTTGATTAAATATATTATTTAACTCATAACGGTCTATTTTTGGGATTTTAACATTATCCGGCGGTCACCGACGTTTGTTTCGCATTTTAACCGTTACGCGATAAGCGTTTATCTTAATATTTCCAACGTAATTTTTATCAAACTTTGGATTTACCAACACATCAAATACCATATATATACATCATAAATAATCAAATACGGCCTTTTATTCATTCATGACACGTGTTACATTTGTACGGGACAACCTAAATAGCCGGGTGTCACACGTCACATTGCCCGAAAATGTCCGAAATCAAAGTTTGATCGTCGAGGAAACAAAATTTCAGATGATGAAAAATTAAAGAAACCAGAGGTTGTTCAGATTAAGATTTTGAAAAGATTTGAAGAGAAACCTAAAATGGAAAGGATTTCTAACTTTGAAAAAGGTGAATCTTCGAAACAAGCTGAAAACAAAGATTCAAAGTTTATGTTAAAAAGGTAAAAATGAAATCACAATCCTGGATTCCAAGAAATGTTGGGTCTATAACGTGTAGTCTAATGTTATGAACGAATCAAGTTAACAAAGTCAACGCAAATAAGTCACAGTCAACACGCAAGTCGACACGAGAAGATCAAAGAACGATATGGCGTGTGAAAGATCGAGATTTGATAGTTATATTGTTTTGGATGATTAAATACATTTTGTTTAGAAAAAATATATTTATTATCTTATTTAATTAGTCTTCATGTTTATTGCTACTTTTGGTAAGATATTAACTCTAAGGACTTAATTGTAATTAGCCTAAAGTGGTTTAGGCTATAAATAAATAGATATTTAGGGTTTTAGGCAACACACAAGTAGAGAGATTTGGGGGCTAATTGTATTCATCTTTTGCAAATCATTCAAGAGTCTTAAAGTTATATATTTTGTGCGTGTTCATCTTGATTCTTATACAAATCAGATATTGGCTCGATTTGATTCTACAATTTGGTATCAGAGCTTGGTACTTGAATTTGAGATTTAACAATCTTCAAGTTCATCCTAAAAATCGGATTTTTATTTAAAAATTTTTGAAACTTTTGGGGGGTTTTGACTTTATTCACTTTTATTCAAAAATCTTGTTTTTAAAAGGTTTAAAATATTTGTTTGTTAATTGAGACCGAGACTGCTGTGATTAAGAGATTTAGAATGAGTTTTCTTATCGTATAGTCGGTTTTTGGTTCAGATCAGATAACTTTTGAAGAGTTTTTGATGTTTTATTCAAGATCTGGGAGTTTTTCTTGAAGATCCAGCGTTTTTATCTTTCCGGTGAAATTTCCGGTGTATTTTGCACTTTTCTGGCGAGTTTGATTTTTCCGGCGTTTTTAAATCTTGAACGAGAGTTCAAGTGTCCAGCGTATTAGAGAAATACGCCGGACAGTCAATGTTTTCCGGTGACGTTATACTCGTTTTTTTATTCCGGCCAGCGTATTTAAGAGTAGAATAGAAAAAGAGAGTTTATTAGTTTTGTTGTGTTCTATGGTTCATAAAACAAACGACAACCACCGTGAACAACCACTCAATCCACAATCATCCACCTCCGTACAACCCATCATACCCCACCAGCTTCATTTCCAACATCCTCCACCAACCAGCGGCCATCGCAGAAACGAACACCTCAACCGTGCAGTTCCACCCAGTCACCACTTACAACACCATCACGCGCCACCGTACGACAACCACCAAAACCTGATCTCCACCATACCACCACCACTTCTCCGTCGTGACGTAGAACCCAACACCACCAACCCTTCATTGGTCGACGTCACCATCTTTAAACACCGGGTTCCGATAGGTTGCTTGGAGAATATTGTTGATTTATTTTTGAAAATCACCACTTATCTCCGATCTACATCTACACCCAGCAAACCACCATATCTTGTTGATTCTGAGTGGTTCATAGTTGAAAAAGAAGAGAGTAGAAGAAGGTTGTTGTGCATCTTGTAGGGAGAGAAAGAGAAACGAGTGGCGGCTGCAAATTTGAATTTTAGGGTTCATGTAAAAGTTGGAGAGAAAGATAATTGTGATTTGCGGCTGGTGGATTGCATACTGAAATAGGGTTTCTTCAAGTTAAAATTATATATAAAAAAACGTTTCAAGTCTAAAAGAAAATTTGAGTTTGGCGTGTGAAAGGGTGAAAGTATTGACAATTCATTTTGAAATCTATTTTGATATTTTGTTTACTTACGTAAATGTCAAAACAAATGACATTTTAAAACTTGATTTTTAATAACAATAAAAAAAATAGTGAAAATTTTATACGTATTAATCTGGGTATCAAAAGTATTAAAATTTTTGGGTCGGGTCTTAAAACTTTTATTTGTGGGCCTAGAATTTTGATCAGGTTTTGGGCCGGGTATTACCATTTTGTTTTTGAGCCTATTAAAATTAATCTGTGTTCGCAAAAATTTAACCTGGTCGGGTACTCAAGTTTAGTTGGGCCAAGTGCTATCAAAATTTGAAGTTGATACATGGATATTTTCAAAGTAATTCGAACCAAGTTTCGAGTTGATACAAATATTTAAAAAAAATGTTTCTAAATAAGTTAATCCGCATTGCACAAGTTGAACTTGAAACCAACACTGGAACCCAAGATCTTGTTCAGAAAGAATATGACATGTTTGGAAGTGTTCGAGGTGAAAGTTTGTCAGATCACATTAATCGATTTTTGAATGTGCTAATAAAAATGAAGAAAGTTGGTAATCCCGTTGCCAACTATGCCTCAATCAAGAAGCTTCTGGACTCTCTTCCAAACGAATGGAACGTATAGTGCATGATGATCAAAAGAACCTTCTTGTGCAGTACAACTCCAGTCACTCTCTCAGATTTGATTAACACACTAAAGGCCTTTGAAATGGATGTGATCAAGAGAGAAATGAATCAGGCAGGATACTCTCAGAAACATGTTCAATCTGTTGTTGCTGCTACTGTTCCCAAGAACATGGCATTCGTTGCCTCCATAATCTCCAGTGGTTCAAACTCTCAGGTTGCTATACATTAACGCTTCCGCAAACTCTGCAAAGGCTCCAAAACCTAACGAGAAAACTATTGCGGTCGATGATGCTCAAGCTATGAAGGAGGAAGAAGGTAAAAGTGCAACAAATGGAAAGATAGAAGAAAAGATTCCTGAAGTAACAATGAAAGTTAAGTCCGCTAAAGAAAAGGAAGAAAAGGATTTGGTAAACAACATACCTTATGAATTCAAAGTCAAATTGTTCTCAAAACCGTGTATAAACATCGTAGCTCATTACAAATCACTTAACCGTGACCTTATTAGAGAAAAAGAAACAGTCTTACGAGTAAATAGAGAAATGAAACTGAACGAAGCTGCATATCAGAGAAAGTTGAACTCAACTTTAACTGAAATGCAAATTTTAAAGGAGTTGTTTTTTAAGAAAGATTTTATTATAAACGATCAAGCTAAAAGGCTAGAAAATTCTGAAATCGAAAACACTAAACTGCAACTCACCATTAATAAATGGAACGTAAGTAAAAAGGCACTACTTGATATTGAGAATAGCCAACGACCGACGTAGGTAAAGGACGGTATTGGGTATAAAGACAAGCTGGGAAATGAAAGAAGAATTTTTCCTCCGCCACACAACAAGAACTATGTACCCATGCCGACTCCTCATCCAGAAAATGATTTAATTGACAAAAATGATTTAATTGCTCAAAGTGTCAATTGCGAAAATTATAAAATTACTAATGTTTCTGAAAGCAATGCAAATGTGATTGAGCATGAGGAGGTTGTGTGCAATGAGGATAGTGGTGGCACAAAAATAGGAATAGGGTATTCAGGCGACAGTTATACTACGATTAACTGGTTCGCCTGGAACTGTGGTAAAACAAAAGACTCTTTAATTCAGGATGAATGTAATAACTCTTTAACTAATATGGACAACTGTAATAGGCGTAGACCTAAATTTGACACTTGTGACGTGGGTGTTAAAGCTGACCTAAAATCTGCTTTTTGTAATGATAAATCTGTATGTGTACCATCGGTTTTTGTGCCCACTTTTGAAAAGAACAGGTTTGGAAAGTTCTTAACTGAAGAAATTCCAGAGTTTACTCCTTCATGCATCAATAATTCTCAAAGCGAGTCAGAATCTCAGTCATACAAAGAATGGGAAAGCTCAAATGACTCAGAAACTTCAGTAACAGATAATAGTAAAAATGATGAAAACCTTGAGCCATCGGGTGCTCAAGAACCAACAACCCCAAATGATTCTGCAAATCTAGTAAATCAAGATCCATTGGAAGAAGACTTCCATATTGATGATTGCCTGAGTTCAGATGATGAATCAAAGACAAATGGAAGTCTTAGGGAGTCAAAGCTCAAAAGATCATCTGAATTTGTTGAACATCACGTTTGTCAACATGATGAGTCAAGCTCAAATCAATCCCCGCCCCTAGTTACATCACACGGAACTGCAAAGTCTCAAAGCCATTCAAGGCTTGTTTTAGGTGTGGAAAAGAAGGTCATGTGCTCAAGCAATGCCCAGATCGACATGATCCATACGGTAAAGGCAACCAGTATTGCTTCTCTAGATCAAAAGGTAAAAATCACACATCTTTGAAAGGGCGGATGGAAAACCCTCCATCTAGATCTCCACATGTGAAGCCGGTTTCACATGACTTAAAGATAAAAAGGACCAACGCATCAAAACCTCAATCTTTCCCTCTGGGTCTTAAACATAAAATTATTTCAAACTTTAAATCTTTTGCAAACAAAATTTTTAAATCAACAGAAGTTTGGCAAGTCAAGCCAAATGTTGTAAAAGAAATCAGCGAGGGAAAAGATTTGGCATATCGGGAGGTTTCTTATTTTGATGAAAGGGGACACCCAAGACTACGATGTCTTGGGTTCCACTCTCTAACTAAATTGCTTATGAGTGTAGGAACATCCAAGGAGGACTGTTAATAACACCGGTTATTAACAGTGGTTGTTCTAGATACAAGTTTGAAGAGAAAAATCACAGGTTTGGTTATGGTATCTAACCTTATCGCGCAATCAGCACTGATACTGTTGTGACACACTCATTTTCTTGCTGACATATGTTTTTGTGTGCCTGGTGTGGAAGACTTTATTTCGTAAATACATTTTTTATAATTTTAATTTTTCAGTAAATTGTTGTACATAAATAAAATTTTAGGGGGAGTATTAAAATACTTTCTAGACCATGAGATGTAAATATTGCAACATAATTATGATCTTATATGAGAAATGATAGGAACTAACTTGATTATGTCTTCACGTGAATTGGATCTGATGTTTATTGCTACTTTTGGTAAGATATTAACTCTATGGACTTAATTGTAATTAGCCTAAAGTGGTTTAGGCTATAAATAGATAGATATTTAGGGTTTTAGGTAACACACAAGTAGAGAGATTTGGGAGCTAATTGGATTCATCTTTTGCAAATCATTCAAGGGTCTTAAAGTTATATATTTTGTGCGTGTTCATCTTGATTCTTATACAAATCAGATATTGGCTGGATTTGATTCTACAATTTGGTATCAGAGCTTGGTACTTGAATTTGAGATTTAACAATCTTCAAGTTCATCCTAAAAATCGGATTTTTATTTAAAAATTTTTGAAACTTTTGGGGGTTTTGACTTTATTCACTTTTATTCAAAAATCTTGTTTTTAAAAGGTTTAAAATATTTGTTTGTTAATTGAGACCGAGACTGCTGTGATTAAGAGATTTAGAATGAGTTTTCTTATCGTATAGTCGGTTTTTGGTTCAGATCAGATAACTTTTGAAGAGTTTTTGATGTTTTATTCAAGATCTGGGAGTTTTTCTTGAAGATCCAGCGTTTTTATCTTTCCGGTGAAATTTCCGGTGTATTTTGCACTTTTCTGGCGAGTTTGATTTTTCCGGCGTTTTTAAATCTTGAACGAGAGTTCAAGTGTCCAGCGTATTAGAGAAATACGCCGGACAGTCAATGTTTTCCGGTGACGTTATACTCGTTTTTTTATTCCGGCCAGCGTATTTAAGAGTAGAATAGAAAAAGAGAGTTTATTAGTTTTGTTGTGTTCTCTGGTTCATAAAACAAACGACAACCACCGTGAACAACCACTCAATCCACAATCATCCACCTCCGTACAACCCATCATACCCCACCAGCTTCATTTCCAACATCCTCCACCAACCAGCGGCCATCGCAGAAACGAACACCTCAACCGTGCAGTCCCACCCAGTCACCACTTACAACACCATCACGCGCCACCGTACGACAACCACCAAAACCTGATCTCCATCATACCACCACCACTTCTCCGTCGTGACGTAGAACCCAACACCACCAACCCTTCATTGGTCGACGTCACCATCTTTAAACACCGGGTTCCGATAGGTTGCTTGGAGAATATTGTTGATTTATTTTTGAAAATCACCACTTATCTCCGATCTACATCTACACCCAGCAAACCACCATATCTTGTTGATTCTGAGTGGTTCATAGTTGAAAAAGAAGAGAGTAGAAGAAGGTTGTTGTGCATCTTGTAGGGAGAGAAAGAGAAACGAGTGGCGGCTGCAAATTAGAATTTTAGGGTTCATGTAAAAGTTGGAGAGAAAGATAATTGTGATTTGCGGCTGGTGGGTTGCATACTGAAATAGGGTTTCTTCAAGTTAAAATTATATATAAAAAAACCCTCAAATTTTCAAGTCTAAAAGAAAAATTGAGTTTGGAGTGTGAAAGGGTGGAAGTATTGACAATTCATTTTGAAATCTATTTTGATATTTTGTTTACTTACGTAAATGTCAAAACAAATGACATTTTAAAACTTGATTTAATAATAATAATAAAAAATAGTGAAAATTTTATACGTATTAAGCCGGGTATCAAAAGTATTAAAATTTTTGGGTCGGGTCTTAAAACTTTTATTTGTGGGCCTAGAATTTTGATCAAGTTTTGGGCCGGGTATTACTAGTTTGTTTTTGAGCCTTTTAAAATTAATTTGTGTTCGCAAAAATTTAACCGGGTCGGGTACTTCATGTTTAGTTGGGCCAAGTGCTATCAAAATTTGGAGTTGATACAGGGATATTTTCAAAATAATTCGAACCAAGTTTCGACTTGATACAAATATTTAAAAAAAATGTTTCTAAATAAGTTAACCCGCATTGCACAAGTTGAACTTGAAACCAACACTGGAACCCAAGATCTTGTTCAGAAAGAATATGACATGTTTGGAAGTGTTCGAGGTGAATGTTTGTCAGATCACATTAATCGATTTTTGAATGTGCTAACAAAAATGAAGAAAGTTGGTAATCCCGTTGCCAACTATGCCTCAATCAAGAAGCTTATGGACTCTCTTCCAAACGAATGGAACGTACAGTGCATGATGATCAAAAGAACCTTCTTGTGCAGTACAACTCCAGTCACTCTCTCAGATTTAATTAACACACTAAAGGCCTTTGAAATGGATGTGATCAAGAGAGAAATGAATCAGGCAGGATACTCTCAAAAACATGTTCAATCTGTTGTTGCTGCTACTGTTCCCAAGAATATGGCATTCGTTGCCTCCATAATCTCCAGTGGTTCAAACTCTCAGGTTGCTATACATTAACGCTTCCGCAAACTCTGCAAAGGCTCCACAACCTAACGAGAAAACTACCGCGGTCGATGATGCTCAAGCTATGAAAGAGGAAGAAGGTAAAAGTGCAACAAATGGAAAGATATAAGAAAAGATTCTTGAAGAAGCAATGAAAGTTGAGTCCGCTAAAGAAAAGGAAGAAAAGGATTTGGTAAACAACATACCCTATGAATTCAAAGTCAAATTGTTCTCAAAACCGTGTATGAACGTCGTAGCTCATTACAAATCACTCAACCGTGACCTTATTAGAGAAAAAGAAATAGTCTTACGAGTAAATAAAGAAATGAAACTGAACGAAGCTGCATATTAGAGAAAGTTGAACTCAACTTTAACTGAAATACAAACTTTTAAGGAGATGTTTTTTAAGAAAGATTTTATTATAAACGATCAAGCTAAAAGGCTAGAAAATTCTAAAATAAAAAACACTAAACTGCAAATGGAACGTAAGTAAAAAGGCACTGGTTGATATTGAGAATAACCAACGACCGACGTACGTAAAGGACTGTATTGGGTATAAAGACAAGCTGGGAAATGAAAGAAGAATTTTTCCTCCGCCACACAACAAGAACTATGTACCCATACCGACTCCTCATCCAGAAAATGATTTAATTGACAAAAATGATTTAATTGCTCAAAGTGTCAATTGCAAAAATGATAAAATTACTAATGTTTCTGAAAGCAATGCAAATGTGATTGAGCATGAGGAGGTTGTGTGCAATGAGGATAGTGGTGGCACAAAAATAGGAATATGGTATTCACGCGACAGTTATACTACGATTAACTGGTTCGCCTGGAACTGTGGTAAAACAAAAGACTCTTTAATTCAGGATGAATGTAATAACTCTTTAACTAAGATGGACAATTGTAATAGGCGTAGATCTAAATTTTACACTTGTGACGTGGGTGTTAAAGCTGACCTAAAATATGCTTTTTGTAATGATAAATTTGTATGTGTACCACCGGTTTTTGTGCCCACTTTTGAAAAGAACAGGTTTGGAAAGTTCTTAACTGAAGAAATTCCAGAGTTTACTCCTTCATGCATCAATAATTCTCAAAGCGAGTCAGAATCTCAGTCATACAAAGAATGGGAAAGCTCAAATGACTCAGAAACTTCAGTAACAGATAATAGTAAAAATGATGAAAACCTTGAGCCATCGGGTGCTCAAGAACCAACAACCCCAAATGATTTTGCAAATCTAGTAAATCAAGATCCATTGGAAGAAGACTTCCATATTGATGATTGCCTGAGTTCAGATGATGAATCAAAGACAAATGGAAGTCTTGGGGAGTCAAAGCTCAAAAGATCATCTGAATTTGTTGAACATCACGTTTGTCAACATGCTGAGTCAAGCTCAAATCAATCCCCGCCCCTAGTTACATCACACGGAACTGCAAAGTCTCAAAGCCATTCAAGGCTTGTTTTAGGTGTGGAAAAGAAAGTCATGTGCTCAAGCAATGCCCAGATCGACACGATCCATACGGTAAAGGCAACCAGTATTGCTTTTCTAGATCAAAAGGTAAAAATCACACATCTTTGAAAGGGTGGATGGAAAACTCTCCATCTAGATCTCCACATGTGAAGCCGGTTTCACATGACTTAAAGATAAAAAGGACCAACGCATCAAAACCTCAATCTTTCCCTCCGGGTCTTACACATAAAATTATTTCAAACTTTAAATTTTTTACAAACAAAATTTTTAAATCAACAGAAGTTTGGCAAGTCAAGCCAAATGTTGTAAAAGAAATCAACGAGGGAAAAGATTTGGCATATCGGGAGGTTTCTTATTTTGATGAAAGGGGACAACCCAAGACTATGATGTCTTGGGTTCCACTCTCTAACTAAATTGCTTATGAGTGTAGGAACATCCAAGGAGGACTGTTAATAACACCGGTTATTAACAGTGGTTGTTCTAGATACAAGTTTGAAGAGAAAAATCACAGGTTTGGTTATGGTATCTAACCTTGTCGCGCAATCAGCACTGATACTGTTGTGACACACTCATTTTCTTGCTGACATATGTTTTTGTGTGCCTGGTGTGGAAGACTTTATTTCGTAAATACATTTTTTATAATTTTAATTTTTTAGTAAATGGTTTTACATAAAAAAAATTTTTAGGGGGAGTATTAAAATACTTTCTAGACCATGAGATGTAAATATTGCAACATAATTGTGATCCTATATGAGAAATGATAGGAACTAACTTGATTATGTCTTCACGTGAATAGGATCTGATGGAAGATGCGGCTCCAAGTTAAAGATATGTCGGTAGATTCAGCATTTCAGACAAGTAAACTCATCTTGGTGATAAAGATAAAGATCGTATGATAATGTGGATTCCCACCTTATTGTGGGATTGCACGAACCGATTATGTCCAAAAGGGGTTGCGAGATTAGATTTAGGCATTCAAAAAGACACACAATGTTGTGCATATATATATACTTATTGAAAAGACACCAATGTGTGCAATCATAAGACACCAATGCATGCAACAAAAAAAGAGCAAAAAGACACGCAATGTTAATGTCATGCAATAGGAACAAAAGATACGCCAAAGTGCGTACATATATTAAGTAAATATTTTATTAGCTATGCTCTCTAATCAGATGATCATCTTATCTACTTATGGAAACATAGACCTGAAGCTCTCATCATCTGATTTAAGGTGATCATCTCCTCTGCTTATGGAAACATAGACCTGGAGCTCTCATCACCTAGTAGATACTATTTCTAAGTTGTTAAGGCATGCATCTCAAAAGACCATGAGGATAGAAAAATTTAACCGAACATGTGTGGGGTCCACTAGCTTCATCCTAAATATACCCAAAACATGATAATTAATCACCAAATGTATGTCGAAAGAATGATGCATGGATTTAAATGGAAAAACATACCAGCAATCGTTCTTGAGTCGTAGTTATCCTAAAGAAAGTTGAAGTGTGACTAGGCTTTTCAAGTTGGTATGATCTCGTATTTGATCAATTATATATCTCAAAGATTAAAAAATACATAAAAAAGGTTTAATTAAAAAAAATCTAAAATCCAAAAAAACAATATATTTATTTTGATTTGTGTACATTTGTTTCTCTAAGTCTTCCATATCACATCAATCGTGTCTCAACCCGCATGATATACTCTTTCCATTGCACACTACAGATGAATACGGTTTTGTCTGTACTTTAAATCTATCTAAAAGAAAATTCGGAGTTGTGTTTGTGATTGTGAACAGGTTACTTCGTCTATTTGCTGCAATGATGGCCGATCATCAATTGAGCAAGATACCAGACCAAAGCACCTGTTTCCTAAAGATTGCAGAAGATACCGAGCTAGGAATCCTCCTCCTACGTCTTCTGAATCACTCAAGCTAAAAAGAGTTGGAAAAAGCTTGTTCCGGCTTATCAGAGATGATGCATGCAAAAAGGGGGACTCAAAGAGCAAAGTGTCAAAAGAAAATCTTCCATGAAGAAAATTTGGAAAGCATCGGTCCAGGGGGAGATTGTTGGGTTAAAATTGAGACTGAAGCTTGCCAAATTGAAGATCACAACACGAAGTTGACCGTTCTAAAGATGATGCAAGAGTTTGATAACATTAGCCTAAGGGGGAGATTGTTGGGTCTAAAACGTGTAGTCTAATGTTATCAACGAATCAAGTCAACAAAGTCAACGCAAAGAAGTCAAAGTCAACACACAAGTAGACACGAGAAGATCGAAGAAAGATATGGCGTGTGGAAGATCGAGATTTGATAGTTATATTGCCTTGGATAATTAAATATATTTTGTTTAGACAAAATATATTTATTATCTTATTTAATTAGTCTTCATGTTTATTGCTACTTTTGGTAAGATATTAACTCTAGGGACTTAATTGTAATTAGCCTAAAGTGGTTTAGGCTATAAATAGATAGATATTTAGGGTTTTAGGCAACACACAAGTAGAGAGATTTGGGGGCTAATTGTATTCATCTTTTGCAAATCATTCAAGGGTCTTAAAGTTATATATTTTGTGTGTGTTCATCTTGATTCTTATACAAATCAGATTTTGGCTCGATTTGATCCTACAAGAAAGAGTTCATCGTTATCTAAAATTGTCAAACAAACTGAATCAATCAAAACCAAAGATTTAACCAAACAAAAACTGATCAGTGGGTACATAAGAAAGAAATGAAAAATCCAATTTTTGATATCCCAAATCCACCCAAGACCAAAAAGGCTTGGGTTTCCCTCTTTAAATAATTGCTTTAACATGTGCAGGGGCTTCCAAGGTCTATCTTCTCAAAGTGGATTATGTATAGTGGAGCTTCTCGGCACATGACGGGGATGCGAGCCTGATTATTAGATATCAAAGCTATCAATGGAGGCTACGTAGGATTTGCTGGAAATCAAGGCGGAAGAATCATTGGAGAAGGAAAATTGTCGAATGGTGTGGTATCTTTTGATAAAGTCAACTACATTGCTGAATTGGAGAAGAATCTTCTGAGTATCTCCCAGATTTGTAACAAGAAGTTCACCACTCATTTCAACGACAAGGAGTGCATGATTTTAAAGCCGGGTTTCAAGATTCCAGAAGAATGGATTCTCATGCGCGCTCCTCGAGAGAATGATCTTTATGTGCTTGATTGCCACAACTACATTTAAGATGGCACAATGTTTTGTCACGAAGGCCACAGAAAAGGAATCAATCTTATGGCATAGAAAGATAGGTCATATTCACTTGCGAAAGATGAATTTTATGGTTCACAACAATCTCGTGGAAGGAGTGAATCTAAAAAGCTTTCACATGAACGACAGTTGTGTAAGTTTCAAGAAAGGAAAGCAGACTAAAAAGTCTCATCCAAGATAGATTCTGAACTTGATAAAGCTTCCACTGGTGCGTTTACATATGGATCTCTTTGGTCCAGTCAACATCAAAAGTATTTCAGGAGATCTTTATTATTTGGTAGTAACTGATAATTACTCGAGATTTTCATGGGTATTCTTCCAAGAGAGCAAAGATGAAACATTCGATAACCTAATAATACTCTTTAGGAAGCTTGAAAATTTGTACCATCTTCCTATTAGACGAATCCGAAGCGACAATGGTACAGAATTCAAGAACAAACGTATGCAAGAGTTTTGTAATGAGAAAGGGGTTCTTCGTGAATTCAGTGCTCCATATACTCCACACCAAAATAGGGTTGCTAAACGAAAGAATCGAACGCTGATAGAGACAGCACGAACGATGCTTGCAGATTCCAAATTGCCCGTGAGTTTCTGGAGTGAAGCAGTGGCATCAGCATGTTATACGTTGAACAGGGTCTTAACCGCTAAAACTACCAAAAAGACATGTTTTGAACTTCTTAATCAAAGAAAACCTAACTTGGAGTATCTTGAACCGTTTGGATCTCCCTGCACAGTCATTGATCCTGATGGGAAATTTGGTGCAAAATCATTAGAAGGTTTCTTTGTTGGCTATGCGAGTCCACTCAGGCGAGTTTATCTTCCCAGCATGAAGCAAGTGGTTCTCGTTCAACATGTCGACTGCCGAAGGTATACAATGCCAACACAAAAGGCAGGTGATGCTTGGATGTTCAACTATCACAGTTTATGGAAATCATTCGATCTTCTAGAAGAGCCGACTGACGAAGAAATTGCTGCTTATACTATTTGCATCAATCTGCTAATCAAGAGCAAATTTCAAGACCAATAGTTGTTAATCAACCATCTGTTGGTACATCTTCTTCTTCTTCTGGTGAAGATCAAAATTCTGTTCCACAGTTACACCTGTTGCAGAACCAGAGAATACTAATCCAGAACCCAATCTTTCACAAGCGCATGATTCTGATTCTGATGAGGCTCCGACTTTTGATCAAGATGGAGAATCTAATTCTGATGAGGAATCCGAGCAGGTCACTAGTTTGTTAAATCAATCTGCTAGTCTGAGTACAAGAAATGAAGCGTCTTCTAGTATTCCTGCTGTTGAATTGACAGTTGATCTGAATGTTAACAATCTGGAGAGTTCAGTTGATGTTTCTGATGAAGTAATGCCTAGATCTTATTCTTACCATCCATCTGACACTATTATTGGTGAATTACAAGCTGGAGTTAGAACAAGAAGCCAGATCAATAAAGCGCTTAGTTGTTTCTACACGAAGGTGGATCCGATTCAAGAATTTTGCTCTTATCGTTGTTTTATATCTCAAATTGAGCCGAAGTCAGTTACTGGGGCACTTGGAGATGAAAACTGGGTTATAGCAATGCAAGAGGAGTTATTACAATTTGATAAATTGGGTGTATGGAAACTTGTTAACCTCCCAGCAAATCAAAAGGCGATTGATACTAAATGGGTCTTCAAGTGGAAGCGTGACGATAGAGGAGTAATTGTGCGAAACAAAGCTCGACTTGTTGTCAAAGGATTTCATCAACAAGAAGATATAGATTACACGAACGTATATGCACCAGTTGCGAGATTAGAGTCTATCCGCATTTTCTTGGCGTTCGCGTCTTGGAAAGGTTTTAAGGTGTACCAGCTTGATGTTAAATCAGCTTTTCTCTATGGCAAATTGAGAGAACAAGTGTATGTCGGCCAACCACTGGGCTTTGTCGATCCGCTGAACAAGAAGAAAGCATTTCTCCTGGATAAAGCTTTGTATGGGTTGCAGCAGGCCCCGAGAGCCAGGTACGAGACGTAATCTCAGCACCTAGTCGGCAATGGTTTTACCATAGGCATAGTGGATAGTACCTTGTTTACGAGAGAAGTTGGAAATCATCTGCTGATTGTATTAATCTATGTGGATGACATCATTTTTTGTTCGACAAACGACGATCTTTACAAAGAATTCGAATCTATCATGAAGAAAAGTTCGAAATGAGTTCGATGGGCGAAATGAAATTCTTTCTGGGGTTGCAGGTTGATCAGTTGCCGGATGGTATCTTTATCCACCAAACCAAGTACGTTCATGATATTCTGAAAATGTTTGAGATGGATAGCACAAAGCGGTTATCAACACCATTGGCACTCAACCATGGAATCTGCGTCGATGAGCTTGGAACCAAAGTTGATGAGACTCTTTATCGGTCGATGATAGGATCCTTGATGTATCTAACGGCATCTCGCCCGGATATCATGTATCCTACCTGCCTTTGTGCACGTTTTCAGTCTAGTCCCAGAATATCTTGCATGCAGATCGTGAAGCAGATTTTCAGATACTTAAAGGGATGTCCAAGCACCGGCTTGTGGTATCCAAAGAATGACAACTTCGATCTGACGAGATATACTGACCCTGATTTCGGTGTTGACACGTGTAACATTTGTCAAAAACGGGTTTTCCAAACCCGCTTCGTTTGTAATCTAATATCAAGTTATAAATTTTTCGTTGCGTATTTGTGTTTATTTTAATTTTAAACGATGCATAATTCATAAACAAATTAGAATTTAAAAACTATAATTAATAAAAAGTGAAAATAAAATAAATAATAAAGAAAACCGGCTGCCGGGATTCGAACCCGGGTCAGCCGGGTGAGTCTAGTCTTAACTCGCGCACATATAACCACTCCGCCACTAGTTGCTTTTGTGAAATGTAGGAAACAATTAAAACATAACTTCAACCATGAATCGACCTGTTTACGCCAACTGAAACCGTTATCGGCTTCCAAACGTCCAAGACGTTTGAGTGATCGCAGATTTCTGATTATAACCGATAAACCGACATTTTTAATCAATTCAGTCTTGAATGGACTTGAATTCATGTGATGATCGGTTTTAATAACCGAAAATCTTCACTTTCTGAATTACTCCATCAAAATCACCATCTCGCGACTCGCTAGCATTCACAGAACTTCTAATTTCACTTTTACTCTAATTTCTGATCGTCGGAATCGCTTTTTTAACTCGCCGGACTTTCACCGGAAAACCGTGTCTTCCATCAAAACAGTAAGTTTCTCAATTCTTCCATCTTCTATCAGTTGTTAAGCTTTTGCTAACTCAAACCCTTCAATCAGAATCAGTTCCAGGCGACGATATCGGATAATCATCACTCGCCGGAAAATTTCTGAGAATTTCTAGAATTCGCTGTGAAACGGTATAAACCTTTAAACCTTCTGATAACTCTTGTTCAGTACTTCAATTCCACATCTAGTTAATCAAAACTGTTAATTGGCACGCTCAGACGAAGCCCATAAAAACAGAGCCGACGACTTCGCCGGAATTCTGAGAAATAACATTTTTACGGTATGTTTACTCCCAAAATCTTCCCTGCCATTTCATTTTAATCACTTGAATGTTTGTCAATCGAATTAAATAAGAACAGTAGGGTAATCGTTGTCTGAGATATTGTAACGAAGAAGATGAAGTTAGTTTGTGTATAAGTTTAATATAAATTGGATTATATCTCGGGTTAGACACACAGTCCAGTGGTGGACTGTGTGCGCACATTTATCACACGTCGCGAGTTCGATCCTTGACACAATCGTATTCTCTGTAATAAAGATGTTTCCTTTTTAACTGAACCGGATTAACTCACTGAAGACGTTAAGTATAATAAAAATCAGTATATTAACCAGGTTAGACACACAGTCCAGCGGTGGACTATGTGCAACATTAACCCACAGGTCCCGGGTTCGAGACCTGTTACGCACGCCGGTTCGAGGATTAAAATCCTTTTTGAAAATAAAAGAATTTTGAAGAAACTAAAACAGTATATAAATATAACTAAAAACAGAATTATTTCGGGTTAGACACGTAGCTCAGTTGGTAGAGCTGCGTACACGCGTACGGGAGGTCTCGGGTTCGAGCCTTACCCGGCGCACACTTGCACACTAGCGAACCGGTCAAACAGTCAGCAGTCACGGTCAACGGTCAATGGTCAACGCAAAAGTCAACATTTTTTTTATATTTTTATTTATTTATTTAATTTAAAAATCAATTAAAAATACTTAAAAATAATGTTTTAAAAGTTAGAAAATAGCCTTAAACTCACAAAAATATATCTAAAAATCTTATTAAAATTATTAATAAAATCCACTCATTTACCATACCTTTTCGTTATTATTTAGGTTAGTTAATTCCCGTCGATCAATCCTCTCAACTCGTACGCATTTCATCATCATCAACCGAACGCACCCAATGTGAGTGAATCTCTACAAATTCCCCGTTTTAATCACGTTTTTGGGGTGTATCATGTGTCATATTATTTATCACATTTAAACTATTGTGCATCCATCATATTCATGAACAAATGTGTATTCAACATGTATTTGTGTGGTTATTGTTTAGATTAAATTTATCATTTTCAGTACATACATTATCATAGGCCGCCGCTCCCCATTACATATGAGCGTTGAGCTGTTCCCCATTACATTATGAGCGTGAACTAGGCGTTGCCAACATACGATCGGCTCCGTTTGATTGAGCCTTGATCGCACAGACATTTATCATAGGCCGTCCGTTCCCATTACATTATGAGCGTGAACGTGACGTTGCCAACATATACAGTTTCATTCATGTTATATATTCATGCAAGTTGGTTTGTTAATGTATGTTATTGTTTGTTGTTGTTATTGTTATTGTATGATTATTTACGTTTGCTCACATATGATATTGCACAATTTTCCATGATAAAGATAACAAGAGATCAATAATAGATGTTTTTCTAACAAGGTTCACTCGCCAACTTATGTTGACCCAAAAACCCCCATTTTTACACATGATACAGGTGATCCAGCTGCAGCAAGAAACACATAGGATGGCTTAGAAGAATAAACTGGTTTAGACTTTGGATTGTTTAGTTGATTATCTTTCTTTGTATTTGTATGAACATGTTTGGAATATTGAGGATGAAATTTTGAATTTAATAAATATGAAACATATTAGTAAATATCATGAGCTTTGGTGATAACCCAATTATGCCCCGACTCTTATTCCGCTGCGGGTCGGGGTGTGACAACACGCAAAGTCTACGACGGTCGGTTGCCAGTTCTTCGGAACATGACTCGTAACTTGGTAATGCAAGAAACAAACCACGGTCGCTCTCTCTACGTGTGAGGCTGAGTACATCCTCAGCTTCCAGCTATTTTTCACAACTTTTGTGGGTCCAACGGCAGATGAGAGACTATGGATTGCAATTTTTTGACACTCCATTATATGTAGACAATAAGGCAGCAATCGACATAACAAAAAATCTTGTTCATCACTCTCGAACTAAACATATTGAGATTCGTTACCACTTTATTCGTGATTGCTACGAAAAAAGATTGGTACGAATTGAGAAAATCCACACCGATGAACAAAAAGCTGATTTTTATACCAAACCTTTTAGTCTAACACGGTTTAAATACTTAATGAGGCTTAACGGTATGAAAAATCTTTTGACAGGTGCGGAAGCAGAGGTTGAATATGGATCGGACAACGAGTTCTCGTGATCCTCATTGGTTTGTTATCTTTTAGGATTAGATTTCTTTAAAAACTAAAATACAAAAATATGTTTCTGATTTTAGGGGGAGAAATGAAACGAGAAAATACAAAAACATATAAAAACCAAAATGTAAAAAAACATTGAAAAAAGACAAAAAGGTTTTTGTGTGTTAAAGGAAATGATAGTATATCAGTGGACTATCACAGTATACTAAGGATTTGTAAAGTTTAAAAAGTTTAAACAAGTCTTACTATGGATGTTTCGATAGGCTTTACACGTTCAATAGGTTGTTTCCAGGATACAAACTAAATTTTACAACTGCTTAACTTGTTGATTAACTTCTCTTGGATGTATGGACTTAGTACTTCGAAATTTCGTTTGAGAGATTGCCTGATTCTGAGATACAAGGTCTTTATAGATGATTCATATCTGGGGTATTATACAAGTTCTTCTGATTTTGCATAAGCAATGGCCTAGAACTTCTATAATACTCTTGCTAAAAACCCCTAAACTGCAGCAAAATTGAAAGAATCGAAAGATCTAATCAATTACAGTCAAAATATTCCATAATTGGAACAATACCTTAAAGTCGAGCCTTCATCTCTTTATCGATATGGTGGTAATATGAGCTCTCAAGGCTTCGCATAACCCTGATACAGATATCAATTATGCTATACTCACCTGTAAGATGAAATCTATGGAATTTTGATACGGGAGTATATTCTGAGATGGGAACATAGTAAAGTCAATGTTCCTAAATCTATCTAACATATCTTGGAACAATTGAGAAATATGTCAAAGTTTAAGTGGGGAAATATATCGACAATCTAGGTAAACAAGTTTAAAACTTGAAGTCATCAAAAGGTCAACGGTATTGGTGATATGTCTCAAATAACTGATATGATCCTTAGACACGAATTCATAAAAATATGTCTGTAAATATGTTTGTACATAGTTTCATTTGATTATAGATTAAACCCAAAAAGATTTTTAGTGTGTTTTAGCATAAACTTTCGAAAAAGTCAAAAAGATTTTGTTTCTACATTGTTTTCAACAGCCAATGATGGAAAGCGGATCTTCGGAGTCGGAATGGTACAAAATGTTGGAAATCTTGATGGCAACGGGCTGGGAGCTAATCTGTCAAATAAAAAAAAAACGAAAAAAACGATTAAAAGTTCATTAATTTGAAACTTTAAATTGAAGAAAACATCAGTTTGTTCATAATGGGTCAAACCGAGGTCATTAACTTGGACTCAGCAGACAAATCGGTTAACCAAGGTCATTAACTTGGACTTGGTCAACTGAGTGGATTTTCAAAACTGGTAAACTTGTGAAAGTTTAGGGTTTAAAGTGAAAATTGAAAAGTTTTAAAAAATAACCCTGGACAAGTTCGGCCGAAGTTAGGATGTCAGTGTTTGTATTTGATTTAGACATCTTCGGACGAAGTTATGTCTTGAAAGTTTGATTGTTTTGGGAATCAAGTTCGGCCGAAGTTTGATGATATGTATGTTATATTGTTTGGATAACTTCGGGCAAAGATAGATAAATGATTTGTTTGCTTTGAGAGTCAAGTTCGCCCGAAGTTACCAAGGCTATATATAGCAACAACTTCGGACAGAGCTTCATTTCACTGTTTGTGAGCGAACTTGGTCATTTGAGCGAACTTGGTCATTTGAGAGAACTTGCTAGATTGCAAAAGAGATAATGTTATTCTGCCTGTTTTTAGTTTGAATCTAAGTGATTGGCACACTTAGATCCATGGCATAGGTGAGAATTGATGATAAAATGTGATACCCATGACGAAACCAGGTACACCTTAATTGGTCCTAAACTTAAAGCACTACTAAAACTATCATTGTGTATAAACCTTGTGAAATTTCATGACTTGTGTGTGGTGCGAAACGATATATGTTATACCTCGGAGGAATCCGAGAGCACGTCAAGGTTGACATGACACTACTAAGGACCAACAACGCGAGGTTGGCATCCTTAGCCTTGAACAACGTGTTAAACGGAGACTTGACGGTTAACAGCGCATTAGACCTTTGAAGCAGCTCCCGGTTGGGGAAATGCATTCGTTCCGGGCATAACTTAAGGCAACTGAATGTGCAAGGAACGATCGATCAAGCTTAAAAACACTTAAACGAACGTCAAACGATACTTTTATGATTTAAACCTAACTGGGTTTGGATTTTTAGACGGTTAATTTTAAAACCGAGCCTTTTGACACTAAGTATGCGCAAAACGGAGTCCGTCGCGCAAATCGAGAACGCGCGCCGGACCCGAAACGAACCCATACTTATCTATAGGATAAACCTCATCCTTATGCACGTAAAACAAAGCATGAGGTGGCCCTTGAGGCCCACCTCTATGCCGTAATCCACCCCCCTCACCCACATGTTTATAAATATTTTTTTTTCTTTTTTCCTTTAATTTTAATCCAAAAATCCTTTCAAAACCACTCTAAATCTGCACTAAACTTCCATATTCAGCTGACTTCTTCCATAAACAAGCTTGAACCCAAAGGTATTAGCCTTGATACTCATAGTTCTATGTCCGTTTCTTCGATTAAATGCGATTTCTAGCCAAAAAATGCTTTTTAACCCATTAATTTTGGGGGTTTTAACAAGTTTTAGGGCTGAACATGAACACCACATATACCCCTGGTGTTATATGGCAGCCATGGTTGCTAATCAATGGGGTTTGATACCCTAATCAACTCTTATTCGACCAAAATCGCTTAACTATTCAATTAACCGAAAAACAATGGATTAAAGCTTGATTGACCTAAGTTCTAGCGTATTTGGATTGTACATGATGTGTAGGTACTAAACATAGCAGCCTCACACTTCTGGACTCACAAGGAACCCTCGGAAACAAAGCTTTCGCTAGGTATAACATTCGAGAACCGAAACTAGAATGGGCAGAGATTGTTTTACCTATAACTTGGTCCGTGTAACTTGGATTGAGCTGAAATTTGGTATGGTAATGTAAGGTATTGTCAGGAAGGCGTACGTAAAATTTTAGAATTTTTAGAATTTTCTACGATGTTTGGTAAATTTTTAACATTTTTACCGAAAGAATTTCGGGTAAAATATCAAACGGATGCAATAAATCACCAAATTTAACAGAGACTCTAAGGAACATATGGGGAATTATCTGGGAAAATTTGGAGTCCATTGGTTGAGTTTTGATTTGGGTTAAAAATTCGTGTTTTTGGGAGTTTTCGGTAGCCGGAAACGCACCGAAATGAAATCGAAAAATTCTCAATTTTTTGGAGATGTTCCTGGACATGTATAGAAGGTTTAGGAATTTGTTCGGAATTTTTGAACTTCGGGAAGTATTTTATGTTAATTATGTGGTTAAAAATGGGTTTATAAATAATTTATTTAAATAAGAAAATTACCAAAATAAATTCCCAGAAATTTATCTCATGATTTACTGATTTTTACTGAGTTAAATAAATTTTTATAGATTTTTAGTCCAATTCTAGATTTCATGGGAATTTATTTGGATTAAAAATAAGTTATTTAAATCATTTTCGACAGTTTACCGTATAACGAACCTGCCGGACTGGGAACTGACCCAACCTGAAAAATACTATAGTTGGAACACTGGGAGTATTCTTGGAGATTCCCGGGAAATTTGGGTACTATGGGTGTGCTCTAAGACAATTCGAAAAATTCCCGACGGTGAAAATGGAAACTCAAATTTGGGCAACTTAGACCCCCCGAACACTCAAACTCCCTTAATGGAAAGTTAATCATTTTTGAATAACCACGTGTTGGTACTACTAGTATTCTTGTACCGTTATCCGAACACGTTAAACTACTGACTTTGGCTGGCGCGCAAATCGGTGCCCGGAAGCCAAACTAAAAACTAATACTACCCTGACGTCCATCACCATACCAGTGTCATGTAGACTCAATCCGGAGTAAAAAAACTCCTGACCAGATCCAAGTTATAACCATTACCAGCTTAGATACTGATTTGAGTCCATGCTTGCATGTGTGTTATTAAAGATGATCCAGCTATTCGACCACTCGTGTGTTGAGACCCCTATTGGCACTGTGAGTTTCTCTACCCTGTTTTTGACTGTTTTATTGTTTTACTTGGGGTGGAATGCATGTTACAAACTGTGTTGAATACACCAATCTGGGAGTGAGTTTTACTCTCCCACTTTTAAATTGTGATACTGTTTCTGAGATGATTGGCATGTTATGAAACTGTGTTAATTGCACCAATATATGATGTAAATTATCTAACACACGAATTACCTCCCCTCTGCAAGACAAGTTATTAACGTAAGCCTGTGGACAGTGGATAGTACTATCGGTTTGACCAACCCAGTGCCACGACTGACAGTGTGTCGGCACTTGGCTACTTCACTCGTCCTAATTTGGTTGTGTTGTTAGGCATAACTACTAAGGGGCGTTGAATTGCACGTGACGCAGTTGGTGGACCGGGAGTGTCTGGGTGACACGACCCGGGGTAAAACAGTCAAGGTTTCACTTATATACTCGTGTAATTCCATCTGTGACTATGACTGTGACCGTCATTGTGATTATGACCAGTGCAATTTAAACTTGTTAATACATCTTGTTACACAGCAATTAAACCCGTGGAACTCACGCAGCGTTTAGCTGACCTTTTTAAAACTAACATGCATTTCAGGTAAAACTAAAGAGGAGTAAGGAACGTGCGTGTGGATGGTTGAAGTAGTAACTATAGCAGAATAAGAGCGGTGATAGCTCGTAGTACTGTACTGAAACTTATGGAGTATAATATGATACTGATAGTATGTTGTAACCGGGTTCTCTCTGTTTATGATATCATGTTTTTAAAACTATGGAGAATTACCACGTGTCTGCCGCACCCTGCATTTGTCTTCCGCTGCGAGTCGGGGTGTGACAGAAGATGGTATCAGAGCCTTCGGTTATAGGGAACTAGGTATCTCTAAAAGAACCTAAACTATAATTCTAAGTTAGTCTCCAGGCACTGAGAACCTTTAGAAACTGAGTAGTATGGCTATTGCCAGGAAACCCTGGTGGGGAAAATAAATTATTGTGATCCGGAACACTATAATTTATCTGCTCATACTTGGGGATTATGGGAACGTCATTGAGATAGGACGGAAATCCGTCTACTAACGTCACCAACCGCAAGTAATTTTTATGAATCGTAAAAATTGAAACTGCGTGCGATATGTGCTTATGTGTATATTTATGGAATGTTGAGTTTGGTATTTTGGGTCATCCAATCAGCATTGTGTGTGGTTTTCTTTTTCAGGTAGCATGTATGATCGTTCAAGTCACCAGTCGACTTCACATATGGAGACTGATCCTGAGGAGGATCCGCTGACACCCCTCTTGTCATCGAGTTACTCGTCAGATCCTTCTGGGTATTGTTGTGGTCCGTACCCACCCAGACCTCGTACTAGGCGCGAGGGGGAGGCCTCGAGCGCCTACCGTTTGCTATCATACCACCCGACTAGCTCCTCGGAGCATAGTCGTACCCCCGATGTTGCCATACCCGTAGGACCTATTCCTAGAAGCCCTACTCCCGCCACGGGGCATTGGGAGTGGGAGCCGGTAGCACCCCGCTTACCGTCACCCGAGACACCACCTGACCCTTACACTCATTCCACTCCGAGTACATATTCACCCTCCTCATCTAGCCCTCTTGAGATACCCACTTTTGGCCTCCGACAGACGGCTCGTCGGAGGGTACTTACGCCTGTGCATGTGTTCACACCACCTAGGTCCCCTATTCCTCCGACACCCGTACCTATAGGGACCCAGCAGCACTTCGCTGCTCGTTTTCTGACCCCACCTCGGGAGGACCCTTCCCCGTTTCACACATATGAGCGAGGGGGCCGTTCGCAGCCATTTAGAGAGCCTTCTCCACCCGTCTGGGGTATACCTATTCCTCCTCAGGAGGTGCCTGCTCCTATCACCGAGAGCAGCTTGATGGGATTTCTGTTCGATCAGATTTCATTACTACGGATGGCACGGGATGAGGATGAGCAGCAGCGGAGGTCGATGGGAGACTACTTGATCGTCTTACAGCAGGCGATCATCGCGTTACAGCAGGGTATGGGGTATGTTCACCATGAGCAGGATCATTTCCGTGCGTTGGTATACGGATGCATCGGTGCTATTGTAGGTTTGGTCGTAGGTTTTGGTGGATTGGCATGGTGGATGTGGCGTTCTTAGTATGGTTTTCTTACAGTATAGATAGAGATGATGTATCTTTTGTACATCCTACTAAGCACTGGGCTATACCTATATCAAGGTGGTGATGCAGTCATAGTATTTTCACATTTTACTGGTTAGTACTTTTGTGGCATCGAGTCTGTACGTCACTATGGTGACACATTTTGACAGCACATCTAAGCACTGGCCCTTATGGGTTAAGTCAATGTGCAAATTTTCACACTTGTATGATGATGACATTACATATATATATGACGATGCTTTTGACTATTTGTGTCATGGATTCATGTGTGTGATGAAGTGTGTGATATATTTTAACCAAATACATATGTGTTAACTGGATGAGTGACATTGATACCTAGACATCTATTGTTTATAATAGAATGGCCCCGAAACGCACCCCACAGATGACTGAGGCAGATATTGCGCAAATGATAGCGCAACAACTCCAAGCTGTTATTCCGACGATTGTGCCGCAGGTTAGCGCCGGTATTAATGCTAACCCGCAGCCGAACCCGCAACCAGGACTGGTTGGTCAGAACGATAATCAGAATAATGGTAGGTCGGTTTGCACATATAAGCATTTCATGGAATGCAAACCGATGGGATTCAATGGTACTGAGGGACCCAACGGGTTTGTGAAATGGGTCGAGAAGTCAGAATCATTACTTAACATAAGTAATTGTCCTGCTAATTGCGCAGTTAAGTATACCACCTCTACCTTTATTGACCACGCTTTAAATTGGTGGAACACTATTGTTCAAACTCGCGGACAGGACGCGATTAATGCAATGACATGGGATGATCTCAAGATTCTGATAAGGGAAAGGTTTTGCTCAACCCACGAAATTCAGAAGCTTGAGCACGAGTTCTGGAACCTGCAGATGCAAGGCGCTGATCATGCAGGTTATACCAACCGCTTTAATGAACTGGCGCGTATTTTGCCAGACATGGTCCGACTAGAGTCTAAGAGGATCGAAAGGTATATCTGGGGGCTGGCCCCAGAAGTAAGGAGTATCATTAGTTCGGTGGAATACCGAACCATGCACGAGGTGGTAGCAAGGTCAGGTACCGTTACATATGACATGGTTAGGCGTAAGATTCTAACAATGCCGGGAGAGCCGGCTGGGAACAAGCGGGAGGCCCCGGAAAATAGTCGCGCAAGGGCAGCAGCGCCGAAGAGGGGGAGGAATACTAGCCAAAACTACGCCATGATTACCCCCACGGTAACTCTGATGGCTACAAAGGAAAGGCCCCGAAATGCAACAAATGCGCTTCCCACCACCCGGGAGTGTGTCGAGCGGTGAAATGCTTGAGGTGTCATAGAGATGGGCATTTTGCCCGGGACTGTAGGGTGCCTATGGAACCCAATCCCAAACCAACTCGTTTCCAACCTGCTAGGCCTCAACCTCTTCAGCAGCGACCTCGGCAACCAGCCCCACAGGTTGCCTATCCCCGTGCGTGCTTTGGACGTGGCAGCACAGATCATTTTCAAAATAGTTGTCCGAAGTTAGCCCAGCAGATGGCAGGAAGGAGCACACAGAACCAAGCGTCTACCTCGAGTGCAGCCCGAGGTCGTGCCTTTGTCATGGGACCTGGTGACGCACGCCAGGATCCCAACGTGGTTTCAGGTACGTTCCTCGTTTCCAATCAATTTGCTTCAGTATTATTTGATACGAGAGCCGATAGAAGTTATGTGTCGATTGCATTTTTGCCATTCTTGAATATGCCTGCTGTTGACCTGAAACACCCCTGTACCGTTGAACTTGCCAGCGGGAAACCAATTACCAGTCACCAACTTATTGCTAATTGCCCTATAACCCTTAACGGTTACCAGTTTACTATTGACCTTTTACTAGTAGAATTGGGTAGTTTTGATATCGTCGTAGGAATGGACTGGTTGTCCAACCATCGTGCGGAGGTGTTGTGCGAACAAAAGGTTGTGAAGATTCCTTTATCCTCCACGGATGTAGTTATGGTACAAGGAAAGAAGTTAGGCGCCACGTTGAACCTTATATCTCACCTTAAGGCGTTGAAATGTATACGACAGGGATGTGACGTGTTTTTAGCTAGTGTCACATCGGAGGAGCCAGGCGAGAAGCGTATTGAAGACATACCAGTGGTATGTGAATATCCTGATGTGTTCCCGGAGGAATTGCCTGGATTGCCGCCTAATCGGCAAGTCGAGTTTGCATCGACTTAATACCGGGAACAGCACCCGTTGCCAAGGCTCCATATCGTCTTGCACCGTTCGAGATGCAAGATCTATCGACGCAGTTGCAGGAGTTACTCGATCGTGGTTTTATCCGTCCTAGTTATTCGCCCTGGGGAGCCCCAGTTTTGTTTGTAAAGAAGAAGGACGGTAGCTTCCGAATGTGCATCGACTCTCGGAATTGAATAAAGTCACTATCAAGAATCGTTACCCTCTTCCGAGGATCGATGATCTCTTTGATCAGCTGCAGGGAGCCCGATACTTTTCTAAAATAGACCTTCGGTCAGGTTACCATCAAGTGAAGGTCCAAGAGGACGATATTTGTAAGACCGCATTTCGAACTCGTTACGGCCACTACGAATTCCTGGTTATGCCCTTTGGTTAACCAACGCACCTGCGGTGTTCATGGACCTCATGAACAGGGTATGTAAGCCCTACCTTGACAAATTTGTCATCGTCTTCATCGACGATATCTTGATCTACTCCAAGAGCAAGGACGAGCACGAGCATCATTTGCGTGCTACCTTAGAGATACTACGGACCGAACAACTATACGCTAAGTTGTCTAAGTGCGAATTTTGGTTACAAGCCGTACAATTTTTAGGGCATGTGGTGGATCAGTATGGAATTCATGTAGATCCAAGCAAGATAGAAGCAATCAAGAACTGGCCAGCACTGAAATCCCCAAAAGAAATACTCCAATTCTTAGGATTGGCAGGGTATTATCGTCACTTCATTGAAAACTTCTCTGGTATTGCCCAATCGCTGACCGTATTGACGTAAAAGGATAGGAAGTATGAATGGGGTGAAGACCAGGAAGCAACGTTTCAGCTGTTAAAGAAAAAGTTATGTGAGGCCCCAATCTTGACGTTACCCGAAGGCAATGACAACTTTGTCGTATATTGCGACTCATCGCGACAAGGGCTAGGATGTGTCCTTATGCAAAGGAATAAAGTTATCGCGTACGCTTCTAGACAACTGAAGGTGCACGAAAAGAATCACACGACTCATGACCTGGAACTAGGAGCAGTTATATTCACATTAAAGATTTGGAGGCATTATTTATATGGTACCAAGTGTACTATATATACCAATCACAAAAGCCTTCAACATATTTCCGATCAGAAAGACTTAAACATGAGGCAGCGCAGATGGGTGGAATTGTTAAATGATTATGATTGTGAGATAAAGTACCACCCGGGGAAAGCTAATGTGGTAGCAGATGCGCTAAGTAGGAAGGATCGAATTAAGCCCCTTCGAGTAAGAGCCTTGGGAATGATCGTGCAGACAAGTTTGATAGATCAAATCCGGAATGCGCAGATGCAAGCCATGAATGGAAACCAGTTAACTGATGAAGGATTGCACAGGAACGAGAAAAATTTTGTGAAGAAAATGGATGAGGTGTTGTACTTTAAGAACCGAGTGTGGATTCCTGCGAATTCGGAGCTGAGACAAATAATAATGGATGAGGCTCATAAATCAAAATATTCGATTCATCCCGGTACAGATAAGATGTACCATGATTTGAAAGAGTTTTATTGGTGGCCGGGAATGAAAAAGGACGTGGCCGAATACGTGAGCCAATGCTTGACTTGTGCGCGAGTCAAGGTCGAGTACCAGAAACCCTCGGGAATGTTGCAACAACCCGAGATACCTCAGAGGAAGTGGGAACAAATCACGATGGATTTCGTGACCCATCTCCCAAAAACTCCTCGTGGTCATGATGCGATCTGGGTAATCGTAGATCGATTGACCAAATCAGCGCATTTTATTCCGATCCGCACTACCTATAAGACCGACCAGTTGGCCTAAATCTACACTAATGAGATAGTAGCTAGGCATGGTGTCCCAATTGCTATTATTTCCGACCATGACAGGCATTTTACTTCACGATACTGGCAGAAACTACAAGAGGCTTTGGGGACGCGCATCAATCTGAGCACTTCTTATCATCCCCAAACCGATATCCAATCGGAACGCACGATCCAGACACTAGAGGAATCTTCCACTTGTTGAATTCTCGTATAGCAATAGTTACCATAGTAGCATTCAAGCAGCCCCGTATGAGGCCCTCTATGGTCGAAAGTGTCGATCACCACTTTGTTGGGTCGAAGGGGGTGACACTCAACTGACGGGATCTGAACTAGTTCAGGAAACAACCGATAATGTCCATCAGATTTGGAACCGTCTGAAAACCGCCCAGAGTCGACAGAAAAGCTGGGCGGATGTGTGTAGAAAACCATTATCGTTCAAAGTAGGTGAACGAGTTCTATTAAAGGTATCGTCGTGGAAAGGCGTTATCCGATTTGGAAAGTTAGGAAAGCTAGCCCCGCGCTACATTGGGCCATACGAGATCCTAGCCAAGGTAGGCCCGGTAGCGCATCGGTTGAAGTTACCCACCGAACTTGGTGCCATTCACGATGTCTTCCACGTATCAAACCTGAAGAAATGCCCATGTCAGTCGAAGCTACCCAGGTACCTTTGGAAGACGTACACATTGACAGTAGACTCCACTTTGTGGAAGAGTCGGTGGAAATAGTTGATGGTAGGGTCAAGCAATTAAGACATAACAAAATTTCATTGGCTAAAGTCCGGTAGAACTCTAAACAAGGGCCTGAATATACCTGGGAATGGAAGGATGAATTCCGTAGAAAATATCCTCACCTCTTCCCTAACATGACAAAGTAAATTTCGGGGACGAAATTTCTTAACCAGGGGAGACTATGATACCCATGACGAAATCAGGTACACCTTAATTGGTCCTAAACTTAAAGCATTACTAAAACTATCATTGTGTGTAAACCTTGTGAAATTTCATGACTTGTGTGTGGTGCGAAACGATATATGTTATACCTTGGAGGAATCCGAGAGCACGTCATGGTTGACATGACACTACTAAGGCCCAACAATGCAAGGTTGGCATCCTTAGCCTTGAACAACGTGTTAAACGGAGACTTGACGTTTAACAGCGCATTAGACCTTTGACGTTGATTATTAGATTATCCGTAGCCTTATTTAAGATTCCAAGTTCCAGGAATAACTTAGATTTGCGCCATAGACTGTGACATAAGGTTTAAAAATAATCAAAGCACGGGCACGCAAAACGAAGCAGCTCCCGATTGGGGAAACGCATTCGTTCCGGGCATAAATTAAGGCAACCGAATGTGCAAGGAACGATCGATCAAGCATAAAAACCCTTAAACGAACGTCAAATTATACTTTTATGATTTAAACGTAACTGGCTTCGGATTTTTAGACGGTTATGCATAATTTTTAAAACCGAGTCTTTTGACACTAAGTATGCGCAAAATAGAGTCTGTCGCGCAAATCGAGAACGCGCGCCGGACCCGAAACGAACCCATACTTATCTATATGATAAACCTCATCCTTATGCACGTAAAAAAAAGCACGAGGTGGCCCTAGGGGCCCACCTCTATGCCGCCATCAACCCCCCCCCCCCCCACATGTTTATAAATATAGTTTTTTTTCTTTTTTCCTTTAATTTTAATCCAAAAATCCTTTCAAAAGCACTCCAAATCTGCTCTAAACTTCCATATTCAGCTGATTTCTTCCATAAACAAGCTTGAACCCAAAGGTATTAGCCTTGATACTCATAGTTCTATGTCCGTTTCTTCGATTAAACGTGATTTCTAGCCGAAAAAACGCTTTTTAACCCATGAATTTTGGGGTTTTTAACAAGTTTTAGGGCTGAACATGAACACCACATATAACCCTTGCGTTATATGGCAGCCATGGTTGGTAATCAATGGGGTTTGATACCCTAATCAACTCTTATTCGACCAAAATCGCTTAACTATTCAATTAACCGAAAAACAATGGATTAAAGCTTGATTGACCTAAGTTCTAGCATATTTTGATTTTACATGATGTGTAGGTACTAAACATAGCAGCCTCACACTTCTGGACTCATAAGGAACCCTCGGAAACAAAGCTTTCGCTAGGTATAACCTCTGAGAACCGAAACTAGAATGGGCAGAAATTGTTTTGCCTATAACTTGGCCCGTATAACTTGGATTGAGTTGAAATTTGGTATGGAGATGTAAGCTATTGTCAGGAAGGTCCACATAAAAGTTTAGAATTTTTTGAATTTT
Source organism: Scalesia atractyloides (assembly GCA_947069175.1). Lineage (NCBI taxonomy): Eukaryota > Viridiplantae > Streptophyta > Magnoliopsida > Asterales > Asteraceae > Scalesia > Scalesia atractyloides. Next base: position 46,044,405 of record CAMTDV010000015.1, on the reverse strand, counting down.
CTAAGATTTGTGGTGAATTTGTAACGGTTTTACCGAAAGAATTTCAGGAAAAATTTCAAACCGTTCCAATAAATCCCCAACTTTTATAGAGACACTAAGGAACATATGGGGAATGATCTTGAAACATTCTGAGTCCATTGGTTGAGGTTTGATTTGGGTTAAAAATCCGTGTTTTTGGGAGTTTTCGGTAGCCGGAAACGCACCAAAATGAAATTGAAAAATTCTCAAAATTTTTGAAGATGTTCCTGGACATGTATAGAAGGTTCAGGAATGTTTTTGGAATTTTTTAATGTCTGGAAGTATTTTATGTTAATTATGTGGTTAAAAATGGGTTTATAAATAATTTATTTAAATAAGAAAATTAGAAAAATAAATTCCCAGAAATTTATATCATGATCTACTATTTTATTGAGTTATATAAATTTTTATAGATTTTTATTCCAATTCTAGATTAAATGGGAATTTATTTGGATTAAAAATAAGTTATTTAAATCATTTTCGGCAGTTGACCGTATAACGAACCTGCCGGACTGGGAACTGACCCAACCAGAAAAATACTATAGTTGGAACACTGGGAGTATTCCGGGAGATTCCCGAGCAATTTGGGCACTATGGGTTGTGCTCTAAGACAATTTGAGAAAATTCTCGACGGTGAAAATGGAAACTCAAATTTGGGCAACTTAGACCCCCCCGAACACTCAAACTCCCTTAATGGAAAGTTAATCATTTTTGAATAACCACGTGTTGGCACTACTAGTATTCCCGTACCGTTATCCGAACACGTTAAACTACTGACTTTGGCTGGCGCGCGAATCGGTGCCCGAAAGCCAAACTGAATACTAATACTAACCTGATGTCCATTACGATACCAGTGTCCTATAGACTCAATCCGGAGTAAAAAAACTCCTGACCAGATCCAAGTTATAACCATTACCAGCTTAGATACTGATTTGAGTCCATGCTTGCATGTGTGTCATTAAAGTGAATTATCTAACACACGAATTACCTCCCCCCTGCAAGATAAGTGATTAACGTAAGCCTGTGGACAGTGGATAGTACTATCGGTTTGACCAACCTAGTGCCACGACTGACAGTTTGTCGGCACTAGGCTACTTCACTCGTCCTAATTTGGTTGTGTTGTTAGGCATAACTACTAAGGGCGTTGAACTGCACGTTACGCAGTTGGTGGACCGGGAGTGTCTAGGTGACACGGCCCGGGGTAAAAAAGTCAAGGTTTCACTTGTATACTCATGTAATTCCATCTGTGACTATGAATGTGACCGTCATTGTGATTATGACCAGTGCAATTTAAACTTGTTAATACATATTGTTACACAACAATTAAACCTGTGGAACTCACGCAGCGTTTAGCTGACCTTTTTAAAACTAACATGCATTTCAGGTAAAACTAAAGAGGAGTAAGGAACGTGCGTGTGGATGGCTGTAGTAGTAACTATAGCAGAATAAGAGCGGTGATAGCTCGTAGTACTGTACTGAAACTTATGGTGTATAATATGATACTGATAGTATGTTGTAACCGAGGTTCTCTCTGTTTATGATATCATGTTTTTAAAACTATGGAGAATTACCACGTGTCTGCCGCACCCTGCATTTGTCTTCCGCTGCGAGTCGGGGTGTGACATAAAAACCTTGAATTTGATGTGTATTGGACTGATCGGACTTGAGTTGATTAAGACACATAGATTTAGGAGGTTTGAATTGAAATTATATGGTGATAATTGTTAAATATCATGTATAAATCATATAGGAACAATAAAATCGATCATCGGACCATAAATGTAACTTGTAGGATTGATTTTGATTTGGGGACGACGACAAGTTCGCCCGAACTTGTTCCTAGTCGGTTTGACCAACTTCGGGCGAAGTTGTGTTTATAAAAGAATGATTCTTTGTTTTCAACTTCGGGCGAAGTTGTGTGTAATCAAATTTTTCAGTATGTTTAACTTCGGGCGAAGTTAGTTAATCAAGTTCAAAAGGTCTAAACATGTAAAGTTCACCCGAACTTCTCCTGAATTGTTATAAAACTTGTTTTTGTGACAAGTTCGTCCGAACTTATACTGATGTGTTACAAAACATGCTTTTTTGGCAAGTTCGAGCGAAGTTGTTCAAATATGTTGTTGACATTTTGAAAAAAAAATGCTAAGTGTTTGTGTTTTTCACGTCGTAGGGTATTCAGCTTACGTATTCGAATTTCACAATACGTGTGTTTCGCTAGACAAGAAGTTATTTCCCTCTCTGGAACCATTTTCTGAGATTCTAGAGTTTATGGGACGTATTCTTGTAACGAAGGCTATCACTGAAAAACACATCATATATCGCTCACACGTAAACTTTTTTTGGAGTTCTGCGAAGTACGACGAAGCTAAATTCTTTTGTTCGCGTGGGAGATGAAGATAAAGAGTTTAAAGTTACAGAAGCTGATATTTGCAGAGTGCTGGAATTCAACGATAGTGCTAATGATCCTATGGGTTTTGAGGAACGGATGGTGAAAGGATGCTTTTATCGCATGGGATATCATGGATATGTTAATGAATCGTCTTTCAAGAAGGGCAACCTTGGTCTACCGATAAATTCTTTATGCATGCCCTGATTCACACTTTCAGTCACAGAAAAGCATGATTGGATGATTTGCAGGATTATATGATGTGTATGGCGACTGCAATGGTACTAAACAAGAAGTTCAACTATTCTGGAGTTGTATTTGAGCACATGTCAAAGAATATGGGCAAGGATAGATTTCTGTTATATCCTCGTTTTGTTCAGATGCTTATAGATGATCAGTTTAAAGATATTGCAAAAGATCAGAATGATGTACTTTATCTGGGTCATATGGAAGAGACTACTTTGAAGAAACTTGTTACATACCAAAGACAAGATTCAGTTCCGATTGCCAAGCCTGTTTTCAGTGCTATTGGTAAAGCTGACTATGTGTCACCACCTGATGGAAAATGGAGGAATGCAGGAAGTGGTGATGATAAAGATGAAATTGAATTGCTAAAAGGATTCAAAGAAAAATATCGTAGCGTATGGCTTGTGAAGAAATTTGTTGAAAAGCCGAAACGCAAAAGGGCTTCAAAGAAAGTAGAGACTATGTTAGTTGATGAACCGGAGAATGAACAAGAAAATGTTGAAAATGTTGTGGGATCGAGTGTAGCAGTGAATGTGGAAAGTCATGATGTTGAAACTGGAACTGTTGGTGGTGATCCTGATGATGTTATTTCCGCGACTTCCGATAAAAACGAAGAATCATCTGAAGATTCTGTTGATATTCGTCAGAAACAAGTTGAAAAAGAAAAAGAGGAAGAGCGATTAAAGAAACGAGGTGAAGATTTATATGTACCATCTGCGGAAGAAGAATCTGATGTAGATAGACCGAAAAAGAAAACAAGCGTGTGAAATCAAAAGCAGATGAAGGGAATAAAACAACAGGATCTACTAGTACTAAAGGAAGAGATTTATTGAAAAGGAGATACATTAGCAAAAGAAAGAAAATTACACCTCCGCAAACTTCTAAAGTTTAAGAACCACCATCAGTGTCTATGCAAGCTCCACAACAAACTCCAATCTCTCCACAACAACAGACTACACCAAAGCAAACAACAACAAAGGATAATTTAAAGCAGCACACTCCTCAAAGTCAATCATCTGCTCAACGTCAAGAACGTTATTTCTCTAGTGAATTTGGAAAATTTTCGGCGCCTCCACGAAATGTTGATACAGAGATTTATTCTGATGAATTGCTTGATATGTTCAACGAGTCGAAGGTTCAAGAGTTGGAAAGAAGGATCAAAACTCTTGAAGATCAAGTCAAGAAGAATGAAACCAAGAAAGAGATTATGGAAGATAAAGTCAAATTTCTGGAAAATGATCGTGAATATATGAAGGCGATAGTTGATAGTCTCGGTTCAGACAATGAAAGGCTGAGAAAAACAATTGCAGAGCTTGAAGCAGAGAAAGTTCTAAACAACAAAAGATTCAATACGCTACAGCGTGTTTTGGCAAATTATCTGGGTATAGACTTCATAGCAGAATACAATATATTGGAAGTGCATGATGAGAAAGATCTTGCTGAAAAAGAGTTGGCAACACAGGGAAAGGGAAAACATGTTGAAAGTACTGTCAAAACAGTGATTGGTGAAGGGTCAAAGTCGCCTGAAGTGCTTGTTGTTGAAGAAATCCCTGTTACAGAAACTCAAGTTGTTCAGAATGTTGAAGTAGCTCAAAATGTTGAACAAGTTGATGAATCTGTCAAAGCTTTTGAAACAGAGAAAGAAACTGAAGAAAAGGAGGATGATAACGAGAATGATAAAGATGAGATCCTGTAGATGATCCGAAATATGATTCAGGTCATGGTAACGACGATGATGATGGTAAGGGTGGTGTTGGTTTGAAAGTGGATTCCGCAAAGTTTACTACAGACTTTGATTTTGATACTTTGATGAATGATGAAGCAAATGCGGAAGATGTTCAAAGTAAGAGGGAGAAAGAAGGTCCTAAAGATGTTGATGATTCTGATGCGGTCATTGCTAAACCATTCGCAGCAGTCTCTGATAAACCCCTAATTCTGATGTTGGAACATAATATTGAAGAGGGAGAGTTTATTCATGACTACTCTAAAGAAGAATTGGCAAAGATGTTCGAGATAGAGCCTGAATCGTTTGAATTTGATTTCGAAGAAGAGTTAGTGAACATTGATACAGTTGAGCCTAAAGAATACTTCTACAAGCATACTCCTGAAGCTGATGATTATAACAGAGTAATTATTGAATATGCGTCTGATGATGAAGAGGGTGCTGAAAAGTATTCTGGGTGAACGCTGACAACTTTCCAACATTCAAAGAAATGTATGAAGAATTAAATGATGATTTGTTGAGAAGTATAGTTGAAGAGACAGTTCGAGAAGGAAACATTCCATGACGTATGACAAAGGAAGAAATTGCTGAAGCAAAAAACTCTTGGTTTAAAGAGACGCCGAAACAAAGAAAGTTTAGACGTCCGCTTGCATTCTTTACCAAAGACAAAGACAAGTCGTTGGGTGATATCCTGAGTTGGGGTTGGATTAAAGAATTAGATGTCTATGCGATCAAAATGGAATTTGGAGTTCAATACTTTCGACATATGGTTGATTTGAAAACATTACCATTCTGGGATATCGAAGAGTTGGTACAGACACATAATATCAGCTATCAAATGAAGTTTAATGATCAAAGACAATGGAAGGTGATTAAATTTGAAGCGTTGCACGGTTTTAGATCTGGAATTCGTTTATTCCAAAGCGTCGAATCAAGATCGATAAACAGACTGGTGAGAAAGATGTGACACTTGTGATGAAAAGGCCTAGAGCAATGAAGAATATGCCGTTGATGCCGATCGAGCAAGATTTCTATCCAATGTTTAAATGGTGGCAAATAGACCCAGAAACATGTGAAGCTGTTATTGTGTTACGTGCTGATGAGAACTGGGATATTACGAAAGAGATAACACCAGAAATGATAGAGAGACGAAGGATATAGGGTTTATGGCGAACGATACAAATACTAGACCCGATGTGGCTAGTGAATTGCTCAAAGGTAGATATAGGATGTTTGTTCTTCAACAAAATCTGCTTTGAAAAGAAAGAGAAAGTTCAATCAATGCAGTATCAAAGTGTTATAAATGTTTACTTTGCTCATGGAATCAATTCAGGGCATACGTGGGAATCGAGCTGGAGAGAGCTAGAAAGAGAAGAATTTCTAAAGGAAGACAAGCGTTTAGAAAGAATTCATGAAAGGGGTAGAGAGGCAAGGCTTCGAAGGTTTCGGTTCATGAAATGGGCACCTCCTACTGACCAAACGCCAATCCTTAAACAAGAACGAAGGAAAAAACCATACAAGAACTTCTTCGGAAGAGGTTGAAGTGTTTGAAGACTGATCATGACTACGACAATATCCAAGGGGGAGTCTGTTGGTGCACAGTGTCTATCGTTTAAGTCTTGGATCGATTTTGTATTGTACATGGTTTGTTTTGTTAGATTTTGAATATTTATGATGTAAGGGAGACATGTTCGGCCGAAGTTCTATGTAAGATGGACAAGTTCGCCCGAAGTTAAGTTCGGACGAACTTGGCCATGACACTCCTCATTCGAACTTGTACTCCTATATATAGTTAGCCTTGGTTTGTCATTTGTAACTTTGCAACTTTTGAGGTGAAGCTCTGTCGGTTTGGATTTGTACATTGTAAAGACATTTGGACTAATAAACTGACGTTTAAACAGTGATTCTTGTGTATTCGTCACTATTCACGTAATTTCCGCTTACGATGACATAGATACAAACTTAGGTTTCTGTGACAAGTGGACGGATCGATCCTAACAACAAATATAACGCTATAGGAGTAACGCATCGCCCGTAAACTTGTGGTATTGTTAAGTAAACTATATTACACCCTCTTCATTTCGATGATGTTTGGTAATCACGATTGCGTTAGACTTTGGATTGACATATAAGAACACATGTTTAGTATGTTTATAACGATTGTATGCAATGTTACCATGTTGGATATGAGGCAAATTTTATTTCACTATTACGCTATGTATCAAACTTGTATGCTCGCCAACTTTTTGTTGATATATTATTTTAATACATATTGCAAGAATCAAGTTAATGCCGTTGAAGAAATATATTTAGGGTGGATTAGATACACACCTAGATTTAGTTTATGTGTTTCGTTTCATGTTGTATTGCCAATTGAGACTTGTTGTATTTCCATTTCAAAACAATGTATTAGTATTTTAGTATCAATGAAATTTTGAATTATTAAATATTATCGCAAAGTAGTGTTATGACGTTCTGAGCAATCTCGTTTTCGTCCCGCCCGTATGTTTCCGCCATCGACTGGGGTGTGACAGATTGGTATCAGAGCCATAACTACAGGGAATTAGGAAAAATTGCCATGCTCTTGACCTAGTCTATAGTTTAAGTGTCCAACTTTGACCATCTTTTACTCATGCTTAAAAATGTTAGTTCTTCCTACTTTGCTCATATCTCTTCTTTTGTCTTTAAATATACAACGTGTCTTTCCTAAAACACTTACCCAAATTACACGCTTGATGACACTCGCATTACATCAATGAGACGATTTGGACCAAGATAGGCCCAATGACCCGCAATTTTTGGTGAAATCCCTCAATACGCGTTTATGATTTTACACGAAGTTACGCCATCAAGTTAGGAGTGATATCCACACCTTGATGGAAGACTTCCATTTCAAACTTTAATGGACCCTTACCAGCGAGTCGGAATTCGCTCCTCGTTTGGTAAGTACCAACCACATTTAGGGTACGGTGTTACCAAGTTAGGGGTGAAACCCGCACCTTGTTAACTAGTCTCATTCCTTGATTTTCAATCTTGCCAAAGTCTCAAATTTTCGATCGACTAGGGACATCTAGTAACTGGAAGGGTGAATACCGTTAGTCGCTTCTCGATGAGAGTATACTACCTATTAGGCCAAAGCATGTCTCCCTAACTCAAAAGGATTTTCGATTCACTTTGGAATAGAGAGTGTGGGTTGCAAAGGATGGGGAAAATGGCAACCTAACACCCCTATTTATAGGCTGAAACAGAAGAAGGGCACGAGCCCATGCCTATTAGACATGGGTCGTGTAGTTGACTTTTGCATTCATTTTGTCTTTTGTGTGCAGATTTTGTACATCAACTTTGTGGGTCCTATTATCTTTCAATTAGTCTTCTTTCGAACAATATGCCATGGGGCGTGCCAAAGGAAGCACGACTCTATGCACAGTGGCTTATTTTGTCTTATCTAGAGTAGTGCGACACATGGGGCGTATTTGATTAAGCACGATCCCATGTCAGATGGTTTTTTTGTCTTTTCTGTAAAGAAACAAGCATGGGGGCTTTTGACTTTTTTTTTGCAAATTTCTTGTTTTTTGCCGCGAATATGGTCCTTTAGTCGTTTTTAGCATTTTTAACCCTAAAAATAGAAGGTAAACAAATAAACGACCTACTTCCAAGATTCATAAAAGAAACGACCAAAATGTGCTCCGATTGATATAAAAAATATGTTAGGTTTTGCACATATCCGCGTGTGTTAAAAATAGGGATGGTTTAAGCAATTGAATAGTTGATAAAGACGATACAGTTACAAACAAAACAACAAATGTTTAGAAAAAAAAGTATTTGAAACTTGTGAATTGTAATTTATTTTCATTTTTATTGTTGTACGTAACAAAAGTATGTAACATATTATTATAGTTTCATTTTTCTATTATACAAACTCATGTCATACATGAGTCTATAACCTATTATAATATAATAAACTTAAAAGATAAACCAGCGCCATCAAAATTAGTGTCACCACATTAATTTATCTTAAATAATTTTAAAACAATAAAAAATTACAAAATTTGTATAAGAATGGAAATTGTTCTGTGATAGGACGGATTTTAATAATTCCAAGTGTATATCAGATTGTTAAGATACCCATAAGGTATCCTTTACTTATGAGTTATTGGTTTAATGAGTTTTTTTAAATAAAGGCATATAGTTATACTTATAATTTTATACGATAAAAATTACCAATTGAAATTTTCATTACTTGAAACGCAATATAAGCCTTATACCGTGGGGTGTGGAAGCAAGGAAGGGTCAAGGAGGGGTGAGGTGAGGTGGCAAGAATCCCGAAAGAGAACAACCCCCGCCCCCATGAAGTTTCGGTGCACACAGATAATTCCCTCGTCCTCCCTCACTGCTGACAAATTTGTGGATTTTTAAAAATCCAACCGTTAGGCTAATAACTAGTTAAATAAAAATATTTAGTTTTTTTTATTTTAAAGCTATTTTTACCCACACAACAAAAAACTCATAACCCTCTTCATCTTCATAAAATTCTCTCCTCCGAATTTTTATACAATCCTCTCCTTTAATTTTTTATGTAATCTTGTTAGAATTTCATAGCCATTAGTTCATCCTCATCTAAGGAGAACGTTGTGAACTTTTACGTTAACGCGATGATAGAGACAACAAAAATTATTGTGAAGATGGAAGAAGACGGCGAAGACGAAGGCACAAAAAGGAGCGCAACGCTAAATAGAGATTGCAAAGGTATATTATTTGTTTACATTCTATTTGTGTGGATTTAATCGACTATATTTGGAATAACTTCCATGTCGATCCTGTTGATGACGAGTAGTAGTGTTCGTATGTTTTGGCAAAATTTATTTTATGCTTTGAGTATGTATTTTTAGATTAAAATTTTTGTATTTTTTAATTTGTAGGTTTCTTAAAATTTTTATGAATGTCTAATTTTCTTAAAAAATATCTTATTTATTTTTTTTTAACGAATTAAACGAGTAAAAGAATATTATTTATAAATAAAACACATTCAAAAGAAAATATAAAAAAAATGGAAGGGGGAAAGGGAAGAAGGAGAACCATGCCTTTGAGTGGAGGAAGGATGCTAGCGTTGAGGTGGACGATGAGAGAGAAAGGGGAAGATGGAACAACATCATAGTCTTCGCCAATATAAGATAATAGACGTTTGAAGGAATTAGTTGTAACAAATAATATATTATATAACATAATAAAATTAAAACAAAATCTAAATATTCAAAACTAATGTCACAACATCATATATTATATAATATAATAAAATTAAAACAAAATCTAAATATTCAAAACTAGTGTCACAACATCAATATATCATACATATTTTAGAGGAAAAAATTAGTTACAAACTTTGAGTTAAAGGTGAGCGTACCACACCTTATTAATAACCTGACAAACCAAACCAACTATTAACCGATAACTAAGTTAGCCAAGGTTTCAGTTTCGAGGCAAATGATTAACCGAAGAATCAGATTTGGTTATGGTTACGCATTTCACAATCGATGTCAACAACCAAACCGAATCTTACCGAAGCTATTAAACACACTGATATAATGTCTATGTCTCATGCACCTATGTCCAAATCCTTAAATCTTAAGTTGGTAGAGGATGACAAAAGTGTATCCAAATTATTGTTAATTTATTCATGATGTATGTGATTGATTTTTGGATCTGGAAGCATGATATCATAAAAGCATTATTATTTATTGTGATTAAAAAGGAATATATTATTGAAAATTTCTTTATCACTTATGAATTAAAGTTTTTATTTGTTTGTTTTGATTTTTCTTTTCGGAGGAGGCCATCGGTTTTGAGATTAGTTCGTTCAAGCCTTCAAGGAGTCAACGATGGCTTAGCAGGATAGGTCTGTGATTGATTTTCTCTAGAGTAAATTGTCATATTAGTTCAAGAGGTTTGTCCTAAATTACCACTTTAATCCAAATTGTTTTTTTGCTTCTCTGGGTCCCTGAGTTTTTCATTTTTGGCCATTTTGGTCTAACCCCTAACTTCGTTGAAAAATGTCAGTTAACTTACACAAATAGTTTGGCATTTGCAATTTTCATCCAAAAATCATTTTTTCTTTTATTAAGTTATATATCTAAAAAATCTTTAATTAAAAAAACCCTTAAACTAAAAAAATACATATTAATAATATATAAAGAAACCTTTAATTTTATAAAAACGGAATATTAATTAATATAAATTAAAAAACCCTTAATTTAAAAAAAAATATTTTATATATAATAAAAATCCACCAATCCCCAACCCCACCAAAACTCTCTCTCTCCCACCACAATTAACCACCACCGTGCACCACCACTGTTGCCGCCATTCACCACCACTCACCACCACAACCATCACCAACCTCTCCTTATATATCTCTCTCTTTCTTGTCTCTTTCTCTATCTCTCTCTCTCTCTCATCCACCACCACAACACCACCACCGCTGTTACCGCCATTCACCACCACCGTGCACCAACCACCACCACAAAAACACCCAACTCACCACTCACGACCTCTGCAACAACCACACCCATCACTACAACCAACACCCTCACCACTACAATAACCACTAGCCCTAATTTTTTTTCCAATAATCAAATCCAACAAGAAAAGCCCTAACTTCCCAACAATCAAAGGAGAACTAGAAAGTGCAGAGGGTTAGCGGAGAAAGGAAAGGGTTACCGTCATCGTTGGGTGTCGCTGGAATAGCGGTTGTTGTAACCGGAAACCTAGAAATCTTGTCACCGTCGTCGTTTCGAGTTGCTGGAATAGTGGTTGTTGTAACCGTTCTTAGTGTTGGTGATGGCGGAGGTGGTAGCTAGCGGTGGGGTGGTGTTTGATGGCGTTGGTGATTAATGGCGGTGGTGATTAAGGGCGGTGGTAGTGGTGGTGCACGGTTAGTGGTGGGGGTGGTTTCCGGAGATGGCGGTGGTGATTGATGGCGATGGTAGTAGTGGTGCACAGCTAGTTGTGGGGTGGTGTTTAATGGCGATAGTGGTTGCCGGAGATAAGCTGGGTGGAGGGGTTGTTAGGCTATGAGATGGGGTGTGTGTATCGAGACGTAGGAGCACTTGTGTGTATGTTGTATATATCTATAAGTATTACAACAACAACAATATATATATATATATATATATTATAGATGATTAAAAGAAAAAAAAAGATACATTTAAAAAGGGTTGATGTGGATGAAAATGACAATTTAGAAACCTTTTTTTCTTAATGCCAGAAATACTCCTAGTTATAACAGTTTTTTTGACTGAGTTGGACAATGTGATCAAAATGATAAAAAATGGAAAATTCAAAAGAGAAAATAAAAGTATTTAGACTAAAGTTTTAGTTTCAGACAAATCTTATAGATTAAAATGAAAATGTACTCTTTTCCCTATGTATCTAAAAGTTTCCATACTTGGAGTATTTATGTTTCTATATTCTTTGTAGTCCTTTTTTCATCAATAGGTGAACACTTATAACCGATTGGTCAAGAGGGTGCCATAAGTTATCCACTTAATTTTAGTGCAGGTTCAAAAACGAACCGAATTGAGGTTTGTATACCCTACTTTGAGTAAGTATTACGTTAGTTTCGATATAGGATTAGTTTTGATAATTATAGTCTCATATCCAACTTTAGAACATGTTTTGTATTTGTCGAGTACTCGTTACTCATTACGTATATCTTCACGAATTTCCTAAGTGTATAATATTGATAATTCTTAAGTGGTAAAAGTTACCCACCGGAATTCTCATTGCTCAAGGCCTCAAGTCATCTTAAAAACTGATTTGAAATCTCAAAAGGTTAACTGCACTTTTTAGCAATTCTATGTTTTAGTAAGTTTTTAATAACTTCGGTATACTAGAATTATATTTTCTATGTTTGTATATATTCAGTTTTAATACCTGTGAATGAATATGAGATCGATTGCAAGTATTCATGGAGGTTTTAACTAATATTACACCATTACATCATCTATCTATCTGAACCATTAGAAAACAAATAATTGATCATATATATTGTTACACACCCTTTATCAGTCCCAAATGTTCCAACTTTCCTATCATATTCGAATTTTGTTTTGAAACCAAAAGAAGGAGATTCAAAGGGGTTAAGGGGATGTTTGGCAGCTTCTAATGGTTAAGTGTTGAATCCGTAAGAGGTCTGAACCATTAAGTGCTGAATCAGTAAGAGGACTGAACCATTAAGAGGCAGTATAAAGTTTAACTGTTGAGAGGCATACGTCTGACAAATTCAGATTATAGGTCTTAACCATTTAGACTCAGTATAATGCTTAAATATTCAGAGGCAAATGTCTGAACCATTCAGACATCTGCTCGCGAAACAAACATTCTAAACTATTAAGTGTTGATCAGTTCTGTTTATACATGATGGAAAACAAATAAATAATACATGTGACCGCAGATAGGCCAGCAGAGAATCCAGTTAGTGATGAAGCCATGGTGTTCGACATCTTTGTCAGTGTGATCTGGTTCCTCCTTAGGGTGTAAAGTTATAATGGTAGTACCGAATTCTAGGGCAGAATTAGTGTGGAGAGAGAGGGACGAATTATGATGTTGTTATGAGTAATAGGTTGTGAAACTGTCTAACTGTGTAACCCTTTACCTCTCTAGTTATCTCCTTATATATACACCCAAGAGGAAACCTTAATTAGTTATTAAGGGTAATATGGTCCATCAACAATTACCAACTAATATATAATAGGATTAAATATATATTTTGATCTAATATATTATAAATGATTATAATGGCTACATGATTAAATATTAATAATAATATATTTAATCTTACATTCTCCCACTTAGCCGAGTAATCATTTATCATGAATGTTAGATAAGCCTGATCAGGAGTTAACACTCATTTTAGCTTTAAACCAAGAACCGTAGCAGAGAAATACAGCCGTTGAATCATTTGACTCATGACCCCCATTAGTCATACTACAGCCTCAATTTAAAACCTAATAGTTATGATCAAAATACTAAGCCCTTTAGCGTTTGATTTGTATTTATATTTGTCTATATGTCATAATACCGGTAGAACATATGTTAGAGACATACAAAATCAAACTGATGAAATTTTATTATTAAAGCAGAAGTAAGTACAATATGCTATTAAATAAGGTCTTTAGTAAATCCTATATTCGAAACATGTTCTTCGAAAACTTTAGGTGGAAGACCTTTAGTCATCAGATTCGCAAGCATATTCTTAGTACTGATATACTCAATATAAAAATTATTTTCCTCAACTCGTTCACGTACGAACAAGTACTTTGTATCGAGATATAAACCAGTTCCAGTCGAATTGTTACTGTTTGAGAAACTAACGGCAGTTGAGTTATCACAGTAAAGCTTCAATGGTCTAGAAATGGAATTAACGATTTTGAGTCTAGTGATCAGATTTCTAAGCAACATTCCATGACAGGTTGTGTTATAAACAACAATGTATTCTGCCATCGTTGTGGAAGTTGTAGTTAACTATTGTTTATGACTCTTCCATGAGATAGGTCCGCCTGCTAACATAAAGATATAGCCCGAAGTGGATTTCTTGTTATCTTTGCATTTGGCAAAGTCATAATCAGAATAGCCTACCACTTCTAAATGATCACTTCTTCTATAAGTCAGTTTATATTCTTTCGTCCCTTGCAGAAATCTGAGTACTTTCTTAGCTGCTTTCGAATGATCTAGGCCAGGATTAGTCTGATAACGGCCTAGCATTCCAGCAATATAAGAGATATCTTGGCGAGTACAGACTTGAGCATACATCAGGCTCCCGACTACTGACGCGTAAGGTATCTGGCTCATTTGCTCCTTTTCAACCTCTGTTGTCGGACATTGGAATGAACCGAAAACATCTCCCTTAACTACTGGAGCGACTGAGGGTTTACACTATTACATGTTGTAACGCGTAAGGACACGATCTATGTAAGCCTTTTGAGACAATCCTAAGATCCCTTTGTGTCTATCTCGGTGAATTTCGATGCCAATGACGTAAGAAGCATCTCCGAGATCCTTCATGTCGAAGTTATGCGAGAGTAATCGCTTCGAGTCATGCAACATGTCTAAACTATTACTTGCCAATAGAATATCATCTACGTAAAGGATAATTATAGTAAAGTTGCTCCCACTCATCTTGAGGTAGGTGCATTGATCCACTTGATTCTTTGCAAAACCTTGTTTCTTCATGACTTCATCAAACTTAAGGTACCATTGACGTGATGCTTGTTTTAACCCATAAATGGTGTGACATCTATGACATTTTAATCATTTTAAAAATTCAAAACGAGTTTATATTCAAAAACAATTTCACATATTCAGTCCTTGTTCGATTCCAAACCCTTAAGTCTCTTCTAGAAGTGAAACCGTAAACCGATACGCAAACGAAACCACTTAAATGCGACGTATGCTCCGGAACAATGAGACAAGCTAAACATACCTTAAATAACCTTTACATAACTTAGAAATAAGTTTTGAAGGGTTGGGTATGTCAAAAACACATTTTTGTAACTTTAGGGGCTATTTTGCAAATTTTGTGAAACTATGCCTTTTCGCGTATTTCGCTATCCGAAACTTGTACGGGCATCCAAAAGTTCATTAAAATATTATATTTTAGTGATTGGTATGCAAAAATATCGTTTGTTACGCATTTACGGTCACACATGCGTTCGTTACGATTTTCGTCGTAATTAACCGAAAACCGCGACCGTACGACCAAAACGAACTGACCTATGGAACATTTTTGGACACATTTCAAGTTCCCTATACTTTAGCGTCCTTATGAAGCTTAAAAATCAGGTTAATGGGTGTTAGAAGTGTCGAAACGCGATGAAACGTGCTCAGGGGCCTATTCTGCCAATTTCAAAAGTTTCTGCCAGATAGGGGTCTTACGGACCATAAGACCAAAGTCCATAGGGTCCGTAAGGGACCTCTAGCTCAGCAGAAAGGTGGCAGCAGCTGGTTAACTTCAATTTTGACTCATCAATCGAACTTGCCACCCAATTCTCTGCATTTGACAAGTATTAGACACTAATCCAACTTCAGGGATGAGTCATGGACATGTGTCTTGATCTTGTTACATCAAGAAATCAATATATACCAAGCTCATTTCATAATTATGAACTTTTGCAAACACTCAAATACCTCAAATCTGATTCAATCCAAATTTGCAACCATCTTGGAGCTTTCTCTATGGTTCTTCATCAATCCTTTGTGTTAATAAGTAATTCATTCATGTTTTAATTCAAGATTCTTAGTTTATTTGGGCTAAGGCTCAAAACTTTGGCTTCTGATTGACTTCCAGAATTGATCATGAATTGATCAACATAAAGTCCAATTGAAACTTGCCACATGATGGTGATCATGATGGTAATGGTCCTTAGTGATCATACCTACTGATTTATATCTTTTCTTTAGTCATTTTGACAAATCAAAGTTTCGGTCAAAATGCGATTTTTGCGCATTTTGCAACGAAACCATTCCGGGTATCAAAACAGTTTGTTTTGATGCCAAAACACCTTTATAAACTTATTTAGACATCTCAAAACATGTTTAATTCGTCACTTTTGGTTTTGTGCTTGTTTAGAGTCGTATATTGAATGATCTTGACCACCACTTTGACTTTCGAATTTGACCCGTTTGGTCAACTTTAGGATCCGACCAAGACCTTTATTATGACCATAATATTATAAGGAATAACCCCCTGAGTTTATACCTTATGGTCATACCGTTTGGTTAGTCAAATGACAAATCGAATATGTATTCCTTATGAATGCCGAAAATACCCTTTTTGCACTTAAATTAGTTTTGAACATATAAGAGCATTGTTTTGACATTTAAACTGATTATAAAACTTATATAAACTTCTTTTCGCATATTAGACTTATCATAGGACATATTTAACCATCCGAACCCATAGTTACGTTTATGACCCGTTAAAGTGGTGTAAACCACTTTAGCGAGCCGTAGCGAGCCGTAATGAGCCAAAACACTTTGAAATGCTTCCAATTCAGAATGTTTGATATTATAAATCATATTATACAAGATCCAACTCTTGTTTGGTTTATATATCTCATTCTATTCGATTGCTCGTTTTCAAGTTTCGACACTAACACATATTATCCGATACACTAGGAACCACTTCAACACTTGAACTCTTAATTCTTTGAGCTTCGTAATATATTTGAACAAGATCTATACGCAATCTCATGCGAGTACATTGCTCCCCTCTTTTATGTTTTGAAAATGTTTTGGGGTGATTCATATGTGTAACCAATATTTCTCAAATGTAGGGCATGTTTGTGTTTACTAAGTGTTTTTTTTGTATTAGTTCCGATTATGCAACACGACAATTGATGACACGATAGTTAAAGAGGTCTTTTAAGGCCTAGTTAAAGAGGTCTTTCAGGGCCTATATCCTTGTAGGATCTTTCTATCTTCGTAGTTAGAATCTCAAAGGATGTTTGAAGTACAGTCTTAAATCTTTCTATCTTCGTGGTAGGATTTCTAAGAAGTGCTTTACAAGACAATGGTTATTGTTTATGTGTAGAGATTTTGGTGATTTAGATAACGAAACTAGAGTAATATAATAAGAACATGGTGGATACACCGCTGGTACTTCCTATATATAAGTGTGCTTATTGTATTACCCTTCGTAGCCTTATCTGAATCACCATTAGGATTATGATTTTGTGATACGTTGTGACAAGACAATGTGACTAGACTTCCCATTACATCTACCTATCTTTATAGTTAGATATTTGTGGAATGTTTAAAGTACTAATTGGTAGTCCTTTACTGGATTCTGTGTACTTTAATACGTATTTGACGAGACAATTTGACAAGACAATGTGACTAGACTTAATTCCCATTACATCTACCTCTCTTTATAGTTAGATATTTGTGGAATGTTTAAAGTACTAATTGGTAGTCCTTTACTGGATTCTGTGTACTTTAATACGTATTTGACGAGACAATTTGACAAGACAATGTGACAAGACTTAATTACTATTACATCTACCTATCTTTATAGTTAGATATTTGTGGAACGTTTAAAGTACTAATTTGCAGTCCTTATTGGATTCTGTGTACCTAAATACGTATTTGACGAGACAATGTGACAAGTTGACGATTGTATGTTTATGTGGTTAGTTGTGATTAGGATAACGAAACAAGTGTAATTCCATAAGAACATGGTGGATACGCCGCTGGTACTTCCTATATATAAGTGTTCTTATTGCATTCCCCTTGTAGCGTTATTTGAGTCACTTTGGGATTTTGTGTGCAATTGATTTAAAGGTTCGGCATCCAAATCCTTGAAGAATTCTTTCATATTTTGTATGATAGATTCTTAGAAGGATATTTAGTATTATTATAAATCATTGATTGATTTCCAATAAACTCACACAAGTTTATGGACGATTTAATATGTTTACAAAGATCAAAGTACAATTTTCAAAGGCATGAAAATTACTAAGTAATGATCATGATGCCATATTGTAAGACCCTAACATGTTTAAACCGAAAAAGACGCAGCGGAAATATGTGACATAAAATTTCTTTTATTAAAATCATTCCATTATGAATAAAAGACCTTTCTATTACAAGTCTTTAACTATAATTACACTTTTCATTTCATTTGATACATAAAAATATCATATATTTAGTAACCGCAAGGCTACACATTCCCGTACAATCCGTATTATAACTCGATCTTCAATCGCTCACGTCTCTTGATGGTTATGACCCATAAATCTACACAACCTGCATTCACCACATACGTTCACATTATTAGTACTTGAAACATTATACGATCTAAGTATATAAATAAAAGATCTCGACGTGTTTCATCCTCCTGTAGATTCCATTTAGATAACTTTCTGGATTTGAGCTTTTCTTTCCAAAGTCTATCCTTTGAGAAGTATACAGTAATATACCTGCACTCATTTCATTCTCAAACAATTCAGTTAGCATATAATTCCTTATATATTAACACCATGAACTCATTCGTACGAGTCTCATGCTTTTGAAACGTATAAACTAATAGCACATGTACCAACCATCAAATCCAACTCATTCGTGTATAAAGAGCTTCTACGAACTTACATACTTCTCTACCAAATCTCTTACACAAGTCCTACATACTTACTTAGCCACTAAGTGCATCATAAATGTAACATCATGTTTATATGATAAGAATCTTACTTATAAGACTTAACCAAATCGTATCATATCATAATTACATAAGCTAGTGTACATATCACATCTTCGTACAAGTTCCATAGGCTTCCGTTCTTACCCGAACCCTATATAAACTTCAGGATAAGCTTGGGGTACATTTGGGGAAGCTATATGGGCCTTGGAATCAAGCAAAAGGGCGAAAAAACGAGTTTCCGGCATCAAACCCGCGTAGACAGCAACTAGTGCGTCGGCAGCAAAAGGAGAGTGCGTCGGCGACTCACCTCGTGCGTCGGCGACGCCCTCTAGAAATGTAATTTTTTTCTGCTGTGTTGTTTCGTCGTTCGTACGCACTAAAACTTGCATAACTTTTGAACCGTTTATCCGTTTAACCCCACGTTTCTTCCTACGTGATCGTAATTTGGTTCTCTATCATATGGACTCAAAATCTAACGTCCATATTGAAGACATTCTTGACTTATACGTTTTTGGCTTAATATTCATTTTCGTCGTTCGTACGCACTAAAACCTGCGTAACTTTCAAACCGTTTACCCGTTTGACCTCCCGTTTCTTCCTACATGACCGTAATTTGATATTCTATCATATGAACTTGAAACCCAACATCTGGATTAAGGAAATTCTTAACTTATGAGTTTTGGCTAAATATTCAATTACGGATTATTCAACCCGTTCATGTTTTCATCAAACAAATCAGTTGTTTTACCCCACAACTTACATGAACATTATAACTATAATAGTTTTACATTATCCAGAGTGTTGTACTTGGGAATTTAAGCACTCGATACTCGATACTCGGTGTACGTTATACTCATTCATCACATTCAATTATACGTAACTGAACTTCAATAGTACAATTTTCATACTCTAAATTGTTTATCCATTTATCCTACCTAACAACTGAGACTTTTGACTATCAACACGCGTATGCGTTTCTCGGTTAGCATGCTTATATGCAATTCTACCCATTACCCGGTTATAATACCATAGTCCTTACTTAGGTAATCGTTCCGATATAGCATTAAAACCTCCTTCTTGACCCGTTTGGTCTACTTAGTGAAAATCATCAACTTCATACAACTAAACCCAATTTGACTCCAATTATCATGCTTAACTAACTAGTGCGTGACTTTACTTAAACAAACTACGAAGTGATTCCGTAAATCACTTACCTTATGCATCCGAGTTTGTATCCGCTTCCTTGCCTCCTCTTGACCCGTTAGGCTTTGGTGCTTGAGTCTATCTCGACATGATTCCTATACTTTCATGTCATCGAAATCACATTCTTGTTAGCATACACAATTGTACATGTTAACGATCATATAAATCGCATATTTCATATTTGACTTTCATTAGTCGATCACAACAAGCATAAGACATATAACCAAATTCACATCCTCTCAAACTCATGTAATTCAACATATGACCTTTCGACTTATCCTCATATATCCTTAACATCATAATAGGCTATACGAGCGACACTATATACATTTCCTACCCACGATGCAATTGTGCTTATAACCATATTCAAACTAGTAACTTAACATGATCTCAATCATCATTTTCACATTTCATTCCTATATATATATATATATATATATATATATATATATATATATCAATCCGTTTCATACAAATTTCACATCCTAGCTTCACTTAGGCATTTCATCAAGCACTTGATGTGCGTACCACAATTAAGGCAAAGCATGACTTATGAACTATCAACATCAATCCACCACAGCCCTATTTTATCATTATCACCATCTTTAGCTATTTCTCTTGTGTTTTTTTTCTTTCATGCTTACATTCCTATTTATTTTTTCATTCATCAAATACAACTAAACATCCATTAATTTCATATCATAATCAACTTATCTAACAATAATCGATCACACACAACATACTACATCAATATTTGAACAAGAATTGGACATGGGTGATACACCCATGTCGCCACTTTCATTAACCCAAATGGGTTTCGACTTCAAACATCAATTTATTTGGTTTAATACATAGAATAAGCTCTAGATGATCATTCTAACACATATACATGCTCAATTTCAACAATTTCAAGGATTGGTCACAAACCCACCCATTTCATACAAGATTACCAAATCGTAGATTACAACTTACCATATGTTCATCTAGTTTAGATGATCAAGAATCATCGTTCATGCATTAGATTGGAGTTGAATTCCCTCTTCAAGTTGAAGATTTTGGAAGGATTAGGGTTCTTCCCTTCCTTTTCTTGTTCTGGACGACACACACACACACAAAGTGTGTGTTGTGTTTTATATTTCTTTTTATTTAAATCAATTAGTTTCTACTTATTTCCATTTAGTCCCTTAACTATGGTTTTGTTATAAAAGCCACTAGTTCATGTTGCATCCATTACTTGATATTAATAAACTAGGTTAGTTAGTCCTAGTTATTATACTTAATTCCATATTATATGGAAACCGTATTAGCGGGTTTAGATACAAGTTTTGGGGCGTTACAAGTCTACCCCCCTTAAAGGAGGTTTCGTCACCGAAACCCTGTTCATTACCGCTTAACATAGCCTATCTTTCCTTCCCGCCCCATCAACTTGATCACTAGCCCGTCTCGGTGACGACCTTCTAACTCCAAGAACCCAACCGGAGTTCTTGTTAGTGTCGTCATCATTGTATAATGCTAGTTTATAACAATATAAACATAATCATACGCATTGACCCCACCTTCTTAAACTTAGCATTTTACATTCATCTCCCCACAAAGTCAAAATCTACACAGAGCTCTTACTAGTGTCTCTTTGACTCTATATCGCTAGTTTCTAATACATTTCGTCACTAGCATTCCATTCGTTTAATTTATTCCAAAAGTATGATATTGCTCATACAGACCTAAGTCTACAGCTTGTTTCTGACTTTCTAATGAAGTATAACACATTCATACATTTAATAATCGAAATAATTCGATTTATTTCATCCTACTCATCATCATATACGATCTTTTATTTTATTCACTACGAGCCATCCTTAACATCCCATTTCTAATGTTAATCTGATTACTTTCGTGTTCATACGAGGGTCAACATATTATTATACGTACACTATAAACATTCAATGACCCATTCTTACTCGTAATCATGAGCTACACCTTTTACTAACCTTGATTTCATTGTATAATCCAACGGCCTATGACCCGAATCAGTCAGATTCATTGTGTGTCATGCAACACCTGGATTGATCGTATCCGTTTATTTGTTAAGCTTCCACCTAAGTACATCCTTTCAACATCGTCTTGTTCAGATGAATATGGCCAACAAGCCAAACATCAGAGTCAGTATTTCTAACGGTTCCTACCACCTTGTATATCTTATCAAAATTTCCACAGTTACAATCATTCAGGTACAGTACCACTCGACGATCATTGTGAACATTTTCTTGGAATTTATTTCATTTAAATATTCATACATTTCGATGGTTATTTACCTATAACCCTTTTACAATTTTCCTACATGCGTACTATACCATATCACACATTCTATTCTTAGACATATATCTTTCATTCATGTCACTTTAATTTGCTACAATCAGTTCTTACATAAGTGGTTATTCCACCAATAACGTTCTATCTAACATTCACATATTAAACAGTTTACTAACCTTGTTGTCTTGGCACATTACCACGACCCGCAAAACGGTTCGGGCATCTTCATTGTGAGTCCGCACCATCTACTGGGGAAATCTCATCCATCTGTGTGTTGAGCTTCCGCTCGTACACGTACTTTCCCAACTCTACTACCTTCATCATACCAAGATTTTCTACCACCCTCATCTATAAATAAAGTATTAGTACATTCCATTCGCATTCCTTCAAGTAGGACGTTTATCAAATCATGTTGTTTACATACTAGTTATTTCTATATTCTTCTAAATCATTAGTTCGTTTGAACCATTCGTAACGGGTCAATATATAATCGTTCCTCAACATATCATTTTCATTCGCTAGTTGCATAATTTCTGCAGTTTGACTTTTCAAGGTCAAACTGACATTTCTTACTTATCATAGGTGGATTGAAGTACACATTCGTACTTCTTTCCATTCATGCTTACTTGCAAAGTCTTTATTACATCATTTCAGTATTCTTGCCAAAACCTACCCTTTTCCGTCCATACTAAAGTTATTGTCCAGGTCGTAGCCTGTCATTCATTCCTATTCCTAAGAGTCAGTTACTAACACATAACTTATTTAGATTTTCTTTCTTCTAATCAAAATTTTAAGTTTGCGTGCCAATTACAATATTTTCTTGTGACACTATCATCATTTATTTTATACTTACTTATATGACCCGTTTTGACTCAATCATGGTCAAACTGTCGACACATTCTTAGATAGATTTATTCATCCTTTTTATGTCTTAAATCCGTCTCGCAGATTCAGACATATCATTTGTACCTTTCATCCATTCTACGTTTTGAATCCGTTTCGCGGATCCAAACACATCATTCATACTTTTCATTGTCCCGTACTTACTTACGGATTCAACATTCTTCATTCTTATCATTCATGCTTTTCATTCTTACACGGTACTCTCATTTTTTTCTGAGAGTATTACTACCCATTTCACCCGCACGTCCACCTACTACCCAATTATACCGGACATACCTGCGATAAATACCGCTGTCTCACGAGCGTCATATGTTTCTTGCATACTGCCAGGTGCGCAATCCACATACTAGTTTTGAGCCCTCATGAAATCATCGCCTTATGTCCAGAGAATTAGGTTTCGGCACATGTAACATTTTCAAAACTTTATCACTATATCATCTTTGTCTTTCATTTAAAATTTTACTTCCCTCGGGAGGTTTTACCATCACCGATACCCACATACTCAATTTACATACCTGGGGTCAATTTTTCTTACAACATGCTTTGGTGTCGGTCCTAGACCGCATTCGCGGATCATCCTCTACAAGCAACTTTTGCATACCTTACACATAACATACTGTTAGTTTCTTCATATGCATACTTAAGTACATACTTACATTCGCTTCTACTTTCGGATCTTGATCGAGTCTTGGATTGTATGGGTTCCTTATCACAAGAGCACATGGGTTTGAGTTCAAGTATTTACCTTCTCGTACATGATTTCTCTCAAACCAGGGCTCTGATACCAACTTGTAAGACCTTAACATGTTTAAACCGAAAAAGACGCAGCGGAAATATGTGACATAAAATTTCTTTTATTAAAATCATTCCATCATGAATAAAAGACCTTTCTATTACAAGTCTTTAACTAATTACACTTTTCATTTCATTTGATACATAAACATATCATATATTTAGTAACCGCAAGGCTATACATTCCCGTACAATCCATATTATAACTCGATCTTCAATCGCTCACGTTTCTTGATGGTTATGACCCATAAATCTACACAACCTGCATTCACCACATACGTTCACATTATTAGTACTTGAAACATTATACGATCTAAGTATATAAATAAAAGATCTCGACGTGTTTCATCCTCCTGTAGATTCCATTTAGATAACTTTCTGAATTCGAGCATTTCTTTCCAAAGTCTATCCTTTGAGAAGTATACAGTAATATACCTGCACTCATTTCATTCTCAAACAATTCAGTTAGCATATAATTCCTTATATGTTAACACCATGAACTCCTTCGTACGAGTCTCATGCTTTGGAAACGTATAAACTAATAGCACATGTAAACCATCAAATCCATTCATTCGTGTATAAAGACCTTCTACGAACTTACATACTTCTCTACCAAATCTCTTACACAAGTCCTACATACTTACTTAGCCATTAAGTGCATCATAAACGTAAAATCATGTTTATATGATAAGAATCTTACTTATAAGACTTAACCAAATCGTATCAAATCATAATTACATAAGCTAGTGTACATATCACGTCTTCGTACACGTTCCATAGGCTTCCGTTCTTACCCGAACCCTATATAAACTTTAGGATAAGCTTGGGGTACATTTGGGGAAGCTATATGGGCCTTGGAATCAAGCAAAAGGGCGAAAAACGAGTTTCCGGCATCAAACCCGCGTAGACAGTAACTTAGGGCGTCGGCAGCAAAAGGAGAGTGTGTCGGCGACTCACCTCGTGCGTCGGCGACGCCCTCTAGAAATGTCATTTTTTCTGCTGTGTTGTTTCGTCGTTCGTACGCACTAAAACTTGCATACCGTTTATCCTTTTAACCCCACGTTTCTTCCTAAGTGATCGTAATTTGGTTCTCTATCATATGGACCCAAAATCTAACTCCATATTGAAGACATTCTTGACTTATACGTTTTTGGCTTAATATTCATTTTCGTCGTTCGTACGCACTAAAACTTGCGTAACTTTCAAACCGTTTACCCGTTTGACCTCCCGTTTCTTCCTACATGACCGTAATTTGATGTTCTATCATATGAACTTGAAACCCAACATCCATATTAAGGAAATTCTTAACTTATGAGTTTTGGCTAAATATTCAATTACGGATTATTCAACCCGTTCATGTTTTCATCAAACAAATCAGTTGTTTTACCCCACAACTTACATGAACATTATAACTATAATAGTTTTACATTATCCGGAGTGTTGTACTTGGGAATTTAAGCACTCGATACTCGATACTCGGTATACGTTATACTCATTCAACACATTCAATTATACGTAACTGAACTTCAATAGTACAATTTTCATACTCTAAATTGTTTATCCATTTATCCTACCTAACAACTGAGACTTTTGACTATCAACACGCGTATCCGTTTCTCGGTTAGCATGCTTATATGCAATTCTACCCATTACCCGGTTATAATACCATAGTCCTTACTTAGGTAATCGTTCCGATATAGCATTAAAACCTCCTTCTTGACCCGTTTGGTCTACTTAGTGAAAATCATCAACTTCATACAACTAAACCCAATTTGACTCCAATTATCATGCTTAACTAACTAGTGCGTGACTTTACTTAAACAAACTACGGAGTGATTCCGTAAATCACTTACCTTATGCATCCGAGTTTGTATCTGCTTCCTTGCCTCCTCTTGACCCGTTAGGCTTTGGTGCTTGAGTCTATCTCGACATGATTCCTATACTTTCATGTCATCGAAATCACATTCTTGTTAGCATACACAATTGTACATGTTAACGATCATATAAATCGCATATTTCATATTTGACTTTCATTAGTCGATCACAATAAGCATAAGACATATAACCAAATTCACATCCTCTCAAACTCATGTAATTCAACATATGACCTTTCGACTTATCCTCATATATCCTTAACATCATAATAGGCTATACGAGCGACACTATATACATTTCCTACCCACGATGCAATTGTGCTTATAACCATATTCAAACTAGTAACTTAACATAATCTCAATCATCATTTTCACATTTCATTCCTATATATATATATATCAATCCGTTTCATACAAATTTCACATCCTAGCTTCACTTAGGCATTTCATCAAGCACTTGATGTGCGTACCACAATTAAGGCAAAGCATGACTTATGAACTATCAACATCAATCCACCACAGCCCTATTTATCATTATCACCATCTCTAGCTATTTCTCTTGTGTTTTTTTCTTTCATGCTTACATTCCTATTTATTTTTTCATTCATCAAATACAACTAAACATCCATTAATTTCATATCATAATCAACTTATCTAACAATAATCGATCACACACAACATACTACATCAATATTTGAACAAGAATTGGACATGGGTGATACACCCATGTCGCCACTTTCATTAACCCAAATGGGTTTCGACTTCAAACATCAATTTATTTGGTTTAATACATAGAATAAGCTCTAGATGATCATTCTAACACATATACATGCTCAATTTCAACAATTTCAAGGATTGGTCACAAACCCACACATTTCATACAAGATTACCAAATCGTAGATTACAACTTACCATATGTTCATCTAGTTTAGATGATCAAGAATCCTCGTTCATGCATTAGATTGGAGTTAAATTCCCTCTCAATTTGAAGATTTTGGAAGAATTAGGGTTCTTCCCTTCCTTTTCTTGTTCTGGACGACACACACACACACACACAAAGTGTGTGTTGTGTTTTATATTTCTTTTTATTTAAATCAATTAGTTTCTACTTATTTCCATTTAGTCCCTTAACTATGGTTTTGTTATAAAAGCCACTAGTTCATGTTGCGTCCATACTTGATATTAATAAACTAGGTTAGTTAGTCCTAGTTATTATACTTAATTCCATATTATATGGAAACCGTATTAGCGGGTTTAGATACAAGTTTTGGGTGTTACACATATACAAAACGCTTTGACACAAGTTTAATGATCAAGTTAATGTATTGCAATGCTAACCCTTTTTGCATTCTTTGGCTTCAATGAGTCGATTTACAATTAACAACTCTCGTGGTTGTCAAAGTATTGCAATATCAAACTTTTTGCCATTTATTTGGCCAACAAAACTATGTGCTCGCCAACATTGTTTGTTGACGTCTCTTTTCACATATGTTTCAGGTTGATGATTATTCAAGTATACTACACATAGGAATGCATCCGGGCTTTAGACTTCTTAAAACAAAAGACAACTCGTTGGATTCTTTGTATTGTAAAACAATGTAATAATAATGAAACAATTTAGTTCCAATTGTGGATAAGCAATTTGTAACGTGACTCCCTGATATTTCCGTCGCGTGTTGTTGTATTACGTGATCGGGGTGTTACAAATGGATTTCTTTAACTTGCAGACCAGATGCTCCTGACTTTCAGGTTTAAAGCCTTCAGATTGTTTCATGTAAACATCTTCGTCTAAGTCTCCGTTAAGGAAAGCGGTTTTGACGTCCATCTGATGTAGCTCTAAATCGAAATGAGTTACTAGAGCCATGGCGATCCTCAATGAATCTTTACGAGAGACAGGTGAAAACGTCTCTTGATAATCAATTCCCTCTTTCTGGGTGTAGCCCTTGCAACCAATCTTGCTTTGTAGCGTTCAACGTTCCCATTCGGATCTAGTTTTGTTTTGAATACCCATTTACATCCTACGGGTTTGGCACCGTTGGGTAATTCTACCAAATCCGAAACGTCATTTTTCTTCATGGATTCAAGCTCATCAATCATAGCTTTATTCCATTCAGAAGATTAATCACTGCTAATGGTTCATTGTAAGAGATAGGATCATTGAGCTTTCCAACATCCATTTCAATCAGGTAGGTGACATAATCATCCCAATTAGTGGGCCTTTTGGTCCTGTATGACCTCCTGAGTTGATTATCGGGTTCAGCGTTGTATTGGTTTTGAGCGTTTGATGTGCCTTCGTATGAGGCATAATGGGTTCTGATGTGAATTTGGAGTTGGTGTAGTAAATTTAGGTGCAGTAGTTGCATTGGGTACAAGAGGACTAAACGGAGTAATAGTATGCGACGCGTCTCCCCCCCCCCCCCGCGTCTTGTACTTCTTGCAATTCTTTGTAAGGATTAGTACTGCTCCCACTGACCTTGAAATCCTCCAAGAACGTAGCACCCTTGGTTTCAACAATATGGGTGACATAAGAAGGACAGTAGAAACGATAACCCTTAGAGTGATCAGGATACCCGATAAAGAAGCAGGTAACTGTTTTAGGGTCAAGTTTCCTTAGGAAAGGATTGTAAAGTTTTGCTTCAACAATGCAGCCCCATACTTTCTTATATTTAAGACTCGGTTTTCTTCCTTTCCAAAGTTCATAAGGAGTTTTGGGGACAGACTTTGAAGGAACTCTATTGAGTATATGAACAGCTGCTTTTAACGCTTCAGTCCAGAGGAATAATGGTAAATTAGTGTTGGCCAACATACTGCGCACCATGTTCATAAGGGTACGATTTCTTCATTCAGCGACACCATTCTGCTGAGGTCTACCAGGCATGGTGTATTGGTTCACAATCCCCTGGCCCTTACAAAACTCATAAAATGGACCAGGAGCTTGACCCACATCAGTATGTCTACCATAATATTCACAGCCTCTATCTGATCTCACAACTTTAATTTGACGATCTAGTTGTTTTCAACTTCAGCTTTATAATCTTTAAAAGTTGTTAGAGATTCAGATTTTTCCTTAATGAGATACAAGTACATGTAACGAGAATAATCATCAATGAAAGTGATAAATGAAGTATGTCCAGTTATGCCAGCGGTTTGGTAAGGACCACTAATGTCAGTATGAATGAGTTCTAATAAATTAGAACTCCTAGTGGCACCTTTCTTTTCGCTAATGTCATTTTACCTTTAGGACATTTGACACATGTTCCAAAATTAGTAAAATCGAGAAGAGGTAAGACTTCATCCTTTACGAGTCGATTTAATCGTTCTCTTGAGATGTGGCCTAAACATTGATGCCACAACATGGATGAAGTCTCTAAGTCTCTATTTTCTTTCATCTTTGTGAATGATTCATTAATGTTATATGACAACAAATATTTGGAAAAATCATCATCTAGTTCTAATCTATAGATACCACCATCCAGAATGCCAGTACCATGAACAACGGAATCATAGAGAATAGAGAGTTTGCGGTGACCATGAGAAACAATAAAACCGTCTATGTCTAACTTTGGTCCTGATACAAGGTTCCGAGTTACCTCAGGAACATATAAGGTATCATAAAGTTTAATGCATAAACTAGTTTTCATAAATAATTGTAACGTTCATATGGCCTTCACTTCTAATTCTCGATCATCCCCAACTTTAAGCGTTCTTTGGTTTCTTCCCAACCTCCGGATTGAAAGGAATCCCTGAGTAGAATTGGTTACATGAACCATTGAACCAGAATCAAACCACCAAGAATTAGCAGGAACATTAATATTATAGGACTCAAGTATCATGAAAAGATCGTTACCTTTCTTAGTCAGCCACTCCTTAAAGTCAGGGCATTCCTTCTGCTTATGTCCTGCCTTTTTACAGAACTTGTAGTGTTGTTTACCTGAGGAGTTCTTAGAGCTGGAAGATGCACTTGCATTAGGATTAGGCTTTTGGACCTTAGAAACATCCTTTCTTGGATAATTGTTCTTCCTCTTCTTAGAACTGGAGGTAGTGAAATTTGCAACATCGGTAGTTCTATCCATCTTCATACGCTCCTCCTCCTGCACGCACATGGCAATCAGTTCACTCATCGTCCATTTTTCTTCCTGAGTGTTGTAATTAATCTTGAATGCTTCACAGGGAAGAAGGAAGCGAAGTCATGATAAAATGAACAAGAAAACCATCACTGATCGCCATGTCTAATCCCTTCATCTTATGGGCCATGTCGTTCATCATCATGATGTGTTCACAGATGCCGCTCCTCCCGTCATATTTAGTAGTCACCGGCTTGAGAATTAGAGTACCAGCGTGTGCTTTAGACGTTCCCTTGAATTGCTCCTCCACAGAAGCCAAGTAGGTTTTAGCATCATCAGAATCAGGAATAGCTCCTCTAATTGTATTGCTTATGGACTGCTTCATATACATAAGAGACATGCGGTTACACCTAGTCCATTTTTCATGAGTTAACTGTTCAGCAACTGTACTCTGAGTAGTGAGGTCTGCAGGCTTATCCTCTCTTAAAGCATAATCAAAGTCCAGTAAAGCAAGAGTAAGCATGAGGGAGTCCTTCCATGCAGCAAAGTTATCACCAGTCAATGGTGGAATCCCACAATTGGGTGCTGAGAGTGGAAATAAGATGAGCGAATTATGATACTAATGAAGAAGTCTTAATGTGATCTAAGGGCATGTTACACTAAGGCAGGCATAATTAATGACCATTTTAATTATGAAGCTGTGATAATGTCTATTACCAACATCAAATATTAGACTTAGTTAAAAGTTCTACTTAAATGAAGACAAATTAGCTTTGGCCAGAAGTATAATCATCTAAGTATGTGTGCAAAGTAATCATGACAAACCAGCTTTGGCCAGAAATGAGACAACCACTTCAGTTATGCACTTGTTAATAATGCTAGACATGAATGAATTAGATCAGCTTTGGCCAGAAATAAGACATCCACGTTTGTAATGCACAATTAACATAGCTTTTGTAATACTTGAACAATAAATAGATGTATCAAATCAGCTTTGGCCAGAAGTGATACATCAAAAAGCCCATTCAAGTTAAGCTATATTAGTTTTGTAAAAAGTTATCTGATTCTGATTAAGTAAGTATTTACAAAACTATTTATTTAACAGCAAACCCCCTGTTAGCATGGATCGAACTAACAGCTTAACAAAGTAATGAGGTTTCTAGTGTGATTTTGAGTCAACCTTTGATCTCGAGTGAGATTTCGACTTAGTTATAAGATCTCGGGTCACAACCAGTTATGAGATTTCGACTCAGTTATAAGATCTCTTGTCGCAACCAGTTATGAGATCTCGACTCAATCATGTGATTTCGACTCAATTATGTGATTTCGAGTCGCAACCTCAGTCAAAATCTCGAGGTTTCGAGTAATGAATATTTGTGAGATTTCGACTTCGTAATGAGGTTTCGAGTCGCAATCTAAGTCGAAACCTTGGTATCGAGTTATGAAGATTAAAACCATTATGATTTCGATTCGGAATCTTGGTCTCGAGTCATGAAGACCGAAACCTTTATGATTTCAAGTTGGAATCTTGTGGTTTCGAGTCGGAACCTTATGGTTTCGAGTCATTAATGTTGGTCTCGAAACCTACTGTCAGCAGCTGTTAGTGTGAAATATAACTGAAAACTCGAAATTTTAGGGATTGTGGGATAGTGTTTCCTGTTTTAGTGTTGATCTAAACTTATCAAAAGATTTCGAAAATTATAATTTGATTATCTTTTAACAATTTTCGAAAATTTTAAGATATAAAATTCATATCAAAACAGAAAAACACCCACAAATCCAAATTACATTCCAAAACATTAAGGAATTTTTGAATTTTCCTATGAACATATGATGAGCCCTAAAAAATTAAAACATAATTCTGGAAACCCGAAACCTGAATTTTAATGGTTTTGTAATGGATTTCGGAACAACAAGTTTTACCAATTATGATTTCGAGTCTAATTTTAAAATTCTTTTTCCGAATAACAGTGATTTCGGGACATTATAATGGACTCAAAACCGGTTGTTTTTAAGACTTTAAAAATTCTGTTTTCCAGATTTCAATCCCAAAATTTATGGATTCAAAATAGAATTGATTAATCAACATATGCTCTGATACCACATATTGATCAGTTCTGTTTATACATGATGGAAAACA
Source organism: Scalesia atractyloides (assembly GCA_947069175.1). Taxonomy (NCBI): domain Eukaryota; kingdom Viridiplantae; phylum Streptophyta; class Magnoliopsida; order Asterales; family Asteraceae; genus Scalesia; species Scalesia atractyloides. The sequence goes on along the minus strand of CAMTDV010000015.1, from coordinate 46,012,555 downwards.
AATAAATAATACATGTGACGGCAGACAGACCAGCAAAGAATCCAGTCAGTGATGAAGCCATGGTGTTCGACATCTTTGTCAGTGTGATCTAGTTCCTCCTTAGGGTGTAAAGTTATGATGGTAGTACCGAATTCTAGGGCAGAATTCGTGTGGAGAGAGAGGGACGAATTATGATGTTGTTATGAGTAATAGGTTGTGAAACTGTCTAACTGTGTAACCCTTTACCTCTCTAGTTATCTCCTATATATACACCCAAAAGGAAACCCTAATTAGTTATTAAGGTAATATAGTCCATAAACAATTACCAACTTATATATAATAGGATTAATATATATTTGATCTAATATAATATAAATGATTATAATGGCTACATGATTCAATATTAATAATAATATATTTAATCTTACATTAAGTACTAAACCAGTAAGATGTATGAACCATTGAGAACTTCATTAAAAGCTAAACAAACATTCCCTAAGTCATTAATTATAATATCATGTGAAAAAACAAAATTGAGAAATGATTTATGTAATTTATCATACAAAATAAGATATCTAATTATACGTTTGCCATTACGCGATGGCTTGACATTGGTGTATCGTTACGTGTGCTAGAAAATGTCGTTCTATGTAATTTATTTATAAAAAAGTGGAAAACTTAAAAAAGGGTTATTTTGTATACCACACCCTCGCTAAATGTCAACGGATAATTTTTAAATCTCTGATTGTATTAAAATATATTTTTTAAACTTCTGTTATATAGCCATACGTCAAATCAAAGGGTAATGCTCTATTGTTATCCGGTCTAGAGATACCGTGAGTCTAACTTGTGAAATATATATTTTGCGCGAGTCAGAGATTTTATCGCAGTACGTCTTTGAACGTTGGGTTTCTTTTAAAATTGATGAAGGGTCTTGCCTATGAATGTACCCGGCTGGATGGACTTTTTGGACGTTTAAAAAAAAATAGTCACAAGTCAAGTTAAAACATCATTTTTTATTGCTGACCTTTTTAAGTTTATATTTTTGTTTTTATCTTTTTGGAATTATACACGTGTGTGTGTGTATATATATATATATATATATTCAAATTTAAACACGTAAGTACACATATTTTTTCAAATTTAAACACGTAAGTACACGTATATGCATTTTTTATGGTTGGAAACCTAGGTGAGTGAAATCGAGCTTTTTTCATTCAAAAAGTGGTTATATGATCATTCGGGTTGTGCTATCTTGAAGTGTCTTCTACATGTAAAACGGAAAGGATCCCATATTCACAACGGTATGCGCACAACCATTAACGTTATTGTTATACTTTCTTTTACTCGGTGATCGAAACTCTCATCTTACGTTACTATAGTTAAGTTGTTTTGAATGGTTGTAATTCAACTACCATGTACAATTTGTTCTGTTCTTTCTATATTTTCATGTTTGGTGGTACTGATTGGTTATATGCCATTGTATATAACTTGCAAGAATTTGATCAAATACTTATCTTTGTGCAAATACTTTTTGCCTAATTCCAAACTGTGAATGGTTATCAACATCTTTTTGTTGGGCCAAGAATTGTAGAAGGAGCCCATACCAAAGTCTATGAAGGAAATTTAGCTTATATCTTTTTTTCTTGAATCTTGATCTATAGGATGTCTATTAGGTGTTAAACATTGAGGCTAAGGATGTCTATTACATGGTGTATTTATGGGTTGTTAACAGGAACAAGTCTTTGTGACTAACATGTGTAACTGTCTTTTGGCAAAAAAATAAGCACAAAGATAACTGTATTTAAAGAAACAGCAAACTAGCATAAATATAACTGCATATTAATAATAAAAAAAAATAAACAGCAAACTAAGACGGCCCCAGACAGGTTGGTTGGGCCTTTTAGACCGGACAGACCTACTAAAATGTTTCGGTTTGAAGGGACTGTTTGAACTTCGAACCATTTTTAATCAATGTTCCATCTATTTTTATTCAAAAGTATTTATTAACATCAAATATTATATCAGCCCGTGTATCACACGGGTAACCAAAACAAACAAATTCAATCTGTGGTTGTATATTTAAATAGAAATAGCTTAAGTGTTAACAACAAAAGTGGCTGTAGCTCAGTGGATAGAGCGTCTGTTTCCTAAGCAGATGGTCTTAGGTTCGACCCCTACCTGGGGCGTTTACATTTTGGTAAAATGTGTAATACTTAATTGCTTGATACTTTGCTAATTTTGTATTACAAATTGCTGACATTTTTAATCATTCTTTTGTTTTTATTTAATTAAAGATTACTTTTTTATTGTTTATCGGATTAAAAAAGATCACTTTTTTTAATCATATTTGTAATACAAAATTGCTTGATACTTTGGTATTTTTGTATTACAAATTGCTGATATTTTTAATCATTCTTTTGATTTTTGTTAAATTAAAGATCACTTTTTTATTGTTTATCGGATTAAAGTTAAATCACGCTACGAAAGAGAGAATACCATCACTTGGTCAGTAAACAAATATACTCTTTTGAATTTATGCGATGCATTTCAATTGGTTGGTCGGCCGGATTATATAACAATTGTTTAGAGAATTCAAATATAATATTTAATAAAGACCAAGTGAACACCAAAGTTATAAGTTGCAATCGAATCTAAAATAAATACATAATCGATATGTGTGTTAAAGCTTTTTTGGTATCAACCTTAATAGTATCGAGTCTGAGGTTAAGCTTATTAGTGTTGATTCGAGTTACTCCTGAATTTTTCAAACTATATGTAGCAATTAAAATATTTTATAAGATCATAAAGTTTGATATTTATAATATAATGGGTGAGAAATTTTGAACAAGTTTTTTAGCTTTTAAAACAATAAAAGGTGCATATTAAGGATTCATGTTCTGGACCATCTGTAACAGGCCCATCTTCGACCATTTTCTCCCTTTCGCTCTCTAATAACAGAGACCGATTGCACACAACACCTGTCGAAGATAGAATTGAGAAAACTAGCAACTGAAATGAGTAAGGCGTTGACGGGAGTTGACTACAGTGCACACCCCATTCATTCCCCCATGCTATGATTTACCATGCACTATCACCATAACACCTACGTAACATTCACGACGTCGTAACACCCACACATAAGTGAAGGTGCCTCATGATGGATAGTGGTCTAAAATTGGCCAAAAAAATCGAACTAGAAGTATTCGGGACTGGTATGAGGTTAATACATCATCTACATTAAAAACCATAATAAATACTATTTTGAAGTTGATAGAATACAAACTTTACATAAAAAATTTCCAAAATAGAGAATTAAAAAAATACACTTCAGCATTTAATAAGTCAGTTTCTTGGGTGCATTTAGGATAATATGAATCCTAATTGCTATTTTTAACCAATTGGGGATCATAATCAGGTACACTGTAAACTTGATACCCATACATGCCTGAGACACAATTTTACAAAGAGGTATGAAACTTAGAAATCTCATACCCGACCCATCATCGCCTGAAAAGGGTACCTAATGAAATTTCAAAGAATTGTGATAACAGCCAGGAACCCCCTTGGTCAAGGCAATTTGATTATGTCGAGATTGGCACTTGCAATTTTAAGATCAACCTCCAATTATATGGATTTTGATTAAATGTAAGAACATGAAACAGCCAGACAGATGCGGTTCTTCTGAGAGGAGGACCGTCAGAATGTACTTTTGGTGGCTCAAGTACAGAAACAACGGATGGTTTGGTTATTTTTTGTTATAAGCAGATAACAGAAAAAGGAAAGGATTCACAAAGTTGGTGCTTTTGGCATTCATGACAGTGAACAGAAAAGAAAACCACCATCCATAATATTAATTAGTAGTATAATCTGACGCATATTGTATTACAACAACAAGATTATTACAATAAGTATAACAACACACTTACCTTCTCCACACACATCACAGAAGATAAATTATGTTCCCGCCTTTCTACGGCCCACACGAGCCACGAAACCAACCTTGATTTGAGCAACGGATTTTCCAGAACCACATGTACTACAAATGTCAATTTTTAACAACTTATGTTATGCACCTACTCTAACCTGAAAACAAAAAAAAGGGTTCAAACCGCCCAAAGTGTACTTCTAGTGCATGTAATGCTTTGTTAAAACAAGATATTTAATATAGAGACAAATCCAATCCAACACAACCTGTTTGACCAGCACAAAAAAATATGTTACCAAACCAGTCCATATCACCACCAGTAAGTTGGAACACATAGAAATGTTATGACATGAAAGTGTTCGTTTCCTAAAGTGAGGCATCAACAACAATTACATGATAAAAATAGACACGTAAATATTAGTTCTGGACACAATGTACATCAAGAGAAGAGCGACCTTAAAATCAACAAGGCCTAAAATGTTCAAAGCAACCAATCATATTATATAGACAAAACTTGCAATTAACAAACTATAACAAATAACAGATAAAAAGAGAAGAAAAGCAAGGATCAAAGTTGAACAATCAGATGGCCTTGAAAAGGAATAGAGAACCACATGCTCATACAGTATGAAATACGAATACCGGTTTATGGAGAAAGATACTATTAAAAGGACATCCCCTAAACAAAATAAAGTTCAAAATCTTCCAAAGTAACAATTGAAAGTCAGCCAAAAGTGTCATTTAGTGTTTTCAACCTCCTAAACCAATTTAGTAGACAACATATACTATTTCAAAATCATACTTTAGTACATTAATTATGTATAGAGTTGAAAGATAGTTGGACTAAAAAGGTGTTGGTGGATCAACCCGACCCAACGGCAATAGTTCACCACATATTCCCTTTTTTGTATGAATGGGTTATGGAGGGCGAAAAGAGGGTTTTGAAATGAAATGTATGTACCTTCTTACATATGAGGAAGAAAAGACGGTTCTCCTTGGAAAGAATTGTATCAGGGCTCTTGCAACCATTGCAAATAACATACTCATCTGTCAATGGAAGGAAATTTATCTAACATCTATGATATGCATATATCTTTCTCAAAACGTAACATGATAAGAAGTAGTAACTTACTGACATATCGCCTAAGAACCCCTTCAAAGTTTTTGGGTGCCAATCTAACCTTCACTACCAGTCTTTGCTGCCCGTCAAGGATCCACTTATACCCAGTTCAACAAGCAAGAAGGTCATAACATGCTTTGCCTGCCTGTAACGCCTCGTATTTCCAAAATTCCATATTTTTAGAAAATACATGTCGTTTCCCATTTTGTTATTCACACTCGAGTCGGGTCGAAAATCGGAATAAAAACGACAAACGACGCATTCTTTTACGCGTTTTTAACGCAACCGGCGACGAACGCGCCACATATCGATTACCAACACTATTTACGTGTTTCGACTTTAAATAATATAATAAGACATATTGTTAAATTCGGGTGCAAAAATGGGTCTTGAAAACGAGATCGGACCACTCTAAACGCAATAATCGGGCTTATGGGCCCTAGACCCAACTCACTCGAAACCCTAGACCTATATAATCATCACATAACTTGCAAACCCTAGCCCCACCTCATTTCACTCACCCACTGCCTCTCGCTAGCTCTGGCGGCCGGAGCCGCTTTTCCTGCGATCCACTTCTCCGGCCTCACCCAACTATCCTCCTTCCTTCGTAACACTCACACGCGCCCTCTTGCCCTCTCTCTCTCCTTGAAACAGTCACCGGAGAAGCTCCGGTCATCTTCTCCGTCACCCGACAACCCTCCTCCTCCCTCTCTCACACTCACACCTCACGGACCCCTCTTCCTCTCGCTCTGTCACTCTCTCCCTGGTAAACGATGGTGGCACGGCGACAGCCTTTTCTCCGTTCATGAACGGCAGCGGCGGCTGCGGGGGCCGGCAGAAGACAGTCAGTGGCGGTGGTGGTTGTACTCGTTCAGGTTTGACTCGGGCTCAGCTAGCATCGGTCAGGTCAGTTTTGGTTCGAGTGGTTTCGACTAAGTTTTGATTTGGGCTCGATTGGTGGTTTCAGGTGGTTCGGTGTCAGGTTTGGCTTGGTTATGTCCAATCTCGTTTTAGGTTCGACTCGGGTCATACTCCGGTTCAGTTCCGTTCAGTTTTGTTTCGGGTTCGGTCTACACCGAGTCAACGTGGTGTCATGATTCGATTCAATTACGGCTCAATTTTAGTTCGGTTCAGGTTCGGTCAAATCCAGTCAACACGGTCAAAGCTGGTCAACTATCGGGTCAAACCCGGTCAAATCGTTCGGTGAGTGACTTGGTAAAATCTTACTTATATTCTTTCACACACCTAGTTATTATTTTTATTAATTATTATATTTATTACGAACCGAGTTCCAACCGACGTATTATAGCGTAATTTTAATTTGTTATATTTTCGTTTATATATATATTATATATATAGCGGCTAGTATTCAACAAAAATACGTTTTTACACACCTAGCAAGGTTATGTATGTCCGATTTTCGTAAAAATCCGTATTTTGAAAAGCGTCTCGCACACACTAAAGCCTATCGAACTCAAGTGACTGTTTTAAAAAAATAAATATAGATATATATTTTATTTTTTCATAACATTTCGGCAACCTCTAATATATAAATACCTTCGTTTACTCATGTACGATGACCTCGATGCGCTATTACACTCTTCAACTCCTCACGAGATTACCAAGGAATGCATTGCTAAAAAGTGAGCATACTCGACCTTTTTTACGTTTTAACGCATTTTTGGGGTGCAACATATATACAAAATCCATTTTACACACCTAGCAAGGTTACGTATATGATATTGCATTATTTGATGAGTTTTGACAAAAAATATCGACACTTAGATTGTCGGGTTAGTCAAAAAACAAGAGGAAACTCTGTCCGATTTTCGTAAAAATCCGTATTTTGAAAAGCGTCACACACACACTAAAGCCTATCGAACTCAAGTGACTGTTTTAAAAAAATAAATATAGATATATATTTTATTTTTTCATAACATTTCGGCAACCTCTAATATATAAATACCTTCGTTTACTCATGTACGATGACCTCGATGCGCTATTACACTCTTCAACTCCTCACGAGATTACCAAGGAATGCATTGCTAAAAAGTGAGCATACTCGACCTTTTTTACGTTTTAACGCATTTTTTGGGGTGCATCATATATACAAAATCCATTTTACACACCTAGCAAGGTTATGTATATGATATTGCATTATTTGATGAGTTTTGACAAAAAATATCGACACTTAGATTGTCGGGTTCGTCAAAAAACAAGAGGAAACTATGTTCGATTTTCGTAAAAATCCGTATTTTGAAAAGCGTCTATCACACACTAAAGCCTATCGAACTCAAGTGACTGTTTTAAAAAAATAAATATAGATATATATTTTATTTTTTCATAACATTTCGGCAACCTCTAATATATAAATACCTTCGTTTACTCATGTACGATGACCTCGATGCGCTATTACACTCTTCAACTCCTCACGAGATTACCAAGGAATGCATTGCTAAAAAGTGAGCATACTCGACCTTTTTTACATTTTAACGCATTTTTTGGGTGCAACATATATACAAAATCCATTTTACACACCTAGCAAGGTTATGTATATGATATTGCATTATTTGATGAGTTTTGACAAAAAATATGGACACTTAGATTGTCGGGTTAGTCAAAAAACAAGAGGAAACTCTGTCCGATTTTCGTAAAAAATCCGTATTTTGAAAAGCGTCTCACACACACTAAAGCCTATCGAACTCAAGTGACTGTTTTAAAAAAATAAATATAGATATATATTTTATTTTTTCATAACATTTCGGCAACCTCTAATATATAAATACCTTCGTTTACTCATGTACGATGACCTCGATGCGCTATTACACTCTTCAACTCCTCACGAGATTACCAAGGAATGCATTGCTAAAAAGTGAGCATACTCGATCTTTTTTACGTTTTAACGCATTTTTGGGGTGCAACATATATACAAAATCCATTTTACACACCTAGCAAGGTTATGTATATGATATTGCATTATTTGATGAGTTTTGACAAAAAATATCGACACTTTGATTGTCGGGTCAGTCAAAAAACAAGAGGAAACTCTGTCCGATTTTCGTAAAAATCCGTATTTTGAAAAGCGTCTATCACACACTAAAGCCTATCGAACTCAAGTGACTGTTTTAAAAAAATAAATATAGATATATATTTTATTTTTTCATAACATTTCGGCAACCTCTAATATATAAATACCTTCGTTTACTCATGTACGATGACCTCGATGCGCTATTACACTCTTCAACTCCTCACGAGATTACCAAGGAATGCATTGCTAAAAAGTGAGCATACTCGACCTTTTTTACGTTTTAACGCATTTTTTGGGTGCAACATATATACAAAATCCATTTTACGCAATCGATTATAATCAAACACTCAATCCATCAAATACGTTCACTGTTATGCCTAGGTTGTTTATACTTGTTAGCTTCAACTTGTATTCCTATGATATTGTTGTGCTTAGGTTGTTATGCATACTAGTTTAAAGATTGTAATTTCATACTATTTGCTATGCTTAAGTTGTTTGTGTATGCTCGTTTCGACTTGAATATAAAATTCCATGTGGATTTGAGACAAACTTTTATACTTATACTTATATTCAAACTTATACGCTCACCAGTGCTTTTGTACTGATCCATTCTTTTATTACGTGTTGCAGGATTGTGACAGATGAATTTAGTAGGATTGCCTAGAAACGCATTTAGACTTTAATGCTCATTGTATTGTAAATTTTTTTAATCCTGTTGTATTTTGTTTTCAATACTTGTATCGAATCATTATCAATAAAACGAATTTATTTATTTAAATACTTATTATACATTATTTATTTTAAACTTGTGGTATTTCTAGTTCAAGTAAAGTATGAAGCAATTATTAAATACTTGTCATAATTAGTGTTATGAAGTCTCTTGCAATCTTATTTTCGTCTCACTCTGATGTTTCCGCCATCGGTTGGGGTGTGACACTGCATATGCATCCTACAAACAACCAACCCTCAGCGTACAATCTTCTAAATTACTTTATTCAAAAGTCACCAACATACATACGATTTGCAGAGATCCATAAAATTCAGAAACACAGTTTTCTTTGTTCCTTCACGAAGAACTTGTGGTGGCCTCATCACTGTTCTCCTTCTGTCTCTAGCAAGCTCAGGATTTTTTTCACGAAGAATATGGAACACTCGCCTAAGAAACTGAACAAATAAAAGAGATAAAACCATATATTTAATTTTGTAGTCAATTCCCAAGATAAAACTACATACCTCATTACCTCCTCATATTTGTAATCACGATCTGTTCCTTCTATAGAAGTTTCTGTTGTTGCAAGACAATGCCCTTTGCTTCCTCATCATCACCAATAGGATCTAAGAAACTAACAAAAAAAGAAAATCCTCATTCGTCAAAGAAAAAGGGAATTTTAACAGATTAATTAAAAAACGACTTACAATCGACATCGTCCTCTAACATTTTCTTTTTCATCATCCAAAAGATTTGCCTGTACGTAAAATAAAATTAAATTCAGGCAGGCAATTGTAAAAGCCTTGTTGAAGGGCACTACTGCGAGTGGCGGTAATGGCAACAAATAATGGTGAAGAGTGATGCTAAGTTGGCGATTCTTATAAATAAAGAGTGACCCGTTTTGCCCTTTCAAAGTTTTTGGGAGTAAACTTCCATTTTCCTCCCTGTGGTTTGATCGTTTTAACTGTTTAGCACAAATCCTTTAAAAATAGTCATTTTACTCATTGATCTATGTAACCTATCTCTATTTCACTCCCCGCCCCAAATGTCATCCCTTTTCTCTGTTAAAACCTGGTCACATACCTCTCACATGAGGGGCATTTTAGTCTTTTCCCATCCTCCTTTTTCCGTAGGAGATAAAATCTAATTTTTTAGTCTTTTCACATGAGGGGCATTTCAGTCTTTTCCCATCCTTCTTTATAAGTGAGATACGGTGAAATGATTACGGAAAGTTTACCTTGGTTGCCAAGGAATGCATATTCTAAGCCTTCTGAAAGTTCTTTAAGTTCTAAAGAGGCGGTTCTTCAATAGATGGCTTAGTTTTTTAAAGAAACCCCAGAAGAACTCATCAACGAAAGGTTCCCCACAAAATCCTTAGAAATGGTAGAATTCAAAGAAGAACCTTGGTACACATATTTTGCTAACTACCTAACTAGTGGCACTATCATCAAAGGGTTATCTTATCATCAGCGAAATAATTTTTTCGCATATGTAAAACACTATTTTTGGGAAGACCCATGATGTGCTAAAAGCGGTCTATAAAAACTAACTAATTTTAACCCAAAACTAGACACTCTAAGTTTTAAAATTTATAAACTAAGACTCTGTAAAACCTAGACCACACAACCGGCAAGTGTACCGATCAATGCAGTATAGCCTAAGTAAGCCTGAGTATCGAACCCACGAGACTCTACGGACTATGACTACTATTCTCGACTAACTTATCTAAGACTGACTCGCTCTAACTATTTTTATGTTTTGAGGGGGGTTTTCTAATATCCTAAAAATGTAATTAAATTAAATATTAATTAACTAAGTTAACTAAAACGGACGGAAACACAAACTAGGACTGAGGACGAATTCAGCTAATGGTGAAGGACTACCTAGACTGGAATCCTGGATTGTACAAGTTATGATTTATTAGGATGTTAATTATTATGGAACCGAGATCTTTTAATATTAAACGTGTCGAAACACCGAACAAGACCCCCGACCCTTATCAGGAAGACACTTATAGAACTCTAAAGGCTGTTATGGTTACCGATTGGTCTAGACTCCCTCACAGGCTATCTAAATCGTTTACGAAAGTACCCTAATACACTTTACTCCCTCACAAGCTATAAACCTAGGATAGACTCGGGTTCTTGATTCGACTTATTAGACAACGGTCAACAAGTAAACTAGTTCAAACTCCTCACGAAGCTCCTACCTAGCAATTTAATGACTTAGACCTAACAATAACTCCGCACCTCACAGCCACTGAGATTAGTAGAACACCTAGACCTTCTTAATTATCAATTACCGCTTCTAAGGTATATTGGTCAATTAACCCAAAAGATCACAATATAAAATTATAATCTAGCATGAACTTATCATGTGAAAGACATCCACCAAGACTCATGCGAAGCAATAAACGACATTAAACAAAGCTAAGCATGCATATACATCAAACCGATAATCAAGTTGACTACTTTCATAAATAATTAAACATCCATAATAAAAATCAAAACTTGAACAAACTATTCATCCAATCTAGGTAGTTTATAAAGTTTAGCGAAGAATCATAGTCAAGAAAAAGAAACAAGTCTTAAACAAATAATAAATCATAGTCATAAGTTCGATAAGATATAGTAATAAAATTTAAACTAACAAATTACGAACCCTGACACTCCTCTTGAACCGTGAAGCTTGAATCTTGAATAGTATAACTTTTCTTCTCCAAATCGGCTTCAGGATCTTCTCTTCCGCCTCCCAGATTATGATGCGTCAAAAACTCATGTCAAAAGATAATGGCCCTCAATTAATTATCGTCTAAACTCTAAATTATGTCCTCATGCAGAGCCCACTTAATCCTATTTTCTCTTCCATTTTGTAATGGATCGGCCCATTCAATAAAGCAGCAACCCATTGTGATCTGGTTACACATGTTGGCAGAATTTCATTAGCGTTTGACATATTAATAACTAATAAAACCAATTAATGTTGACCATCCCTTTTTTTCACGTTGAACTCAATTTACGTTGGCATTACAACTAATTCTTTTAATGTCTTACTAGGTTGAAACCCGTATATTACACAGGCTGCATAAATGTAATGTCATATGTTAATACATATAGTCGTCAATATTTATCTTTCAGAAATAAATTTTAATGATGTCTTTTTATTTATTATTAGGTAAAAAAACATATGTATTACATGAGGTTGAATCCCGTTTTTATGATACATTCGAATTAGATTTTAGTTAGTTTTACGCACTTTCGTGCTTATTTATTTATTTCATTCATAAAACACATGTCTTAAATTATTACACGGTTTTTTTTTTGTATTATATATGTTATAGCATTTACTTTGTTTTCTTATTTATAGTGTGTAACATGTGGTAGGATCAATGAAATATTAAACACTTAATAAAAAGAAGAAAATATAAGAAATACTAAATAAATAAGAGATAAAGCGAAAAAGTAAATAAATATAAAGATAAGAGATTATATATATCAATAATATGTTTCATTTCTATACTAATAAATGAAAATATTTTTGGGACACATGTCACTCTCTCATACATCTTACCATTATTTTTAGAGTTAAATGTTTGGTTGGTCCCTGTGGTTTACAGAAATTGCAGACTTGGTCCCAAGGGTTCACTAATTACAAAGTTGGTCCCGGTAGTTACAATTTTTGCACTCGATTGATCCTTATCACCAAACAGAGTTAAGTTTCGCTGTTAAGTTTACATGAAATGACTAAATTACCCCTAAATAATTATAAAAATAAAAAATATATAAAATAGGTCACACCTCTTCTTCATTCTCCTAAATCTATCTCCATCTCTAATAAAACCCTATCACCACCTTCAACCCACCCCCACCACTTCTACCGTCAATCCTCCTCCTCCACCTCCTCGCCGGCTCCTTCCTCCACCGCAGTCGTCGCCTCCTCACATGATCCACTACCCCACGCGCCTTCTCCTTCTCCCTCCACGACATTCAAACCCACATCCCACCATTCAAATTCTCCGCCAACGTCGCCGCATCTTATGATTCTTTGATTTGTTCTATCCGAATGAGGGGGAGATCTGTTGGGTGGTTCATGTTTGTGACCATGTCTTTAAGGCTTGGTGTGTGGATATGTGGTTGACGAGGTTCCCAGTTGCCCGGTTTGCTGGACCTGGGTCTGGTTGGATAATAGTGGATCGTCTTATTTGATTGTTAGTGATGATGAAATTAAGTTAGGTAGGTAGATGTGAATTTGAAGATTTAAGATTTAGGTTTTTTGGTGCATCTTAATGAAATTAAATATAGATTATACTGATTGAATCTTGTTCTGATGAACTCTGTGATATGATCAATTGCAGATTCAGTGGACAGATTGTTTAGTTTTTTTTCATTATGGTGATGAAATTGAAATCGAATGTTATAATGGCAATGGCTGAATCCCCATTTTGATGGATTTGAGTTAAAGTGACATTGAAATTCATATTTTGTTGTAATTGTTGTTGTAGTATGATTGTTGAAGATAATGAAGACAATTGCTGCTGCTCTACGATCTTTATATTTTTTTTAAAGTTTTTTAATTGTTCAAGGGCAATTTAGACATTTCGCACACACTTAACTGAGAAACTTAATACAAGTTAGTGATAAGGATCAACCGAGTGCAAATATTGCAATCACTAGGACCAACTATGTAATTAGTGAACCCCCAGGACCAAGTCCGCAATTTCTGCAAACCACAAGGACCAACCAGGTATTTAACTCTTATTTTTAAGTTTTTAAACTTATCTATAAAGAAAATATTAAATATATCAAAAGTGAGAAGATGATCTTTTAAACCGAGTGTTAAGAAACGAATTCACACATGAAACGTAGCCTAAAGTACCCCCAAGCTTTTTTTAACATTTAATAAATTAAACAGTTAAATACCAAATAAACATAACAAATTCAAATAAATAAAATAGATTATAAAATATAAAATTCAACTACAAAAGTAAATAACTGAACATAATACAAAAGAAAAATAAACTATTCCTCATCTGAATCTTCAAGATACGGTAGATCTTGAATTACAATATGTGCCACAAGATAATGCGAAGTCAGAACAGATTGAACTAAAGGATCCCTTATGTGTTGTGCAACATCATTCACGCATATGTCATGCTCCTAATCCTCTCTACATTCATGGCCCACATGGGTCGACTAAGTATACCTCATTTACCCTTTAGAACACCAAAACCGTGCTCCACACCTTTTCTTGCCCCTTCTTGCAATTTCTTAAACTTCTTTTCAACCGGATCGGTTGGATGTGGAAACTAATTTTCATAAACGTTGACCAGGTAGGGTAGATCCCCTTGGTTAGATAGTACCCACGTTTGTATAAGTGCCCGTTGACATTAAATGGATATTAGGCGCGATTCATTCCTTTCTTTGAGAAACATTAGAGATGTCTGGAGAACATTGATGACAGTGAGTGAACCAAAAAAGATTTTCGTTTATTAGCATATGTACTAGCTTAAAGCCCCGTGTTTTACACGGGTGCATAAATTTAATTTTATATATAACAAGCAATATAGTTATATCTTTAAAATACCTTATATATTGCTCGAGTTAAAAATATATAATGTAATCGATTAACAGATGTGGTCGTCAAGATATATATTTAAATGATAAATTCGATGTACAATTTATTTATAAAATTTTAATTTGTTTTTTATATTATTAGGTTAAAAACATGTGTATTACACGTGGTAAAACCAATGAAATATTAGATTGTTTTTTGAACGACTAAATTTTTTCCCCTTAAATACTTACACCTCCCAAAGATTGAACATTGGTCTCCTCACAAGAGATAATTCCTCTTGATCACTAGACTATAGCCTAAGTGGCAATGATAAATAAATAAGAGAGATCCATAAAGTTGTGATTTAATATAATTTTCTTATTTCTGTATCCTATTAAATATTAAATAATAATAGTATTAAAAATAATTTAACTAAATCTAATTTAAATGAGAATCAAAATTTATATATATTTGTCTGGTTCTATAAAAAAAACTATTTCTATCTTTTATGGAGAAAATACAAATTATATATTATTATTAATTTAAAAGTTTGATAAAAAATGTTATTATCCTTATCTAAGTTATATTTAGTTAAACTATTGTTTAATTGGAAAAAGAAATTGAAAAATAAGATATTGAAATTATTAATTCAAAGTTTGATAATAAAAAGTTATTATACTTATCTAAATTATATTTAGATAAATATTATTTAATAGAAAAAATAAATTAAAAAATAAGATAAGGAGACACCAAAGATTACCACATGTTAAAAAATAATTTTTATTTATTAGTGTAGAAAGATAAAATGATTTAAGTTTGTGAGTTAATTTCACCTCAATTAATTGTAAGTATTAAACAAAATCGGCAAACATGAAATACTTTTAGAATATTCTTATATAATATTTATCAATTTAGTATAATATTCTTTTTAAACGAAATATGCAGTTTTAGCTCGTTTTCTTTAAATATTACCAAACTTCAAATATGAACCGATTACGAATAGAATTTAACAAAAATAACCCTCAAGCTACTCAAAAGTGTATGACATATTATATAAAAAATATGTAAAATCTAGACCACATCGACCCATATCTTTTCAGAATTTGTGTAGATCAACTCATTCGACCATACGTCTATGGTCGTGAAGCCAAGCAAATTCTTCGTCATTGTCACGAAGGACCATGTGGAGGACATCATGGAATAGTCAGCACCATAAGAAAGGTGTATGATGTAGGATTTTATTGGCCCACAATACATAAGAACGCTTATGTACTAGTCAAACATGTGATGCATGCCAACGGGCAGATAACATATCAAGAAGAAACGAAATGCCATAAAATAACATTCTTATTTGTGAAATCTTCAACGTATGGGGATTGGACTTTATGGGACCATTCCCATCTTCAAGAGGAAACAAATATATTTGAGTGGTTGTCGACTATGTTTCTAAATGGGTCGAGGCTGAAGCTCTTCCAACCAACGATGGAAGAGTAGTAGTAGTAGTAAAATTCCTGAAAAAGCTATTCTCACATTTCGGAACCCCAAATGGGCCTAATCAGTGATAGAGGTACTCACTTTTGCAATCTTAAAATTGAAAAACTCTAACATATTATGGGGTTTATCACCGCCTCTCGACTACCTATCACCCTCAAACCAATGGTCAAGCTGAAGTGAAAAATCGAGGTTTAAAAAGAATCCTAGAAAAGCTGTGGGTCAAAATCGAAAAGAATGGTCAGACAACTTAAACGACGACAGCTTATAAACACCAATAGGGACCACACCATATAAGTTAGTCTATGGAAAAATTGTCACCTTCCTATAGAAATTAAACACAGACCATATTGGGCATTAAAAAAATGTAAACTTGGACCAAGAAATTTCAGTAAAAATTTGCCTCCAACAATTAAATGAATTAGATGAATTGAGAATTCAAGCATATTCTAACTCAGAAATCTATAAGGAACGCTAAAAAAGAACACATGATAAATATATAAGCGGGCCTAAAGAATCCAGGGAAGGAGATCTCTTTAACTCAAGGCTAAGTTTTTTTTCCAGGAAAACTTAAGTCTCGTTGGTCCGGACCTTTCACCATCACAAAAGTTTACCCCCATTGTGCAATAGATATTAAGCCTCCACATGGAGAACCATTTAAATTAAATGGACAAAGGCTTAAATTCTATGAAGGATTCCTCGAGGATGAAGAAATGGAAATGACCTTGGAGGAGGTAGATAAGTAGCGAGAAACAACACTAACAACTTGTATATATTTGTTTTGTTTTAAATAATCCATCTTGTAGGTATATTTTGGAAGAATGTAACACGCGAAAAAGTCTACAAGCCATGTAAACATGAGCCCAAGAACCAAGTGGACAGAGAAACAAGGGCACACCCACACAAAATAATAATAATAATAATAATAAAAATAATAATAATAATAATAATAATAATAATAATACTAGACACCGGGTTGTACCTCAGAGGAACGGGGCCGTGCCTATCTGCTGACGGGATAAAACCCTTCTGGCAGTCTTTTCTTTTTCATAACTGCCACGCCTCGTTTCTCTGCACCCACCGGTTCTCTGAAACTTTTTTACGCTTTCCTTCCGTAATCCACCTAAGAGGTATGTTACTAACATCTAAATTTGTTCGATTTACGCTTTGCATGTTATATAACATCTAGTTTAGGGGAAAATCTAGGGTTCTTGAACTAGACCTGTGTCCGTCCAAAGAATCCGAAAATTTTTCATAGATCTTGTTATTAGTAGTTACTATTAGTGTTTTAATAAGTAAATCATCAAACCACTGTTAAATATGGGGCATTTACAACCCATTTTATCAAACCCTAGTTCATAACCGAAAAAACTAAAAATCAAAGCGTAAAATAGGTTGGTAAGTGAAAATTGATACTTGGGGTTTGTTTTTTGGGTATACCGCACACTAGGGACCAAAAATTTTGGATTTTTCGAAACCGACATGAAAAGTTGAAAATTGGGTCAAAATAGTAACTGACCACGGGGTCGTGTTCCCTGAAACCTGCAGCATGGGGTCGTGTCCAAATGACACGGGGCCGTGCCCAAGCCCCTGGTTCTCATATTTTCGTTGTTTTAACCGAGCTTAACTAAATGTTTGTTCTGTGAAGGAAATGGCACCACACAAGTGGCTCAGGTTCAAGACAGAGCACTCTCATTGCGCGGAACGAATGGAAATTCTCAAGACCCGTACGGAAGAACCACCACGGCAAGTCTGCTATGACTCCTTGGACACGGTTGGCCAAAGAGACCGCTACGATAGCCTTGTCACAGGACCTCTTCGGTTATATCTTGAGGCACCATTGCAGTCTGTTTACGAATTCAAATACGGTATAAAATCAACCCTTTTTAGTACCAATGTTAGAAAAAGTGGGTTTCTTTGTATACTTTTAATTTTCAGGATGAGCTTAAATGTACAAAAGGAACAAATTAACGACAAAATCCAGCATAAGTAAGAAAGACGGGAAGATAACAAACTATACCAACCCCCCGAGCTTCACCCCAAGACTAAAAACAACGAATCAGAAGTCTGGCATGGGGTCGTGCCCCTTCAAGATTCCAGATCAGAAGAAGAAAAACAGAAGCAGACAAGAGACATGGGGCATGGTCAACTTCCAGATTTGCATATCTGGGATAGTACAGCAATTACAAGGGCCACGGGGCTGTGTCGTTGACACACGGGGCCGTGTAGCAGACTGATCTAACATGCGTATTGGATGAAGACAGAGAAGAAGGAAGACATGGGGCAGAGTGGAGGGTCTGTTTCCAACTATAAATAGGGGCGCTTGGTTTCACTCCAACCCATCCCTTGGCAAACCACTTCTCTCACACCTACCACCACTCCATCATCATCTTCCACCATAATCCTTAGAATTTAGAGTGTGTAGTAGTCTCGGGATCCAAGATTGATCATAAGAGTCTTTGTCAAACTATAGCCATGCTTGGCTAATATCTTACATCACTTGGTAAAGACGAAATCTTTTATGTATTACTTTTGATTTCCAATCTTTGGTTAACTTTTTAACTGAGTTTGTATTAATGACTTTCATAACTAGTTTCTTTATACTGAAAGTGAGTTTTATCCTATTATTCCTTCATGTTTTGTTGATTCAATCATTCGTGTCTTTACGGTCTATATAAAGCACGTTAACTGCCTGGAAAGGGGTTAGAATGGTGGTTTGGGTAAAACTCTTGCCTCGTTCAGTGTATAGATCCTGCGATGACTTGGTTCAAACTTATTAGGACTTCCTTTGAGGCTGATATCATCAAATTGGGGGAAGTAAGAACTGCTTGAACCCCTTATTTATAAACTACTATTAAAACTTTAAACCGGCCTTGCAGGACTGTATCCCTGCCGACTCAGTCCAATATGGCCGAGGGTAGTGTTGCCTCCAAAAGAGGGACATGCCACATTTTGCATTAATAACTCACTTAATTATCTTTCAATATTCCGGCCTTGCGGGACTGTATCCCTGCTGACTCAAACCAATATGGCCGAGGGTAGCGTTGTCTCCAAAAGAGGGACATGCCACTTTAATCAAGATAATCTCTTAAAAGACAGAAATCACCCAAAGTGCAGAAATCACCAAAGGATACGTAAAAGACGAGTCAGAACCAAGTGATTCTATCTTGTTTATTTGTTTCTTTTATTTTCGTTTGCTTATTTTAATTTACTTGTCGAAACCTTTTCTCAAAGTTTGGGTGATGAGACGTTGACGATAATCCGGTATTAAAAGCTCTGGTGTCCTTGGACGATCTCGGTATCTTACCATCACTATACTACACTAACAATGTGTGCACTTGCCCTAACGTATTGTAGAGAGTGATAGTGTTATATTGTGTTATATAAATATAAAACTTACATAAATGAGTGAAAAGTACCTAAAATATATCTAAAAATCATACTCACACTCCATCACGTGAATGATCATCACAATGAATCAATCTAATAGAGTCTATATAGAGAGGAATGGAAATATCTAGAATCACGTAGCTACCATAACCTGTTTAGACACATTATGGTAACAAATTCTCATACAACTCAAGCTATACACATGCTCAAAATATATACGTAATATGTCCCCAAGCTGAACGAGGTACATCCACGTGAAGCTTGGACCGTAGAGTATCAAAGTCAGCTGAAGACAACCATTTGGTCAATAAATCTACCACCTGAAGCCTAGTGGGCACATAAAAAACATGCAATATCTAAGCTAACTCCATGTCACGAATAAAACGTGAGTCACTATCAAGGTGTTGGTGCGCTGATGAAACACTGGATTAACAACACCATACGTAGCTCCAATATTGTCCATGGTTGTAACCATAAGGTCTTGGTCTTGAAGGTCGAGTAGTACTCGCTACAAGGTAGGCTGCTCAGACCTAATTACTCTTTGTCTTTGCCGAGTACTCCCCGAGTATTCTCCACCTAGGCCGAGTACTCTCAACTCTGACCAGGGAGCGCCTTACGATTTTTGCGACCATGATATTGTCACACCGAATAACTAGTGGACAGGACAACGAAATATGCAACTCATGTAAAAAAGATAAAATCCAACAAAGCTCTGCAAGAGTATGAGCCAAGGCACGATACTCAGCCTCTATAGAAGAAAGTTATTTTGATGTGCACTTATTCTTGACATTTTAGGTTGGTAAAGACTAGCATCACAGTAATCTTCACTCTTGCTTTGGCGTGGATCAATTTTTGAGAGAATACACACGAATCCTAGTTCATTTATCTTAACCAAAGAACAACCACTTCTCATCAATCAAAAGTTGTTATTCTAAAACACCCAATGAATATTTTAAGTTTCTTGTTACTTATATATGGATTTGTGGTGGGTTGTTTGATAATTTCAATGATATATGCATGTTCATGTTTCCGTTGCTTATTCTTTTTCTATAATGCATTTGTAAAATCCAACAATAAAGGAATCCCTAGCACATTAGAACAAACTAAATCCTTATGCCATGATAAACCACAACATAGATATGGTTGGATCCATATGATGTTTTGAGTGGTTATATGATTTCCTATGAATTGGATAATTTTCTGAATCACGTGATCTCCTTTTCATATTACGGAATAAATAATCAGATAAGAGAAGATGTTTCTACAAGAAGGAGGTGTCCTTCTATGTGAAAATGAAATGTGAAATATAGTACTTAAAATCAGACCTGATGATTTCTACATACATAGGTCGAACCATCACTTTGATTAGGGTAAATCATCTCAACCTTTTGTGAAAACATATAACAATATATGTAACTACAACACTTGCAATAGTGGTACGTCAGTATGAACTCAGAGAGTTTCCACTTATCTACACATGTTCCCATTGACACACATTTTGCCATTAATGACTACTTCTAATACTACTAAACTAAGTAGCGACTGATCTTGTTACAGCTGCTAATCAATAACAACTTAATACTAATACTAATCTTCAATTATTTTTGAAGATTATTATTTAAATAATATTATATAGTGACCTAGCAAATTTGAAGCATTGATAATGAAGCTCCTTAAAGAAAAATAAAAAAAATTCCATCGCAAAGGGCAGTGGCGGATCCAGGAATTTTTGCCAAGGGGTTCACTTATTTAAGTGTTCCAATATCATATGTCGGAACATAAAAAAATACGGGTCGGGGCAAGTTCATTACATATTACATAATAAAAATACGATACAATAATGAAAAAACATTGTCATAACTTGTGGGATTCCCCCGCGCTACGTAATGGGAATTGGTTGGTGTCGATGATAAGCACTGGTTACTAAGTTAATTTGTTGTAAGTTAACAGTCTGTTACATTCACATAGGAAGAATTGTATAGCACACTATTAATTTTAAGAACACAATGGACAGTTAAATTTATTTGTATACAGATTGTAAAGTAAAAGTGAATGCTTTACAAACTTCAATTGAATGCTTGTACTAGTTATATTCAATAACACAATAGACTCATAAAGGCTCGATACTAGAAACCCAATGTTTGCTACTCTTATATTTTCCTCTTGTTTTAAGAAGACTCCGGGCAAAAAAAAAGAAACGTACTTAATCAGACTCGAACACTAGACCTCATGTTTAATAAGCGCGAAAATTTACCAGTGCACCATCTTCACATTTGTTTATAAGGTTCCCTCACAAAATTTAAAGGGTTCCTCTAGAGTTTCTTATATAATTTAACACTATAAAGTTTGAACCGAACGGGTTCCCGGGAACCCCCGAGTTGACTTTGGATCCGCCACTGGCAAAGGGAGCTTGTTGATCCGAGACCCCATTACGGACTCTGCCTTTAGACCCCAGTTGGGACGTGTCCCCCAGACCCCTACCAAGGGGGCGTTGCCCCCTTGACCCTTTGATTCCTTTGTTCTTAAAAATACGATAGTTTTGGACTAGTGCGTACTCCACATCTCCTAACATGTACCAATATACACTGTAGTTTCTCATTTGATCTTTTAGTAAATCCCGATTACCCAAATTAACTTGATGACACTGAAATCACCAACAAAAAATACTACCATATTACAGTTGGTACGATTTTAAAAGAGTCAGGTTATAATGTATTATTTGATGATTTTCGTATTTTCGGACTTTTCAAAAGATTATCTTAGTTAAAGTAGTAGGCCCCTCTTCTAAAGGTGACGTTACCTTCAACCCAGTGGTTTGAGTCAGCAGGGATACAATCCCAAAGGGTCGGAATATTCAAAGAGAATTAAATAAGTTATTAATGCGAAAAGTAGTAGGCTCCTCTTTTAAAGGTGAAGTTACCCTCGGCTAGGTGGTTTGAGTCAGCAAGGATACAATCCCAAGAAGCCGGTTTAAAGTTTTAATTGTAGTTTACATATGAGGGGTTCAAGCTATTCGCACCCCCGCCATCCAATACCCGTGGGGCATTGAAGGAGGTTCTGGTAAGCTTGAACCAAATCCTCGCATGATATATACACTGAACGAGACAAGAACTTTATCAAACCACCCTTCTAACCCCCTTCCAAGTAGTTAACGTGCTTTATATAGACCGTAAAGACACGAATGAGCAAATCAATGACATCATGAAGAAATGGTTAGGAAAATTCACTTTCAACATAAGAAACTAGTTATTAAAGTCGTTAATACATACCCAATTAAAAAGTGCCGAAAGATTAAAAATCAAAAATTTACTGAAGGCTGACCACGGGGCGTGTCCAATGGGCACGGATCGTGGTCAGTTACCTAACCATTCCTTATTTCTATAGAGCTCCGGGCACGAGGCGTGCTGATCTGGGCACACCCCCATGCTGCACATGATGGGAAGTTGAAAAAGTTGTCGGAAGTTACTGTTTACGTGCATGGGGTGTGGTTTTAACGTCCCTTTGGCAAATTTCATCATTTCTCGTTTGTTAGGCCATAATACAAGATTCAAAACACCACCACAATAATTTAAACCATTATATATTAGAGTGCGGAATACAACAATCCTAAGATTAGCTCCTAAAAATTTAAGAAAAAATTACAAAGGTCCTAGAATTAAATAGATGCAAGAAATCTAAACCATAATTAAGTTCTATCCTAATTTGTTACATTGCAATCCAACAAAAACCCGAAAATTTTTTTCGGTAATTACGGGCTCTAAGAACTTCATCCGGAGGGTGCACCCCTCAGAAGTCATTGAGCATTTCCTCAATCTCCCTAGGGAGGAAAAGGAGAGGCTCATCTTCCACATCTTCATACGGAAGAGGTGCGGGAGGTGCGACGACCACTAGAACCTCGTGTAATGTGTCTAGAGGAGATTCCGGAGGAAGGTCATCCCATCCGGTTGGAACGATGATCTCTTGCGCGAGGTTCCAATCTTCTTGAGAGAATATCGGTTCCATGGGAGGCATCACAAGATGCCTCCCTTTCTAAGGTTCAAACTTATACGAGATTTATGATTAACTTATACGTGACGCAACAAATATTTGAAGATAGAAAAGTTCAAGAAAACAAATTGATGAATGAATTTCCATTTGAGATGAATGTGGAATGTGAAGAACCTATTAAACATGTGTGTTACAAACAACTGAAAAGACGAACCAATGATATAAAATAAAGAGTTGAGAGTGCAATTTGGGATTCAAGACCTTGGCGGTACAATGTCAACAAAGTTTGGGCTGAGTTTTTGGATTAAGGGGGAATGTTGAAAGTTAATCCTAAATCTCGTATAAGTTGAAAGTTGAAGGGCCAAAGTGAAAGATTGATATAATGAATTTTTACTAAAGTTTGGTTTCATTTAGGTACTTATATTGTAATTGGTTTAGGATAAATTAATGTCTTGGGGATGAAGTTTAGTAGAGTTATAGTTAGGGGTCTAAATTAATGTTTTTATTTGTCCATTTTCCTTGTAAGTTCGTAAGTTCGTTTTATTGAATATAAAGAGTCGTGGGTTTGTCCCCCCAATATCTCATGTTCGTGTTTGTTGATATGATTGTTTGAACCGTCTAAGCCAACAGTTTGCACTGCTAAAATGAATCTAAGTGATGAAGTTGACTTGGAAGATTGTCTCTCGGCCAGACAAAATTAGTGTTGCTCAAGTAAGTTGTTTTCATGCAGTTTGTACTTGATTTGTAAATGTCATAGGGGCAGTCATAGCCCATCTACATATTAAAGGGTCGATTTATGTTATGTTTGATCTCAAATGGACCAAAGCAAAAAAGTTTAGCTAAAAGGGCAATAAGTTCAATGAACCAAATTAAGTTGATTTCTGTAGCATGCAATCTAATTTAGACTGTTATCGTAATAGTTTGTTTTCTGTAGTCATAATTCGTTAATTATTAAAAAAAAGTGTTTGTGGGTCAAGACCCGATCCCATACAAAAAACAATCCACCATGTTGCCTAGTGATGACTATTATCAACTTGCATGTTTGTGACATACTGATTAGCAATTTGTCAAGAAGCAGGGATGCATGCAGTGCGCAAGAACCGTTATGTTATTCCTCCCAAGGACTTCGAGAAGGGCTACAGAACCAACGTCAAGAAGCCTGACACCGATTTTGATTTCTACAAGTAAATTTGATGGTTTTAATATTGTTATGGATAATTGTTTGTGTTAATTGTCAAACAGAGCCGACCACTTGTTTTAAATGAAAGTGACATACAAAAAGTAAACCAACAATATAATATTATGCGTGTTATGGTTGTGGGTGATTGGTGGGTGTTGGCTCAGTCACCCAGAGATGGTAGTTTTGAGTTTTGACTTCTTCATAGGAATTAAGTAATGGATTTATTTTGTTCATGTTACCTCTGGATTCAAAATTCAGATATGTTCCAATAACCGAATTAACCAAAATCAATCCGTTTTAAAGCACTAGTATTAGGTCGTGTTTGTTATGCAAGAATGAGAGGCGAAATGGAATAGACCATTACAAAGGAACGAAGAAAAGGGTGTTTGGTTGGTCAATGGAATGGAATCACCCATTACATAAGGCATTCCGTTCCCTTAAAATCATTCCATCCGCTCCACATGCTTTTTTTCCATTCCATCCCTTTTGCATCCTTAATAACAACACAACCCACTATCGTCACCACCACCCACCACTGACGCCCATCGCCACCGCCACCCACCACCGCCTCCGCCGTCACCCACCCGCCACCGTTGCCACCCACCACCGCCACCAACCACCATCGAAGCCCTCCACTATTGCCGCCATCACCTCCACTCGCCCGCTGCCCCACCTACCACCATCGCCATAGCCCCCCACCACTGACGCCAACCGCCTTCACCACCCGCAACACGCCTCTGCCGCCACCAACTGCCATTGACGCCGTCACCCACCCGTCACCGTCACCCATCGCCGCCGCCACCGACAATCATCCGCCACCACCACTCGCCGCCAATTTATTACTTCGTCTTTTCTTGCCAACCAAACAATATACGGTAATAATTCATTGCATTCCCATATGGTAACCAAAACAGACATGGAATGATAATGATCTATTTCATTACCTCATACCAAAAAGATCCTTTGGGCTAAGGAAAAAGAAATGTGAACTTAATTTAGTTTTTTTTTTTTTTTGTAAATTATTGTATATTTAAATTGTTTTTTCCATAGCATGATTCTGACAATGATATGTTTCTATTTATATAATAGAATCACTATTTTATAAGTCTATATGCTCAATTCATGATTTTGTATCAAAACTTTACATATCAAAATTCCTGAGCGCATAAAATAATTTCACTTAGGATATATTGAAATAAAATTAGTAAAAAAAAATAGTCAACCTAGGTTAATTTCAGGTTTAGATGTCGCATACCAAAAAACCATAAACCGATAGATGGACCAACTACCACCGGTTGTTTTTGCTCAAGCACTAGTTTTTGTAGCTTACTTTACAATTTACATACCATCGGTTGTTTTTGCTCAAGCACTAGTTTTTGTAGCTTACTTTACAATTTACATACCATCGGTTGTTTTTTGCTCAAGCACTAGTTTTTGTAGCTTACTTTACAATTTACGTATGATAAATTTGGTTTGCTTTACGAATTTTTTTTTTTGTTGGAAGAACAAATAGATGGGTGAATATTGTAGTTAATTAAAAAAGCAAGGTGTTTTCTGAAATATTATTATACCGGCCTCCTCCTCATCATGTGTATCCTTCACACCCGCGCATACTACTAGTTTGTTGAGTGAGCAAACGGAACGATACCAGTTAGTCCTCCCACTCACACACACACACACACACACACATTCTTCGCTCGTGTTTCTTCAAAATTCACACGCAGATTCTAAACGAAATTCGAGCATACATGTTGTAATCGAGTTCATCAAAAAGTATACACTGCATTTGAATCCGTATGACGACTTTTTTGACGTTTGGATCACTGTTTTCGAGTCAATTTCAACTCTGCAACTTCTGGTTCATCGTAAATTAAGATCTGTTAGGTTTTGTAATTTCGTGAAGAAAGTTCGATCGGAGTTTCTAGACGGAGAATTGTGCTTGAACCTCAATGCTCACCACTCAAACTTAGGAGCTTCAGATTCATAGTTTGTCCTTATGTCAAGAGGTGCGTTTCCGTTGAATTTGAGCGTTTGTTTGTAATTTTGTTCCGTGAGATTTACTTCACTTGTATGAAATTTTTGCAGTTTAGATATGTTAGGTTTAATATCTCTTCGTCTAATTTTACTCTTCAAAACTTAATTTACTTGCACGTAATGTCTGTTTAGATGCATAACTGTTCGTGATTAATCTACAGCAGCATACAATCTGTATATTTGATAGTTGAAATTCATCCAAATGTGAGTTAGTCTAAGGCAAGAGATATTAGATTTTAGTTATGCAGATGTGAGATCTAACCGTTTCAAGTTAAGTAGATTTATACATGTTGTAGGAATTAATATGAAAACGCCATTGTTTCTTGAAGCTTGTAATCAATTTGTGATAGTTATGGACTTCGGCAATAGAATTTTCCTGCATAAAGAGTTTTTAGAGTTATTTTTATTGAATGGAAGTAGATATACTAATTGTAATGATACAGAAATTACAACAGAACTCGGAATTTTAATTGCGTTTGAACAATACAAATTTGGAGGATAACCTTACTGAATTAATCTCAAACCTAGTTCACATTCCACATGGATAAAGCAAACTAAATCATACAACTAATTTGATATGCCCTTTCAATATAAGTATAACAAGTCTAGAAAGTTACTATATATAACACAATAAGGGAAGTTCCAAATCAGTATTAGTTGTTATGATTTTGACATCATTAGCTTGTAATAATCAGAGATGTTTGATGGAGTCTCTTAGTTATATTCATGTAGACAACGATCCACCTTGCCAATTTGTGGAGTAATGCTATGTTTTTTTTTGAACGGCGAGTAATGCTATGTGGTTTACAAAATTATGGTGTCTTACACCATGTTCGCTGGCTCCTTTTCGTTTTGTTGTTTTTTTCAAGTTCTCTCTTCTTAAATCGCTTTCTTGCTTCTTGTTTTGGAATCATTTCATTTTCTCCCCTTTTGCTAACTTGATTTTTATCCAAATAGATGTTTTCTAAAGTTAAAAATACTTGTCCTTTTTAATTCCCAGTTTTTGATGCTAACTCATTCGACAAGGCTCCACGATAAGTAGCTTGTATTTTCATAGTTTCCTGTATAACACAAGGACCTAAATTGGAATAATGTCCTTGAGCATATGCAAAAACATTAATCCAGCTGCAGGAGGTAGGTCCAGGTAACTGGCCTGAGCCCATGATATACTATTTATTTTACCTTGCTTCTCTTAAAACAGTTGACTTGCTATTACTTGCTGACAAACCTACCTGTTAATCCTGTAACTTCATGTATAAACCAAACTCTGGATTCAGTATTCTTAGCTAGCTCTATGTTATTTGTAAGAGATGGAGAAACATGTAGCTAGACCTCTTTTATGTTTGACATTTCCTTGTGAACATAATCTCTATGAGAGTGAAAGGTGTAGTTTTGCAACCTTTTCAGATGGATGGTGTTTTTTACTTGCTCTGATGATTTGATTATTGTTCCTTAAAATGCGTGCAAACAACTGTTATCATTTTCTAATATCTTGTGTTTGTGTGATGATACAGGAAAATTATCTGGTAGGAACAACCACAAGCTTCTCATGTGTGAAAAATTAGTCATGAAACTATGCTCTTATCAACTCATTTTGCCCATCTTTGTCTTGCTTTCTCTCAAGCCTCTAGCATGTGCTGACTTGAACTCAGATAAGAAGGCGCTTCTTGAATTTGCTACTGCCGTACCTCACAGTCACAAGCTCAAATGGGGCAATGCTAGCATTTGCAATTCATGGGTAGGCATTAAATGTAACTCTGATGGGACTCGCGTGATTAGCGTTCGACTTCCTGCTGTTGGGCTTACAGGCCCAATCCCACCCAACACTCTTGGAGAGCTTGATGCTTTAAGAGTTCTAAGCCTTAGATCAAATTACTTAAATGGAAGTTTACCTTCTGATCTCCTTTCACTTCCTTCACTCCGCTCTCTATTCCTTCAACATAACAACTTCACCACGAACATTCCAGCCTTCTTTCCTCACCATCTTCATATATTGGATCTATCATTTAATTCATTCACCGGCAGTATTCCGCCAAACATCCAATATTTGGCACGCTTATATCGATTATACCTCCAAAATAACTCTCTCTGTGGTCCAATCCCAGATGCGATCTTCTCAAACCTCCAGCATGTGAACGTAAGCTACAATAATCTCAATGGCTCTATTCCATTTTCCCTCAAAACTTTTCCAAGCTCATCATTTGTAGGGAATCCTTTGTTGTGTGGTCTACCTCTCAAGCCTTGTTCCAAAAGGAAACTCACATTATGGGGTATTGTAGCCATTGCAGTTGTAGGAGGCGTTGCAGTTATACTTTTAGCTGTAACCGTTGTTTTCTGCGGCTTAAGAAAAGAGAGTACCTCCGGCGAAAGTATACTGCAGAGAAGGAGGCCTAATCTGATTGGTGATAAGCCAAGGGCGGAATATGGTGATGGGGTTGTAGAAACTGATGACAACAAACTGGTTTTCTTTGGCTCTTATATTAACTTTGATCTGGAGGAATTGTTGCGGGCTTCTGCTGAGGTGATTGGAAAGGGCAGTTTTGGAACGACTTATAAAGCTGTCATGGAGGAGTCCATGACTGTGATTGTCAAAAGGTTGAATCAGGCAGTGGTGAGTAAACAAGACTTTGAACAACAAATGAAGCTTATAGAGAGAGTTGGACACCACCAAAATGTCGTGCCTCTTTGTGCTTTTTTCTACTCTGAAGATGAAAAGCTTCTGGTGTATGATTATTATGCAGCTGGTAGCTTGATGACACTCTTGCATGGTACGCAATCTTCACACTATTGCGTAAAAATAATTGGTATGAGTCTAAATTTGTCGGGATGTATTAAATTGGCCAAACCGTTTAGTGTCCAAATTTTTTTATATATATATAAACCTGGTGGCAGACATGATAAACAAGATTATCTTATTTCAGCTTTAAACTACTTGTATTGAATAAAATGATAGTTTTCTGTAGAGGTGACAAAGTGGATGGATACTTGGTAACGGGTCAACACATAATTTTGTACATATGTAAACGGTCGGGTTGTGTTGAACGTATATTTTTTTCATTTTTTATGAATAATCTCAAATATATTAATTCAGTAACATTTTTCTCCTGGTAATTTTTTTTAAAATTTTTTTTATTTAGAGGTGGGTGATTATGGGTTAACAGGTTGGTATCAGACCAGGTTAACCCAAAACAATCCGCCCTCTTTCTTTTGAATCTGTATAAATAGTTGGTTATTCTAAAAGTTATATGGAGTTTGTTTGTTTTTTTCACTCATTTCATTACATGTGTAAAAAATTGCAGGAAGCAGTGAGACGGGTAGAACACCATTTGACTGGGAAACCAGAGTCAAAATAGCCATGGGGACTGCAAGAGGCATTGCACATATCCACTCTATAGGAGGCCCGGGATTCACTCATGGAAACATAAAGTCCTCGAACATACTCATAGACCACGAGATGGACGCCTGCATCACCGACATTGGCTTAGTGGCAATCATGCCTGCCCCATCTTCCCAATCTCCTGGATACCGAGCCCCAGAAGTCCAAGAAACCCAGCAACACTCCCACAGATCAGATGTCTACAGTTTCGGCGTCCTCCTCCTAGAGTTGCTGACCAGAAAACAACCAATTCAATCTCCGGTGAGAAGAGAGATGGTTAATCTCCCAAGGTGGGTGCAATCGGTGGTTAGAGAAGAATGGACATCTGAGGTTTTTGATGTTGAGCTCATGAGGTTTCATAACATTCAAGAGGAGATGATGCAAGTGTTGCAGATTGGTTTGGCTTGTGTGGCGCGGGTTCCTGAGAATCGACCAACCATACACCAAGTTGTCAGAATGATGGAACAGGCATCACCTGCTGTTTAGACCAAACAAATCCACTACACATACATATATTAGTTAGTATAGATGGAACAAAAAAATAATAATACTAAACTCTTGCTTGCATATTCAACTGCTTATTTCGGTCAGGTGGGAATTTGGCTAAATTCTTTTTAGGTTCTTAAACTACTGACTTTGACCATTTTAATACTTGCTTTTATTACTGAATTTTATGTCATTACTTTACCTTCTCATTTTGTAAAGGAAAAGGTATGCAGCTCGTGTGAACGTAAACCGAACTAGGCCGGTTTGTTGGGGCCAGGGCGGTTTAAGTATAAAAAATGTTATTTTTGCCTTGGTGTTTGTGTCCCAATTCCCATCTAATACCGGAACCGATTAACCTATATATGGCCAATCAATACATAATAAATTTGAAATGAAAACTCTGAAACTCGAATAAAAACATGTACAAGTTATTTTAAATCAAATACTGTAAGGACATAATCCACTTTTTGTATTATATCCCATCAACACTATGTACATTTGCTATGTGAACTTATGATTCTTTACTTAAAAATTGAAAAATTATTATTAGTTCAACATAAACAATTCCAAGTAGAAACATATTCAGTGTATTAGTTAATCATAAGTAAAAAATTACGTAAATCTTATTTAGTTTTTGATAGCTTTTAACTCCAAAAAAAAAATCTACATTAAATAAATAAAAAAAAAAACTCAAATCAGTTACTAAAAAATTTGTATCACCATCTTTCCTTTTCCATGTCAATATTTTAAAATCTTGTGTATTCTTTTGATAATACCTAATTTAGACAATGTATTGATGAAAATTAAGATATCAATCGGGTTGCCTTTTTAAGGTGTATGCTTATGATGGCTAATGATCTTGATGATCGTGTCATTTAGAGAGAGGGGGTGGTGAATAATTGTGGTGAACAACCTTAAATCCTCTCTAATAATATATAATATATACATACACACACCTAGGGCTGTTCAAATCGCTCGGCGCTCGTTGGGGAAAATGCTCGGAATTTGCTCGTTCGATTCAGCTCGATTAAAAAAATGCTCCGTTCGGGTCGGTTCGGTTTGTAAACGAACCGAGCACGAGCAAAGGTCCACTCAGTTCGGTTCGGTTCGACTCGATTTATTTTTTAATATATATGGGTGTGTGTGTGTATCATTTTTAATGAAATGACTAGAGACCAACATCAGCAATGTTTGTTTCAAGATCTGAATAGAGCTCATTTAAGTAATTAGAATTGAAACCTAATACCAATAGTCCATTGTCCAATACTTAAATGTGAAGCATCGATCAATACTCAAGTCTCAACCCGCCATTTGACCAGAAATACACAAGACCCTAATCAAAACCTCCCATTGGCCATCGTTATTCTATTTCTCCATCTCCACTCGCTAAGACGCCAACTCGCCAGGGTTTTGCTTCATCCGTTCATTCAAATTCAAACTTCCGATAGAACAAGTGTATGTTTCAATCGGTCAACGATTTATCTTCCCGCTTAGTTAATCTCAATAGAACTAGTTGAGTGTTTTTATATTCCTTGTTATTTCTTAAATTTTTACTTGTGTTCTACTGGACGAAACATTAGAGACGAAAACGGCACTTTATTCTAATAACTAGCACTCCCATCGTCACTTTCCTTGTTTATTATGAGACGCTCGATACTCGCTCGACGTTCATTCGAAAAATGATCGGATCGAAAGACGCTCGCTTGAATTTGACTCGGTTGAAAGAACACTCGGTCCGGTTCGGATCGATTTGTAAACGAACCGAGCACGAGCAAAGGTCTGATCGGTTCGGTTCGGCTCGTAACAGCCCTACACACACCCAAGGAAAACCCTATTCTTCTAGTAAGGGTAAATACGTCCATCATATATATATATATATATATATACCACTTGATGGAATAGGGACAATTAAGTCATTGATCAATTATAATATAAATGATAATAAAGGTGTATGAATATATATATATATATATATATGTATATATATAGGATTCGGTTCAAGGAAGAACTGACCTCAGTTGCGAGAACCATGAGAACTCTTATTAATGAATAAGATTATGACACATCATTATCTACCTTTTTTTTTCAGAGGGGCAATTATGTAAATTCATTATTGCAAACCCCAAAGTCTGCATAGTATAATCATATCTCTCTCTCTCGAAATCCTCTCTCTCTCTCGAAATCCTCACTCTAATTCTTTACCCTTCTTTCTCTCTTCACAATTCACAAGTTTCAACGACCACCACACATCTACCATACATCCCCCTCCGACCGCCACTTATCCCCACCAAGAAAGATTCCGTCCAACTTAGCGAGATTCTGGCACTTGACAATGTGAAGGTGAATTTGGTTCACTCCCGACTAACCTCACCCCATCTCTGAAACACACAACCTCCACTGTTATCAATCCTCCGTCCACCACCTACCATCACCATTTACAAACATCGGACCGAAAGTGGGTAGTCATAGGGCTTTTCAGATCTGGGCTAAACCACTGGAGTTTAGATCTAAGAAAATAACCACCATTGTTGTTGCCCCTAATTCGTCGGAGCTCGGATCTGAAAAAATTGCATACGAGCTCAAATCTACAAAAGCAGACGAGCTCAAACGAGATCGATGGCCTTTTGGTGTTTTTTATGATGGTGTTTCCCTTGTCAAACCAAAGCTAATTGCTATCACTCTGACTCTTGACTCTGTCTCCAAAGAAAATACATATTCCAAATCTTCAACATGGTTAGGGTGAAGCAAGACATACATTTTTTTGGAAGTGGGGAGGTTGAAGTAGCAGTTGGCTTCCACCACTACAAGAAAACTGGGTTTTTAGTACGCGCAAAAGTGTTCTAAAATGCTATTTTATAGGACCTTTCCTTTAATAGGACCAACGGTAAAAGCGTTTCATGTAAAGGGGTCGTAATAAGTCAATAAGTCATGGAACTAAAAAAGCGTCCTAACATCTCAAATAAGATTATGGAACCAATTTTATGGTCGCGTAATGTCTTTGAACAACAAAAATAGTGTCCTAATAAAACATATTAGGACACTTTACGATGTTCTAACATGTGCATACATATTTTTAATCTTATGATACATTTACAAGCGTCCTTAGAAATTAATTGATAGGACCCTTATGATGTAACATTATAGCTAATTTAGTACCAAGAAAAGGGTCCTAATATACCAAATAAGATTATTTAACCAATTTTATGATCGCATAATATGTCTATAGACAACTTAAATAGAGTCCTAAAAAGAACAGATTAGGACACTTTTACAATGTTCTAATATGTGATTACTACTTTTAATCTTTTGATACACATACAAGCGTCTTTAAAATTATAGGACCCTTATGATATAACGTTATAGCTACTTTAATATCAAGAAAATGGTCCTAATATCCCAAATAAGATTATAAAACCAATTTTATAACCAGACCATCAACATACAACATCCTAATAGTTATTATATAACATCAACTAATGAAAGAAATAAAACTTCATTATATTTCAAATAAGAATTTTCATAACAAAAACACTAACCATAAATAAGTTATAACATTATCTAACAAAAAGTCTTAACATTTAACAAAGAAATTAAAAACAAAATAAAGAAATAAGAAGCATGACTACCTACAAATAAACCATCCATGTATAAGCATTAAGTTCCATGATATTAAAATTATTTGTATCACAAATTTAACAAATCATACCGAGATGAATGGATTGGGCCATACGATGGATGCACCAATAGAATCTTGAATTGTAGAAAATAAACCATATGGTCTTACCAAGTTTTCATCTTTTTTTATTAGTACTTGAACGTTTACCTCACACGAGTCTGGTCCAATCTCTGTACCACCAACTAGATCATTTAGGTCCAAGCTCTGGACCCTTCCTCTTGCTAGAATCTCGGTAGAGTTTAGAATGCTTTTGAGGAAAACTTCATCTCCGACCTAGATTTTAGTTTTCAACAAATATTTATTAAACTCTAGTCATAATAGTGCAAAAAATCATTTTACAAAAAAAAATAACAAAGTTTTACACTAGCAGGCTAACATTTTTATAGAAAAACTAAGGAAAATTGGTTTCTAATAATCCCACGTTTACAAACAAGAATAGCCACCACCACAGTAATCCTTTGTAGTGGAACTTTTAGTTGTTGATGTTATTCATGATGAAAAACTAATAGGATTAAAGATGAAGAAGATTACTACTGTGGTCATGTAATAGGTGGAACACTAAAGATTTATATAGAAAAATACACGTAAAGGTTGATGTCCATTGGTTACATTGGGATAATGTTGTGATGCAAGAGGTTAACACTGGAACCACCCCTCGACCCTTCCATCTCTGATACCTGGCTCGTAACTGGACCACAGTACTAGTAAGTTCTTCACATTGAGACTTCAATTGGATGTATTCTCTATGACATGCCGAACGACTTGGTATTACACCCCAAACATCAGCAACACGAACCCCCAGACCATACATAACGGCATCACCATTTCGATCATTACCCATTACTTCAGAAAAAAACATCATCTGGTCCAGGCTTATCGATCAAGACCTCGGGAAGATTAGAACTAAGTTGTTGCATATGTGCCTATATTAGACATAGTAACAAAAATAAGGTATGTATTTTTAACATCAAGTTCACATAGAAAAAGGGTGAATTGCATATTTCCTCTTATAAAACTTCTTAATTGCATATTTACCCAATATAAATTTAAAAGTGCATATACCCCTTCCTTAACTTATAAAATTGCAAATATACCCATTTTAAAACACTTTATTTAAAATAAATTATATAATGACTATGTTACCCTTAATTTTACTATAAACTTAAAAATTGCATATTTCCCCATGTCTTTGCTAGTTTCTGTGTCTTTTTCAAAAAAAAAAACAAAAACAAAAACAAAAACAAAAAACAAAAAAACAAATTGCATTTATTTTTGTTAGATTTAGCTACTTAGTTTATGTGAAATAAACCATTTTATGTGAAATAAACCAATTTTGCATGGAAAGTTTATTATATGCAGTAACATACCCGATTATATTTAGTAGCGCTCAAATGAGATTCTAACAGTGACTAGGGAGTAGTTTTCCTTTGGATCATATTTAGATGAACCTCGTGATTTTGACAATTAAGAGTGGCAATATGACGAAACAGATTTCAAGATCGAATAGCAACAAGAGATAAAATTGAACCTTGCTTTGTGACCATAAAGCAGGGAATAGCGACTAATGGAAGAGTCACCAGCCGCCGAATCGTCGGAGAGAGACGGCGACGCCGGCCGTGGAATGGCTTGAGAAGGACGCCGATAGAAACGGAGGAGTTGTAATTTTGCTGTTTCCGTATTTTGTACGTGGATTTATATCTGATCTTTTAATTTTGATAAGGAAAATTTAGTAATTTTAATAAACAAGGGTAAATATGCAATATTAGTTTTGATTTGGGTAAATATGCAATTAAGAGTATTTTTTTAAGGGGAAATATGCAATTGTTCTAGAAAAAATATGTGTAGTTTCATCTTTGGAGAAACATGCACGAAACATTTCCAATCGACTTGGATCATGTCCCTTAGATGCCTGTTTGAATAAAAAAAATAAATATTCACAATGGATATCAACATGCTACATTAACAATTGCACTCTCATACAATCACCTTTAGCTCTTCACGGACTCGATCATAACTTTTTTTACCCGTTACTTGAACCATCTTCTTCTTTGCCCGATTTGCCTTGTTTTTTTCACTTACCAACTTCAGTGGACAAGTGAAATTTCAGAATGGGTAATAAACTAATGTTATTTAAAGTGGTAGGCTATTTCATACCTTAGACTTTTCTTTATTCAATACTTCACAAGTTTCTTCCATTGTTTTTTTTGCACTTGTTTTGGCCTAGAACTTATTTGTTCCTTCAATGACAAAGACGGATCATGGTATAGTTCCTTAACTCTTGCCCTCCAGTTCTTCACCTTCCGCACGAAACGATTGCAATATCCAGCCTTTAGCAACTTCAGGAATATCAAATTTTGTCTAAAAATGAAACAGGTTACATGAGAAAACAAATACTTAAGTCATTAACATACATATTTTTAATTATGTACCTTTAAGAGTGCAAGCAACGCTTGTTTTTTGGCGGCCTTAACTTTATTCCATGGTTTATAAACCGGACAATACTTTCCGCTCCTTGAAAGGGTTCCCTAAAATGGGTCAGTTGACTACGTTTGTCATTAACAAGTTGTCCGTGTGTATTAACTAAAATAGGAATTCTATCCCCTTTTTCTTGGGCCCAAACCTTTGGCATACGCGTTGGTCCTCTCACTCTTTTACGTACATTCCGAACTACAAAAAGTGAACATGGTTTACAATGTACATGTATACATTAAAAATACTAAATAAATTGAAATTAAGACAATATATTAAGTCCGTATATTTTCTTAGATTACGTTCAGAAAATAAATGAAATAATAAGAACGACAAAAATAGGTCGTGGAATATTCAAAATAGCACAAATAGATACAAAAGTCAAAGCTAGATAAATATTCACAAAGGCATATAATCTAAGATCTATAGAGGGATTAATATGTATCTTCATATGGAAATTAAGTTTAATGACTACAGATTACTTCTGAGTTCAATCTGGTTGGGCTATAAACGAAAGCCTCAAAAATTTGGAGGCCCTATGCTAGGGCATAGTTGGGCTCAAAGGTGAGCCGGACCTGAATACAAGTTTCTTATATATTCATCTTTATCACACAATATATGATTTAACAAAAAAAAATGAAGCAATCAAGTAGATCAAATAAACCTGCTTCATTTTCTTGTTGTGAAACTTCATGCATTTCTTCATTTTTGGAACTTCACGTTCTTCTTCAACCAGTTCATCGTTCTGATTTTCTAAATCATTCACTTTTTCTAAATCTTCCATTTCTTTATCTCCATCATCTTTAAAACTATCTTGTTCTTCATAAGCTTCATTCATATCTATATCTTCAATATCATCAAATTCAACATCATCTTGTTCTTCATTGATATTTATAGTTACAAAAAAAGTAAGCATCAAAAACAGTTAATTGAATCTAGACTTAATATTAATTAAATATCATACATAAAATATTTGAAAAACAAATATAGGTACCATGAAATCTCATGTCACGCTCCCCGTGGTCATCATCGTTGTCAACTGCAAATAACTCTCTTAGCTACAATTGATCTCCCTCTTGTATCAATTACTTGTCCCTTTTGCATATGAGATTCTGAAGATGTTAGCACACGGGAGACAGTCGGAGCAATGAATCGTTTCTGTGCTAAATTAGTATATCTTTTCAGGGACTGCGGAGCAATGTATGTTGGACGTTGTTTCTGTAAGTCGAATTGTTAGAAAAGAAACCGAAAGAAATTATATTATCTGTATTTGATATTAGTACCTTTTTAGAGATTTTTGTAGCATCTTCTTGATAATCTTGCTCAACATCAACATCAGAACCAGGCATATACTCTACATCTATATTTTTCTCGCTGGTATCCATTGATTTCATTTTCTTTTTCTTTTTTTTGTCACTCTCTGCTAGACTTGTCAAAGATTTAGCAGTATTTTTCAATCCCAAAGCTTGTAATTTTTTTGGGTTCTCTTGAACCCTTGACATTCTACTCTTTTCATAATCATTCATATGTCTTTTGGAGCTTTGTCCTTGCATACTTTTATCTTCCATTACTGGTGTACACAAAAAAGAAAAATCTCATTAAATCATTCATAAAAGGCCCAAATAAATAATAAATAAAGATTTATAAAAAGAAAGATAAAAGAATAAAAACTAAAAATAAAATACATATCTTTTAAATAATAGCTTTCATATAAATATTTACAGTCAAAGATATTTACAGTCAACGTAAATAGTAGCTTTCATAAATACTGGCTTTCGTATGTATATTTACAGTCATAGATCTGCGTATTCTATAGAATTTGCTAAATCACTGCAAACACCTAGTGTTTGGGTTTCTTTAATATTATTTGCAACCATCCATATGTAAATTTACTCTAAGAATATAAGTCTGAAGTGGAAAGAAAAGAAACAAAAGTATAATAATCAAAACGTAACACTGTCATATCAACCCCTTCTTTTCCCACTGCCTATTTATTTCATCCATCGTCTCCTGTATAAACGGCCATAATGCTGTTTTTCTAAAGCCCTACAAAAAAACAAAGTCCCAGTTTGGTGTAGGGCCATTGGATTGATGGGTTGCTAGCTAACCAATACGGGTCGGCCCATAACCTGAACGCATCAAACAGGTAGCTGACTACTTCTAGGATTAAATACCAATTCAATGGCATTAATTTACACGTGTGGTGGCTCCTAAACTCCCAGATCATTATGTTTCTTACTAGAGGATGTCATCTCCAACCGGATAGAAGTTTTTGCAATGGGTTTGGGTCGTAATTCAGGTAATTAAGTTTAAGGAGAATTATATTAATTGTTAGATGTCAAGTCTTAATTGAGTTTGTTCGTGGGTCACAAGAGTCACGATTCACATGGTTCAATTCGGGTCAACATGTTGATTAAGAGAGCAAATAAATCAGGGGTAAAAGGGTCATTAAGCACATGTTTTCCATACGTAATTGAAGCACCAGTAAAGAGATTGACTGAGTAAATTGGAGAAATAAACGTGGGTTATTGAAGAATACAATATTATAAAGATCATGGAGGAATATGCTAGAGTTTAGGTGAGATTGTTTCAGTTTATTTAAAAGCTCTTGTAACCAATATACATGCTCAGTAAACAAACTAGAGAACTATTCTATAAGTCGAATCTTAATAACAATATAGATGACTTTCTCTGATAGAATCCATATGCAGAACACCCATCATCATCTAAACCAAAATGTAGCACCATAATTCGAATCTTTATAAGCAATATACATGAAAAAATACAGAACCAATTTTTCTAATTCTCTTTAATGACCTAAAATGACCTTATTTACCATTTACCAGCTACTGAAAATCTCACAAAAGACGCTTTTTTATTTGTACAAATTATTTAAGTTATTGAATATCACGTTTACTTGAAACTTGCAGCTCAAAGAGTCACCAGATATTCATGTATCTAAAGGTCAGTCTGCTGTTAACATATCCTTTATTAGGATTC
The DNA here is from genome assembly GCA_947069175.1 of Scalesia atractyloides. Classification (NCBI taxonomy): domain Eukaryota; kingdom Viridiplantae; phylum Streptophyta; class Magnoliopsida; order Asterales; family Asteraceae; genus Scalesia; species Scalesia atractyloides. Next base: position 45,973,149 of record CAMTDV010000015.1, on the reverse strand, counting down.
TATGCACATTCTCAAATATAAATTGCTAATAGTTATTTGTTGTTTATCATGGCCCAGATTCACGTATTAAAGTTCCCACACCTACTGGGTCAAACACTCCAGTGTCGCGGGACCAGGTATCAACGGCTCAACCACACCCAATTGATAATGAATAACCTCATTATCAGACTCAATGAGAACACGAATGAGCGCGTATGTAATTAGTACATGGTTCCTCTAGATCTTTAACACGAAATCGATTAACCATGGCAACTGTGAACAAAGGATTGGCGAGAGTATCGGATTTGATATCACAGAATTGACAGAGAACCCCCTCAGAATCTGTTGCGATTGAACCAGAAGGAATAATGTCATGAGTCATGATCAAAATGGAGCCCTTATGAGAGTCATTTAAAGTGCTAATGGAAGGAGGTGCAGAACTAGAGTTCAGCGGCTGAACAACCGGAACCACAGCCTTCATCGCAGACTCAACTAAAAGCTTGAAAACCTAGGGTTATACTATTGTATTCTTTAATTAACATGATGGTTCATATAAAATGCCATTGTTCCAGACTTTCAGCCCGTATATACAAACTGGTTACAAAACTACGGTTACATGTACATATGGATGAGTCGTAAAGAAGCATGATTAATACAAACATACATAATGGTTTTCTTCAGTTAACACACACATACATAATGGTTCTCTTCAGTTAATACACACAATACATAAATCAAACTATAGAATGGAGATGATTAGATAGACTGTGAAAACTGAAAAATACCTTAGCCGAAGAAGATTATTCAGTGTTTGATGCTTTTGATTTTCCTTGAGCTTTTCTACAAGGGCGAAACGATATTGAGAGCCTGAAAGTTGTATGGAGAAGGGTTAGGTGGAATAAGAGAGAGCTAACTGATTACCAATTCCTTTAGTGCAAGCTAGAAATCTGGAGTGCTCCATTCGATCAACACTACCAGGAATGGGTGAGGGGGAGAATTGGAGGTTATGTTGAACGTGGGTGACCTAGATTTTCTTTTCTTCTTTTTTTTAATAATCTAGTCAATTATTCATTTTGCTTATCCTTTTCTTTTATTTACTTGTGTATGTATTAATGGTTTATAATTTATAATACTAATAATTATAATTTCTTATCATTTTATTAAATCAATAGTATTAAGCCGTGCGTTGCAACGGTTGTCATAAAACTATGTCAAGTAGTAGCAATTCTATACCATTTAGGGCTGTTCATTTTTATTCAAAACCCGAAACCCTACCCGAATTCAAAGCCACCCGATCCCGAATTAGCGAATATATGAAAAACCCGAATCCGAGAAACCCGGACCCATCCAACCCGAACTTTAAGTGGTTCGGTTATTGGGTTACTTTTTTCCCCACCAAAAACCCGGACAACCCGACCCGAAAAACCCGAATAAAAACCCGAAGGTGCATTGCTTTTTCTTATACAAGTGTTTTGGTTTGAAGTCTTTAATATATGGAACATTAAGTTTTGGGAATTTTAAATATTATTGTCAAATAATGTTTGAACTTTAATAATATTATTAAAGTATCAATATGAATTTTGATGATATTTGTAAAAAAAAACATTTATTTTTTATTTTACATCTAAACTCGAAAACCGAATAACCCGACCTAACCCGAACCACTCGGGCACAAACTCCACCTTTTTTCGAGCCAAGCTCAAGTACCTCACCAGCACCTCTCACCACCACCACCATTGCCGGCCATCACCACCGGCCACCACAACCGGCCACCACCACCACTCACCGGCAAGCTTTGAATCACGCACACTCGTTGCTGAGAAATTAAACGAAAATGTAAAACATAGAAAAAAATAACTAAGTCCATCCAGGACCCGCGTGTTGGATGAACTTGTCAAACGCAGAAAAATAGATGTGACGCGACGGGCCAGTCAAACGGGAAAAAATAAACGAAAAAATGTTGAACCTAGAGATATGCATAATAACCGGTTCCAAATCCGACCCGATAGAACCCACCTGGAACCGTTCCAGGTCCTACGCGATGTATAGTGGAACCGGTTCCAGGTTCAAAAAACCCGGCAGTTCCTACCCGGTTCCACATTTTAGGATTATAAATGGGTCGTACCCGGTTCTTACCCGTACCCGGTTACTTCCCGTACCCGGTTCCTCCAGTACCCAGTTCCACTGTACCCGGTCATAAGTTACCGTTTACTATTCGTTGATTATGGAAGTCTGCAACTTTTCGCAAGCTGTACACCTAGCCATCTCGTCGCTGTCCGACATCAAACACAAATCGAAATTCTTCCAAATTGACGGGTTATGTTTGGTTTCCAAAACCATCACCACGTCGTCATTGCATGCCATTGTAGTAATGAAAATATGAGTTTAAAGGTTTAAGTGATGAATGTTTGTAGTAGGAATGAAATGGAATGGAGAAGATGGGGTTTTATATAAAAAAAAACCGATTTTTATAATAAATAATCGGTTTCCAACGATATTATATCCGTTGGAACCGGTTCCAAACAGTACTCAGTAGCTTTTGATTTGAAATACCCGACATAGCCGGTTTCTATCAGGATCCGTTTTCATACTACTCGGACCTGGTTACATCGGTTCTAGTTTTTGAGGCGAATACCCGGTAAGACCCGGACCCGGTTCCACACTGTACCTGGTTCCATTTACTAGCATCAGGAACCGGGTACGGGTAGGAACCGGGTACGGGTAGGAACCGGTTCTGGGAATTAATAATAACCGAATATGCCCATCTCTAGTTAAACCCACATGCACGTTGCGGTGCATTAACTCACAAAACTTAGAACGAAACGAAACTTTGGGAAAGATGAAATGTATGGTGGACCAAAATTGAAAATAAAAAAGAGTTGGGATTAAATTGTAAAAGATGAAAAACTTTGGGTTAGAAGTAAAAAAACAAAAGGGTCTAAATTGCAAAATTGAAGTTATTTATCAATTTTAGATAAAGATAATGATAAAATAACTGATATCTATATATTGGTTATTAATTAATATTAATATTAAAATAAATTTATCAAACAAATATAAATAAAATTTATGAGGTTGAAGGGGGGAATGCCATGTGTAATTATTTGGAGTCTTTTTATTATAAGTTAGATTAGATGATTTTGAATTCTACCCCCCAAAAAACATTTCAGCCTTGAGATTATCAATATCAGTGAAATGACCCGAACCCGAATAACTTAGACACGAAAGCCAAACAACCTGACCCAACCTAAACCAGACCCGACCAACCTGAACTTTAAATAGATCGGTTATTAACTTGAAAAAAACCTGAATTGATGTTGAAGTTTGGTATTTAGATTTGAAATCTAATGGTTTATTTAACTGATCTGTTAAGTGTTAACGAGCGACAATGATGGTGGTTAGGGGGCGGAGGAACCGAACAGTTGTAGAGGGGTGGCCAGAGGAGGGTGTTGAGTGGTGGTGGTGAGGAAGAGTTGATGGTGTTAGTTATGTGTGAGAGATGTTTGTGTGTGTATGCATTAAAGACTTGTATATTATACTATTTGCATTAAAAAGTTGTACTCTATATGTAAATGATTAAAATGCCCTCGTAGTTAACATACTAGGTGGATGGTGTTAAAAAGTTGGACTCAAATGGTTAAGAAAAGTGGTTATAGGGACTCAGGGCGTTAAACATATTGATTTTGGACTCAAGTGGTTAAAATCCCTTAAACACAAGGACTTCAAAAGTAATTTACCATTAAAACTATATAAATAGTGGGCTCGTTTAAGCTCACAAGGTGCCTCGTGCTTGATAGCATAAGCTTCGCTCAACCTTGTTTACTATGCGAGCTTTTTTTTACTCGGGCACAGACTCCAGCTTTTTTCGAGCCAAGCTTAAGTACCTCACCCCACCTCTCACCACCACCGCCGCCGGCCACCACCACCACTCACCACCTCCTCTCACCACCACCACCACCACTCATCGGCCACCACCACCTCTCACTACCACCACCACCACTCACCACCAAACTACCTTTTAATTATAACACTTAAATTACTAATTAACCAAACTATCAGAGAAGATTAATCAAAACTAACCAAATTTTAGAGTGGTGGTGGCCGACAGTGGTGGTCGCCGGTGAGTGGTGGTGGTGGTGAGTAGTGGTGGTGGCCGGTGAGTGGTGGTGGTGAGTGGTGGTGGCCGGTGGTGATGAGAGGTGGTGGCTAGGTACTTGAGTTTGGCTCGAAAAAAGTTGGAGTCTGTGCCCGAGTAAAAAAAAGCTCGTATAGAAAACAAGGTTGAGCGAAGCTTCGGCTATCAAGCACGAGGCAGCTTGTGAGCTTAAATAAGCCCACTATTTATATAGTTTTAAGGGTAAATTACTTTTTGAGTCCTTGTGTTTTAGGGTTTTTAATCCTTGAGTCCAAAAACAAAATGTTGTTTTTTCCCGTTTTTATTTATTTTGCTTTTACGACTTTTTCCGATGTTGGTGGTCGCTGATAATGGTATAATATTGCTACTACTTAACAAAGTTTTATGTTAACCGCTGCAATGCAGGGGCTTAATACTAGTGATTTAATAAATTGATAAAAAATTATAATTATTAGCATTATAAAATATAAACTATAATACATACACAAGTAATTAAAGAAAAGGATAAGCTAAATGAATAATTGACTAGATTATTAAAAAAAATATAGGTTACCCATGTTCAACATAACCTCCAATTCTCCCCTCACCCATTCCAAGAGTGTTGATCGAATGGAGCACTCCAGATTTCTAGCTTTCACTAAAGGAATTGGTAATCAGTTAGCTCTCTCTTATGTAACATTTGTCGAAAAAAGGGTTCTAAAACCCGCACCATTTTTTTTATTTATCAAGTTTATATTATGGTCCTTTCGTTACAAATGTACGTTAATCATTTCAGAGATTCGTTATACTAATAATATAAATAAAGATAATAATAATAATAATAAATATATATATATATATATATATATATATATATATATATATATATATAACAGTTATACAAAATAAATAAAAACAAAAAAAATATATATATAGAAAGGGGTAGACCGCGGGAATCGAACCCGGGTCTCACCCTAACCAAACACACAACACACCGTTACACCACTCACCGAACATATGAAATAACCAAACCAACAAATCTTTTAAATCATATTATCTCTTTGAATTCAGATTCAAAGAATGCCGCCCTGTAACGGCACGCAAACAATCCGGAAATCATCAAGATTTCCTTTCTCTGCAATTGACTGATGAATACGTTCCAAATCGTGAATCTAAACGCAAATCAAGCTAAATCACGATTCGTAGACAACTCGCCCATAACCGTTTTGAATGAAAACTTCAAACTCGAAACCGAAATCAACAATTGATTACTGATCACCCTATAAATACCTATCAAACCCACTCATCCCTGCGCGCACACGCATTCAATCACCTAAAAATCCCTGTGGAGTCTTGCTCTGTTGGAGAAATTCGCTAAATCGCCGGAAAACTTTCGCCGGAGTTTATCACCTGGGTCTCGATTGCTTTCGGTATGAATCCTAAATCCTTTCTGTCAGTTCTATTCGATTCATTTGTTTAATCTAAAACAGAAGATCAGTAAAATCAAAATGTTTAACAAATATGTTTTTCGGTTCTGAGTTAATGAAGAAGATGAACAGCGAGTCGTTTATAAATATAATTAAAATCAGTAACTTAAATGGGTTAGACACACAGTCCAGCGGTGTGTGCATTTTACATACATGATGCCGGGTTCGAGTCTTGAACATGTCCGTTCTGCTGAAATAAAATCCATTTTTGAAACCAAAACACATTGTTCCACAGTATGTTGTTAAATATAATACAAGAACTATATAATACGGGTTAGACACCCAGCCCAGTTGGTCGGGCTAGGTGCAAGTTACAGCCAAGGTCTCGGGTTCGAGACATGCGGTACGCGTCCGGGTCAAGCCAGTATAAACCTTTTTAATTAGTTAAATTCCAGATTTAAACCAGTAAGTATATAAATATAATTAAAATCAGAAATATTTCGGGTTAGACACGTAGCTCAGTTGGTAGAGTTGCGTGCACGTATACGGGAGGTCACGAGTTCGAACCTCACTCAGCGCATAGAATAAACACAGTCCGACCGGTCAACGGTCAACGGTCAAAAAGTCAACTTTTTATTTTATTTTATTTATTTATTTAATTGGAAAATTATTTAAAAATACTTAAAAATACTTAAAAATAAGATTATTAAAGTTAGAACATTTCCTTAAACTCACAAAAATAAATCTAAGAATCCCATTAAGAGCACTAATTAAAAATATTAATCTCAAATAAAGTTTATTTATTAATGAATCATTTCGTTATTATTTAGGTTAGTTTTTCCCTCGTCGGTTGAATCATAATATTCGTGCGCATTCATCGTCATCAAGGAACGCACCCACTGTGAGTGAATCCTTACAAATTCCCCTTTTTATTCATGTTTTGGGGTGTATCATGTGTCGCTTTAATTATTTCGTTTATTCAAACTTGTGCTATTACCATTATATGACCTAAACTTAAGATGTAAATATTGTTTGTTGTGATACGTGTTTATATTCTTGTCAAGTTGTGTGCAAATCATTCATTAGGCCCATCAGTTCCTCGTGGGAGACGAGTTGAGCATCAGGTGCCTCATTCGATCGGCTCCGTTTGATTGAGCCTTGATCTCATTGTTCATCATTTGGTGTGTGTGCTTGTGCATTAATTGATATTAAGTGTTTTGTGATAAATTTTACATTTACGTTTATTCATATTTGGTTATGCACAATTTTAGTCAAATAACCAACACAACTACCCCTTTCAAATATAAATAAGATTCACTCGCCAACTTATGTTGACCCAAAAACCCTATTTTACACATGATACAGGTGATCCAGTTGAGAAAAGAAACACGTAGGATGGCCTAGAAGAATAAACAAGTTAATGCTTTGGAATGGACATTTAGTTTAGTTACCCTTTGTAATTGTATGATTTTTGCTTTAGTTTGTAATGAAAGTGTATTTGAACAGGTTGTGTTTGTATGTTTATTGTAACTTCCTCTTTAAAGAGAATTAATAAATATGAAACTTTATAGTAAATGTCATGAGCTTTGATGAAAACCCAATCATGCCCCGACTACCATTTCCGCTGCGGGTCGGGGTGTGACAGATTGGTATCAGAGCTTTTGACATAGGGATATAGGATAGGTTATTAGACCCTTAGAGCCTATACTATAGTTGATTAGATTTTAATTGTTTATGTGGTTACATGCAAACTCATGATGTTTATTTGTTTCATATTTATTACACACACAAATGCATGCAAACACTTCCACTATTATATTGTGTGATACTTAATGAGTTATACTTATTGTCAAACATAATATGCTTACATATACATTCATCACGCATATTTCAATGTCCACATATTCAAATCATCCTCATATTTCCTTTATTCAAGATTTTGTCGCAATTTTCGTTTTTCAATCTCATCAAATTGAGTTCTACGACGGGCATGTAGTAACTGTAAGGGTACAAGTACCGGTAGTCGGAACGTCCTCTAGGTTGGCATTCGTATAAATCCCATATAACGGACCAGTTTGCCTACCTGGGGACTAACGATGAGAGTACGAAGGACCTATTAGGCCAAAGCATGCCACACCAAACGTCGTTCGAACTAACCCTACTTTGAGTTGTCATTGTGTCCATACCAGGACACCCTCCGACCTTATACTTTACTGTTATGTTTTACGATTTTCATTCGGGTGGCGCAAGTGTTAACAGGCCAACACCAATATGAACCCTACCAAAGCCTAGTAGTCATGGGGGCCCACATGACTGCCAAGGCCAAGTAAGGGACATATGGAAGCCCAAACATGAGCAAAGCCCAAGACATCCTATGGATGTAGTAGGTTATTTTATTCATTTGTTTTTGTGAATGTTCATTTCTAAATACGACACATGACACCTAAAACGTCAAACTCATACTCTTGATACGTATTCCCTGTAGATGTCTTCCAGTCTTTCTCGTAGAAAAATGAGATCAGGAAAATCCCGTGAGCGCATGGCTGCCCAAATCGCTCAACAAATGGCTGCCGTAATACCCAACATCGTAGTTCAAGTTCAACAAGCCCTTACCGCTAATCCCGTCAACCCAATCAATCAAGAAGATCAAAACGTTGTCAACCCTCCCCCAAAAACCACTAAATGCACATTCAAGTATTTCAAATCCTGCGACCCTCCAAAATACAAAGGGACTGAAGGTGTCACCGCTCTCCTCCATTGGTTTGAGGAGATGGAAAACACTTTTCTCAATTGCGACTGCCCTGATGATCGCAAAGTGCGATATGCTACCGGTCGTTTGTTTGGAGTAGCACTTACATGGTGGAATACAGAGAAGGCCAAGCGAGGTACTGAGAATGCTATGACTTTGACTTGGGAAGAATTGAGGGAGATCATGACAAGACGTTTCTGTCCAAGAAGCGAAATCAAGAAATTAGAGGATGAGTTCTATTCTTTGAAACAAAAGGAGGGCGACCACACCACATACAACAAGAGATTTCTCGAGTTAAATCAGATGGTCCCCAACTTGTTCACTCCCCTCTACCGTTTGATCGAGCACTACATTCGAGGTCTTCCTTCAAAAATTCAAGACCCTGTAATAAGTACCACACCTGCAACTTTGGAAGCAGCAATGGAGTTAGCTACAGAGCTCACCGAAAACCGCATACGGAATAAAGACTTCACAGAGGAGAAGAAGAAGGATAAAGCGTCAACCGAAACCTCAAACTCCACCCAAACCGAATCCTCTTCTCAACCCACTTCTAAGAGAAAACGAGATGGGCAAATTTTCGCTGTCACCCAACGCAACCAACCAGCTTCACAAGCCGTACCCCTCCAAGCTATTCCAATCACTCAAGTAGCACCCAACTCAACTTACCCAAATAAGAAACCTTACATTGGACCTCATCCTCAATGCAACACCTGTTTTTATCACCATCCATCTACCTTACCTTGTCGACTGTGTGCAAATTGTGGGCGTTATGGCCATTTGAGCAAAACTTGTCGTGCCCCTCAAAACCAAGCCTCACCCCCTACTCAAAACATGATCCAAACATATCAACAACCCCAATACCCCATGTTCCCATATGTTCGAGCTTGCTTTAATTGTGGCGACCCTACCCACTTTAGAAACACGTGCCCTCGATTGGTTAACATCATAAACGCCCAAGCTCAAGCAAACCCAGTTACCAAGCAAATCAAGCAAACCCAACCCCACCACCAGCAAGAGGAAGAGCTTACAACATCAACGCCAATCCTGTTGAAGATAATAACGACCCAAACGAATCACCCAACTAGTTTTCCCTCACCAAGAATCAAGACTCAACTCCAATCGTCTAGTTTTAATATTTTCTTTATGTTATCTCAATCTTTCCGTATCCCAGTTATAAATTGGGAAGTTATGTATCCAAGGATTTTAATGCAAATTGATATTTCAGTTTTGATTTATACCCATTGATTTAACATTCATACATCTCGACGTACCTCGATCTTATCATTTAAAGAAGTTGGGTTTTGTCTCACTTTTACATAGATTAACCCCTTCATCAACAAACGAGAGAGGTACTGTCATCATTCGATCATGTATCCTTTCAGATTTGAGACTCAAGCATTGGCTGTTGTGTTTGTTTTGTAAATTTTAGAGTCACATAGAACTAGTTATAACTTACTGACAAAGCCAATGAAAATTTGACAAGAATATGGTGGATACGCCGCTCGTACTTCCTATATATAAGTATTATTGTCAAAGGATCAAAAGCGTTGACAGACGGTTATGAGAAGTTCCATGTAGGTTTAAATATCGTCATGGTTGAAGTTTGTTTATGATATAACCTTATCTTTCCAAACGTATCAATTCTCTCAAAACTCTTATGCATAAAATCGTGCTTAGTCAATCAACTCTGTTTATCAATATTCCTTATCTTAGGCATAAAAAAGCGATTCCTGTAGAGGGTATTCAACCCTTACTAGGAACGTTACCGCCTCAAATAAAATTTAAACTCTCACCCTCTTCTAATTATGTAATTGTCAAATTAAAACACCCTCCATTTGAGTCAAACATACCACTACTTAAATTTCGGGACGAAATTTCTAAAAGTAGGGGATACTGTAACATTTGTCGAAAAACGGGTTCTAAAACCCGCACCATTTTTTATTTATTTATCAAGTTTATATTATGGTCCTTTCGTTACAAATGTACGTTAATCATTTCAGAGATTCGTTATACTAATAATATAAATAAAGATAATAATAATAATAATAAATATATATATATACATATATATATATATATATATATATATATATATATATATATATATATATATAACAGTTATACAAAATAAATAAAAACTAAAAATATATATATATATAGAAAGGGGTAGACCGCGGGAATCGAACCCGGGTCTCACCCCTAACCAAACACACAACACACCGTTACACCACTCATAGAACATATGAAATAACCAAACCAACAAATCTTTTAAATCATATTATCTCTTTGAATTCGGATTCAAAGAATGCCGCCCTGTAACGGCACGCAAACAATCCGAAAATCATCAAGATTTCCTTTCTCTGCAATTGACTGATGAATATGTTCCAAATCGTGAATCTAAACGCAAATCAAGCTAAATCACGATTCGCAGACAACTCGCTCATAACCGTTTTGAATGAAAACTTCAAACTCGAAACCGAAATCAACAATTGATTACTGATCACCCTATAAATACCTATCAAACCCACTCATCCCTGCGCGCACACTGACTCAATCACCTAAAAATCCCTGTGGAGTCTTGCTCTGTTTTGGTCTGTCGGAGAAATTCGCTAAATCGCCGGAAAACTTTCGCCGGAGTTTATCACCTGGGTCTCGATTGCTTTCGGTATGAATCCTTAATCCTTTCTGTCAGTTCTATTCGATTCATTTGTTTAATCTAAAACAGAAGATCAGTAAAATCAAAATGTTTAACAAATCTGTTTTTCGGTTCTGAGTTAATGAAGAAGATGAACAGCGAGTCGTTTATAAATATAATTAAAATAAGTAATTTAAATGGGTTAGACACACAGTCCAGCGGTCGACTGTGTGCATTTTACATACATGATGTCGGGTTCGAGTCTTGAACATGTCCGTTCTGCTGAAATAAAATCCATTTTTGAAACCAAAACACATTGTTCCACAGTATGTTGTTAAATATAATACAAGAACTATATAATACGGGTTAGACACCTACCCAGTTGGTCGGGCTGGGTGCAAGTTACAGCCAAGGTCTCGGGTTCGAGACATGCGGTACGCGTCCGGGTCAAGCCAGTATAAACCTTTTTAATTAATTAAATTCCAGATTTAAACCAGTAAGTATATAAATATAATTAAAATCAGAAATATTTTGGGTTAGACACGTAGCTCAGTTGGTAGAGTTGCGTGCACGTATACGGGAGGTCACGAGTTCGAACCTCACTCAGCGCATAGAATAAACACAGTCCGACCGGTCAACGGTCAACGGTCAAAAAGTCAACTTTATTTTATTTTATTTTATTTATTTATTTAATTGGAAAATTATTTAAAAATACTTAAAAATAAGATTATTAAAGTTAGAACATTTCCTTAAACTCACAAAAATAAATCTAAATTAAAAATATTAATCTCAAATAAAGTTTATTTATTACCGAATCATTTCGTTATTATTTAGGTTAGTTTTTCCCTCGTCGGTTGAATCATAATATTCGTGCGCATTCATCGTCATCAAGGAACGCACCCACTGTGAGTGAATCCTTACAAATTCCCCTTTTTATTCATGTTTTGGGTGTATCATGTGTCGCTTTAATTATTTCGTTTATTCAAACTTGTGCTATTACCATTATATGACCTAAACTTATGATGTAAATATTGTTTGTTGTGATACGTGTTTATATTATTGTCAAGTTGTGTGCAAATCATTCATTAGGCCCATCAGTTCCTCGTGGGAGACGAGTTGAGCATCAGGTGCCTCATTCGATCGGCTCCGTTTGATTGAGCCTTGATCTCACTGTTCATCATTTGGTGTGTGTGCTTGTGCATTAATTGATATAATGTGTTTTGTGATAAATTTTACATTTACGTTTATTCATATTTGGTTAGCACAATTTTAGTCAAATAACCAACACAACTAACCCTTTCAAATATTTAAATAAGATTCACTCGCCAACTTATGTTGACCCAAAAACCCTATTTTACACATGATACAGGTGATCCAGTTGAGAAAAGAAACACGTAGGATGGCCTAGAAGAATAAACAAGTTAATGCTTTGGAATGGACATTTAGTTTAGTTACCCTTTGTAATTGTATGATTTTTGCTTTAGTTTGTAATGAAAGTGTATTTGAACAGGTTGTGTTTGTATGTTTATTGTAACTTCCTCTTTAAAGAGAATTAATAAATATGAAACTTTATAGTAAATGTCATGAGCTTTGATGAAAACCCAATCATGCTCCGACTACCATTTCCGCTGCGGGTCGGGGTGTGACATCTTATCCCACCCAACCGCTCTCAATACACCTTTCAGGCTCTCAATTTTCGTTTCGCCCTTGTGGAAAAGCTCAAGGAAAAGCAAAAGCATCAAACGCTAAATAATCTTCTTATACTAAGGTATTTATCAATTTTCACGTCTATCTAATTATCTCCATTCTATAGTTTAATTTATGTATTGTGTGTATTAACTAAAGAGAACCATTATGTATGTGTGTATTAAGTGAAGAAAACCATTATGTATGTTTGTATTAATCATGCTTTTTTACGACTCTTCAATATGTATGTGTAACCCTAGTTTCGTAACGAGTATGTATGTTTGTATATACGGGCTGAAAGATTGGAACAATGCCATTTTATATGAACCATCCTGTTAATTAAAGAATACAATAGTATAACCCTAGGTTTTCAAGCTTTAGTTGAGTCTGCGATCAAGGTTGTGGTTCTAGTTGTTAAGCCGTTGAACTCTAATTCTACACCTCCTTCCATTAGCACTTCAAATGACTCTCGTAAGGGCTCCTTTTTGACCATGACTCATGACAGCATTCTTTCTGGTTCAATCGCAACAGATTCTGAGGGTGTTCTCTGTCAATTCTGTGATATCAAATCCGATACTCTCGCCAATCCTTCGTTCACATTTCCCATGGTTAATCGATTTGGTGTTTAAGATCTAGAGGAACCGTGGACTAATTACATACGCACTCATTCGTGTTCTCTCGTTGAGTCTGATAATGAGGTTATTCATTATCAATCGGGTGTGGTTGAGCCGCTGATACCTGGTCCCGCGACACACTCTCCAATTTGTTATGGTCTATAGGCCTCATTAGAGTGTTTGACCCAGCAGGTGTGAGAACTTTAATATGTGAATCTCATGATAAACAACAAATAACTTCTAGCAATTTATATTTGAGAATGTGCAAAGGATCCTAATAAAGGATATGTTAACAGCAGACTAACCTTTGGATACAGGAATATCTGGCGACTCTTTGAGGTGCAATTTCAAGTAAATGTGATATTCAGTAACTTAAATAATTTGTAAAATTAAAAAAGACGTCTTTTTGTGAGATTTTCAGGTAAATGGTAAATAAGGTCATTTTAGGTCATTAAAGAGAACTAGAAAAATTGGTTCTGTATTTTTTCATGTATATTGCTTATTAAGATTCGAATTATGGTGCTATGTTTTGGTTTAGATGATGATGGGTGTTCTGCATATGGATTCTATCAGAGAAAGTCATCTATATTGGTTATTAAGATTCGACTTATAGAATAATTCTCTAGTTTGTTTACCGGGCATGTATATTGGTTACAAGAGCTTTTAAATAAACGGAAATAATCTCACGTAAACTCTAGCATATTCCTCCATGATCTTTATAATATTATGTTCTTCAATAACCCACGTTTATTTCTCCAATTTACTCGGTCAATCTGTTTACTGGTGCTTCAATCACGTATGGAAAACATGTGCTTAATGACCCTTTTACCCCTGATTTATTTTCTCTTTAATCAACATGCAGACCCGAATTGAACCATGTGAACCGTGACTCTTGTGACCCACGAACAACGTCGATTAAGACTTGACATCTAACAATTAATATAATTCTCCTTAAACTTAATAACCTGAATTACGACCCAAACCCATTGTCCAAACTTCTCTTTGGTTGGAGACGACATCCTCTAGTAAGAAACATAATGACTTGGGAATTTAGGAGCCACCACACGTGTAAATAGGCAGTGGGAAAAGAAGGGGTTGATATGATAGTGTTACATTTAGATTAATATACTTCTGTTTCTTTTCTGTCCACTTTAGACTTGTATTCTTAGAGTTAATTTACATTCTGATGGTTGCAAATAATATTAAAGAAACCCAAACACTAGGTGTTTGCAGTGATTTAGCAAATTCTATAGAATAAGCACATCTATGACTGTAAATATTTTTATGAAAGATAGTATTTACGTTGACTGTAAAATCTATGACCGTAAATATTTTTATGAAAGCTAGTTTTTAAAAGATATGTATTTTATTTTTAGTTTTTATTCTTTTATTTGGTGATGATGTGTCAAAGAAAAAAATAGAGTTGTGTTCACACATGAAATTACTAATTGTTTGTTTAATCCAGTTTTAAGATGGATACGAGTTGGATGTCTTTACCAAGAGCTACTACTGAATATGAAAATGGCCTTGACGAATTTCTTGATTTTATCTTTTCTACCGAGGGTAAAATGGTCAAATATCATGTCCATGCATTGATTGCGGTAATCAAATATGGGTTGATCGGGAGGAGGCTAGAACGCATCTCCAATGTGTCGTGTTTATTAAAGGCTACAAAATTGCACCTTTTATTTCCAAATCATGTGAAACTCCTATGTTGGATGCTGAAGATGACATGCAAGGGTTGGTGCATGATGCATTCAACGGGTTTGGTGAGAACATACATGAAAATGAAATAGGGACACAAAATGAAAGTCAGAGTATGCCAAATACAAATGCGAAAAAGTTTTATAAAGCGTTAAAAGATGCAAAACAAGAACTACATCCTGGGTGTAAGAAGTTCTCGGTTATTTCTTTTATCATTAGACTATTTCATAGTAAGTATATTGGGAAATGTAATCACAAGGGTTTCAGCAAGATGCTTGATACATTGAGGGAAGCCTTCCCATATGCTTCCATACCAAAGCCATTGTATGACCTAAGGAAGATAATAAGAGAATTAGGACTTAGTTATGATAAAATTGATGCATGTCCTAATGATTGTATGCTGTACTCGAAAGAAAATAGTAAGAAAACAGAATGCGATATATGTCATAAGTCAAGGTATAAAGCAAATGAAAATCATCCTGATGATGAGTTAACCATACTTGATACGGATAAGAAGATTAAGAAGATTGGAGCAAAGGTTTTACGTCATTTTCCGCTTATACCACGACTGCAAAGATTGTTTATGTCATCTAAAACTGCTGCCTCCATGAGATGGCATGAAGAGAGTCGCACGGAAGATGGTTACTTGAGACATCCTGCTGATTCCCCAACTTGGAAAACATTTGATTTTAATTATCCCGATTTTGCCAGTGAATTTCGTAATGTCAGGCTTGGTTTAGCGAGTGATGGGTTTAACCCTTTTAGAACAATGAGTGTTTCTCATAGTACATGGCCTGTTGTTTTGATGCCATATAATCTACCTCCTTGGATGTGCATGAAACAACCTTATTTCTTATCTTTACTTATACCTGGCCCATTAGCTCCTGGGAACAATATAGATGTTTATATGGAATCGTTAGTGGCTGAGCTACAGGAGTTATGGGATATTAATGGAGTAGAGACTTATGATGCATCGACAAAGAGTAACTTTCAGATGCATGCTTCTTTGTTATGGACGATAAGTGACTTTCCTGCTTAAGTGAATTTATCCGGATGGAGCACAAAAGGAAAACTTTCATGCCCTTGTTGCCATAAACATACAAAATCACAACGTTTACCTCATGGCAACAAATATTGTTTCATGGGAGATCGTCGATGTCTGCCAGGTGATCATGATTTTCGAAAAGATAAGAAGTCTTTTGATGGCACAAAAGAAACGGAGAGGCAACCACGTGGCTTAACAGGATCAGAAGTACTTGATGAGCTAAATGGTTTTGAAATTAAATTTGGAAAACTTGTGAAGACCAACCCTGGTCTTCCATTTAACTGGAAGAAGAGAAGTATTTTTTTGAGTTACCATATTTGAAAACTAACCTGCTACGCCGTAATCTGGATGTAATGCATATTGAGAAGAATGTTTGTGACAGTGTCGTTGGATCGTTAATGAATCTAGATGGAAAGACCAAGGATCATTTAAAAGCACTCTTTGATTTGCAAGAAATGGGTATTAGACCTGAACTTCATCCTAAAGTTCAGAATAACAACAAAGTGTATTTGTCACCTGCTTGTTTCTCAATGGATAAAAAAGAGAAAGATATATTTTGTCGTGTTCTTAAAAGGTTAAAGTTCCAGATGGTTATGCAGCTAATATATCAAGATGCGTACAGTTAAAACCTCCAAAACTGTTTGGCCTTAAAAGTCATGATAGCCATATTTTGATGCAACAGTTACTTCCCATTGCTTTGCGAAATGTGTTACCTAAGCATGTGCGTTATCCTGTGATGAAGCTATGTCGTTACTATGAACAGTTATGCTCAAAAGTTCTTAATCCAAATGATTTGGTTCAAATGGAAAATGAGATTGGAAAAATCCTTTGTGATTTAGAAAGGATAATTTTTCCGCCATCATTCTTTAATGTCATGGTTCATCTTTCGGTTGACAAGCACAACAAGTGTTTAATTGGTTTACTCTACTAAATTTTGAAGGTTTGAACCCTCATAACGACCCTTTTATACTAGCTTGTGAAGCACAACAAGTGTTTAATGTTGTAGATCATGTTGACAAAGGATGGAAAGTGGTGATCAAGACAACGCCTAGAGATTCTTATGACATGTATGAACAAACATGTCTTGAGAATGTGGAAACACATTTGCAGAGTGACACGTCTACGGGTCCTCAACTTGATGAAAATATGAATATTGAATTGGTTAGAAGTGATTTAAATGGGACCGTTGTTGACAAAAATACCTTAGTTTTTGACGGAGATGAAGATCTATTTGAAGCTGCTTCATGATTTCAATTAGTTATTTAGTAATATGATTTTTTTCATTGCATATTTAGTTCTTGTATTTGATTTTTTTTCCGCATTGCTGATAATAAATATTTTTTCATCGCTATTACTTGTTTTTTTAATAGTTATGTCTATGTGAACAGATATGTATCACAACTAGTACATCTGCTGGGTTAGATCAGATCTTGCCTCGGATGTTCTATCATAAAGTACTTGGGGTTGGAACTCACTTGGAATAGATGGAGTAGTTTTGACTTGTCATGTTTGGGCTAGACAAAAATTCTTATGTACTTTAATGTGATGGTGTAACCGTGGGGTTTGGATGGTGTATACCCCAACACCTTGCTCGGTTTTAATTTATGAATGAAAGTTTGAGTTGGCCATTCAAATTTTTTTTTTGATTATGTGTCACACTTTCAACCAGAGAAAACCACAACCCAGAGTGGAAATGAATGTAGCAGGATGAACAATGAAACTTTAGTTTCAAAATTATTGTTTGTTAACTACCATCCCGTGTAATCATGGGTCAATAACCTAGTGTTATTATAAAACTCTAGCGAATAAACGTCCTATCATGGTTGTAAAAGTCCCACCTAGGCTCCGAGTACTCCCCGAGTACTCGCTACAAGGTAGGTTGCCGAGGCCCGAGTGCTGTTCGCCAAGGCTGACTACTCCCCGAGTAATCTCCGCCTAAGCCTAGTACTTCCCGATTACTCTCAAATCTGACTAGGAGCACCTAGTGTTTTTTACAACCACGCGTCCTATAAAACTTATGTTTTACGACTCAAATATCAAGTGTCCTATTACGGTGTATTATAATAACACCATAATGATTAAGCGTCCTATAAAGGTTAAATTTATAAGACCCTAGTGTCAAGTGTCCTATTAAGTTATGTTATAATAGAACTCAAGCGAATAAGCGTCCTATAAACTGATGTTTTATGACTCAAATATCAGGTGTCCTATTACAATATATTATTATAACACCACAATAATTAAGCGTCCTATAAAGGTTAAATTTATAAGACCCAAGTGTCAAGTGTCTTTTTAAGTTATATTATAATAAAACTCTAGCGAATAAGTGTCCTATAAAACTAATGTTTATGACTCAAATATCAAGTGTCCTATTATAGTGTATTATAATAACACCACAATGATTAAGCGTCCTATAAAGTATAAAGTTATAAGACCCAAGTGTCAAGTGTCCTATTAAGTTAAGTTCTAATATGACTTCGACTAGTAATGATCCTATAATACTGAACACTTATGACTTAACTACAACATCTCCTATTAAGTTATGCTATAATAGGACCCCAAATGATCAAGTGTCCTAATACAGTACCACATAATGGGACACTAACAATCAAATGTCTTATAAAGTACTTTATTAGGATCTACATTTTAAATGTCCTATTAAATTATATGATAATAGGACCCCAAAAAATCATCCATCCTATTAAATAGTTTTTTAGGACACCGGTTTAGCAGAGTATATTATAAAAGGACCCCAAAAGTTCATTAGTCTTATTAAATAGTTTTTTAGGATCCTCTTTTACAAGCGTCCCACAGAAAAGGTCCTAAAAAGCTATTTTTGTTGTAGTGCACGGATCCTTCATAAAATCTTGTAAGTATTTTACTTTTCATAAAATTCCATTTTTTGTTTGAAGTGGTGAAAAGTGATATAATGGCTTCACTTTTTACAAAGATTTAACATATAACGGTATAAAGATTGTGGTCTTAGTTTTACACTTTTACCTAATTACACTATATGGTGGTACAGGGATGTGCAAAATAAGTATGTTCTAGTTTGGCAAATAATGTAATTTTGCAAGAGTATACAAAAGGCAAAAGGATTTTAATACATGTTATTTTGCAGTTTCTATAAATGTCAAAAAAATGTGATGATAGAAATTTGGTTGTAAAGATGAGTTTGGGTTTTGTGGTTGATATCCCTTGCTTTCGTCTGAGGTTTTTATTTTCCATATTTCTGACCATATGTTTTTTTTATAAAATCCTCGTAGAAATCTTGAGGGAAAGCACCGGTTATTAGGGGTGGAACAAATCCTTTAAATATGGATAACAATCACACATTTTCTATCCGGTTAGGGGTCGAACATGTAAGATTTGAACACACATTTAAAAGTTGATGTAAAATATTTTTGTAAAAGTCGATGTAGAGTATTTTACATTCAATGTAAAAAATATCTTTTACATTCCATGTAAAAGATTTTCTATAAAAGTCGATGTTAAAACTGTTACACTAGAAATATTATGTAAAAACAATGTAAAAATATTTTACACTAGAAATACAATGTAAAAACGATTGTGTTTTTTTGGTGTTCATGTGGGAAACGACGTTGACGAGTTATATTTGTGTAAATAAAATTTATAACCGGGGTGTAAAAATAGTTTACACCCGTGGCTTAAAAAAAGTCTGCAACCGTGATGTAAAAAAGGTTTAAATTTTTTTAACAGGGGCGTAAAAAAATTTACAAAAGGGGCGTAAAAAAAATTTACAGCCGGGACGTAAAAAAAGTTTACAACCGGGGGACGTAAAAAAAGTTTACAACTGGGGTGTAAAAAAATTTGCTCACGGTGTCGAAAGTAAAAAATGTTTTTTACACGCGGCAAAAATGTTTTTTACGCCTCTAAACGCGCGCTCGAGCTCCTCTAAACGTCGCGAAACACTCTATTTTTTTTTTGATTTTCGCAAGTGTTGGGGCTTTGCTGTTCAAAAGACGAGGATAACGGACAACAGATGAAGGCCGTTGTGTGCATTTATTTTTTCGAGACATGTTTTGGTGATTTTACGTCAACATAAATTTGTAGATTTGTTTGGCGAGTGAAAATTTAGGGACTTTTTTGTTATATAAAATGTCTTTTTTTGCATAAAATACAGTTTTTGCATTAAAAATATATTTACATGTATGAAAATATTTTTTTATGTAAATTTGTAGTGTTGAATGATGTTGGTTTGTGAAAAAATAATTTTTTGGGTTTAAATTGTTTAGATGGGGCAACTTCAAAAACATAATTCTTACAAAAAAGTATGCATGTAAAAATATCATATTTGTCCTTTCATATACTTTAAATGGTTTTTTTTATTAAAAAGGCATGGTCCCCACATGTCATAACCCAAATCACATTTCAGCCGTACATCCCATCTTGATCAAAGGATGAGATTAATTCTTTTAGTTCTCACAACTCGATGCAATTCTTATTTTATCCAATCCATATATATATATATATATATATATATATATATATAGGATAGGATCCATTAGAAACCACCCTTTATTGCGAGAACCGCGGGAACCAGTGTGAATACAATAAAAAATACCTAAAAAATTTAAAACACACAAAATTATTATTATTTTTTTATTAAAACTCACTAAATTTTGTCACCAATAAATAATAAAAAACCAAAAAAAAAATAAAAAAATTGAACAACAGTACTGCTGCACATGTGCATACGTATTTTTAGGTTTTTGGGGTGTGTGTGTGAGGGGGGGGGGGGCGTTAGGTTTTTTGCGGGGTCTTTTTGGTGAGGTATAGTTTTTTTTTTTGGGGGGGGGGGGGGGGGTTCTCGCATGAACCATACCCTAAGACTATATATATGGGAGGATCAAATGAGAAAAAAATTAATTAGAAAGGACATGTTGATAAAATACTAATTCATTTATAACTCATCTTATTAATTTTTCTCTTTTTAATTAATTGGTCAACTAATTACTAATATCCTACACACAATCTACAAAACCTACACGTATCAAAATTTTCCTACATATGCCCTACACATTATAGAGTTTTATCTTACGTACGTCGAAAGTTATCATACACACTTCGAATATATGTTACACACCTCGTAATTTATCTTACACACATTGTAATTTATTCTATACTTTAAGTTAAGTTGTTTCTTAATTTGAATTTATATATATATATATATATATTAAAAAAGAGTTACAAATTTAACTTACTTAGTTATTAAAAAGGAAGAATGCAAATTAATGATCTATGTAAGTTTACCAATAAACCCTTAAAATAAAATAAAATAAAAATATTAAATAAAGTAAAATAAAACATTCTTATTTGTTGAAACTTCTTTTTTCTTCTTACAAATAATTTCTTCTCATTTGAACCTTCCACTATATATATATATATATATATATATGTATATATATATATATATGGTCAATGAAAACTTATACGAGTTATGAGAACTTAGAGAACTCAACCTTACAAAAGGTTTTTTTTCAAAATATTTTTTTACCAAAATCCTATAAAAATCAATTTTCCCAAAAAAAACTTGTTTTTTTATGACATCATCTTTTTACAGTTGCTGTAAGGAGTCGAAAAACACTACCTCGAATTTTTTTACGGTATTCATTCTAAACATTTTAATTTAGGGTGTGAAAAAATGGGGGCAAAACTTGCAGGGGAATGTAACATTTGTCAAAAACGGGTTTCCAAAACCCGCTCCGTTTTGTAATCGAATATCAAGTTATAAAAGTCACGTTGTGTATTTATGGTTATTTTGATTTTTAATGATACATAATTAATAAACAAACTAAACTATAAAAATTATTTTTGATAAAAAGTGAAAACAAAATAAATAAAAATAAAATGTTGCTGCCGGGACTCGAACCCGGGTCAGCCGGAATTTAAACCCAAAGACTTAACACTCACACACATCACCACTCCGCCACTTGTTTGTTTTCTGTCAACTTAGGGAAACAAATAACTCTTATACACAAACCTAGTTAAACCGGTTGCGCCAACTGAGAAACCAAAATCGGCAATTCAACCGTCTAATCGTTTGATTAATCGCACATTCAGGTTTATAACCGATGCACCGATGATTTTAATCAATTCGGATTTGAATGAACTTCAATTTTTATCATCATCGGTTTTTATAACCGAAAATAATCAAAGTCCAAATTACTTCAATCAAGACCCCTCTCGCGACTCAGAAACATCATACAAACATTCCATTTCACTTTTGTCACCCATTCGGTCCATCAGAAAGCTTAAATCAACTCGCCGTAAAATTCTGCAAGTTCGCCAGAAAACCGTATTTGTCCTCAAATCGGTAAGTTCTTCAATACCATCATAGTCTAACGGTTGTTAAGCCATTTCTAACTCAAACCCTCCAATTTAAATCAAATTCAGACGTCGTCATCGGATAATTTCTGCTCGCCGGAAAACTTCTGAAAATCCGTATCTTCGCCTGTGAAACGGTAAGGACCTTCAAACACACTGATAACGTTTGTTTAGCACTTCAATTTCATGATTAGCTAATCAAAATGATTAATTGTATTGCTCAGTTGAAGTCCTTAAAAACAGAGACCGACGCCTTGCCGGAACTCTGTAATCAATCGTTCACCGGTATGTTTTTCCTCTAATTATCATCCCTGCTATCTCTTATCAGCCTGGGTAATGCTTAACAATCGAATTAACAAGATTTAATGGTGTAATCTGCTGTCGGTAAAATCCAACGAAGAAGATGAACTTTGATAATACTATAAGTATAATTAAAATTGGTATTTTAAACGGGTTAGACACACAGTCCAGCGGTGGAATGTGTGCAAATAATACGCACACGTCACAAGTTCGATCCCTGATACACGCACCCTCTAAGTAATAAAATGCCTTTTTGATTAAAGCTGAACCGGGTTAACCCCGTTAGTTGTTAAGTATAAGAAAAACCGAGATATTAACCAGGTTAGACACACAGTCCAGCGGTGGACTGTGTGCAACACTAAGTCGCACGTCACGCGTTCGAGTCTGGTTAACGGCACTGGTTCGATGATTTAAAATCTTT
This sequence comes from Scalesia atractyloides, assembly GCA_947069175.1. Classification (NCBI taxonomy): domain Eukaryota; kingdom Viridiplantae; phylum Streptophyta; class Magnoliopsida; order Asterales; family Asteraceae; genus Scalesia; species Scalesia atractyloides. Next base: position 45,950,127 of record CAMTDV010000015.1, on the reverse strand, counting down.
TTCTAAAAACAAATGAATTTTGAATAAATCGAATTAGTATATAAATATAATTAAAAACAAGATTATTTCGGGTTAGACACGTAGCTCAGTTGGTAGAGCTGCGTGCACGCGTACGGGAGGTCTCGGGTTCGAGTCTCACCCAGCGCATACATGCACATTGACCGAACCGGTCAACAGGTCAACAAGTCAACGGTCAACGGTCAACGCTAAAATAAACAATTTTTTTTATATTTTTATTTATTTAATTTAATTTAAAAATCAATTAAAAATACTTAAAAATAATATTTTTAAAGATAGAAAATAGCCTTAAACTCACAAAAATATATCTAAAAATTTCATTAAAATCCTTAATAAAATCCACTCATCTACTATATTTTTCCGTTATTATTTAGGTTAGTAATTCTCGTTGTTCAATTCTCCCGACTCGTGCGCATCTCATCATCTCCATTCAAACGCACCCAATGTGAGTGAATCTTTACAAATTCCCCGTTTTAATCACGTTTTGGGGTGTATCATGTGTCTTGCTATATATTATATTTAAATCATTGTGCATACATCATATCATGAACTTGTGTATTCAGTTTGTTTCAACTGTTGTGTGGTTACTGTTAGATGCAATTTATTATTTTCAGTACATGCAATACGATCGGCTCCGTTTGATTGAGCCTTGATCGCACAGACATTTATTATTTTCAGTACATGCAATTTCATAGGCCGCCGCTCCCCATTACAATATGAGCGTTGAGCATGTTCCCCATTACATTATGAGCGTGAACCTGGCGTGCCCACATACGATCGGCTCCGTTTGATTGAGCCTTGATCGCACAGACATTTTTCATTTTCCGTACATGCAATACGATCGGCTCCGTTTGATTGAGCCTTGATCGCACAGACATTTTTCATTTTCCGTACATGCAATACGATCGGCTCCGTTTGATTGAGCCTTGATCGCACAGTTATTGTATGATGTTGGTATGCTAATATATGCTATCATATGTTATTGTATGTTATTGTTGTGATTGCAAATTGCTAATGCCTGATTATTTACATTTGCTCATTTATGATTATGCACAATTTTTCATTGATAAGCTAACAAGTAAATCAATAATAAATGTTTATCTAACAAGGTTCACTCGCCAAATTATGTTGACCCAAAAACCCCCATTTTTACACATGATACAGGTGAACCAGCTGCAGACAGAAACACTTAGGATTGGACTAGAAGAATAAAATGATTTAGAGTTTGGAACTGTTTTGTTTGGTTATTTTCTTTGTAATGTATGGACATGTTTGGATTATTTGGAATGTAACTTTGACTTTAATAAATATGAAACATATTAGTAAATGTCATGAGCTTTGGTGATAACCCAATTATGCCCCGACTCCGCTTTTTTGAAAGTTCGTCTTGTAATTCTATTTTCAGAAGCTCGTTTCCTTTAATTGTACTTCATTTCAAGCCATTGTAAATCCGAGACTTCTATCGTAATGAAATTAATCTTTCGTGCGAATTATTCATTGTTTATACATGTTTATACATTAATACGTGCATTCGTTTGCTACATGATTCGTAATTCGCTTAAACGTAAGTTTAACTCGTAAACATTGGTCCAAACTAAGGTGAAACCTCACCATTTTTAGGCCCGAAGTGCATAAACTTTCTGCTTGTTTTTATCTTTTTATAACTTCCTTGTTTTCATGTTTTCTTCAGTTTTTCTTCCTTTACAATGGTTGTAATGCCTCTAGGGATGTTACCATAGGTTTTCCATGGAAAACTAAGGTGGAACAATACCATTTTTGAGGCTAAACTTTCTGTTTTGGAAGATGAACTTGTAAACTTTATTTGAACTTACTTTTACTAAACAAACTTGTGTTACTTGTGCCTCTAATCGAGCCCATGATTAGGGAGCTAGCTAAGGTTGTTTCATACAAATTAGGAGGTGTTTATTTTCTCCAAACTTTATGTTTTGTAAGGGTTTTTAACACACAAGTGTTGTATCCTTCCAAGCTTGTTCTTGTAATAAGACTTGTGTTGGTTGTGTGTGATTACTTGGAAGCTTGGGCTATCCTACCTTCAATCCACCCCCTCACTTGATGATTTGTCCCTTGAATAGTATGTACATTCTTTTCCATTTTATTCATGACCATCCGAGTTGTCCTTGTGACAACTTGTGCATTGGTGAATCTTACGAAAGAGGTTAAAGGAAGGTTATCCTCCTACCTCCATGCATGACTTCTATGATACTCTATGGTATATGTTGGACTTATACTTATACTATAATATATATATATATATATATATATATATAATAACCGAACCCTTAATGATAGTCAAATGATTATTCGTCATGATACTAAGTTACATCATCTAAGTACTTAACATCTCGTTACGATTTTAATGGGTATCTTAACCCATGAAACCACATCAACCCATATGGGATTTATAGTGTCAAAAACGAGTATTAAGTCTGGATGATTATTTTCTCGTATACATACTTAGGTGTATTTAAATTTCCTAATCCTCCGTTAGCATCTGAATACTCACACACCTATGTTTCCTCGTGTAGGGAACACGGTGTTCCATCTCTAGACCAAAACTCCTCACGGAATTACCAAGTGGAAGCTTGCAAAACCGTGAGTAAACTGGACCCATTTTCCCTTTTTACACAATTTGGGTTGTAACATATTATCTTACAAAATACACAAACACACACACACACACAAGCATCCTTTATACGCTCAATCCGCTATGCATGCTTAATTGTTATGCTTAGGTTCATGCTAGATTCATACATGCTTTTTGTCATTAACTTAGCTAGCCCAAACTTAACATATATGGCGCTATAGGAGTAGCACGCCGCCTGTCGGGGTATTGTTAAGCTTATATTTATTCATAGATAGTCTCGATATTTTTGGGGCGAGGGACACTTATAATTCTTGTGGACACTTGGGTTTGACATTTAGTATTGCATGCTAGTTTACCTTGTGTAAAATTGCCATGTGGATTCGAGTAAATTCTTTTTATACTTATGCTATGTAATTTAAAACTTGTGTACTCGCCAATGCTTTTGCGTTGAACCATATTTTTAACATGTTATAGGTTGATGCTGATGTTTATGACGAACTAGTAGGGACGACATAGAAACGCACAAGAAATACTAGATTTGGATATTTTGCTTTGTTAAACTTATTGTACTTGTCTTTTAATTGTTGTAATTTGAATTTCCTTGTAATGTACTTGACAATTTATGATATGCAATGAAATCGGTTTTGAATTAATTATTGTCGCAAATAGCGTTATGTGTGATGAGCAATCTATTTCGTCTCACTCCGATGATTCCGCCATCAGTTGGGGTGTGACAGATTGGTATTAAAGCCATAACTACAGGGAATTAGGTAGATTTGCCATGTTCGACCTAGTCTATAGTAGGAACCAAACTTTGACCATTCTTGATTCTTGTTTAAAATGCTATTTCTTCCTGTCTTGCTCCTACCTCTTCTTTTGTCTTAATTATACAATGTGTCTTTCCTAAGACACTTACACAATATACACTTGGACGTGAAGACACTCATACTTTACCAACGAGACGATTTGCACCAAGATAGGCCCAATGGCCCATAATCTTTGGTGAAATCACTCATTCCGCGCATTCAATTTTTCATGAAGTTACACCATCAAGTTAGGAGTGATATCCACATCTTGATGGGAAACTTCCATTTCATATTCTAGTGGATCTTACTAACGAGTCGGAATATGCTCCTCGTTTAGTAAGAAACAACCACACTTAGGTTACGATGTTGTCAATTTAGGGGTGAAACCCGTACCTTGTCAATTAGTCCCGTTCCTCGATTTTCGATCTTGCCAAAGTCTCGATTTTTCGATCGATTAGAGACGTGTAGTAACTGGAATGGTAAAATTCCGTTAATCTCTTCTCGACGAGAGCATTTTACCTATAGGCCAAAGCACGTTTCTCTAATTTGAAAGGATCTTCGATTCACTTTGGAATAGTCGAATTTTCTCAGCCCGAAACACTCCAATGTTTTAATAAGCCTCTCTTTTATGTTATCTCAAGTTTGATGTGTTTTGATACTTGATACTTGGTTCATTTCAAAACCGATGCACAATTCACACGCCTCTCGCAATCAAAAACATTAATAATCTTCGTGAGCAAATTAAATTTACACACTCCTTTACGCATTTATACGTGCTATACTTGAAATACTTGTTATACCCATGTCAAATATGTGGATTATACGTGTCATACTATGCTCATACATGCAAACAAACTTTATTTTATAAGAGTTGTTATGATCAAGTCTCAACCTTTCTTTTACTTTCAGCATCTAGATGTCTTCACTCGCCTCTCCAAATCCCTCAACAAGAAGTCCAAGTCAACTTCGTGCTCTAAAAAAGACTCCAACAACTCTGACTCGATGTCCAAGAAGGATTGTATGAAGTTTATGGCCAAGCAAATGGCGAAGATCATCCCTGACAATGAGAGCAAGATCCAACCCCTACCTAACACCGAATCACCCAATGCCTCCATTGACTTAAGGTGGAAACACCTAAGTCGACGTTTACCTTCAAGCAGTTTAATTCTTGTAATCCCCTACCCTTCACTGGCGAGGGCGACGCCACTGTGATGCTTCAATGGTTCGACGCCATTGAAGTAATGTTCCTTCAGAGTGGTTGCCCTGATCACTTGCGTACCATTAACGCAACAGGCGTCTTTCGATCGAGGGCTCTCGATTGGTGGACCTCCGAGCGTAAAGCACGTGGAAACGAAGCCGCACACGCCCTCTCTTGGGCCGACCTCAAGTAACTCATGGAGAAAGAGTTTTCCCCCCACACGAACGTCAAAAGCTCGAGAACAAATTCTGGCACCTAAAACAGGTTGGGAACGACAACGCTGGCCTCATGGCCCGTTTTAAACAGCTTGGTGCGATTTGTACGAGCCAAGTCGACACTGTCGAGAAGGCTATTGCAAAACACATACATTGTCTCCTTCCTCACCTCATGAACCTTGTTGACGTCGCCTCACCCAAAACCATTGAAGATACCTATCAATTGGCCACCAAGCTTAACAACAACCACGTTCTTCATGAAGCCTCCACCAAGGCTCCATTGAAAACCGCACACCAAGCTACCACCAATACCATCGCTGAACCTACCATACCCAAGCCTTTCAAGAACAACAACAAAGGCAAGAAGCGGAAGGCTTCTAGTCAAAACTGTGATGTTGTTACTCTGCAAAACTCGATACCTTTACAGTCAGTTTTTGCTACCTCAACCCTTGAACCACTAAAGAGGAACTAAACTGGGATGTGGCCCAAGTGTAACAATGCTCTTACCACCATCCCACTAACACCCCGCATCGTAAATGCGCAACTTGTAACAGGTTTGGGCATTTCGCCGGCCGATGTCGCTTAAAACTAAAGCCTACCCAATGTCACAACCCCCGACCACAACCTGGAAGGGAGCCGTGAGCAGTCAAGTGCTACCGGTTTTTCAAAACATCGCAGCGGAAATTTCTTCAGGACCGTAGTTAGGAAAAATATCAGAGTTTAGAAGCACCAGATTTTATTTATTAAACAGATGGGAAAAACCCATGTTTTACAAAGGTGGCTTTTAACAGGGGATAAACCCGAATTCATACAACAATGTTTCTTAATTTAATTGATAAAATAAGCCACTTCTTTGTAAGCCATCTAGTGTCGTGTCACAACTCTTATTCAGATCTACTGTAATCACCTGAAACATGTTTAAAAACATTTTATCAGTAGGAAATACTGGTGAGTTCATTCAATTTGTACAAAATGACACATTCTTATATTTACAGCATTAAGAGTTTTTACATTTGTTTATCTTACCAAACTACCATTGGATAACTCATTGTCCAATAGTAAAGAAACTATTTTAAATAGTATTTGTCACTCGTGGCGGTTCCTAAAACTGTGGTCATATCACTCATTGGCTAACCCATTGTCCAATAGTGAAGATTATCAAGTAATGTATACAAAACCCCACGTACTGACCGTATGTTCCCGATAAAAATATAAAAACTTAATCACTGTAATATAACTGAAAACATTTAGGGTTTTGCAAAGCATTTGGTAAAAAGAAAGAATGACTCACATTACAGAATTAAGGTTTTCGTAATAGCCTTCTGGTCTAAGTCCTGGGTTTCAAATAAAAATACAATGCAACACGTATTAGTGAATCAACCCAACTCAAATTTTAACGATACATCAAGAGATCAAAACCACAACATGATGACAAAGTATAGCCTTATACATGCAACACTTAAACATCCGTTGATTTAGTTTATCTTTCAATCGGACAGGGTATCGAATTAGTGATCAAGGTTAAAACACTTACAACGAGGCAGAGTTTAGGGTTTTTAGGGGGGTATAGTGCAAGAACAGAAGAAAGGAGTGTGATCGTCAAATTTATGTCGAACTGGTGCATCTGAACATCTCCCAGACTGGCCTTTATATACCCAAATTTGGACTCTCCTGCGCGTCGCGGGAGAAACTAGGGTTTCTGGCGAGACGCGCCAGGGCGGTCGGCCTGGCTTAGGCTGCCACGTTTCCAGCATAGGTCTGACACGTAACGCACGGGCGTAACACGTTCCCTTGGACGCATTTTTCGCCCAATTGCGTGTTTTTCTTGATTTTCGGGATGGTTCTTATCGCGTATGCTCGGGTCTTGATCCGAAATGGTTTGGTTTTTAATTATGAGTTTAAAAAGGGTACTTTTGTGCGGGTTGGTTCGTCAATCGCCAAGTTTTCTTGTCGCAACCCCCGGCCCCAACCCCGGAGCGGGAGCCGCGAGACACAGAGCTGGTGGTACCGGTGTTTATTAATTTGGCAGCAAAATTAAAACATCAGGATCGTAGTTGGGAAATAATATCAGGGTTTCACAAAAAACACCAAACTCTTATATCAAACAAATGGGATAAAACCCATGTTCTAGTTACAATACATTCATAGGGGTAAACCCTAATTTATGAAAAACATAAACTCTTTTTTATTTAGGTAACTTTCATAGCCACTTTTCTAAGCCTTCAGTGCTCTCCAGCTGGCATCTATTAGCTTCACATTATGTTACCTGAAACGTGTTTTAAAAATATTTTATCAACAAGAAATACTGGCGAAGGCATCCCAGTTTAATCAAAACAAGTGTTTACACTTTACAGTATTGAGAGCATCCACATTTACAATGTTTATATCTACACAATTACTCATTCAGTACTGTCACTCCTGACTTGTGGGTCATATTACTTTGGGTCCTGTCACCCAACAGTAACGGTTCCTGTCACAATCCTGTGACTGTGGACTAGTAATGTATACAAAACCCCAACATACCGGCAGTAATTGTAGAATACATATACACAATTACTGTTAAGCATAATTAAAACATTGAGGTTTTGGTAACACATTTTGACTCACAAAAAGATTTACAAAAAGAGAATGTACTCACCTTGAACACATAGGTATTCCTACGGAGTTCCTGGTGATAATTCTTGATTACTTCCTGGAATTTCTATTAAAACATACAATGCACATGTGTTAGTAAATTAACCCAAGTCACTTTACCCATACAACACGCGACAGAACTCCAACGAGCTTAGTCAGGCAGAGCCGGGACATGCGTTGGTGATTGTAGATCGATCGGGTAGGGTGTCCATACAACACGAGATAACACTCCAACGAACGTAGTCGGGCAGAGCCTTGACATGCGTTGGTCCTAAATTGGGTAGGATAGTGAATTAGTGATCGGGGGTCAAGATACTCACAGCGGGCAGTGCTTCGCAGGTTTAGGGGGTGTTGTTTAAGAGAACGGAGGTACGAGAGAGTTCTGATCGGAGAATTTCGATCGAACAGGTGCAAATTTTCAAGTCCAGGCCTGGCCTTTTATACCCGAAATTGACTTCTCCCGCGCGTCGAGCAGGATTCCTGGACCTCCCTCGCGTGGTGCTTGAGACACCTAGCTAGGGCTAGGTCAGCCTCGTAATGAGCTAGGGTTGCCACATGGTGCGAAATGGTAACACGTAACCTGAACGTCTCCCGCGCGTCGCGAGAGATGTCAGGGATCCTGGCTCGTGTCGCCTGGGACGCCCATATCAGATTTCTTCGTTTTTTGTATCGGGTCTTGTTGTGCGTGTCTAGTTTTGCGTTTACGGCTCGTTTTAGTGGTTTATGGAGAGTTGTTACATCCTCCTCACCTTGTTTTAAATCTCGTCCTCGAGATTCACTGGAATAGGTATGGATATTTCCTTTGCATTTCTGACTCTAGCTCCCATGTGTATTCTGGTCCTCTCTTTGAATCCCATTTTACTTTGATCAGAACCAATCTCTTGTGTTTGAGATTCTTGATCTTTCTATCTTCAATTTGAATGGGTTTCTCTACAAACTTAAGCTTCTCATTTACCTCTATATCTTGAAGAGGTATCATCAATGAATCATCTGCTAAACATTTCTTGAGATTACATACATGAAATACATCATGTATTCCCACCATTTCCTTTGTCAATTGTAGCTGATAAGCTACTGGCCCTATTCGTTGATAATCTTAAAAGGTCTAACATACCTTGGGCTTAGTTTTCCTTTCGTACCGAATCTTACAACTCCTTTCCATGGTGAGACTTTTAATAGCACTTTATCTCCAGTTTGAAATTCCAAAGGTTAGCGTCTGTTATCTGCATAACTCTTTTGACGATCTCGGGCCGTTTTCAGTCTTTCCTTGACATGAATGATCTTGTCAGTTGTTTCTTGCACGATTTCAGGACCTGATAGTTGCTTTTCTCCAATTTCTGCCCAACATACTAGTGTTCGGCATTTTCGTCTATAGAGTGCTTCAAATAGTGCAACATTTGATGCTGGTATGATAACTGTTGTTGTAGGAAAATTCTATCAAAGGTAAATGTTCATCCCAATTTCCTCCGAAATCGCCCAACATACTGGTGTTCGGCATTTTCGTCTATAGAGTGCCTTAAATGGTGCAGCATTGATACTGGTATGATAACTGTTGTTGTAGGAAAATTCTATCAAAGGTAAATGTTCATCCCAATTTCCTCCGAAATCAATTACACAGGCTCTAAGCATGTCTTCCATTGTTTGGATTGTCCTTTCACTTTGACCGTCTGTTTGAGGGTGATATGCTATACATAGATTTAGTCTAGTTCCCATTGATTTTTGGAAACTTGACCAAAAATGAGAAGCAAAATGCTGTCCCTGACACAATGGACAAAGGAATACCATGTAATGAAACTATTTCATTTACATATAACTTAGCTAAAGTTCCATCCTGAAAGTTTCCTTCATCGGTAAGAAATGAGCATATTTGGTTAACCTGTCTACAATCACCCAGATTGTATCATTACCTTTTCATGTCCTGGGTAGTTTGGTAACAAAGTCCATTGTTGTCAATTCCTATTTCCAAATCGGCATTTCCAATTGTTGCAACAGTCCTGAAGGTTTCTGATGTCCGGATTTAACCTGTGAACATGTTAGACATTTAGCAACATAGCTTGCTACATCCTTCTTCATTCATATCCACCAGAAATTCTTTCTTAAGTCTTTATACATCTTATCACTTCTAGGATGCATTGTATACTTAGTCTTATGGGCTTCCTCCAAAATTCGATTTTGTAGGTCTCCTTGGATAGGAATCCAAATCCTTTCCTTATGAAATCTCCAAATTCCATATGTTCCTTTCTCTAATTCCTTAAGCATTCCTTTTAATCCTTCAGCATTGTCCTTGATTGCTGTTTCCTGTGTCTGCTTAATTTGTCATTTAAATCTATCTGCAGGTTTAGTTTAAGAGAGCGTCTTCTTTTTGGCTTCTCATGATACTTTCGACTTAAAGCATCAACCACTATGTTAGCTTTTCCTGCATGATACTGGATATCATAATCATAATCACTAAGGATTTCCATCCATCGCCTCTGTCTCATGTTTAAATCCTTTTGTCCAAAGACATATCTTAAACTCTTACGATCTGTGAATCACAAACTTAAGGGCAAAAATTATTGCTCCTAATTCTAGATCATGTGTAGTATAATTTTCTTCATGCTTCTTAAGTTGTCTAGAGGAATAGCCAATTACTTTTTGACGTTGCATCATCACACATCCATATCCTAACTTAGACGCATCACAATAAACTACGAAGTCTTCAGTTCCTTCTGGCAAAGCAAGTATTGGTGCGTTGGTTAACTTTTGCTTCAAAATCCAGAATGCTTCTTCTTGCTTTGGTCCCCATTCAAACTTAACCGATTTGCAAGTTAGCTTGGTTAACGGGATGGCTATTCTAGAAAAATCTTGAATAAAACGTCTATAATATCCTGCCAATCCAAGAAAACTTCTTATTTCCGTTGGTGATTCTGGGACCTTCCATTTGGTAATTGCTTCGATCTTTGTGGGATCCACATGAATTCCTTCGTGGTTTACTAGATGTCCAAGAAATTGTACTTCTTGTAACCAGAATTCACATTTTGAGAATTTTGCATAAAGCTTTTCCTTCCTTAGCAATGACATGAGTATATGCAAATGCTCTGCATGATCTTCCTTACTCTTAGAGTAAATTAGAATATCATCTATAAAGACAATTATGAATTTATCCAGGTATGGTTTACATATCCTGTTCATCATGTCCATAAATGCAGCTGGGGCATTGGTTAAACCGAATGGCATGACTGTAAATTCACAATGACTGTACCTCGTTCTGAAAGTAGTTTTAGGAATGTCCTCTTCCTGTACTTTCAACTGATGATATCCTGAGCGTAAGTCGATCTTAGAAAAGAATTGGGCTCCTTGGAGTTAATTGAACAAATCGTCAATTCTTGGTAACGGGTACCGATTTTTGATTGTCACTTTGTTCAATTCCCGGTAATCAATGCACATACGCATTGATCCGTCTTTCTTCTTGACAAACAACACTGGTGCTCCCCATGGTGATGAGCTGGGTTGTATGAAACCTTTCTCTAGTAATTCATCCAGTTATTTCTTCAGTTCCTTCATCTCCATCGGTGCTAGGCGATAGGGTGCTTTGGCAATGGGTGCCGTTCCTGGTATTAGGTGAATTCTAAATTCAACCTCTCGATCTGGTGATAATCTAGGCAACACTTCTGGGAATACATCGTTGAATTCAGATATTACGGGAATATCTTTTCATTCTTTCCCTTTAGTGCTAATGATTAGGGAAGTCATATACACTATTCCCCCTTTCCGTATATAGCTTGCAGCTTTCATCACAGAGATGAATTTTGTTGATCTTGTCGACTTATATCCTTTAATTGTGATGCTTTCGCCAGATGGCACATTTACTTCTACAGACTTTTGATCACATATTATTAGTGCCTGATTGGCTACCAACCAATCCATTCCTAACACGACATCAAATCCGGCTAGATCCATGGGAAAAAGGTAAGCAGAAAAATTTTGATTTAAAATTCCTATCTTTGCTCCTTGCAGGATTTCGCTTATTTGAATAGAAGACCCATTTCTCGTCTCCACCAGACGGTTTTGATGAAGTTTAGTTAATGGTTGATTAAGAAAATTGCAAAAGAAAGTGTTGATGAAACTTTGGTTTGCACCAGAGTTAAATAATATTTTTGCATAAACATCATTAACTAAAAACGTACCGGCAATCACAGACGGAATCATCTTTGCTTCTTCAGCGGTCAGCACGAATGCTCTGGCGGTCTTCTTAGGTCCTTAGGTTGTCTTTGCTTTATTGTTTGCCGCTAGAGCTAGTTTTGGACAGTTAGTTTTAATATGACCGGCTTCTCTGCAATTGTAGCATAGCCTATTGCTAACTTTCTTTCTGCATTCTTCTTCCTTATGCCCTGGGAATTTGCAGAAATTGCAGTATGTAGAGCATTTCCCTGAATGTTTCCGTTTGCAGTACTTACACGGGGGTGAAGAAAACTTGCCCCTTTCCCATGGCTGGAATTTCCATAACATAGCTCCTGAGTGATCTTTTGAGCTAGGTTCCTTTTCTGGTTTTCTTCTTGCATACGTACCAACTCATTTGTCAAGGTATTTGCCAATTCCACTGCTTCTTCTATGGTTTGTGGTCTAGCTGCCTTGACTACATGTCTGATCTCACTAATTAATCCCAGTTGTAACGGGAGATCAATACTGGTTCAGGTGAAGCTAGGGTTGGTACAATCCTTGCATATTCAAAGAATGTGGTAATATATTCTCTGCAATCTACCCCGATCATTCTATGATTTAGGAATTTATTAGCAATCTGTTCCTTTTCATTAGGAGGACAAAATTTCCTTTCAACTATTTCCTTAAAGTTGTTCCATTCCATACTGTAAACCCTGTCACTTCCTCTGGACTGAAGAATGGTATTCCACCACTCTAAAGCTGCATCTTTAAAAAGATTAGAAGCATACATGACTTTATCTTCATTTGCACATTTACTTATCTTGTGGACTGCTTCTGTCTTTTCTATACAGCGCAAGGCTGAAATAGCTCCTTCATTGCCTGAGAATTCTATCGGTTTGCATGATAAGAATTCTTTATAAGAACAACCATATGAGATGGTTCGTCTTCTTTTTGGAATTGGAGCTTGGATTAACAAATTGTGATTTCCATTCACGATGTGATTTGATTCAGGGGGTACACGTTTATTCTCGTTTATGGAATCATTATTTTATGCCTTTTTAATAGTATCGATAATATATGGCATAGCATCTATGATTCCTTGGGCCACTATGTGTTCGATAACACTTTTATTCATTTGATGTTATTATCGTTATTTTGGATTTCTTGATTTACTTCATCTGGCATCTGAATTGTAAACATTTATCATGTATTAATATCACAGAATAAATTTAATGATAATCACACCAACACAGTGAATCAAAATCGTCAAGCATTGCGACTTTTACTCTTTTCATATATATGCATCTATTACAAACATAACTGGAATTCAAACATTAGTAAACTATGCATCGATATATATATAGGTGATATATATTATTATCTATTTAGTAATTGTTTTTGGTTTTTTTAGTACAAAATACACACACACACACACACATATATATATATGGAGAGGATCATGATAAAACTAGATATAAATGAGAAAACTAAAAAACTAACTCAAAAAACCAAAAAAAGCATAAAAAACATACAAATTTAAAAAAAAAATTTTTTTATAAAAAATCGCTGCATTTTATGTATAAAAAAACTTTTTTTCAAAAAAAAAAACTTGTAGTGCACATGTGCACTATATGTGTACTACACATGTGCATTATATACTTTTTTTTATTTTTTTAAAAAAAGTTTTTTTATATGATATATATAGCGAATTTAAAAAAAATAAAAAAAAAAGATTTTAATATGTTTTTTTTGGCTTTTTAGTTAGTTTTTTGGTTTTATCATTTAAACTAGTTTTCTCATAATCCATCCCCTATATATATATATATATATATATATATATATATTAGGCTACGGTTTCCTTTAAAACTGCATTTTCCTCTCGTTATACTTCCAAACGAGCTTCTCTCCGATTTGGCGAATTCGGTTTCCTTCCTCCACCAGTTCATGTTCATGCTGGTGGAGTTCTTCCACATGTTCCCTGGGTAGTATTGGGGCTGGCACTGGTTCAGGGTAAGGTGGAACTGGTTCTTCATAGGGATATGGGTTTTCTAGTAGGTTCTGAATTGCCCAGTTGTTAGCCCACCACTGATCTAAAGGGTTTGGTGCTGGGAATCTAGGTATCTCATTGGGGTCAAAGGCTGGGATTGGAAATTGGTTTCCCTGGTTCTGTTCTAGGTTCATGGGTTGGTTAGGAAACATGGGAAGTAACAGTGGTTCTGGATTTGCTATTTGGTTGAAATTAGGTTTACATTTCCAAACATGTGAAAGTAGGAAATTGTCTATCTAACTCTTCTTCCCATAAGGGTCTAACTTCTGGGTTTCGGGTATTTCTCTCAGTTCTAACTGCTATGGCTTGCTGTTGTGCTTGTCTCATTCTTTTCCTCTTCTCTTCTTTGGCTCTGCTAAACCAACCTCTCTTTTTAGGGGAAAAGGTTTTGCGGATTTGGCTTTGAAAACAAAGATATCTTCGGAATCGGCGGTGTAGTCGGTGATTGACTGGGATGTTCTTTCATCCATTAGAGAATGAGGTAGATGACGATAAGCGTCAGAAGTACCCTGATCTCTCCTACTGTAAACTAAAGAAGTTATTAAAATAACACCAAATAATAGTATATATATTTATACAGGGTAAAGTCGCGGATATTTTCTAACACATTTGTTTAAAATTTAGGTATTTCAAAAGCACACCTAAATGGCTTAAATCAGTGGCTCTGAAACCACCTTCTGTCGCAACCCCCGACCCCTACCCCGGAATGGGAGCCGCGAGACACAGAGCTGGTGGTACCGGTGTTTATTAATTTGGCAGCGGAATTAAAACATCAGGATCGTAGTTGGGAAATATTATCACTGTTTCAAAAAACGCCAAACTTTTATATCAAACAATTGGGATAAACCCATGTTCCAGTTACAATAAATTCGTAGGGGTAAACCCTAATTTATGAAAAACATAAACTCCTTTTTATATAGGTAACTTTCATAGCCACTTTTCTAAGCCTTCAGTGCTTTCCAGCTGGCTTCTATTAGCTTCACATTAAGTTACCTGAAATGCATTTTAAAAATATTTTATCAGCAAGAAATACTGGCGAAGGCATCCCAGTTTAATCAAAACAAGTGTTTACACTTTACAGTATTGAGAGCATCCACATTTACAATGTTTATATCTACACAATTACTCATTCAGTACTGTCACTCCTGACTTGTAGGTCATATTACTTTGGGTCCTGTCACCCAACAGTAACGGTTCCTGTCACAATCCTGTGACTGTGGACTAGTAATGAATACAAGACCCCAACATACCGGCAGTAATTGTAGAATACATATACTCAATTACTGTTAAGCATAATTAAAACATTGAGGTTTTGGTAACACATTTTGACTCACAAAAAGATTTACAAAAAGAGAATGTACTCGCCTTGAACACTTAGGTATTCCTACGGAGTTCCTGGTGACAATCTTGATTACTTCCTGGAATTTCTATTAAAACATACAATGCACATGTGTTAGTAAATTAACCCAAGTCACTTTAACCATACAAAACGCGACAGAACTCCAACGAGCTTAGTCAGGCAGAGCCTGGACATGCGTTGGCGATTCTAGATCGATCGGGTAGGGTGTCCATACAACACGAGATAGCACTCCAACGAACGTAGTCGGGCAGAGCCTTGACATGCGTTGGTCCTAAATCGGGTAGGATAGTGAATTAGTGATCGGGCGTTAAGATACTTACAGCGGGCAGTGCTTCGCAGGTTTAGGGGGGGGGGGTGTTGTTTAAGAGAACGGAGGTAAGAGAGAGTTCAGATCGGAGAATTTCGATCGAACAGGTGCAAATTTTCCAGTCCTAGGCCTGGCCTTTTATACTCGAAATTGACTTCTCCTGCGCGTCACGCGGGATTCCTGGACCTCCCTCGCGTGGCGCCTAAGACACTAGCTAGGGCTAGGTCAGCCTCGTAACGAGCTAGTGTTGCCACATGGCGCGAAATGGTGACACGTCACCTGGACGTCTCCCGCGCGTCGCGGGAGATGCCAGCGCGTGTCGCCTGGGACGCCCAGATCAGATTTCTTCGTTTTTCGTATGGGGTCTCGTTGCGCGTGTCCGGTTTTGCGTTTACGGCTCGTTTTAGTGGTTTATGGAGAGTTGTTACATTTCTTAACCGCTAAGTTTTCTGATTTATTATTATAAGTTTCGTCACGCGCACTAGTGGTTCTGATTACGGGTTGTCGTCAGGAATATTTTTTGGGGTTGTTACATCCTCCCCACCTTGTTTTAAATCCCTTCCTCAAGATTTAGGTTATGATGTCATTTATGTCATGCGTTGGTCAATACTAATAGTATTAAGGTAAATGAATCAGGACATATTCGAATTTTGTGAATACAAGTTTTACAATGAATAGAACTCAATGGTTTAATTGAATCATTTCTAGAAATCAATATCAAACGAACGCAGTGAAATGACATAATCATCAGAGTGACTAAGTTTACAACCAAAAGAGAGATTAACCAACAGATATCTAAATCGAATGTTTACAATTTGTGAATGACTCTTAGAAACAATAGAATTCATTGCCAAAGGAAAACTTACTTTGGTTGTTAATTAAGGAAGACGTAGAATCAACAAGCTCAAATGAAATAGAAACACGAAGATGATGTGTCAACTATCGAATCATGAAATGAGGAAAAAGCAATGTGTTAACATTATTGAATGACAGGGATACACTTGAAACACAACAAAGTTTATTGTATTATTATCTTAATACATAGTTGCATTAAGACTACTTTCAAAAATGAGTTAAATGAAAGGCACATGTATGATCATGATTAGCTCAAGCTACAATTTATACCGACACCACAAGGTGTCGTAATGATCAAAATAATTCAAATAATTACGGTGACCGAGCAAGTTCACCGTGTTCGTAATTAATTGAAAGGTTCAATGAAAGTAAATTCGAATATTTATTTCAAATAAATCTAATAGGATTTTCAATTGATGATGAAAGACAAATGAATATCACAGAATATTGAATAAATGATGAAAGAACCGATAGAGGTACACCAGAATATAACATGAAGTTGTGTACTCTTATCTTAACACATAATTGTATTAAGACTATGTAAGATAATGAACCAACAAAAAAATAATGAATAAATCCGTATATCTGGTGTGCAAATGAGATTAGCTCAAGCCTCAAGTTAGTGAAAAACGCCACCACAAGGTGTCGTAACGAAACAAATGATTCAAAGAAGGTGAATACCAAACAAGTCTATTATGGTTCTGAACAGATGAAGTATTTGACAGGATGCATTATTTATAAACTTTGATTTGTACTAGGGTCAAGTAATACTTTAACTTAGATATTACATATTACTGATCATGTCTGGAATCATTTCTGCTTCCTACGTAGTAAGTACGAATGCTCGCGCGTTCTTCTTAGCTCCATCTGTTGTTTTTGCCTTGTTGTTGGTTGCCTTCGTCAGTTTTGGGCAATATGGGCGGATATGGCTTGTTTTTCCACAGTTAAAACAGACTGGGTTTTTCTTCTTGCATTGTTCTTCCTTATGGACAGGTGTTTTGCAGAGGTTACAGTAGGGTTTCCTCTTAATGTAGCATTTTCCTGAATGCTTTTTATTACAGTTTCTGCAGGTAGGTTGCTCAAATGACAGTTCAGTTCCTTTCTTCTTATAGGAATCATCAGGGAAAAATTCTTAGGTAATTTTCCGGGCTAACTCCTTTTTCTTGTTTTCTTCTCTTGTGTGGATCAGTCCGTCTGTTAACGTATTGGCTAGTTCGACTGTTTCTTCAATAGTCTGAGGTCTAGCTACCTTGACTATATCGCGGATTTCACTAATCAGTCCCCAAATATAACGAGAAATTAGTACAGGTTCTTGCGAAGCCAGAGTTGGTACCATTCTAGCATATTCGAAGAATTTTGTCGTATACTCATGACAATTCACATCAACCATCTTATGATTTAGGAACTTGTTAGCCATTTGTTCCTTTTCATAAGGGGGACAAAATCTCCTTTTCGCCATTTCTTTGAATTCTCCCAGTTCATGGCATAGGCCATGTCACTTCCTTTTGCCTGAAGAAGAGTATTCCACCATTCTAAGGATTCTTCCTTAAAGAGGTTGGAAGCATACATCAACTTATCTTCTTCGGAAATTTTCTGATCTTAAGAACAGCTTCCGTCTTTTCTAACCATCGCAGAGCAGCCGTAGCTCCTTCACTGCCTGCAAACTCAGTTGGTTTACAAGCTAGAAATTCTTTGTACGTACACCCGAGAGTCATTGCCTTCATCTTCTTAGGAAATGGGGTTTTGATAATATCATCATTGCCTCCATTGACGCTGTGGCTAAAGTTGTTACTACGAGTGCGCTTACTACTCACAACTTTGGTATGTTGTACGAGATTTTTAACAGCCTCAATAATTATCGAGATAGCATTGGCTATTCCTTGGGCGATCATGTTTTCTATGGCATCTTTGTCTAAGGGATTTTCATTATTTGCATGAACTTCTTGATTATGTGATACTTCATTCGACATCTGAATTGCAAGTATTAATATTATAGAACAATTAAAACAAAACAATCATATATATTTAAATTTATATGCACAGAAATAACACATAGGTTATATTGTATTAACTTTATAACAAGGTTTAAGTTTAAAATAACACCTAAATGGCTTTTTTATTTCCTTATAGATATACATATCCATATGTTTCATATACTGTAATATACATACCATTCAGAAGGTTAATGTATTAAACAAATTCATATTTCCAAAAACAGGTCAGACATCAGGTCATCGTATTATTTAGGGAATTTTGTAACTATACCCCATCTTGCCGGACAAGTTGGAGAGTCTACCACACCATACCCAATCTTGTCGGAGAGGTACTTGTATTTCCTGTAAAAAAAATTCTTAAACCATGATTTTAAAAGTGCATGTTTTATTAAGGCTTTCATAAAAGAACAAGGAAATTAGTATTCACATGACGGATCATAGTTCAGAACCAAGTAGTACTAAGAAATAACGGTGATCAGGTGTTATTGCTTAGCCATCATCCTCATGGCATACGAATACCCGTCACACTATACCTATGCAAGTAATTAGCTTATCTCGAAGCTTATACTTAGGCATCTTTCTTAAGTTCAAGTCTAAATACTATCCTGGTTCTACAAGTTAATATCAATTTCCTAAGTCTTTTTTTTTTTAAGATTAGGTATTATCACAACAGCTAACTGCTTAAACCAGTGGCTCTGATACCACTTTCTGGCATAACCCCCGACCACACCCTGGAAGGGAGCCGTGACCAGTCAAGTGGTACCGGTGGTTATTTTCAAAACATCGCAGCGGAAATTTCATCAGGACCGTAGTTAGGAAAAATATCAGAGTTTAGAAACACCGAATTTTGTTTATTAAACAGATGGGAATATAACCCTTGTTTTACAAAGGTGGCTTTTAACAGGGGATAAACCGAAATTCATAAAACAATGTTTCTTAATTTAATTGATAAAATAAGCCACTTCTTTTTAAGCCTTCTGGTGTCGTGTCACAACTCTTATTTAGATCTACTGTAATCACCTGAAACATGTTTAAAAACATTATATCCGCAGGAAATACTGGTGAGTTCATTCAATTTGTACAAAATGACACATTCTTATATTTACAGCATTAAGAGCTTTTGCATTTATTTATCTTACGAAACTACCATTGGCTAACTCATTGTCCAATAGTAAAGAAACTATTTTAAATAGTATTTGTCACTCGGTGGCAGTTCCTGTAACTATGGTCATATCACTCATTGGTTAACCCATTATCCAATAGTGAAGATTATAAAGTAATGTATATAAAACCACACATACTGACCGTAGGTTCTCAGTATGAATACAAAAACTTAATCACTGTAATATAACTGAAAAACATTTAGGGTTTTGCAAAGCATTTGGTAAAAAGCAAGAACGACTCACATTGCAGAATTAGGGTTCCGTAATGGTTTTAAGGGGTATAGTGCAAGAACAGAAGAACGAGAGAGTGTGTTCGTCAAATTTATGTCGAACTGGGTTGGTCAAGCCAAAAGGCATGACCACGAACTCGTAATAACCATAACATGTACGAAAAGCGGTTTTGGGTATATCTTCTTTGAGAACTCGAAGTTGATGATAACCGGAACGGAGATCGATCTTAGAAAAGCAAGTCGCGCCTTGTAATGGATCGAAGAGATCATCAATACGAGGGAGAGGATATCGGTTTTTGACAGTAAGCTTGTTGAGCTCATGATAGTTGATGCACATTCAGAACGATCCATCTTTCTTTTTGACGAATAAAACGGGAGCGCCCCAAGGAGAAGTACTAGGGCATATAAAGCCTTTATCAAGAAGGTCTTGAAGTTGGCTTGAAAGCTCTTGCATCTTCGAGGGTGCTAGACGATAGAGAGACTTAGAGACAAGCACTAAATCGATAAGAAAGTCAACAGAAAGAGCAGGAGGCAGACCAGGAAGATCATCGGGAAACACATCGGGAAAATCACGTACAACAGGAACATCACTCAGGCTCGAGCCCTTATCCGTCTTTTCCATGATGTGGGCAAGAAAGGCGAATGTACGATTGCGTAAGCACTTGTTCGCTTGAGTACACGACATAAGCTTAAGACCTTGTGAAGGTTTCTCGCCATAGATGCGTAGAGAATCACCATTGGGAAGAGTAACACAAATGAACTTGTCGGAACAAACAACTTCAGCACGAACTCGCCTAAGCCAGTCCATACCTACTATGACGTCAAAACTACCCATTTGCATAGGTATGAGATCAATTTGAAACGTATGATCATTGAGGTTCAAGGAACACTTAGAAAGGACGGAATCGACAATGACGGATTTACCATTTGCGACTTCGACAGTGAAAGATCTTGGAAACTTGAGTGTTTACACTTAAGCATGGGTAAGAATTCAACAGATACAAAACTTTTATTTGCGCCAGTATAAAAAAGACAAGAAGCATAGACACCATTGACGAGAAACGTACTAGTTATGATGTCATTAGCATTCTGCGCCTGAGCGGCGGTGATAACAAAAGATTTGGCTCAAGCTTGTTGAGGTTGCTGCTGCCGTTGCTGTTGCTGTTGCTGCTGCTGGTTGTTGTTGTTGTGTTGAGGGCGGACGTTAGCGAGGTGATTAGGATCGCCATACTTGAAGCATGCTCGAATGAATAGTAGTGTCTTGGGGTTGAGTTTGGTTAGGGGCAGGGTTTGCAACAATAGTTTGGTCTTGGGTGTAAAAACCCTCAAAAATATTCCTGACGATAACCCGTAATCAGAATCCCTAATGCGTGCGACGAAACTTATAATAATAAATAAGAAAATGTAGCGGTTAAGAAAACTTAGCGATTGACGAACCAACCCGCACAAAAGTACCCTTGTTAAACTCATAATTAAACATTTCGAATCAAGACTTGAGCATACGCGATAAGAACAAGCCTGAAAATCGAGAAAAAACGCATGATTGGGCGAAAAAGGCGGCCAAGGATACGTGTCACACCCATGCGCCATGTGTCAGACCTATGCTGGACATGTGACAGCCTAAGCCAGTCTTCATGGACTTGATGAACCATGTGTGCAAGCCTTATCTCAACCGTTTTGTGATCGTCTTTATTGATGATATTCTCATCTATTCTAAGACGCAAGAAGAGAACGAGCGACAACTTGCTCCTTATCCTTCGGCTTTTACGTACTGAGCGTCTTTACGCCAAATTCTCCAAATGTGAATTCTGGCTAAAAGAGGTTCGATTCCTTGGTCACATTGTCAACAAACTTGGTATTCACGTTGACCCTACAAAGTTTGAAGCCGTGAAGAACAGGATTGCACCTAAATCTCCGTCTGAAATTCGTTCGTTCCTTATCTTGCTGGTTCTTATCGCTGTTTCATTTCCAACTTCTCAAAAATCGCCGTTCCCCTTACCTCATTGACTCAAAAAGAGAAACATTTTGTTTGGGGTCCCGAACAAGAGGAGTCCTTCCAAACGCTCAAGGACATGCTTTGTAATGCTCCTATCCTCGCTCTTCCCAATGGTAATGACGACTTCGTCGTGTATTGCGATGCTTCAAACCTTGGCCTTGGTTGCGTCCTTATGCAACGAGACAAGTTTATCGCTTACGCATCGAGGCAACTCAAAATACATGAGAAAACTACACTACGCACAACCTTGAACTTGGCACAGTTGTTTTTGCCTTAAAGATATGGCGATACTACCTTTATGGTACTAAGTGTGTGGTCTTCATCGAACATATGAGCCTTCAGCACATCTTCAACCAAAGGAACAGAACATGCGACAAGGTCATTGTGTAGAGTTGTTAAACGACTACGACTGTGAAATTCGCTACCATCCAGGTAAGGCGAATGTATTGGCCGACACGCTTAGTCGTAAACTCATGTTAAGGGTACTCGTTGTCTCCAACTCGTCAACGATCTTCAAAACCGCATTAGTAAAGCACAATACACGTCCATTGTTGGTGCATAATGTCTATGTCTTAGTCTTATATCGAGTCTGTATAGATTAGAGTTGAATAGGCTAGCAAAATGATGTATTTATGTTAGATGGAGTCAAGTTCGCTCATGGTGAACATGTAAAGTCAAGTTCGTCTGAACTTCACTACCCACCAGCGGACTTGAACCTTTATAAATAGCAAGCTAGTCTCCCTCATTTGTAACTTTGGCATCTCTGAGGCGAAGCTCTGTAAATTTGGATTCTTGACGTTTAATCAATAAGATTGACGTTTAACTGATTAATTCTTGTCTATTGGTAAACTTGTCATAATATTTCCACTAATATGGATAATAGATATCAAATATAGGTTCCTAAGCATCAAGGATCGGTCCTACAAGTGGTATCAGAGCTAGAATAGCCTGATTTGATTAACTTTTTCACAAAAATGAAGAATTCACGGTCATATTCTATCCAATTTTGAATATGACATGTTAAATACATCATAGATAAACCCCTGAGAGTTTGGAGTCTAAAATCAAACGAATTGTTGTCAAAATTGTGCAAAAACCATGTTTCTCAAACACATCAGGATCGAACTTGTTTGCCAAGTTCGGCCGAACTTGAGCTAAAAAGTCACTTTTTCAGTGAGTTTTTACCAAGTTCGCTCGAACTTGAGGAGTTTTTGAAGGAATTTAAGCTAAGTTCGCTCGAAGTTGCTAAAATTCATTGATATTTTGTCAAGTTCGACCGAACTTGATAAAATTCAAGAAAATTTAGCTAAGTTCGCCCGAACTTGCTAGATTCTTATTAAATTCATTTTACAAGTTCGCGCAAAGTTCAAACTCAGGAAATTTTCAAAACAAATCACAAGTTCGACCGAACTTGTGAATAAATTCTGAATTCTTCATTCATAACTACAAGTTCGACGAAACTTGTAGTAAATCTAAAATTTTCGTGTTTTGGTGTTCGCGATGGATGATATTCAGAAAGCGTTTATGTCCGGAGTGGGTACATCCAATGCCAACGTGATTCAGCAATTCAATCTTGACAACGAGATGGGCACACCGCCGAAGTTAATGAGCATGGACGAGTATGAAGGATGGAAGGAGAAATTTACATATTGGGTTCAAGCCATGCATTTCCAAGGCTGGGTGTCGATTGAGAGAGGTTACACTGTTCCGTTGGACGAACATCAGCAAGTAGTAGAGAAGTACAAGTACACCACAATACAGAAAGATGAGTACATTGCTGAGAAAAAGATGATAAGCCTCATTCAACAATTTGTTAAAGAGGATATTCTGGTCTTGTTACCCGAGTATACTACTGCGAGAGATCTCTGGTTATAACTGCAAAAGAAATACCAAGGCAACGCAGAGATGATCAAGAGTAAGAAAGCTCTCATCATGAAGGAGTTCGATATTTTCAACATGTTGAAGGGCGAGACAATGAAACAGATGATTGAGCGCTTCTGTCATCTGAAAGTCCAAATGAGAAGACATGGTATTGAGAAGACTGAACCAGAATACATCGATAAGCTTGCAGATGCATTACCGGACGGAGAGTGGACTACTTATTTGATGGTTCTGAAAGAAAGTCCGAATTGGGAACTTTTTAAGTTGTCAACATTCATCGACAAACTGGAAGGTCATGAAATGGAACTACTGAAGATTGCGAAGTCGAAGAATGCTAACATTGTTCAAGATGTTGGTCTGTATTACAAAACCGGAATGCATGACAACATTTCAAGTCCAAAGATTCAGGGAGCATTCAGTGAAAACATGAATTCTTCCCCACAGAATCAGAATCAATCTTATCCTCAATATGATCAAAGTCCACAAAGCTCTTCGTTCTCAAGCACAGGGTCAGATGCTTCTTATCAGAGTCAAGCAAATCAGAATCAACAACAAATTCTGATCCAAAGGTGTACAAATGTAACATTGATGTAAATCTAAACAATGTTGTTTCTGAGCAAGTTGCAAAACAACATATGTCACTTCTCGCCACTGTTCTAGAATCATACGAGAGTCTTGTAACTGGAAAGATCGGCAATCCCGAAATGACCGCCGAAGACTACGATCAAGTGGACGAAGAAGAGCTTGAGCTAATGGATATCAAGTGGTCACTAGCTTCTATCATTCGAAGGGTGACAAAGTTTGCTGCGCTCACAGGCCGAGATATCTGAAATTCAAGCAACAAGCTAGGTTTCGACAAATTGAAAGTCAGTTGTTTCAAATGCCGACATAAAGGGCATCTTAAGAGAGAATGCAAGAATCTTGAAGCTACAGGAAATCAGAGTCCATTCCGAGGGGGCAATGAATATGACAAGAAGTCACTTCAGTACAAGCCTTTTCCAAAGAAGACACAGGTTGAAATCCAAGAGAAACCAAATAGTAACAGCACTGAAAAGGCTATGGTTGCTTTGAATGAGGATGATGGATTTGATTGGAATACTTATACCGGTAAGAAGACCGGAGTTGCATTGATGGCTGGGATCGTTGAAGATACTTCTGCCGAAGAAGCGGCTGAGATAGAGAATGCTCTGTTGGAACAGTATCTGCAACAACAGGAAGAAGAGGAAATGTATCTTCACATGAAGAACCAAGGAATATTATCTCCTAACTTGTGTGATAGTTTTGCAAGTCACTTTGATGGAAGATCTCAAGAGCAAGTGATCGAGGAAAAATCGAATGAAGAAATTACTGATGTTGTTCAAGAGGTGACTGCTGAAAACCTCAAGGACTTTGCCTATAAAGCTATGATGGCTAATCTAACCAAGGTAGGTTCAGAGGTAAAGGAAGTTGTCAAAATGCAAGTTTTGGAGGTTGTAAAACCTTGCACAAAATGTATCGAACCATGTGCTGAATACGCCAAAAAATCACAAATCATCGCTGAACTCAATGTACATAATGAACATTTCAAATATGATTATCGTACAATGAAGGAAGCGTATGACAAAATGAAAGATGATTATGGCGGGCTCGATAGAAATAATATTGAACAACACGATACTATAAGGATGTTGAAAGGTACAGTAATGGATAAACAAAAAGCAATAAACATTTATATCAACACCATTGCTGAAACCAAGCAACAACTCCAGGACATGAAAATTGAAACAGAACGTGTTCAACAACTTTTAAGAAGTTACACAACTAATGCGTATGTCATCGATCACATTCTTCCGACAATTCCATCGGAAGAAAAACCTAAAAAGAAAATTGGTAAAGAATACAACAATTTCCTCCACCCCTATGCGAGAAGTATTGTCGCAAAACTGTTGATGGGATGGATAAGGCACTCAACATTGAGTTGTTATCTGAAAAGAAAAATGAGTTGCCGGAGAATATTGATGTAGTCTATACTAAATCAGATGATGACAATGCGGTAGTGAAAAAGGTGGTTGAAAATGTTCTGATTGATTCTGATGATGGCAGCTTTGAGAGTGCCACCTCAAGTTTGAACAGTTCTGAGACAAATTCCGAAAATGACGATACATCATCGGAAGATGATCTATGTGATGATCCTAACATTGTCATGTACAAGGTTAAGGAATCTGATAGATTATACTTTGATGACAGTTTTCTAATTCGGAATGTCAAAGAATATCAATTGGATAAACTGTTTAAACTGGTTGAAGTCACATCAGATGACCTGGAGAAAAATGAAATGAAATTCTATTCAAAACCCAAAAGAAATTACAATAACTACCGGAGAAATGGTGGTGATCATCCGGAAAACCGGAGGGCTGGGTTAGGTTTAGAGGAATCTGATGAACCGAAAAAGAAAATGTCACCATTTTATGAATACAAAGATGAAAACATGAAATTTTTTATGGGACAAGCACGGTTCACGAGGAGAGTTTGATTGGAAAGCAATCAAACGACGAGTTTAAGAAACAGAAAGAACTTCGAGATAAGGCGAAAGCCACAAGTGGTGTAAAATCCACTAGTGGACACTCACATGATAATCGGATTTGCTTCAAGTGCAACGAAGTTGGTCATATTGCACAAAAGTGTCCGAAATCAAAACCGGCTTATCTTTGAAGAAAAGAAAGTTCAGATGTTGAAAAATTTAAGCAACCAGAGATTGGGCAAATAAGAATTTTGAAAAGAAATGTTGACATAAAGGAAATGAAACAAATTTTTGAAATAAAACCTGAAGTTAAAAATTCAACTTTCGAAAAAGGTGAATCTTCAAAAGCAACTGAAACAAAGTTTTACATCAAAAAGGCTAACATAAAATCATAAGCCTGGGTTGCTAAGAAAAGGTTAACAACATCTGAAATCACTAAGTCTGAGCCTGTTAAGACTAGTGATAACATGAAAGAATTAAAATCTGAAATCAAGTCTGAAACTGTCAAAATTACAAGTGGTAACAGTTTGAAAGATAAATAGAAAGTGAAATTTTCAAACATAAACATCATAGAAAATTCAGATGATGAATATGAATTTGATTATGCTGACGAATGTGAATTTGATTACGATGATGGTTATCCAATTCAACCCAAGACCAAGAAGGCTTGGGTCGCGCTGTTTAACTAAATGTTGAAATGTGCAGGGGCTCCAAAGATCCGTACTTTCCAAGTGGATTCTGGATAGTGGAGCTTCCAGACATATGACATGAATGAAAGAGCTCTTGTTCGACATAAAAGCTATCAATGGCGGGTATGTTTGATTTGCTGGAAACCAAGGTGGAAGGATTATCGCCAAAGGAAAGCTCTCAAACGGCGTTGTTTCATTTGATCAAGTGAACTACATTGTTGAGCTTGAGAACAACCTTCTGAGTATTTCTCAAATTTGTGATAAGGAGTTTACCGTCTACTTCAATGATAAAGAATGCATGATCATCAAACCGGGTTTTGAAATACCAGACGAGTGGATACTCATGCGTGCACCGAGATAGAATGATTTGTGTGTTCTTGACATGGGAAACGCTATTACTTCTTCAAAAATGTCACAATGTTTTGTTTCGAAAGCTACTGAGAAGGAGTCAATCTTATGGCATAGAAAGATGGGCCACATTCACCTAGGAAAGATGAATCATTTGGTGCATAATGATTTGGTGGAAGGTGTGAATCTGAAAAGTTTCCATATGTCAGATAATTGCCTCGAGTGTAAAAAGGGAAAGCAGATCAAGAAATCCCATCCGAGAAAGATTCTCAATTCGATAAAGTTACCACTCGAAAGACTTCATATGGATCTTTTTGGTCCAGTGAATGTCCGAAGCATCTCTGGAGATATCTAATGCTTGGTAGTCACTGACGATTATTCCGATACTCGTGGGTATTCTTTCAAGAATCAAAAGATGGTTTGAAAACTTAGTAATTCTTTTCAAGAAGCTTGAGAACCTGTACCATCTTCCGGTGAGACGCATTAGAAGTGACAACGGTACTGAGTTCAAAAACACCAAAATGAGGGAATTCTGCAACGCTAAAGGGATTTTGCACGAGCTTAGTGCACCCTACACTCCGCAGCAAAACGGTGTCGCTGAAAGGAAGAACAGAACTTTAATCAAAATTGCAAGAACCATGCTTGCAGACTCAAAGCTTCCAGTCAGCTTCTGGAGTGAAGCAGTTGCAACGGCTTGTTACACACTCAACAGAGTCTTAACAGTAAAACCAACGAAGAAGACCTGTTTTGAGATGATCAACCGACAGAAACCGAATTTGAAGTTCTTAGAACCATTTGGAGCGCCATGTACTGTAATCGATCAAGATGGAAAATTTGGAGCTAAATCACTTGAAGGTTTCTTTGTAGGATATGCAAGTCCATTGCGAAGAGTTTACGTTCCTTCATTGAGAAGAGTCATTGAAGCGCAGCATGTTGATTGTTTTAACTATACAGATCCTGTTAAGAGAAAAGGTGATGCATGGTTATTCAACTATCAAGACTTGTGGAAATCATTTGATTTGCCTGAAGAACCATCCGATGAAGAAATTGCAACGTTATATTATCTTCATCAATCAGCAAATCAAGAGCAAATCGTCAGACCGATAGTGGTTAATCAACCCACGTTGGGATCATCTTTTTCTGATGCTAGTTCAAGTAATAGCGGTGGTCAAGAAATTCAAACAAATTAAGTGACACCGACTACAGAACCAGTCAATACTACAGTGAATCCTAATCTTTCTGAAACACAGAGTTCAGACTCAGATGAGGCTCCAACATTCAATGCCGATGGAGAATCTTCTTCAGATGAAGAAGCAGAGCAGATTACAAGTTTATTGAATGAATCTGCAAGCCCGAGTAGTGCTCCTGAAGTTGAAGTAGTGGTAGATCAACATATCACAAATCAAGAGAATACTGTGGTTGTTCCAGGCGAAGTGATGTCAAGATCATATTCTTATCATCTGTCAAATTCTGTTATAGGCGAATTACAAGCTGGTGTGAGAACACGGAGTCAAATAAACAAAGCTTTGAGCTGTTTCTATACTCGTGTTGCTCCAATTCAAGAATATTGCTACTATTCATGTTTTTTTATCCCAGATTGAGCCAAAGAGTGTTTCTGAAGCATTAGGCGATGAAAACTGGGTACAAGCAATGCAAGAGGAACTGTTACAGTTTGAGAAGTTAGGAGTGTGGAAGCTTGTAGACCTACCTGAAAATCAGAAAGCGATTGATACGAAATGGGTATTTAAATGCAAGCGAGACGATCGAGGAGTTCGAAACAAAGTGTTGTCAAGGGATTTCACCAGCAGGAAGGGATAGACTACACAGAAGTCTACGCACCAGTAGCTCGCTTAGAATCTATTCGAATATTTCTTGCTTTCGCAACATGGAAGGGATTTAAAGTCTATCAGTTGGATGTCAAATCAGCTTTTCTGTACATAAAATTACGCGAGAAGGTGTACGTCGGACAACCACTGGGGTTTGTCGATCCACTTAACATAAGGAAAGCATATCTTCTTGATAAAGAACTTTACGGTTTACACCAAGCCCAAAGAGCTTGGTACGAGACGTTATCACAACATTTCATGGGAAACGGCTTTGTCAGAGGAACTGTGGATAGTACTCTCTTCACCAGAGAAGTTCGTAATCATCTAATTATCGTTCAAATCTATGTGGACGACATCATCTTTGGGTCAACGAATGATAGTCTTTGCAAGGAGTTTGAGGGCATCATGAAGAAGAAATTCGAAATGTCTTCAATGGGCGAAATGAAATTCTTCCTAGGATTGCAAGTAGATCAACTTCCAGACGGTTTTCATTCATCAGACCAAGTATGTGCACGACATCTTGAAGAAGTTCGATATGGAAAGCTCGAAGCCGTTATCTAGTCCTCTTGCTCTTAATCACGGGATTTGCATTGACAAAACTGGAACCAAAGTTGATGAGACACTCTACAGATCAATGATAGGATCGTTGATGTATCTGACGGCATCACGCCCAGATATCATGTATCCTACCTGCCTATGCGCCAGATATCAGTCAAGCCCGAGAATTTCACACATGCAGATCGTGAAGCGAATCTTCAGATACTTGAAGGGATGCCCAAGCACCGGCTTGTGGTACCCGAAGAATGATAATTTCGATCATGCAGGATACGCTGACTCCGATTTTGGTGTATATAAGTTGAATTCAAAATCGACTACAGCGGGATGCCAGTTCTTCGGAACAAGAATGGTAACCTGGCAGTGTAAGAAACAGACTACGGTCGCTCTCTCTACCTATGAAGCTGAGTATATCTCGGTCTCCAGCTGTTGTTCACAGATTCTGTGGATACAACAGCAGATGAGAGACCATGGTCTGCAATTTCTCGACACTCCATTGTATGTTGATAATAAGGCAGCCATTGATATAACTAAAAATCCGGTTCATCACTCACGCACAAAACACATTGAACTTCGTTATCACTTCATTCGTGACTGCTACGAAAAGAAGTTGGTGCGAATAGAAAAAATCCACACCGACGAACAAAAGGCTGATTTTTATACCAAACCATTTTCTTTATCACTGTTTAAATACTTGTTGAGAATTAATGGTATGAAAAATTTGCTGACAGGTGCGGACGCTGAGGTTGAATACGGATCGGACGACGAGTTCGCGTGATCCGCATTGGTTTGTATATATCTTTCTAGTTTAGAATTTTATTAAAACTAAAATACAAAAATATGTTTTTGATTTTAGGGGGAGAAATGTTAGAGAAAATACAAAAACATTTGAAAATTTGAAAATTAAAAAACATATGAAAAATACAAAAAGTACAAAAACATTGAAAAAGACAAAAAGATTTCGATGTCACAAAAAGGAAATGATAGTACATCAGGGGACTATCATAGTATGCTAAAGAAATGTAAAGTGTGAAAGTGATAAACAAGTCTTACTGTGGATGTGTCAATAGGCTTAACACGTTCAGTAAATTGTTTTCGAGATATAAACTAAATTTTACAACTGCTTAATCTTGTGGATTAACATATCTTGGATATATGGACTTAGTACTCCGAAATTTCGTTTGAGAGATTTCTTGATTCTGAGATACGAGGTCTTTATAGATAGTTGATATATGGGGTATTATACAAGTTCTTCTGATTTTGCGAAAGCAATAGCCTAGAACTTCTATAATACTTTCGCAATAAACCCCTAAACTGCATGCAAACTTGAAAAGTATCGAAAGATCTAATCATTTGCAGTGCTGAAAAGATTCCTTAATTGGAACACACCTTAAAGTCGAGCCTTCATCTCTCTGTCTGTACGGTAGTACTAACCTGAGCTCTCAAGATCTCGCAAAACCTAGATACAGATATCAATTACGCTATATTCACCTGTAAGATGAAATCTAGGGAATCTTAATACGGAGTATATTCAAGAAGTGGGAACCACAGATAAGTCAAGTTTCATAAATTATACCTTAACATATCTTGGAACAGTTGAGAAACATGGTAAAGTTTAAGTGGACAAACATATCGACAATCTAAGTAAACAAGTTTAAAACTTAAAGTCATCTAAAGGTCAACGGTACTGGTGATATATCTCATTTAACTGATATGATCCTTAGACACAAATTCACAAAATATGTCTGTAAATATGTTTGTACATAGTTTACTTTGTTCTGCACATAGTTTATTAGCTTTACAGATTAAAACCAAAAAGATTTTCAGTGTGTTTTTGCATAAACTTACAAAGATACAAAAAGATTTTGTTTTTACATTGTTTTCAGCAAACAAATATTGGAGAACGGATCTTCGAAGTCTGGTAAGGTGCTATAAACTGGTGGGAATCTCGTTGACAACGGGCTGGGAGCTAATCTGTAAAATCTGAAAATTCAAAAACGATGAAAAGTTCATTGAATTGAAACTTTGATTTTGAAAATACCAACAGTTTGTTCGTAACAGGTCAAACCGGGGTCATTAACTTGAACTCGGCAGACAAATCAGTTAACCAAGGTCATTAACTTGGACTTGGTCAACTGAGTGGATTTTCATAACTGGTAAAAGTGGAAAAGTTCAGGGACTTAATTGCAAATTTTGAAATAGTTTGAATTTGGTTTTGACAAGTTCGGCCGAACTTGTCAAACTTATTAAAGTCTTAACAAACAAACAAGTTCGACAGAACTTGTAAATGATGGCTGTTTGTTATAAGTTAAGTTCGCCCGAACTTAAGTGGGCTTTAGAACTTGGGCTTGCAAGTTCACCCGAACTTGCTAGGGTATTTATATCCAGCAAGTTCAGCCGAACTTCATTATCACAGAACACAAGTCTCTGAGCGAACTTAACCGATAAGTGCGATTGAACAAAATTGACATTTTAATACCATTACTCTGTTGAAATTTCTGTTGATTGTGGTGATTCACACACCATTCTCAATGGCTGAGGTGTGTAATCGTATACTGAATGGTGAATTGAACCAAAATCAGTTACATAGATCTAAAATTGATAAAATGTTGTAGATCTAGGCCTTTAATGGATAGATTGAACTTAGAATTGAAACAAACAATCAAAACCGACCAAGGAATTGCTTTAGATCTGATCAAAATGATAATGGTTGTAAGTTGCAGTGGTTCTTGTTGAAGATGACAACCAGTTCGGCCGAACTTGTTAACATGTTCGACGAACTTGTTAATGATATAGTTAAAATCTGATCAATTCAAGTTCGACCGAACTTCTGCTTAAAAACTGAAATTCTTGAAAATACAAGCTCGACCGAACTCATGGTTTGATATCTGATAATTGTGATGAGTATAAGTTTGCCCGAGCTTATGTTTGGATGTTGGAACATGTTGATACACATGTTCGGGCGAACTTGTCAAAATCAGTTTGTTATACACTCATCAAGTTCGCCCGAACTTGATGAAAACGTGTTGAAAATTTTTTATAACTTTTTCTCGTAATGTGTGCTAATTGTTTTGCGTCGTTTTTCAGGCTTAAGAACCAGCGAGGGTGATTTCTATGGATTTTTCTAAGTTCCATAAGACTTGTATTACGCTCAACAAAGAAATATGTCCGTCACTGAAGGAATACGACATTATTTTGAAGTTTCTAAAGGAATGTGCTATCCATAGAGCTATTACAGAGCGCACTGTGTCGTACAGATCTCATACATATCATTTCTGGATGAACGCGAAGCTCAGCGATGATAAGAAGACTATTATTTCATCTGTTCAAGTCGGGAATGAAGTAAAGGAAATTACTGTTACAGAGAATGATATTCACAGGATTCTTCAATTCAACGATGATTAAGACGATTCGATTTTCTTGGACGAGAAGATAGTTAGAGGTTTTTTTACAGGATGGGCTATAAGGGGAGCTTTAACAAACCGACATTGAAAAAAGGGGAAGTGCCTAACCCCTACAAACTCCTAATGCATGCGATTATTCATACGTTCAGTCACCGCAAAGCAGGCCTTGACGATGTTCAAGATTATATGGCCTGTATGGCAACGACGTTAATTCTGAAAAAGACGTTCAGTTATTCAAAGCTTGTATTTACACATATGTCAAAGAATATGGATGATTCGAGATTGTGTTTATATCCAAGGTTCGTGCGGATGTTAATCGACGGGAAGTTCACAAACATTGCACGTGATCCAAATGATGTCTTATATCTGAGTCACCTTGATGATACTACTGTCAAGAAGCTGATAAAGTTCGAAAAGCAAGCTTCAGCACCGGTGGCTAAACCAGTATTTGGGGCAATTAAAGATGAAAATTATATAGCGCCGGCTGATAACAAGTGGAGAAAAGACGGAAGTGGTGACGAGAAAGAGTTAAACGCTGAGAAAGAGTGGTTTAAAGATTTCAAGCCTAAAGCTCGCAGTGTGTGGTTCCTTAAAGCTGAAATAGAAAAGCCTAAAAGGAAGCGTGCAACAAAGAAAGTTGAGATAATGCTTGTGGATGAAGAAGAACCATAAAATGTTCAAGTTGAAGCTGGTTCTAGTGCAGCAATGGTTGTTGAGAGTCAGGAAACAGTTAAAACGACTCAGGAAGACGATGTTATTCTGCGACAAATTCGAAAAATGATGATGATTCTGATGAGACACCAGTGAAAGAAACAGAAAAGTCAGAAGCTGAAAAATAGCTGAAAAGGAAAAAGAATTTGATGTTGACTTTGATCCAAATTAAGAAAAAGAGTCTGACGAGGAGAGACCCAAGAAAAAGGCAAAAAGAACAAAGTCTTCCACAACTGAAATTTCAAAGAAGACTACAGGTTCTCCTCAGACTAAGGGCAGGAAAACAAAGAAAGCGTAGAAGCCTGCTAGTCGTCGTTATAAGGGTAAACCAAAAGGCGCAGAAGTTACACAAGAACTTTCTGGCGCACAGGAGAGAGGAGTCACACAAGAACCTCCTACACAAGAACCCCCTGTTGTGATTCCATCTGAAACCGAACATCCAGGAGTTACACAAGAACCTCCTGTGATTATTTCATCTGAAGTTGAACGTCCAGGAGTTACACAAGAACCTCCTAAGACTGTATTATTAGAGATTCCGGTAATGCAATCTCCAGATCTAAAGACTGTTCAACCTGAAGGATCTACACCAAAGACAACACCAAAGACTACTACTCCAAAGTCTACTCCAAGGGCAAATCTATTTGGTGATATGCAAAATGAGCCGATTAGTCTTCAAGATCTTAATGATTTCTTTCCAGAAACGAATGTTGAACTTCTTGAAAAGCATGTGAAGGTGTTAGAAGAAAAAGTTCAACAAAATGAATCTGAAAAAGCAGAACTGATAAAGAAAGTGAATCAAAGTTCTGTTGAGAAAGAAATGCTGGATGACAAGGTCAAAGTGTTGGAAAATGAATGAAAATACTTCAAAGCCTTAATTGAAAGTTTGCAAGATGCAAACGAGAAGCTGCAAACAGAGATTGCTGATCTGAAGTCAATCCAAGCCCTAAATGATCGAAGATTCACGAGAATGCAGAAAGTGTTATCTAATACACTTGGGATTGATTTTATTACCGAATATGATCGTCTTGATAGATAGGAAGCTAAAGAAAGATCTGAGAAAGAGCTTGCTGCTAGTGGTAAAGGCAAAGGGGTTGAAGGTGAAGCTCCTAAATCATCTGAAGCTGTAGAAAAGTCTGGTGATGATGCAGAAAAAGCTTCTGAGTCTGATATTGCTAAGGTTGATGAATCTGTCAAGCCTTCTGATCCTTGTTGTTTCTGAAGAAAAGGACGATGAAGAAGCAGAGAAAGAGGATAAAGATGATGACGATAAGAAAGATGATTCTGATTATGAAGATTGGAATGTTGCTGCTGATGATGATGATGATCAGGGAGGAGTTGGTATGAAAATCAGTGAAGCAAAAGTCTCTGATGACTTTGATTATTCGTCTCTAATGGATGATGAATCAAACAAGATGGATGATCAAATTGAGGGGGAGTTAGGGCAAACAGGGCCATCTGATGATGTTGATATGATTGATGTTTGATAGGTTTGCAATGCCTGTTGCTGCCGTACCAACCAAGCATTTAATGCTTATGCTGGAACATAATGTTGAGGAAGGCGAGTACGTGCACAATTATACAAAGGAAGATTTGGCAAAATTGATCGAAGTTGATGCTGAAATTCTTGAATTTGACTTTGAAGAGGATGTGTTGAATGTTAACACGTTGGAGCCAAATGATTATTAGTATATACGAAGATTTGAAGCTGACGAGTACAACAGGGTTATCATAGAAGATTGGTCTTCTGATGATGAAACAGATCAAACTGCGAAGTACGTCGGTCCTAATACAAATAGTTTTCCTACTTATGAGGAGATGTACAAGCAACTTGATGAAGACATGTTGAAGGAAACGATTGAAGAATTTTTACGAGAAGGAAAAGTTCCAAAACCAATGACGAAAGAGGAAATAGCTAAAACTAAGAAGTCCTGGTTTAAAGATATGCCACGCGAATGTAAGTTTCGACGTCCTCTAGCATTCTTTACCAGAGATAAAGACGTACCATTGGGGGATATTCTCAGTTGGGGTTGGTTTAAGGAGTTGAACGTATATGCAATTAAAAGGGAATTTGGAGTACAATACTTGAAATATTTGGCTGATTTCAAGACTCTGCCGTACTGGGATGTTGAGGAGCTGGTTCAAACTGTGAATGTTACTTATCATATGAAGTATACTGATCAGTTACTGTGGAAAATGATCAAGTTTGAAGCAACAAATATTGGAAGCCATTTATTCTAGGTCGTCACATCAAAACGAATAAGAAAACAGGGGAAAAAGATATAACGTTGATTATGAAACGATCGAGGGCTTTGAGAAACATGCCGTTGATGCCGATTGAGCAAAGCTTCTATCCAATGTTCAAGTGGTGGCAGATAGATCCAACCACATGTGAAGCCGTTATTGTATTACGATTAGAAGAACACTTGGATATTATGAAGGAAAGGGTTGAAATATTGGGATTTCAGGGCATGAGAGGATTATGGAGAACAATCAGGATTCTAGACCCGATGTGGCTTGTTAACTGTTCGAGAGAAGATATTAAATGCCTGTTCTACAGCAAGATAGTATTCAAGGAACGTGAAAAGGAACAGGCTATCCAGTATCAAAGGGTTGTGAACGTTTGTTATGCATATGAAGTAAATTCAGGGAAAATGTGGCAGACAAGCTGGAGAGAACTAGAACGGGTTGAATTTCTGAAAATAGGAGAAGCGTCTTGAAGCTATTCATGAAAATGGTAGAAAGGCAAGTATTAGAAGATTTCAATTCATGAACAAAGTGCCTCCTACAGATCAGACGCCGGATCCTAAACAAGAACGACCAAAGAAGCCTTACAAGAACTTCTTCGGTCGTGTTCGTTAAAGTTTTATTTGAAGATAGAGTTTTGAAGACTGATACAAGACTGAAGACGATATCCAAGGGGGAGTCTGTTGGTGTAGAATGTCTATGTCTTAGTCTTATATCGAGTCTGTATAGATTAGAGTTCAATAGGCTAGAAAAATGATGTATTTATGTTAGATGGAGTCAAGTTCGCTCATGGTGAACATGTAAAGTCAAGTTCGCCCGAACTTCACTACCCACCAGCGGACTTGAACCTCTATAAATAGCAAGCTAGTCTCCCTCATTTGTAACTTTGGCATCTCTGAGGCGAAGCTCTGTCAATTTGGATTCTTGACGTTTAATTAATAAAATTGACGTTTAACTGATTAATTCTTGTCTATTGGTAAACTTGTCATAATATTTCCGCTATTATGGACAATAGATATCAAATCTAGGTTCCTAAGCATCAAGGATCGGTCCTACATCCGTTAACGAGGGTAATCTCTACAACAAGATGCAATGTGGTGCTGAAGAAAGTCTTGTGGCTAAATCTGATGGTATCCTATACCATCTCAATCGCGTCCGAATTCCAAATCGTGATAACCTTC
This sequence comes from Scalesia atractyloides, assembly GCA_947069175.1. Lineage (NCBI taxonomy): Eukaryota > Viridiplantae > Streptophyta > Magnoliopsida > Asterales > Asteraceae > Scalesia > Scalesia atractyloides. The sequence goes on along the minus strand of CAMTDV010000015.1, from coordinate 45,913,220 downwards.
AAGACTTTCTGAGGAAGGAGGCACACAAATCAAGGTGTTCTATTCACCCTGGTGCTGATAAGATGTATCACGACTTGCGTATTTCCTATTGGTGGCCTGGAATGAAGAAAGATATTGCCACCTTCGTTTCGAAATGCCTCACTTGTTCGAAGGTTAAAGCTGAACATCAACGTCCCTTTGGCTTGCTTCCTGTCTGGAAATGGGAGGAGCATTGCGATGGACTTTATCACTAAGCTCCCTCGTACTTCTTCAGGTCACGATAGCATCTGGGTTATCATTGACCGATTGACTAAATCCGCGCACTTTCTGCCCATTCGTGAAGTTTACAAGGTCGGGAAATTGGCTCGTATCTATACGGATGAAATCATTTGTCGTCATGGTATTCCCATTGACATCATTTCTGATCGTGATAGAAGTTTTACTTCGCGTCTTTGGCAAACCTTCTAAAAGGCTCTTGGTACTCACCTCAATCTTAGTACTACTTTCCATCCTCAGTCGGACGGTCAAACCGAGTGTACCATTCAAACTCTAGAGGATATGCTTCGTTCATGTGTAATCGATTTTGGTGGCAACTGGGATATGCACTTGCCTTTGGTCAAATTTTCGAACAATAACAGTTGTCACGCTAGTATTCAAATGACACCATTTGAAGCATTGTATGGTCGTAAGTGTCGTTCACCTATTTGTTGGCACGAGATTAGAGAAGCTCAAATCACGGTCCCGAGCTTATACAAGAGACGACAGACAAGATCCTACAGATTCGTAATAACTTACTCAAAGCCAGAAGTCAACAAAAGAGCTACGCTGACAAAAGACGCAAACCTTTGGAATTCGATGTTGGTGACTTTGTACTTCTCAAGGTATCCCCTTGGAAGGGTGTAGTTCGATTTGGTAAGAATGGCAAACTCGCTCCTCGCTTTGTAGGTCCTTTCAAGATTCTCAAAAGCATTGGTAAGGTAGCGTATCGACTGGACCTACCTCAAGAGCTCAACAATGTCCATCCAACATTTCACATTTCAAACTTAAAGAAATTTCTAGCTGAAGAAGGACTTCAACTTCCACTCGAAGATCTTCAAATCAACGAGACTTTACACTTTGTGGAGAAACCTGTCGAGATCATGGACCGAGGAGTCAAGCAATTAAGGCGCAGTTGAATTCCTATCATTAAGGTTCGATAGGAAAGAAAATGTGGCGTTGAGTTTACTTGGGAACTAGAAAGTGATATGAAGGCTAAGTATTCGCATCTGTTCGTTGCATCTTCCTAAATTTCGGGACGAAATTTCCTAAAGGAGGGGAGACTGTAACGCCTCGCTTTTTGCAACTTTCCATTTTTAGAAAGTTCATCTTTTAATTCTATTTCGGAAGCTTGTTTCCTTTGTAATCTTACTTCTTTTCAAGCCGTTGTAAATCCAAGACTTCGATCGTAATGAAATTAATCTATCGTGCGAATTATTCATTGTTTATACATGTTTATACATTAATACGTGCATTCGTTTGATACATGATTCGTAATTCGCTTAAACGTAAGTTTAACTCGCAAACATTGGTCGTGTATTCGTAATTCTCAAATCTCCATACATTCAAATACTTGGTTATTCGATTGTAAGATTAAGTTATATGTTTTCACTTGATTATACCTAATCGTAAATCAAACATACTTGTTATATTTGATATGTCACCTACATGTATTTTTATCACACATTTCGGCACTTTAAAACATGTTTAACATGCACTTTAGACCTAGATAACATGTTAATTATACACCAACCATTATGTAACATCTTATTTATACCTTTTATTACATTTAAACAACAAAAAAGTAAAAAAAAAAAAAAGGCTAGCCCCCCTTGCTACCAGACAGCCTCTTTGAGGTGTGTTTGGGCTTGTTTCAAGCCCTAAACTCCTTAATAACCCACTTAACTTAAACCCTAATCCTTCCCCTATAAATACCACCTTATTTCCGGCCACACTCCCACTTTTACACTCCTCAAACCTAACACTCCCAAACTCAGTTGAGTTTTTCAGCAAACTTCAGAAGGTTCCAGCCATTAAAAGTGAGTTTTAACTCACTTCTCCATCTAATTTATTCTTGTTCTTTCTTCTACCACACTTGGATAACCTCTAGGAAGGTTTTCACAAGTTTGCTTGGACAAACTAAGGTGAAACCTCACCATTTTTTAGGCCCAAAGTGCATAAACTTTCTGCTTGTTTTATAACTTCCTTGTTTTCATGTTTTCTTCACTTTTTCTTCCTCTACAATGGTTGTAATGCCTCTAGGGATGTTACCGTAGGTTTTTCATGGAAAACCAAGGTGGAACAATACCATTTTTGAGGCTAAACTTTCTGTTTTGGAAGATGAACTTGTAAAACTTATTTAAACTTACTTTACTAACAAACTTGTGCTACTTATGCCTCTAATCGAGCCCATGATTAGGGAGCTAGCTAAGGTTGTTTCATACAAATTAGAGGCGTTTATTTACTCCAAACTTTCTGTTTTGCATGGGTTTTTAGCCCACAAGTGTTGTATCCTTCCAAGCTTGTTCTTGTAACAAGACTTGTGTTGGTTGTGTGTGATTACTTGGAAGCTTGGGCTATCCTACCTTCGATCCACCACCTCACTTGATGATTTGCCCCTTGAATAATATGTACATTCTTTTCCATATCATTCATGACCATCCGAGTTGCCCTTGTGACAACTTGTGCATTGGTGAATCTTACGAAAGAGGCTAAAGGAAGGTTATCCTCCTACCTCCATGCATGACTTCTATGATACTCTATGGTATATGTTGGACTTATACTTATACTATAAATAATATATATATATATATATATATATATATATATATATATATATATATATATAACATATAAAATATATATAATAACCGAACCCTTGATGATAGTCAACTGATTATTCGTCATGGTACTAAGTTACATCATCTGAGTACTTAACATCTCGTTACCATTCTAATGGGTATCTTAACCCATGAAACCACATGAACCCATATGAGATTTATAGTATCAAAAACGAGTATTAAGTCTATGTGATTATTTTCTCGTATACATACTTTGGTGTATTTAAATTTCCTAATCCTCCGTTATCATCTGAATGCTCACACACCTATGTTTCTTCATGTAGGGGAACACAATGTTCCATCTCCAAACCAACAACTCTTCACGGAATTACCAAGTGGAAGCTTGCAAAACCGTGAATACACTTGACCCGTTTTCCCTATTTACACAATTTGGGTTATAACATGTTAACTTACAAAATACACAAACACACACACACACAAACATACTTTATACGTTCAATCCGTTATACATGCTTAATTGTTATGCTTAGGTTCATGCTAGATTCATACATGCTTTTTGTCATTAACTTAGCTAGCCCAAACTTAATATATAGCGCTATATGAATAGCACGCTGCTCGTCGGGGTATTGTTAAGCTTATTTTTATTCATAGATAGTCTTGTTACTTTTGTGGTGAGGGACACCTATAATTCTTGTGGACACTTGGGTTTGACATTTAGTATTGCATGCTAGTTTACCTTGTATACAGTTGCCATGTGGATTCGAGTAAATTCTTTTTATACTTATGCTATGTAGTTTAAAACTTGTGTACTCGGTAGTGATTTTGTGTTGAACCATATTTTTAACATGTTACAGGTTGATGATGATGTTTATGACAAATCTAGTAAGGACGACATAGAAACGCACAAGAAATACTAGATTTGGATATTTTTCTTTGTTCAACTTATTGTACGTGTCTTTTAATTGTTGTAATTTGAATTCCTTGTAATGTACTTGACAACTTATGATATGCAATTGTATTAATTATTGTCGCAAATAGCGTTATGTGTGATGAGCAATCTATTTCGTCTCACTCCGATGATTCCGCCATCGGTTGGGGTGTGACAACCGAGTTCTCTAATTCTCACAATATATATATACACACACTAGCTTAGAACCTCGTGTATTACATGGGTTGTATAAATAAAATTTTATATAATAAGTAATAAAAATGTTATATCTTTAAAAAATCTTTTGTATTGCACGGGATGAATAAAATCATTGATTATATAGACCTAATAAAATATAATGTCATATGTTAACACATTAAAATTTTTTACTTTGATGTACTATTTACCTACTATAACATTTTACTTTTTTTTTCATTTATTATTAGGTTAAAAAAACGTGCATTATACGAAGTCGAATCCCATTTTTGTGACAAATTCAAATTATGAGACAGGCGATTTTAGTTAGTTTCATGTATCTATTTACTTATTATAACATTTTACTTTTGTTATTTATTATTAGTTTAAAAGCATGTTTATTGCATGGGGTTTAAATTATGATTTGTGATAAATTCAAATTATGAGATATAAATGTTTTTAGTTAGTTTTATGCATATATCACACAGGAACCTATGATTCCTAATTTACTTAAATTTTAATCACCAAAGTATACATATCTACTCACACGGAATATAATTTTATTATGATAATATAGAAAAATATATTTTTTAATTCTTATCTAAATTCACACGGATATAATTTTATGATTATATAGAAAAAACAATTTTTGATTCTTATCTAAATTAGATTATAACTTAAAGTATACGTATTTACTCACATGAAATATAATTTTATTATGATAATATTGAAAAATATTTTATTTTATTCTTATGTAAATTCACACGGATATAATTTATGATTATATAGAAAAAGTAGTTTTTTTGTTCTTATCTAAATAAAATTTATTTAACTTATTGTATATAATTGTTGTTGTTATTATTATTATTATTATTTAATATGAGAGAGAAATAGAAAAATGAGAAGACATCACAAAGTGACAAGTGTCTAAAAAGATTTTTATTTGTTAGTATTAGATTAGATTTAGTTAACTTAACGTATACATATCTACTCTCATGGGATATAATTTTATTATGATAATATAGAAAATATATATATTTTTTTATTCTTATATAAATTCACACGGATATAATTTTATAATTATATAGAAAAATAATTTTTTTATTCTTATCTAAATTACATTTAGAGTAAACCTCAATTTTCGTCCCTGTGGTTAGCTGGTTGTATCAGTTTCAGTCCAATAGTTTAAAAATTGCATTTACCGTCCATTAGTAAACCACAATTTTCGTCCCTGTGGTTTACTCTTAGGTTTATTTAACTTATTGTTTATAATTATTGTTGTTATTATTATTATTTAATATAAAAAAGAAACAGGAAAAAGAGAAGGCATCATAGAGTAACATGTGACAACTATGAAAATCTTGGTAAACCCTAATCATGCTAGTCCTCGATAACAAAACACGATGTGCAAACAATTAGACTTGTGATGATTTTGAGGATAAAAACGTGTTAACATATGATTACTAGAATGTACTATATGGACTAGTAGTTATGAGGCATGCGAAGGTTCACCATAAACCCTATGTGACACGTACAACTTACATGATTTATGAAACGATACTGATCACGCCTCGGATGAGTCCGATGTTACATCATGAGTAACATACGAACAATAATAGCCAATAGTGCGATATTGATGCCTCGGGGTGCTAAAGACAAGTTAAACGGGAGATTTTCGTTTAACAGTGCATAAACCGAACAATAACAATTTAGATACGAAAGGAAGTGCCATAGACGACTCTAAGGGTACGGAATTTACTTAGACATAATACTTAGACAATAACATAAGGTTTTTTAGCCTGGCGGGTAGTGAGACTTTAAACGAGACAATTTCCGATTAAAGAAACATCTTTGATTTAAGCCATATGGAAACAACCAAACATGGATTGTACCATCAATCAGGCCTAAAAACAATTATAATATTATTATAATTATTTAAGTAAATACGTTAAAGCGTTCGGGTTTTCGTTGAAGTTGGGTTCATATCTTAAAAACACGAACTACTACGCGTTGCGCAACCGTTTACCAACCTGGGGGTGCATTAATAACTGATAATTACTTGAGACCCAAAAGTTATATCCTAGAATGTTTATCAAAATGTGTTAACATTTTAATATTTGCAACTCGTGGTAACTGAAAGTAATAGTTATAAAAACTAGAAATATGAAATTTATATTTCATATTTTATCAAACGAGTAAGTGAAGGGTCCCGTAAGAAACCTTGACGGATATTGAGTAGAATAAGAGTCCGGTTCATAATAATAATAATAATTAAATATATCATATTTGAACTATTCCATTTTTAACGAAACTTAGGTCAAATGTAGAGAAAAATATGTCGTCTCAACGACATATTTATAATTTTATAAACTCTATATTTTGTCAGTTATACGAGTAAAATGAGTGAAGCAGCTAAATTAATTATAAAGTTATAATGATTATATTATAATATAATATAAAAAACAAGTTAACCGATTTGTATTCCTTTTGCCGATCGAAACCCAAAGCCGTGCATATCTTTCCTTTTCTTTTAGAAACCAGCTATTTCATTCATAATTCATTTCCCACTCTTACCATAAGTTATAACCAGAAATTATACAAGGAGAACTTGAGGTATAAGACCTTTTCTAAATGCTTTTTATATTTTTTTTGTTAAGTATAACAAGTTTATACAAGATGTTTCATGGTGAAAAATTATGGTTTATGGATCCAAAAACATGAGAATTCCACAAGAGACGCGTAGTTAACAACTTAACCAAAAAACATACATAACAAGGCTTGATTGATGAGGATGAATGCTTGTTTGTGTTATACATGATGTGTAGGTACTGACCATAGCTTAGAACAGCCTCTGGAAGGGTAGAGATCGCTCATTTGATCGAGAAACAACTAGGTATAATACCCAGAAACTAAAACTAGTAGCCGTAAACTTTATTTTGCAATAACTTTTTTCGTGGGTATTTTTAAGACCTGAAAATTTACAGGCTGGTAATATATGATAAAAGCAAGACTAGTTCAAATCTTTGTATTTTTTTAGAATTTTTAGTGAATTTTATACTGTTTCATGGCGTTAATTCGGGAAAAATACCAAACGGATTCAATAAATCACTAAAATTTGCAATAATGTTGGGTTTGACATAGGAAACAACCTAAAGTTCATTGGTTCAGTTTACATATGGTTTCAAAAATGATGTTGTCGCGAAGTTTCGACAACTGGAAACCTAGTTCAGAAAATTTAGAAACATCTAAAAATATTTTAAGGAGTTCCTGCACATATTAGGAGACTTATGTGAATTTTTGGGATTTTTTGAAAGTCGGATCTTTGTAAACTCAAATTTATTGGTTAAATACAATTTTATAACGAATTTATTAACATTGATAAATTAATTTAATAAATTCTGAGAATATTTTCCCTAAAATAGACATATTTTTACAACTTTATATGAAAATTTTCAGAATTTATTATAGTTGGATATACAACTTTGGAAATTGTGCATTTAAGTTATATTATTTTAATACAAACCGACAAGTTAAACGTTTAACAAACATGCCGGAACTTGTAAACTGACCGATGACTAAAACCAAATCACAAGCTTCTGACAGAAAACCTAAATGGAAAATCGGAGTAATTCCGGACTGTTCCAGGGTAACTTGGGTAACTCGGGGACATTACACGCTAGTTTGGGGAAATCCCTAACGGCGAAAACGAAAACTGAAATTTGAACGAGTTAGACTCGGGTAATGTGACATCCCGGTTTTTCAGATATCTTAAACGCACTACTTCACGGTTATTCATTCCTACGCTAAATTGATTCGGAGATTTAATTTACACGCTCGAAATAATTACGCTAACTTTGTGAACTTATCAAGTGAATTACGTGCCATGTGTATTAAACGTTTATAAGTTCGGTGAGTTATTATGTTATGTTTCGATTTCGTGATTTTTAGTTATAAAAATATATATATAGTAAATATATATAGACGAATCGAACCGAGCCGCGACACGAGTCGACCTCATTTCCTTGCGACTCAAGGGATTAACCAAAACTTGAGGTTCAAGTTAAAGACCCAAACCGCCCCACCCAAACCCCTTTGCGGCCGCAAGCACAAATCGCCCCAACCCTTTTCCTTTTTCTTTGCCCTCTTGCACTATATATAGACATGTATGCATGTGTTATGTTTAAAAAAAAAACACACACAAAAAACCCTAGCCCCAAGGAGCCGACGGCAGCCTTCTTCCCACCTTTCTTCTCGGTCGCGATCTTCTTCAACATCCGATTCGACTCCCATCTCGTTCCCGGTTCATTAATCTTCATTGTTAAAGGTTAGAGTTTTGTCATTGTTTTGCAAAGTCATATTAGGGTTATAAACTCTTGATCATGCTTGTATGTAATGGTAGAATTATTATTATGAAAGTGTATGAGGTTAGTTCGATAAATTATGCGAGTTTGCGATTATGATGATTAGTTGGAATCAAGAATCATTAGGCTGCGTTTTGTGATAAAAACCATATATTATGATTAGGGTTTGCATGAGTATGATGTACATGATGATATATGATTGATAAATCTGTTCTTGATCGTTTATATTTAACGTCTCGATTGTTTAAGCGTGTTATATTGCGATAAAATGTTGAAATCAGGATGCTGAATGGTGTTTACAGCCAACTTCAACTGGCTGTAACTTGGTTATTATTTATAGAAAAACGGATTTTCTGAAGCCTAAAACGTATATTTTTGAAAAACGCTTCTAATGGCGCTGGATTCATATTTTTCTGAGGTCGTTTGATATTTTTAAGGGGCCAATTAAGTGCAGTAACTGAAGCTGTGAAAATTCTGAAAATTTGTTGGTTGTTTATCGAGTCGGATCTCATAATCTGTAGAGAGTCGAATCACGAAAATTGTACAGCAACTGGAGATGGAAATTTCCGGGAAACTCCCGCTGGAATTTTGTCAATTGGATGAACGGTGATTTTTAAATAAATTCTCCCGTGGACTGCAGTCAGAAAGCGACGAATCTGACTGCAGTCTAGTATATTAATAATTATGAATAATTAGTAAAGTGTTAGGACTTGAAAAATTTACATAAAATTCTATAGTTTAGTTGTCACCTTCTGTAAAAAAATTGGAATTTTTGGAACATTGGAACTATTTTATAAAAATCCTCGAAAACAGCCTAATTATGAGTATACAAGCTGAAACTTGATAACTTGCGAATGTGTGTACCAAAGTGTTGCATGGATTGAATTGTGTTCATGAAAGGTTGTTTTGATCACTATGTTGGTATGATGATACTTGCATGCATGATTGGGTTTTAGGATTTTGTTATTGTGTGTACCGCATTGTGTGTTAGCTATGTGTAGGGTTTGTATTGGTGTGATTCACACACTAACTTTAAATCAATTGACTTGTTAGGACGCAATTAACGGTCCCATCATTTGCTACTTCTGTGTGACACTAACCGAGCAACTAAAGGTGAGTTCACGGCCCCTAATTTTATCCGGTTTTATACAACAGGGGGAGAAACATGTATACACTCTACAACTCTATCTCTTTACGTTATACGAAATTAACGTCATTAAACTATTCGGTAACTAAGTTAATGTTAATGTACGTTATGGTCACTAAGCAGCTATATCACACAAGTCCTCGACAAACTCTCGGATCGTTAGTATTGGGTTAGATAGCGGGGAAATTATAAGTAGTACTACTGGGCCCGACAAGCCCCACCCGAGCTAGTCGCGCTAGCCGACCGGGTATGGTCAACGGGTGAATAATTTGGCCTAACTTCGCCATGGTCAGTGATAGGCCTGGCAACACGGAGGCACAACAGTCAGCTTCGATCGCGAACACTTACTTGACATAACTTTAGGCTAGCTACCTACATGTTAACATTGAACTTAATTACGAATCAACAATATTATTCCGGGTTAGGGATAATGGAACCAACAACATTATTATTCCGGGTTAGGAATAATGGAACATCATTATTATTCCGAGTAAGGAATAATGGAACCATCAGTATTATTCCGGGTTGGGAATAACGGAACTAAAATCGTTATCCCGGGTTAGGGATAACGGGGGAAACAAACTTATAACCGAACAAATGAACTTATGAAAACCTGTGAACTCACTCTTCTTTAATGTTGACACTTGTTTCTTTACATGTTTCTCAGGACGCTAGGAGCTCTAGGTGCACTCACTTGCATTGATCAAGAAATCTTTTATCGAGTCTCATTTATGAATATTGTTTGGGTTTTACTTTAGTTTTGGCGTTTGTGTTGGCGCCCGTTCCTTTACTTTACTTTAATGCTTCCGCTCAACTTTAAAAACTAATGCTTCCGCTAAACATCGAAACCAAACTAAGAAAATTTAAAATTAACTATGAATGGTTAAACAAATGATTTTGGAAAACGTATAAACAAATCATATAGAGTCGTTCGACGTTACTAGTGTCTCAGATTCTGGTTTGTTCACACGCCTCGCGGTAAAACTCCGCAAGTGGAAATTGAGGGTGTGACAGATTGGTATCAGAGCCTCTAGCTATAGAGAACCAGGTTTGCATTAAAAGTAGACCTAAACTATAGCTGATTACACGACACTAGACTTAGTTTGGCACTGAACTGTTATATCTTGTTATGTGTTGTACCACAACTGTGTTATGTAAAATATGAATGCATAATTGAAATGAAAGCAACTCGTAACTAACTACACAACCCAACAGGCAATGTCATTATCATCATCATCATCCGACAAACTTTTGCAACCAAGGGCGCCGAGGAAGGCACCTATGGTGGAACCCTCACCACCTCATGGCGTGGAGACACGCTCAGCTGTTAGAAAAAGGCTCGCTCTAGGAGAGGAGTCGTCCTCACGCCCGACCATCGCGATGCCGGTCGAACCGGTTAACTCGTTAGAAGTAGGGAACGACCTACTTAGAGATATGATAAGAAAGCAACAAGAACAACTAGAGAGAATGCATGAAACCATCCTAGCACAGGGATGGATGATACGACAATTAACAGGTAAGACTGGATCGCTCGAGGAAGAGCAACATGAGAGTAAGATAGCTCGTAACACTTTAGCTAGAGATCTTCGCGCTGAGCAGCTAAGGGCTGACTGGCTCGAAGACAGAGTTCTTGAGTCTAGCTGGAGAATTCAAGAACTAGAACAGAATCAGGCACCTGTACCAGTACCCGCACCAGCACCGGCCCCTCCAGTGCCGGTAGAGGAAGAAGAGGAGGATCCCGAGGAGGATCCAGAGGAGGATCCGGAGGAAGACCCAGCTGTAGAAGCTGGAAACGCTGCGGAGGATGACGACAACGATAGCGATTTGGGGGATGGAGACGTAGAAGACTGACACGTCTCGCTTATTCCATTTGCTTTCCTTCAGTCTATTTATTTTCCTACTTATGTTTAAACTTGAGATTTTATAGTAAACTGATATGTTTGGTTGGCATTTTGTAAGACGTTGAAATTTTATTTAATCGAATATTTCTTTTGACTGTTTAATTTATTTGGGTTGACATAATTTGAGGAATTATTTAAGTATGGAATAGGATAACTATATTGGATATATAGACTTATCGGTGTGTGTTTATGTTGTCTTACGAAGATCTAAAATGGCAACTGGACGTCGCGGAAACCTCAACATGACGCCCGAAGAATTAGCCGCAATGATCCAAGAACACGTGAATGCTGCTCTGGCAGGTGTTCAAAACCAACCAGCAGGTAACCATTATTAAATTTTCATGGGAAAATCTAATAGTTGGGCTAGTAGGCTTTCTCGCTGACTACCTGTCCTCTGTCAGCAGGAGGGGGTCTTAACCCCTACAAGATGTTTCTCGATGCGAAGCCGAGCAAATTCACGGGTGCAGAAGGACCCATAGGACTGGTCCGCTGGATTGAAAAGTCCGAATCAGTGTTCGAAATGTGCAATTGTCTGGAGGCCAACAAGGTCAAGTATGCTGCCTCAACGTTGGAGGATGGGGCACTAACTTGGTGGAATGCACAAGTCCAAACGCGTGGACTTATTGCTGCAAATGCAATGGCCTGGGCCGAGTTTAAGGCCCTAATCAAAGAGGAGTACTGTCCGCGAGACAGGGTTCAACAATTGGAGCAAACATTATGGAACCACAAGATGGTGGGATCTGAAATTGAAGCATACATAGCGAAACATCATGACCTGGTATTCCTATGTCCCGATCTGGCCAACACCGTTGAGAAACGACTCGAGTTTTACCTTGGGGGTCTGGTCCCCGAGATCCATGGTATGGTAATGGCTAGCAACCCTGCGACTGAGCATCAAGCAATCAGGTTGGCGCACAAACTCACCGATAAGGCGGTGGAACAAAAGAAGTTGCCATCTCGGGGTACGACTGAAGTTGCGCCTGATAATAAAAGGAAGTTTGAAGACTCGTCTGCTCGACAGTCTTCGTCATCCCAGCCACAACAGGGGAACCAGAAACGGTTCAATAATTTCAACAGCCACCGGGGTCACAATAATCAGCCCGCCAACAACACCCAGAACACAAGCGGCTATGTAGGTCGAAATCCGCAGTGCAATCGCTGTAACCTTCATCATCACGGCCCTTGTGCCGGGAATCGCTGCCAATGATGTGGCAAAGTGGGACACGCGGCAAAGGATTGTCGCGGGGAAATCATGTCCCGACAAAATCAAAATCAACACTAGGGTCAGCAGCAGGGTATAAACCGGGGTGCTATCAGTGTGGTAGCACTGCCCACTTCAAACGAGACTGCCGACAGCTTCGTAACAACAACAACAATGGTGGGAACAACGACAACCACAACCACAATAACCACAACAACAACAATAACAACAACAACAATGGAAATGGTGGCACAGGAGGTGCCAAAGGGCGTGCATTTACGCTGGGCCGCGGAGAGGCCAGAAACGATTCGAACGTGGTCACCGGTAAGTTTCCCCTCAATGAACATTTTGCTACTGTACTTTTTGATACGGGTGCGGATAGGAGTTTTATATCTGAGTCTTTAGGAAGAACCTAAATCTTACGCCTAAACCCCTAGAGACCCCTTATGTCATAGAACTAGCCGAGGTAAATCTGTAGATGTGACCCATATAGTATCCGGCTGTCAACTCAAACTCGTGGGTCACACCTTTACCATTGATCTGATGACAACTACTCTGGGTAGTTTTGACGTGGTAGCCGGAATGGACTGGCTATCCGACGTCCGAGCCGAAGTTCTCTGTTTCGAGAAAGCTATCCGTATTCCACTCTCTAATGACGAAATCTTGACGGTGCAAGGCGAGAAGGCAGGCGCCGTCACAAACATCATCTCTTACATGCAAGCACAGAAGTATCTTCGAAGGAAGAACTCCTCCGCCTTTCTCGCACTGGTCACCGAACAGCCTAAGGACGAGAAGCGTATAGAAGATATCCCCGTCGTCCGTGATTTTTCCGATGTATTTCCAGAGGAGTTACCTGGTCTTCCATCACATCGACAAGTAGAATTTGAAATTGAATTGACGAACCATGCAACTCCCATAGCCAAGGCCCCATACCGCCTAGCTCCAGCCGAGCTGCAAGAGCTGTCTACCCAACTTCAGGAATTGTTAGAAAAAGGATTTATCCGACCCAGTACTTCGCCATGGGGAGCTCCGGTCCTTTTTGTCAAGAAGAAGGACGGGACCTTCCGCATGTGCATCGACTACAGGGAACTCAATAAGGTTACTGTCAAGAACCGATACCCATTACCTCTCATCGACGATCTCTTCGACCAACTTCAAGGGTCAAGCTACTACTCCAAGATTGATCTACGGTCCGGTTATCACCAGTTACGCGTCAGGGAGGAGGATATCGCTAAAATGGCATTTCGTACACGGTATGGCCATTATGAGTTCTTGGTCATGCCCTTCGGTCTCACCAACGCACCCGCGGTTTTCATGGACCTCATGAACCGTGTGTGTAAACCATATCTCGACAAGTTTGTCATTGTGTTCATCGATGACATACTCATCTACTCTAAAGGTGAAGCTGAACATGCTGCACATCTACGATTACTGCTAGAATTACTTCAACAGGAGAAACTATATGCCAAGCTTTCAAAGTGTGATTTTTGGATTCGGGAAGTTCAGTTCCTCGGGCATATCGTGAATGAAAAGGGTATCCACGTCGACCCCGCCAAGGTTGAAGCTATCAAAAACTGGGAAGCACCCAGGACACCGACGGAGATCCGCCAATTTTTTGGGTTTGGCTGGCTACTACAGACGTTTCATCGAGGGATTTTCAAAGATCGCGCAACCGCTTACCACCCTCACCCAGAAAGGCACCAAGTATGCTTGGGGTGACAAGCAGGAAGCGGCATTTCAATTGCTGAAGCAGAAGCTTTGCAGTGCACCCATTCTGTCCTTGCCGGAAGAGACTGATGATTTTGTGGTATATTGTGATGCTTCCATTCAAGGATTGGGATGCGTACTCATGCAACGTGATAAGGTCATCGCGTACGCGTCCCGACAATTGAAAGTTCACGAGAAAAACTACACAACACATGACCTGGAATTGGGAGCAGTGGTGTTTGCGCTGAAGATCTGGAGACACTACCTATATGGAACAAAGTGCACAATCTATACAGATCACAAGAGCCTCCAACACATCTTTGACCAGAAGGAGTTGAACATGCGACAGCGTCGCTGGGTCGAACTCCTGAATGATTATGAATGTGCCATTCGGTATCACCCGGGTAAAGCTAACGTGGTAGCTGATGCCCTCAGTAGGAAGGAACACTTGAAACCTCGTCGGGTACGAGCACTACAATTCACCATTCATTCGAGGTTACCCGAACAGATACGCGACGCGCAGTTAGAAGCAGTTAAGGAAGAAAACATCAAGGTCGAATCGGTGGGAAAAATGGAACGCGATTGGGAAGTAAAACCCAATGGAGCCCGGTATTTCATGAATCGTATATGGGTACCTCTCTACGGAGACCTCAGAAAGCTAGTCATGGACGAAGCTCACAAATCCCGATACTCTGTCCATCCTGGTTCGGATAAGATGTATCAAGACCTTAAAGCCGCATACTGGTGGCCCAACATGAAGACTGATATAGCCACCTACGTGAGCAAGTGTTTGACTTGTGCAAAAGTCAAGGTAGAGTATCAGAAGCCATCGGGGCTACTTCAACAACCTGAGATCCCAGTGTGGAAATGGGATCAGATCTCGATGGACTTCATCACTAAACTCCCGCGAACTTTGGGTGGTTGCGATACCATCTGGGTGATCGTGGATCGTTTAACTAAGTCCGCACACTTCCTAGCTATTAAAGAAACAGATAAGATGGATAAGTTGACTCGCATCTACATTAAGGAAGTAGTTTCTCGGCACGGAGTGCCAACGTCCATCATCTCAGACAGAGATGCTCGTTTCACGTCCAACTTTTGGCAGTCACTTCAGAAAGCGTTGGGTACACGCTTAGATATGAGCACAGCTTATCACCCTCAGACTGATGGTTAAAGCGAAAGGACCATACAGACCTTGGAAGACATGGATCGTGAGATCAAGACTCGAAGGCACAGCTCCGATCGTCAAGGTTCGTTGGGACTCTAAGCGTGGACCGGAGTTCACGTGGGAAAGAGAGGACCAAATGAAAAGCAAATACCCACACCTTTTTTGTCACACCCCGACCCGCAGCGGATAAGGTGATCGGGGCATGATTGGGTTATCATCAAAGCTCATGACATTTATTAAACGTTTCATATTCATTAATACAATTTAAATGGAAATTTACAATGATTGCTACAACATGATCTAACTACAATTTAAACTTCTTTGTTCTCTTCTAAGGCATATCCTATGTTTTCCTTGCTTCAACCTGTTCACCTGTATCATGTGTAAAAAGGTTTTTGGATCAACATAATGTTGGCGAGTGAATCCTATGGAAAACATTTGAACAATTTATTTAAATTGATTATGAAATATGTGCACAACCAAACATGAGTAAAATTAGATGTAACTTGATCAACAATCATAAGATGTTAAATGAAACACTCATGAATAATAATGGAAACAATTAAAGGCACGCGATGCTCAACTCGTCTCTCACGAGGAACTGAGGGGCCTGATGAATGAATTGCATAAACATGATAATATGAATAACACAACTACAAACAATATAAACTCAATGAAAACACACATGAACAATAATGAATTTGAATTGAAGCACGCGATGTTCTACTCGTTCCCCACGAGGAACTGATGGGCTTAATGTATGAGTTTCATGTAATTTGACCAACGGAATATAAATAAATCACCACAATAAATCAATCTAAGTTCAAGTCATGATGTGGTATGGCACAAGTTTAAATAAATAAATTAATTAATTCATAACACATGACACACCCCAAAACGTGTAATTTAAAAGGGGGAATTGTAAGATTCACTCACAGTGGGTGCGTTCGGTTGATGACGTTGAATGCACGCGAAGTGGTTTTAACCACGAGTGAGATTTAACCTAGATAAATCGCATTATGGTTTGGTAAGTAAACGGATTTTATTAAACTATTTTAGTAGGATTGTTGGGTGTATTTTTGTGAGTTTGAGGCTATTTTCTAATCTAAAAAAATGTTATTTTTGAGTATTTATAATTGATTTTTAATTAAAGTAATTAAATAAAAATAATAAAAATATTTTATTTTTTTCTGCTACAGTGACATTGACCTGTTGACTTTGACTGGTCGTTGACCGGTTTTGAGGCATATTGTTGTGCGCTCGGTGAGGCTCGAACCCGAGACCTCCCGTACGCGTGCACGCAGCTCTACCAACTGAGCTACGTGTCTAACCCGTTATATATCCGATTTTAATTTCATATATACATTAATTAGAATTAACAGAAAATCATTTTATTTTAAAAACAGTTTAAGCGGACCGGTTTTGCACTCCACAGGTCTCGAACTCGGGACCTGTGGTTTAATCTAACACACAGTCCACCGCTGGACTGTGTGTTCAACATGTTATAACATTCGATTTTTATTATACTTAAATACTAATTATTTATTTCCTTTTCTGCCTTAATTAAAAAAAAGAAGATAATTGTCCGAGTCGGTGCTGAAGACCGGACTCGAACTCGTGACCAGCGATATAATCAAACACACAGTCCACCGCTGGACTGTGTGTCTAACTTGGTTATTATTCCGGTTAACAATATATTTAACATATATCTGTGGCGATCCGGTTCAGTTAAACAAAAACTTGATTTTTATTAAAGCAGCGTGTACGAGCCGGGATTCGAACTTGAGACGTTAGCGTTTTATGTGCACACAGTCCACCGCTGGACTGTGTGTCTAACCCGATTAATTTCTTGATTTATATTATACTTATATGTTAACGAAAGTGCGTCGTCTTCTTCGTCAATGTTGAACCAGAAATCGGGTCTGACTGGTTCGAGTTTTTATTCAAGTTTCATTAATGTTTTAGGTTAATTACTGGTAAGATAGAAGTAAAAAGAAAGGAAAATAAGCGTGAGGTATACCGACTCGCTTTCCTCTGTTTTCCGGCAGAACTCCGGCGACAGAAAACAACTCCGGCGTCTGGTGTCTTGCAGCAGCAAGTCTCCGAAAAACTTGGAAAGAATATGGGTATCTCCGGTATAAGCTTCAGAGGTTCAGAAAAGCTCGGCAATGGGGAAACCGGTTTTCCGGCGACGAACAGGTTTATTCCGGCGAGTGGAATTACGCCGAGAAAAGGTGTGATTTTTGAGCGAAAGTGTTTGTCGTCGGTTGTGGGTCAATTTATAGGACAAATCGTCAATGCACTTGGTCTGAATTCCGACTGTGTTCGATATTTAAATTTTCCGGCGGTTATGAATTTGGTCGCGGACTTTAAACATCGGTTATAACCGATATGTGGTTAATGGTTTACGTTATAACGTAAATCGTAGTTAAGACTTGCTAATTTACCGGGATTCCGACGACTGAATCGTTTGGGCGCCGGTTTTGAATTTGTAACGTTATTATATCAATTAAATGATTGAAATATATAACAAACAGAACAAGCGGCGCAGTGGTTTGTGTGTGAGGTGATAAGTCACTGAGTGACTCGGTACAGACCCGGGTTCGAAACCCGGCAGAAACATTTCATTTTTATTTTGCGATTTTTGACAGTTTTTCAAAAACTAAATATATATTCCCGTATAATAATTGATTACGGATCGTTTAAAAATATTTTGGGCATTTAATTCGAAACGAAAATTTTGACTGACTGTTCGGTTGATAAACGGAGCGGGTTTGGTAAATCCGTTTTTGACGGATGTTACATTTTTGCAGTTGAGCAGCAAGCTAACGATACCATCAACTAAATTTTCGGGACGAAAATTCTTTCAACATGGGGATGATGTGACAACCTGGGAATTTCTTGTAATTTCGTGTACCATTGTTAACGAACTAAATCTTTGTGCGTGGCACTCTAAACCTGTACGTTGCATTCTAAACCGCGTTTACTCAATTTTCGGGACGAAAATTCTTTCAACATGGGGATATGTGACATCCGGTTTTTCAGATATCTTAAACGCACTACTTCACGGTTATTCATTCCTACGCTAAATTGATTCGGAGATTTAATTTACACGCTCGAAATAATTACGCTAACTTTGTGAACTTATCAAGTGAATTACGTGCCATGTGTATTAAACGTTTATAAGTTCGGTGAGTTATTATGTTATGTTTCGATTTCGTGATTTTTAGTTATAAAAATATATATAGTAAATATATAGACGAATCGAACCGAGCCGCGACACGGTCGCCCTCATTTCCTTGCGACTCAAGGGATTAACCAAAACTTGAGGTTCAAGTTAAAGACCCAAACCGCCCCACCCAAACCCCTTTGCGGCCGCAAGCACAAATCGCCCCAACCCTTTTCCTTTTTCTTTGCCCTCTTGCACTATATATAGACATGTATGCATGTGTTATGTTTAAAAAAAAACACACACACAAACCCTAGCCCCAAGGAGCCGACGGCAGCCTTCTTCCCACTTTTCTTCTCGGTCGCGATCTTCTTCAACATTCGATTCGACTCCCATCTCGTTCCCGGTTCATTAATCTTCATTGTTAAAGGTTAGGGTTTTGTCATTGTTTTGCAAAGTCATATTAGGGTTATAAACTCTTGATCATGCTTGTATGTAATGGTAGAATTATTATTATGAAAGTGTATGAGGTTAGTTCGATAAATTATGCGAGTTTGCGATTATGATGATTAGTTGGAATCAAGTATCATTAGGCTGCGTTTTGTGATAAAAACCATATATTATGATTAGGGTTTGCATGAGTATGATGTACATGATGATATATGATTGATAAATCTGTTCTTGATCGTTTATATTTAACGTCTCGATTGTTTAAGCGTGTTATATTGCGATAAAATGTTGAAATCAGGATGCTGAATGGTGTTTACAGCCAACTTCAACTGGCTGTAACTTGGTTATTATTTATCGAAAAACGGATTTTCTGAAGCCTAAAACGTATATTTCTGAAAAAGGCTTTTAATGGCGCTGGATTCATATTTTTCTGAGGTCGTTTGATATTTTTAAGTGGCCAATTAAGTGCAGTAACTGAAGCTGTGAAAATTCTGAAAATTTGTTGGTTGTTTATCGAGTCGGATCTCATAATCTGTAGAGATTCGAATCACGAAAATTGTACAGCAACTGGAGATGGAAATTTCCGGGAAACTCCCGTTAGAATTTGTCAATTGGATGAACGGTGATTTTTAAATAAATTCTCCCGTGGACTGCAGTCAGAAAGCGACGAATCTGACTGCAGTCTAGTATATTAATAATTATGAATAATTAGTAAAGTGTTAGGACTTGAAAAATTTACATAAAATTCTATAGTTTAGTTGTCACCTTCTGTAAAAAAATTGGAATTTTTGGAACGTTGGAACTATTTTATAAAAATCCTCGAAAACAGCCTAATTATGAGTATACAAGCTGAAACTTGATAACTTGCGAATGTGTGTACCAAAGTGTTGCATGGATTGAATTGTGTTCATGAAAGGTTGTTTTGATCACTATGTTGGTATGATGATACTTGCATGCATGATTGGGTTTTAGGATTTTGTTATTGTGTGTACCGCATTGTGTGTTAGCTATGTGTAGGGTTTGTATTGGTGTGATTCACACACTAACTTTAAATCAATTGACTTGTTAGGATGCAATTAACGGTCCCATCATTTGCTACTTCTGTGTTACACTAACCGAGCAACTAAAGGTGAGTTCATGGCCCCTAATTTTATCCGGTTTTATACAACAGGGGGAGAAACATGTATACACTCTACAACTCTATCTCTTTACGTTATACGAAATTAACGTCATTAAACTATTCGGTAACTAAGTTAATGTTAATGTACGTTATGGTCACTAAGCAGCTATATCACACAAGTCCTCGACAAACTCTCGGATCGTTAGTATTGGGTTAGATAGTGGGGAAATTATAAGTAGTACTACTGGGCCCGACAAGCCCCACCCGAGCTAGTCGCGCTAGCCGACCGGGTATGGTCAACGGGTGAATAATTTGGCCTAACTTCGCCATGGTCAGTGATAGGCCTGGCAACACGGAGGCACAACAGTCAGCTTCGATCGCGAACACTTACGTGACATAACTTTAGGCTAGCTACCTACATGTTAACATTGAACTTAATTACGAATCAACAATATTATTCCGGGTTAGGGATAATGGAACCAACAACATTATTATTCCGGGTTAGGAATAATGGAACATCATTATTATTCCGAGTAAGGAATAATGGAACCATCAGTATTATTCCGGGTTGGGAATAACGGAACTAAAATCATTATCCTGGGTTAGGGATAACGGGGGAAACAAACTTATAACCGAACAAATGAACTTATGAAAACCTGTGAACTCACTCTTCTTTAATGTTGACACTTGTTTCTTTACATGTTTCTCAGGACGCTAGGAGCTCTAGGTGCACTCACTTGCATTGATCAAGACATCTTTTATCGAGTCTCATTTATGAATATTGTTTGGGTTTTACTTTAGTTTTGGCGTTTGTGTTGGCGCCCGTTCCTTTACTTTACTTTAATGCTGCTGCTCAACTTTAAAAACTAATGCTTCCGCTAAACATCGAAACCAAACTAAGACAATTTAAAATTAACTATGAATGGTTAAACAAATGATTTTGGAAAACGTATAAACAAATCATATAGAGTCGTTCGACGTTACTAGTGTCTCAGATTCTGGTTTGTTCACACGCCTCGCGGTAAAACTCCGCAAGTGGAAATTGAGGGTGTGACAGGTAACGCCCGAACTTCCTTAATGGACACAAGTCATTTTAAAATTTGAACAATATGGGACATTTGGTATGATCAGTCACTTGCCCGAACATCTAGAACAGTTAACGAATGGCACGCAAAACGGTGCACAGAAGCCAAACACAATTTTGACTCTTAAGACAATACCCATCGCCCTACAGTTATACTATAAGTTCATTTTTGGATGAATATTCTCATCCAATCCTAAGATATAGTAATTACCGACTTGGGAACTGCTTTCGGTAATTAACCCTACCATACTGACAATTGGTTCGGAATAGCAGATACCTTACGACTTACGTCATTAGCTACTGGGACTATGTTATTACGTGACTTTTCATTACCCCGTGATTGGAGTGTCGCGGCCTGGTCAAAGATAATATTTATGGGCCCTAATTACCCTTAACAATGCGTTTGTGGTAGTAAGGGGTCGAACCATGAAGAGTTTGTGGTTTGCGATTAGATGTGATTGATTTTAAATAAGCTTGTCACTTTATGAAGCTTGCTAATAAAATGGATGAATTTGTTTGGTTGAAAAGGATGTCGGAATGAACCGACAAGTTTGGTTTGATTGCTTAACTACTAAACTTAACTAATTGAAAGAAAATTCATTAACGATTATAAAACAATGATTTGGAACAAGGTTCACACCCAGTTCGACAATTGCAAAGCCTGGGGTTTCTAACAATTTTAGATCGATTCAACTGAATTTATCATTAACGGTTTTGATATCACAAAGCTTAGGTGCAAATTGTTATTAACGTCATAGATAATGGACCGCAATGCACTTTGTTACTTTAGACAAGTAAATCCTTTTGAATGATAAGGCATAAATACACAAACTTATTTTGCACAGTCAAATTTTATAATCATTCAACAATTCACAAATGTAGTTCAAATTCCAGACAATTAGCAATCAATTCAAAATAAAATTAAAGTTGTCACAAATCAACTAAAAATCATAAAACAAATCCTAAACCTTGCAAAAGTCTACACCAGGGTGAAACCTCCGGGAATTAGCCGCCCATGGTGAACGGAACATGATTAACAATGGATTGAAGATTGGATCTTGACATCTTGAAGCCTTGAGAGTGATGATGATGAGGATTAGGGTTTGTGGTGAATGGATGATGGATTGGATGATGGTGATGATGGTTGTGGATTAGGGTTAGGATGGTAGATGGTTGATTCGGTTGATGATGGATGGAATAGATGGATTGGGATTGAGGATTAGGGTGTTCTTGGCTCCAAGATAGTGTTTCCAACTCCAAAAATGCTTAACTCTAAAAATGGTCAAAACCCCACTCATATATCTTGTCCCCGAACTAACAAACACAAAAATTCGCGTCACAAGGAAGTAAAGGACGTCGCCGACGGACTAGGAGATGTTCTGGTTTTGTCTGACGCCTTGTTTCACTGCCTACGAATAATTTCACGCGGCAGGGATATCGAGAGGGCATCGCCGACGGCCCAGGAGGGCCTCAGCGACGACATGCACATCTCTGGGTTTCTGTTTTCGCTATTTCTTGATCCGGTTTGCGTCCCGGTGTTTCGTTTAGCTCCCGATTAACTCCTTAAACTTCGTAAGACCTGTAAAACACAAATCCCATTAAAAGTAGGCTATTCAAGATTAAAAGCTATGTAAAAACACAAACTTAAACGTATACGGAGACCGGTTATCGACCACGCATCACCCCGCTTTCAAACTGTTTTATTGTTTTACTGGGGTAAATGCATGTTACATACGTACATACTTGCACAAACATACATGTTGTGATGTGAATTATCTGAGTTATACTAACATACGTCCCCACAAACACAAGTGATCAACAAAAGCCGATGGATGTGTGAATAGTACTATTGGTCTGACGAACCCAATTGATCTGGCACGAATGCCATGGGTTCTATTGCAATTGCACATGTCCATGCACATCTGTGAACACGTTACATGGTGTTCGACATAGCTACTTGGGGTGGTAAAGTGTTGAGGTGTCGGTTGTGGGACACGACACTTGTAAACAGTCAAGTTTTCACTTGTGGGCTCAGTATAATTACATCAAATGTGCAAAACTTGATTTCCTTTTACATGGTGTGATACAAGCAATACTTGTGAAACTCACCAGCCATTTGTAGTTGACCTTTCAAAACTTTAACATGCGTTTCAGGTAACTTGAGACTTGTGTGATACTTGCGTTTGATGTACAAAATGTGCTTTGCAGTTGAATAACGGGTATAGAAGCATGTTGTTAGAAGATTAACGTGGTTTGCGGGAACATGCTGTTGTAGCATACATGTAGTATGTAATCAACAGTGTAATCTACAGTACATGAATTGATAACAATATAGTATCTTTATAAACAATGTGCTTGTACCAGAGGTGTTTGTTGCATCCCATTTTTACTTCCGCTGCTAGTTGGGGTGTGACATAACAAGTGTCGAAAAAAGATTTACATTTATTAGTATAGGAAGATAGGGAATGGTTCAATTGAGAATACTAAAAAAGTGGGAAACTGGGAACCATGAATTTAACATTTTAAAAATTCAATTTAACATGTTAAAAATCATTTTTTTAAAATATTTTTCGACGCTTTTTCTTACAAATACATATAGAAGCTTTTTAATAAAAAATTCGAAAACTAAAAATATAAAAAAAAGTTTAAAAACCAGTTAAAAAGGTTTAAAAAATGATTTTTTATTGGAATAACTTCTACATGTAATTATAAGAAAAAGTGCTAAAAAGAATTTAATTTTTAACATGTTAAGTTAAATTTCTAAGATATATTTAACATGTTAAATGCACTGTTTCCCGGTTCCCCACTTTTTTAGTGTTTCCTTATTAACCTCACACTATGTGTGCATGTAGGTGTGTGTGTGTGTGTGTATATATATGTAGAAACAAGTTTTTAGAGAAAATGCTCTGGAACGACACGTGACATAGGCGCTAAATAACACGCGGGGGTACGATTGTCATTCCGCTTTTTTTGAAACATTCCTTTTGTCAACGCGTTTATTCTATTTCAAATTCCAAAATTTTCGTATTAGTTGTTACCTCTTCTCCAAGTTTTCAAGATTCATGGCGTCTGATATGGATTGCGAATTACAGAGTAATATTGGTAGATTGCATATTTTCGTAAATTTCTTTTATCACTGTTACATTCGAGCAATTCATATTTAAGGGTGGGGTTCGGCTACAAAGTCTATTTTTCCTACAAAGTGTACAAAATCATAAAACACCACATTTTCAACCATAAAAGACACTCAAAACCCACGAATAATATAGTGAAGATCACTAAAACACAATACCCAAACCCAAATAGTCCATAAAAACTTCAAACATACCATGGTACAACTATGAATATAAAACACAACATGATAATCACATAAAACATATTAATGTTAGTAATTCAAAAATCAAAGCCTTATCATCCAATACACAACACAAAACCCACAAATATGGTGTTTTAGTAATCTACACTATGTTATTTGTGGGTTTTGAATGTGTTTTACGGTTGACATTATGGTGTTTTATGACTTTTTACACTTTGTAGGAAAAATGGACTTTGTAGCCAACTCCCACCCTTTTATATGTATCACTGTTATGTGTTAAAGGTGTTTTTAATCAACATAACACTACTAATGATTTTCTGGCATTTTTGTTTATTATAGATGTCTCAATACGTTAATGGTGTCCAACCTATAACGATTATGTTTTTAAGGCGTTTTCAATTAATATAATATAGATATTTTTCGATTGGTATTAGGTTTTGTTTAATAAATGTTGTACATGCATGGTGTTATCCACATGAGTATTGTTTATTTTTATTTTACCGTTTTAATAAAATGCTTACATATAAGATGTTTTAATCTATTTTTTACTCCAGTCATGAAGTGTTGTTTGGACCGATGCACTTACTCTCGAAGTGTTATTAATTTGAACTTGACCATGAAAAAAGACCAAATGGTTTGTGCCATCCCTCATTAACTTAGTTACTTGTGTTTTTTTAGATTGTTTCAAACAAAAACATTTTTGAAAATTTTCCCCATCCCCACACTTGAGGTCAACATTGTCCTCAATGTGTAGTGTTTAAATGAATGGGTCAAAATCGAAAAACTTTTACTCCCCATCCCCACACTTGAGGTCAACATTGTCCTCAATGTGTAAGAATAGAGCTTTTAAAACCCACAAGGGATGTGACACGGCTAACTTCCCCCAAAATCTCACCCTGAAAAATAAAATACACTTTACAATCCACTTGTTAGCTAACTAAAAATCAAAGATAAAAAAGAAACGTATGCACATGATGTTTAGCTCATTCTTCGTATGCTCTTCATCCTTTAACAAAATGGTCGTCTTGTGAATATGATGTACCTACAAATCTCAACCCTTGTGTAGAAACATGCTTATCACAACCATCAAAATTTGTTAGTTACCTAGTTCTACCATACTTTATGAAAACATTACCAAGCCATACATTATTTCACTTTGATTTATGTGGAAAAATAATATACAACAACAACAAACCTAACTCACTTTCATAGGAATCACGGTTGCATTTAGCTTATGCAACAAGCCCTTTTAAACCTCCCGATATCTCGGGAGGACGAGTATGTCTCGTGAGGGTTATATAGGAAACACACCCACAAAGTTTATTTACCTAAGAAAGTAAAGAAATACAAACTATTACTAAGAAAAAAATAAAAGAGCTATCTAAGATAAAGAAAATATACAACAACAACATAAGACATACCTCGCTCATCCCTTGTATCGCTCGTTAGGATCAACTGGCGGGTATGGGTGGTACGGGTAACCGGTGAGGGCCGACATTACCTCCTTCTAACTATCAAGAGGCCCACTCTCCCCTTCGGCTGGTGCTTGAAACTGTGGTGGGATGAAACTGGATCCTACGCCTTCGGGCCAGTGGGGAGATGGGTTTGATGGACCGGGAGGTACGTGAAGGTTCTCATAGCGGGTCCAACCCGTGTGCTCGCTATATGGCAGACCGGCTAGGTAGTCTTAATGATGCCTTTCTTGGTCATGGAGGGCTTTGTCATCCAACGTCTGTCCTCCAAGGCATTTCATTCAACTCAGAGGCGGTCTTGCTCCTCCTCCCACGCTCATGTCCGAGCCGTCTCTTGCGCCCTTCTCATCTCCATCTGCTCCCATTGAGACTTCTGCTAAGCTTGGAACAACTATTGTTCCTCCTAGTATTGTTCCACTTTGGCATGGTGGGCTGACTCACTTCGACCCAACGAGTCTGTTTCTGAGCCATGAGATCCTGGTCCCATTTCCTTCGCCGCTTTTCATACTCATGGTTTTCTCTAATAGCTGCAGAGACATTGTCAAACACACCCTGCTGTCCCCGGTTGTAATTTCCATGCCCGGGAATACGCCGGGAAACCGCAACACTAGCCACACGATCCGATATTTCTGGGTGTGGTCGGGCGTATCTCTGACGTGGTCCCCTCAGACCGGCCGGTTCATCCACGTGTTCTTCATCGACCATCTCTTCATCTCTCTCGGCCTCCTGAGCTGCACTTTGTTCAACAAACTGATAACTGTGTCCTTGGTCATCCGTTACCGTGTATTGGTGACCAAAGACATTAACTTGAATCTTCCAATGGCCCTTCATCGAGGTGAAACAAATCTGGTCAATCGGCTTGGAGACCCACAATGATTCCGCTGGCTACACAATTTGTTACAAAATCATTGCACTAATCAGTCAAACATACGGGACATTTTTCTCGTACAGGACTCTCGCGTATCCCAAATGTTCATCATCACAATCTGTCACCACGATAACTTCAGCGACCCGGATAATAATGAGTGCAACACCCGACAATCTGGTGCTTTAACTTTCCCGCGGTCTCCAAACTGCACCATCACATTCTCCAATGAGATACCCTGAAGCATTCTCCCTTCCACAGATAAATCTGTTCTTGACTCTAACGCACCACCTGAAAAAGGAAACACAACCCCTACATACCATCTGGGTCAGGGTGTTCATCTTATTGTCCAAAAATTGGTCAATGCTGTAATAATAGTATTCATCAACCCCCAATGAGTCAAACCGTGTTATACTCTTCATATTCTCGAAAGACATAACCATCTGCCATTTCCCAGTGTCACCAACCAACTACCATGTATTCGCTGGCCCATCCTTGTTAATAAACCTCAAGATTCTTCGTGCCATTTGATCCTCATGTGCAATGGGGATCTAGAAATAACCACAGAAACCGTCAAGAAAACAGTAAAATTCTTGACCCGACAACCGCTCGAGCATCTGATCAATGAACGGAATGGGAAAGTGATCCTTCCTTGTGGCATCATTCAGTCTCCTATAATCGATACACACTCTCCAACCCGTGATAGTACGCATAGGAATAAACTCACACTTCTCATTGGTCACAACCGTCATCCCTCCTTTCTTCGGAACAACCTGAACCGGTGAAACCCATGGTGCATCAGAAATGGGATAAATTAGGCCGGCATCAAGAAGCTTCAACACCTCCTTTTTCACCACCTCCTGCATGTTCAGGTTCAACCTCCTCTGAGGTTGCACCACTGGTTTGAAACCGTCCTCTAGAAGACTCCTATGAGTGCAAAAGGATGGATGAATACCCTCTATGTCCACAAGCTTCCATGCAATGGCACACTTGTGATCCCTAAGCACATCTACCAACCTCTTCTTTTCCTAGGATGTCATTTACTTTTCAGCTTATGTGCACACGTTCTTCGGGCACTCCTAAAGATTATCCGTTCTCTGTGCCTGAGTCTGTATTTCACCGTCGCTTAAATCAACTAAAATTTAAGGTACCCAAAGTTGAATTTAATTTAGAATCTGAACTATAAATGGTTGCACCCCATAGGACTGTCGCTGACCAAATTAATGTCACCCCCGCCCACATCCGGTCCAGTATCACTCAACCCCCTGTTGAGGCTAATAACTGGACCATCCCTCCTGCTCTGATTAACACCATTGCTCAAAATGTCCAGTTTCATGGACTTCGCGATGAGGACCCACACACTCACCTCACTAGATTCTCTAGGGTCCACGACACTTCCAGCTTACTGGTGTTACTGAAAGCGCCATCAAGTGTCGCCTTTTTCCATTCCCTCTGACTGGTCAGGTCGCTGCTTGGTTGGAATCACTCCCACAGGGATCCATCACCACCTGGACTGACCTTCACACTAAGTTCCTACAGATACACTTACCCCCCAGCAAAGATAGCTCGCCTTTGGAACATGATCTACGCTTTCACCAAGCAGCTTGGGGAGTCCTTCTATGAGACATGGGACCGCTTCAAGGCACTTCTCAATAAGTGTCCTCACCATGGCATGGAGGATTGGAGGATCATGGAGAAATTATACAATGGAGTTTGTTGGGATTGAACCCTATGCAAAGGAACAGATGATACAAAGCCAAATACACTATCTGAGGATTGGTCCAAGTATTAGAGATCAGATGATAGAGATCAGTGTTTTACTTTTATTAGTTAAATAATCAATGTAATAGTGCTTTGCACTATCAGATGATAGATAGCATAATTTCTAGTTAGTTATTTGTTTGTCAAATGTCACTATAAACCCTGACGTCATCAAAAGATGCTCAGTGGTTAGATAGTTAGTATAAATAGGTGAAGCTTTGTAACAGTTAAACTCGTCTATTAAAAGATCATTCACCAATAATCTTCTCTGAGTTTTCTGTAACTATCAAACTATTGTAATTGGCCGAGGGGGAGTTTGTGAATCACATGCAAAGCTTATAAACTTGAAAGCATGATGATGATGAAAACCAACGACCTTTACTTGTTGTACAAGTTTTCATCTTATTCCGCTGCATTTACTTTACAAATCAATCATATTTCCATTATTTGAAACAAAAACTACAAGTAAATGAAACTCAGATCCTAACAATTAGTATCAGAGCTTGGTCAATCAAAATTTAATTAGATTCAATTTGATTTGAAAGATCAGCTCTCCTTGCTAATTAGTTTGATAGTTTTACTTGAAAACAGAGTTTTATTACGTTTAAAGTTTTTAAAACATAAATCTGTTGTAAACAAGCAGAAATGTCTCAAAACACATCAGATTCCAACGTTAGATCTATGTTCAAACCACTGATGTTGAAACGAAATGAATATTTCATATGGCAATGTCGGATGGGTCACATCTTGGCTCAGCAAAACACCGGATGTTGGCGATCCGTTGTGTTTGGACCACATATTCCATTGGTTCCAAGCACAGAGGATCCCAACACTCAAGTGCCCAAAAATCCTGAAAACTACTCTGAGCAGGATTTCCAGAAAATAGAGTTGAATGCAAAAGCGTTAGCATTGTTGCTTTCGCGCTACCCAACGAAATCTATGCTGGACTGCTTCACTGCAATAATGCAAAAGAGTTGTGGGATGCACTGAAAGAACAATTCGGTGGAACTGAGGAGGTAATTGAAAATAATAGAGAAGTCCTGAATCAACAGTATGAAACATTTTTTATACGTAAAAGGTGAGTCGTTAACACAACAGTTCGAACGTTTTAGCTATCTCATCAGTGAATTGAAACTGGTTAACGTGGAATTTTCTAATTTGAGAGAGAGTTGAACCAGAAAAAGAAGTTGCAAGCGTCAGGGAAAGCAACTGACGACTATACCCTGGGTAACACTGCTCTTTATAGTCATGAAGAGGGTTCTGGCAGTGGAAAGGATCAGGGTTATGATCATTATATTGATATAACTTCTGGAAATAATTTTACATCTGATACTTACACACCCAATTTTGCTTTTGTTGCAAATAGGGAAAGCCAAAACTCTAACAATATGTCTTTTGAAATGAATGACTTACAACATTTTGAACCCACTGATCTGGAAGAAATGGATATTTCACCCACTGATCAAATTTTACAAAAGGACTGGTAGAAAGTTTCCTGGTTTGCATGGAGGGTTAAAAGTGGGGTTGGATAAATCAAAAATTAAATGTTATAAGTGCAATAGGTTAGGACACTTTGCTAGGGGATACAGATCTCAAACTGCAGGTCCAATTGTGACTCACCCAGGCCCTAGACCTCAAAGCACTGCTCATTATTCGCATTATACACCTGCACAATGCAAAACACTGCTCATTATGCACATCCTACTACCACTGTTCCTATCCATTACATCCAAACACCTGCTCCACAAATTCAGTATGTCTAAGCACCACCTCAAGTGCATGTGCAACAAGCTCCACATGTCACTCAAACTACTCAAACCACTGCTCCTATAGAAGTTAACCAATAGAGATTTTTTACACAAGGCTTTGTTGATTGGAGTAGTTTGCCTGAGGATTTATTTGATGAAAACTTTGTTCTAATGGCTAAAAATGATTTTGAAAATGAAAATATTTGTTTAATGGCCTTAGAGACTGTAGTTAAATGTGATGAGTCTGAGGAACAAGTGTCAAAAACTGATGAGGTTCAAAGTTGTGATGAAGCAGTGGTTACACCAGTGGTTTCACAAAACACTGTTGATGAAGAAAAAACTTCTCTATCTGACCCATGGGATACAAATGTGTGTGAAGAAGATTGTGATTGTGCTCTCATGGCTGCTTCCAAGGTATCACCTCTGTTGGGATTGAACCCAATGAAAGGAACAGATGATACAAAGACAAATAGCACTATCCGAGCTTTGGTTAAACTATCAGAGGTTACAACCTCTGATGTACATACACTGCTTTCCCTAAAGACTGCTCATCCTATCATCTGCCTTCACAA
The DNA here is from genome assembly GCA_947069175.1 of Scalesia atractyloides. NCBI lineage: Eukaryota > Viridiplantae > Streptophyta > Magnoliopsida > Asterales > Asteraceae > Scalesia > Scalesia atractyloides. Next base: position 45,882,239 of record CAMTDV010000015.1, on the reverse strand, counting down.
AGCTTCAAAGGTCTGCCAAAGTTACAAGGGTCAGAGGATAGAGATCAGAGCTTAGTCACTAGTTTAGTTCATTAATGTAACAGTGCTATGCACTGATAGTTAGTATTAGCAGTGTTTTCAGTTAGTTACAATTAGTTTCCTGTCACTATCAACCCTGACGTCATCAAAGATGCTCATTGGTTAGATAGTTAGTATAAATAGGTAACTTCTATAACCGTTTAAACTTGTCTATTAAAAGATCAACTTTCGCATATCATCTTCTCTGCATTTTCTTATTACCGAACTGAAAGTGCAAAGGCTGAGGGGGAGTTTGTGAATCACATGCAAATTTACCAACTTGAAAGCATGATGATGATGAAAACAAACGACCATTGATTGTAGTAAAAGTTCCATCTTATTCCGCTGCAAATCTCTTTTCATTCAATCATTTTCCATTTTTGAAACAAAACTACAAATAATTTAAACGCAGATCCTAACAATTGGGTATCAGAGCCTGATTCATCAAATTCGATATAACAATCGATTTGGTTCGAACAGATCAGCTCTCTTGCTAATCAGTTTGGTTGTTTTAGCTTGATATTAAGAGGTTTATTACGTTCAAAGTTTCTAAAACAAAATCTGTGAAAAATCAACTGAAAATGTCTCAAAACACACAGGATGCCAATTCTGGATCCTTGTTCAAACCACCGATGCTAAAAAGAAATGAATATTTCATTTGGCAACGACGGATGGGTCACATCCTTGCTCAGCAAAACACCGGTTGCTGGAGATCTATTGCTTATGGACCACACGTTCCAATGGTTCTAAGCACAGAGGATCCAACTAAACAAGTGCCAAAAAATCCTGAAAACTTTTCGGAGCAGGATTTCCAGAAAATTGAATTGGTCTACTCCATTGCAATAGTGCAAAGGAGTTATGGGATGAACTGAAAGAGAAATTCGGTGGGACTGAAGAAGTGATTGAAAGTAACAGAGAAGTTCTAAATCAGCAGTATGAAACGTTTTGTCACTTGAAAGGGGAGTCTCTAACAGAACAATTTGAACGTTACAGCTGTCTCATCAGTGAACTTAGACTGGTTAACGTGGTTTTTCCTAATTCGACTGTCAATAGTCATTTCCTTAGATCGTTACCAGATAAGTGGGAGACTGTAGCTTATGTAATGAGAAAATCTGTTGGGTTTAAAGAAATGTCGCTGACACAACTTCATGGGATACTTGTCACTTATGAGAGAGAGTTAAAACAGGAAAAGAAGTTGCAGATTCTGGCAAAATGACAGATGATTACTCATTGGGTAATACATCTCTTTTTGGCCAAGAAGAGGGATCTGGCAGCAGTAAGGACCAAAGCTATGATCACTATATAGATATTACATCTGGTGGAAACTTTGGATCTGAAATATATGCACCCTACTATGCCTTCACTGCTAGTGGGGAAAGCCAAACCTCTTACAATCTATCCTTTGAGCTGAATGATTTACAACACATTGAACCTTCTGATCTTGAGGAAATGGATATTTTCCACCAACTAGCCCTATTGAGTGTTAGGGCTAGTAAATTCTATAAGAGAACTGGTAGAAAATTCCCAGGTTTGCATGGGGGGTTGAAGGTTGGGCTGGATAAATCAAAAGTCAAGTGTTATAAGTGTAATAGGCTAGGACACTTTGCCAGAGAATGCAGGTCTCAAAATTCTGGACCAATAGTGACTCCTCCTGGCCCTAGACCTCGGCACACACAAAACATTGCTCATTATTCCCAATATGCCCCTGCTCAACATGTTCAAAACCATGCCCACTTTGCACATCCTGCTACCACTGTTTTAGCGCATTATGTTCAATCCACTGCTCCAAAAATTCAATATGTTCAGGCACCATCACATCCTCAAGTGCTTGTTCAACAAGCACCCATTGTTACACAACCTGCTCAAACCACTGCTAGTCCAGCAGAGGTTGGTCAAAAAAGCTTTTTCACGCAAAGTTATGTTGACTGGAGTAGCTTGCCTGAGGATTTGACTGATGAAAACTTTGCTTTAATGGCCAAAAATGATGTTGAACAAGAATTTTGTTTAATGGCCTTAGAGACAACTGCTGAAGGTGTTGAATCTGTGGAGATAGTGTCAAAAACTGATGAAGTTCAAGTTTGTGATGAAACAACGGTTTCAAGTGAAGAAAAAGAAAATGCTGCTGATAAGGAAAAGAACTCTCCTACTGACCCATGGAATGTTGATGTGTGTGAAGATGAGTATGATTGTGCTCTCATGGCTGCTACAAAGGTATCCCCTCATATCCTTAAAGATCTATGTTCTGACAAATGCATCGCTGCTTTTGCAAACATCAAGAAGGTGAATGAAAACCTGAGAAACAAAATTTTGGAAGATGAACTTAATTTTGAAAAACTGATTAAAGAGTTAAAATCAAAGTTAAGTGAAAAAGATTATGAAATGAGTAGCCGGAGACATGAATCAAGCACAACCAAGGACCAACTCCAAACTATGGTAGAAAAATACCAAGTTTGTAAAAAGGAGTTAGAAGAAACCCAAATCACTTGTGAAAAATGGGTTGAGTCCTGTAAAGGTTATGAGATTATGCTTGATGCTCAGATCAAGAGCAACATTAAGTTTGGTGTAGGTTTTAGAACCTATAACCAAATTGAGAAAAATGCTGCTGAAATTGATTCTGAGTTGGTTGAAGTTGTCCCAAAAAATTTGGCTGGTGAAGAGATAAAAATCACAGCTGGAAACAAAATTGTTTTGGAAAAACCAGAGGTTTCAACAAAAGATAAAGAAATTGAAAAATATCAGTTTAAACCAACCTGGTCAGATGAATGTGATATCTCAGAAAACTTTAAGCCAATGGACTTCACAACCTCTGATCTTACTGAAGCCCCAAAAGCATTGGTGATTCCTATCAAAGATGTGCCAGCAGAGGTTACAACCACCGCTGATAAAAAGTCTGATAGGAAAAGAAGAGTAAAGATTAAAAACATGTTTTGTGAATTTTGTGAAAAAAAAAATCATGTGGCTGCAGATTTTTTTCTTTTAAAAGCCTATGACATTAACAAAACTTGTTTTATAAAAAACTCTTCAAAATGCACTACCTGCAACAAAACAGATCACTCAACTCAACAGTGTGCCTATCTCAAAAACTATGAACAAAAGGTAAAAGAGATCAAGGCAAAAGTACTAGAAAGAGAAAGTTCAAGTTCTGCTGGAAATAAATCTAAGCAGAGTTTTGAACAAATTGAAACATCTATTACAAAAGCCTTAAACAAAACCTCTGTTCAAAGAGAGGTGCAATTGACAGATGCCCCACCATCAAACTCATTTCCAAGAGGGTATGGCCAACCTGCTTATAAAAAGGTTACTCATGCTTATGAAGGTTACAAAAAGCCTTCAAAGCAAAGAGTAAACAGGCACCCTTATGGATACAATCATTTTATAGGAAATGGTCAAGAGCAGATGTTACAAGAAAATTTCAAAACCACTGACCATTGTCCTAGACTTGAGGCTGGACCATCTGTGACCCCATCCAAAGCCATTTTGGCTTTGGAGACCAATCTTGACTGATCTATTTACTTGATGTGCAGGGACCCTCTACTTGCCTTGATAGCTTATGGTATGTAGATAGTGGAGGTTCCAGGCACATGACAGGATGTAGAGCCCTTCTCAAGGACTTCATGGCTCATGGGGGAGGTGATATATCTTTTGGTAATAACTCAAAGGGAAAGGTTTTAGGGTCTGGGTGGGTTCTGGCGGGTAAACTCAAGTTTGAAAATGTGAATTTAATTGACAATCTGAAATTTAACCTGCTGAGTGTCTCACAAATGAGTGACAGACAATATGGATCCTTCTTCACTAAGAAAACTTGTCAAATTGTGGGACTAGAGGTTGTTAAAAAGATTGATCAAATCTTTGCTGAGAGCAAAGCACAACTCACTGCACACAGAAGTGGGAATGTGTATGTGGTAGATATGCTAAAAGATAATCCTATATCTGGAACATGCTTATTCTCAGTTGCTTCTAGCAAAGAGACTGAGTTATGGCATAGAAGACTTGGACACACAAATCTTAAAACTATCACCACACTCTCAAAACAAAGTCTTGTAAGAGGATTGCCTCACAAGCAATTTTATTGTGAAGAACATTGTGTTTCCTGTTTAAAAGGAAAACAACCTAAAAGTTCCTTCAAATCAATTGAAGAGTCCAAAACAAGCCAGTGTTTACAACTGCTTCACATGGACTTGTTTGGCCCAGTGCAAATAATGAGCTTAAAACACAAAAGGTATTGCCTAGTGATAGTTGATGATTTCTCTAGGTTTACATGGACCTTGTTTCTTCACTCTAAGGATGAAACTGCAGGCATTTTCCAAACTTTGTTAAACAAGTAGAAAAGCAATTTGATCTTCCAGTAAAAATCTTTAGGAGTGACAATGGAACAGAGTTTAAAAATAGGGAGCTGGATGCTTTTTATGAGTCAAAAGGAATTGTTAGACAATATAGCATTCCAAGAACTCCATAACAAAATGGGGTTGGTTGAAAGGAAAAATAGAACATTAATTGAATCAGCAAGAACTATGCTAGCAGATTCTGGTTTACCCTTGTTTTTCTGGGCAGAGGCTCTAAACACTGCTTGCTATGTCCAAAACAGAGTTTTGATTAACCCCAGGCATCAAAAGACTGCCTATAAGATTTTGTACAAAATCAAACCTCTGATTCATATTTTAAAGTTTTTGGTTGTCCATGCTTCATTTTGAACTTAAAAGATTCCATATCTAAATTTGCAACCAAAATTGATTGTGGTTATTTTTTGGGATACTCAACCACTGCTAAAGCCTACAGAGTTTAACTCTAGAACCAAGTGTGTTGAAGAAACTTTGAATGTAAAGTTCAATGAACTTTTATCTTTGAAAATTCCAGCAAATCCTGCAGAGCTTTTTGATTTAGATAAATTCACATTTGCTGATGTTTCTATCAAGCTAGACAATGCAGGTACACCACAATCATCTGAAGAAGTTCAAGATCAAGGATATGACTGTGTGCTTCCACAAACAAAAGTCTATTCTTCCAACAGAGGATCAGGTGCTACAAGCTCTTGTGTAAACTCTACCACTTCTGGGTCAACAGTGTTTAATCCTCAAACCTCTGTCAGTTCACAAAATCAAACATCTGTTGATAAAAGTCCTACATTTGGGCACCAAAATCATTAGAATGTTACCTCTATACCCGCAATACCACCACCTCCATTCTCATTAGTGGCTGATACTTCAAATTCACCAGCAGAGGTTAGCTCAGATGATACACATTTGCAGCCATCACCTCAAAATGCTATTGTTCCATACCAAGGTGAATTGATTTATCTCAAAAGCCATCCAGCAGATCAAGTTATTGGCAACATCAAATCTGGGGTACTCACACGGAGCCAATCCCAAATATTTGTCTCCTTGCTGGTTTTCTATCACTCATACAGCCAGTCAAGTACCAAGAGGCACTGAAAGATAACAGCTGGGTAGAAGCCATGCAAGAAGAACGCCTTCAGTTCAAAAGACAACAAGTTTGGGAGCTTGTGCCACTGCCAAAAGATGTAAGTTCAATTGGCACAAAGTGGATCTTCAAAAACAAAACTGATGAAAGGGGTATTGTTGTCAAAAACAAAGCAAGGCTCGTGGTTCAAGGCTACAGACAGGAAGAAGGTATAGACTATGATGAGACTTTTGCTCCTGTAGCAAGGTTGGAAGCTATTCGCCTGTTCTTAGCTTTTGCTGCTAACCACAACATAAAGGTGTATCAAATGGATATAAAGAGTGCATTTTGTATGGAAAAATCAAAGAAGAGGTGTATGTCTGTCAACCTCCAGGATTTGAAGATGCATCCCATCCTGATCATGTCTACAAGCTCAACAAAGCATTGTATGGCTTGAAACAAGCACCAAGAGCCTAGTATGAAACTCTATCCACTTTTCTCTTATGCATAGGGTTTACTAGAGGTAAAATAGAAAAACCCTATTTTTAAAATGGATAGGAAAAGATTTGATGCTTGTCCAAATTTATGTGGATGACATCATTTTTGGATCCACAAGCACTGCTATGTGTGAAGAGTTTCGAAAACTCATGGTAGCAGAGTTTGAGATGAGTTTGGTCTCCAAGTTAAACAATTGCACAATGGTACATTTATCCATCAAAACAAGTATGTGAAAGAACTGCTTAAAAAGATTGATATGGATGATTGTAAACCATGTAGCACACCCATGGCAACCACCAAGCTAGTCACCATTGATGGTAAAGATGACCATGTTGATCAAACTCTTTATAGAAGCATGTTTGGGTTCTTATTGTACCTAACTGCATCAAGTCCAGACATCATGTTTGCAACATGTGTTTGTGCCAGATCACAGGCATTACCTAGAAAGTCTGATCTTATTGCTGTCAAAAGGATATTCAGATACATAAAAGGTGCTCCCACACTTGGTATCTGGTATCCAGCTAATGGGAATATTGAGCTTTCAGGTTTTTCAGATAGTGACTTTGCTAGGTGCAAAACTACAAGGAACTCCACATCAGGAGGATGTCAATTCCTGGGTGATTGTCTAGTGTCTTGGCAAAGCAAAAAGCAGGTTGCAGTCTCAACATCCACCACTGAGGCAGAGTATATTGCTGCTGCTAGCTCACTGCTCAACTCTTGTGGCTCCAAAACCAGCTGCTGGATTTTGGTGTAACTGCACTAAAGACTCCACTCAAATTGAACAGTCAAGCTGCTGAAAACATCATTAAAAATCCTGTTTCTCATTCAACTACAAAGCACATTGAAATCAGACATCACTTTGTGAGAGATTGCTATGAAAAAGGTTTGATTTCCTTGCATCATGTCCATACTTTAGATCAATGGGCAAATGTTTTAACCAAGACATTGGATACGTCTACCTTTGAAAAATTGATCTCAAGAATTTGAATGCTAAACATGGATTAAAAACAAGTTTTCTTGTAAATCCATGCGTACATAGCATCAAAATGTTTTCAGAAAATCAAACACATCCTTAAAAATAGTTAAAACTGAAAATTTTCAATTAATCTTTAAATGTCTACTCATAACATCTGTTTGCTCAAAACCTCTGGAAGGCTTGAAAATCACATCCACTGTTAAAGTGTATCCTCTGACTTCCATTTTTACCACTTTCTCAAACCACTGATAGCTATCCTCTGATAGTGTTAAAAATCAGTATTGTTCCATCCTCTGTCTTAAAACAGTGGTTTGCCACCTCAACGGTTAGTTTTTCTCATCATAGGTTACACTGCTCTCAATGAAATCACATTGAACATGCAATATCTGGGGTATGCAATTTAAACTGACACAGATTTAAACTACTCCCAGATATTGTTCAAGGATCTAGTGAACAATTTTAAAAATATTGAAAAAAGAAAAGCCTTTTTGATGCATCCACGTTTCCTGAGTGTTTACTTACAAGATCAAATTAAAGGTACTGAAAGTAAACAAGGCGCTATGATTAACCGATGCCGCCTTAATCATGAAACTTTCACCAGAATAACAAACCAAGATAAAGTTGTGAAAACACAAGTAGAGGAGGTTGAGCAAGTCTTACCTGAACAAAATATTCAAACTCAACCTCTTGCTACTGAGCCACTGCTCTTGGTGATCAGGGCACCACAACCGCTGCCCTGGAGCCCACACCAAAAATTTCTAAAAAGAAAACCAAATCACATTCCAAAAAGCCCACCAAACCCAAAAAGGGTCCTCTGGAAGCTGAGATCCCAGAGGTTAACCCAGTGACAGCACAAACATCACAAACCACTGCTGCTACTTCTTCACAGCAGATGGTTCAGAGATCTCCCACCGGCTTTGAAACTCCTCCTTCTTCCTCACAAAAGGAAAAGGTTGTAGACACAGGGACACCACTTTATGAAGCTCTAGATCCACTTGGTTCTATCTTCCACAGCCCCCTCTCCCAGGGCATTATTGCTTTCTACACAGCCACCTTCCCCAATACCTTCCCTTCCACCTACTATTTTACCCTTGCTGAATGCAGTTGACTTCGAGCAGACACAAACCAGCACTTGTCAACAACCTATTACTGAGAATATACTTCATCATGAAGTTGGGTCTGACTCTTTGTTCTTTGCTAGCCCATCTGGACATGAAGAGGCTACATCCCTTGGGTTACATGTAACTCTTGGTCATAGTTCAACTCAAGCAGCCACTACAATTGCTGAACTCCTAAGTTCACAGTTGGACAGTGGTTTCATTACTAAGACTTGGTTGAAGGCAACCACTATTGAGGCAACAACTGTTACCTATGTTGTGGGAAGTCCCCAGTACCAAGACAAAAGGGCATCTATGTTTGAAGCTGGTCCTAAAACCACTGCTCATGATGACATAGATATAACTACCACCACTGGTAGGAGTTCAGATGAACCTATTAAATTAGGCGATGAGCTAAAATATCAGGATATGACGGAGAGAGTGACAAGGATAGAAAGTTCTGTTGATGAAATCAAAAGTTTACTGAAGCAGATGATAGCTACCAAAAGTCAACCCTCTATTCTATCCACTGCTGATCTCAAAGAAGCTCTTAACCCTCTGTTTCAACATCAACAACATTATTTGGATCTACAACACAAGCATCAGATGAATGATGTTAGAAACATGTTTGAATCAAGGTATCAAGACACTGCAGCAAACATTAAAGCCATCAAAGCTCATCTACTCACAACCATTGGCCATACACCTCCTACGATTATCTTTGTTACAACAGATGAAGCCAAAAAAGGGGAGAAACCTTTGGGAAACAAAAAACTGACAATAGATGATGACAAGGCCAGACCAACCTTAAATATTCTAAGGCCTGATGGTTCAAAGAAGAAAGATTTGACTGATGAAATTGTGGCCAAGGCAAGGGCTAGTCACAAGAAGAATGTGATTGAGGAGAGCAGAGTGTTGGTTGAGAAAAAGATTGATCAACAAAAAGAAAAAGGAGAGGTTGGTACTTCATCAAAAAGAACACCTGCTAGAAAAGCCAGGCAACCAACATCCACACCTCCTAAAACTAAGCCTGCAACCAATCCAACCATCAAAACCTCTGCCTCTCAAAAACCTATCACATCTTCAAAACCACAACCCACATCCACACAAGCAGATGTTACAGCAACTGTTGTGTCAACATCTGTTGATACAATAGAGGTTGCAACAGATGCAACTCCATCCACTGCCATGATCACATTCCCACATCAACTCAACCATTATCCACACCACCAAAAATCCTACAACCACCATCACCCACTCTAAGGTTTAAAAGGAGGAAAATCACAAAATGATAAATGATGATGAGATCTCTGCACCTCTTCCACTATCATCAACACCAATGACCTCCACATCAGTGATTACAACAACCTCAACTCTTCAAGTTACTCCAACATCAAAGTTGTATCCTTTTGATTTACCAGCAGTTAGGGAAGAGATCATAAGTTTCTTTTTAGAGGATGACCCTGACAAAAGAACAATCCTATCCCTTGATGGCTATCCAAGACCAGCAAATATTGATGCTTACCAAGAACTGAAAAGAAGCAAGCATAGGATATTGCCAAAAGAGAATCAGCTGGTAAAGATGATAGAGAAATTCAGATTGTCATGTCCTTTCAAGTGAGAAAAGTCACCATTTTAGAAAACTTTGTCAAGAAACTGAGCAACCAGATTTCAGAAAGGGAAGATAAGCTGGTCAAAAGCGAGCTCATTGAGTACATCATGGAAAACAAGAAGTATAGGGCAACAAGGCCACAATTCAGGGATTGGAGCTTGGCTGAGCTAAGAGAAGAAATCAGCAGAATACAAGAAATGTCAAAAGATCCTCTTAAAAGGCCAACTCCTCCCAACTGGGATTTATACAAGAAAGATGTGTCTGAAAGAGACTTGAATTTGAAAAGAATGAAGAATGAACTGATTCAAAATCATTATGGTTCAAAGAACCAAGTGATGAGATGGGTGAGGTCAGGGTGATAGACACTTACAAAAGTTTGGAAGAAAGGAGGAAAAAGTATCCATCCATGCCTCCTAAGCCTGATTATTCAAAAGAAGATGTTATCCTCAGAGTTTAACTCTCCAAAAAGTCCAGCTCAACATCTGCCCATTCCACACTTGCCCTGTTACATAGAAAAAGGCAAGGGGAGATGTTTGAAAAGACTGACAAAGAGTTTGAGGATACATTTATCAAAGAAGGCGTACAGAACATGATTGATTATCCAACAGATGATAGAAGTGCCAAGCTAGCCAAAGATCTGTCACAAAAAGCTCCTGCTCAAACCTCAGCAATAAAAGCTCCTTCAAGAAAACCATCAGACCCACAAATTCTAAAATGGAAGGTCGACAAAGACACCCATGAATTGACACTGCTCAAGTCTGATGGTGCAACCACTAAACTATCCATGAAAGCTGCTTATGAGCTTACAGTAGAAGACTTTCAAGAAGTACTATGTTTAGAGCTGGAGAAGGATGTTGATGACATGGAACCTCTTAACTTTGAACTTCAATTCAAAGGTCAAATAAGAGAATTTCTTCTGAGGAATAAAGACCAAGAATAAAGTGTTTTTGGCATCATCTGTTCCAGGGGGAGATTTTTGGGATTGAACCCAATGAAAAGAACAGATGATACAAAGCCAAATAACACTATCCGAGCTTTGGTTAAACTATCAGAGGTTACAACCTCTGATGTACATACACTGCTTTCCCTAAAGACTGCTCATCCAATCTCTGCCTTCACAAAGCTTCAAAGGTCTGCCAAAGTTACAAGGGTCAGAGGATAGAGATCAGAGCTTAGTCATTAGTTTAGCTAATTAATGTAACAGTGCTATGCACTGATAGTTAGTATTAGCAGCGTTTTCAGTTAGTCACAATTAGTTTCCTGTCACTATCAACCCTGACATCATCAAAGATGCTCAGTGGTTAGATAGTTAGTATAAATAGGTAACTTCTGTAACAGTTTAAACTTGTCTATTAAAAGATCAACTTTCGCATATCATCTTTTCTGCATTTTCTTATTACCAAACTGAAATTGCAAAGGCTGAGGGGGAGTTTGTGAATCACATGCAAGTTTACCAACTTGAAAGCATGATGATGATGAAAACAAACGACCATTGCTTGGAGTAAAAGTTTTCCATCTTATTCCGCTGCAAATCTCTTTTCATTCAATCATTTTCCATTTTATTGAAACAAAACTACAAGTAATTTAAACTCAAATCCTAACAACCTCAGATCCTTAAGGATCTCTGTTCAGAAAAATGTATAATAGTTTTGCTAATATTAAACAGGTGAATGAAAACCTTAGGAACAAAATCTTAGAAATGAACTCAACTTTGAAAAACTTATCAAAGAGTTGAAAACAAAATTGATTTCAAAAGATTCTGAGATATGTAGTCTGAAGCATGAAGCCAGCATAACCAAGGACCAACTCAAAACTATGGTAGATAAATACCAAGTTTGCAAAAAGGAGTTAGAAACTACCCAGATCACTTGTGAAAAATGGGTAGAATCTTCCAAAGGTTTTGAAATTATACTGGACAAACAGATCAAGAGTAACATAAAATTTGGTGTTGGTTTTGAAAAACAAGTCACTGAAAATGTTACAAAAATTGATTCTGAAAAGGTTGAAGTGGTTCCTAAAAATTTTGCTGGGAATGAGATAAAAATCACGTGAAGGGTCTTCAACTTTTAAAGAAATTGAGAAATACCAATTCAAACCCACATGGTCTGATGAATGTGATATTCTGGAAAATTTCAAGCCAATGGACTTCTCAACCATTGTAGGTGTCAAGCCACCAAAGGCTAGAATCATTCCCGTCAAAGATCTTCCAGCAGAGGTTACAACATCTGCTGAGAAGAAATCAGATAAAAAGAAAAGGTAAAAGATCAAACATCTGTTCTGTGAATTTTGCAACAAAAGAAATCATGTCACTGAAAACTGTTTTCTTTTAAAAGCATATGACATAAACATAACACATGTTATCCCAAATGATTCAAAATGTTTTGTGTGTGGTAAAACCAATCATTTAACTCATGAGTGTGTCTATCTTCAAACCTATGATCAAAAGGTAAAAGAGATCAAGGCAAAAGCTATAGAGAAAGAAAGTTCAAGCTCTGCTAGAAATAAATCTAAGCAGACCTTAGAACTTTTTGGAACATCTGTCACAAAAGCGTTGAACAAAACCTCTGTTCCCAGAGAACTACAAGTGACAGATGCTCCACCTGCAAACAAGTACCCAAGAGGATAAGAACAACATGTTTATCAAAAGGTTCTTATGAGTTATGAAGGTTACAAAAAACTTTCAAAGCCCAAAGTGAACAGATATCCTTATGGTTACCAACATCTGACAGGAAATGGTTCACAACAGTGGATACAAAGCAAAACTCAAACCACTAACCATGTTCCTGGATTTGAGAATTGACAATCTGTAACCCCATCCAAAGCCATTCTGGCTTTGGAATCTCATCTAAACTAATTGTTTACCTATGTGCAGGGAGCTTCTACTTTCCTTGATAGTTTATGATACGTAGATAGTGGAGGCTCCAGGCACATGACAGGATGTAGAGCCCTTCTCAAGGATTTCCTGGCTCATGGAGGGGGTGATATATCTTTTGGTAATAATTCAAAATGGAAGGTGTTGGGGTCAGGATGTGTTCAGGCTGGGAATCTCAAATTTGAAAATGTAAACTTAATTGACAATCTAAAATTCAATCTTTTTAGTGTCTCACAAATGAGTGACAAAGGATATGGATCCTTCTTTATAATGAAAACATGTCAAATTGTAGGACCAAAGGTTGTCAAAAAGATTGATCAAATCATTGCTGAGAGCAAAGCACAACTTGTTGCTCATAGGAGTGGCAATGTGTATGTGGTTGATATGTTGAAAGATAACCCTATGTCTACTGCATGCCTCTTCTTATTTGCTTCCAGCAAAGAGACAGAGTTATGGTACAGGAGACTTGGGCACACAAATCTGAAAACAATCATCACACTCTCTAAATTTTTTCTTGTCAGAGGTTTGCCACAAAAACAATTTACTTGTGAAGAACATTGTGTTTCCTGTTTAAAAGGTAAGCAACGTAAAAAGTTCTTACAAGTCAATTGAATAGTCCAAAACAACCCAATGCTTGCAATTACTGCCCTGTAAAAATCATGAGTTTAATGAAGAAAAGATTTTGCTTAGTCATAGTTGATGATTTTTCAAGGTTTACATGGACATTCTTTTTACACTCCAAGGATATATTGCAAAATTTTGTCAAACAAGTTGAAAAGCAATATGACCTTCCAGTAAAAATCTTTAGGAGTGACAATGGGACAGAGTTTAGAAACAAGGAGTTGAATGCCTTCTGTGAGTCAAAAGGGATTGCTAGGAAATTTAGTGTCCCAAGAACTCTAGAACAGAATGGGGTTGTTGAAAGGAAAAACAGAACTTTGGTTGAATCTGCAAGAACTATGCTAGCAGACTCTGGTTTACCTTTCTCTTTTTGGGCAGAGGCTGTAAACACTGATTGTTATGTTCAGAACTGAGTTTTGATTAACCCCCAGGCATCAAAAAGACTTCCTATGAATTGCTTTACAAAACTAAACCTCTGATCTTATATTTCAAAGTTTTTGGTTGTCCTTGTTTCATTTTGAACTAAATAGATTCTATCTCTAAGCTTGCAGCCAAAGTTGATTGTGGTTATTTTCTGGGATACTCAACCACTACCAAAGCCTACAGAGTTTTTAACTCTAGGACAAAGTGTGTTGAAGAAACTCTGAATGTGAAGTTCAATGAACTCTCATCTTTGAAAATCCTAGCAAATCCTGCTGAATTGTTTGATTTAGATAAATTTACATTTGAAGATGTGTCTATCAAGACTAACCCTGCAGATACACCACAAGCATCCACACAAGAGCAAGGATATGATTGCATACTTCCAAACTTCAAGATCTGTCCTTCAAGCAGAGGAGCAGATGTTAGCAACAATGGTGAAAGCTCTGCTGGTTCAACAGTGGTCAATACTCAAACCTCTGCTTGCTCTCAAATCAAAACACAGTTGATAAAAATCCATCAAATGTGGATAAAAATCAACAAACACTCACATCATTACCACCCATACCACCACCTCCATTCCATTCAGAGGCTGGTCCATCAAATTCACCAGCAGAGGTTAGCTCAGATGATACACATTTGCAAGCTTCACCTCAAAATGCAATTGTCCTATATCAAGGTGATTTGGATTTCCTCAAAAGCCATCCATTGGATCGAGTTATGGGCAACATAAATGAGGGAGTGCTCACAAGAAGCCAATCCCAAACCATTTTCTTGTTTGCTGGCTTTCTATCACTCACACAACCTGTCAAGTACCAAGAGGCACTAAAAGACAATAGTTGGTTAGAAGCTATGCAACCGGAGCTCCTTCAGTTTAAAAGACAACAATTGTGGGAACTTGTACCACTGTCTAAGGATGTCAGTCCAATTGGCACAAAGTGGGTCTTCAAGAACAAAACAGATGAAAGGGGTATTGTTGTCAAAACCAAAGCAAGGCTCATGGTTCAAGGCTACAGACAGGAAGAAGGCATTGACTATGATGAAACCTTTGCTCCTGTAGCAAGGTTAGAAGCCATCAGACTGTTCTTAGCTTTTGCTGCTAACCATAACATCAAAGTGTTTCAAATGGACATCAAAAGTGCATTCCTGTATGGAAAGATCAAGGAAGAAGTGTATGTGTGTCAACCTCCTGATTTGAAGATGCATCCTGATCATGTTTAAAGGTTAAACAAAGCACTGTATGGTCTAAAACAAGCACCAAGAGCCTGGTTACTCAGATAGTGAATTTGCTGGATGCAAGACAACAAGGAAGTCCACATCAGGAGGTGTTCAATACCTAGGTGATTGCCTAGTGTCTTGGCAGAGCAAAAAGCAAGTTGCAGTTTCCACATCCATTGCTGAAGCTGAATATATTGCTGCTGCAAGTTGCACTGCTCAAATCCTGTGGCTTCAAAATCAACTTTTGGATTTTGGTATCACTGCTTTAAAGACTCCTCTCAAAATTGATAGTCAAGCAGCAGAAAATATCATCAAAAATCTTGTCTCTCACTCCACAACAAAACACATTGACATCAGACATCACTTTGTGAGAGATTGTTTGATTTCTTTACAACATGTCCATACTAAGGATCAACTGGCAGATGTTCTAACAAAATCCTTGGATACATCTACCTTTGAAAGTTTGATCTCTAGAATGGAATGCTACACATGGATTAAAAACAATTTTCTAGTGATCCATGTGTAAATAGCATCAAAATGTTTTCAAAAAATCAAAATTCCGTCCTTAAAAATAGTTTAAAATTGAATTTTTTAATAAATCCTCAAAGTCTGTTCAAACCACTTATAGCATTAAAACTGTTCGTTTAAATAAAGTCTATCCACTTCCAAAGTGTATTCTCTAATAGTGTTAAACACTGTTCACAATCCACTGCCCATATATTCAAACAATGTTTTCCAAACAACTTCTTCCATTGTCAAACAGAGGATACACATGGTCAGACATCAGATGCCACGTCATCATCACTTTTTCAAAACCCTATAAAAACCATGTTTTATCCATAACAGAGTTTCTACCTTTATCGTGTTGAATTCAAAAATTCTCAAAACGATTTTCTCTCAATCATGGCACCCAAAGAGAAATCCAAAGCAAAATCTAAACCAGAACCACCACCATTCACCCTCATCATCAAAACTCCTCACAATTACACTGTAATTTTTGAGAAACCGATTCAAATACAAGATATCATCCGATGATACAAATCTTGGAAGATTCGAAATTCAAGCACATGTTAACTGTCAAAGCCCCCCATTTATCAAGTGTCACAAAGGCAATTTTGGGCAAACGCAGAGGTTCACTCCACATCTGAGGGTGTTCCTTATACTATCTTATCAAGAGTGGGTAAAACGCTGTTGCAAATCAGTCCACAATCTATATCTCAAGTGTTCACATTGAATGACATGGCACATCCTGTGTCATTCCCAATAAATGAGGTACAAGCAGAGTTTTTGGAAAGGGGATACATTAGGCAACTCAAAGGTATGACTATCTATAAACCCAACTTTCCTGCTGAGATGAGATTCTTTTTCCATACACTTCTAACTTGTCTCTAGGGGTGAGCATAAAACCGAAATAACCGAACCGCAACCGAAAAAACCAAACCGAAATAACCGAAAACCGCGATAAACGAAGTGTCAGTTATTTATATTTTTGATAACCGCATGTTACGGTTCGGTTATGGTTATTATTAGTTTCATAACCGCAAATAACCGAACCGAACCAAATGTTTTAAACATGGCCGAATCCATAAGACCATAGATTTTTTAGTTAATGTTCAAGTGTTTAACCATGGTCCAATCCATATTTTTTTGGTGAAGTATTTAAGTCTTTTAACCATGACACAACCTCATTGAATTTAAAATCTAGCCACTTTGTGTTCGTATGTATGCTTCCACATAACACATGGAAGTAAAATATAATTAATAATTCTACAAGCTTTAACTACGTATATTTATTTTTTGTGCATCATGTTTGCATAACCCATAAATTTAAAGCCTAACTTTAGAAACGATTAAATAACCGACCAATAACCGAACCGAAACAGCATTAACCGCAAATAACTGATTAACCGAACCGAGTGGTTATGATTTTTTGATAACCGAAGTGTTCGGTTATGGTTTTGGTTATAGGCAATAACCGAACCGAACCGCACCATGCTCACCCCTACTTGTCTCTCAGCAAAAACAACTCGTTTTTAACGAAATACCATTGAATATCAAGTATCTGGGCTATGCTATTTTAACTGGATCAAATTTTAACTTTTCCCAGATACTATTCAATGACATTGTGACAAATTTTAATAACATAAAGAAAATAAAAGATTTCTTGATACATCCAAGATTTCTAAGTGTTAAACAAGGCACGGTTACTAACCGAGGCAGCCTAACTCATGAAACTTTCACAAGGATTACAAATCAAGACAAAGTTTCAAAAATACAAGTAGAAGAGGAACAACAAGTTTTACCTGAACAAAATGTTCAATCTCGGCCTCTTACTACTGAACCCACTGCTCTTGGTGATCAGGGCACTCAAACCACTGCCGTGAAACCCAAACCAAAAATCTCCAAAAAGAAACCAAAAAAAATTACCAAAAAGCCCACTAAACCCAAAAAGGGTCCTCTGGAAGATGAGATCCCAGAAGTTAACCCAATGACAAGACAAAAGTCACCACAAAACATTGTTGCTACTTCTTCACAACAGATGTTAGAAAGATCTCAACCTGGTTTTGAAACTCCTCCTTCTTCCTCACAAAAGGAAAAGGTTGTAAACATAGGGACACTTGGTGTGAAGCTCTAGGATCACTTGGTTCTATCTTCCACCTCCCATCACACCCTTCACCAACAAAATCACTACCACCTGCAATGTTGCCTTTGCTGAATGCAATAGAATTGGAACAGACATTAACCAGTTCTTCTCACCAACGCATTAATGAGAATATACTCCAACAAATGACTGGGTCAGATTCTCTATTCTTTGCTAGCCCATCAGCAACTGAAGAGGATACATCCCTTGAGTTACATGTAACCCTAGGTGATAGTTCATCAAGAGCAGCCACTACAATTGCTAAACTTTCAAGTTTTCCTTTGGACAGTGGTTACATACCTAAGACTATGATGATGGCAACCACTGTTGAGGCTACTAAGGTAACCTTTGTTCGAGTGGGAAGTTCCCAGTACCAAGATCAAGGGGCATCTATGTTTGAAACAGGTGTTGAAAACCATATTCATGATGATGTAGATACAACCACCACTTTTGGTCGGGGTTCAGATGACCCTATTAACTTAGGTGATGAACTAAAATATCAGGATTTGACGGAGAGAGTTTCTAACATTGAATCTTCTGTGCTTGAAATTAAAGATTTATTGAAGCAGATGATAACTACTAAGAGCCAACCCTCTATCGTAACCACTGATGATCTCAAACAAGCCTTAGACCCTCTGTTTCAACAACAAAGATACTTTGCTGATCTTCAACACAAACATCAAATGCAAGAAATGAGAAACATGGTTGATCACAGATATATGGATACAGTTGCAATATTAAGGCAATCAAGGCTCACATTCTTCAAACCACTGGTACAACTCCTCCTACAGTTATCTTGGTAAACACTGATGATGCCAAAAAGGGGGAGAAACCTTTACAGAGAGAAGTGCTAAAGCTTGAAAAAGATGCACGACCAACAGTGGAAATCCCTAAGCCAGATGGATCTAAAAAGATTGATGAAACAAAAAATTTCTTGGCCATGGAAAAGTTGAAGAATAAGATGAGGGTAAGAGATAAGAGCAAAGTGTTGGTTGAGAAAAAGATAGCTCAACAAAGAGAAAAAGAAGAGGTTGGTACTTCCACAAGGAAGAGACCAGTTAGAAAAACCAGGCAACCAACATGCACACCTTCTAAAACTCAATCTGTGGATACTCTAACCATTGAAACCTTTGCTCCCACAAAATCTCTTACACCTCCTCCAACAGCAAAACAAACTTCCACCACAACAGAGGTTATAACAGATGTTAACCCATCCTATGCCATGATCATTTTTCCTACATCCACCCAACCAATACCTACACCAACAAGAATTCCTGATCATCCACCATCACCTGCACTCAGGTTCAAGAGGAGAAAGATCACAAAAGTCATAAATGAAGATAAGATCATTCCTGCTCCACTTCCATTGTCATCACAACCTTTGACCTCCACAACATCTGTTCATCAATCTTCCACTCAAACAACTGTTCAACCATTAAAAGTAGTTCCTGCAGCAGTAAAATTCCTCTTGATTTACCAGCTGTAAGATAAGAGATCAAGTCCTTCTACTCTGGGGAAAATCCTGATAAAAGACTTATCCAATCTTTGGAAGCCTCTCCTAGGCCAACAAACATTGATGAGTATCTAATACTTAAAGCCAAGCAATCAGAGGATATAGCCTAAAGAGATACAACAGGTAAAAGTGATAGAGAAGTGCAGAACTACATGAGTTCCAGCTGAGCAAAGTCAGAGTTTTCGAAGATTTTGTTAAAGACTTGTGCAAGAAGCTGTCTGAAATGGAAGATCAGAGTTTAAAACAAGATTACATTGAGCATATCATGACAAACAAGAAATACACGGCTACCAGGGAACAGTTCAAGGATTGGACTGTGAGTGATCTAAGAGAAGAAATAGAAAGAATGCAAGAAATGCTGAAAGATCCTCACAAAAAGCCAACTCCTCCAGACTGGAAGAAATACAAGAAAGTTTTGCCTGGCAAAGCTTTGAAAATCAATATAATGAAGGAAGAATTGATCCAGAACAATTATGGTTCAAGAAATCAGGTCATCAGATGGGGAGAGGAGAGTGGTTGATACCTACAAGAAGTTGGAAGAGAGAAGGAAGAAAGATCCAAGCATGCCTCCAAAGCCTAATTACTCATCAGAGGATGTGATTCATAAAGCCCAACACTCTAAAAAGTCTGTCTCATCATCTGCCCCTTCCACACTTGCCTTAAATCAATTAAAAAGGGAAGAGGAGATGGCTGAAGGAGATAAAAGAGTGTATGAACACATCAAAGAAGGGATCCAATGCATGATTGATTACCATACTGATGAAGCCAGTAAAAAGCTTGCAGAAGATCTATCACAGTTGGCAAATCAATCAAATCATCCAACCTCAACAATAAAATGCCATCTTAGAAAGCCATCAGGCCCAAAAGTTCTAAAGTGGAAAGTTGACAAAAACTCCCACGAATTAACTTTGGTCCAGTCTAATGGCGATGCTACCAAGATGAGAATGGAGGATGCATATGATCTGGTGCAGAAGACCTCTAAAAACTTAGGATCTGGTACTCGAAAAGGATGATGATGAAGAAGTGTCTATGAACTTTGAATTACAATTTAAAGGCCAAATCAGAGAATTTTTGTTGAGGAATAAAGACCAAGAATAAATTAGTGTTTTGGCATCATCTGTTCTAGGGGGAGATTGTTGGGATTGAACCATATGCAAAGGAATAGATGATACAAAGCCAAATACACTATCCGAGGATTGGTCCAACTATCAGAGATTAGATGATAGAGATCAGTGTTTTACTTTTTTTAGTTAAATAATCAATGTAACAGTGGTTTGCACTATTCGATGATAGATAGCAGAGTTTCTAGTTAGTTATTTTTTTGTTAAATGGCACTATCAACCCTAACGTCATTAAAAGATGCTCAGTGGTTAGATAGTTAGTATAAATAGGTGAAGCTTTGTAACAGTTAAACTCGTCTATCAAAAGATCATTCACCAATCATCTTCTCTGAGTTTTCTGCACTATCAAACTATTGTAATTGGCTGAGGGGGAGTTTGTGAATCACATGCAAAGCGTATAAACTTGAAAGCATGATGATGATGATGAAGAAAACAAACGACCTTTACTTATAGTAAAAGTTTTCCATCTTATTCCGCTGCATTTACTTTACAAATCAATCATATTTCCATTATTTGAAACAAAAACTACAAGTAAATCAAACTCAGATCCTAACAGAGTTTCTGAAGTGACCAAACGCCTCCTTAATACCACAGTCGGCGGTAACATGATGAAAACCAAAACTGCTGAGGAGTGTTTAGAGATGATTGAGGACTTAGCCATTAGCACATATACCGAGCCCAACTCTGGGGCTTTCTTGTTGCCTTTAGAGGAATCCATACTGTAGATGCTAACACTATTTTTGCGGCCCAGGTAGAGTCCTTAGGGAAAATGATGATGGACATTCATGTTAAGCTATGTACTAGGTGCAAGGTGTGTAGGGGAGGACACGAGATG
This sequence comes from Scalesia atractyloides, assembly GCA_947069175.1. NCBI lineage: Eukaryota > Viridiplantae > Streptophyta > Magnoliopsida > Asterales > Asteraceae > Scalesia > Scalesia atractyloides. Next base: position 45,861,361 of record CAMTDV010000015.1, on the reverse strand, counting down.
ATAGACTGCCCTGTAGGTGCTGAAGAGGATGTGAGTTATGTCCAGAATGTAGGCCAGGGCCATGGTTACAACCCTAGATGGCAGCCACGCCAGAACCCAAACTGGAGGAGCGGGAATCCCCCTGGATTTCAGCCCCGCCAGAGTTTGTTCCAGAACTCTGGTGACGGACCGAGCAGTGGAGCGAGTAGTGGTGAGGTGAAACCCGATCTTGCTGAGTTCTTGAAGAAGAATGAGGAGAACCAGAATAGGACAAACAAATTGCTAGAATCCTTAGTTCTTCAGGGAGAGAATAGGTACCAGGAGCAACAAAGAAAAAAATCAGGAGTTTGATATGATGTTTAGGAACCAGAATGCGACTATCCAGAACCTAAAGAGGACTGTAGGAGAGATGGCCACTAGACTTTCTTATAGACCTTTAGGCACTTTCCCTAGTACTACTCAGGTGAACCCGAATGCTACTGCTAAGGCAGTCATGACTAGGAGTGGTAGAGGTGTTAGAGTAGAGGAACCAGTGGTAGATGAAGAGCCGGTAGATGAGCAAATTGAGATGGAGGCTCAATCTAGCAAAGTGCAACCTCGACTCAGCCCAGCAAGTACAGCACAGCCAGAGAGCCCTCCTAATGAGAAGGTAGTTGAGAGCGAGTTTGATAGATTACCATACCCTGCTAGGCTTAAGTCCCAAAAGATGGAGAAAGAGTACGGTCACTTCCTTGATTTGTTCAAGCAACTCAAGGTAAATATCCCATTCGTATAGGCGTTACAACATATGCCTAAATATGCTAAGTTCTTGAAGGACCTCTTGTCCAACAAGAAGAAATTGGAGGAGATTTCGACTGTAACTCTAGGTGAAGAGTGTTCTGTAGTGGTTCAGAATAAACTACCTCAGAAAATGATAGACCCGGGTAGTTTCACTATTTCGTGCTTATTTGGTAGTTCTTCTATGAGCCACGCTTTGGCAGACCTGGGTGCTAGCATCAATCTGATGCCTTACTCAGTTTATTCTAAGCTAGACCTTAGAGAGCCTGTTCCAACGCGGATGGGTATTCAGTTAGCGGGTAGGTCAGTTAAGTATCCTAGGGGTATAGTGGAGAATGTTCTTGTGAAGGTAGAGAAGTTTTTCTTTCCAGTCGATTTCGTGATCTTAGACATGAAGGAGGACGAGAGAGTTCCTCTAATTTTAGGGAGACCGTTTCTTGCTATCGCAAAGGCATTGGTCGATGTCTTTGACGGTAAACTCACTCTTCGTGTTGGTAGTGGCACGGTTACTTTTGACGTTAAAGAGTCCATGCAGCACATCGGTGCTAGTGATGATACGCTTATTTCGTTGACTCTTTTATGTCTCGTGTTAGTGATATTCTGTGTAGGTTCTGTGGAGGAGAGCATGAGCTAGATGCCTTAGAGGAGAGTTTAAGAGATCAGGAAGCTATGGTAGTAGCCCTGGCGAGTGAAACCCCTAAGGAGAGTGAGGCGAGTGTAGAGAATGAGATGGCAGTGCCTGCATAAAAGCCTTCGGTCGAGAGTCCACCACCCTTAGAACTTAAGAAATTAGCTGATCATATCGAGTATGCATTCTTGGGTGACGAGGCGCGCTTTCCCGTCATTATCTCATCCGACTTGACATCTGAGGAAAAGAAGAGGCTGGTAGATGTGCTTAGGGATCACAAGCGTGCCATTGCATGGAAGCTTGTGGACATAGAGGGTATTCATCCATCCTTTTGCACTCATAGATTCTTCTAGAGGACGGTTTCAAACCGGTTGTGCAACCTCAGAGGAGGTTGAAACCGAACATGCAGGAGGTGGTGAAAAAGGAGGTGTTGAAGCTTCTTGATGCCGGCCTAATTTACCCCATTTATAACTCACCATGGGTTTCACCGGTTCAGTTTATTCCGAAGAAAGGAAGGATGACGGTTGTGACCAATGAGAGGTGTGAGCTTATTCATATGCGTATTATCATAGGTTGGAGAGTATGTATCGATTATAGGAGACTGAATGATGCCACAAGGAAGGATCACTTTCCCATTCCCTTCATTGATCAGATGCTCGAGCGGTTGTCGGGTCAACAGTTTTACTGTTTTCTTGATGATTTCTCTGGTTATTTCCAGATCCCTATTGCGCCTGAGGATCAGGAGAAAACCACTTTCAAATGTCCATATGGGACCTTTGAGTACGCCGCATGCCCTTTGGATTATGTAATGCTCCTGCAACTTTTCGGAGATGCATGGTTGCCATCTTTCATGATCAGATAGAGAGTTCCATGGAATTGCTCATGGATGACTTTTCGGTCTTTGGGAGCTCTTTTGATCATTGTTTGGCCAACTTAGAGAGGATGCTAGCTAGGTGTGAAGAGACTAAGTTGAAGCTGAACTGGGAAAAATGTCACTTCATGGTGAAGGAAGGCATACTTTTAGGTCATAAGATTTCATGTGCTGGTATAGAGGTTGATATAGCTAAGATAGATACGATTACTCGATTACCACCACCTACTTCTGTGAAATCGGTTAGGAGTTTCCTAGTTCACATAGGTTTCTACCATAGGTTCATTAAGGACTTTTCTAAGATTGCGCGGCCTATGACGCAACTCCTTGAAAAGGATAAAGTGTTTGATTTTGATGGGGAGTGTGTGAAAGCGTTTGAGACGCTAAAGGAGAAGTTAGTGAGTGCTCCCGTTCTTGTGGCCCCTGACTAGAGCTTGCCATTTGAGCTCATGTGTGACGCAAGCGACTTTGCAGTTGGGGCCGTTCTAGGACAGAGACACAATAAGCATTTCCACCTGATTTACTACGCTAGTAAAACACTTAATGATGACCAAGAGAAATACACTAAAACTAAAAAGGAGCTCCTGGCGGTGGTTTTTGCTTTTGATAAGTTTTGGTCCTATCTTGTTTTGTCCAAGAGCATAGTTTATTCCGATCACGAGGCATTGAAACACTTGTTCAATAAAAAGGATGCTAAGCCTCGACTGATTCGGTGGGTCTTGCTTCTCTCAGAGTTTGATATTGAGTTGAGGAAGAAGAGTGGTGCAGAGAATGTGGCCGCTGACCATGTCTAGGGTAGAGAGGTTGAAGGATGAGAAGGAGGATAGTCAAGAGATTGGGGATTCATTTCCCCATGAATCTTTGTGTAGTGTGACGGTTGTGTAGGACCGATCCTCGATGCTAAGGAACCTAAATTTGATATCTAACGTCCATAATAGCGGAAATATTACGTCGTGTTTACCAATAGACAAGATTTAATCAGTTAATCGTCAGTTTTATTGATCAAACATTCTAGTTACAAACTGACAGAGCTTCGCCTCCAAAATGCCAAAGTTACAAATGAATGAGGCTAGCTAGGTATTTATAGAGTTAAAAGTTCGCCCCTAGGGACACAAGTTCGCCCGAACTTGCCTAAGCAAGTTCGGCCGAACATGCATTTACATGAACATCATGGGCGAACTTGGCTAAAACAAACATTTAAATACTTCCTACACCTAGCCTATTTAGCTCTATACTATAAAGACTCGATATAAGACTAAGACATAGACATTATGCACCAACAGACTCCCCCTTGGATATCGTCTTCATTTTTTATCAGTCTTCAAAACTCTGTCTTCATATAAACATTAACGCACACGACCGAAGAAGTTCTTGAACTGCTTCCTTCGTCGTTCTTGCTTTGGATCAGGCGTTTGATCAGTTGGCGGTGGTCTTTTAAAATTAGCCATTCTTAGAGAACTTTGCCTTAACGCTTTTTCCATTCTCTCTTTAATCGCCTCATTTCTTTTTTCCTCCTTTAAAAACTCAACTCTTTCTAAGTCTCTCCACTTCGTTTGCCACATTTTTCCAGAATTGACTTCGCGCGCATAGCAAACATTCACAACTTTCTGAAACTGCATAGCTTGTACCTTTTCTCATTCTTCAAATACAATCTTGTTGTAGAACAAGGTTTTGATATCTTCTCTCAAGCAGTTCACAAGCCACATAGGATCTAGAATCCTTGTCGTCCTCAATAAATCCCTCATGCCCTGATAACCCATCACTTCAACCCGTTCCTTGGTAATATCCAAATGTTCTTCAAACTTCAGCATGATAACAGCTTCACACGTAGCTGGATCTATTTGCCACCACTTGAACAATGGATAGAAGTCTTGTTCAATCGGCATAAGTGGCATATTCCTCATGGCTCTTGGACGTTTCATAATTAACATTATGTCCTTTTCTCTCGTTTTCTTGTTTGTCTTGATTCTGCGGCTAGGAATAAAAGGCTTCCAGTAATTGAATCCTTTCACCGCTTCATACTTGATCATTTTCCATAATAACTGATCAGCCACCTTCATGTGGTATGTAACGTTCACAATTTGAACCAACTCCTCTACATCCCAATACGGTAATGTCTTGAAATCAGCAAGGTATTTGAAATATTGCACTCCAAACTCCCTTTTGATTGCATATACGTTCAGTTCTTTGAACCATCCCCAACTCAATATATCCCCCAAAGATACGTCTTTGTATCTGGTAAAGAATGCTAGTGGACGTCGAAACTTACGTTTGCGTGGCATCTCTTTAAACCAAGACTTTCTCGCTTGAGCTATCTTTTCTTTGGTCATGAGCTTAGGAACTTTACCCTCTCGGACTGATTCAGTAATTCTTTCCTTCAGCATGTCTTCATCAAGCTGCTTGTACATTTCCTCAAACGTAGGAAAACTTTCTGAATTAGAACCAATGTACTTTGCTTTCTGATCAGTTTCATCATCCGAAGACCAATCTTCAACAATAACTCTATTGTATTCATCTGCTTCGAATCTTCTCACATATTGATAGTCATTTGGCTCGAAAGTGTTTACGTTCAACATTTCTTCGAAATCAAACTCTAAATTTTCAGCTTCAACTTCAACTAATCTCGCAAGATCTTCTTTCGAATAGTTATGCACATACTCCCCTTCAACTAATCTCGCAAGATCTTCTTTCGAATAGTTATGCACGTACTCCCCTTCTTCCACGTTATGTTCTAACATCAACATTAATGGCTTCGTGGGTACTGCAGTAATAGGCTTAGCAGATCGGTCAACATATGTCCCATCAATATCATCTGAAGGCCCTTTCTCTCCTGACTCCCCCTGACTTTTATCTTCCATCTTATTCGACTCATCATTCATAAGATCAGAAAAATCAAAATCTTCAGAGACTTTCGCTTCAGTGATCTTAATACCTGTACCACCCTGATCAAAATAATTACCACCTTGATCATAATCATCATCATCATCACCAACATTCCAATCCTCATAATTTCCTTCCTCTTCATCCTCTTTATCATCTTTCTCAGCTTCTTCATCGTCTTTTTCTTCAGAAGCAGTGATAGGATCAGAAGGCTTGACAGATTCGTCAACCTTTGGAATATCAGACTCAGAAGCTTTCAAAACATCTTCAATTGGTTTCTCTATAACATCAGAAGACTTAGTAGTTTCACCTTCAACCCCTTTACCTTTGCCACTCTCAGCTAATTCTTTTTCAGCTCGTTCCTTAGCTTCCTGTTGATCTAGAGGATCATATTCAGCGATGAAGTCGATACCCAGTGCATTAGATAAAACTTTCTGCATCCTGGAGAATCTTCGATCATTTAGGGCTTGAATTGACTTTAACTCTGAAATTTCTGTCTGCATCTTCTCATTCGCATCTTGCAGACTTTCGATCAATGCTTTAAGATATTCACGCTCATTCTCTAACACCTTAACCTTGTCATCCAAAATCTTTTTCTCAACCGCACTTTGATTCATCTTCTAAATAAGCTCTGCTTTCTCAACTTCATTATGTGCCACTTTGTCCTCGAGTGCTTTGACACGCTTTTCCAGAAGTTCAACGTTAGTCTCTGGAAAGAAATCGTTTAGATCTGCAGACTTATTGGATTGTTATGCATATCACCAAAAATATTAGGCCGTCTTGGAGTTTTTGGTGTTGACTTTGGAGTCGTAGCTTTTGGTGTAGACTTCTTTGGCGTAGACTTTCAATATTTGAATTCATTAGAGCAACAGGAGATTCAGTGATAGGAACTTCAACAAAGCCAAACACAGGAGGTTCTTGTGCAACTCTTGGCCTTTCAGCTTCAGCATGAATAATAACAGGAAGTTCTTATGGAGGAGGTTCTTGTGTGACTCCTTTCTCCTGAGCACCAGAAGGTTCTTGTGGGCTTCTGTGCTTTTCACACTTCCTTTGTACCTCTTACTCACCGCCTTTTGAACTTTCTTTGGTTTCTTTCTACCTTTGGTTTGTGGCGAGCCTGTTGTCTTCTTCGAGATTTCTGTTGCTGAAGACTTTGTATGTTTAACCTTTTCTTAGGCCTTTCTTCATCAGACTCCTTCTCAAGATTCGGATCAAAATCAGCATCAATCTCTTTTTCTTACTCGGCTCTAATCTCAGCCTCAGTCTTGTCTGGCTCTTTCACCGGAATTTCTTTATCAGAATCATCTTCGTTTTCAGAAGTAGCAGAAATAACATCGTCTTGAGTCGTTTTCTCAGTCTCTTGATTCTCAATAACAACTATAGCACTTGATCCAGCAACTGCTTCAACATTCTCTGGTTCATCTTCGTCGACAAGCATAGTTTCGACTTTCTTCGCAGCACGTTTCTTTTTAGGCTTATCAGCTTCTGTCTTTAAGAACCATTCGCTCCTTGCCTTTGGTTTAAATTCCTTAAACCACTCCTTTTCAGCATTAAGCTCTTTCTCATCGTCGCTACCATCTTTCCTCCAATTGTTGTTTGGCGGCACAATGTAATTAGAATCTTTGATCGCTCCTAATACAGGATTTGCAACAGGAGCTGAAGCTTGCTTTTGAAACTTTATGAGCTTCTTCACTGTGGTCTCATCAAGATGAACTAAGTATAATACATCGTTCGGATCTCGTGCAATATTAGAATACTTCTCGTCAATCAACATTTGAACAAATCTCGGATAAAGAAATAATCTTGAATCCTCCATATTCTTGGACATGTGAGTGAAAACTAACTTCGAGAAGTTGAAAGGCTTCTTAAGAATAAGCGTCGTTGCCATGCAAGCTAAATAATCTTGGACATCATCTAAACCTGCCTTGCGATGGCTGAAAGTATGAATTATGGCGTGCATTAGGAGTTTATAGGGATTTGGCACTTCCCCTTTCTTCAGCGTCGGCTTGTTCACGCTCCCCTTATATCCCATACGGATGAAACAACCACGACCATCTTCTCGTCAAGATAAATTGGATCGTCTTTGTTGTCGTTGAATTGTAGAATCCGTCGAATATCATCTTCAGTCACAGTAATTGGCTTAACTTCATTACCAACTTGCACGGTAGAAGTAATTGTCTTCTCATCTTCACTTAAACTCGCATTCATCCATAAATGAAAAATGTGAGATCTATATGACACTGTGCGCTCAGTAATCGCTCGATGGATAGGGCTTTCCTCTAAAAACTTCAATATATTGTCCTATTCCTTCAAAGATGGACAGATCACCTTATCGAGCATAATACAGGTGTTGTGCGTCTTAGAAAATTCCACTGAGATTATACGCTCTGGAACTTGTGCCTGAAAAACGACATAAAACAATTAGCATGCTTAACGAGAAAAAATTTCAAAAATATTCTAACACTTTTATCAAGTTCGGGCGAACTTGATATGTACTACAATTTTTTGATTTCTTCAAGTTCGCCCGAACATGTTCTAAACACATGTTCAATAATGAAAGATAAGTTCGGGCGAACTTACAATCTAAACAATTCAGAATTCAAAAACTCAAGTTCGGTCGAAGATGTTTGCATCAGTTTTAAAAGATCTTTTGATGCAAATCCGGTCGAACTTGACAACAAGTTCGGCCGAACTTGTCGTCTTCCCCAAATTCAACCTGTTAATATGCAAGTATCCATTACAATTCAATCAAAATCAATTACACGGTTGATTTTATGTGTAGATGAGGATTTTAAGTTCAATTTTGATCACAAACACCTAGATCTATCAGATTTTTAAAGATTCGGATCTAATATGTTCGATTATGGTTCAATCATGGTTCAAAGTGAAATCTCTACCTCAGACATTGTTAATGGTGTGCAAATCACCAAGAACAATCAACAATTGGGCAGAGTAACGACGCTAAAATGCCAAAATCACAAGATCGCTATCAAAGACTTATGTTCGCTCGAGAGAGTTTGTTAGGCTGATAAATGAGTTCGACCGAACTTGATAGGTATTTATACCATGTCAAGTTCGGGCGAACTTGCAAGCCCATCACATAAGCCCAACTATGTTTGGGCGAACTTAAGTTTTAAAAACTCAACAATCCATCTACAAGTTCGGTCGAACTTGTTGTTTGTTAAACATGATTTGTTTAGCAAGTTCGGCCGAACTTGCCAAACCCTAAAACCAAACTTTTTCAAATTTTCATTTTAAACCCTGAACTTTCCAACCTTTTACCTGTTATGAAAATCTACTCAATTGACCAAGTCTAAGTTCGGTTAACCGATTTGTCTGCCGAGTCCAAGTTAATGACCCCGGTTTGACCCGTTACGAACAAACTGTTGATATTTTCAAAATCAAAGTTTCAAATTAATGAACTTTTTATCATTTTGTCTTTTCAGATTTAACAGATTAGCTCCCAGCCCGTTGTCAAAGAGATTCCCACCAGTTCTAGCATCTTACCAGACTTCGAAGACTCTTTCTCCAACATTGGTTTGCTGAAAACAATGTAGAAATAAAATCTTTTTGAATTTTTGTAAGTTTATGCTAAAACACACTGAAAATATTTTTGATTTTAATCTGTAAAGCCGATAAACTATGTACAGGACAAAGTAAACTATGTACAAACATATTTACAGACATATTTTTGTGAATTCGTGTCTAAGGATCATATCAGTTGTTTGAGACATGTCACCAGTACCGTTGACCTTTAGATGACTTTAAGCTTTAAAATCATTTACCTAGATTGTCGATATGTTTGTCCACTTAAGCTTTACCACATTTCTCAATTATTTCAAGATATGTTTAAGGTAAGATTCAAGAAACTTGACTTATCTGTGGTTCCCACTTCTTTAATATACTCCCGTATCCAAATTCCCTAGATTTCATCTTACAGGTAAATATAGCGTAATTGATATATGTATCTGCGTTGTGCGAGACCTTGAGAGCTCAGGTTAGTACTTCCGTATAGACAAAGAGATGAAGGCTCGTCTTTAAGCTGTTTCCACTTAAGAAATCTTTTTAGCACTGCAAATGATTAGATCTTTCGATTCTTTTCAATATTGCATGCAGTTTGGGGATTTTAGGCGAAAGTATTATAGAAGTTCTAGGCCATTGCTTCCGCAATATCAGAAGAACTTGTATAATACCCCAGATATCAGCTATCTATAAAGACCTCGTATCTCAGAATCAGGCAATCTTTCAAACGAAATTTCAGAGTACTAAGTCCATATATCCAAGATGTGTTAATCCACAAGATTAAGCAGTTGTAAAATTTAGTTTATATCTCAAAAACAGTTTACTGAACGTGTTAAGCCTATCGACACATCCACAGTAAGACTCATTTATCACTTTTAAACTTTCCATTTCTTTAGCGTACTGTGATAGTCCACTGATGTATTATCATTTCCTTATATGACACTGAATTCTTTTTGTCTTTTTCAATGTTTTGTACATTTTTGAATTTTTTCAATGTTTTTGGATTTTTTAATTTTTCGAATGTTTTTGTATTTTCTCTAACATTTCTCCCCCTAAAATCAAAAACATCTTTTTGGATTTTAATTTTTAACAAAATTCTAAACTAGAAAGATATTTACAAACCAATGTGGATCATGCGAACTCGTCGTCTGATCCGTATTCAACCTCAGCGTCCGCACCTGTCAGCAAATTTTTCATACCATTAATTCTCAGCAAGTATTTAAACCATGACAAAGAAAATGGTTTGGTATAAAAATCAGCCTTTTGTTCGTCGGTGTGGATTTTCTATTCGCACCAATTTCTTTTCGTAGCAATCACGAATGAAATGATAACGAATTTCAATGTGTTTTGTGCGTGAGTGATGAACCAGATTTTTGGTTATATCTATGGCTGCCTTGTTATCAACAAACAGTGGAGTGTCTAGAAATTGCAGACCATAGTCTCTCCTTTGTTGTTGAATCCACAAAATCTGTGAACAACAGCTGGAGGCCGAGATATACTCAGCTTCACAGGTAGAGAGAGACGACCGTAGTCTGTTTCTTACACTGCCAGGTTACCATTCTTGTTCCGAAGAACTGGCATCCCGCTGTAGTTGATTTTAAATCAACTTATCTACACCAAAATCAGAATCAGCATAGCCTGTGAGGTCGAAATTGTCGTTCTTCGGGTACCACAAGCCGGTGCTTGGGCATCCTTTCAGGTATCTGAAGATTCGCTTCACAATCTGCATGTGTAAGATCCTCGGGCTTGACTGATATCTGGCGCAGAGGCAGGTTGGATACATAATATCTGGGCGCGATGCCGTCAGATACATCAGCGATCCAATAATCGATCTGTATAACGTCTCGTCAACTTTGGCTCCAGTCTCATCAACGCAAATCCCGTGATTTAGGGCAAGAGGCGTAGATAGAGGCTTCAAGCTTTCCATTCCAAACTTCTTCAAGATGTCGTGAACATACTTAGTTTGATGAATGAAAATACCATCCGGAAGCTGATCTACTTGCAAACCAAGAAAGAACTTCATTTCGCCCATCGAGGACATTTCAAATTTCTTTTTCATGATTCCCTCAAACTCCTTGCAGAGACTATCGTTTGTTGATCCAAAGGTGATGTCGTCGACGTAGATTTGAACTATAATCAGATGACCATCAACTTCTCTGGTGTCCACAGTTCCTCTGATAAAGCCGTTGCCGACGAGATGTTGCGATAACGTCTCGTACCAAGCTCTCGGGGCTTGGTGTATACCATAAAGAGCTTTATCCATTAGGTATGTTTTTTTCTTGTTGAGTGGATCGACAAACCCTGGTGGTTGTCCAGCGTACACCTTCTAGCGTAATTTTCCGTACAGAAAAGCCGATTTAACATCCAATTGACAGACTTTAAATCCTTTCGATGATGCGAAAGCTAGAAAGATTCGAATAGATTCCAAGCGAGCTACTGGTGCGTAGACTTCCGTGTAATCTATCCCTTCCTGCTGGTGAAATCCCTTGACAACAAGTCTAGCTTTGTTACGAACAATAACCGCTCTATCATCACGTTTACACTTAAAGACCCATTTTGTATCAATCGCTTTCTGATTTTCTGGTAGGTCTTCAAGCTTCCACACTCCCAACTTCTCAAACTGCAATAGTTCTTCTTGAATTGCTTGTACCCAGTTTTCATCGGCTAAAGCTTCATTAACTGTCTTTGGCTCAATCTTAGAGATGAAACATGAATAGAAGCGATAGTTCTGGGTTAGAGCAACGCGAGTGTAGAAACAACTGAGTGCTTTGTTAATTTACCTTCGAGTTCTAACACCAGTTTGAAGTTCTCTGATAATATTTGTTGACGGATGATAGGAATATGATCGCGGCAATTCTTCACTTGGAACATCTACTGAGTTTTGCTGATTCGTGATGTTGAGATCAACAATCATTCAACGTTTGGAGAGCTTGATGAAGCTTCATTTATGTTGTTCGGGTCTGTAGATTGATTAAGAAGACTTGTTATCTGCTCCACTTCCTCATCTGAAGAAGATGATTCCCCATCAGCATCAAATGTTGGTGCTTCATCTGAGTCAGAATTCTGATTCTGAGGCATATTGGGCTCCGTTGTTGTATTCACTGGTTCAGTAGAGGCATTTGTTGGAGGAGTAGTAGGTGTTGCTGATGTTTCGGAAACATTTTCAACAGGAACACCACTATTGCTTAAACTTGCGCCAGAAGAAGATGGATCTAACATGGGTTGACTAACCACAATTGGTCGAACAATTTGTTCTTGATTCGCTGACTGGTGAAGCTAATGTAACGCTGCAACTTCTTCATCAGACGGTTCTTCAGGCAAGTCAAATGACTTCCAAAGGTCTTGATAGTTAAACAGCCACGCGTCACCTTTCCTTTGAATAGGATCTGTATAGTTGAAACAATCCACGTGCTGTGCTTCAATAACCTTTCTCAATGAAGGAACATATACTCTTCTCAACGGACTCGCATATCCGACAAAGAAACCTTCAAGAGATTTAGCTCCGAATTCGCCATCTTGGTCTATTACAGTGCATGGCGCACCGAATGGCTCTAGAAACTTCAAATTTGGCTTCCATCGGTATATCATCTCAAAACTTGTTTTCTTTGTTGGTTTGACAGTGAGAACTCTGTTTACCGTGTAGCAAGCCGCAGCAACCGCTTCACTCTAGAAGCTGATTGGAAGTCTAGAATCTGCAAGCATGGTTCTCGCAGTTTCAATCAAAGTTCTGTTTTTCCGTTCAGCTACTCCTTTTTGCTGTGGAGTATAGGGAGCACTAAACTCATGTAGAATCCCTTTTGTGTTGTAGAATTCCTTCATTTTGATATTCTTAAACTCTGTGCCATTGTCACATCTAATGCGTCTGATTGGCAGATGCTAAAGGTTCTCGAGTTTCTTGAATAGAATAACCAAGTTCTCGAATGTTTCATCTTCTGATTCTTGAAAGAATACCCACGAATATCTCAAATAGTCATCTGTCACGACCAAGCAGTATAAGTCTCCTGAGATGATTCGAACATTTACAGGACCAAATAAATCCATGTGGAGACGTTCTAATGGCAACTTGATTTAGTTCAGAATTTTCTTCGGATGAGATTTCTTGATCTGCTTTCCCTTTTTGCACTCTAAGCAAAGATCAGACATCTGAAAACTCCGAAGATTTACGCCTTCTACAAGATCATTATGAACCAAGAAATTCATTTTTCACAAATGAATATGCCCCATCTTACGATGCCAAAGAATAGAATCCTTTTCAGTAGCCTTTGACACAAAACATTGTGCTGATTTTGATGAAGTGGTAGCGACACCCATATCAAGAACATATAGATCATTCTCCCGAGGTGCTCGCATCAGAATCCACTCATCTAGTATTTTGAATCCCGGCTTCAAGATAATACACTCTTTGTCGTTGAAATGGACCATGAACTTCTTGTCACAAATTTGCGATATACTCAGAAGATTATTCTCAAGTTCTGCAATATAGTTCACGCGATGGAATGAAACGACGCCATTGGGGAGTTTTCCCTCAGCGACTATCCTTCCACCTTGGTTTCCTACAAATCCAACATATCCACCAATGATAGCTTTAATGTCGAATAGCAACGCTTTCATTCCCGTCTTATGCCTGGACGCTCCACTATCCAAAATCCACTTAGAAAGTACGGATCTCTAGAGCCCCTGCACATTTCAACAATCTATTTAAAAAGCGAGACCCAAGCCTTTTTGGTCTTGGGTTGAATTGGATAACTATCGTCAAAATCAAAATCAAAATCACACTCATCAGCATAATCGAGTCCACACTCATATGCATAATCAAATTCATATTCATCATCTGGATTTTCTGAGATATTTATGTTTGAAAATTTTACTGTCTTTCTATCTTTTGAATTGTTACCACTTGTAGTTTTGACAGTTTCAGATGTGGTTTCAATTATGATTTCAGATTTTGATTCTTTCATGTTATCACTAGTCGTAACAAACTCAGACTTAGTGATCTCAGATGTTGTTGACCGTTTCTTTGCAATCCAGGCTTGAGATTTGATGTTAGCCTTCTTGATGTAAAAATTGTTTTCATTAGCCTTTGAAGTTTCACCTTTTTCGAAAATTGAATTTTCAAACTTAGGTTTAACTTCAGCTTTTGATTCATTTCTTTTCAAAATTTTTACAGGTTTTTCAAACACTGGTTGCTTCGGCTTCACAACATTTGAACTTTCTTTCCTTCGAAGATAAGTCGGCTTTGATTTCGGACAGTAACGTGCAATTGACCAATTTCGTTGCACTTGAAACAAGTCCGAGAATCATGTGGATGTCCTTTAGTGGGTTTTACACCACTTGTTTTGGCACCACTTGCAATTTTGGCTTTATCTCGAAGTTCTTTCTCTTTCTTGAACTCATCATTTGATTGTTTCCCGATCAAACTTTTCTTATGGACCGTGTTCGCCCCATATACAAAATTCATGTTTTTATTCTTGTATTCATGAAATGGTGACGGTTTCCTTTTAGGTTCATCTGATTCCTCTAATCCCAACCCAGCTCTCCAGTTTTCCGGATGATCACCCCCATTCTTTCGGTAATTGTTTCTTTTAGGTTTGGAATAGAATTTCTTTTCATTGATCTCAGATCATCTGATGTGACTTCCACGAGCTTAAAGAATTTGTCTAATAATTCTTCCTTCACATTCTGAATCGGAAAACTGTCATCAAAATATAATCTATCAGATTCCTTAATCTTATACATGACAACATTAGGATCATCACATAGATCATTCTTCGATGATATATCATCATCTTCAGACTGTGAATCTGAATTCTTTGAGCTCGAGTCGGCGCTTTTAAAGTTGCCTTCATCAGAATCGTTCAAAATATTTTCAACAACTTTTTTAACCACAGCATTGTCATCATCTGTTTTAGTATAGATTACATCAATGTTCTCTGGCAACTCAGTTTTCTTTTCAGATAACAACTCAATGTTGAGTGCCTTATCCATCCCATCAGCGGATTTGCGACAATACTTCTCGTAAAGGGGTGGAGGAACATTGTTGTATTCCTTACCAATTTTCTTTTTAGGTTTCTCTTCCGATGGAATTGTCGGAAGGATGTGATCAATGACATATGCATTACATGTGTAACTTCTCAAAAGTTGTTGAACACGTTTTGTTTCAATTGTCATGTCCTGGAGTTGTTGCTTAGTTTCAGCAATGGTGTTAATATAGATATTAATCCCTTTTTGGTTATCCATTACTGTTCCTTTTAACATTCTTATGGTATCATGTTGTTCGATGTTATTTCTATCAAGCCTACCATAATCATTTTTCATTTTATCATACGCTTCCTTCATTGTGCGATAATCATATTTCAAAAGTTCATTATGCACATTGTTTTCAGCAATGATTTTTTATTTTTCGGCACACTCAGAACGTGGTTCGGTACATTTTATACAAGGTTTTTCAACATCTACAATTTGTACTTTGACAACTTCATTTACCTTTGGACCTACCTTAGTTAGATTTACCATTAAAGCTTTATCTGCCATGTCCTTGAGGTTTTCGGCATTCTCTTCTTGTGTAACATTGATGATCTCTTCATCAATTGTTTTCTCCTCAACCACTTGTTCTTTAGAGCTTCCATCAAAATGACCTGCAAAACTATCACACGAGTTAGGAGATAAAATTCCTTGTTTCTGCATGTGGATATACTCCTCTTCTTCTCGTTGTTGATGCAAGTATTATTCCAGCAGAATCTGTTCTGCAGCCGATGCTTCTACCGCTGCCGCTGCTTCCTCTGTAGAAGTATCTTCAACTATCTCAGCCATCAACGCAACTCCGGTCTTCTTACCGATTTAGGAATTCCAGTCGAAACCATCATCTTCATTTGATGCTACCATAGCTTTCTCATTGTTGCTGCTATTTGGTTTCTCTTGGATTTCAACCTGGAGTCTTCTTTGGAAATGGCTTGTATTGAAGTGACTTCTTATAATACTCGTTGCCTCCTCCAAACTGACTTTGATTTCCTGTTGCTTCAGGGTTTTTGCACTCTCTCTTGAAATGTCCCTTTTGGCGACATCGAAAACATGTAACCTTTGACTTGTCGAAGCCCAACTTGTTGCTAGAATTTCCGATATCTCGGCCAGTGAGAGCAACAAACTTTGTGACTCTTCGGATAATAGATGCTAAACACCACTTGATATCCATCAACTCGAGTTCTTCTTCATCCACTTGGTCATAACCTTCTGCCGTCATTTCGGGATTTCCAATTTTACCGGCTACAAGACTTTCGTATGACTCCAGAACAGTGGCGAGAAGAGACATATTTTGTTTAGCAACTTGTTCCGAAACAACATTGTTCAAATTTACTGAAATGTTGCACTTGTATACATTAGAATCAGAATTTGATTGTTGATTCTGTTTTGCTTGACTTTGATAAGATGAATTTGAACCAGTGCTTAAGAACGAACTCTGTGGACTCTGATCATAATGAGGCTGTGATTGATTCTGGTTCTGTGGAGAAGCATTCATGTTCGCACTAAATGCTGTCCCAATTTTCGGACTTGAAATGTTGTCTTGCATTCCACTTTTGTAGTACAACCCAACGTCTTGAACTACATTAGCGTTCTTTGAATTTGCAATCTTCAAGAGTTTCATTTCATGGCCTTCGAATTCATCGATAAATGTTGACAGATTGAAGAAATCTCATTTATCACTATTCTTCAGAACCATCAAATAAGTAGTCCATTCACCATCTGGTAGTGCGTCAGCAAGCTTGTCGATGTATTCTTGTTCTGTCTTCTCGAGCCCGTGTCTTCGCATTTGAACTTTAAGATGACAGAAGCGCTCGATCATTTGCTTCATGGTCTCATTCTTTAACATGGTGAAGATATCAAACTCTTTCAGAATAAGCGCCTTTTTACTTTTGATCATTTCAGCACTGCCTTGATACTTCTTCTGTAATGACAGCCAAAGATCTCTTGCAGTAGTATACTCTGGTCGCAAAATCAGGATATCTTCTTTGACAGACTGTTGGATGAGACTGATTATCTTTTCTCAGCAATGTATTCGTCTCTCTGTACTGTCGAGTAATTGTACTTCTCAAGGACTTGCTGATGTTCATCTACCTGAACAGTGTAGCCTCTTTCAATTGACACCCAGCCTGCGAAATGCATGGCTTGAATCCAATATGTGAATTTCTGCTTCCATGCTTCATACTCGTCCATGCTCATTAGCTTGGGCATTTTAACAGTCATTCCCATTTCGTTATCAAGATTGACTTGATGAATCACGTTGGCATTTGATGAACTAGCTTCGGACATAAAAGCTCTTTGCATATCATCCATTGTGAATGACGAGACGTGTACACTGAAAATATTCAAAAACTTCTGAAATTGTTAGAGATACTACAAGTTCGGTCGAACTTGTAGTTTGGAATGAAGAATTCTTGATTTTATCACAAGTTCGGTCGAACTTGTGATTTATGTTTTGAAAAATTATGCTTAATCTTCGGTCGAACTTACAACTCAAACCAAACAGACACTTCGAGCGAACTTGCTAATTGGACTTTGATGAAATGTTAGTAAGTTCGGGCGAACTTACTTAAGATTCCTTGATATTACACAAGTTCGGTCGAACTTGCTATAAAATCAATGGAAAATCAGTAACTTCGAGCGAACTTAATCAAGATTTCTTCAAAAATTACACAAGTTCGAGCGAACTTGCTAAAACTTCACTTGAAAAGTGACTTTTTAGACCAAGTTCGGCCGAACTTGGCTAACAAGTTCGAAGTTGGGGGTTTTCCAAAACATGGTTTTTTCAAAATTTTGACATGAATTCGGTTGAATTTGGTCTCCAATCTTTCAAGGGTTTATCTTTGTTGTATTTTACATGATATACTCAAATTTGAAAAGATTTTGACCGTGAATTCTTCATTTTATGTTCAAAAGTTAAGAAAAATAGAAGAATGGAGATGAATAGAAGTGTTCTTGTCTTGATACTATCAAATCAGGCTGTTCTAGCTCTGATACCACTTGTAGGACCGATCCTCGATGCTAGAACCTAAAAATTTGATATCTAACGTCCATAATAGCGGAAATATTACGTCGTGTTTACCAATAGACAAGATTTAATCAATTAATCGTCAATTTTATTGATCAAACGCTCTGGTTACAAACTGACAGAGCTTCGCCTCCAAAATGCCAAAGTTACAAATGAATGAGGCTAGCTAGGTATTTATAGAGTTGCAATTTCGCCCCTAGGGACACAAGTTCGCCCGAACTTGCCTAAGCAAGTTCGGCCGAACATGCATTTACATGAACATCATGGGCGAACTTGGCTAAAACAAATATAAATACTTCCTATACATAGCCTATTCAGCTCTATACTATACAGACTCGATATAAGACTAAGACATAGACATTATGCACCAACAGGTTGAGAAGGAGAAAGAGAAGCCAAAGGAAGAGGAGATGCCTTGGTTCGCCGATTTCACGAACTATCTTGCTAAAGGGTTTATTCCGAGTGATATCACGTACCAACAAAAGAAGAAATTCTTTGCGGACGTGAAACATTATATATGGCATGACCCCCACTTGTTTAGGATTGGGGCGAACTAGTTGATTTGGAGATGTGTTGGTAGTGTAGAAGCGAAAGAGATACTTAGGCATTGTCACGAGGGTCCTACGGGTGGACATCATGGAGTTCTCTTAACTGCTAGGAAGGTTTTTGACTCTGGGTTTTATTGGCCATCTGTTGGGATTGAACCCCATGAAAGGAACAGATGATATAAAGCCAAACAACATTATCCGAGCTTTGGTTCAACTATTATAGGTTACATCCTCTGCTTTCCATAAAGACTGCTCATCCTATCATCTACCTTCACAAAGCTTCAAGGTCTGCCAGAGTTAACAAGGACAGAGGATAGGAATCAGAGTTTAGTCATTAGCTTAGTTAATCAATGTAACAGTGCCAAGCACTGATAGTTAGTATAAGCAGTGTTTAGAGTTAGTTACATATTGTTTCCTGTCAATATCAACCCTGACGTCATCAAAGATGCGCAGAGGTTAGATAGTTAGTATAAATAGGCAACTCTTGTAACCTTTAAACTTATCTGTTAAAAGATCAACTTTCGCATATCATTTTCTCTACATTTTCTCATTACCAAACTGTAACTGCAAAGGATGAGGGGGAGTTTGTGAATCACATGCAAGTTAATTAACTTGAAAGCATGATGATGATGAAAACAAACGACCATTGCTTGTAGCAAAAGTTTTCCATCTTATTCCACTGCAAATCTCTTTTAGTTCAATCATTTTCCATTTTTGAAACAAAAACAACAAGTAATTCAAACTCTGATCCTAACAATTGGTATCAGAGATTTATTCATCAAATTCGATCTAACAATCGATTTGGTTCGAACAGATCAGCTCTCTTGCTAATCAGTTTGGTTGTTTTTAGCTTGATATTCAGAGTTTTATTACATTCAAAGTTTTAAAAACAAAATATGTGAAAAAATAAACTGAAAATGTCTCAAAACACACAGGATGCCAATTCTGGTTCCTTGTTCAAACCGCCGATGCTCAAAAGAAATGAATATTTCATTTGGCAACGACGGATGGGTCACATCCTTGCTCAGCAAAACACCGGTTGCTAGAGATCTGTTTCTTATGGACCTCACGTTCCAATGGTTCCAAGCACAGAGGATCCAACCAAGCAAGTGCCAAAAATCATAAAAACTTTTCGAAGCAAGATTTCCAGAAAATTGAATTGGATGCTAAGGCATTTAGCATAGTTGCTTCGGCCTTACCCAATGAAATTTATGCTGGTCTACTCCATTGCAATAGTGCAAAGGAGTTATGGGATGCACTTAAGGAGCAATTTGGTGGGACTGAGGAAGTGATAAAAAGTAATAGAGAAGTTCTAAATCAGCAGTATGAAACGTTTTGTCACTTGAAAGGAGAGTCTCTAACACAACAATTTGAACGTTGCAGCTGTCTCATCAGGGAACTTAGACTGGTTAACGTGGTTTTTCCTAATTCGACTGTCAATAGTCGTTTCATTAGATCGTTACCAGATAAGTAGGAGACGGTAGCTTATGTAACGCGAAAATCTGTTGGGTTTAAAGAAATGTTGTTGACACAACTTCACAGGATACTCCTTACTTATGAGACAGAGTTAAACCAGAAAAAGAAGTTGCAAGATTCTGGCAAAATGACTGATGATTACTCATTGGGTAATACAGCTCTTTTTAGCCAAGAAGAGGGTTCTGGAAGCAGTAAGGACCAAAGTTATGATCACTATATAGATATTACATCTGGAACTTTGGATCTGAAACATATGCACCCAACTATGCTTTTACTTCTAGTGGGGAAAGCCAAACCTCTGACAATCTATCCTTTGAGCTGAATGATTTACAACATATTGAATCTTCTGATCTTGAGGAAATGGATATTTTGCACCAGCTAGTAAATTTTATAAGAGAACTGGTAGAAAATTCCCAGGTTTGCATGGGGGGTTGAAGGTTGGGCTGGATTAATCAAAAGTCAAGTGTTATAAGTGTAATAGGCTAGGACACTTTGCCAGAGAATGCAGGTCTCAAAGTTCAGGACTAATAGTGAGTCATCTTGGCCCTAGACCTCAGCACACACAAAACACTGCTCATTATTCACAATATGCCCCTGCTCAACATGTTCAAAATACTGCTCACTTTGCACATCCTGCTACCACTGTTCCAGTGCATTATGTTCAATCCACTGCTACACAAATTCAATATGTTCAGGCACCATCTCATCCTCAAGTGCTTGTTCAATAAGCACCCATTGTTACACAACCTGCTCAAACCACTGCTAGTCAAGCAGAGGTTGGTCAACAAAGCTTTTTCACACAAAGTTATGTTGACTGGAGCAGTTTGCCTGAGAATTTGACTGATGAAAACTTTGCTTTAATGGCCAAAAATGATGTTGAACAAGAATTTTGTTTAATGGCCTTAGAGACAATTGCTGAAGGTGTTGAATCTGTGGAGATAGTGTCAAAAGCTCATGAAATTCAAGTTTGTGAAGAAACAATGGTTTCAAGTGAAGAAAGAGAAAATGCTGCTGATAAGGAAAATATCTCCTACTGACCCATGGAACATTGATGTGTGTGAAGATGAGTACGATTGTGCTCTTATGGCTGCTACAAAGGTATCACCTCAGATCCTTAAAGATCTATGTTCTGACAAATGCATCATTGCTTTTGCAAACATCAAAAAGGTGAATGAAAACCTGAGAAACAAAATTTTAGAAGATGAACTTAATTTTGAAAAACTGATTAAAAAGTTAAAATCAAAGTTAAGTGAAAAAGATTCTGAAATGAGTAGCCTAACACATGAATCAAGCATAACCAAGGACAAACTCCAAACTATGGTAGAAAAATACCAAGTTTGTAAAAAAGAGATAGAAGAAACCCAAATCACTTGTGAAAAATGGGTTGAGTCCTACAAAGATTATGAAATTATGTTTGATGCTCAGATCAAGAGCAACATCAAGTTTGGTGTAGGTTTTAGAGCCTATGACCAAAATGAGAAAAATGTTGCTGAAATTGATTCTGAGTTGGTTGAAGTTGTCCCTACAAATTTGGCTGGTGAAGAGATAAAAATCACAGATAAAGCTGGAAACAAAATTGTTTTGGAAAAACCAGAGGTTTCAACAAAAGATAAAGAAATTGAAAAATATCAGTTTAAACCAACCTGGTCAGATGAATATGATATCTTAGAGAACTTTAATCCAATGGACTTCACAACCACTGATGGTATTAAAGCCCCAAAAGCACTGGTGATCCCTATCAAAGATGTGCCAGCAGAGGTTACAACCACTGCTGATAAAAAGTCTGATAGGAAAAGAAGAGTAAAGATTAAAAACTTGTTTTGTAAATTTTGTGAAAAAAGAAATCATGTGACTGCAGATTGTTTTCTTTTAAAAGCCTATAACATTAACAAAACTTGTGTTATCAAAAACTCTTCAAAATACACCATCTGCAGCAAAACAAATCACTCAACTCAACAGTGTGCCTATCTCAAAAACTATGAACAAAAGGTAAAAGAGATCAAGGCAAAAGCACTTGAAAGAGAAAGTTCAAGTTCTGTTGGAAATAAATCCAAGCAGAGTTTAGAACCAATTGAAACATCTGTTACAAAAGCCTTAACTAAAACCTCTGTTCAAAGAGAGGTGCAAGTGACAGATGCCCCACCATCAAACTCATTTCCAAGAGGGTATGGCCAACCTACTTATAAAAAGGTTCCTCATGCTTATGAAGGCTACAAAAAGCCTTCGAAGCAAAGAGTAAACAGGCACCCTTATGGATACAATCATCTGATAGGTAATGGTCAAGAGCAGATGTTACAAGAAAATTTCAAAATCACTGACCATTGTCCTAGACTTGAGGCTGGACCATCTGTGACCCCATCCAAAGCCATTTTGGCTTTGGAGACCAATCTTAACTGATCTATTTACTTAAATGTGCAGGGACCCTCTACTTGCCTTGATAGCTTATGGTATGTAGATAGTGGAGGTTCCAGGCACATGACAGGATGTAGAGCCCTTCTCAAGGACTTCATGGCTGATGGGGGGTGATATATCTTTTGGTAATAACTCAAAGGGAAAGGTTTTAGGGTCTGGATCGGTTCTGGCTGGTAAACTCAAGTTTGAAAATGTGAATTTGATTGACAATTAACCTGCTGAGTGTCTCACAAATGAGTTACAGAGGATATGGATCCTTCTTCACTAAGAAAACTTGTCAAATGTGGGACCAGAGGTTGTTAAAAAGATTGATCAAATCATTGCTGAGAGCAAAGCACAACTCACTACACACAGAAGTGGGAATGTGTATGTGGTAGGTATGCTAAAAGATAATCCTATGTCTGGGACATGTCTATTCTCAGTTGCTTCTAGCAAAAAGACTGAGTTATGGCATAGAAGACTTGGACACACAAATCTTAAAACTATCACCACACTCTCAAAACAAAGTCTTGTAAGAGGCTTACCTCACAAGCAATTTTCCTGTGATGAACATTGTGTTTCCTGTTCAAAAGGCAAACAACATAAAAGTTCTTTCAAATCAATTGAAGAGTCCAAAACAAGCCACTGTTTACAACTGTTGCACATGGACTTGTTTGGCCCAGTGCAAATCATGAGCTTAAAACACAAAAGGTATTGCCTAGTGATAGTTGATGATTTCTCTAGGTTTACATGGACCTTCTTTCTTCATTCTAAGGATGAAACTGCAAGCATTTTGCAAAATTTGTCAAACAAGTAGAAAAGCAATTTGATCTTCCAGTAAAAATCTTTAGAAGCGACAATGGAACAGAGTTTAAAAATAGGGAGTTGGATGCTTTTTGTGAGTCAAAAGGAATTGTTAGACAATATAGCATTCCAGGAACTCCAGAACAAAATGGGGTGGTTGAAAGGAAAAACAGAACCTTAATTGAATCAGCAAGAACTATGCTAGCAGATTCTGGTTTACCCTGGTCCTTTTGGGCAGAGGCTGTAAACATTGCTTACTATGTTCAAAACAGAGTTTTGATTAACCCCAGGCGTCAAAAGACTGCCTATGAGATTTTGTATAAAATCAAACCTCTGATTTCATATTTTAAAATTTTTGGCTGTCCATAATTCATTTTAAACTTAAAAGATTCTATATCTAAGTTTGCAGCCAAAATTGATTGTGGTTATTTTCTGGGATACTCAACCACTGCCAAAGCCTACAGAGTTTTTAACTCTAGGGCAAAGTGTGTTGAAGAAACTTTGAATGTGAAGTTCAATGAACTATCATCACTGAAAATCCCAGCAAATCCTGCAGTGCTTTTTGATTTAGATAAATTCACATTTGCTGATGTTTCTAACAAGCTAGACAATGCAGGTACACTACAATCATCTGAAGAAGATCAAGATCAAGTGTGCTTCCACAAACAAAAGTCTATTCTTCAAATAGAGGATCAAGTGCTACAAGCTCTTGTGTAAACTCTGCCACTTCTGGGTTAACAGTGGTTGATCCTCAAACCTCTGCCTGTTCATAAAATCAAACATCTATTGATAAAAGTCCTACATCTGGGCACCAAAATCATCAGAATGTTACCTCTATACCCCCAATACCACCACTACCATTCTCATCAGTGGCTGATACTTCAATTTCACCAACAGAGGTTAGCTCAGATGATACACATTTGCAGCCATCACCTCAAAATGCTATTGTTCCATACCAAGGTGATTTGATTTATCTCAAAAGCCATCCAGCAGAACAAGTTATTGGAAACATCAAATCTGGGGTGCTCACACGAAGCCAATCCCAAAATATTTGTCTTTTTGCTTGTTTTCTATCACTCATACAGCCAGTCAAGTACCAAGAGGCACTGAAAGACAACAGCTGGGTAGCGGCCATGCAAGAAGAACTCCTTCAGTTCAAAAGACAACAAGTTTGGGAACTTGTGCCACTGCCAAAAGATGTAAGTCCAATTGGCACAAAGTGGGTCTTCAAGAACAAAACTGAGGAAAGGGGTATTGTTGTTAAAAACAAAGCAAGGCTCGTGGTTCAAGGCTACAGACAGGAAGAAGGTATAGACTATGATGAGACTTTTGCTCCTGTAGCAAGGTTGGAAGCTATTCGCCTGTTCTTAGCTTTTGCGGCTAACCACAACATAAAGGTGTTTCAAATGGATATAAAGAGTGCATTTTTGTATGGAAAAATCAAAGAAGAGGTGTATGTCTGTCAACCTTCAGGTTTTGAAGATGCATTCCATCCTGATCATGTCTACAAGCTCAACAAAGCATTGTATGGCTTGAAACAAGCACCAAGAGCGTGGTATGAAACTCTATCCACTTTTCTCTTATCAATAGGGTTTACTAGAGGCAAAATAGATAAAACCCTGTTTTTAAAATGGAAATGAAAAGATTTGATGCTTGTCCTAATTTATGTGGATGGCATCATTTTTGGATCCACAAGCACTGCTATGTGTGAAGAGTTTCGAAAACTCATGGCAGCAGAGTTTGAGATGAGTGCAATGGGTGAGCTCCAATGTTTTCTTGGTCTTCAAGTTAAACAATTGCACATTGGTACATTTATCCATCAAAACAAGTATGTGAAAGAACTGCTTAAAAAGTTTGATATGGATGATTGTCCATGTAGCACACCCATGGCAACCACCAAGCTAGTCACCATTGATGGTAAAGATGACCTTGTTGATCAAACTCTTTATAGAAGCATGATTGAGTCTTTATTGTACCTAACTGCATCAAGGCCAGACATCATGTTTGCAACATGTGTTTGTGCCAGATCACAGGCATTACCTAGAAAGTCTGACCTTATTGCTGTAAAAAGGATATTCAGATACATAAAAGGTGCTCCCACACTTAGTATCTGGTATCCAGCTAATAGGAATATTGAGCTTTCAGGTTTTTCAGATAGTGATTTTGCTAGGTGTAAAACTACAAGGAAGTCCACATCAGGAGGATGTCAATTCCTAGGTGATTGTCTAGTGTCTTGGAAAAGCAAAAAGCAGGTTGCAGTTTCAACATCCACTGCTGAGGCAGAGTATATTGCTGCTGCTAGCTGCACTGCTCAACTCTCGTGGCTTCAAAACCAGTTGTTGGATTTTGGTATCATTGCACTAAAGACTCCACTCAAATTGGACAGTCAAGCTGCTGAAAATATCATCAAAAATCCAGATTCTCATTCAACTACAAAGCACATTGACATCAGACATCACTTTATGAGAGATTGCTATGAAAAAGGTTTGATTTCTTTGCATCATGTCCATACTTCAGATCAATGGGTAGATGTTTTAACCAAGGCATTGGATACATCTACCTTTGAAAAATTGATCTCAAGGCTTGGTATGCTAAACATGGATTAAAAACAAGTTTTCTTGTAAATCCAAGTGTACATAGCATCAAAATGTTTTCAGAAATTCACAAATTCCTTAAAAATAGTTTAAAATTGAAATTTTTCAATAAATCTTTAAAAGTCCGATCACATCTCTTTGCTCAAAACCTCTGATAGGCTTTAAAATCTTATCCACTGATACAGTGTATCCTCTGACTTCTATTTTTCACCTCTTCAAAACCACTGATGGCTATCCTCTGATAGTATTAACAAAATCATTATTGTCCAAACCACTGTCCTAAAACAATGTTTTGCCACACCAACGGTTACTTTTCTCATCAGAGGTTACACGTGGCCAGATGTTAGCCATCCGATCTCGCAACAGATGCCACGTCATGTTCACTTTTTCAAAACCCTTATAAAACCCTGTTTTATCTCACCAGTGGTTACCCTAAACTGTGTCGATTTCAAAATCTCAAAACAGTTTTTCTCTCAAACACCATGGCTCCCAAATCAAAATCTTCAAAATCCAAAGCTAAATCGCAAGAAGAACCTCCACGTTTCACTCTCATAATCAAAACCCCACACAACTACACTGCCATACTTGAAGAAAACGACGCAAATACTCGCTATCATCCAATGATTCGAATTTTGCAAAAGTCTAAATTCTTGCACATGTTAACCGTCAAAGCCCCCATTTACATTGATGCTTTTCGTGATTTCTGGAAAAATGCAAAGGTTCACTCATCTGCTGATGGTGTTCCTTATACAATAATTTCAAGAGTAGGGGGAGTGTTAATGCAACTTAGCCCCCAATCGATCTCTCAAGTTTTCAAGTTAAATGACATACAACACCCTGTGTCATTTCCAATTAATGAGATCCAAGCAGAGTTTCTAGAAAGAGGTTATATCGGCCAGATGAAAGGTATGACCATTTTTAAATCTAACTTTCCTGCTGAGATGAGATTTTTCTTTCACACCATTCTTACTTGTCTCTCAGCAAAATCCACTGCTTTCAATGAAATCCCATTGAACATGCAATATCTGGGGTATGCAATTTTAACTGACACCGATTTGAACTACTCCCAGATATTGTTCAATGATCTTGTGAATAACTTTAAAAATATTGAAAAAAGAAAAGCTTTTTTGATGCATCCACGTTTTTTGAGTGTTTACTTACAGGATCAAATTAAAGGTCCTGCAAGTAAAATTGGCGCTGTGGTTAATCCAGACAGCCTTAATCATGAAACTTTCACCAGAATAACAAACCAAGATAAGTTTTACCAGAACAAAATGTCCAATCTCAACCTCTTGCTACTGAGCCCACTTCTCTTGGTGATCAGGGCAACACAACCGCTGCCCTGAAACCCATACCAAAAATTTCCAAAAAGAAAACCAAAACAATCTCTAAAAAGTCCACCAAACCCAAAAAGGGTCCTCTGGAAGATGAGATCCCAGAGGTTAACCCTGTGACAGCACCAAAGTCACAAACCACTGCTGCTACTTCTTCACAGCAGATGGTTCAAAGATCTCCCACCGCTTTGAAACTCCTCCTTCTTCCTCACAAAAGGAAAAGGTTGTAGACACAGGGACACCACTTTATAAAGCTCTAGATCCACTTGGGTCTATCTTCCACAGCCCCTCTCGTAGGGCAATGTCGCTTTCTACTCAACCACCTTCACCGATACCTTCACTTCCACCCACAATTCTACCATTGCTAAATGCAATTGAATTAGTTCAGACACAAACCAGCACTTCTCAACAACCTATTACTGAGAATATACTTCATCCAATGGCTGGGTCTGATTCTTTATTCATTGCTAGCCCATCAGCATATGAAGAGGCTACATCCCTTGGGTTACATGTAACCCTTGGTGATATTTCAACACAAGCAGCCACTACAATTGCTGAACTCCCTAGTTCTCAGTTGGACAGTGGTTTCATTAATAAGACTTGGTTGAAGGCAACCACTGCTGAGGCAACAACTGTTCCCTCTATTGTGGGAAGTCCCCAGTACCAAGATAAAGGGGCATCTATGTTTGAAGCTGGTCCTAAAACCACTGCTCATGATAACATAGATATAACTACCACCACTGGTGGGAGTTCAGATGATCCTATTAAATTAGGTGATGATAAAAAATACCAGGATTTGATGGAGAGAGTGACCAGAATAGAAAACTCTGTTGGTGAAATCAAAGATTTACTAAAGCAGGTGATAGCTACAAAAAGTCAACCCTCTGTTCTATCCACTGTTGATCTCAAAGAAGCTCTTAACCCTCTGTTTCAACATCAACAACATTATTTGGATTTACAACACAAGCATCATGTGAATAATGTTTGAAATATGTTTGAATCAAGGTATCAAGACACTGCAGCAGACACTAAAGCCATCAAAGCACATCTACTCACAACCACTGACCATGCACCTCCAATGGTTATATCTATTACAACAGATGAAGCCAAAAGGGGGGAGAAACCTTTGGGTCCAAATAAGCTAACAATAGATGATGATAAGGCCAGACCTACATTGAACATTCCAAGGCCTGATGGTTCAAAGAAGATAGATTTAACTGAAGAACTAGTGGCCAAGGCAAGGGCTAGTCACAAGAGAATATGATTGAGGAGAGCAGAGTGTTGGTTGAGAAAAAGATTGATCAGCAAAAAGAAAAAGGAGAGGTTGGTACTTCATCAAAAAGAGCTCCTGCTAGAAAGCCAGGCAACCAACATCCACACCTCCTAAAACCAAGCCTGAAACCAATCCAACCATGAAAATCTCTACCTCTCAAAAACCTATCACATCTTCAAAACCACAACCCACATCCACACAAGCAGATGTTACAGCAATTGTTGTGTCAACATCTGTTGATATAACAGAGGTTACAACAGATGCAACTTCATCCACTGCCATGATCACATTTGCCACATCAACTCAACCATTATCCACACCACCAAAAATCCCACAACCACCATCACCAACTTTAAGGTTTAAAAGTAGGAAAATCACAAAAGTGATAAATGATGATGAGATCTCTGCACGTCTTCCACTATCATCAACACCAGTGATCCCCACATCAGTGCTTACAACTTCTTCAACTCTTAAAGTCATTCTTGCATCAAAATTGTATCCTCTTGATTTACCAGCAGTCAAGGAAGAGATCCTAAGTTTCTTTTCAGAGGATGACCTTGAAAAAAGAACAATTCTATCCCTTGATGGCTATCCAAGACCAGCAAATGTTGATGCCTATCTAGAATTGAAAAAGAAGCAAGCCGAGGATATTGCCAAAAGAGAATCAGCTGGTAAAAATGATAGAGAGATACAAATTATCATGTCCTTTCAACTGAGTAAAGTCACCATTCTACAAAATTTTGTCAAGGATCTGAGAAACCAGTTGTCAGTAAGGGAAGATAAGTTGCTCAAGAGTGAACTCATTGAGTATATCATGGAAAAGAAGATGTATAAGGCAACAAGGCCACAGTCCAGGGATTGGAGCATAGATGAACTGAGGGAGGAAATCAACAGAATGCAAGAAATGTTGAAAGACCCTCTTAAAAAGCCAACTCCTCCCAAATGGGATTTATACAAGAAAGATATCACTGAAAATGCTTTGAAGTTGAAGAGAATGAAGCAAGAACTGATTCAAAATCATTATGGTTCCAAAAACCAAGTGATGAGATGGGGTGAGGTGAGGGTGTTAGACACTTACAAAAGTTTGGAAGAAAGAAGGAAAAAGGATCCATCCATGCCTCCCAAGCCTGACTACTCAAAGGAAGATACTATCCTCAGAGCTCAACTCTCTAAAAGGTCCAGCTCAACATCTGCCCACTCCACACTTGCCCTGCAACACAGGAAAAAGCAAGGGGAGATGAATGAAAAGACTGACAAAGGGTTTGAGGATACATTTATCAAAGAAGGGATTCAGAATATGATTGATTATCACACAGATGATACAAGTGCCAAGCTGGCCAAAGATTTGTCAAAGATGGCTCATTTACAAACCTCTGCAATAAAGGCTCCTTCAAGAAAACCATCAGACCCAAAAATTCTAAAATGGAAGGTCGACAAAGACACCCATGAATTGACATCGCTCAAGTCTGATGGTGCAGCCACTAAACTATCCATGGAAGATGCTTATGAGCTTACAGTAGAAGACTTCCAAGAACTACTATGTTTAAAGCTGGTGAAGGATGCTGATGACATGGAATCTCTTAACTTTGAACTTCAATTCAAAGGTCAAATAAGAGAATTCCTTCTGAGGAATAAAAACCAAGAATAAAGTGTTTTTGGCATCATTTGTTCCAGGGGGAGATTGTTGGGATTGAACCCTATGAAAGGAACAGATGATATTAAGCCAAACAACACTATCCGAGCTTTGATTCAACTATCAGAGGTTACATCCTCTGATGTACTTACACTACTTTCCATAAAGACTGCTCATCCTATCATCTGCCTTCACAAAGCTTCAAGGTCTGCCAGAGTTAACAAGGACAGAGGATAGGAATCAGAGTTTAGTCATTAGCTTAGTTAATCAATGTAAGAGTGCCAAGCACTGATAGTTAGTAGAAGCAGTGTTTAGAGTTATTTACATATTGTTTCCTGTCACTATCAACCCTGACGTCATCAAAGATGCTCAGAGGTTAGATAGTTAGTATAAATAGGTAACTCTTGTAACCTTTAAACTTATCTCTTAAAAGATCAACTTTCGCATATCATCTTCTCTACATTTTCTCATTACCAAACTGTAATTGCAAAGGCTGAGGGGGAGTTTGTGAATCACATGCAAGTTAATTAACTTGAAAGCATGATGATGATGAAAACAAACGACCATTGCTTGTAGTAAAACTTTTCCATCTTATTCCGCTGCAAATCTCTGTTAATTCAATCATTTTCCATTTTTGAAACAAAAACTATAAGTAATTCAAACTCAGATCCTAACACCATCCATCTTTAAGGATGCGGCTACATATGTTAGGAGTTGTGATAGGTGCCAAAGAGTTGGCAATGTTTCGTCTACGGATCAGATGCCCCAAAATATCATGCACCCGTGTGAAGTTTTCGATCTACGGGGTATATATTTCATGGGACCGTTTCCGATGTCTCGTGGGAAAAGGTTCATACTTGTAGCTGTCGATTACATGTCTAAGTGGGTGGAGGCTCTTCCTACGCCTACTAATAGTGCGAGAGTTGTAGTTAAGTTCCTACGAAAGTTATTCGCTCGATTTGGTACTCCTAAGGCCCTAGTTAGTGATAGGGGCGTTCACTTTTGCAATACCTTGATGGAAAAGGCTTTGCAACGCTATGGGGTCACCCATAAGCTTGCAACGGCCTATCACCTGCAGACGAGTGGGCAAGTAGAGGTGAGTAATAGAGGGATTAAAAGGATCCTAGAGAAGACGGTTGGAGCGAATAGGTTAGATTGGGCCGAGAAGTTGGATGAAGCATTGTGGGCCTTTCGTACGGCATATAAGACACCGACATGTTCTACACCGTTTCGGATGATTTTTGGAAAGGCTTGTCATCTTCCGGTTGAGTTAGAGCATCGTGCATATTGGGCATTGAGATCCGTGAATCTAGATATGTCTCTAGCTAAAAGTAAGTGGTTTCTTGAGTTGCACGAGTTAAAGGAGTTGAGGGATCATGCGTACGAGCATACTCACGATTATAAACTTCATACGAAAGAGTTGCACGATAGGAATTTAAAGGGTAATAAAGACTTCAAGTGTGGGGATGAGGTGGTATTATATAATTCACACTTGAGGTTGTTCCCCGGGAAGTTGAAGTCTCGTTGGTCGGGACCGTTTGTGGGGATGAGTTGTTTCCCTATGGTAGTGTGATGATAGAGGGTAAAGATGGTGAAAGTTTCAAAGTGAACGGTCATAGATTGAATATATACATGGTTCTCGGGTGAAAACCCGAGTGTATAGTTTGTATATCTATGTATTTTGAGTCTAAATTAGCAAGTTTAAGTCTGTCCAAGTCAGTTAGTTTTGAGTCGGTTTTTATTTTTGAGTCAGTTTTACGCTTGGGTTTTTTTATGTTTATTTGTGCAGGTTTGTTTGACCCGCCCGTACTCAATCTCCATTCGGGGTGATCCAAAGCTGTTTATATATATTTGTAAAAGCGACACCAACTTACCAGTTTATTTGAAACGATCGTGATGGAATACTATACGATCGTTCGATTAGAATGAAGACACGTGCAGCTGGCACTGATTTTTATCCTAACCAACTAAGTCATTTCCAATTTGCTATCTTTTTATTTTTGTATACTACCTTAGGTTTTATTTCTTATTTATTTTTAGTTGTCTTTCATCCTACATTGAGGACAATGTAAATTTTAAGTGTGGGGATGGGAGACTAAGTGTTTTTAGGTAGTTTGAGTCGAAAAATTAAAAAATACAAAAAAATAAAAAATACAAAAAATAGAAAATTAGAAAATGTTCTTGAAATAAAATTTTGCAAAGAAATGGAAAATGATAGAAAAATTGGGATTTTTGGTTTTCAAAATATTATAAATATGAGAAAAAAAAAAGATAAAAGACGTATTTTCTAGGATGTACCGGTAGGCCCAGCCAACTTAAAGGGTTCCTAGATTGCTTTTAAGTATAGTTTATTAATAGTCATGAAGTCTTATTGGTTCTCATCTTAGAAGAAATAGAAAAGCCGAAACTGTTGAGAGTATAAAAAGTACCACTATAAGTAAATAGCTTATAAGTATTTTGAATTAAATTGGCACGTCTTTTCCTTTTTAGGAGACTAAATTCGGTTCTAGTTGTGCCTAAAATATTTCATCATCCATCTATATGAGGTAATTAAAAAAAATAACTGAAGCCTATGTATTAACCCCTGGGATGGTGACTCGGGTGGGCTATACCCGCTAGGTTGAAGTTAAAGAAAAATGTGAGGCTTATGGTGTTTCCCACCGGGATAGTGACTGATAATGCCCTATGAGTTGATCATAAATTTTTTTTTTTGCTAAAGCTCAAAAACATCATCCATCATTCCATCAAAATTTAATTTTAAATACATAAGGGTTATTTATATAAAGTGGTAGATTTTTAATCTTTTCCTTATAAACTTGATATGGGATTAGGTGGATTTGTCGATCTGAAGTGTGAGACCTTTAGATGCATTGTTAAATTGAACATAAACACATGCATGAAATGGGCTTAATGAGTTGGCGGTTGGGTTTATGTAGATAACAATACCGGTAATCGTGATTGAACGTGTTTATGTCTTTTAATGAATTAATCTAAAGCTTTTGAAACCATCTATCCTAGTTATGATTCCATTGCATATTTTTCAGGACGAAAAATGTTAAAGTGTGAAGATATTTGATATGTTCAAATGCATATATATTTTTATATAATATTTTCTACACTTCTGAATATATTTTGAGTTAGCTTTTATTGAATAGTACTCCTAATTAATTCCCATTTATATTTTATAGATTTTAGATGAAAATAAGCTAAAATAAATAAATGGTTAAATCCATATTAATGGCCATTAAAAGGATTGTTAAGTGTCTAAAGTGCCGTATGATTTGAAAGAAAACAATTAATTTACTTATTGTTATTAATTTTAGGAATTGAAACAAAAGAAACCAAGCCAAAGAAAATTAAATATTCTTGAGATTACAAAAGGAATCTTTGGTGGAATTGAGAGATAGAGTTTGGACTAGAGATGGGCATAATCGGGTTTTATTATTACCTGGAACCGGTTTTAACCCGGAATCGGTTCTGCTTGGATGTCATTGGAACCGGGTATGGTGTGGAACCGGGTCCGGTTTCTACCCGGGTTCACACCCAAGAATATGGAACCGTGTAGAACCGGGTACGGGTATTATGGAACAGGGTATGGTGTGGAACCGGGTATGGTGCGGAACCGGTTCCTGATAGTGTTCAGAACCGGTTCCTGACAGTAAAAACCTGACTTTTACTGTTCAGAACCGGGTCGTTCAGAACCGGTTCCCGATAAAATGTTACCGGTGGAACCGGTTCCTGATTAAAAAATCTTTTTTTTTTTGTATATAAACCCTTTCTACTTACCGGTTCCTGATAAATGTTATCGTTGGTGTTTTAATAAAGTTTGTGTAATGTTTCTTTCTATTGTGTTTGTTATGTTTGATTTTTATTATTAGTTACATTGATAAATAAAAATAGTAACAATAATCGGTTAAAATTAAAAAACAAATTAATCGGTTACAATATATAAAAAAAATTAACCGGTTACAAAAAAAATAAAAAATTACTCAGAACCGGTTCTAGTAAGATTTTATTTCTTTGATCGTTTACTAGCGGCAGGTGCAACACTTTCCGATGAGTTTCTCTTAGGTGCGGGTACCTCGGTACAATCGTCGTCCGAATCGTTAGTCTCCACTTCTTCGTCCTCCTCTTCGTCAACAATTTTATGCTCTAACTCAACTTCATCTTCTAGACTAGTTTTATGTTGAACACGATCAACGGCATCCAAATGGTCCTTTAAGCATATTGCCATCTCTAGCGATTCCGGAGTTAGTCTTGTTCTTCTAATTGACAAAACACTACCACTAAGAGAAAACACACTTTCCGAAGCTACCGTGGAAGCTTGGACCGTTAGTATATCACGAGCCATGGTGGCTAGAATCGGGTATTCGGATTCTTTCGATTTCCACCATGCCAAAACATCAAATTTCCTATACTCCTCGGTGGCATAGTAAGCGAATACTGATTTTTTTTATATCTCCCAAGTTCACTTGTTGGTTCACTACCCCTTTGTTGTCTAGCGGTCTCGTCTCTAACGACATTCAACATGGTTATAAGTGGATCCCCGCTTGTTTCATCGTTAGAGGCCGTGGACCGAGACTCAAACAAATTTGTATGATTTTTTTCACCATAATTTTTTAAATAATGATCATAAAGTTTGGCCATACACTCATTGAATATTTTTTTTGTTTTTGCTTTTAAAGTTGGATCCTCCTCATGCATATCCAACTTGTCATAAATTTCATCAATTAAAGCTTCAACACCCGGTACGTTTAAAGCTGGATTTAAAGCAGCGGCACATAGAAAAACGGGTGGTAATTCTAAAAAATATTTTTAAAATTTTTGAATCATTGGTCTCGTCATATTCCTTAACATGTAACTAGAATTTTCAAACTTTTTAAATTAGTTGTTATCAAATACAATTGGTCCACAACTTTAGAACTAGTAGGATAATAAACACCGGAAATCAAAGTCGTTGTAGTTTTAAAAACTTGTAAAAAAGTACTTAGGTTATTAATATTTTCCCAAGCCGTGTCGGGAAAGGGGACGACAAGGTACTCACACTTAAAGTTGTATGAAAAGATTTAAAGTGCCCATTTGCTTTATAGCCATTTCAAACATATGACAAGTTGAATTCCAACGAGTCGGTATATCCCAATTCGGTCCAATAGTTTTTTGGTAGCATC
This sequence comes from Scalesia atractyloides, assembly GCA_947069175.1. NCBI lineage: Eukaryota > Viridiplantae > Streptophyta > Magnoliopsida > Asterales > Asteraceae > Scalesia > Scalesia atractyloides. The sequence continues at coordinate 45,826,440 of CAMTDV010000015.1, read as the reverse complement.
TTTACAAAGTTTTTATATTCTTGATATCTTTCTTTTCCACTTTTGAAAACATCTTGGAGCATAGCTCTAAATGCTATAATAAAATCCGATACAAATTGATCTTTTAAACCGGTTTGTACTACTAAGTTAATAATATGTGCAACACATAGTGTGTGAAAAAAAACACCATCAAGTATTGGTTTGTACTTCAACTTTAATTTTTCAATCGTCGTTGTGTTGTTTGAAGCGTTATCAAAGGATATTGAAAAAATTTTATCTTCTAAACCATATTTAATTATTGTGCCATTTATAATTTTATAAATATTTTCTCCCGTATGAGGAGAAGGAAACTCGTCAAACACAATCGTACGCTTCATCTCGACCAACTCCCAATTGCTCCAAACTTCCTTACTGCGATTATGAGACAATGTTCCAACCACATATGGAACCGATTGATCTTGATGAACATTGTTAACGGATTGGGAATTTGCGTTTTTGGAACTCTTTGAGGCCATTTGTTGATTAAAATGTGAAAAAGAACAAGAAAGAAATGTAACAAGAGATATGAGAAATTGTGTGCTAAACAATAGATTTCTAAACAATATATATAGAATCGGTTCCAACGGTCAGGAACCGGTTCCAACGGTAACATTTTTAACGGCTATAACCGGTTCCAACGGTAATATTATAACGGTCAGGAACCGGTTCCACGTAGGAACCGGGTACGGGTGGGAACTGGGTACGGTTAGGAACCGGTTACTACCCGATTCAAATGGTAAAATTGTGGAACCAGGTTGGAACCAACGGGTATTTTGAACCCGGAACCGGTTCTACTTAATGTCGGGTTGGAACTGGAACCGGTTCCAGTTCGGTTCTACCTGTTCGGGTTCGGAACCGGTTTTTATGCCCATCTCTAGTTTGGACGGTGGGAATAATAAAACAAGGGGAGGATCATAAGCATATAAGTTGCTGCTGGGCCGCTTTCGAGATACGATGGAGACAGGCCCAATTACAATTACCAAATCGTAGAAGCTCACATCGTGAAGGGAATTTGAGTTCAACTCAAATATATACATCACATGATATATAAAAAAACATCGTGAAGGGAATTTGAGTTCAACTCAAATATATACATCATCGTGAAGGGAATTTGAAGAAAGGCTTGGGTTTGAAGATCTAAACGGTTCGTAGTTTTTTTTTTCGGTTAGACTTCGTTATTTGTTTTTAGTTTTGTTCGAACTTGAGTTCATAGACATGTTTGCTGAATTTATATACTTTGAACTTGTTTGTGTTTCATTCTTGACCATGCTCGGCTAATTTTTCTCTGAGCTACCTAGGCTATGGATAATTGTTAATTTTATTTACGGTTTCTCGGTTCGGTTAACTATTGTTTTAGCTTTATGTTATGTAAAAGTGTTCTAAACTAGGTTCTAATGTTTATGCGTATTTAATAATTGATAATTTATTTTTGTTCCACATTTTCTTAGTTAAAAATTAATTGCGTATTAGTTGATTCTAGGTTTAGGTGATTTCGTTAACTTTGTATTTTCGACTAAATCTTGTGGTTGGTAGACGTAGTACACCCTAGGAACAAATTTAATAAATTATTCGGTATTTAAATATTCTACCATCTTTGAGACCGAGAGGAGATCAGATGTCGGGTTGTCTCAATCATTAGACGGGTTAGGTGTTAATTGCATGAGAGTGAATTACCCGAGGTTTTCTTTTGATTTATAGCAAACCGTATTAGAACCTGATTAAAGTCACCAACCCGTACATCCCTTACACTTCCCGGATGTACCGTTTCTAGTGAGACCGAGAGGTAATCTAGATTTAGGGTACCATAACCTAGTTAGAGAGACCGAGAGGTGATCTGACATTAACCGGTGAGTTTATACACTTTTCTTGACCCTAGATTGCGACCTGTTTGGAGAATGATCTGCCAGCTAGTTTAGGTCTTTCTAGGGAACCTTAAGATCCCGGTAGCCAAAACTTAGTTATTTCATTCCAAGAGCCGTGAGTGAACTGACATGCGTCTTGCCTAGGTAGCTACTTTTCCATCATCTGAATTCACCTAAAATTGTTATCTGCTTGCTCTGCTTTCGTCTTTGCTCTCTTATTTAATTTTAGTAGTTAATATAAATCCAAACACTCATTAAACATTATTAGACTAGGACTGGACAAAAGTTTAATATCGAGAGTTGCGCCATTGTGTCCACGGATTGATACTCGGTCTTACCAACTTGCCTATATAACGACCGGTGCACTTGCCGATTGTGTGTAGTTAAGCTAGTTTGACCATTTAATTTGGTGTTTTAAAAATATATTAAAAATTTTACACATCACTCCTTCACATGGCTATAATCACAAAACAAGGAAGACATTCAATACAAACTCAAACCTCAAACAATCTCGAACCTTGAAAATAGCATATGATGTTGAACCAAAATCATAATTTAGATATAAACTAGCTCATTAAACTTTCAAAGTGGCAAACTTTAACATATAACAATTGATTTTCATGTTTAATTCTTAAATTTCTAATGGTTCAACAAACTTCAACATCATGCTCATGTTTAATCATGCAAACAAACAAGTGTAATCACATCACTATCCTTGTTGCGTGTCCAAAACCCACCCCAAATCAAGCTTTTACCCACAAATTCAAGCTAAAACATCATAAAATGTAATAAAACCTACTCTTGAATAAAAAGTTCAAAATTTCGAAAAAAATCAACTAATCGTATGATAATTATGCTCAAATTCAAGTAAAATTCATACCTTTGATGTTGTAGAACAAGAAAAACTAGGAAAAGATGTAAAGCAAGAAGCTTGATGAACACCCTTTCAAAAACCCAAAAATTCAAGCTCAAAAATCTTGCAAACATGCAAGAATTGATGAAAACTATAATGGGGGTGTTGTTCCTCTTGAAAAATTACACACAATAGGCTCAAGAGTCGTTCGATTTGGTAGAGATTTGAAGAAGTTATGAGTGATTGAAGGTAAGGGTTCATGAGAGGTTTTTGTGAAGAAGATGCAGTTGTTTGGTGGGTTTATGGTGAGAGAGTGCAGAAAATTATGTGGTTTAGACAAAGGTTTGATCATATAAGGTGATTCCCGGGTTGAATTACGGGTCACAAAAGGGTTCGGGTTCGAGAAAATGCGTCAACACAAGTTCAGCGTCGGCTGACTAACCAGGCACCTTCGCCGACGGTGCCTTGGTCCATCGCCGATGCACCTTGAAATCCCACTTTGTGGGCGACGTTCTAACATGCTGTCTATGGTCCAACTTACCCCACGACCACTAACCAGCACCCATCGGCGACAGCCTGATGCCTCGTCGACGACGCCATCTCAGTTTTGTTTTTTGAAAAATATGGGCAAAAACAAGCACTTTTTACAAAAGTACCCTATCCTTGAAAAATTCCTAAAAAATATTAAATTTGTTTTTTGTGAATTTTTTTAAGTTTTAATATCTAAACAACTAATCGTTTAACGATTCCTACCACCCTCTGAAAAATCGTGTATTGTCCCCAATACACAAAACAAGTCTAAGACATACCTTGCATCTTCATGACCCGTTTACAATGTTCGGAAATCACACATCAAAGAGATCAGTACGAAAGAAAATGAAACTAACAAGAATAATGCAAGCAAACAATAAAAATTGTACAAAACTCTACATAAATGTTACCAGTCCTTTTAGTTGACCTCATAGGTGCCACGAAGCTTACCAACTCCGTGCTTGACTCGTTCTTATCTTCGTTACCTTCAAGGAACGGTTTAAGGCAGTGGCCATAAACCGTTTGTTTCAGCCCATCCCTCAGGTCCTCAATAGTAACACCCAACTTTCCGACCCGTGTAATCACGTACGGGCCCATCCACTCGCTCTTAAGCTTACCCGGGAAGAACTTGAGTCTCGAGTTGTAAAGCCACATCTTTTGACCCACAACAAACTCCTTCGTCTTCAATTTGGCATCATGTGCTCGCTTCATGTCATCCTTGTATTTCGAAGCACACTCATATGCCTCTTCCCGGAGCTCTTCCAAATCACACAACTTTAACTTGCACTCTTTACCTGCATCATCGTATTTGACATTAACCTCTTTAATAGCCCAAAAAGCACGATGTACAAGTTCAACCGGCAAGTGACAATTTTTACCGTAAACTAAGCGGTAAGGTGTAGTGCCAATAGGCGTTTTATGCATCGTTCGGTAGGCCCATAAGGCGTCATTCAACTTCGTTGACCAATCCTTACGGTCCGGCCAAACGGTCTTTTGCAAAATCTCCTTTATTTGCCTAATCAACACTTCCACTTGACCGCTTGTTTGGGGATGGTATGGGGTAGCAATCCTATGGTCAACATCGTACCGTTTCAAGAATTTACCAAAATTGAAATTCTTAAATGAGACCCCCCATCACTAATAATCACTCGGGAATCCCAAATCTCGAAATAATATTGTTTTGCACAAAATTACACACAACGGTATGGTCATTTGTTTTGGTGCCAATTGCTTCGACCCATTTAGATACATAATCAACGGCCACCAAAATATATAAGTTACCATGTGAATTTGGGAATGGACCTATGAAATCGATCCCCCATACGTCAAAAATGTCAACAATGAGGATCGGTTGCATGGGCATCTCATCCCGTTTGGAAATACCCCAACCTTTGACACTCAACACAATGTTTTTGCAAAATTTAATGCATCTTAAAAATAGTCGGCCAATAAAAACCGCGATTAAGCACTTTATGCCCAGTTTTGCGACCACTGAAATGGCCCCCCACAAGCAAATGAATGCACGTGCATCAAGACAATCGAAATCTCGTCGTCTGGTACACATCTTCTCACAACTTGATCCAGGTAGATCTTGAACAGATCCGGTTCCTCCAATGTGTAGTATTTGATTTGAGACATGAAGTGCAATCTCCTCATCCTATCCCAATGATCCGGTAAGTCACGTGTCACCAAATAACTAACAATGTTAGCAAACCAATGCAATACTGAAACCTTTAAGATGTGCACATCTGGAAAAGCATCATCAATCTCTACACGAGGGGAGCCCTCCTTTACCAACAACCGGGACAAGTGGTCCGCAACCACATTCTCACAACCCTTCTTGTCTCGTATCTCTAGGTCAAATTCTTGTAACAAGAGAACCCATCGGATTAATCTCGGCTTTGCATCCTTCTTTTCCATGAGGTACCTGACAGCAGAATGGTCAGAATATATAATCACTTTATTACCCCAAATGTATGCCCGAAATTTATCCATCGCGTATACCATCGCAAGTAGCTCTTTCTCGGTAGTCGTGTAATTTAATTGAGCATCCGAGAGAGTCTTACTTGCGTATTATATAGCAACGGGTTTCTTTTCCACCCTTTGACCCAATACGGCCCCCACCGCGTAATCACTCGCATCACACATGATTTCAAACGGTAAAGACCAATTCGGTGATTGCAAGATTGGGGCCTCAACCAATTTTGTTTTCAGGATGTTAAAAGCGTTTTGACAATCTTTATTAAAGTCAAACGGTTGATCTTTAAGCAACAAGTTACATAAAGGTTTCGTTATGTCACTGAACCCTTTTATAAACCTCCTATAAAAAAACCCGCATGACCTAAGAATGACCTAATACCCTTAACACTCGTGTGACACCGTAACAAAGAGATGACTTGCACCTTGGCACGGTTAACCTCTATCCCCATGACTAGACACAACACGCCCCAACACAATCCCTTCCTGAACCATAAAATGGCTCTTTTCCCAACTCAAAACTCGATTCTTTTCAACACATCTTTTTAAAACCTTTTCAAGTTGGTCAAGGAAAGCATCAAATGATGACCCAAATATTGAGAAGTCATCCATGAAAATTTCTAACGACTCCCCACCATATCCGAAAAGATACTCATCAACACCTTTGAAAGGTGGCGCGGGCGTTACATAGCCCAAATGGCATTCGCCTAAATGCGAAAGTGCCATATGGGCAAGTAAACGTGGTCTTAGCTTTGTCAAACCCCAACCGATGACGCAATCATCAGGGCGCGGCACTAAGCGAATCAGATTGCTCAAGAGAATCCATAACAATTACTATATGACAATATTTAACAAGGTTCAATTTCCCATAAAACTAAACAAATATTCATACAATAATTGAAATAAATCCAAGTTTCTCAAACAATAAAATAAAGTAGACAACTTGATTAAGCGTGTATCTAGAGAGTCCTAATCTTGATTCGATATAACCTGCGTTTAACCTGCAACATACGTTAAAATAATGTCAATACAAAATTGTATTGGCGAGCATACAGGTTTTGATCTAATAGCATAGTAGAGAAAAACGTCGTGAATTTCCACATGCATAAACATTATTCACATAACATATAAACTAAACAAGACAAATTTGACATGTTAAGCTCTTGAGAAGGCTGGTAAGCGCGATGTGTCCTTCCTAGCTAGACCCCGTCGGGTGTCAGCCAATCTATAGTACCATACTAGCTAAGGTGGAGTTAACGAAAAAAATGTCCTAGTATATATGTTTCTAGCATCACGTATAAATATGTATAACAGATATTCACGTGTGATAAATCGGTTTAGTTTATGTTGTGTACTTTTAATATGAACGTATGTTACACCCAAAAAGTGCGTTAAAGCGAAAAGGGTCAAGTATACTCACATTGAGTGCGTAAAGAGTAACTGAGAGCGGGGATGGAGTGAGGAGAGTGTCTGGTCAGCCTGCAGGTAGAAACAGAAGTGCATTAGTCTTCCATAGTGTTGAAATGGTTGAACGAAAAAGTTGTACGGAAAACAGTCAGTTCGTACGAAGTGCCACTTTCGTGAGAAGTGACCTATTTCGTGTCCAAAATCGAGTGTTTTCGCGTCGTTTCATTCGGGAAATCGAGTGGTCATCCCTCCAGCCTCAAGTTACTGATATAACCTAGCGCCAAAGAGGTCTTTGGAGTAGTTTTTGTCAGTTCATAGGAACTTGGGCTGGTTCGTGCGAACTGCCAGTTCGTATGAAGCAGTCCAGTAACTGGCTGTCTTGCATCTTGTGCGTTACGGACAACGGACGTGTTTTGAATCCATTTCAGGCTGTTTTTGAGTCCGCTTCGTCCCACTGCTTAAGTGAACGAAACTTTGGTCGGTTCTTATCCGCTTTTGTGTAAAGAAAATCAAGTTTAAGACAGTTTCCTTAGGATTTGCACACTTTGTGAGTTGAAATCATAAGATTTCTATCTTGGGAAGCCAAAGCTAAGTCCAAAACACTCATTTAGGTGTGAAACCAAGGTAAAAATAGAAGGTTTTATGAAAAATATGAAGGTTTTTGTAAAAGAAGAAGTTTTGGATGAAATCGGAGATAGACACGTGTAAATTGTTATGTATATCGTCGTGGTTTGCTTGAAAGTAGTTGTTTCTTACGTTGCGAAATAGAGGTAGTGCGGGTTGGGACATCAGTGCAAAATGGCAGCAAGTATGAGAGCATGAGTGTGTTTGGTATTTATAAGAGATGAGAGGAGAAGGTCTAAATTCGTAAGAAGTGCCACTTTCATCAGAAGTGCCACTTTCATGCGAAGTGCCACTTTCATGAGAAGTGCCACTTTCATGAGAAGTGCCACTTTCGTGAGAAGTGACCCTTTCGTAAGAAGTGACCCTTTCGTAAGAAGTGACCATTTCATAAGAAGTGACCAGTTCGTTTGGTGTTTTTGTTCGTATTAGTTAGTTATATTAAGCGTTTTAGCGAGGCGTATATATATATGTGTGTGTGTGTAATTATAAATAACATAAATAACTGCGTTTCGAGTTTGCGTTGCGTTGAGCGTTTCATGCATTAGGCGTTTGGACGAGATAATTAAGTGAGAGGCAACGTGTGTTAGTTCCCCGAATTTTGTGAGTGTCGCGTAGGTGTGTAAGCGAGCGAGTAGCCTTTGGAAAAAAATCACACGGTACTTAGTATAAGCGAATGTGTTGTAAGGGAATGCGTCGTGAAGTGTGATGTGTAGTGTAAAATACGCGATGTAGTGTGAAGTATGCGACGTAGCGTAGTAAGCGATATAGTTTACATTATGATCCGAATCTCTGGTGCTAGGCTTAACGAGAGTAACGAGCTGCGAAAATGCGGGTTGTTACAGTCTCCCCTACTTTAGGAAATTTCGTCCCGAAATTTATTCGAGAGGAAAACTTGAGTTATTCAAGAGGAAGACTTGAGAATTGACACGAATACACAGCGGTAGATAGCGATAAGGCGTTAGCGTAAGCTGAGGATGAAGGAGCAATCGATCGAGGATTGACAAGTGAGAGCGTTTCGGTGGTATAGGGAATCGAGTTGGCGATCCAAAAATGTTTTTAAGTTTTTGAAAAATTTTGTTAAACTATTACGTAAAGGCTTTTAAAGGAGACTCGATTTATGAAAATTTTCTCACAACGGGACGTGAGGCCGAGTCGATTTCACATTGTAAGAAGGATTTTACTTGCCCAAAGGTTTTAATAAAAATCAAAATATTTAGAAAACTTTTCCATTTATTTCCAAAACATAACGGTAAAAACAACTTTTTTAATGGTATCAAAAGTTCAATTTACGTCAAACCCCACATGGCATCTTTCCACGAAAGTTTGTTAATATGGCTAAAACACTTATATATAGGAAGTACCAGCGGCATATCCACCATGTTTTAGCCATATCACCTGTGTCTCATGGAACGATGTCAGGTGTGCCGACATATTAAGGATAGATTTTGATAACCTTGGTCCAAGCAGCAAAAGGTCGGACCAAGTTTGAAAAGAAGACCAAGTAGACTGAGCGGAGAAGTTGGTTGCAAACTTGGTTAGAGAAAAGAGTGTGCGGGAATGGCATGGCGATTGGAATAGCGAAGCGGTAAGAATGAGAGATACGATAAGAATTAAAGCGTCATGAGGTGAAAACGATACGCGAAGAGATAGCGTTCGAGCGTCGGGGGGAGAAAGCGATAAGAGAAGCAATAGCGTTTGAGCGTCGAGAGGAGAAAGCGATAAGCGAAGCAATAGCGTTTAAGCATCAATGGGGGAAACGATAAGCGATGCGATAGCGTTTAAGTGTCGAGAGGAGAAAGCGATAAGGGAAGCGATAGCGTTTAAGCGTCGAGAGGAGAAAGCGATAAGCGAAGCGATAGCGTTAAATTGTCGAGAGGGCAAAGCGATAAGCGATGCGAGGTAGTTTCCAGCGAATGTATGATTGCGTTGCTGTAGACTTACGGAAAGTCAAGCGATGGTGCGATCGAGAAGTGATGAGATGTTACGCCTTGCGAAGGAGTTTAGCATGTGAAAATAGTCACCATAATATTAAAGGTCTAATAACGTTCAACTACATGCAGCATTTCTCCACAAGAGTTTGTTAGCATGGCAAAAGCACTTATATATAGGAAGTACCAGCAGCGTATCCACCATGCTTCGACCACGCCGTCTCCGTCTCGTGAATAGATGTCACACTTTGTCGACATGGTTAAAACGCTTATATATAGGAAGTACCAGCGGCGTATCCACCATGTTTTAACCACGCTTTTAATGTTACGGCACCATTAGAATTCACTACGATCCCCATGCAGACCCCAAGATAATCCTGTGTGCACCCGTGAATAATTTGGTGTTTGCATGTTTATCGTAACTTATTTTAAAGGCGCATAGTAGGGGTAAAAACATATTATATCGTCATATATTTTATAGTGTTAGTAGCTTAGACTAAGTGCGATGACTCGAGGGAGAGAGAGGGAAAGATCGAGAAAGATGCCGTCGTGTGTCGAGACGACATTTAAACAATAGGACAATTATATAGTATAAGGACTAATGTCAAGGATCGTACCATTAACAATGTCGTTCTGCGCCTGGTCGGTGTTGATGTTAAAAACTCTTGCTTGGGCTGCGGTTGCTGTTGGAGCTTCTGCTACCGGGGCTGCGGCTGCTGGCGCTACCGGTGCGACGGCTGCTGGAGTTGTGGGCTGAATTGGAGGTGCTAGAAGGTCTAGCAGACCATGTTGTCATGGCCCTATGCGGCAGTTGCTGGTGATGTGACCGAAACAGTGATGCAGTAGCGGCAGCTGGCTCCGGCCTGGTGGTGATACGTACATTTCAGGCATCAGGGATGAGTCCCGGTGTAGTTACGCCTTAGGTAAGATGGAACTGGCTGAGAGGTTCAGGGTTGAGCGGTGTAGTTGCTGAGTAGTTGAGGCTCGAGCTTTTTCTCTTGCGGCTAGGTTTGGCGGTGGCTTGCGGCGGTGCGTCGTCGTCTGATAACTCAATAGTAGCTTGGTTAAGCTTCTTGTTGGGATTCTTGGAGAAAAATCCAGCCAAGACTCGCTTGTAATTGATCTCTGCAGCCAATTGATAGGTTTCTTCGATGGTAGCCGGTCTTGCAGCTTCGACAAAATCGCCCACACACTCAGGCAAAGCATGTAGGTACTTTTTGATATCCTTTTCGGGAGTGTCAACTTGGCTTGGGCAGATGATGCTAAGCTGTTTAAACCTTGCTGTGAGGCCGGCGTTGTCACCTTCGACTTGCTTGATTTTCCAAAACTCATTTTCTAGCTATTGGACTTCGTGGGGAGGGCAATATTCTCTCTTCATGAGCTCTTCAGTTCTTCCCATGATAACGCGTAGGCTGCATCGTTCCCATGTTTGATGCGCTCGACTGTCCACCAGTCGAGTGCTCTTGATTGAAATACTCCTGCAGCATATGTGGTATGAAGATGCTCAGGGCACCCACTCTGACGGAGGGTAACCTCGATTGCATCAAACCACTGAAGCATCTGAGATACACTTCCTTCACCTGTTAAGACCATTGGGCCATAGGCCTTGAACTGTTTGTAAGAGAAAGTAGACTTTGGTGCATCGGACTTAGAGTCTTCCGAAGTCTGAGAATTGCTAAGGGCTTGAACCTGGACGATGAGTTGAGGAATAACCTTGGCCATTTCCCTGGCCATGAGTGAGGCGATCCTCTTATCGGCGTTTCTTCTAGCTTGACGTCACGAGTTGGAATCGTTCGAAGACATCTAGACAAAGAGATTTGGAATGAGATTTGATCATAATGATTTTTTTGAAATTGCGATGCGATTTAGCGCGTTAAACACTTGTTATAGTTAATATTGTAACACGTATTTCTAAGATCACATAGGAAAACACATATTTCCTAGATTCTCACGTATTCACATAAGCACATGTAACCACATACTATATATGTATATATTTAGATACGTATATACTTGCAGGTATTGCGCGAGGACGTGGTTAAGAGAGTTGTTATGGTTTAGTTATGTTGTGAGTATTAGCTCTTGTTTAGGATTGGAATGGCTGTGCGAGTTGTGCATTAACATAGTAAGACGAAAGCGGTAAAAGATGTAAGCGAAAAGCGACAAATCAAAACGTTAAAAGTTTAAAATTCGTTGAAATGTGCGCGAAACATATGAAAATTGATGATGCGCAAAATCGACGATTGCGGGCTTAAAATTAATAGAGCATCCTAGGTTTTGAGACAGCGACTATCCAAAGTGATACGATCATTACGTTGAGTTTGGGCACATGCTTTGCCCTAATAGGTAAATGCACTCACCGCCTCGCGGCTAACAGCATTACCCTTCCGGTTACTACGCATCCCAGATCCATGAAATAGTCGAGACTTTGGTGAGATTGAAAATCGTTGAGTGGGACGAGTTTTCAAGGTTCGGATTTCACCCCTAACTTGATAACTTTGAATCCCTTATTGTGGTTTCCCTCCCTGACCCATCAGGAGGTTTCCACTGGATAGAATGGGAAATTTCCGTTAACATGTGGATATCACTCCTAACTTAACGGAGAATTTCGTGCTAATCGGAATACGCAGAGTGAGTGATTCGTCGAGAGTTCGCGGCTTTCACAACTAATCTCGACAAATCGACTCGTTTGTGATGTACGAGTATCTTTGCAGCTTCGTGTGTTGTGTCCAAGTCTTAGGAAAGACTTCGTATAGTATTTTAAGTCCAAAGACAATGTTTTAATCGGATAAGCAAGGAATAAGCACATAGGTTCCTACTATAGATTAGGCAATTAACCTAATTCCCTATAGTTATGGCTCTGATACCAATTTGTCACACCCCAATCAATGGCAGAATCATCGGGGCGCGGCACTAAGCGAATCAGATTGCTCAAGAGAATCCATAACAATTACTATATGACAATATTTAACAAGGTTCAATTTCCCATAAATCTAAACAAATATTCATACAATAATTGAAATAAATTCAAGTTTCTCAAACAATAAAATAAAGTAGACAACTTGATTAAGCATGTATCTAGAGAGTCCTAATCTTGGTTAGATATAACCTGCGTTTAACCTGCAACATACGTTAAAATAATGTCAATACAAAATTGTATTGGCGAGCATACAGGTTTTGATATAATAGCATAGTAGAGAAAAACGTCCCGAATTTCCACATACATAAACATTATTCACATAACATATAAACTAAACAAGACAAATTTGACATGTTAAGCTCTCGAGAAGGCTGGTAAGCGCGATGTGTCCTTCCTAGCTAGACCCCGTCGGGTGTTAGCCAATCTATAGTACCATACTAGCTAAGGTGGAGTTAACGAAAAAAATGTCCTAGTATATATGTTTCTAGCATCACGTATAAATATGTATAACAGATATTCGCATGTGATAAATCGGTTTAGTTTGTGTTGTGTACTTTTAATATGAACGTATGTTACACCCAAAAAGTGTGTTAAAGCGAAAGAGGGTCAAGTATACTCACAGTGAGTGCGTAAAGAGTAACTGAGAGCAGGGATGGAGTGATGAGAGTGTCTGGTCAGCCTGCGGGTAGAAACAGAAGTGCATCAGTCTCCATAGTGTTGAAATGGTTGAACAGAAAAGTTTTACGGGAAACAGTCAGTTCATACGAAGTGCCACTTTCGTGAGAAGTGCCACTTTCATGAGAAGTGCCACTTTCATGAGAAGTGACTTGTTTCGTGTCCAAAATCGAGTGTTTTCGCGTCGTTTCTTTGGGAAATCGAGTGGTCATCCCTCCAGCCTCAAGTTACTGATCAAACCTAGCGCCGGAGAGGTCTTTGGAGCGGTTTTAGTCAGTTCATAGGAACTTGAGCTGGTTCGTGTGAACGGGCAGTTCGTACGAAGCACCCCAGTTTGTATGAATTGGCTGTCTTGCGTCTTGTGCGTTACGGACAGGGTTTTTGCTTGGAACAGCCGTGTTTTGAATCCATTTCAGGCTGTTTTTTACTGCGCTTCGTCCCACTACTTAAGTGAACGAAACTTAGGTTGGTTCTTATCCGTTTTTGTGTAAAAAATCAAGTTTAAAATAGTTTCCTTAGGATTTACACACTTTGTGAGTTGAAATCATAAGATTTCTATCTTGGGAAGCCAAAGCTAAGTCCAAAACACTCATTTAGGTGTGAAACCAAGGTAAAAATAGAAGGTTTTATGAAAAAGATGAAGGTTTTCGTAAAAGAAGAAGTTTTAGATGAAATCGGAGATAGACTCATGTAAATCGCTGTGTAAATCGTTGTGTAAATCGTCGTGGTTTGCTTGAAAGTAGTTGTTTCTTACGTAGCGAAACAGAGGTAGTGCGGGTTGGGACGTCAGTGCAAAATGGCAGCAAGTATGAGAGCATGAGTGTGCTTGGTATTTATAGGAGATGAGAGGAGAAGGTCTCAGTTCGTGAGAAGTGCCACTTTCGTGAGAAGTGCCACTTTTGTGAGAAGTGACCCTTTCGTAAGAAGTGCCACTTTCATAAGAAGTGACCCTTTCGTAAGAAGTGACCCTTTCGTAAGAAGTGACTAGTTCGTTTGGTGTTTTCGTTCGTGTTAATTAGTTATATTAAGCGTTTTAGCGAGGCGTATATATATATATATATGTTTGTGTGTGTGTGTGTAATTATAAATAACATAAATAACTGTGTTTCGAGTTTGTGTTGCGTTGAGCGTTTCATGCATTATGCGTTTGGACGAGATAATTAAGTGAGATACAATGCATGTTAGTTCCCAGGTTTTGTGAGTGCCGTGTTGGTGTGTAAGCGAGCGAGTAGCCTTTGGAAAAAAAATCACGTGGTATCTTAGTATAAGCGAAGGCGTTGTAAGTGAATGCGTCGTGAAGTGCGATGTGTAGTGTTAAATACCCGATGTAGTGTGAAAGTACGTGATGTAGCGTAGTAAGCGATATAGTTTACATTATGATCCGAATCTCTGGTGCTAGGCGTAACGAGAGTAACGAGCTACGAAAATGCGGGTTGTTACAAGCTTGATCTTCCGGATGGATAGCAATTTGATGATAACCCGAATACCCATCCAAGAAGCAATAAAACTTTGACCCGCTAACTTCTCAACTATTTGGTCAATGAAAGGTAAATGGAAATGGTCTTTGGAAGTTGCAGAATTCAACTTCCTATAATCAATACAAATATGCCACCCGGTTACTGGCCAAGTGGCAACCTCTTCACCTGCGTCAATTGTGACGACTTGAATGCCCGCCTCTTTTGGGAACAGTGTGTGTAGGGCTCACCCACTGGCAATCCGAAATAGGGTAAATAATACCCGCATCTAGCCACTTCAAGACTTCCTTCTTGACCACATCACGCATATTTGGATTTAACCTCCATTGTGCATCTCTAGAAGGAGTCACACCATCTTCCGTGATGATCTTATGCATCACCACCGAGGGACTAATTCCCTTCAAATCCGCAATGGTCCATCCAATAGTTTCCCTATTGGTGACCAAAACCTTCATCAACTTCTCCTCTTGCTCCAGGTCAAGTTGGATGCAATGACGACCAGAAGCGTGTTGTCCTCACCAACATAAGCATACTTCAAATGCTTCGGCAACACCTTTAATTCAACCATCGGAGACTCTATCAACGATGGCTTCAACTTGGTGTCGATCTTCTCGGGAAGACTTTCCCCTTGATGTGTCCAAGTGGGTTTCCCTTCCTTCACCGCCATCACCTCCATCCTTTTCACCTCCTCATCCATGCCCCGATTTGTTTCCACTTGCAACCTGTCAAACATGAAACACTCTTCTATTGTGTTTTCCTCTTCGACCTTAATGTCACATAGAAGTATACACTCGTCAATGATGTCTGCCATGTAGCATTCATCAATAACTAGAGGATTCGTTAATCCCAAAAAGAAATTTTATCTCATCCGATGGTTCCTGAAAGTCATGTCGACCGTACCCGTTTTACAATTAATTTGGGCATTTGATGTTGCCAAAAACGGTCAACCGAGGATCGTTGGTTGCTTGGTCCGGTCCAAAGAAACATAATCAAGCACAAGAAAGCCCACCGGATAGTAAAACTCATCGACTTTTACAATCACATCCGTGACTATCCCACGGGGTAGTTTAGGAGTCAAATTAGCCAACACCACGGTGGTCTTTGACTCTTGAAGTAGACCAAATTCGTATTGGTCATACAAACTACCCGGTAAAATACTTACACTCGCCCCAAGATCCAAAAGTGTCCGCGTCATTTTAAATTCACCCAATTGTATGGAAATAATGGGATCCCCGGATCTTGCAACTTTGGTGGAAGTGCACCCGAAAGGATCGAACTCACATTTTCAGTCAAATCAAGTTTCTTAGGAAACTTGTGAATTCGCTTTTGGGTGCATAAATCCTTCAAATACTTAGCATATGAGGGTACTTGTTTTATCGCATCAAAGAGTGGTAAATTGATTTTCACTTGTTTAAAATTTCCCACATCTCCTCTTGTTGTGGGCCACATTTCATTACCGCTTTCTTAGATGGTCCCAATAGAGCTTCGGGATAAGGGGCGGTATTAACCTCCACACCCTTTTCCTTAGCCATTGGGATGGGGACGGTCACAACGGGGGTCTTTTTATTATTTTCAGAAATGTTTTTATTTTGACCCGTTTGACCGTCAACACTCTCCTCATCACTAGAATCTTCCACCACCCTTTCAACAAACTGGGGTGATGGCGACTCGACACCGGTATCAATGACTCGACCAATACGTAAAGAAATTTTATTAATTTGTACCTCACGTGTATTCTTTGAGTTGGACCCTTGATGCTTAGGGTTTACTGTGATGTTACTCGGAAGTCTTCCTCCACTTCCTCGCATTTGTGCTACCTCTTCAGCAAGTTGCCCCACTTGTTTCGCCAACACCTCATGAGATTTATCCCTCATCTCATTTTCCTTCTTTATCTCCTTGATGTCGCTACTAGACTCTTTCACCACATTCAATAGCGCATCTATCTTGGAACTCAAATCATCACCGCCGCTTTGTTGTTTGCCGACCCGTTACCACCTTGGTTGTAACCCGTTGATAATTTCCTTCACAGTTTTGATACCCTGAGCCACTTCCTTGGTTGTAATTCCTTTGATAACCTCCTTGATTACCACCTTGGCGGTTTTGGTACGATGTTCCACCCTGATTACTCGGTTGGAAATTCGGGTTCATTTGGTTTGAAGCGTTACCATACCTCAAGTAGGGATGATCTCTCAAACCCGGGTGATAAGTGTTGGAGTTCATGTCGTATTGCTTCCGCTCTCCATACACTTGATTCACCTCTTTGGTGGATTGTGCCATATCCATTTGGCACTCCTCGGTCCTATGACCAATGTCACCACAATCTTCACAAAACGCGAACTGAACTGCATTCACATCTTTCTTCTTCATAAGGGCTAACTCCCATTCTAAGGTAGTGATTCGATCCTTAGCACTCGAATCAAGGTCGGGTAGTGATCGGGAGACGGGATGCTTCTTGGCTCGGTCCGCCAAAGCAACCGCCTTAGAGTTCTTACTCATCCTTTCGATGAACTCCCAATCATCCTCCTCGTGCTTGTTCAACAAGGTACCATTACTTGCCGATTGCAATTACTTGTGATCTTTGGAATTTAACCCTCGAACAAAACACTTCAACAACTCCCATCTTGGAATTTGATGATGGGGGCATTTTCGGACCAACTCTTTGAAACGTATAAGTGCCTCATGTAACAACTCCTCTGAAAACTGTCGGAAATATCTAATCTCATCTCTTGTATCATCAATCTTCGTGATAGAGCAATACTCGTCGAGGAACATTTGTTGCATCTCCGCCCAAGTATGAATGTTATTAGCCGGGAGGGTAAGAAACCATTGTTTTGCTTTATCCTTCAACGAGAACTGAAACAACCGTAACTTCACCTCGTCTAACGCAAAATCATGCCCCCTATCGTGCCACATATAGCCGAGAACTCTGCCAAATGAGTATATGGCTCATCATTGGTCCTACCATTGAAGTGAGGTAAGATGTTGATATAGTTGGGCTTGCAGTCAAAAGATCGCCTCCTCGAGGCACTGGCACAATAGGTGAGTCGTTATCAGTGACCATCGATCTAAACCACCCATTAACACCTTTAGGGCCTTCTTGGTTCGGTTGGCGACGTGGACCATTAACTTCTTGATTCACCGGTCTTCGGTTATCTCTACGATCGCCACCCCTATCACCACCTTGGTTACCACCCCCTATGAATTGCGGAAGTCGGTTACGGTTAACATTATTATTATTGTTGTAATTACCATAATCACCGTCATTCCGATTCCGTTGATTATTTTTTCGTGGTTGGCGGTTATTTCCTTAGCCATCATTACGACCATAATCGTATCCGTACCCTTCGTTATTCCCCACAACATTGACATTTTGGTAGCCAATGTCTTCATACTTAAACCCCCGAACATTGTAGAAGTTTCCATCATTATCCACCCATTCATCATCTTCAACCCGCTCATTGTAATTCCCTCCATCATCCGAATATTCCGAATAAACACTCACATGTTCTGGTGATTGATAATCGGGAACGCTATATAGTTCATTGTCGGTAATGTTGTTTCATAATTCATCAAGGTCGAGAAACTGAACTTCGCGGTTTTGGTTAACTCCACGGTTGGCGTTAACATTACGATTGTTGAGATGGGGTGGTAATGGGTTTTGTCGATTCGGGTTTTCAGGTGGAGATGTAGGTGTACGTTGGTTGTTATTTGAGGTTTGGCCACGGGTTTAGAAAAGTGTTGGTGGTTTCGGAGGGTTACCACCCCCGGGTTGGTTATCTTGAATGTTTTGGTTTTGAGGAGGATAATTTGATTGGTATTGGTGTTGGTGTTGAGGGTTTTTGGAGTTTTGAGGATCCATTGAACTAAGCCCAATGGATGGTGTAGAAGTTGAATTGGTGTTAGGTGGATTAGAGACAAGGGTTGCCTCTAATCATTTGGTGAGGTTACTTCTAACAACCCGCTCGATCTCTGGTTCGAGCACTAATGGTGAAGTCCTCCCGGAATTGTGTGTATGCATGCACTACCTGTAACCTACACACGTAACACACCCGCGTAACACAAAAGCAGAAACGGTAAAAGAAAACAAACACTTAAACAGATAATCACGAAATCAATTAATATCCAAACGCAAAGCGCACGAACTCCCCGACAACGGTGCCAAAATTTGATCGGAGTGTCGCGCCCCGGTCAAAGATAATATTTATATGCCCTAATTACCCTTAACAATGCGTTAGTGGTAGTAAGGGTTCAAACCACGAAGAGTTTGTGGTTTGCGATCAGATGTGATTGATTTTAAATAAGCTTGTCACTTTATGAAGCTTGCTAATAAAATGGATTAATTTGTTTGGTTGAAAAGGATGTCGGAATGAACCGACAAGTTTGGTTTGATTGCTTGAGTACTAAAACTTAACTGATTCCAAGAAAATTAATTAACGATTATAAAACAATGATTTGGAACAAGGTTCACACCCGGTTTGACAATTGCAAAGCCTAGGGTTTCTAATAATTTTAGATCGATTCAGTTGAATTTGTCATTAACGGTTTTGATATCATAAAGCTTAGGTGCCAATTGTTATCAACGTCATAAACAACGGACCGCAATGCACTTCGTTACTTTGGACAAGTAAATCCTTTTGAATAATAAGGCATAAATACACAAACTTATTTTGCACAGTCAAATTTTATAATCATTGGACAATTCACAAATGTAGTTCAAATGCAAGACAATTATCAATCAATTCAAAATACAATTCAAGTTGTCACAAATCTACTAAGAATCATAAAACAAACCCTAAACCTTACAAAAATCTACACCGGGGTGAAACCTCCGAGAATTAGCCGCTCATGGTGAACGGAACACGATCAACAATGGGTTGAAGATTGGATCGTGACATCTTGAAGCCTTGAGAGTGATGATGATGATGATTAGGGTTTATGGTGAATGGATGATGGATTCGATGATGGTGATGATGGTAGTATATTACAGTTAGGATGGTAGATGGTTTATTCGGTTGATGATGGATGGAATAAATGGATTGGGATTGAGGATTAGGGTGTTCTTGGCTCCAAGATAGTGTTTCCAACTCCAAAAATGCGTAACTCTGAAAACAGTCAAAACCCCACTCATATAACTCGTCCCCGAACTAACAAACACAAAAATTCGTGTCGCAAGGATTTAGAGGGTGTCGCCGAAGGCCCAGGAGATGTTCTGGTTTTGTCTGACGCCTTGTTTCATTGCCTACGAACAATTTCACGCGACGGGGATATCGAGAGAGCGTCGCTGACGGCCCAGGAGGGCGTCGGCGACGGCATGCACATCTCTGGGTTTCTGTTTTCGCCATTTCTTGATCCGGTTTGCGTCCTGGTGTTCCGTTTAGCTCCTGATTAGCTCCTTAAACTCCGTGAGACCTGTAAAACATAAATCCCATTAAAATAGGCCATTCGAGATTAAAAGCTATCTAAATACACAAACTTAAACGCATACAAACACCGGTTTTCGACCACACATCACCTCGCTTTCAAACTTGTTTTACTGTTTTACTAAGGGTAAAATGCATGTTACATACATACATACTTGCATAAACATACATGTCGTGATGTGAATTATCTGAGCTATACTAACATACGAAAAGTCTCCACAAACACAAGTGATCAACAAAAGCCGGTGGATGTGTGAATAGTACTATTGGTCTGACAAACCCAATTAATCTGACACGAATGCCATGGGTTCTATTGCAATTGCACATGTCCATGCACTTATGTGAACACGCTATGTGGTGCTAGACATAGCTACTTGGGGTGGTAAAGTGTTGAGGTGTCGGTTGTGGGACACGACACTTGTGAACAGTCAAGGTTTCCTTGTGGGCTCAGTATAATTACATTGAATGTGCAAAACTTGATTTCCTTTTACATGGTGTGATACAAGCAAAACTTGTGAAACTCATCAGCTATTTGTAGTTGACCTTTCAAAACTTTAACATGCTTTTCAGGTAACTCGAGACTTGTGTGATACTTGCGTTTGCTGTACAAAATGTCCTTTGCAGTTGAATATGGGTATAGAAGCATGTTGTTAGAAGATTAACGTGGTTCATGGGAACATGATGTTGTAGCATACATGTAGTATGTAATCAAGAGTGTAATCTACAGTACATGAATTGAATAACAATATAGTATCTTTATAAACAATGTGCTTGTACCAGAGGTGTTTGTTGCATCCCATTTTTACTTCCGCTGCTAGTTGGGGTGTGACATAACAAGTGTCCAAAAAAGATTTACATTTATTAGTATAGGAAGATAGGGAATGGTTCAATTGAGAATATTAAAAAGTGGGAAACCGGGAACCATGAATTTAACATTTTAAAAATTCAATTTAACATGTTAAAAATCAATTTTTAAATATTTTTCGGCGCTTTTTCTTACGAATACATATAGAAGCTTTTTTACTAAAAAACTCAAAAACTAAAATCATAAAAAAAAGTTTAAAAAAATAAAATGTTTAAAAAATGATTTTTATTGGAATAACTTCTACATGTGTTTATAAGAAAAAGCGCTAAAAAAATTAATTTTAACATATTAAGTGAAATTTTTAAGATATAAATTTAACATGTTAAATGCATTATTTCCCGGTTCCCCATTTTTTAGTGTTCCCTAATTAACCTCACACTATGGGTGTGTGTATATATAGAAACATGTTTTTGGAGAAAGTGACACGTTTATTCTATTTCAAATTCCAAAATGACACGTGACATAGGTGCTAAATAACACGCTGGGGTATGCTCGTCATTCCGCTTTTTTTTTGAAACATTCCTTTTGTCAACGCGTTTATTCTATTTCAAATTCCAAAATTTTCGTATTGTATGTTACCTCTTCTCCAGGTTTTCAAGATTCATGGCGTCTTATATGGATTGCGAATTACAAAGTAATATTGGTAGATTGCATATTTTCGTAAATTTCTTTTATCACTGTTACATTCGAGCAATTCATATTTAATGTCGTGGCATTTTTTTACCTAGGTTAGATTGGCGTTTATTTTGGTGCTTGTCATATTATTTTTAATATATATCACTCTTACGTGTTAAAGGTGTTTTTAATCAACATAACACAACTAATGATTTTTTTGGCGTTTTTGTTTATTATTGATGTCTCACTACGTTAATGGTGTCCAACCTATAACGATTATGTTTTTAAGGTGTTTTCAATTAATATAATATGGATATTTTTCGATCGGTATTAGGTTTTGTTTAATAAATGTTGTACATGCATGGCGTTATCCACATGAGTAGTGTTTTATTTTCTTTTGGCGTTTTAATAAAATGCTTACATATAAGATGTTTTAATCTATTTTTTACTCCAGTCATGAAGTGTTGTTTGGATCGATGCACTTACACCCGAAGTGTTCGAATCTAGATGAGAAGAGGTTATAAAAGAATTCATTCTGGCTGATAACGACTAGTTATCCGATAATTTTTCTCTTAGGGAATCATGGATCCCTGCATATTATAGGATGGAGTTTTTGTCGGGTCTTACGCGTATTGTCACACCTGGTCGATAGCGGAAGCACTCAACCCTCGACGATTTAGTTTCCGGTCCACCTGGCTGGGACAACAAAAGCACTACATGTGGCCACACAAGGACCCATGAGTGGGGCTCGCCTACACCCGATAGATCTACCACTCTTGTTCCAAAGGTCTTATAAAAGATTAATGGCGCTTAAGAACGGTCCTATTCGCACATGATCTAATATTTCATTCCATAGCTAAACCATACCATCAAAACATGTATTTCCCCCAAGAGGTGTAAAACCAAAAAGATTTAAGAGAAAAGGGGGGCATGAACTCACAGGATTGCGTCCGTAAATAGTATGTGCTAGCAAGCAGGGTATCAAATGTACGAGTCAACCTACAAGTGTTCTAACTCATTAGACACTTAGGTCTCTTTTAGACCGTGTACGCGTTTCTCATCTTGAATGTTATTGAATTTGCATATGTTATGTATTCAGAGCCCTTGTGTATTTTAAATATGTTAGCCTTATATATTTATTTTGCATTCAGTATGTGTACAAACGGGCCTCGCTCTTCATGAGTCTTTTTGCCACGCACGATCATAAGTGGGCCTAGCCCATGAGAGTCTTTGTGCCTTGCACAAGTGAGAGTGGGCCTAGCCCATTTGAGTCTCCATGATCACATGTATAAGTATATGTTCCTTTGTATATGCAAATTGATCTTTTGTATGGTATATGCAAATGTTGCATTGTATATGCAAATTGTTTTGTTGTAAGCATTTGTTCCATAGTATATGCAAATGTTGTATTGTATATGCAAATTATTTTGTTGTATGCATATGTTCCATGGTATATGCAAATATTGTATGATATATGCAGATTGTTCTATTAAATGCACTTGCACCCTTATATATGCAAATATTACTTTGTATATGAAAATATGGCATTACATATGCAAATTCTTTTATTTAATGCACTTGCACTCTTATATATGTAAATATTGCTTTGTATATGCAAATATGGCATTGCGTATGCAAATTGTTTCGTATGCGTTTGCATGTACGTGTTTGTCCGACATCCGCTTGTTCGTTGTCTGCTTATCCGTTGTCCACATCGTTTTTATGGATATAATACAAGTATTCCCATATGTGTATTTTTGTGTAGTATACTTTCCAAGTATGTGTATACATGAAGGTTCATATCCGTATTTATAAATTTAAGTATTTAGGAGATCGTCATGTATATTGTATTTTGTATTCGGGTAGTATTTCCTAACACTAGTACATACACATAGTACACAAGTATCATACACCAAGTGTGGTATTTAGAATATATACTTTTCCCCAAAATTATATTTATCGATATGTATATTATTTCCACCCATATAAACTTGGAAAAATATATAAGTGTTTAATAAAACTCTTAGATGATTAAGACTTAATCCTTACCATTAAGGGTTGTCTAATCATGATTAAGGTTGCTAATCACAATTAAGGTTACTAATCGCGATTAACCCCGCTAATCACCCCGTTAATCACAATTTGATCGTGATTAAGATTTTAGAAAATTTCTCCATAGTTTCCCCTAAACTATGGCGTTTTCCACGTTTTTAAAACGTATTTTAAGCACGTTTAAACCCCTTATCATAATCATCTCAAATCAAGTTTCAATCTATCAACTTTGCATGAATAAACTTACACATAAATGCCTCATATTCCGCGAACTTTTTATATATTTTCTAACTACTCTTTAAAAATATATGGTAACATTTTCATGTTGTTTTAACAAGATCATTAAAAACCAACTTATTTCTTATGAACTTCCATCTCATCCATTTATTAAAACAACTTGTTTAAACTACCTTTTATGATGTTCTTAGTGAAAATATAATTTTTATTTTCTATAAAATCCACATATATGTTGTAACTCATTTTTAGATCATAGTAAAGTTCATGGATCATGCGATTGATGGTCTTGTTTGGATTTAAACATCACAATGTTTAAACCATCATTTTTGCTCTTAATCATGCAAGATCATACACTTTAAACAACCTACTTTAACATAATCAACATGATCATACAAACTAGTTAACACAAATCAACAAAATTAGCACAAAATATATCATTTTTTGTAGTCTTTTTATGTTATGATTAGGGTTTTAAGCTTTGATTTTCTTAGAGTTCAAGATGATCAAGTTGTACTTTGGTATTCTACATAACATATAAAGCTTGAAAATAGTGAGAATGATCTTACAATTTTGCACAAGGTTATGTAAGCTCTAGAATGAAGAAGAAGAAGAAGATGAAGGTGTAGAAGATCCAAATGTAAGAGAAAGCTCCTAGTGTGCATCCATAACTGGTAGCATCTTTAGATCATCTTTTAAGAGGTTAAAAGGGCTTAAAATGTGGTGTTCTTGAATTGAAAAGTGGAGGGTTGTGGAGGTGGTTTGTGGTTGTAAGTAGAGAGAGAGACTAAGAGGGTGTTGTTTTGATTTTCTTGAATGTGGAAATGGATAAGTGAGAATGGTGTTAGTTACTGATATGAGATTTCAAATCTTTTCAAGACTCATAACTCTCCATGAACCATGCTTCTAGCCATCATACACTATTTGATGTAGGTTGAGGGAGTGGGGCCCATGGGGGGTAAAGTGTAAATTATAAATATAACATGTGACATATATGAAGTTAAGTTTAGATATTTTGGTACTTAACCAAGTTCTTGTATGATTAGTGAAGTAATGATGTTGAAGACATCAAACAACTTCTAACTAGTCCATTAGACTAGTGGTTTAGGTGTTAGGATGATAAAATGTCACTAGTTCGTTCGTCGGCTTGAAACCGGATAGCTTGTGAAGGTTGCGTTGTAATACCGGGAGCAATGATTTTGATATACCATTGATGTTCTCGTGTTAGTTAGGATGTACGGAATTATTTACAAGTCCTACAGACTTTACCATGCTGAATTTTGATGTTTCGGACAATCATAGTTGTTACAGTTTATTTCGGACAATCATAGTTGTCACACATATGAAATTGAGGTCCGAAAGTGAAAACCATTTTTTCGGTCAAGAATGTAATTCCATATCTACTCTAGCGGTGTTTTCTGGACTGATGCACTTACACCCGAAGAGTTTGAATCCAGATGGGAAGATGTTATCAAAGAATTCAATCTAGCTGATAACGAATGGTTATCCAATATTTGCTCTTAGGGAATCATGGATCCCAGCATATTATACGATGGAGTTTTGTCGGGTCTTATGCGTATGGCATAGAGGTCCGAGAGTGAAAACCATTTCTTTGGTCAAGAATGTAATTCCAAATCTACTCTAGTAGAGTTTATGACACATTATGAAATAGCACAAGAAGCACAACGTCATACGCATCGAAAAATGACCATGAGACACGTTACAAATGTTCGGAACTAAAAAGTAATTATAAAGTTTTGAAGATTCAATCTTCAGAGATATACGCTAAAAGCAACGTTCTAGATATATAAGCTGAGCTAATTGGGATCGGGGATTGCATAAATGCTCGTTATGAAGTTCATCCTGATGGGTTTGCTAAGTTTTTCATAAATGATTTTCAGTAGCCATGTTCTTCAATTTTTAGGTCAATGGTGTTGCTTACTTCTCACAACATTTGCCTAGACACGCTCCATATTACGCTCAAGACGCCTCACACATGTGTCTAAACTCACTATCTATAGCCACCACAAAGCCAACAAAAGCCTCCTCCAACGGATATTCTAGTGGGGGTAGGGTTCCAAATGTTGGGTTTTTGAACATGTTTATCAAAGTTATTTTATCCATATAAAATAAAACACGCAGCAGAATAATTATTTAAACATGTTACTTGTGTTGATATAAAACTCATTTTGTATGTAAAACCAAAACCCGGATCCATGTATGAACATGCATGCTATCAAAAATACAACCATAGGGTGTTTAGAATACTACCTTTCAATGTAGTTAGGAAATGAAAAGAATGATGATTCTTGAGTGGTAATCTTCAAAACGAAGACCTCAAGCTTGCATACCCCAAGCCACCAACAAACACCTTATGTTGCTAGGATTTTACACTTTAAAATCAAACTTCTTAAACTCTCTTGGAAACTTACTATGACCGAAAATTAGAGAGCCAAAATGAGAAGTTCTTGCACTTGAAAATGTTAGTCTTGTTATGTGAGAGAATCACCCACCATATGCATATCATCTTGTAGGAGATTTATGAGATTTTTGCATACAAAATGATTCGTGGAGATCCACCTTGGGAAGACCCAAAGTGGACGACCCTATGGGGTCTTTTATATAAAAAAACTTTTTTTATTTATTTAAATCTTGTATTTATATTTTATAAGTTTTATAAAATATAACATAACATAATACAAGACTTTATGCAACATCTCATAACTATTTATAATGTTATTCAACCCTTTAAATAACAATATAAATTATTCTCTCAAAATAAATTATCCATATAATTTATTAGTTTCTCAAGTGCAATTATTTAGAAAACCAATTTCTAAATATTGTAAGTGTTAATATTTATTTGTTTGATCATATCATAAATAAATATCATAGGTGTTTGTCTAGCTTGTTATTGGGTATGACCCGACTTGGATCATAACGTACTAGCCACATCAATTTAATATGTGTCTTGGGCATACCGATTCCACAATCTCCCACTTGCACAAGATACATAGAAGATTGATGCAAGTAGCAAATACCGCCTAACAACGGTTTACTACCCCTAATACGTATGACGAAGTGCCATTCAATAACATCATCCCCTTCAAGTCCCTTACTTGAACATGATTTAGGTGAAACAATCATTTATCCTTTCGTTACAGATGTCATGTCAAATTCAGAGACATAGAGTGATCATTCTCTGTTGATTTAACTTTAGCAAGCCTTAGACATCTTACTCTCAACAAATAAGAGGAACAAATCCCATCTTGACTACATACGTCTCTCACAATCACCTTGTACCACACCTGAGCTTAGCCTTATGTACTGCCATATTACTGACAGCAAAGAACCAAGTCAAAGTACAATTATTTGGTGAATATCAAGACCCAATACGTATCTCAGGTCAGAGGATACAATGATATTCGCCTTTACTCAAATTTACTTATGATCAATCTCAAAGATTACATGCAGTAACATTTGAGAGCGGGTCAGTCCAATATTCGTATCCCACAAATATCTATGAACTTTGGCAGCAACAATTTGCTCTATATTTATACCTAATGAATATCCACCAATCCGAGTTCATAATAGTCTTACCTTCATATTTGTTCCCACAAATATGATCGACTACGGACATTTAGAATAATTAACTTATTCATGGATTTAAACATGCTAAAATGGAACATAACTCAAAATGCCATAATCATTAAAATGAGTCAAAATAACAATTGTTCCAATATCCAAATATAAAGTAGATCAAATCCAATCACTAGAATATCGAAGTCCTAAGGCACAAGTATGACCCTCATGCTTTGGCCATTCAAGGAGCTTCGTGAGTGGATCCGCAATGTTTTGATGAGTGTGAACTTTGCGAATACATATCTTTCCTTTTTCAACTTCATCCCTTATGTAGTTGAATCTCCGCTCAATGTGCCTAGTCTTTTGATGTGCACGAGGTTCTTAATTTGTGCAATTGTACCTTCGTTATCACAAAAGATTTCTAGGGGATCCTGAATGGTAGGGACTACCCCTAGGTCGGTGATGAATTTCTTCAACCATGCAGCTTCTTGTGCTGCCAATGAAGCGGCGATGTATTCTGATTCTATAGTGGACAATGCTACAAAATCCTGCTTCGAGCTCTTCCAAGAGACTGCAGCTCCATTCAAACTGAAGACATACCCAGATTGTGATCGAGAATCGTCTCGATTAGTTTGGAAACTCGCATATGTGTAACCCTTTACAACGAGTTCCTCTTCACCAGATCCATACATTAGAAACATATCCTTAGTCCTTCTAAGGTATTTCAATATGCTTTTAACAGCCATCCAATGACTGTTACCTGGATTTTGCTGGTATCTACTTGTCATGCTTAAGGCACATGACCCGTCCGGTCTAGTGCATATCATTGCATACATGATGGATCCTATAGCAGACGCATATGGGACTCTTTTCATTCTCTCTTGCTCTTCCTTTGAGCTTGGACATTGAGACGCATTCAATATCGTTCCCTTTTGAATAGGTACCAAACCTTTCTTAGAGTTCTCCATCTTGAACCTTTTCAAGACTTTGTCAATGTATGCACTTTGGTTCAAACCTATCAAGCGCCTTGATCTATCCCTATAGATCTTTATTCCCAAAATATAGGCGGCTTCACCAAGATCCTTAATGGAAAAACAACTTCCAAGCCAGGTTTTAACACCTTCCATGGTTGGAATATCATTTCCAAATAGTAGAATGTCATCGACATACAATACTAGGAAAGTGATGATGCTCCCACTAGCCTTCTTATACACACAAGCTTCATCGGCGTTCTTGATGAATCCAAAATTTCTAATTTCTTCATCAAAACGATGATTCTAACTTCTAGATGCTTGTTTCAATCCAGATATTAATTTCTTTAACTTGCATACTTTGTTAGGATATTTTGGATCGACAAAACCTTCAGGCTGAACCATATAGACATCTTCATTAAGATATCCATTGAGGAAAGTCGTTTTGACATCCATTTGCCAAATCTCATAATCGTAATATGCAGCTATGGCAAATAATATCCTAATTGACTTTAGCATCGCCACGGGCGAGAAGGTCTCATCATAATCAACCCCTTGAGTTTGAGTGAAACCTTTTGCTACAAGTCTCGCTTTATAAGTATCCAAGTTACCATGCATATCAGTTTTCTTCTTGAAAACCCACTTATTTCCAACTACTTTGGAGTTAAGAGGTGGTACAACCAATTCCCATACTTAGTTGTCATACATGGATTGCATCTCGACGTTCATTGCTTCAAGCCACTTGTCACAATCGGATTGTGACATTGCATCATGGTATGTGGTTGGTTCATCTGAATCTACCACGTAGCATCCATCCATGAAAAATCCATATCTTTCGGGTGGATAACTAATTCTACCAGATCTGTGAACGTTTTGTGTGTATTGATCAACCATTTGATCCTCTTCAACAACCTCTTGTTGAGTGCTAGTATCAACCAAACGTGTATCGGCTTGTGGTTCTTGATCCTCATCAAGTTCCGCTGTTCTACTACTAGTTCCTTCCATAAGGAACTTAGCCTCCAAGAACTTACCCTTTCGAGCAACAAATACCTTTTGCTCTGTTGGATCATAAAACTAATATCCTATATCATCTTTAGGATATCCTACAAAGATACACTTAGTGGATCGTACTTCCAATTTGTTTGGGGTGTATTGCTTCACATAAGCTTCACAACCCCATACCTTCAAATCTGATAATGATGGAGCCTTTCCATGCCATATTTCAAAAGGTGTCTTATCCACTTTCTTGGTTGGGGCCATATTCAGTATACGGGCCGCGGAGAGCAAAGCGTAACCCTAAAATGATAGAGGCAATGTGCTTCTAGCCATCATAGATCGAACCATATCCAATAGAGTTCGATTCCTCCTTTCAGACACACCATTATGTTGTGGTGTTCCAGGTGGAGTAAGTTGTGAGATAATCCCACAACTCCTAAGATGATCTTGAAAAGCATCACTAAGGTATTCACCTCCCCTATCGGTACGAAGGACTTTGATTGTTTTCTTGAGTTGATTTTCTACTTCACTTTTGAAATCTTTGAACATTTCAAATGCTTCATCTTTGTGTCTTATCAAGTACACATAACCATAACGACTATAGTCGTCGGTAAAACTAATGAAGTATCTTTCACCATTCCTAGTCATTGGCTTAAAAGGACCACATACATCCGAATGTATGATACCTAATAAGTCTTTTGCCCTTTCAAAGGTGCCACTGAAGGGTGCCTTAGTCATTTTGCCTTGTAAACAGATTCACATACATCAAATGAATCATCTCCATTTGTTTCCAAAAGACCATTCTTTCGACGTGTTTGCATGCGATTTTTGTTTATATGTCCAAGGCGACAATGCCAAAGATAGGAATCACTCAAATCTAATTTGAGTTTCTTGGTGGTTGCTTGGTACATTGAACTATCAAATGTATTATCATGAACCAATTCATAAATACCATTTGAAGGCATAGCTTTAAAGTAAAACATGTTATTCATCAAAACATAAATGTCATCGTTTACAAACTTTAAATTAAAACTATATTGTAGCAAGAGGGAAACTGAAATAATGTTCCTAGTCAAACTAGGAGCATACAAAACATTTTTCAAGATGATTTCCAAACCACTTGGAAGTTTCAAAACATAGTCTCTTCGGGCTTCAACTTGAACCTTTGCTCCATTGCCCATGAAGAGACTAATGTCTCCCTTCTTGTAATGTTTATTTCTTTTGAACCCCTGCAACAAATTGCAAATATGAGTTCCACACCCGGTATCCAATACCCATGTGTTTCAAGAAATAACATTAAGGTCAATATGTATCAAAAAGATTGTACCTAAGGTTTGCCCCGCATCCCTCTTGTTTTTCAACTCCTTGAGATAGGTTGGACAATTTCTTTTCCAATGTCCTATCTCTCCACACTCAAAGCATGGGTCAGTCGAAGCAACCTTTTGCTTCTTTTCCTTTGGTTTCGTGGGTTCCGCTTTAACCTTTCCTTTCCCTTTCCCTTTGACGTGACCCTTCCTTTTAGCAAAACTTGCCTTGGAGTCGGGGTGGGGCCTCTTCTTGTTGCCTCCCTCATTGATCGTTAGAACTAGTAAAGCCTTTTTACCCATGCCCGCCTTGGCAGTTTTGAGCATTGCATGAAGTTCACCAATGCTCTTGTCCCATCCGTTCATGTTATAATTCATGACAAAAGTCTCAAACTTCTTTGTTAAAGAGTTGAGGATCAAATCCGTAGCCAACTCTTTTGAGACGGGACAGTTGAGCCTTTGGAGGCGATCAATGTGGCTTTTCATCTTAAGTACATAAGATGAGACCGATTGGGTTTCCTCTATTCGACATGCATGAAGTGCCCGAACCGTTTCGAAGCGTTCTACCCTTGCTTGTTAAAGGAACATTTCCTTCAATTGGGTAATCATGTCGTATGCCCCATGATGTTCAAAATCCTTTTGAATCTCGGGAATCATAGTTCCCAACATGAGGCAAGAGGCTTGCATGGAGTCCTCGGTATACTTAACCCAATCGTTATAGGCCTCCTCATCTTCCACGTTAGGTTCATCGGGAATAGGATCGTCCAACACATAAGATATCTTTTCTTGCTTGAGAACGATTCTCAAGTTTCGATACCAATCCATGAAGTTATTATGGTTGAGACGATCCTTTTCAAGGATGGTTCTTAGTGATAGGTTACGGACGGTTTGGGTAATTGTGTTTGCATTGTTAGCGGCCATCTACAAAATTTTAACAAAGTTTAATTTTTGTATTTTCGATATTATTAAATTTTAATTATTAATACCCTTTTGTGTCTCATAAACAATTAATAAATAAAATCTAGAATCCAACGTTACATTTAAATATTGGTTAGGTGACCTTTATCCCATTATTTAAATTAACAAGGTAGTCAATGTTTGACAATTGCAACCCTTTGCAATTTCTAGCCATATGGGATCGGTTAAACATCTTAATGTTTAGTTGACATGTTTAATCTCATCAACACCTTTGTACGCCATGCTTCGGTGACCCTAAGCACATGCTTTCCAAATCAAATCGTCCTACTTACACACACATGTAAGTTTACACATACAAGTGGTTAAGTGACCTTTATCCCACAAATATGGTAAGCCTACCTCAAACACACAAGTTCCTTCAAATGTGGTTAGGTGACCTTTATCCCACAAAGAATTCCCAAGTGATTCGAGTGTTGTATAAAAGGATGGTGTTTGACTTGTTTTATAAAAGGGATTTAATGTTTTCAAAAATTCTAGTTTTAGAAAACTTTATGTACCATACATTTGCATGCATTCAAATTCATGGTACCTTAGTGAAAACCAATTTTCAATGTTCTTTTAATAAAACTCATTTTATTATAAAATCATTAATTTTTAATAAAACCATTTTATTAACCACTTTAATGATTTTTAAAGAACCAATTTTAAGCTTGTTATAGATTATAAGTTGTTAAGCATGCATATCCAAATATCATCTAAACAACCATAAATAAAACAACCATACAAGCATAACAAACAAAATAGGTGCATAACCATAGCCAACTATTTTTTGCAACACTTGTTAGCCGAAACAAGTGAGCCAAAAGGTCCTTCCTAAAGGGTGAATATTGACACCAAAAGGGTGTCATTGAACTCCCGCTTGAACCCGCATCCAAATGCTTCAAGTCTTCCTTTTGTGTTGCGATTTCTCCACTTTCTTTGGGCTTCCAAATGAACTTTAAATTCAGCTCCAAACTCCTTTGGGCTTCAAAAATGTGTTTTGATTATTGGGCTAAAATCCTGTTAAGAACCATCAAGTTCTTTACGCCCAAAATTGGCAAAAACCAAAACCGCATTTTTGTGTGCATCTTCTTTTACAATAAAGTATCCTAATACATTTTTTCTAGTAAAATAAAATGCAACTAATCTATTTATTTTACATGCCAAATGAAAAATAAATAAATTACATTTTTCACAAATGGAAGAACAAAAATATTAATTATTACAACCCCATTGAAATAATCAAATAAATCACAACACAATCATTCAACATATTTAAACACAAGGTCATGGCTAGGTTATGAACACCAAAAATATATATCCACATATATATTTAAATTCAAGAGCAAAAAATGGTTTCCCTTTTGTATCCAAATTTTCAGCCAAGAGAAAAACCGAAAAGATGGGTTTTTGTCCAAACAAACAAATCATCCATATGACATAATTTTTCAAGATACCTTTATGCATGTTAGTAAAAGTGTCTTGAAAAACAAGGGAAACCATGTTTAAAATTTCGGTCATGGGTTTTAACCAAAACCGAAAAACCGAAATTTTAAATCCTATGAAGCCTGCATTCATATAAGCGGCTCTGATACCACTGTTGGGTTTTTGAACATGTTTATCAAAGTTATTTTATCCATATAAAATAAAACACGCAGCGGAATAATTATTTAAACATGTTACTTGTGTTGATACAAAACTCATTTTGTATGTAAAACCAAAACCCGGATCCATATATGAACATGCATGCTATCAAAAATACAACCATAGAGTGTTTAGAATACTACCTTTCAATGTAGTTAGGGAATGAAAAGAATGATGATTCTTGAGTGGTAATCTTCAAAACGAAGACTTCAAGCTTGCATACCCCAAGCCACCAACAAACACCTTATGTTGCTAGGATTTTACACTTAAAAATCAAACTTCTTAAACTCTCTTGGAACCTTAATATGGCCGAAAATTAGAGAGCCAAAATGAGAAGTTCTTGCACTTGAAAATGTTAGTCTTGTTATGTGAGAGAATCACCCACCATATGCATATGATCTTGTAGGAGATTTATGAGATTTTTTCATGCAAAATGATTGGTGGAGATCCACCTTGGGAAGACCCAAAGTGGACGGCCCTATGGGGTCTTTTATATAAAAAAACTTGTTTTTATTTATTTAAATCTTGTATTTATATTTTATAAGTTTTATAAAATATAACATAACATAATACAAGACTTTATGCAACATCTCATAACTATTTATAATGTTATTCAACCCTTTAAATAACAATATAAAATATTCTCTCAAAATAATTATCCATATAATTTATTAGTTTCTCAAGTGCAATTATTTAGAAAACCAATTTCTAAATATTGTAAGTGTAAATATTTATTTTTTTGATCATATCATAAATAAATATCATAGGTGTTTGTCTAGCTTGTTATTTGGTATGACCCGACTTTGATCATAACGTACTAGCCATATCAATTTAATATGTGTCTTGGGCATACTGATTCCAACACCGAGGATGTTAGAGGAACCCTCCTCAGGTAGGGGAGGAACCTCCTGGTCTACCACATAATTCTATATCAGGTAGGGATACAAACTCCAATCCCCGTTTCCTCCTCCACCAATGGCAATGAAAAAAACGTAGCGCATCCTTTGGCGTGTCTCTGCTGCTCTAAGTGGTCATAGAAGAATAGGTGATGACGGTGGGGAATTGGGAACCTCGAGTTCCTCGCCAACTCTAAGGGATCATGATGTTGACATGCTTGTTCAGTAGAAAGATACGTGTGAGTGTCATGCATTTGTGTTTGTGTTGGTTTCATATTAGTGTTGTGTTGGTGGCTATAATCTAGGTCTACTACTAATGCAAACCTAATTCTCTATAACCAATGGCTCTGCCAATCTGTCACACCCTCAATTTCCACTAGCGGGGTTTTACCGCGAGGTGCATGACAAATCAAGATCTAAATTGTCACACCCCAACTGATGGCTGAAACATCAGGGCGGGACAAAATAGATTGCTTGAGACATCACAACTTGCTAAATGCGGCAATAATTAATTAAACTTGATTTCATTGATAACCAAAAAGTACATTGTCTTGAAATATAATTTAAACAAGGAAAGTTCAAATACGACAAAAGTACATAAATTTAAGTGCGTTTCTAAAATCCATCCTACTAGATTCTTGAATGTCATATCATCAATTTCCTGGATAGAAAAGTTGTCATCAATCCTACATGGCGTAAAAATATAATAGGCATGAAACATAACATAACTAGCATGTATCAAATATAGGTGAAACCAATTATGTCCACAAAGTTGCGTATTTTGTCACTGAAGCGAACAAAACCATGATTGAATGACTTAACATAGACCCCTCTAAGGGCGGTGTGCTACTCTTATAGCGCTATACATGTTAAGGTTTGTAGGTCTGTCCGGATCTCCCAATAGCTCAGGCACTAACTTGATAACCTAGTATATACGTGGGAAATCCGTAATATAGTTAGGCGACATTGTTAACACGATGTATTCAATTTAGTCACTGTTTCAATTATATCTCAAACGTTACAGATCCTAGAAACAGTTGGACAGAGCTCCGCCGTCCGAGTTGCAAAACGTTACAAATGAATACCCCAACATGTCTATTTATAGACATGGGGCTACCTTCGTGCGAAGGTAGTTTACCTTCTACTTTCGTGCGAAGGTAGATACATACACACATATACATTTTGACATTGTAGATCCTATTACTGACTCAATATAATATGATGACGTAAGCAACAGACATATGCATCAGCAGTCTCCCCCTTGGATGTTGTTGCAGTCATCAATCTTCATTTCAGCTCAGAGTCTTTAATCTTCTCCGATCTTTATTTCTTGAATAACTTTAGTTTCCATGATCTGCATATCTTCTACTTTGAGCTTTACTCTTGATAAAACTTGAAAATCAACATGCTCCCCCCCTAACTTTGAGCTTTCTTAGATCTTTATTCAAGGTGTTTATCCAGCTCCCCTTTGAATTCATCTTCCTGTTTCTAAGTTTCTACAAAATTCATATAAATTTTTTATTCAAACTTTGAAACTTCTTTAAACAAACATTTAAATCTTTTTCATAAATTTCGAATTTTAATCATTCTATGAGTCTTAACCCTCTCAGCTAATCAAGTCCAAGTTAATGACCTTGATTATCCAATTTAACTACCAAGTTCAAATTAATGATCTTGGTTAAACATTTTCGAACAAACTGATGCATTCTTTTTCAAATGTAAGTTTCAAGTTAATGAACTTTTAAACTTTTCAAAACCTTTTATCTTTAAATTCACAATTTTGTTCAACAGCTTTAGATTTTGAAAATCAGCTTTCCATCAACGGTGGTCGAAACTAATATAGAAATAAAATCTTTTTGGATATTGCAAAGTTTATGCTAAAAACACACTGAAAATCTTTTTTGGTTCATCTGAAATGAAATGAATTATGTACAAACATATTTACAAACATATTTATTGTGAGTTTGTGTTAGAGGATCATATCAGTTTTTGAGACATATCACCAGTACC
Source organism: Scalesia atractyloides (assembly GCA_947069175.1). NCBI lineage: Eukaryota > Viridiplantae > Streptophyta > Magnoliopsida > Asterales > Asteraceae > Scalesia > Scalesia atractyloides. The sequence continues at coordinate 45,790,624 of CAMTDV010000015.1, read as the reverse complement.
GTTAACCTTTTATTTATACTTTAAGCTTTAAACAAATTCACTTAGATTGTCAGTATACTGGTCCATTAAAACCTCAACACATTTCTCAATTGTTCCAAGATACGTTAGGTATTTTTAGGAACTTTACTTAATCGTGTTTCCCACCTCAGAGTATACTTCCATATCAAGATTCCCAAGATTTCATCTTACAGCTGAATATAGTTAACTAATATCTGTCTCTGGGTTAGTGCGAGGCCTTGAGAGCTCAGGTTAGTACCACCGTACCGACAAAGAGATGAAGACTCGACTTAAGGTGTGCTCCAATTTGGAATCTTTGACTGCTTATTGTCATATCTTTCGATACTTTCAATATCTTTAGCAGTATTCAGGTTTAAGAGCAAAAGTATTCTACAAGTTATAGTCCATTGCCGATGCAAAATCATAAGAACTTGTATAATACCCCAGATATCAATTAATTATAAAGACCTACTATCTCAGAATCATGCAATCTCTCAAACGAAATTTCGGAGTACCAAGTCCGTATATTCGAGAGATATTAAACCACTAATTAATAAGTTTTTTCTTTATGTTTATATTTTAGGAATAATTTACTGAATGTGTGAAGCCTACTGGCACATCATTAGTGAGATTTGTCTAAACTTTTTAGCACTATAATTCTTTAGCATACTATGATAGTCCACTGATGTACTATCATTTCCTCTTTTTACACGAAAACTCTTTTTATCTTTTTCAATGTTTTTTTACGTTTTGAAATTTCCTCTTTTTACACGAAACTCTTTTTATCTTTTTTGTGACAACTGTGAAAAATCCTAGTAAACTTTGACTGATAAAGTCCGCGGTAATCGGACGTGACATGTGTATCATGATACTTGTTGTGATTACGTGTGATGATACGAATTCTTGATACTCAGGACGAAACTAGGGACACAATAATTGGTCCCAAAATTTTAAAGCATGCTTAAAACAATAAATGTGCGAAAACCCTAACACAGGCATGACTTGGGTGCTATGCTAAACGATATCTGTTATGTCTCGGAGGAATCCGAGAGCGCGTCATGGTTAACATGACACTATTAAGGGGCAACGGTGTGAGGTTGGTGTCCTTAGCCTGTAACAACGTGTTAAACCGGAGCTTTCCGTTTAACAACACATTAAACATTTGACGATGATTATTAGGTCAGCGGTAGGGCTATTTAAGACTGAGTTCACAGAACATCTTAGTTATGATCCATAGACTACGACCTAAGATTTGAAGACATTCGGAGAATGGGCACGCAAAACGAGGAATTTCCCCGTGAGGGAAACGCCTTTGTTTTAAGAGCAATAAAAGACAACCAAACAAGCAACAAATGGTCAATCAAGCCTAAAGAATACTTAAACGACACTAATACAAGGTTATTTTGATAAGAAACGTAACCGGGTTTGGATTTCGAGACGGTTATACACGGTTTTTAAAACCGAGTTTTTTGACACTAAAAACGCGGAAAAAGGATCCCGTTTGGCAAATCGTGGACGCGTGTGGGACCCGAAAACGAACCTAAGCACGAGAACGAAGATAAACATCATTTTTTAACATGAAAAACGAAGCACGACAAAGCGAGGGGTGCGGTAGGGGCACCCCACCTTATTATATAAAGGTTTTTTTCTTTATTTTTTTCATTATATTCTTCCTTCTTCACCAAAATTCTGCTCAGACTAAACAAGATACCAGCTAATCTTCAACTAAAACAAGCCAAATCAAAGGTATATTCAAGTTTCATGTGATTTTGATAATGATTTCTTGTGAAAACATGAACTAGCTTAAGAAAACTCTTTTTAATCCATGATTTTGAATGGTTTAAACATGGTTCTTGGCTTAATAAGAACACACCAGGGATTCCCTGATGTTATATGATAGCCAAGATCACAAAACTCCGGCTTTTGATACCCTAATCGACCAAAATCGAAGAACAAAGTTATTAACCGAAAAACAAAGAAACAAAGCTTGATTGACATGAATGATGGCATGTTTGGATTGTAATTGATGTGTGGGTACTGAATATAGAACCCACACACTTCTGGACTCAAGAGAAACGCTCGGAATCGAAGGAATCGCTAGGTATATCGCCTGAAACTCGAAACTAGAATAGGCAGAATATTGTTTGGACCATAACTTGGTCCGTGGGTACTGGATTGAGCTGAAAATTGGTGTGGTGATGTAGGGTATTGACATGAATGTCCAGGTAATAGTTTAGAATTTTTTAATTTTCTATGATTTTTGGAGAATTTTCGACCGTTTTACTGAAAGAAATTCGGAAACAATACCAAACAGAATCAATAAATCACCAAACTTTACAGAAACACTAAGGAACATATAGGGAATGCTCTGGGAAGTTTGGGATTCCATTGAGTGAATTTTGGTTCGGGTTAAAAATCCGCGTTTTTGGGAGTTTTCAGTAGCCGCAAACGCATTGAAACGAAATCAGAAAAATCCCAAATTTTTGTAGGGAGTTCCTGGACATATAAAGAGTTAACTAGAAAATTTTATGAATTTTTAGACATCGGATGATAAGCAATCTAAATTATTTGGTTAAATACTGTTTTACAAATAAATTATTTAAGTTATAAAAATAACTTTATAAATTCCCAAAATATTTTTCCTTGAATCTATATATTATTAATAATTTCGGAAAAAAATTCCATATATTTATAAAATACGTAGATTAAATGGGATTTTTCGGCTTTTAAAACGCGTCTTTTAATTTATTTCAGCAGTTTACGAGACAACGAAACTGCCGGAACTGGAAAGGACGAACCCTATTGTGACTATAAGTGGAAAACTGGGGGTATTCTGGGAAGTTCCAGGGTAAGCTGGACACTCTGGGTGTGTTCCACCACCGTTCGGGACAATCCCCGACGGCGAAAACGGAAACTCAAATTCGGGAGGCCTAGATCCTCCAAACGTCCGGATTTCCTTAATAAATACTTAATCTTTTCTAAATGACAATGAATTGGCACTGTCTAGATCTTAGTGCCGTTATCCGAACACATAAAACAACCGACTTTGGCTGGCACGCGAACCGGTGCCCGGCAGCCAAATGTGAAACTAATCATACCCTAACATCCATCACCACACCAGGGTACCAGATGTATACTGTGACCTGACCCGGGCCCAAGTTATAGGCGTTACCGACTTAGCGACTAATATTGGTAATTACTTGCATGATTACTGTTAGAGCCGAACAAGCTTACATATACTCCTATTACTACCTGTGATGCTACTATCCTGTGAGTTTCACTCCCCCACTTTTAAATTGTTTTACTGTTTTCTGTGGTGATTTGCATATTACAAACTGCCTTAATTGCACCAACTTGTGATGATGTGAATTTCCTAACACGGTCCGGCTAGCTGAAGGTGTCTGTTGTAACACGGTCCGGCTAGCTGAAGGTGTCTGTTGTAACACGGTCCGGCTAGCTGAAGGTGTCTGTTGTAACACGGTCCGGCTAGCTGAAGGTGTCTGTTGTAACACGGTCCGGCTAGCTGAAGGTGTCTGTTGTAACACGGTCCGGCGAGCTGAAGGTGTCTGTTGTCACACGGCCCGGCGAGCTAAAGGTGTCTGTGTGACCCGGTACGGTTTAAAACAGTCAAGGTTTCATTGGTGTACACTCGCGTAATTCCATCTACGATCTGTAACTTGTGTAATTAAACTTGTTACCACATTTTGCTACGAAACAACAAAACCAGTGGAACTCACCGGCTCGTTTAGCTGACCCTTTTTAAAACTAACGTGCATTTCAAGTAACTTGAGACTGGTGTGATCCGTGTATGTTGTTCAAGACGTGTTTATAGACGAGTACTGATATAGACGTGTGCGGCTTAGAAGACTTATGTGGTTCATGGGAGCACGCAGTTGTAACATACATGTAGTATGTAATCAACATTTTGGTAATTAATAAAATCTAGTGTCGTTATAAACAATGCGCTTGTACCAGAGGTGTCTGTTGCATCTCGTGTTTTACTTCCACTGCAAATTGGGGTGTGATAGAAGATGGTATTAGAGCCATTGGTTATAGAGAATTAGGTGCCTTTAAGGAAACCTAGACTATAACTAAAGGCTCAGACCTTAGTGGACATCATTGGAAAAGTCAACCTCTACTAGCAGTAGTTAGTGAACACTGTAAAGTACCCTATTGGAAAGTACCAGGATGGCCTTGTGGGGCAAGTAGGTTATTATGGTCCGGAACGTAATAACAGACTTGCTCATACGAGGCAGTGTTGGGAAAGTCGTGGTAATAAACACACTTTAATACGTGGAGTGATATATACGTGTACCAAGGTGATAATGTGTGGATGTTTGTGCGTGGATGATACATGAATTGGGATCGGTGGATAATACGTTACTACATATGCCTTTGGGATAGGCAGAAAACAGGTATTACAGTCCATTCCACAATCCTACTGATCACATATTTAATATACACTGGAATTGGATTCTTATCACTCATACAGTTGTTACATATACGTTATGATGTGAAAACTCAAGTCTTTACTACGATACGATCTCACCAACTCTATCCTTGTAGTTACTACAATGACGATTGCATACCAGAATGGTATTTCAAAAAGAACATAGATACACAAAAACGCGCGGGTCGTTCTAATAAACTGGGAGGACGTTCGCGGATCCTTACTCCACTTCTTGTTGTTTCACATTTGATTGTTATACAATCACATAATTCAAACATCTTGCAAAACTTTCTCGTCCTTGGATTAACGATTCATTTGATTGTCCGTTGGATGCCTCTTCTGCTTACAATATTTGCTTTAGCCCTCATGTCATATGATAGTATGATCCTTAGTGGTACTCCTTAGCACATGTCCTGATATATGTTATGTGTGAGTTTGATGATCTCCGGGTTATGGAAATGGCATGGAAGGCGTGAATAAGTTACCCTTCCCGTTGTCATTCGATTCCACTGGGTATAAAATTTTGTGATGATACAGATTGCTTTGAAACGCTTTGCATTATGGAACCTTGTTTCGTGTTACCGTCAGTTACATTGTGTTCTTTACGATTAATGATTGTTTCGATTTAGGTTTGTTATTCGCGGAAAGTAATAGGAGGCCTGAATATCTCGATGAACGGAACATTGATCATGTATATGGGTGTGGTGGATACGCTGCAGTACTTCCTATATATAAACACCCGGCTACATTATCAAGGTGCCGTTACTCAGGGCAAACGGGCTTCATGTTACGATCTGTTTGGTTATGTTTTGGGCGATGTAGTGTTGAGACTTCGACCCTGGTTGATGCGAAAGATGATGCCACAATTGTCGTTACTACGATATTTATACACGTGTGCGGTGATTTTAAATAAAAGGTAGTTGGGTCGCCATATAATAACCTATGGGTTAACCCTGGGGAAGGTTCTTTTGAATTCATAGTACGACTTTCTAGGGATACTACACCCTGGTAGTACTCTGTAACTAAAAATTTGGGTATAGCGGTGATAACTTACCCACTTCAAATTACCCTACGTTTGCTCCATGAAAGGTAACAATGTTTTTATTTTTGGTAAGACAATTCAGCATAATTTATTTCTGTCACACCCTAACCCGTAGCGGAAATGGTAGTCGGGGCATGATTGGGTTTTCATCAAAGCTCATGACATTTACTATAAAGTTTCATATTTATTATTTCTCTTTAAAGAAGAAGTTACAATAAACATACAAACACAACATGTTCAAATACATTTTCATTCAAATTACAAACTAGAGTACAATTACAAAGGGAAACAAAACTAAATGTCCATTCCAAAGCATTAACTTGTTTATTCTTCTAGGCCATTCTATGTGTTTCTTTTCTCAACTGGATCACCTGTATCATGTGTAAAATAGGGTTTTTGGGGTCAACAAAAGTTGGCGAGTGAATCTTATTTAAATATTTGAAAGGATTAGTTATGTTGGTTATTTGAATAAAATTGTGCATAACCAAATATGAATAAACGTAAATGTAAATTTAATCACAAAACACATAATATCAATTAATGCACAAGCACACACACCAAATGATGAACAATGAGATCAAGGCTCAATCAAACGGAGCCGATCAAATGAGGCACCTGATGCTCAACTCGTCTCCCACGAGGAACTAATGGGCCTAATGAATGATTTGTACACAACTTGACAAGAATGTAAACACGTATCACAACAAACAATATTTACATCATAAGTTTAGGTCATATAATGGTAATAGCACAAGTTTGAATAAATGAAATAATTAAAACGACACATGATACACCCCAAAACATGAATAAAAAGGGGAATTTGTAAGGATTCACTCACAGTGGGTGCGTTCCTTGATGACGATGAATGCGCACGAATATTATGATTCAACCGACGAGGGAAAAACTAACCTAAATAATAACGAAATGATTCAGTAAATAAATAAACTTTTATTTGAGATTAATATTTTTAATTAGTGCTCTTAATGGGATTGTTAGATTTATTTCTGTGAATTTAAGGAAATTTTCTAACCTTAATAATCTTATTTTTAAGTATTTTAAATAATTTTCCAATTAAATAAATAAATAAAAAGAAAATAAAAAGGTTGACTTTTTGACCATTGACCGTTGACCGGTCGGACCGTGTTTATTCTATGCGCTGAGTGAGGTTCGAACTCGTGACCTCTCGTATACGTGCACGCAGCTCTACCAACTGAGCTACGTGTCTAACCCGAAATATTTCTGATTTTAATTATATTTATATACTTACTGGTTTAAATCTGGAATTTAATAAATTAAAAAGGTTTATACTGGCCTGAACCGGACGCGCAGAACATGTTTCGAACTCGTGACGTGCATATTATTTTTGCACACAGTCCACCACTGGACTGTGTGTCTAACCTAGTTATTATTCCGGTTTTTATTATATTTATACACTTATCATATGCTTCCGGATTTGGCTTTTATAAAAAGGGTATGTTATTTCAGTGGATCGGTACACAACCAGAACTCGAACCCGGGATGTCTGCTTTATAATTGCACACAGTCCACCGCTGGACTGTGTGTCTAACCTGGTTAAAACATCAAGATTAATTATACTTATTTTCTAGACAAAACTTCATCTTCTTCCTAGACATTACCTAGAAACAGAAATCCGACTGTTATCTATATCTTATCAATTCTGGTTACTTTACGAACTAACGGAATTAAATATGAACATAAAAGGTTTTAAAGGTTCATACCCACTGGAGAACAGAACTTTGATGATCCCGGTGACCAACTCCGGCGAGTTCCAATTTTTCCAGCGAAGCTTGACTTGCGATAGATGCTTTACAGGGAGTTTGAGGTGAGTGTGGGTGACTTCTGTCGAAGCTCTAGAAGTCATATTTATAGAGTAAGGCAATAATGGAATAGATTCGGTTTTCCGGCGAGGTTCTGACGATTAGCGAGTTTTTCTGGCGTAGCTTTCTGATGAATAAAGGTTGGTATGATGTTAGGGAGAGTGTTTGAGCAGTCGAATGGGTTCCCTAAGCCCTCTATTTATAGTTGAAAAGGATCGCAGAGGTTGAATTTCAGTTTTTGAAACTTCGGTTTAAATCTGGTATGCGCAAGTTGTCTACATAACTGATTGAACGCGGTTTGACTCGATTTGAGTCTAGATGCATGATTAAGAGTCGGTTTCGTGATCAATTGAGGAGTAACGGAAATCTTGGTGATTTCCGGTGAAGTTCCGGTGACTGAAAATTTTTCCATATTTGAAGACAGAGAGTGCAGAGTGTTTGAGAGTTTAAGCAAGTGTATTGAGCGAGTTCTACAAAGATTCAAGGATTGCTATTTATAGAGTAGAGGTAGCTATGATTTCGGTTTCATTCATGGATTAACGGTCAATGATTTCGTTCAGCTCAAACGAATTGATTCAAGATTTCCGTTAAATCTGATGATTGAAAGCAGTTACATGCGTTAATCAAAAGGAAAACGGTTATTTGGATTGATTGCTAGAATCATGTTCCGACTATTATAGGCTCTGAGATTTGGAATTCAAATTCAAGCGTTGTTTTAGTATATAAATTAATTGCTTTAGGATTTTAACAGATATGTGTGTGTAGTGTAGTTGTGTATTGTGTGTGTTGGTTGGGTGGAGACCCGGGTTCGAAACCCGGCAGTCCCATTTTATTTTTTTAATTCACCTTTTATTATTATTTAATAATTGTGGTCTATAATCTTTAAAATATTTATTAATTATGTATTATTTTAAATAACCAACACGTTAAATACGCAACGAACTTTTAACTGAATATTTGATTGATAAATGGTGCAGGTTTTTGAAACCCGATTTTCACGAATGTTACAATTTCTTTTGTCGTAATTTGCTAGAACGTACAGTCATATATTCGAAATCATTACGTTATGACAAACAACTATACTTATGTTGCCGACCGTCGTCTATGAAGCTATTCGGCTGAAGCGTATATTTCCTTTACTACTTGTTGTTCGCTAGTGGTACAATCCCTAATTCTTAGTAAGGACACGTATTTAGCATCGGTATTGATAACCCCAGGGGATTTAGGGGTAACGCATAAATGGAGAAACTTATCCGATGTAATCAAAGTCGGCAAAAAAGTTGTGTGGATGCGATCTGCTTGTAATAAGACTCGTGGAGGCGAAACAATTTTGTCCATATTCCTCGTAACCGTTAATACTTAACCGAACACTCATATGTGTGCGTTTATTTATAAATATACAACATTATCCGCAGTCCAACCTAAGTGTCAATTTAGTAAATCCCGGTTGGGGGTGACGTAACCCAGTGCGAAATAAGAATACTATAATCAGGATGTGGTCCGATTTATTTTTTTCAACTAAATTCAATTCTCCTTACTAACAATGATGGAAAGCGTTAAGGTCTGGTACATGTAATTACTAATTTGATACACCCTATCCTTTTAATCAATGTTCAGCCATGTGGCGATACGTTAGCTTCCTATGGAATTACGGCAGGTATTTCGGTATTAGAACCAAGTGGCATACAACCTTGAATCCTATTGATTTAGTTCAAATTAATGCCAGGTAAATCCCAGTAACTGGAAGTAATAATGAATAAGCGGTATGAAGGACCCGTTATAAAGCTACCTCTTAATGCATATTTAATAAACAAAAGGAGACAAAGCGAATTTTTCGTCAGACGATTATTTTATTCAAAGGGCGGTATTTAAAAGAATCATATAAAATTTTTATATATCAAACGATCCCTTGTTTTAAGCCTCGCATAACTTAGTAAAAATGTTCCAGTGAAAGATGAGGTCGCATTTGAGTAGTATTCGAGTATAGTAATCTGATGACTAACCTATGTGATGACTCTATATACACGGTCTTGAATCAATATCACCCGTATGAGGGCGGTGCATCCGCGTAAGGGGATACATGGGTTTTGATTCCTTTCGGTTAAGGCTTTTCACGTCATGATACCTACGGCGACCGTGTGATTGGTCCTGAATAGGGCCCAACTTAGATACTTATATGTCTATAAAACATATTGACTCCCCAACTCTACAATAATAATACTCGGGGAACACCATATGTCTCCTCCTCTTCCTTGAAACATTCGAGGAATCCAAATATTTATACACGATGTTATTCATGATACATATGGGACGATCAAAATTCCCTTCGGGTCTTGTAAAGGTGTTACATGGTAACGGTCTCCTACATGTGTAGGAGAATGATGCATGAGAGACCCTGACTTTCATCCGTCGATTGGATACAAAGTGAACGATACCCTGCTCTTGTAACCAAGAGTTATACGTTAAATGGTGTTGCTTGTCCTCGTGAGTATACGAGGAGTAAATTCTTTAGATCGGGGGAATATTTTGAAACACCCCTTGTCTTCTTTCAACTAGTTGGTACCTTCAATTGGTCTTCATTTTAATTGATTTAAATGAGTAATCGCGAAATACGATGTTACCAAGAAACCCGATTTTTTCCGTTATTTTCGAGTCACGAAAATTCTTACGTTACCTAAAGACATGAATGGGAGAAATCTCAAGTATGATACCGTATATATATATATATATATATATATATATATATATATATATATATATATATATACATGTGTATTTGTACCACCTAATTCCAAAAATTAAGAACTACCCGCATGAAGTAACACGGTCAAAACTAAACTCGCATTGAAAACAAGTAATCATGAGTCGTCCGAATATCGTAATCAGTGTCTTTTGCACGCTGAAACCACCTGGGGAAAGTTAAACCATAAATCAAAAAGTCCCGATCATTCCAGATGAAGGGACTAGTGAACCTTCCGAATACGTCTCTCAGATATCATGTCCATCCAGAGGGGGAATTCCTTTGATAAGCACGCATTACATGACTAAAATAAGAATAAAAATTCAACGCTACAACTAATTCTCTTCAACTGGGAGAGTTACTTAACATATGATATGAATTATAAATACCTCAAGGTACAATACCAAGTCAAGCCACACGATTTTTCCCAATCTAGACCGAGATGGTTTTGTGTGAGCGAACTCGACAGAACCCTTACGTTTAATTGGTGATTTAGATGTCAAAGGTGCTAAGATAGAAAGCATCCTATCTTTCAATACTCATATATAGTGCAGATCATACCAAGTCCGAGTGGGACTCGAAAAACCACGAGACTGAGACAGTCAAGTGGTGATAAACCATCTTGTGAACTGTGCCACCTCACCCAGGTAAGGATGAAAAGTACACAATTGGTACCCCCCTTAAACGAAAAGATTTATTTCATTAACATAAACTATAAGGTACAAACGTTGGAGATTAAACGATACAACATTTTATCGGACTAAATACCAACTGGTTCACAAAAGTTCACTAGAATGGGAAATGATTACTTCTTGGTGTTTCCATTAATGTTATCCTTATGAAGCATTAGTAGAGCGCGGCTATGTTCCAACCCTGCGGGGGATACTCCGTTGATGGGGATCTTGATTCGATGACTCGTTACTTAGTCATCTTTTACAGAATTACCTGCACGTCTACGGTTAATTTGGATTCCATAATTAGGAGCATCATGGTGACACTTGTGATCATTAGACACTTATCACGCCTTAAATATTTCTACTTGTTATGCCTAGATACATGCTTGATTATAAATACTTGATCATTAACTTAGCTAGCCCAACTTATCATATATAGCGCTATAGGAGTAGCACGCCGCCCGTCGGGGTTACGTTAAGATTATCATTCTCATATTAGTCTTGTCGCATTTGTGGCAAGGGAAGCTCGATCTCGTTAAAACTTTTGTGGAAACTCGGGGTTTGATCTAGTATTGCATGATTAGTATGAACTTTGCTTACAGTTACCATGTGGATTCTAGTTACACTTTTATACCTATGCTATGTATCACCAAACTTGTGTACTCGCCTTTGCCTTTGCCTTTGCATTGAACTCGTAGTTTTAACATGTTACAGGTTGATGAAGATTTTGCCATGAAATTGGAGTAGTGATGATGCTTAGATACACATATAGACGTTAGGTTTATAAAATGTTGTATCAAATTTTGTATTTGTTATTGTTGTATTTGAAATTCCTGTAATGTATGACAATGTTATTATGAATGAAATATGGGTTTTATTTAAATATTGTCGCCAATTAGTATTTATGAGCAATGAGCAATCTATTTCGTCCCGCCTTGATGTTTCCGCCATCGGTTGGGGTGTGATAGATTGGTATCAGAGCCATAACTATAGGGAACCAGGTAGAATTGCCATGTTTGCCCTAGTCTATTGTATAAGCATCCATTTTTTACCATTCTCATATCATGCTTAAAACATTATTCTTCCTCATTGCTTCTTCCTTATCTTTTGGTCTTAAAATTTACATAATGTCTTTCCTAAGACATTTTACATAATACACTTGAAGACTTGAAAACACTCATGATGCAAACGAGGCGATTTGCACCAAGATAGGTCCAATGACTTACAATTTTTGGTGAAATCCCTCATTCCGCGTATTCGATTTTTCACGAAGTTATACCATCAAGTTAGGAGTGATATCCACATCTTGATAGAAACTTCTATTTCATACTCTAGTGGATCTTATAAATGAGTCGGAATATGCTCCTCGTTTAGTAAGAAACAACCACACTTAGGGTACGAAATCGTCAAGTTAGGGGTGAAACTCGCACCTTGTCGATTAAGTCCCATTCCTTGATTTTCGTTCTCGCCAAGGTTTCGATTTTCTAATCGATTAGAGACGTGTAGTAACTGGAAGGGTAAAATACCGTTAGTCGCTTCTCGATGAGAGTATTTTACCTATAGGCCAAAGCAAGTTTCTCTAATTGGAAATGATCTTCGACTCACTTTGGAATTGTCGACGTTTCTCTACCCAAAACAATCTCATGTTTTATTGAGCCAATCTTTTATGTTATCTCAATTTTTATGTGATTTTATACTTGTTTCCTTATTCGTTTCAAACCGTTCCACATTTCGCACATTTATCGCAATCAAAAACAATGCTAATCCTTGTGAACAAAGTAAATTTATACTCCTTATTCGCGTCCATACGTGATTATACATGCTATACTTAATGAATGCAAACTTTGTGAACTATACTTGATGAACCCATGCAATCTTATGTGAACCATATTTTGAACTTTATATATGCTTACTCATGCACAACTTGTTTTTCCATATTATGATCAAGTCCCATCCCCTTTTCTTCCATGTTGAACCTCTAGATGAACTCCCCAATCTCGAACAAGAAGTCCAAGAGGTCCAACAAGGGGTCCAACGGCAACAACAACAACAACAATGAAGACTCCATCTCCAAACAAGAACTCGTCGGTCTTGTCGCTGAGCAATTGGCTAATCAAATGGCCCGAGTCATACCCGATATCGTTAGCCAACTTCAAACCATCAATACCGAGACACCCAAATCCTCTGCTGATTCGAAAACCGACAACCCCAAAACATCCTTCCAATTCAAGCATTTCATGGCTTGTAAACAAGTAGAATTCACTGGAATGGATGGTTTCACCGCCATGATCAATTGGATTGACGCGATGGAGCTTACCTTTCTCTAGGGCGGGTGCCCTGATGATCTTCGAACCCTCAACGCTACCGGGGTCTTTCGCCAGAGAGCCCTTGAGTGGTGGACTACCGAACGCAATAAGTGTGGCAATAAAGCAGCCCACGCTCTAACTTGGGACGAGCTTAAGCAGCTAATGAGGGATCAGTTCTGTCCTCCCCACGAGACCCAGAAGCTTGAAAAAGAATTCTGGAATCTCACCCAGTAGGGGAGCGACGCCGAGGGGTTGATCGCTCGCTTCAAACAATTAAGCATCGTCTGTCTTGGACAGGTGGATACAGTTCCTAAGGCGATAGCCAAGCTCATTCATTCGCTTTCGCCTGTGATCATGAATCAGTGGCCCCCGCACGCCCCAAAACCATCGAAGAAGCCTATAGCACCATCATAGAGCTTAACCACAACTGCATCCTTCAGGGGGCCTACGACAAGGCTCCTACGAATCATGCGCACCAAGCCACCGCCAATACCACCATCACTACCGAGTCGCCTCCCCCTCAAACCAAAAAGAACAACCTCAAGAACAAGAAGCGGAAGGCTTCAGTTCAAAACAACACGGTTGTCACTCCGCCTGCCCCTACACCTTTAAATGCCATCTCCTCCACCCAAAACAACGATCCACCCAAACGAAGCTACACTGGCACTTGGCCTAGGTGTGATCGTTGCACTTATCACCATCTCCCTTCCACCCGTGTCGAAAGTGCGCCAACTGTAACAGGATGGGGCATCTTTCTAGCCATTGTCGCCAACCCCAAAGCAACCAAGCCATTATCCCTAACCCTAACCCTAACCAAACTCAACCCCAACGTCAGAATGCTCCTGTGCAAGCATGTTACAAATGTGGCGATCTCAATCATCTCACCAATGTATGTCCTCTTCTCAACCAACAGCATCAGCAACAGCAGCAACAACAGCCTGAGCCTGCTAAAGGACGAGCTTTCATGCTTACCTCCGCTCAAGCCCAAAGCTCTAACGACGTCATTACTGGTACGTTCCTTATGAACCATATTTATGCTACATGCCTATTTGATACTGGCGTCGATGGAAGCTTTCTATCTCTAGAATTTGAACCCTTGCTTAAGTGCGAGCGATCTATAATGCCTAATCCTTCCGCTGTCGAAGTCGCTAATGGTAAAACCATCTCCGTTGATTCCGTTTTTTCTGGTTGCTCTTTGATTCTTAACGATCATTCGTTCTCCATTGATCTCATTCCATGAAAACAGGTAGTTTTGACATCATAATAGGCATGAATTGGCTTATGCAGTTCGTGCCGAAGTTGTTTGTTCCGAGAAATTATTCGCCTCCCTCTTCCTCAAGGTGATTCTCTACACGTCTATGGCGAGAAACCTTCTAAAGGTCTCAAGCTCATGTCGTGCATCAAAGAGAACAAGTACCTACGTAAGGAGTACTTTGCCTTTCTCGCCCATATTGTGGAAAAGAAAGACAAAGGTCCTAACATAAGTGATGTTCCTGTCGTTTGTGAGTTTCCTTCTGTTTTCCCTGAGGATCTTCCTGGTCCTCCGCCTCCTCGGGCTGTTGATTTTTGTATCGATCTTATCCCTGGCGCAACTCCTATTGCGAAAGGTCCCTACCGTTTAGCACCCTCAGTGATGCAAGAGCTATCAATCCAGCTCCAAGAGCTTCTTGATAAAGGCTTTATACGCCCTAGAACTTCTCCTTGGGGCGCTCCTGTTCTCTTCGTAAAAAAGAAAGATGGATCATTCCGCATGTGTATTGACTATCGTGAGCTCAACAAGCTCACATTCAAAAACCGCTATCCACTTCCTCGTATTGACGATCTCTTCGATCAATTGCAAGGCGCGAAGTGCTTTTTAAAGATCAATCTCCGTTCTGGCTATCATCAACTTCGGGTTTCTGAGGAAAATGTACCCAAAACCACTTTCCGGACACGTTATAGACACTACAAGTTCATGGTCATGCCTTTTGGTTTGACCAACGCACCTGCAGTGTTTATGGATCTCATGAACCGCGTGTGTAAGCCTTTTCTCGATCATTTCATCATTGTATTCATCGACGACATCCTAATCTACTCCAAGACAAAAGAAGAGCATGGACAACATTGCGTCTCATTCTTCAGCTATTGCAAACCGAACGTCTTTATCCCAAATTCTCCAAGTGTGAATTTTGGCTAAAGGAGGTTCAATTCTTAGGTCACACCGGCAATGAACTCGGTATTCATGTTGACCCTGCAAAGATAGAAGCTGTGAAGAATTGGATTACACCTAAGTCGCCCTCTGAAATTCGTTCGTTTCTTGGCCTAGCTGGGTATTATCATCGTTTTATCTCGAACTTCTCGAAGATTGCCGTTCCATTGACTTTGTTGACTCAAAAAGATAAACCTTTTGTTTGGGGTCCCGTGTGACATCTGTGTATTTTAATCCTTGTACATTTTCCGAAACAACTTTGTATATAATATAATACGGTGTTTAAATCTCAATATTTGTTTAATTATTTGTGACATTTACACGTTTTCAATCCTTGTTCAATTTCGAACTCTCAACCCTGTTCTGGAAGTGAAATCGTTAACTGCTACATAAACGTAATCAGTAATAACGCGACGCACACTACGGAAAAATGACGTAAGCTAAACATACCCTAATACCCTTTACATAACTTAGAAATAAGTTTTGAAAGGTTCGGTATAGCAAAGACATGTTTGTTTGAACTTAAGAACTATTTGTGACAAAACTGCGAAACGAACGTTGGTGACCACCCAGATAATATTTAAATCCTAAAAATATTTTGTTATGATTAAAATTTTATTTTAATCATGTTCGTGTTAAAAAATTGTTCTAAACACTTCAAAAAACTCTATTTTTCGAGTTTAAGCGCATACTGCGCAGCACAGCGCGTATACTGCAAAATACTGTCAACGCAGCCAGTCTCGGCAACTGATATTTATTTCAGCAATATTATGGCAAGTTTATATTTTATAGAATGATAAAAATAATTTAAAACACCAAAAACCGGGGTTTAAACGCTAGATAAAAATACCCGGTAACCAGTTAAATACCTGTTTTTAACCTACACATATTAAATATATGTATGTAGGCATATATAATTATGTGTTGTCATGTGTTTAAGAGAAGAATTGACACTTTTCATTCATTCTTGCCAAGTGTTGGCCAACTAAACAAAAACAATCTATATAAATCTTTCCTAAATCTACAACATATCATTCAAATCTTTTCAAAATCCACTTTCTTCTTCTTCCCCATAAGCTCTAGCCGTACACACTCATATACATACACATTTCACTTTTTCAAACCCTTTTCCTTCAAGTTCATGGTTGATTCAAGCTAGTTTCAAGTTTGTTTGAAGATCCAAGAGTGAATTTCAAGGTGTTTTCAAGTGATTTCAAGCTCCATATCATCAAAAATCTCATCAAAACCTACTACTTTTCTTAAAGGTATAAACTTACTTTAATAATTATGTTCTTGCATGAGGATGATGATAGAAAGTTTCTCTTGATCTTGGAATTATTCACAAACTTGAAACCTAATAACAAATGGGTTTCTGAACAAAATAAAAATGGAAGTGTATATATATGCTAGTGTGGCCGTGAGTTATATATATGAGTTAGATATTGTATTTTGATTGATTAAATTGATTCTTAATTTATATGATTATTGAAAGATAAATGTATGCATGATTAAAGGAGTATTTTTTTAAAGTTCAAAGGATTTAATCATTTGTTTTAATTTGAAATAATGTTAGTATATTGACATGTAGATGGCTAAAAATTTATTAGACATATTTATGAGTTTTTTTTAAGTTGTTACATATTCTTGAATGATAGTTAAAATGCATGTGTTTGATGATTTATGTATGAGATAATGAATGTTCATTCAAATCAGTAGATAAACATGTAAAATAAAGTTATTTATTGTATTTTAAACTTATAAAAATTATGACATAACTTGGTAGCTTTGCATGTTGTACTTATGACTTAAAAAAGTAAATCGAGTGATATCTATATGATTTTTATGCTTTTTATGAGACCTGCATATATATGATTAAAATTATTGTTTTGATCAGTAGATAATATGTGTTATGTTAAAATATCAAGTCATGATGATTTGGGATGGTTACGGTAAAGTTTGGTACGAAACTGTGTTAAAAACGGTAAAAATCGACTTTTTAAGTGATTTTATAAGTTTTAGATCAGTAAGTAAACTGATATTTTTGATATAAAAATAAGTATTTTAACTTATATTAAGTATCTTTGATGCTTGGTTAGTCATACGTGTCTTCCACGCCCGAAAACGATACCAAAAAAGCTAAATATGCATTTTTCAATGTACACAAACATAGATTGTTCAAGAGTGAACTTGGTGTATTATGATGTGATTATGAATATGTGCAATGTGATGTACTAAGTGATTTCATGATGTTATGAAAAGATGCTATGTTTAGACATTTGTGTGGTAGAAACGGTAAACTAGATCAGAAACGCATTATATGTGAAAATTGGTGGTTAACATGAGAAGTATGTTTAAAGTAACTTGATGAGTTATTTGATATATATTAAATGTTTAAGTGTGATGTATATGTGTGAAATAGCATAAACACGTGAATTACGATATTATTTTTATGTCACGTTTATGTATATATATTATGACGCGCAAATCGTAGATATATTGCTTAAATGGGAGTGTTAATGTATATAACGCAATGAGGGTCACCAATAAATCGTTCAAATCGCAAAGTTCTTAAAATATATATATGAACACATATATATATATAAATACAACAACATAATCAAAAATAATAACTTTCGAGAAAATCTCAAAGTTATGTGAAATTCTAAGTATCGGAGAAACTTAGGTATTTTGTGAGTTTTTTATTATTAAATCATTCTTACTTAATTTAGGACAAATAAAAAATTTGAAGGATTGTGTTAACACATAAAAATGCACCCAAAGGTGAGTACATAGTCCCCTCTTTTACGTTTTCAAATGTTTTGGGGTGAAACATATTGTGCCTATGACTACTTTCGGGTTTTCATGACATTATACATGCTTTGATTATATAGTACATATAGTACATGATTTCCATTGCATTTTGCGGCATATGTTGACTTAGCATATGAGCACATTGATTTACAACTTTTCTTGCTATGTATGTTGACTGAGCATACTAGTACATTGGTTTTCAAAGACATTTCTTGCTATGTATGTTGACTGGGCATACTAGTACATTGGTTTTCAAAGACATTTTCGCTTACATTGTTCATGACATATTGGTACGTTGGAGATTGACTTAATAAATTCATTAACATTGATCACGCCGACCGGTGGTATGTAATGGTACCATAGGATTGGCAATCCCGTTCCCACTTCCCGGGTTTGTTTGGAAGCGACTTTAGGGAATGACAGAATCCGATGAAATGGATAGACTTTTATCTTTATAAGGGTCTATTTAACTGTCAACAAGGTTTGAATGTGTTTGCCAACAAACTTAATGTATGTTTTAAAACATAAAAGCATGACGTATAAAACAAAACGTTTGATTATTAAAAGACATTGTTTTATACAAGACATTTCGACTATACAAGACATTGGTTTACATTTGACATTTTGGTTACACAAGACTTTATTCATACATGACATTTGTTTACTTGACATTGGTTTACATGACATACTTATTACAAGACATTTCTTTGGTTTAAACAAGACATTTTGATGGTTGGTTTATAGTAAGTGATTTAAATAACGTGACGGGTGTAATATGATAAAAGCATGGTGGATACGCCGCTGGTACTTCCTATATATAAGTGTTTTTATCATATTGCATATCGTGTCGTTATCTAAATCATTTCAAACAAAGTACAAGACAAGACATTTTTATCTACGACATGATATTTTTAACACGAGACATGACTTATATTTTGGTTATTGATTTAACCATGCATTATTCTTTTATATCATTCGATTTATCTTATGATTTCATAAAAGAAAACATTTTGTAGTATTCATGGCCATTTTTAACTAAGTATTCCTTTAAACATTCTAGGCCATGAATCTTAAACACAACACCTATGTAACTCACAGGCATTTTTATGCTGACGCACTTTATTTTCACATAAGTTTCAGGAGCTAATGTTTGATTGTCAAGCTTGCTACACTTAGGGCGGACTTGGGCCTTAGTGACTATAAAAATCAAGAGGAACAAGTTTATCTTTTGTTGTATTTTCAGTTTTTATCCAAGACATGTAAACAATTCTATTAAATAAAACTTAACTTGTATGCCATGGTTGTTGAAACAATTATTCTGTTACGATACTCCCGACGTTTCCGCCACGGTTTGTTGTTTTACGCGGTCAGGGTGTGACATTCCGAACAAGAGGAATCTTTCCAAACGCTCAAGGACATGCTTTGTAATGCTCCTATCCTCACTCTCCCCGATGGGAACGACGATTTCGTCGTGTATTGCGATGCCTCTAACCAGGGTCTTGGTTGCGTTCTCATGCAACAAGACAAAGTAATTGCTTACGCGTCGAGATAACTCAAAATTCATGAGAAGAACTATACTACTCACGACCTTGAACTTGGTGCAGTTGTTTTTGCATTAAAGATTTGGCAACACTGCCTTTATGCTACAAAGTGTACGGTCTTCACCGACCACAAGAGCCTCCAACATATCTTTGATCAAAAGGAACTCAACATGCGTCAACGTCGTTGGGTAGAATTGTTAAACGACTGCGACTGTGATATTCGCTACCACCCTGGCAAAGCGAATGTCGTAGCCGATGCACTTAGTCGTAAGAATCATGTTAAGAGTGTTCGTTGCTACCAAATCGTGGGAAGACTCAATGAGTTGATTCGACAAGCACAATTTACCGTCATTAATGAGGGTAACCTCGATAGCGAATTGAATAGTGGAGTCGAAAACCCGCTCGAAGCTAAGCCGGGTGGTATTCTTTACTACCATAGTCGTATTTGGATTCCCGATCATCTCAATCTTCGGACTACCTTGATGGATGAAGCCCACAAATCCTGATACTCCGTTCATCCTGGCGCTGATAAGATGTACCATGATTTACATGCATCCTATTGGTGGCCTGGAATGAAACGTGATATCGCTCTTTACGTGTCCAAATGCTTTAAATGTTCCAAATTCAAGGCAGAACATCAACGTCCCTCTGGTTTGCTCGAACAACCAGAAATCCCTGTTTGGAAATGGGAGAGCATATCCATGGATTTTATCACGAAATTGCCTCGTACTTCGTCTGGTCATGACAGCATTTGGGTCATCATTCACCGATTGACCAAATCCGCGCATTTTCTCGCTATTCGTGATGATTACAAAGTCGAGAAATTGGCTCGTATCTACACGGATGAAATCATTAGTCGTCATGGTACTCCTCTTGATATTATTTCTGATCGCGATGCTCGTTTCACCTCTCGCCTTTGGCAAACTTTTCAATCCGCCCTTGGCACTCAGCTTAATCTTAGCACCGCTTTTCATCCTCAGTCTGATGGTCAAACCGAGCGTACTATCCAAACCTTGGAGGATATGCTTTGGTCATGCGTAATCGATTTTGGCGGCAATTGGGATTCGCACTTACCCTTGGTTGAATTCTCGTACAACAATAGTTATCACGCTAGAATTCAAATGGCTCCATTTGAAGCATTGTATGGTCGCAAGTGTCGTTCGCCTATTTGTTGGCACGAGATTGGAGACGTATAAATCACCGGTCCCGAGCTAATACAAGAGACAACGGACAAGATCTTACAAATACGTGATAATCTCCTCAAAGCACGAAGCCGACAAAAGAGCTACGCTGACAAAAAACGTAAGCCCTTGGAATTTAATTCAGGTGATCTTGTACTTCTCAAGGTGTCTCCTTGGAAAGGCGTTGTCCGTTTTGGTAAGAAAGGCAAACTCGCTCCTCGCTACGTGGGTCCTTTCAAGATCCTCGAGAGGATTGGCAAGGTAGCATATCGACTGGACCTACCTCAAACGCTCAGCAATGTTCATCCGGTGTTACACGTTTCAAATCTCAAGGAGTGTCTAGCCGAAGAAGGACTTCAAGTTCCGCTCGAAGATCTTCAAATCAATGGTACTTTGCACTTTGTGGAAAAACCGATCGAAATCATGGACCGAGGAGTCAAGCAGCTAAGGTGCAGTCGGATCCCTATCGTCAAGGTTCGATGGTAAGGGAAACGTGGCGCCGAGTTTACTTGGGAACTCGAGAGTGATATGAAGACTAAGTATCCGCATCTCTTCGTTGCATCTTCCTAAATTTCGGGACGAAATTTCCTAAAGGAGGGGAGACTGTAACGCCTCGCGTTTTCCAAACTTTCTATTTATAACAAGCTCGTGTTGTAATTCTATTTTCGGAAATCATTGTATTCGTAATCTTCATTTCGTTGTAAACGTTGTAATCGAGACTTGAATCATAATGAAAATATACATTTTGTCCCTATACTTGTTATACTTGTTCATACAATACTTATACATGATACACATACTCGAATACGTGAAATATTTGATAATACGCGACATTCATACATGATATATACTTTATACCCAATGTGAATACTCGATCTCGATCATCCAATACATACATATACTTTTTGACATAATACTTATACTTGCAATGCATATTTGTACCATAAAATACCTTAGAACATCATTAAAACCCGTCACATGTGGCAAAATAACAAAAAAAAAAAACTTTAACCCGGCTAAGGTCCTTACGGACCGCAGGGTATACCCCTTACAGTCCGTAAGCACCTCTGGGCGGGCAGAATAGTTTTGGCTCGCGAATTATGCATGGATCCACACATCTAAACACCACCCCAATCACTTTTTAACCCTTCTTAAACACCCTACAACTAACACAAACCTTCCCCTATAAATACCACTCCATTTCCAAGCCATTTTCCACTTTCACAACCTCCTAATCTCATCCAAATCACTCTCAAATCACCTCAAGAACACTCCACATCATAATTTTCGTGCTAATTCACCTTCTTGCACAAAAGTGAGCATAACTTGCTCATTTCTTAACGGAATCACTTGATTCTTCTTCCTAAATACTTGGATAATCTTTAGGGTTGAATCCAAGGGTTCTCCATGGAGAATCCAGACCTAGAAATGCCCCTAAAGTGTCCCAAAACTTTCTGTTTGTTTTCAAACTCTTTCAAATCTTGTTTATGTTCATCAAACTTGAGTCAAATTCATCTCAAACCTATATCCGAATGCTTACAACACTTCTTGTGGTTGGTTAGGCTTAAAAACAAGGTTGAGACATTCAAAATAGAGAATTTATCCTTACAAACTTTTTGTTTTCATAGAGCTTAAAGCTCACAAGTGGTGCAAGTTCATAACTTTTTCATGGTGTGTCCACCTTGGTTAGCCTTGGCTATCCTAAAAACTTTGAGGCCACACATCACTTGATGATTTTCATCATTATCTCAAGTAGTTTGCTAGTCCTAAAGTGTCACAACCCCGCCAAGCCGTTGACGTGTGTCCTTGTGTGCTCTCCGGGTTGTATTCACTTGGCTACTTGGTATCATAGTGACACACTTTACAACTCTTGTCATTTACATTCTTGTTTATGTTATTCATTCATGACCCTCCTTGTTGTCTATGACAACTTGTGTAGTGGTGAATCATATAACGAGGTTAAATGGATGTTCATCATCCTACCTCCATGCTTGACTTACTTGAATACTTATAGGTACCAAAGTGGATGGTTCATCCTCCCACCTCCTACATGATCTTACTACTAAGTATATATTATGGACTATAATATAATCCTAAAAACCGAAACCTTGATAATGGCTAAGTAATCATCTATCGAGTTATTAAGTTTATCACTAAAGTACGTAGTTCCTTGTCACGATTTTAATAGGTCTCGAACCTATGAAACCATACCAAACCCTTTTCGGGTTATCATAGTGTCGAGAACAAGTGCTATGTCTTAGTGAATATTTTCATACATAATACTTTAATTCTTATTTCCGTAATCTCGCTCGAGTAACCCAAATCTACCGTTACACTCCTAACTAATACCTATGTTCTTCTTGTAGAAGGACAAGGTGCCAAACTCTAAACATCACAACAAAGCTCCCGGGATTACTTAAGTGAAACACTTAGCAAAACCGTGAGTACACTCGACCCATTGAATACTTTAATCACTTTTGGGTTGTAACATGTTTACCTTTCAAAATACACACAAACTCATGCTTTTACATGCTCAATCCTTATACATGAATGCTTGTTATGCCTAGATACATGCTTGATTATACATACTTGATCATTAACTTAGCTAGCCCAACTTATCATATATAGCGCTATAGGAGTAGCACGCCGCCCGTCGGGGTTATGTTAAGATTATCATTCTCATATTAGTCTTGTCGCATTTTTGGCATGGGAAGCTCGATCTCGTTAAAACTTTTGTGGAAACTCGGGGTTTGATCTAGTATTGCATGATTAGTATGAACTCCGCTTACAATTACCATGTGGATTCGAGTTACACTTTTATACCTATGCTATGTATCACGAAACTTGTAGTCGCCTTTGCCTTTGTATTGAACTCGTATTTTTAACATGTTACAGGTTGATGAAGATTTTGCCATGAAATTGGAGTAGTGATGATGCTTAGATACACATATACACGTTAGGTTTATAAAATGTTGTATCAAATTTTGCCTTTGTTATTGTTGTATTTGAAATTCCTTGTAATGTATGACAATGTTGTTATGAATGAAATATGGGTTTTATTTAAATATTTTCGTCAATTAGTATTTATGAGCAATGAGCAATCTATTTCATCCTGCCTTGATGTTTCCGCCATCGGTTGGGGTGTGACATTACTGGAATTAAAACCGCATTGGGTACACACTCTACCATTCCCGGTATATGGGAATTTTTATACGATTATCTCCTGGAGAATCACGTCGATGTTATCGAAGTTAATAAACAGTTGTACCACAGCTGGAGCTAAGCTCACTTAACAGAAACTGGAATTATTAGTGTAGAAATTTTATATCTTTACGACGTAATCCGACTACTGGTGAGTAGTTCGGGCACACCGTTGATGTAAGTGTACATGCTCACCTTATGACAACTTTAGGCTCTTAAAGGCCTTTCTCTTTCTTATTCTCTACCATAGAGTAGGGACCCTCGTGGTCGGTTAATATTAATCGAAGATACACATGTACATGACAACAAGGGAAGGCTGTCACTCACAACTCGGTGAAACCAAAAATCGTAAATGCAACCTATGGTGTCTAAATAGTAAAAATAATGAATGCGAAGGAAACATAATAATGGCAGTTATTTGCAAGCGGAATACGAGACTCCTATTCTAGGTGAGTCCAATAACACTCTCACTTTCAGATTGTAAGTGATGACAAACGTTACTCTTAACAATACGTAGGAATTGTGGATGAACAAATTACACAGCTACTATGTAGCACAATTATCATCCCTGTAGGATGATGATACTAAACGAAAAACAAAAACATACTTGTCTGTCAGATGACTGACACAAATCCCAATACTGAGCTTTCCAACAGATTACTAAACGGAATTTCGAGGACAAAATTCTTTTAACCGGGGGAGACTATGACAACTGTGAAAAATCCCGGTAAACTTTGACCGACACAAGTCCGCGGTAATCGGACGTGACATGTGTATCATGATACTTGTTGTGATTACATGTGATGATACGAATTCTTGATACTCAGGACGAAACCAGGGACACCATAATTTGTCCCAAAACTTTAAAGCGTGCTTAAAACAATAATTGTGCGAAAACCCTAAACACAGGCATGACTTGTGTGCTATGCTGAACGATATCTGTTATGTCTCGGAGGAATCCGAGAACGCGTCATGGTTAACATGACACTATTAAGGGCCAATGGTGTGAGGTTGGTGTCCTTAGCCTGTAACAACATGTTAAACCGGAGCTTTCCGTTTAACAACGCATTAAATATTTGACGATGATTATTAGGCCAACAGTAGGGCTATTTAAGACTCCGAGTTCATGGAACATCTTAGTTATGAGCCATAGACTACGACCTAAGATTTGAAGACATTCGGAGAATGGGTACGTAAAATGAGGAATTTCCCGGTGAGGGAAACGCCTTTGTTTTGAGAGCAATGAAAGACAACCAAACATGCAACAAATGGTCAATCAAGCCTAAAGATACTTAAACAACACTAATACAAGGTCATTTTAATAATAAACGTAACCGGGTTCGGATTTCGAGACGGTTATACACGGTTTTTAAAACCAAGTCTTTTGACACTAAAAACGCGAAAAAATGAGCCCGTTTGGCAAATCGGGGACGCGTGTGGGACCCGAAAATGAACCTAAACACGAGAACGAAGATACATCACATTTTAACACGAATAACGAAGCACGACAAAGCGGGGGTGGGGTAGGGGCACCCCACCTTATTATTTAATGGTTTTTTCTTTATTTTTTTCATTAAATTCTTCCTTCTTCACCAGAATTCTGCTCAAACTCAACAATATACCAGCTGATCTTCAACTAAAACAAGCCAAATCAAAGGTATAATTCAAGTTTCATGTGATTTTGATAATGATTTCTTTTGAAAACATGAACTAGCTTAAGAAAACTCTTTTTAATCCATGATTTTAATGGTTTAAACATGGTTCTTGGCTAAATAAGAACACACCAGGGATTCCCTGATGTTATATGATAGCCAAGATCACAAAACTCCGGCTTTTGATACCCTAATCGACCAAAATCGAAGAACAAAGTTATTAACCGAAAAAAAAAGAAACAAAGCTTGATTGACATGAATGATGGCATGTTTGGATTGTAATTGATGTGAGGTACTGAATATAGCACCCACACACTTTGGGACTCAAGAGAAACGCTCAGAATTGAAGAAATCGCTAGGTATATCGCCTGAAACTCGAAACTAGAATAGGCAGAATATTGTTTGGACCATAACTTGGTCCATGGGTATTGGATTGAGCTGAAAATTGGTGGGGTGATGTAGGGTATTGATAGGAATGTCCACGTAAAAGTTTAGAATTTTTTAATTTTCTATGATTTTTGGAGAATTTTCGACTGTTTTACCGAAAGAAATTCGGAAACAATACCAAATAGAATCAATAAATCACCAAACTTTACAAAAACACTAAGGAACATATAGGGAATGTTCTGGGAAGTTTGGGATTCCATTGAGTGAATTGTTGTTCGGGTTAAAAATCCGCGTTTTTGGGAGTTTTCGGTAGCCGGAAACGCACTGAAACGAAATCGGAAAAATCCAAACGCGCTGAAGGTGTCTGTTGTCACACGGCCCGGCGAGCTGAAGGTGTCTGTGTGACCCGGTACGGTTAAAACAGTCAAGGTCTCACTAGTGTACACTCGCGTAATTCCATCTACGATCTGAGACTTGTGCAGTTAAACTTGTTACCACATTTTGCTACGAAACAACAAAACCAGTGGAACTCACCGGCTCGTTTAGCTGACCCTTTTTTAAAACTAACATGCATTTCAGGTAACTTGAGACTGGTGTGATCCGTGTATGTTGTTCAAGACGTGTTTATAGACGAGTACTGATGTAGACGCATGCGGCTTAAAAGACTTATGTGGTTAATGGGAACACGCAGTTGTAACATACATGTAGTATGTAATCAACATGTTGGTAATTAATAAAATGTAGTGTCTTTATAAACAATGCGTTTGTACCAGAGTGTCTGTTGCATCCCGTATTTTACTTCCGCTGCAAATTGGGGTGTGACACTTTTTCAATATTTTTGTACTTTTTTATTTTTTATATGTTTTTGGATTTTCCAAAAAAAATTCTCTCCCTAAAATTCAAAAAACATTAACTGACCGATGAGAGTGACATCAGTTCGCCATCCAAAACTGCTTTGCAAATTTTCTCCAATCCCCCCCCCCCCTCATGATGACAAAACTTTAGACTCTTTTGATTAAAACATTTTAGTCTTCTGTCTTTTCAATCAGTTCTGTCTGCTCAATAGTGAGGGTTCTGTGAATTTTTTTTTCCAAATTTTCTTCAAAAATTTTGTAAAACTTTCAAGTAAACATTAATAAAAATTTCAATTTTTCTTCAAAAATTTGTAAAAATTTAAAGTAAACATTATTGGAATTCATCATGGCCTTTTTATAGAACATTTTAATCCGGCCAAAGCTTCTCCATGTGGGCCAAGGAACCTTATTCTCGGTAATTTTCTTTAATCTCGGAAGTTCCTGCACAAAAATATAAACAATTAGTTAAATAATGATACCCATGTCTTTTTAGTCTTAGGTGTGGATGAGTATAAAATGCAACATATAAATTACATCAAATAAGGCATAAAATTAACCATTTTCTAGTACGAATGTTGGAAAAAGCACGTATCTTTGTTCCTTTTGAATTTACAAGACCAGATGAGCTTAAAAGAACAAAAGAAGCAAATAAGCAGCCAAAACCAACATAAATACAAGAAGAAGGAATAACGCGACATGCCCGACCCCTCAACAGCACCCCAAAGGCAAAAACAAGGAAACAGAAGCTAACCACGGGGCCGTGCCCAGCCAAGCATGGGTCGTGGTCAGCCCTTGCACTTAAGAAAAAGCATGAGGAAGCTTCTATGCCCACCACGTGGCCGTGCCCAGGCCACCATGGGGCATGGTCAGACTCTAAGATTTGAAGAATCTTGATAGTACAGCGAAAAGTTGACCACGGGGCCGTGCCCAGGAGCCACGGGGTCGTGTGGGACCCTCTGCTGACAGCTGCAATTAATGAAGGAAAAGAAGAAGTCTGCCACGGGCCGTGGCCGAGGTACTGTTCTGACTATAAATAGGAGTGTTTGGTTCCCTTCAAAGGCATCCCTTGGCAAACCACTTCCCTCTCACTTTGCCACCATTCCACCAACACCCACCACCATCATCCATATATCATCTTTAGAGTGTGTGTAGTAGTCTCGGGATCCAAGATCGATAGTAAGAGTTCTTGTCAAACAAAGGCCATGTTTGGCTAATCTCTTACATCACTTGGTGAATACAAGTCTTTAATGTATTACTTTTGATTTTTAATCTTTCGGCACTTTTTAATTGGGTATGTATTAATGACTTTATTAACTAGTTTCTTATGTTGAAAGTGAATTTTCCTAACCATATCTTCATGATGTCATTGATTTGATCATTCGTGTCTTTACGGTCTATATAAAGGGCGTTAACTTCTTGGAAGGGGGTTAGAAGGGTGGTTTGGTAAAGTTCTTGTCTCGTTCAGTGTATAGATCCTGCGAGGACTTGGTTCAAGCATACTAGGACCTCCTTCAATGCCTCACGGGTATTGGATGGCGGGGGTGCAAATAGCTTGAACCCCTCATATGTAAACTACCATTAAAACTTTAAACCGGCTTATTGAGATTGTATCCCTGCTGACTCAAACCACTTAGCCGAGGGTAACGTCGCCTTCAAAAGAGGGGCCTACTACTTTTCGCATTAATAACTTGTTTAATTATCTTTCAATATTCCGACCCTTTGGGATTGTATCCCTGTTGACTCAAACCACTGGGTTGCGGGTAACGTCACCTTCAAAGAGTGGCCTACTACTTTAACTAAGATAATCTCTTGAAAAGTCCGAAAGTGCGAAAATCATCAAAGGATACATAAAAGAGGAGTTGGATCCAAGTGACTCTATCTTGTCTATTTGTATTTCATTTTATTTATCTTTTCGATTTTGGATTTACTTTTATGTTTAAAATTTTATCAAAAAATTTGTAACGATTAGACGTTGAAGATAAACCGGTACTAAAAGCTCGTGTGTCCTTAGACGACCTCGGTATCTTGCCAACACTATACTACGCTCACGATGGGTGCACTTGCCCAAGTGTGTGTTTGGTGTTAGTATCATATCGTGTTTTATAAATTTGAAACTTGACTAACACGTAAAACAAACTTAAAATATCAATAAAATCATATCACGCTTCACGCACACAAGTGTTATTTCTTCAACCTCAATTTTGATTTTCTTTTCACAATCATGTTTATTTATGACTTTCTCAAGTTTTTGAAAGTCCTCTAATCTTTCAAT
This sequence comes from Scalesia atractyloides, assembly GCA_947069175.1. NCBI lineage: Eukaryota > Viridiplantae > Streptophyta > Magnoliopsida > Asterales > Asteraceae > Scalesia > Scalesia atractyloides. Next base: position 45,761,490 of record CAMTDV010000015.1, on the reverse strand, counting down.
TTTCACTGATTGTTTAATTTTATCAACAGGTTTTTCTTTTATAACCCATTTCTGTTCAACCATCTCTGGTTTCTCGGTTGACACAGAACTTTTATTCTTTTCAAGAAAAATTCTCTTTTTCGTCACCCATGTTTGATTAGACTTTGCTTGTTTGTAATAAAGTGTAGAATCTTTTCGTTCAGTATGTTTTGAAGATTCACCAGTTTCAAATTTTGAAAACTTAAAATTAACCGGTTTCACTTTATTTGTAGATTCTTTAACGTGATTCCAAACTTATCTTGGTACAAACATCGGTATTTTTGCTTCAAATCTCCGAAATCTTTCTTAACTTCTTTCTTTTTAATAGGAATAGATTTAGGCAAACAATTGTGGACATTGCCTAGCAATGTGTCCAACTTTGTTACATCGAAAACATTCCTTAACCTGTTCATGTTGTTGTTTTTCAGTATCAATTTTAACATTTGATTGCCCTTTCAACAAATTTTCTTTTTCTCTTTCAAAACTTGTTCCGAAAACAAAATATATTTTCTTTGAGTAATCTGGTTTTCGGAACCTGATATTGTTTATCTTCTTCTTAGCATATCCCAAACCTTTTCTTTTGTCATCAGGACATTTTTTATCTTTTTTATTATAAAAACGTTTAGGTTTAGAATTGTAAGAAGATTTTGACTTTTTAAGCTCCGACAAACTTATTTCAACCAATTCAAACACTTTTTCATTTTGTTCAAAATTCACATTCTGAATTGGAAAGTCTTCATCAAAATATATTTTGTCAGATCCTTTCATCATATACATGACCATATTAAGATCATCATTCAAACTTTGTTTTGATTTTGAAATGTAATTTTTATGAAAACTTTCTTCATTTTCAGAACGAGAATTTGAATTTTTCTTTTCAACATCAGTGTTTTCAAAAACCTTTTCAACCACGTTTTGAGCCATTTCAGATCCATTGTCATAGGTTATATCTATTTTTTCAGGCAGCTCGTCTTTCATTTCAGTTTCAAGATCTAAATTGAGTGCCTTTTCCACCCCCATCAATTTTCTTTTTAGCATAACTGTTCCACATCGGGGGTGGAACTTGGTGATAACCCGGATCCTTGTTCTGGTTTTTAGACACATTTTCTTCTTTTTCCACTTTTGGAAGGATATGATCTATGACATATGATGACGTCGAATAACTGATCAGCAACTTGTTAACCTGTTTCGTTTCGATCTTCATAGCTTCGAGCTTCTTCTTTAATTCAACAATCATGTTAAGATGAATGTTGATAGCCATCTGCTTGTCCATGACCGTTGCTTTTAACATTGAGAGCGTAGCACTATCTTCTCTGCTTGCGACCTCATATTCTTTAATCGTATTACTCAATTTGTCGTAAGCCATTTTCACTTCCTTGTAATCATATGATAAATGATCAGTATGACGTTTAAGCTCCATGTATCTCTCATCTTTAACAATGAAGCTTCACACTTCTCTGAGCACTTTGCTTTGTAAATTTAATCATTTTCAATGCATGATTTGCATGGCTCTAAACATTTAACACATTGTTCTTCATCTGTAATTTTCTCATCACTTTTACTCTCTTTCTTTACATCTTCAACCAAGACTTTCTGTTCATTTTGAACAATTTCTTCTTTGTTTAAAGTTTTCAAAAGTAATTCTCCTGTAGTATCTTCATCTTGATCCGGCTCTACATCGTATTTGGCACACTGTCTTTGTTCACCGAAGAGACCTGCATTAACAAAAGAATCATAAACTTCAGGTGATACAAATGATTTAAAAACATCATGAATAATCTCTTCAGAACTAAGTTGATGTTTAGCAACTTCTCTTTCTTCTTCTCTTTGTTTGATTTGACTTTGTTCTCCGGATAAACTTGTACTTATAACATAATTTGTCGATTGAGATAACCAGTACATGGTTTCTTCTTCACAAGATCTTTCATAAACGTATTCAGCAAGACCTTCATCAAAACAAACTTCTTCCCTTTTTCGATAAAAACTTAATTTTCAAATGCTTTATGCAAAATAAGACTTTATATTCGACAATTTAAATGAATCGGCTAGCTAAAAATGTGTAAACCACTTTCCGAAAACTATTTTTACCATATTATACCGTTAGACTTGTCTCGACAAAACAAATCAAATAATATATGATGTCCGGGACCGTTTTAGGAATTTTCATGCCTTTTTTTAAAGAATGTCTATCTTCGTGCAAAGATAGATTATCTTCGTGCGAAGATAACTTTATCTTCGTGCGAAGGTAGATTCAAAAGTTGCAATTTTTGTGATTTTCGATATGAATTCGCCTGTTTTAAGCTCTGATTTTCTCAAGGGTTTGTTAAACATGATTTTATTTAATCCTTGAGAGAATTAGGCCATTTTGTCTGTTAAATGTCCGGGAAATGTCAAAATAAGAAGAAATGAGTAGAAGATGAGATGTTACTGATCCAATGTCTTCAAATCAGGCCTTTCCTGCTCTGATACCACTTGTAGGTCCGTTCGGATCTCCCAAAAGCTCAGGCATTAACTTGATAACCTAGTATATATGTGACGAATCCGTAATATAGTTAGGCGACATTGTTAACATGACGTATTCAATTTAATCACTGTTTCAATTATATCTCAAACGTTACAGATCCTAGAAACATCTGGACAGAGCTCCACCGTCCGAGTTGCAAAACGTTACAAATGAATACCCCAACACGTCTATTTATAGACATGGGGCTACCTTCGTGCGAAGGTAGTCTACCTTCATACGGAGGTAAGTTACCTTCGTGCGAAGGTAGATACATTCACACATATACATTTTGACATTGTAGATCCTATTACAGACTCGATATAATATGATTACGTAAGCAACAGACATATGCATCAACAAGGTTGGCTCATGACGTTAATGATAAATATCTGTGCATGAAAGGCTTTTAGCATGTATGTAGCCTAACCATATCATTTAAGCATGTAATAATGAATTGATTGATGTGAATAATGTGATTGATATCATGTTTGTGATTTTGATAATACTGTATATATTATCATGTAAACTCATGGTTTGCAAAGCTTCTAAAGAAGTTGTGAGTTTGTTGAGTCTTGAGATTGGAACACCGAAGTTACCCCCACAATAGGGAACCAAGGTGTGTGAGTTTATGGATTTTGATTGATGGATGAGGTTCAGAATTTAAATGGGAGCAATGCAAAGCATGACTTTGTGAGTTTGGAAAGACTCCTCTTGTTCGGGACCCCAAATAAAAGGTTTATCTTTTTTGGGTCAATGAGCTGAGGGGTACGACGATTTTGGAGAAGTTGGAGATGAATCGGTGGTAGTAACCTGCCAATCCAAAGAATGAACGAATTTCGGAAGGAGACTTTGGTGCGATCCAATTCTTGACGGCTTCGTTTTTTTGCGGGGTCAACATGAATGCCATTCTTGTTCACAACGTGGCCGAGAAATTGAACTTCTTTTAGCCAGAATTCGCACTTGGAGAATATGGCGTATAGTTGTTCAGCATGGATGAGTTCTAGGATTAAACGTACGTGTCGTTCATGTTCGGTATGGGTTTTGGAATAGATGAGAATATCTTGTATGAATACAATCCCAAATCGGTCCAAGTAAAGTTTGCACACACGGTTCATCAAGTCCATGAAAATCGCGGGTGCATTGGTTAAACCGAAGGGTGTGACCATGAACTCGTAGTGACTGTATCTAGTATGAAAAGCGGTTTTAGGAATGTACTCTTCAATGACATGGAGTTGATGATAATCGGAATGAAGATCGATCTTTGAGAATCACGTCGCGCCTTGAAGTTAATCGAAGAGGTCGTCGATACGAGGGAGTGGGTAATAGTTTTGACGGTGAGTTTGTTTAGTTCGCGATAATCGATACACATGTGAAAGGAACCATCCTTCTTTTTGACAAAGAGGACCGGATCGCCCCAAGGAGAAATACTAGGGCGTATGAAGCCTTATTCAAGTAATTCTTAAAGTTGGCTCGATAGCTCTTGTATCTCCAAAGGTGTGATGCGGTAATGAGGAGGAGGACTAGGTAGGTCTTCGGGAAAACGTCAGGAAAGTCACGAACGACCGGAACGTCACTCACGCTTTTTCCTTTGTCTTTCTTTTCCACAATATGGTTCAGAAATGAAAAGTACTCTTTTCGTAAGTACTTGTTCGCTTGGATACCCGACATTAGCTTGAGACCCTTTAAGGGTTTCTCACCGTAGACGTGCAAGGTGTCACCGGACGGAAACGGGATTCGAATGAATTTGTCGTGACAAACAACTTTGGCACGAATATTGATAAGCTAATCCATGCCTACTATGACATCGAAGCTACCCAATTTCATGGGTATCAGTGAGATTGGAAATTCGTGTTCGTCGAGGTTGAGAACGCAGTCGTGTAGAACGGAGCCGACAACGATAGATTTACTACTGGCGACTTCGACGGAGAATATATGGGAGAATGAAAGGGTTGGATGGATGGTCTCAAGCGTGAACTCAACGAATTTATTATGAATCAAGATTTAACCCCCCTTTTTATGGACCACTTGGGAATGGAATGCGAATCACTACGAATTCACAATGAAATTTGTCTTAACATTAAGAAAAAAAACATGGATGGACTTAAGTTGGTTTTATTTTAATTACTTGTACGTTATTTTAGGATTTTATGTGTGTGTTTTTTTTAATTATTTGTATATTTTATTTTTAGGTTTTAAGTTTTGTTGTGAGCGTGTGTTACTTTTAGTTATTTATCTAGTTTTTAAATTTTTTTTATAGAATTTTTAAAAATAACATAAATAAGTAAATACAATATAGAGTATAGAAAAGATATATAGTTTAAATAAAATGAGAAAGTAAGTGATGAAGTAGATTGTGAGGTGAAGGTTTAGAGAGGTTTATTGCTGGAGAAAAAAGTATAGGTTTGGACTTTCGAGGTGGGAATGTGTAATAGTTTGTAATGATATGAGTATGCTGACTAGATAGTTTGGAGTTTAAACTTAGATGCTTCATTACCATCCATTTATTTTAAAAATCTACATATACTAAAAAAACAAACATACAGAACTTTTTATTTTAGAGACTACAGAGGTTTAATCCATGTTAAACCTGGAATAAAACTTAGATACGTGTCGTATGATTGATGAAGCACAAGAGTTGGTGAATCACACAAGAAGACAGCCGTATTTGTTCGAACCATCGGGCCCAGCGTATAAAGTATAAACAATTGAGTCCAAGGGAACACAAAAGTCAAAGTTGGTGACCACCATCTTGAAATTCTTGATTCTTGATGTTATGAACCATACTAGCCCACCATGGCCCAACTTAATTTCCCATTTAAGGAGCCCAACAAAAGGCAAAGTTGTTGGATCGTGAATAAACCATCACAATATATAAAGCAGAGAGGGTTCCAGAGAAGCATAGGAAAATTGTTAAAAGAGTGTTATTGGCTTCTTCTTCTTCCCATCTCCTGCTCTGTAAACCCTAAGCTTCTCATCTCTTTTCTGTCAATTATCTTGTATTATATTCGGTTCTTATTAGTAATATTTCAGAAATCAATATACACCTATCAGATCTATACTTGTTTGTGCTACCAGTTGCGTTGTGAAATAACCATTCACAACATTGGTGCTTTCATTGATCCTTAGCATCGATGGCTTTGAAAGATCTCGAACCACAATTAACTCGTTTCACTGGCTCCGATCCTAACTCGTGGATTTCTCAATCCGAGCTATACTTTCGTTTTTACTCAATCTATGGGGATGAACGATTCTCATACGTTATTGAAGTATTTGAGGATGGACCATTCTACTGGTTCAATTCCTGGTTTCGGAGCGATGACCTCACGTGGAACGATTTCACTACTGCAATGCTTCATCGATTCCGTTCTTCACCATTATCTGCCCTCCAGGTGTTTGATGAAATGCCTAATAGTATTGAACCTGAAATTGCGAATGAAGTTCATGAAACCATTATTGACGAGGTATTAGATATCCATACTGAATCTCTTGTTACTGTTAATGAGTCTCTAGAAGTAAAGGATGCTCAAATGGTTACATTAGATGATAATTTTGTGCTTCAAAGTGTTACGCCGAGTATAAATGTAGTCGTGGCTGGTGATTTGATACAGAATGCTATGGTAAAAACAAACGGTTGTGTTGTAGATTCTTCGGTTGCTTCGATAGTTATTACCTCATTTGTATGGAAACCAGATTTGATTAAGCATCTTGTTCAGGTATCTCCTAGGATATTGGTTATTCCTACTGCTAGTACACTTCATTTACAGTTAGGGAGTTCTCCTATGGTAATTTATGGTCCTAGTTCACCTTTTGGTGTTGAAGTTATGGCACCAGAACACTGTTCGGTTAATAATTCATTCTATGCTGAAACTCTTCAATGTCATACCTCGATTTTGGACCCTGGCAGTGTAGTTACGGGTCAGGTGATGCGGAATTCTGCACCTCTACCATTGCATACCTACATCTCATTGTTAAGCACATCACCTACAACTTGATACCAAGATCCGGAACCACCCGACCCGTATGCAACCCTTACTTCAGCTTATTCTGGTATATGCGCAACCAACACGCATTGTTCCTGCTATTAGTACAACATCTTGCACTTTTCATAGTTTCCTTATCATCATTGCTGGTCCTTGTTTTTTTTCTGCGGTTGACATGCGCGAATCAGTTTTGGGGTTTGTTAATGTTCCGTTCTCTGATGAACAACTTCATTTATTTAGGTATGTTGGGGTGCTTAAACCTATTTGGCAATTTTGGAAAAATCATAGTGTTTTTGTTGGTTCTTTGCTCAAAGGGGCACACAATTGGTTGTTAGATACATCACTAGTTGTTACAAATTTTGAATGGAAACCATGTTGGCAATGTGGTTTGGTTGTAAAATTGAGGGACATGAATGGTTTAACTGAGCATTATTGTTTCTACTACAAATGTGCTATTGATGATATAGCAGCTCAACATTTGGTTCAGAAAACTTATGTCATTTGTTTGATTCGAAACTACAAGTTGCCCCTCATGGTATTTAAAATCCTAACGATCCAACCGAGACTTTCTAGGTGGATTGTTTCTAGTGAGACATTTGCGAAATATTGTCATCGTGATACTTTGACATGCATGAGGTTGCTCATGGCATACTTTTCTTTGGAGGGTAATATGTCAACAAATGAAAAGGTGCAAACATCTAACTGGGTTCATTCCATCATCATCAAATACAAGGATAGGGAAACTAGAAAAGTCAGTGTCTTGTTTAGCAAGCCAAAACCTGATGGGAAATTCAATGTGAAGAAGATACTCACCATCCTATTTGAGTCGGACCAGGAACAGGTTGCTATATTCCAGTGTCAATCTACCAGATATTGGTTATTTGACCTTGTGCCTCAATCAACAAAGGCAAAGACTGTCGGCTCTTGTTATAGTTTTATGGACAAATTTTTTGCGGCTGTTTATAAACTCTTAGTAGAAAAATGGTTGGACTTGGCGCTTAGTTCATGGAATTCTGATTCTCCAACCATGGTGCCAAAATATGTTCATGGCAGCTCCAATTATCCTTCTACTGTTTCTCAGGATACTATTGTTGTAGGGAAGGCGTTGTAGGGTACAAAAATGCAGCCATTTCCTGACATCGTATACAACAGTTCTTCACATGGTGCCGACTAGAAGGGACGCCCTTGCTTACAACTTCATCGCTCAACATAAACGGGTCACTGCGGGTATGGTAGCGTATGCTTGGAACAACCTCCAACCCATATTTCTTTTTTCGGTTTCGATTCGAGCTTATATCAATTCTGTTGTGGTTCCATTGGTCATGAAACTATAAGCTGGAGTTGCCAAGTTTGCTTCTTTGGCAACCACTTCTACTTGTAGTAACCAACAACCTCACTTTATTCTTTGGTGGCTGCTTGTTCGTGCACTTGATGCTTACTTGGTTCAACGTGGACACATATCATTCTCAATAGCTCTTATCTTAAATGGGGCAAATAAAGTCAACCATGCCACATTCTTCAAGAAATATTATTTTGCTATGATGAGGTTTGAATGGAACAAGTATTGCGCTCATCATGATTTTGTGACAGCCTGTGTTACATGTTGTGGTGATCAGTTTTTTGAACCCTCGTGTTTGATTGACGTATATCTTGACGCTACAACTGGTCAAACAATTGCGATTCCTTCTACTACTTGCGCGAGCACTTTAGAGTCTGTTATGAAGCCTTCTTTTTTACATGTTGCATTATGTGTCAAATGGTGTATGCGAATGAGGTTCAAAATGACCGATGGCATGGGCGATTTATCGCATTTATGTTGGAATCTGCTATTGCTGCATAATCGAACTCAAACACGGGACACTCCACCGGTTTGCAACAAAATGGAACTGGCTTTAGTAAATTCTAAATTTGAGTGGCCACTGCATTCAATCCAAGATGCTTATTCACTTTGTTCACTGTGTATGGTTCAAATCCTTGAAGTTTCTTGTGGCAATGGTGATGTCTTTCCATCTGATCTATATTATTTCCTTGGCCATTACTCAGTTGGCACATCGAAAGAATTGGAGGGCCTCAATGACACATTTTCACCCTCTTGTAAGTTCTTTAAATATATAGTTCTTCTTCCAGCAACACAAAACTTCCAACCTGTCATAGTTTTTTATTTTCTATCACAAGGAAGTCTTGAAGATACTTTGCAAGAGGGTAAGAAAAATTCTACATTTGGATTTTATGTAATAAACATAATTGCAGGTGTAGCTGAAACACTTGTTTGCATCAGAGATGTGCTATATACTTGGCCCCACATGATCTATGTTCCAAAACTTTTTCATGGTGATACATATCAGTCCTCTATCGTAGAGACACTGCTGAAAATTAAAAATGGAACTTCTCATATCATTGTTGCAACCAATGATGCTTGAGCGCTTGATATTAAGCTGGTGGTTAATTTTGATATTGATTCAGTGGTTAATTTTAATGCGCTTTATGGACATACACCACCCGAGTTAGTTTGTTCCTTCCATGATTATCACGCCGGTGTCAAATTGGAAGCCCAACTGCTGGAACGAGCGATAATGGTCAATCTCCTCACACAACGATTTACCACTAGTTCTAAGCGGACCGAATGCAAAGAAGATGGCTTCTTGGACAAGTTGTTTCAGTTGTTACACTCCTTTATAGCCTTACACCTTGAGGACAAGGTGTATTTCAAACGGGGGAGTAATGTTATGAACCATACTAGCCCACCATGGCCCAACTTAATTTCCCATTTAAGGAGCCCAACAAGAGGCAAAGTTGTTGGATCGTGAACAAACCATCGCAATATATAAAGCAGAGAGGGTTCCAGAGAAAGCATAGGAAAATTGTTAAAGAGTGTTATTGGCTTCTTCTTCCCATCTCCTGCTCTGTAAACCCTAAGCTTCTCATCTTTCTCTATCAATTATCTTGTATTATATTCGGTTCTTATTAGTAATATTTCAGAAATCAATATACACCTATCAGATCTATACTTGTTTGTGCTACCAGTTGCGTTGTGAAATAACCATTCACAACACGAGTTAATTCGAAAACAATGGCTGCAATCTTCATCACCCACTTCATCATCATCATGATCAATTTACAATTTACCGGCTTTTACTTATTCTTTTCACGAGCATTCAACAAATATCGCACGTGATGAAATAATGTCTCTTTGAGCTCTTGTTTGAAGTTAGTTACTGTGTGCAAGTATGTTGAATGTCTTGATTGGGTTTGGAAGGAAGGGAAGTAGTCTAAGGTGGGTGTTGAGTTTGAGCTGCCAAATTGTCCAGATGGCAGAAGAAGAATTAAGGTTGAGAGCGGTCTAGACCATGTGTTTGTTGCCGATTGTCGGCAATCTACTGATCCTACCGAAGGTAATTAAGCTAAACGCATGCTGGCTTTCGGAGCATTTCTTTGTATTAGTAAACGCTTTCTCTATGTTTATTACTACTTACTATCTTTTTGTAGTTGTGTCAGAATTATAAGTAGACAGATTTTGAATACCAGGCCACCCATCATCAATATTATTTGTTTGCATAATTATGATGGTTAAATGTGTATATTATGAGTGACTCACGACGACAATGATGTGCAGTGACCGCACTGCAGTGCAGGCAATTCGGGAAAGCTTTATTGATAGAGAGAATAGTCTCAGGGATTGGGATCGTGGAGATCCATGTGTTTCAAATTGGACTGGGGTCTTGTGCTTCAACACAACCCTAGATGACGACACCTATCTTCAGGTCCGAGAATTGTAAGTAATTATGAATCAATGAATGGCTCCATTGATATGTGCCCACTACCCATGTTCATGCAACCCACGATTCCTATTAAAATTCTTATTTTGTTTGTTTTGTTTTTGTAAGTGTAAGGGTTAGTGGGGTTTAACCCATTAAGTCCATTATCTATTTTTATAGTTTGTAAGCCTTTATATAAGGCACAATGTTTATGTAGAAAGTATGAATGAAAAATATTAATCTTGAATTTCCTCTCTAAATTTCTATCTGGTTCCTGTCTTGTTTCTTTAGCCAATCGATTACCGGTTGAAACCACATCATCCATTTACCTCCAACGGGTGAAATAGCTTTCATCTGTGCATGCGTGCAGGCAGGCAGCTACTGAATCTCAATCTTTCTTTCTTTCTGGAACTCTATCTCCTGCTCTAGGGCAATTATCTTATATGGAAATCTTGTGAGCCCAACATTACTTAGCTACCTACCTACCTTTTGTTTCTTTTTAGAATCTTATTATGCTCTTCATCTTCATCTTCAAGGGATGTCATGGGGAACGGGGAGTATACCAAAAGAGATAGGTGGACTTACAAATTTGACACTTTTGTAAGTTCATCTCTTCATTCATCCTTGATTGATGGATGATATTGGCATCATGACTTGAATATGCAGGCTCTTGAATGGAAATCTACTAACAGGTTCATTGCCAGAAGAGATTGCTTATCTTCCTAATCTGGACCACCGCATACAAATTGATCAAAACCACATATCTGGAGAAATACCAAACTCATTTGCACCGGGCAAAGCACTTGTATTATTCTCTTACTATATGGACATACATACATACTACTCCGCTTCCTGTTTTTTTGTTTAATTCTATCGTGTGGGCAGCCATATGAACAATAACTCACTTAGCAGGCAAATTCCTCCTGATTGCCGTCACTTGTAAGTTGATGCTTTGACTTTCTTAGAGGCTACCTCACCTGGCATTTGCTGACTGACATGTTGCTTCTGCAGGCTGCTTGACAATATCAGGCTGGCTATCTTCCTCCACAGCTCAGTCAACAGCCAAAGCTGCTTATACTGTATGTATGTATGTATGTATGTATGTGCGTGTGGTTGCGTGCGTGTTCCTTCTTCTTCTTCTTCCATACATGCTTACAGTCACTTATTCCTTTCTTTTCTTTGGCTGGCAGTCAACTTGACAACAATCACTTTGATGAAACTATACCTCCTTCTTATGGCAACATGCTTCAGTTGTTAAAGTTGTAAGTTTCATTTCATTTTCCATGCCCTCACTGATTAGGCGATTTGAAGGCAATCTTATAAATAATCAAATGCTCAAGTATGTTTTATTTGGTCAGGAGTTTAAGGAATTGCACCCTGCAAGGACCAATCCCCGATCTTAGCAGGATACCGAATCTTGCTTATATGTATGTAAGGAAGGATTCAATAATTCTTTTTTCATCTTTTATTATGCACCTGTATGATATGGCAGCAATCATCCATTTCAGAGACCTGAGTAATAACAATCTTAGTGGATCCATACCAGACATGAATCTTTCTGATGCCATCACAACAATGTAAGAACACTACTAGGGATGGGAAACGAACCCGCGGGTATGGTATTAGGAAACATACATAGTCGTTTACCCAGTAAACATTGTCTCTTAATTTGGGTCTTTTTTAATACTCGATTAACGAACAATTTCATGTGATAAAACTATGCAGAGATCTACAAGGAATGAGCTTACTGGAACTATTCCTCCCACTTTTTCGAGCCTTCCTAATCTATAAAGATTGTGAGGATTCTTCTTTTCTTTTTCCCCTTATTTCCTTAAATGGTACTTTGTTGAAGGTATTTTCTGCTCAAATTACAACTTTGAGAATCATAAATATTTGTGCCTGTTTACATATATCATGGATGAACATTCTTATTTGAAACGGTTTCACACCGCAGGACTCTTTTCAACGATTTATTGAATGGCTCGGTTCCTTCCACTATTTGGGAAAATAGAACTTTCAATTCAACTGAACAACTAACCTTGTAAGACTCGAAATTCGAAACCTCTCTCTTTGCTCTCTCTGCATGTTTTGTCCTGCTTTTTGCGTATAAGGGTGAGCATTCACACTAGATGTGCTGGTTGATCAGCTGATAACGGGCCAATATGAGCTGGAGTTGAATCAAATAATTTTTGTAAATTTGTACAGGTCAAAATGGGTTTACCAGTAGCATTGTTATGATTATTTTTATTAAAATAAAAGAATACGTTGATTTATTGATTGTGATTAAAAAAAATTAATATTACTAAAGCAATACTTAATAAAAACAATTTAGGAGGTTGTATGCAAAAAAAAATTACCAATGTACTTTTAAAAGCTAAATGTTTTTATCTGACCGTTTTGAGAAATAATAGAAACCCAATCAACTCATTAAGAAGTCAATTTGTCGAAATTTTCACCTCTAATGCACATCGTCTAATTCAAATTTGTAAACAGTGTCTTTTACATGTGATTGTTGTTTCTCTATCTGCAACAAGTGTCTAATCTTCCTCTAAATTCACATTGCAGGGATGTTCAAAACAATAATATTTCAGGCATTTCAGGCAGCCTTAACCTCCCTCCAAATGTCACCCTTAGGTACATTCACAACGATATTCACGTTTGTCTTGTCTATTCATCAAAAAGCTTTTCTTTTTATGTTTTTAAATATTTTCAGCCTTCAAGGGAACCCTGCATGCTCGAATGCCAGCATGGCAATATTCTGTCGGTCTCCAGTTGCATTAGTCAACCGCCTGCCTGCAAAGCATCCCATCATATTCAACTGACAACTGTCCACCTCAATCATGCCCACCGCCTAACTTTGAATATGCACCGGGATCACCTACACCATGCTTCTGTGCTGCACCACTGCTTATCGGTTACCGGTTAAAAAGCCCTGGGTTTTCAGAGTTTCCTGCATATTTTTACCCATTTGAGGTTTACTTAACCTCTGGTTTAAAAATAAATCAGTTTCAACTTGATCTTGCATATGAATGGCAGAAGGGTCCTCGATTACGAATGTATTTGAAGATCTTTCCTGTGTGGTATGCTGGAAACAATTCTAATGTTTTTAATAGGAGTGAGGTCCTTCGGATTTGAACCTTGTTCACACAATGGCAGATTCCAGATCGTAAAATATTTGGGCCTTATGAGCTTCTCAATTTCACATTATTGGATCCTTATAAAGATTGTAAGTTTCCTATAATCCAAATCTTATTAATTCTTCAAAAAGATTGCAAGTTTCCTATAATCCAAATCTTATTAATTCTTCAAATTTTTATTTTGGAAATAGTTATTTGGAGCCACAATCATTGGTTTAGTGTTAGGATAAACCGATTTTGTTGTAGGGTTAATTAAACGGCTGTGACAGTCAGTTTCATAAATTGCAAAATTGGTTAAACAAAGGGAGAAACAAAATAACTTATTACTCCCTTCTTATTACCTAATTATTTTTTTTTATGATACGCCATTCTTTAGAAAATGTTTGAACTCTAAATACATTGTCACACTTAGATTTGTCATGTATGGAGGTAGGGGTGTAAACGAGCCGAGCGGCTCAGGAGCTACTCCGGATTGATTAGCTAAAAGCTTGAATCATGCCGAGCTTAAACGAGTTCAACTAGGCTCATGAGCCTAAACGGACCTGCTATTTATATAATCTTTATTCAATATATAAAATATATATTTGTATAAAAAAATTATATCGTATCATGTATAAAATTTAATTATAAGCATATAAAATATAAATATAACTGTTTACAAATTAATTAATAATAATAATCTAGTTGACAGCAAGCTTGAGATTGAAAAACTACTCACAAGCTGAGCTCAAGCTTTGAAAATAGAGCTCGAACTAGCCGAACTCGAATCATATCGAGTTCTGCTCGTTTACATCTCTAGATGGAGGATACTAATTTTGCTAAATACCGGGTGGTTGATATTACTGTGAGTTTGATATTTTCATATTATTAATATTAATTGCAGTCATTCCCACTTCCCCTTCTTCTTCTTCTTCTGGTGTAAGCAAGGATGCAGTAGCAGGCATTGTGATAGGGGCTGTTGTTGGTGCAGTTTTACTCTCTGCATTTGTTTCACTTTATATTTTAAGATTGCAAAGGAAAAAATATCATGCAGTTTCAAACAGACGTCATGGTGAGTTAACTGTATATTTGTGGTAAAATTAAACATCAACAACACCCTGGTTGGAACAGCTATCTTTTGTGCTTTGAAATCAAACCTTGTAAAGAGGGAAATGTTATTATTTCTGAATGAATACAATAGGAATAATAATCGACATATATAAAACCTATAGTTACAGTTTGAACCACCTAGAATACTAGGGTTACAAGAGTCGCCTAATATTATATTGTCTAACATTCCCCCGCAAGTTGAGGGCGGGGAACGACCTGCAACTTGGACCTCAAAACTAGAAAACGTTGAGATGGTAGTGGTTTCGTAAACACGTCAGCAATCTGATCTATTGTCGAGATAAACTGGACTTTTAGCTTGCCTTGAGCCACCTTTTCACGAACAAAATGAAAATCGACCTCCACATGTTTCGTTCGAGCATGAAACACCGGGTTAGCAGAAAGATATGTGGCTCCAAGATTATCACACCAAAGCGTGGGGATTGATTTTGTGACAATCCCGAGTTCATTGAGAAGAGCTTCAAGCCATGTTAGTTCAGCAACAGTGTCAGCAAGAGCCTTGTATTCAGATTCACTTGAGGACCGGGAAACAGTTTGTTGTTTTTGAGCATTCCAAGAGATCAGATTTTGATCCAAAATAGATGACAAATCCCCCCGTGGATCGGCGGTCATCCAGACAACCAGCCCAGTCCGCATCCGAATATGCCTTGAGCGAGGTAGGCCACTGAGAATCGGTGAAGGCATGAAGAGTGGATACGGAGTCATGACGAATGAAAAGACCAAAATGTGAAGTGCCTTTGAGATAACGAAGAATACGTTTGACCGCCGACCAATGATTTTCTGTAGGTGCATGCATATATTGACACACTTTATTGACAACGTAAGTAATGTCCGGCCGTGAGAGAGTCACGTACTGAAGAGCACCGACGGTTTGACGAAATTTAGTGGCATCTGTCATTGGAGCGTTGTCACCAAGAGATAATACTTGCGAACTACTCATTGGTGAGGGGACTGATTTACAATCCGCTAAACCTGCTTTAGTGATTAGCTCAGAGATGTACTTATGTTGAGTCAAGATAATGTTTTTGCCATGCGGAACGATTTCAATGCCCAAAAAATAATGCAAGTCCCCTAAGTCCTTAACAGCAAAGGTAGAGCTAAGCTTGCTGATGACATCATTGATGGCGTTGACATTGTTGCCTGTTACAATGATATCATCAACATAAACAAGCACATACACAATAACTCCCTTGGTCTTCATAATGAATAATGATGGATCCGTTTTAGAGCCAATGAAACCGATGGACTGAAGTGTAGTTGAAAATCGATTAAACCAAGCGCGCGGTGCCTGCTTGAGTCCGTACAGAGATTTGTGAAGAAGACACACATGATGGGGCTTGTCTTTGTCAACAAAGCCAGGCGGTTGACGCATGTATACGGTCTCGTCTAAATCACCGTGCAGAAAAGCGTTTTGGACATCTAATTGTCTTAGTGGCCATTGGTTGGTAACCGCCAAAGAAAGAAGTACCCGGATGGTGGTTGCTTTAATAACTGGACTGAAAGTCTCTTGATAATCTATGCCGGGCTGTTGACGATATCCTTTTGCGACAAGGCGAGCTTTAAACCGAGTAACCTTGTCATGTTGATCCTTTTTCAACCTGTAGACCCACTTTGAATCAATAATGTAGTTTTTGACAGGAGGAACAAGAGACCATGTACCATTTTTAGCAAGCGCGGTAAACTCTTCGGTCATGGCATTACGCCACTCCGGATATTTGTTGGCGATGGTAAAGGAAGATGGCTCAGAAAGAGGAGGAGTGAAGTGAAGTATGAAACGAGGAAGGAGAATAACGTTGGATAGGGGTAGGATTGGGCCGCAGGTTGGCAGGTCTTGAACGTGGGGCTGTCGGCTGAGGGTGAGGATTAGGGTTAGGAATCGCCGGTTGTGTGGAAGGCTGTCCAGGTGGTGTTGGTTTTGGAACAGGAGTGGATATAGGCAGAGATGATTGGTCTGTGGGTGATTGGCCCGTGGGTGACGGATGATCAGACGGATGGACCGCAGGTGATGGGTTTGTTTGAGAATGGGCCGTGGGTAAAGGATCATGAGGTTGTTGGGCCGGTTGGGCTGGGAAGCCCGGAGGACAGGTAGGAGCGGAAAAAATGGGGGCCGGGTAAGTAGAGTAATACGGATCTGGTTGGGGAGAGGGGTTGGGTTGTGGTGTTGGTTCAAAAGGGAAATGATCTTCATTGAAACGCACATGACGTAATACGATCAGTGGCTAAGTCAAGGCAACGATAACCGTGATGATTAGGACTATAGCCAAGAAAGATGCATGGGGTAGAACGAAAATCCATTTTATGTGGATTATAGGGACGTAAGTAGGGAAAACATTGACACCCGAATACTCGTAGAAAAGAGTAATCAGGAGGGCGTTTGAAAATGTGTTGAAAAGGAGATATATGTGAGTTAGAACGGGATGGCATTCGGTTTATGAGAAATACCGCTGTTTCAAAAGCAAAGTGTCAAAATCGTTGCGGAAGGTGAGAATGAGCAAGAAGGGCAAGCACCGTTTCCACAACGTGGCGATGACGGCGTTCAACAATAACTTTTTGGGCACTTGTGTGAGGACACGAACACCGATGCACGATGCCAAGAGAGGATAGAAGTGAGGATAGGTTTCTAAATTCACCTCCCCAATCAGATTGAACATTTTTTAGTTTGGTATTAAATTGTCGTTCTACCATTATGATGAAGGATTTGAAGGTTGGATAAACATCAGATTTCTGTGCAAGTGGAAAGTACCACATGTAACGAGTGTGGTGGTCATTTATCGTAAAAAGGGGTAAAATAGTCATTTATAAAAAGAGTAGTTAAAGTCATTTTCGTAAAAAGGGGTAAAATAGTCATTTATCGGCATTTGACGAACTGTAGCCTTCCATTCAGATCATAATCTGAATGAATATCCCAAATGGTCCTACTTATCATATTACATCAGTAAATAAGTCATATTGATCTTAAAACCATATTCAAGCTTTCTAAAATACCAAAAAGGGCATTTTAGTCCTCTTTATGTATTAAACGCATTATGTTATAAAAATCAGATTTTGACCAGTTTATTGACATCAATACACTTGGTTTATAGTTATAAATCAGTAGCAACTTTAAGTGTAGGTTTATAAGTGTTTAAAATCTTAATCTTGCACAAAAGGACCTTTTTGCAAGGTTTTAAAGACTTTTATGGAACTTATGTAAAACTTGGATTTCTTAGGAATCGAGTCACGAAACTTTAGGACAATATTCTAAACATAATCATGGTCATAAAATGACCATAACTAAGTATCAAGAATGGCTCAAAACGGTTCAGAACTGAAAGTCAACAGAAAGTCAACTGTTTGAGACTTTCGGTTACGAACCGAGCCTAGACCAAAAATTGACGAACCGTACCTGTTGAAATACGTTCAAATACCTATTTTAAGGTTATTAATGCTTTAAAACATATTTTATAACATCCGAATAATTAGTTATGAATTTTACAAAAACTGCACAGTTTGACTTTTATTGACTTTTCGGTTGACTCGTCAATTGGCCATGAATCCGTGAAAATCTGAAAATGCCCTCTTGAGGGTTTATTACCTCCATAATTAGGAGCACGTAGGAGCTTTCGTTACGCGCAATGACGGAGTATACACGGATTTAGAGCAAAGTCAAGGCGTAATTACGACGAGACTTTGTTCTAGGCTAAGAATTATGAAGAATCGACTTAGCACGAGATTGAACACTTACATACGGTCCAAATGATGCTAAGAATCCAAATTCATCTGGAACTCCTCCAAGGTGTGTTTGACAAGCTTCCAATGTGAAGAACTTGTTACAACACATGGGAAGGTCTCCTTAAATGCATGTTTGAGGTACTAGGAGGTAAGACCAGGTGTTAGGGGTTGTGTACAAGTGTCCACAAGTGTTTAAAGGTGTCAAACAAGGAGTTCAAGGTGGCATAAATGTTAAAATGTGGCAGTCTCCAAACTTTCTAAAAGTTTGGCAGTTTCAGCCCCTGTACTTCTAATACTTTTGTTTATTGCATAATCGGCCCTCAACTTCATTTCAAGGCACAACGAGGATACGACAAGCGATTTGACAAACTTGGTCCCTCCTGTTTTAGCATAAAATACACATACGGATTACCGGGACACGTGTCGGAAAACATATTGGACGTAAAAACACGTAGTGTTACACGCCATCCAGTTATTCCGTTAGTTTACTTGAAATGACCATAATTCCCTTGTTATTAATATTAAAATTAAAATAAATAAAGAGTTAGTTATGTTTTTGGTCCTTGTGGTTTGTTAAAAATAACTATTACAGTCCATTAGTTCTAAAATTTGCCAAAACAGTACATGTATCATTCATTTTACTTTTCACTCTCCCCATTTCTTCCGACCACCTAATTTTCCCCATCACAATCGACGTCAGTAGGAAAACTTGAGACTTACTGACGTCGATTGTGATGGAGAAAATTAGGTGGCCGGAAGAAATGAGGAGTCTTAAAAGTAAAGTGAAGGATACCGATACTGTTTTGGTAATTTTTAGAACTAATGGAGTGTAATGGTTATTTTTAACAAACCACAAGGACGAAAAACGTAACTAACTCTTTATTTATTTTAATTTTAATATTAATAACAAGGACATTATGGTCATTTCAAGTAAACTAACGGAATAACTGGATGGCGTTAGTGTGGGTGGACTGTAATAGTTACGAAAGTGATACCACAAGGACTGTTTTCGCAAATTTGAAATTGCTCAATTTAGGGAAACGTTTTGAAATTTAGTGAAATTGGAACCCCAGTTGTTGGAACAAGAATCCATTCCAGCCAATTCCATCAGCAACTGCAATTCAACATTCCTTTAGTGATGGAGTTTCGGAACATTCCAACAACAGTATCTCCAACTACACACCATATCACCTCTCCAAGTGCTCCCACATGATCGCATCCCTGGTTGTTGCGCTATAAATAATAAATTCGAGTAAACTACAAGTTTTGTCCTTTATGTTTACACCCTTTTGCAGGTGGTATCCTTTAGCGCAAAAGTTGACAAGTTATGTACTTAATGTTCTAAAATCTTACACGTTTTGTCCTTTAGGCCAAACCCAATTAGATTTTTGGTTAAGTATGGTCATGTGCTTTGCACATGAGGGCATTCTTGACATTTTACCCTTATAGGGGCTATTTTGTAAAAGAATTTAATTTAGGGACTATTTTGTAACAAACTTAAAAACAAAAACAAAAACAACAAAAATATAAACTCTCTCTCTTCTATAACTGATACTCCTCTCTCTCTCTCTCTTTCCCACCGTCACCACCCTCCCAAAACCACCTTGCCCATTGCCCCTACCTGCCACAACCCTCCCAAAACCAACTTGTCCGATTACTATTGATTCGTCAAAGTTTTGTGTTGCTGATTGAACTTCGTGGAATTCGAAGTGACGACAAAGTTGTGACCATTGCACGCAGGTGGAGGGTTCCGATTCTTTGCCAATGGCGACAAACAGTTGTGGATTCATTAGGTTATCAGGTGCTTTGTTACTTTTTTAAAAGGTTTATCCCTAATTTGTTGCTTATTATCTAATTAGATTTAAATCTGGACATATTGTTGTGAGAATTACAATCTGTATTGCAATTTGTTTATGCATTACATTGTTTTAGGTATGTTGTAAGAAATTATTGAAAGTTGTTTCAAGTTTGGTGTTTTATTTTTTCAATTAGGTGTTAAGTGGTTAATTATGTTTATGAAATGGTGGAATCTGTATATGATGAGGTGTTTTACAATTTGGAGTATTTTAATTAATTAGTTTTTAGTGTTCAGTCTTGATCTACACTCTTTTTTTTCGAATGAAGATTGAAATGTTGCTAATCTTTTAGTTGGTACTATGGTTTCTGAATGCCCTGTATCAGCAAAAAAGGTCCCTCATTTTCTGTGAAGACTGAAAGATTATTTTCCTAGTTCTTGTGCAGGGTCGTAAATTGTGTCATTTTTTTGTGTTTGCTCTCAACAACAAATAAATGAATCATTATTTTATAGAAAATATCATTGTATGAACCCTAAATGTCTGTGTGGTAATGAGAGAGAGAGAGAGTTTATTTGTTTTTAAGTTTGTTACAAAATAAGATAAAGTATTATTGTACAAAATGGCTTAACGTACATTACGTACGACACGTGATTTCGCACCCTTTAGTGATGAATTCGCATGGAGTAGAGTGAATGCGCCAACTAATTTCATTTGAAAGGAGATAAATTCGCATGGCAAAAAGTGATTTCGCATGGGATCGGGCGGCTGAGATTATTGCGTACATTTTGTAGGATAAGTCATTTTGTACAATAACCAGCCCCTACAAAATAATCCCTAAATAAAATTCTTTTACAAAATAGCCCCTATAAGGCTAAAATGTCAAGAATGCTCTCATGTGCAAGGCACATGACCATACTTAACCAAAAAATCTAACTGGGTTTGGCCTAAAGGACAGAATTTACAAGGTTTTAAAACATTAAGTACAGCACTTGTCAACTTTTGCGCTAAAGGACACAACCTGTATAATGGTGTAAATATAAAGGACAAAACTTATAATTTACTCAATAAATTCCAATGTAGGAGAACACTATTCATAACAAATAAATCATACATAAAAAAAGTTACTATATATGCTAGTCTAGATATATAAAATAGAAGTAAAGTAAAAGAGAACAAAACGTTTGTGGCATTAAA
This sequence comes from Scalesia atractyloides, assembly GCA_947069175.1. Taxonomy (NCBI): domain Eukaryota; kingdom Viridiplantae; phylum Streptophyta; class Magnoliopsida; order Asterales; family Asteraceae; genus Scalesia; species Scalesia atractyloides. Next base: position 45,740,289 of record CAMTDV010000015.1, on the reverse strand, counting down.
GGAAACCTCAATGTGAGCATCAACTCATGTTCTAATGTGTTTACCATCCAAATCGAAACAAATTGGTCGTTCATTTGATTTGAATGTTTGACGATTTGCTAGTTCCGTTCACCGTAAATAACATGTCTTTTAGTTATTTTTCTTAGCTAGTTTAATTTATCTTTCTTTAAAACTAAAAGTAACATGTGTTTTGTTACAGGACTCTAGTTGTTATATGTAGCATGGTTGTAACATTTCAAATTATGGCTTTAATCTATCTTAAAGAGAAATGTCGGTGGTCACCAATTTCTCCGTTTTGTGAGTTTATATACGTATAAGTTTAACCAAGTAAAGACAAGAGTTGAAGTGTCTTGGTGGTTCCTCTACCATTATAGGCATGGCGTGAGTTCGATTCCTCTTGCAACTGGTTGTCTTTTTTGCTTTTTCCGTTTTATTTTTCACTAGCTTCCTCTTTTCTGGGCAGGCCCAAGTTATTACTACTTTTGTTCTTTTTTTTTGTTCTTTCTTTTATATTGTACCAATAAATACCAAATAATAAGCTATATAGTTGCATAGTTCTTACAAAATAAAATAAAGTTTTCAGTGTTTGTTATTTGATGTTGATAATCAACACATACGTTTTTTCTAACAATTTATATCCGCAAGCAAGTGGTTTGTATTCATATGTATTATTATCACAGCTTTATAATTTTTTTTATATATCCAGACTAAAATTATTGTTTGATTTTGAAGATTTAGTACACAGTTGTAAAAAATATGTATTTAAAGTATGTCACTCTACGTTTATTTAGGGACAAAATCACAATAAAGTTCGACTTTACCCAATTCATTCCTTTACTTCAAAAAACCAATTTTTTACATGCAAATTTTCATGTACGTGTCCGTTTAAAATCGAGTTGATCTACGTTTAGACGAAAACTTTTCATGGGAAACGAGTCACTGAAAGTATAATGCGTTTTCGTTACATACCAAAATGAGTGTCGTTAAATATATTACTTTTTATCATTCGACGGTATAAATTTGAGTTACCCTGCGACTTTTCGTGTGGTTTCTATTTTTTCTAAAGATATAATAAGCCTCTTTTGTTGTTGAGCATCAGTCACAGGTTGTTTGCACTAATATGTTCGATGTTGGCATTAATTTGTTCGATGTTTGCAATGTATCAATGCCGCAATGCACGCGTTTAAATGTGAATAAAACGAATTGCAAAACAAAAGTTCCATTTTACAAAAATACCCTCAAAACAAAGAAAAATGAAATAACACCTTCTTTCGACCAGCTAATCCAAAAGTCGGCTAATGTCTAGAAGCCCACAACTATTAATGGCCCACGCATTCCCTTACGTAAGCCCGCCCACCCAACTGCTATATAAATACTTGTTCTTCCTCCCACCCCAGAATAGATTAGGGTTCTTATTCCAAATTTTGCGCAGCAGCATCAACGAAACAATACAATGGGCAGAAGTATGTTTCCTCCTCTAATTCTTAATGTTAGTTATATAAATTTCGATCTGATATGATAGTTATTCAATTGACTGACTGCCTATTTACCTCATCTATTTTCTAGATGCGGTTTTTGTTAATTTTGAATGGTTTATGTTCTTGATTTGGATTGTTTAGATTCATTTTAAGATGATTTCTAGTTCATAGGTTGATTATTACTTGTTCGGCGGAGATGATTTGCAAACTTTTTTGTCAAAGTTGTTGTGCTATGACTGACTATCTGCTTTGATATTTACTGCACTTTTTATAGACATTAAATCGGCCTGCATCTGCAGTTGGTTAGGTTTAAGATTTTTCTGATCTACAAATAAGCTGTTGTGATGTCTTACACTTAGTTGTCAGATGAGGGGTGTAAACGAGCCGGGCGAGCTCGGCTTGTCATGCGTTTATGAAGCTCGAGCTTGGAGTCTACTTATTTGAGCTTGAGCTTGGCTCGCAAGTTAAACCCAAAGCTCGAGCTCGGCTCGACTCTGCTCGAGCTTGCTTCAATATCTTTGAAACGAGTCAAAGCTCGGAATGCCAATGTTGTTATTATTATTACATTATATAAAAAAGTAAATTTTGTTTGGGCTCGTTTAGGCTCGCGAGCCTAAACAAGTTTTGTATTTCCGGCTCGATAACTAAACGGGCTTTATTACAGGCTTGGGTTCGGGTTCGTTAAAGCTCGGCTTGTTCGAGCTTTCAACCGAGCCGATAACAAGTAGCTCTCGAGCCTCTGGGCGTGTTTACACCCCTAGTTGTATGCAATTACGGAGTTGAATATAATAGTTTGTAAACCAGATGTGCCGTATTTATATCAGTTTTTTAATGGATAATATGTACTTGATATTACTGTATGCAGTTTTTTTTTGTTTGTAATGTCTTAGAATCAGTTTAAGCAATTTAAAAGTAAAAAATTGATAGTAATATTTGTGATAGTGGTCTAACATCGATTTATTAGTCTCAGATAGTTTATGTGATTGTGTATTTTTCGAATGATTTTTTGTGTCTTTTAACTTTTGTTACTAGAATATAGTTGACTGTTTTTTTAAATCAGCAAGCTGTAACTATGATTTTTAACTAACATGTAACAATTTGTATTACTCAGGACCTGCTAGGTGTTATCGTCAGATCAAGAACAAGCCCTATCCCAAGTCTCGCTACTGCCGTGGTGTTCCTGATCCCAAAATTAGGATCTATGATGTCGGCATGAAGAAAAAGGGAGTTGATGAGTTTCCCTTCTGTGTTCATTTGGTTAGTTGGGAGAAAGAAAATGTCTCAAGTGAAGCACTTGAAGCAGCGCGAATTGCTTGCAACAAGTACATGACTAAATTCGCTGGAAAAGATGCTTTCCACTTGAGGGTTAGGGTTCATCCCTTCCATGTGCTACGTATTAACAAGATGTTGTCATGTGCTGGAGCTGATAGGCTCCAGACTGGAATGAGGGGGGCGTTTGGCAAACCTCAAGGTGTTTGTGCTCGTGTAAGCATTGGTCAAGTTTTGCTTTCAGTTCGTTGCAAAGATACCAACAGCCCACATGCTCAAGAGGCTCTACGTCGTGCTAAATTTAAGTTTCCAGGCCGTCAAAAGATTATCGTCTCCAGGAAGTGGTATGAGATCAAGTTTAACTCTTCTGCTGCACCATATAATGTTACAGATTATCTTTTTTATGAATTAGTGTCTTTAACGTTTATTATGTTGTTGCAGGGGATTCACCAAGTTCAGCCGTACTGATTATTTGCAGTTGAAATCTGAAAATCGTATTGTCTCTGATGGTGTTAACGCCAAGGTATATGATGGTTATTTATCTACCTGAAACAAGATATTAATTAACCATGACAAAAACACCTCAGCATGATACCAACTCGAAGTTTATATGTTTGGGGGTTTATTCAATTATTCTAGTAGGCTTGGTTTGGGTTGACCTGGTGGTTACTTTTTTAGAATTCCAAAAATGTGTTTTATTGATGACTGGAGTACTTGTTATTGTATTACAGCTTCTTGGATGCCATGGACCCCTTGCCAACCGTCAGCCTGGAAGAGCGTTTCTCGATGCAGTTGCTTAATCATCAACACTTGACTTGTTGCTGTAACGAGCTTTATCATGTTTTGTTTACTTGAAAGAAAGAAAGAAGAATGTTTGTGATTTGATTTTGAATTTAAATGGTTACGTAATTAATGTCAAGCTTTTGTTCATTGAGACTACTGTTATTGTCATATATATATATATATACATATATTTTTCTTTGATTACTACTGGTTTTATGCATGTTTTACTTTAGCAACAACGTAATCGGTTAACAATCGCTATGTTAGACAGTCATATCATTACAAAGTAAAAGTATGCTGGCTTGCTTAAAATATCATATTAATAACGTGTTGCATTTATTTAATTAAAAAACTACTAATTGCAATAATCACACTTATTTTTGATAGATTAGCAGACTAGTTTTCAGTAATTCTAACTCCATTACATTTCCATCTATCGCCTATCATATATTTTATAACTGCAATAATCAATCATTCATGCATTTTTTTGCACAAAATCAACTACTCGAACACATGTAACTTGTTATACAAGGGCGGTGCATTTTGACCTAAAACATACTCATTTCTGCATAGATGTAAATCTGTAATTATGACATGAAGCAAATTAAATCACAATCGGGATGTGCTGAATCACAATTCACAAAATTAATCAATGCTTGTGGTTTGTTCGTAATATAAGAATCAACGACTCATCTGAGTGGTGATAAGGTTGACTTTATGAACCATCGTCCTGTCCAAGGAAGCCTTATGAGACGGAACGGAAGCATTCAAGCATTAGAAAATCCAACATTGTAGTTTTCTAGACATCTTCATGTTCCATAGTAAATTGGTTGAAGATTTACTTTGGACACATTCATGATTACAGACAATGTAAGACGTGCACAAAATGGCTTCATTAGTCTTATTAGCAAGCTTATCATATGACCCTCATGAATGATACCAAAAAAACATTTAATAATGATACATTAAAATAAAACTGACGCAATAGATAGTCGCGCCAACATCAATATTATTGGAAAATAGTCTTAAACGTGAGTATAGGAAGATAAGGGACTTTGAACTCACGCCACTAGTTTTTTTTTAAGAGTGACTTTCTATGTACAGGACCTATTGGTCATCGGGTTCTTGTCAAAGACAGTCCCCCGTCAGCCCGCCTGCAGACGCGATGTTCTATCGGGCCCCGGCCGCCGCGCAAACTGACCTCGCCCTGAAACCATACTGTCCCACACGAGAACCTCGCTGGGGTAACAGCTGGGTAAAACCGGGTTGCCCTCCGGATCGAACCATGCCTCGGTAGGAAACGATCCATCATTGGGACGTCCCGCACCTTTTGCTACAACCGGGAGTCAAACCAGCGTCTCCAAGGAGATGATTGGGACGATCCATCATTGGGACGTCACGCCACTAGTTGATGAGAAAGTTTTAAGGATATAGCTATCATATACCAAGATGATAATCCAATGTATTTTTCAAGGATTTTGAACAAACATATCCACTGAAATACCCACCATGGGAGGATGAGGGCAAACATTTTCTCTATCCCAAAAGATAGAGAGCATGATCTTGCTAAGACTTCCGACTCCAAAAACCTTTTCTTGAAATGTAACATGTAAAGTATATTATCCAAATAAACAGTAACACATATATTATCCAAATAGTTTAGCATAAGGGATAACAAAAAAGGAGTTACAAAACAAAATTTAGAAAGAGAGTAGCAGTAAACTACTTATGTGGATATGGTGAAAAAACTATAGTGTTATTTCCTAACAAGTTGGTCTAGGGGTTAGTCACTTGGTTTCTCTTCTAGAGGTCCCAAATTCAACTCCTACTAGCATCACTTTGAAGAACAATGGTAGTGGCAATGAAGTTTGGACTAGGTCTCTATGGAGGTCGTCAGTTAGAAACCGAGCCGAACCGGGTTTTACCGCAGTGGGCCTTCGGGCGGCGGGTTTTCCCCGGAACTGGTGGCTTGGTGGCTCGGGTGTGCATCCAACTCTGACCGTTATGGAGGAGGGGATACATTTGCTCGATTGAGGACATCACATGATGCTTATCCAGTGATTTAGTTGGTCGTTAAAAAAACGAGTATTTTTCGAAGATTACATAGTTACACTCTATTATTTATGTTTCGGTTGGTTAAGGTTGAAAGTGATGTGAAAAGTCGAATACGCTTGTCGGAAATAAAAAAAAGCCTCATTTTTTTTGGTATTACTTCTATTTTAAATATGAAAATTGTGACAACCAAAATAAATATTGAAATTTAACACCTGATACATATCTAATTTTAGTGTAAATTACAAATTTTGTACTTTATCTATATACCATTTTTAGATGGTATCATTTGGCGTAAAATTTGACGAGTTTTGTACTTAATGTTTCAAAATCTTGCACGGTATGTTCTTTGAGTTCAACCCAGTTATTATTTTTGGTTAAATCTGGTCACCCAACAGTATGTTCTTTGAGCCTAACCCGGTTAATTTTTTTTGATTAAATCAGGTCACCCAAAGGTATTTTAGTATTTCCATTTATTAAATATCATTAAAAAAAATTAACATTATTAGTCAACAACCACCGTCACCACCACCACGCTTCATCATCTACAACTACATCACCACCCTCCGCCACCATCTCCAAACAAGAACAATCGCCCACTCCATCACCACCCTTCATCATCTACAACCACAATTACCACCATCTCCAAATCAACTCAACAACCAACCACCCCCCCACCCCCCCCCCCCCCAATCCAACCTACCCAAAACAACAACCAAAATAACCAACCTCCAAAACTGCTCCACCCCTAAACACCTTCGCCACCCACCCACCGTATACCACCATTACCATCCACCACCGCTAATCCACCATCTTCATCCACTCCATCGCCACCCACCCACGCGTATCCACCATTACCATCCACCACCGCCAACCCACCATCACCACCTACCTCCCCCCACCAGATACACCATCACAAACCGCCACCATTCATTACCATCCACCACCGCTAAATCCACCATCTTCATCCACCACCCACAACCACATCCACCATCACAAACCGCCAACGTCTCCACCATCACCATCTTAGATCAGACCTAGAGAAGGTTTGAGAATGTGACAGAGAGAGAAGAGAGAGAGAGTGCTTAGGTTTTTTTTTATTTAATCATCTTTTAAATTTTTACACAATAGCCTATTGATATAAGTTGTTTTACATAATCGTTATTGGAGAGGTGAAATGACAAGAATGCCCTTATGTGCAAGACATATGACCATACTTCGCCAAAAAAAAAACTAGGTTAGGCTCAAAGGACATATCATGCAAGATTTTGAAACATTAATTACAGAACTCGTCAAGTTTTACGCCAAAGGACACTGCCTGAAAAAGAGGTATATAGATTAAAGAAAATACTTGTAATTTACTCCTAATTTTTAAGACTATTTGGATAAATACAACTAGAATTAAAATCATTTATATATATATATATATATATATATATATATATATATATATATATATATATATATCTAACTTAAAAGTTCTCTGTCTAACATTAATAGTAGAAAAGCCAAAGTAAAAGACAACTAAAGGATTACATAATATTTCATGAAAGTGTGGTCAAGTTGAAACATAACTTGTAACACAACCAAAATCAATCAACTACTTTTGATATTTCAAACTCCTTGACCACATAACCAAGAAATAGACCATCAAAATTCTCTTTCAGATTCACTTGTCACTTTTTATCCTGGTAGAACGTCGTGTAGCTGTCACGATTTCCTTTGACTTTTTCGCTTTTTCGGGTTGACCACTGCATTTTGCAGTTGGTTTCTTGGCCTTTTTCGTGTTTCCTGGTGAACTGTCAAGTGACTTTTTGCGCTTCTTTGATGTTGTTTTCCTGTTGGTTTCATCAGCTTCTTCCTTTTCATTAGATGTATGATGATCTTGATTTCCATCATATGATGATTTGACTATGTAAATCTGCAGTTGCATCAAACATGGAACCTCTTAGTTATATATCACATAAAGGGTTTATACCGTTTTAAGTCTGTCTGGTACTATGATATATCAATCAAGTCCCTAAACTTGTCTTTATTTAAACATAAATATCTCAGGGCTTAACTACTAATTAAGTGATTAACCGATAAAAACGCTAATATTTAAAAAAAAACATGAATTGTTAAAATGCAACTTTTTATGTGATAACGTCTAATGTTTTATACATATACAAACATATAGTTTGTTCACTTTTGACGTTTTGATATTAATTTTATTGAAAACTAAGTTGTATCCAATATAAACTATAGTATACAATAATATTATAAGACAAAAAATACTCTATATACATAAATCTAGTTTTCAATAAAATTTATATTGAGATGAAAAGTGAATATATTACAAATTATTTAATAAACAAAACTATATCTTAAATGAAAATTTGAAAAATAATACAGATTTCAAAATTTGAGTTTACATGAGAGAGAACCCGGCCCTGTTGGCTTAACTCATAAAAATTGAAAAAGTATAACGGGTTATTAAAATTATTATGTAAGCCAGTTACATTATATATATATATTTATAGTTATAACCCAACTTATCAAATAAAGGGATTTGGGATATTGTATTGATTAAGAAATCCTTTGAATATATTTAGTTTTCTGTTTCACTACCTTGAATCTTGTTGGGTGAAGCAGTTGAAAAAGCAAAGCATCACCATCATCCAACTTATGTTCTAATGCAAATGCTCTCCATCCACCACTAAGTCCTGTTCTTGAGCTAATGAACACCGCTTCAGATTCATTCCCATCCTCATCTTCTAGTACCATACTTACCGTTGACTTTGGAAGATGCTCCTTGCAGAATCTCTGAGGTAGCCCCTTTACAAACACACATGTTACCATTTAATAGGTTTATGGATGAAAACGTGGCAACTTTTGACCCGTTTGAGATTAAAAAAAACACAACAGGCAGCAGGTTACTTACCAACCAAAAGCAACTGTAAACATGAGAACGGACCATTGACTTTACAAAAGAGGGATATTCAGACTGCAAATTGCTTTGAAGTTTCTCTGCAGCCTTCATTGCTTCAACCCTCGCTTCATATGAAGCCATTCTGACCTCTTCCAATGGTCTTGCAAGATAACTGAAAATCCAAATGAGTGAATATGTCGCATTATAGATAATTACAAATTTACTAACCTTGACCATGATGAACTGGATTTTGATCTCCTTATAGACGGGAGACCTATATCAAGCTGTACAAACAAGAAATAAGTCAATGGAATTACAGTCAGTCATGCTACATTGGTTGGTATTAATTAACTAAACTTACATCATCTTGATATGAAACAATGGGATTGCGTTCACGCGTTGATCGCCTTGGTTCTACAACAGGACCATTTCGGATTTTTGGTTGTTTAACTTCACGTTGCTGCTTGAAACAACAGATAGAGGAAAAGAAAAAAAAAAACATAAACGCAAGTTGGCAATAATAAGTCAAGTGGCGACCGAAGATACCTTGGACTTGTTCTCAGATTTTGAAAGATCTGATAGGGTTTTAGAAATAGTCAAGATTCCCAAATCCTCGAATCTCTTTTTGTTCTCGAGAAGTTGTTTCTTACGAGCCTCTTCATAACTGTTGGCCGTGATCTCCTCAGCCATCAAATGCAATGAAAGACTATACAAACAATCTGTGGAGTTAATAATAATAAGCACATCTGATTTGTCTAAATATCGAAACTTGACTTTAAAATGAAAAATAAGCTGAAGCCCCACCCCATCTTTAACTTCCTATAAAAAAATCTGCAAGTAATTTCTTTTCACTAAAAGACTGCTACTACAACTTTAATATGTGCCACTTTTATTCGTAAAACAAAACGAACGATAATAGTATATATAATGGTTGAGCATTCTAATGAAAAAATTAGGGTTTCTTGTACCAGGTCGCAAACAAGGTAAATATTATGCTTACGTGATTGATTTCTAATTAACTACGATTAATCAAATGTTCGAATTGACAGCAACAAAACCACTCGAGGAGGTTATGCAACAAGCTTGTAGATTCATGAAGACAGGAAGGATGAACTTACCAAAATAAGCACAGCCCAATAGTACGATGGAAGGAATAGCTATTGCACAGAGACCGTTCCAGAAGTTTGAAATCTTGAAAAGGCGGTCAAATGGTTTCAAATTGAACAAAAGTTTTAGTTTTAGTCCCTCAACTTTATTACTCATCACATTATTAATACCACACCTGACACCACCAACTCCTAATTTAAATAACAATATCTTATTACTAGCTTAGAATATTGTGTATTATACGGGTTGAATAAATGTAATGTTATATACTTATTAATAATAAAATATTTTGTTTTTTAGATTAGTATTAATATCTTTTAATATAAAGAAATTATATATATTATTAAGACTATTTAGTCTAACTACCTTCCAAATCGATATCCACCGTTGGATCTTGCTAAGATGAAATCTGAGCTGTTTAAACTCAAAAAAATAACCGCTATGGTGGCAGTTCAGGGCGGTTATTTGTGGTTTTCTAAGCAGGTGGTTTGCTCCACCTTTTTCTGCCCATGTTCTCCTAATTACCATGCCCTTAAAACTAAAACAAACTGTTCGCAGAGGTTGAGCATTACAAACTGTTCGCGGAGGTTAGCATTCTCTCTTCTATTTTTAGGACAATTAACCATAGTTCAGGTTGGACACCCATGTTTTGCAAATCAGCTGCTTATGCCCTTCCTTAAATTGTATATTCTCAATGCGAACCCCACAAAACAGCGGGTAGAAGAACCTCCCCGCTTCGTTTGACCTCCGGCTTTAGACGTGTCGATCACAATTCTCTGGTAGCCATCTCCAACACCAAATCATTCCCCTCTCTTTTTGAATCATGGTAGTCGTGTTCGAATCATGTGAATCCGTAATTTGAGAGGTTTTTTTTGTTCAACCGACATCACAATCGGTATGTTCTAATATTAAATTTCAGCCACTTAAACTCACAAAAATAACTGTTGGGGTGACTGTTTAGAACGCTTAGCGGTGGTTTCATTCGAGTTTGTTCATGCCAAATTCATCTTAGTACATGTGCAACTGATAACCAGCAATGTAAAAGGATAACCATCAAAGGTAAGATTTTTCTCATCTTTACACTGTCAGGTTATGTTTTCACTTAACAAGAAAAGTCATATTTTTCTATACCACTTGATCGGATAAATGATAATCTGATGGCAAAGCATTATGATGAACAACCATCTAAGGTACAAACTTTAAGGTGTTGTTTGTTTTTACAGACATAAACTGTCTGCAAGCTGATTTCATCTGTTTTTATGTCTGCAACTGAAGATGTGGTCTGAAGCTCTTTAAGCTGAAAATATAAGACTGTTTGTTTTTGCAGATAATTCTAAAAACCTGTTTGTCACAACCCAGCCGATGATGGAAACATCGGGATGTGGAACTAAGCGACGAGTTTGTTCAAGAGAACCCACAACGAATAAATTATGAAAATATTAATTTATTTCAAATCATGGCAAAACTAATGTCATACAAAACCAAGTACAAATTGTTCAAATATGAATACAATAGATAGACAATAGTCTAGGTGTGTTTCTAAGGTAGCTTAATACTGATTTGAGATAATCATGCATTTAACCTGCAACATACGTTAAAATATTGTCAATACAAAAATGTATTGGCGAGCATACAGGTTTTTGACATAATAGTATGATGGGTAAAGCCCCGCGAATTTCCACATACATAAACATGACACAACACAACATATAAACTAATTTCGAGGCAATTACACATGCTAAGTCCCGTGTGGCAGCAAAGGTGAGGTGTGAAGCCCTTAACTAAACTCTGTCGGGTGCGAGCCAAACTATAGTACCATACTACCTAACGTGGAAATTAACAAGTAAAGTCCTAGCATATATGTATCAGCATCACGTGTAAATATGTATAACAGATACTCGCAAGTGATAAATCAGTTTGGTGCGTGTAGTGTGTTTTGTTATGAACGTATGTTAAACCTAAAAAGTGTGTTTAAAGCGAAAAGGAGTCAAGTATACTCACAATGAGTGCTAAGAAGCAGTTCACAAGCGAGATGGAGCAAGAAGAGTGTCGGGTCAGCCTGCGCGTAGAAACAGAAGTGCATCAATCTTCCACATCGTAGAACGGTTGAACGGGAAATGGTGTGGGACAACAGATGGGTCGCACGAGGCTTCACTTGCACGAGGCATCACCCTCCTGCGAGCCATGCTTCGCACGAGGCATGACTCGTGCGAGGCATCCCTCGTGCGAGTCATCCCTCATACGAGCAACTGCTCGTGCGAGTGACCTGTTTTTGAGTCCAAATCGAGTGTTTTCGCGTCATTCGTCAGGAAATCGAGTGTTCATCCCTCTAGCCTTAAGCTACTGATCGAAGCTTGAGCCGGGGAGGTATTTAGAGCGAGTGAGTCTCTCGTGGAAACTTAGACTGGGTCGTACGAACCCAAAGTGGTTCATGCGAGCCAGTCCAGTTTGGACAAGTGACTGTTCTTGCGCATTTGTGCTACCGGAACAAAGTTTTCTCTTGAAACAGATGTGTTTTCGAGTCCATTCCAGGCAGGTTTTAATACTGCTTAGTTCCACTATCTAGTGAACGAAACATATGTCGGTTTAGTCCGTTTTTATGTGAAATTGAGTTTAAAACAGTTTTGTTAGGATTTTAACACTTGGTGAGTTCAAAATAACAAGATTTCTAACTTGGGGAGCCAAAGCTAAGCCCAATACACTCATTTAAGTGTGAATCCAGAGTAGAATCGGAAGGTTTTATGAAAAAGATGTAGGTTTTCGTAACAAAGAAGTTTAGATGAAATCGGAGATAATCTCATGTAAAATCATTGTAGAAATCGTTGTGATTCGTGTGGAAACCGTAGTCTCCTTACTTGGAAACAGAGAAATATGAGTAGAGAGTTCTTCGTGCAAGTGACAACAAGGAGAGCACGAGTGGGAGTGCGTTGTATTTATAGGCGAGGAGAAAAAGAGGGTTTGGTGCGAGTGAGCCCTCGCACGAGCGACTACTCGTGCGAGTGGTCTCTAGTGCGAGCTAGTTAGCCTGGTGCGAGCCAGCCTTACTCGTACGAGTGGTCACTCGTACGATTGGGCTCAGTTCACGTGTCAGGTGTTTTTGTTTGGTAATTTCGTTCGTATTAGTTAGTTTAGGTACGTTAAGCGTTTTAGCGAGGCGTTAAGCGTATTAAGTGTTTACATGAGATAAATAAGTGAGATAAAATATGTGTCAAGTGTTAGTTCCCGAGTTGCATTGGTGCGTAAGCAAGCAAGTAGTTTAGGTACTCACGTGATATAATAGTATAAGCGAAGGCGTGGTAAGCGTAAGTGTCGTGAAGTGCGATGTATCGTGTTGAAATAAGTGATGTAGTGCGAAAGTATGTGATGTAGCGTAGTAAGCGATATAGTTCACATTATGATCTGAATCTCTGGTGCTGGCGTAACGAGAGTAATGAGGCATCACCCTCCTACGAGCCATGCTTCGACGAGGCATGACTCGTGCGAGGCATCCCTTGTGCGAGTCATCCCTCGTACGAGCAACTGCTTGTGCGAGTGACCTGTTTTTTGGTCCAAAATCAAGTGTTTTTGTGTCGTTCATCGGGAAATCGAGTGTTCATGCCTCCAACCTTAAGCTACTAATCAAACCTTGAGCTGGGAGGTCTTTAGAGCGACTGAGTCTCACGCGAAAACTTAGACTGGGTCGTACTGTTATGAACCCGCCAAACCATCCAACCCAATCAACTAGCCTAGTTCAAGGCCCAATACAGACTAAACGGAATTGGGCTCAGTGAAAGAAACATGCACGTTATAAAGGAGGCAAGAACCAGAGAAGAAAGGATATGACGAATATGATGAATGTGTGATCTTCTTCTACCATCCCCTATTTTGTATCTCTTAGGTTTTCCCATCCCCTTTCTTAAGTGTTCTTCGTCGAATGTTATCATTCATTTGTATTGTTGAATTCTTAGTCGTAATCTTACATTAAATCAATAGAAAGCCACTGGTTATTTCCTTATTCAGTTGCTTCCCTGTTGTGTTAAAATCAAACCACGAATTTGGTGCTTTCATTGCTCCTTAGCACATATGGCTTTGGATGATGAATTGCAATTGAATCAACCGCTTACCCTAATTGAACGCCATGCTCTGCATGAGGGGATCTACGATCAACTTGCTCATTTTCCGATTCCACCTTCAACTGAGCTTAGCGATTTATCTGATGATGTGTTATCTCCTCTGGAATTAAGTATGTACGATCCGGCACCAGTTATACCTCGATTCACTGATGCACATCCAAATAAATGGCTCACATATGCTGAAAGGTATTTCACGTACTATAAGATACATAACACCGAACGATTTCCTTATATGCTTAATTATTTCTATGATGAGGCAGCAATGTGGTTAAATGTTTATCAATTCACGGAATGGTCATATTTCATAGAGTCTCTTATGCATCGATTTGGTTATTCAAGGAATGCTCTTAATGTGTTCGATGAAATGCAGATAGTATTGAACATAGATTAGCCATTGAAGTTCATGAAATCATTGATGATGCGGTGTTAGAAATCCAAACTAAATCACTAGTTGATGTTAATGAGTCACGAGGAGTGAAGGATGCTCAACTGGAAAATGGGGATTATCTTTTTGTGCTTGATAGTGTTAAACCTAGTATGAATGTTTTCTTGGCAGAATATTCAAAAAAGTATGGTATGGTAGATATATATGCTGGTGCTATTGATTATTCAATTGATTAAATGGTTATACACTCCTTTGCTTGGAACCCGGGTTTGTTTCCGAATCATGTTCAGGTATCTCCTATACCAACCACTACTACCGCTAAATGTGCAAAGCATGGTATTATTGGTAGTTTAGCTAATTTTCTTATCGGCTCTGGTTTGCATTTTGGGGCTGATTGGTTTGGAACTACCTTTGGTTTTTATCATGGTCCATATTTTATCAACAAGCCTTCTTCTACTTGAATTATTCGCATGCCTGGCCCTGTTGGTGAGGCTTTGTCTGAGTCGAGTAATTCACTTTTGGAACATGCCTATTGTTATTGCTTCTTTTGTGCTTCAACATAAGAAACTTAGATGGAGAAGTCTTGGTTCACTAGTATGTCACTCATTTGTATGGAAACCCGGCATTATCAATCAACCAGCTCAAGCACTCACAATTGAACTCAAAGATGAATACCTTGTACTTGCAATTGGTGAACCTGATCATTGGTCTCATACTTCGATTTTAAACCCTGACCCTATTGTTCTAGATCTGGTTATGCAGCCTTTTGCTCCTAATTTAATGGGCAGAACCAACACATCATTACCCTCTACATGTTTAATTACCCAAACATTATTCGGTGCCCCTCTTTTTTTGGTTGCTGACCCGAAACCACCAGACCTGGGTTGTCAGTCTGTTACGTGTTCCTCCATTGCTGATATAACCAATGATCATTCTCTTTTTAGGATATTAGGGACTGCCCTTGCACCGGGTGTGGTAAAAAAAATATTTTATTCCATAACGAAAAGTATTACCTGGAATGTCTGTATATATAGCATGTGACCATTTTGAAGCATACATGTGTGTTGCAACCGGTGTTGATCTTCGCAGTCTTCAATGTAAAGAACACCTATTGTTTAGCATCGACTACTCCATATTCGATACTACACTCGCACTCCTTTTGATAAGCTTACATGTAAATGGTGACAACTTTTTTGTTAAAGCGAGTGCTCCTAAATCAATGACCCGGTCCTTAAACACCGACCAAAAAGAATCAATTAAGATTAAATTCCAGCTTGTTGTAAAGGGTACCTGTGTTACACCTCCACATCCTAGTTTAGTGTCCGAACTTACATCATTTGATATGGTATTTTCATATAATCCAACATCAGCTTTGACATTACAAAGCCTAGTCCAGGAAGTGTTATGGTTCTTCGGTGAACATGCAAATTATGATGCATCTGAGTATGCATGGGAATTACAAAATCCACCTGGTAGAACACTTGTGATCTTCGATTCATATAAAATGGTTGAAACTGCTTCTTGTATTCCTACTCTAGTCATTTCAATCGAAGATGCAAGGAGGGAAGTGAAAGTATTAAAGACGCTAACGGGTCATGACAATCTACTTCCATTTTACGTTTCTGGTTTAGGTATTCTTTTAGCTTCACTTGCTGAAGCTGGTTTCCTTATTGGCTTGGAACGGCATAGGGGTATTGTTAAAATGGTTAGTTATGCACCTTTGTTTGTTTTTTCCCAATGGTACGTGACACCGTGTTATTGGATACAATACTTCTTTAAGGACTCATCTGGTACACCTCTTTGTACTTCCACGCTTCCAACCAATTCATTAAATTTCCTCAAGGCTTCGGCTATTGCATTCCAAGTTCCAATTTTCATGAAACATTATTTAAGAATCAAGGTTGTAAACATTGGGAGCACACATTTAGTTTGAACATATTGTTTGCTGAGTTGGACCCTAACTTGCTAGCCACCTTTGGATTAACAATTATTCTTTCCACTACAACTGCTCAAGCCGAATACTTATTTGCAAATCTGAGAATCATTCTACGTGTTACATGTTTCATTGAGAAACGAAATAATGAATTCTTTTTGTTACGAACCGTGCTTGAACATATCATACGCAACTTTCATGGGGTTGAAAACAAGACTGTTGCTGATGTGGCAATACTAATTCAGGTGCTAGAGTCAAAACCCAACTGGTTGTTTGCTAATCATAGTGCAAAAAGGGTAATTGTACAATTATGGCACAATGGGGAATCCACACCTTTACAATTTTCTATATGTGGATCTACAAAGTGGGCTATCTGGGTTAATGGGCTGCTATTCACATCTTTGGTCCCTGAATTGACTTCCTATGAAGCTCTTTATGGACATAAGCCACCTAACATAGCTTATGCATATGCCTCAAATGGCATTGCTCAACTGGAAGCCTACATGCTGGAATGCGATGATGTATATATTGTTTTCAGAAGCAAATTGATAGTCGTTATACAGGTCAAGCAGGTGATTACATGGGACAATATTGCTAGTTTTTCTCAATCCTTTTACAACCATACACCTTGAGGACAAGGTGTATTCTAAAGGGGGAGGTAATGTTATGAACCTGCCAAACCATGCAGCCCAACCAACTAGCCCAGTTCAAGGCCCAACACAGACTAAATGGAATTAGGCTCAGTGAAAGAAACATGTACGTTATGAAGGAGGCAAGAACCAGAGAAGAAAGGATATGACGAATATGATGAATGTGTGATCTTCTTCTCCCATCCCCTATTCTGTATCTCTTAGGTTTCCCCATCCCCTTTCTTAAGTATTCTTCGTTGAATGTTATCATTCCTTTGTATTGTTGAATTCTTAGTCGTAATCTTACATTAAATCAATAGAAAGCCGCTGGTTATTTCCTTATTCAGTTACTTCCCTGTTGTGTTAAAATCAAATCACAACATTCGTACGAACCCAAAGTGGTTTTTGCGAGCCAGTCCAGTTTGCACAAGTGACTGTTCTTGTACCTTTGTGCTACCGGAACTGAGTTTTCGCTTGAAACATATGTGTTTTCGAGTCCATTTCAGGCATGTTTTAACACCACTTCATTCCACTCTCTAGTGAACGAAACATATGTCGATTTAGTCCGTTTTTGTGTGAAAATGAGTTTAAAACTGTTTTGTTAGGATTTTAACACTTGGTGAGTTCAAAATAACAAGATTTCTAACTTGGGAAGCCAAAGCTAAGCCCAATACACTCGTTTAAGTGTGAATCCAGAGTAGAATCAGAAGGTTTTATGAAAAAGATGAAGGTTTTGTAAACAAAGAAGTTTAGATGAAATCAAAGATAATCTCGTGTAAAACCATTGTAGAAATCGTTGTGATTCGCATGGAAAACGTAGTCTCCTTACTTGGAAATAGAGAAATGCAGGTAGAGAGTTCTTCGTGCGAGTGACAGCAAGGAGAGCACGAGTGGGAGTGGGTTGTATTTATAGGCGAGGAGAAAAAGAGGGTTTGGTGCGAGTGAGCCCTCGCACGAGTAACTACTCGTGCGAGTGGTCTCTGGTGCGAGCTACTTAGCCTGGTGCGAGCCAACCTTATTCGTACAAGTGGGCTCATTTCACTTGTCGGCTGTTTTCGTTTGGTTATTTCGTTCGTATTAGTTAGTTTATGTACGTTAAGCGTTTTAGCGAGGCGTTAAGCGTTTAAATGAGATAAATAAGTGAGATAAAATGCGTGTCAATTGTTAGTTCCCGAGTTTCATTGGCGCGTAAGCGAGCGAGTAGTTTAGGTACTCACGTGATATAATAGTATAAGTGAAGGCGTTGTAAGCGTAAGCATCGTGAAGTGCGATGTATCATGTTGAAATAAGCGATGTAGTGCGAAAGGATGCGATGTGGCGTAGTAAGCGATATAGTTCACATTATGATCTGAATCTCTGGTGCTAGGCGTAACGAGAGTAACGAGCGCGAAAGTATGGGTTGTTACAATGTTCATATCGAAAACCTGTTCATCATGTGAAATATCTTCCGATAATTCTAAAAACCTATTCATATCGAACAAAAACATCACAGTTTCCAGATCTGAAACATCAAATACGACGTCGTTCGACTCGCCGGAGTCTAGTAACCACCACAAATCCGATTCAAAATCAAAATCAAATGGATCTTGTAAAATATCTTCCAATAACTCTAGCAACCTGTTCAGATCTGAAACGTCTCATCGACACCGATAACGACGGTAGAGTGACTAGATCGGAGCTCAAATCTCTATTACTTCGTTCAGATCTGATAATCGCTGACGAGTTGTTGGTTGTGTTTTAGGCGAGTGGCGACGGACTGTGCACGTTAGAGGATTGTAAGCGTATGATAAGTAGTGTGGATGTGAATGGGGATGGGGTTATGTGTTTTGAGGGGAGAATGATGGAGACGCAGGTGTAGAAAGGAGAACAGACATTAGGGTTTTTGTGAAGAAATTTTAAGAAGGGGGTCCATAGCTTATTTTCAAAATGAAAAAAGCTGAGTTCAGATCTGTTAAAAAAACAAACAATCTTCAAGGGTGACGTCTTCGCTCCTACAGACATTAGCTCACTTGAAGATGTTTGAAGAAAAAACAAACACCCCCTAAGATACTTACATTGTTAGGTTGTGTTTTATTTTAATAGAATCTAAGGTACTATCTATACGGTATTTACACTGTCAAGATGATGTTTTAGTTTTACAAAAATAATGTGTGTGTGTGTGTATATATATATATAGATAGGGAGAAGATCATGAGAAAACTACATATAAATGAGAAAACTAAAAAACTAACTACAAAAGCCTAAAAAAATGCCTTAAAAAATGCCAAATTTTTTCAACAATTTTTTAATCAAAATTCGCTACTTTTTATGTATAAAAAAAACTTGTACTGCACATGTGCATTATATGCTTATAATTAGGTTTTGAGTTTAGTTTAGCTTTTAGGGTTAGGTTTTTTGGAGGTTAGGACTAGGATTAGGTTTTTGGGCGTGTGTGTGTGTGTGGGGGGGGGGTTAGGTTTTCTTGGGGGTTTATGTTTAGGGTTTAGTTTTAGGTTTTTTTAGGGGGTGGGGTGGGGGTGGATTTAGGTTTTTTTGGGGTGAGGGGTTTAGGTTTTTTTTGGGGGGGGGGGAGGTGTCGGTGGGGGTGGGTTAGGCTTTTTCGTATTACTGCACATGTGCAGTACAATTTTTTTTCAAAAAAGTTTATATATATATATATTAATTATAGCGATTTGTAATAATTTTTTTTAAAAATAATAAAAATATTTAGTATGTTTTTTTGGCTTTTTAGTTAGTTTTTTTTGTTTTCTCATGTAAACTAGTTTTTATAATCTATCCCATATAATATATATATATATATATATATATATATATATATATATATATATATATATATATATATGTTTCCATAATATGTCAGATGCATGAGAAGATGATGGCAAAGAATGTTGAAGTAAACCGTTAAAGGTACTATTCATAGGATCTTCACAATATCACGTTAGGATTTAATGTAACATAAATTCATATTTTTATACTATATCGGATGCATGAGAAGATGATGGCAAGGAAGCTTAAAAAACATTTATCTTCACAATATCACGTTAGTTTCCATATTATACATACATCCAAAACATTTATTATACCTGATTCATTTATTTGCTCTAACCTGTAATTATAAGAGAATCATTCAAGTGTGGAGATTATTGAGTATGGTAGGCATTTTAGCCCTTATGTTAGGATGAGTTTGAATTAGTTGTGATTGTTTTAAAAGATAGTTTTATGAATGAAGATAAAACATAGTGAAATGCAGCGGAAATGGAAAACTTTGTATCACAACTAATGGAAGATTGCTTTGATCATCATGCTTTCAAACTTTATAAGTTTTGCATGTGAATTACAACTCCCTCTCGACCTTTTATAACTTAAGTTTGATCGTACAGAATGCAGAAAAGATGATTGGTAAAATGATCTTTTAATAGATAATAGAACAGTACATAAGCACTGCCTATTTATAGTACATGTCTAACCTCTGAGCATCTTTGCTGATGTCAGGGTTGATAGTGATAGCTAACAATACCATAACTAACTTCGAAACTCTGACAGCCTAACCTCTGCTAATACTAAAACACCGTTACAGTGAATATAATAAGATAAACTAAACTCTGATGCAATCCACTGTTGGTCTTTAGCAGAGCTTTGGATATATTTGTCGTTTAGCTTCAACAAATGCTTGTTGGCAGGGCTTTGGCTATATCAGATGTTATTCATTAGAGCATGTAAACTCTGATATGCAGGATCAGTTGAAATAGCATGTTTTGGCTTTCTATCATTTGTTCCTTTGAAAAGGATCAATCCCAACAATCTCCCCCTGGAACAGATGATGCCAAAACTTACTTTATTCTTGATCTTTATTCCTCAACAAAAATTCTCTTATCTGACCCTTGAACTGAAGTTCAAAGTTCCTAAAGTCCATATCCTCGGCATCTTTTTCAAGCTCCAGATTCATAAGATCTTGAAGGTCTTCTGCACACAGCCCATATGCATCCTCCATTCTAATCTTGGTAGCTTCACCATTTGATTTGAGCAAAGTCAATTCATGGCTGTCTTTATCTGACTTCTATTTTAGAATTTTTGGACCATATGGTTTTCTTGAGAGCTGGCTTATTGTTGAGGTTGGTGGTGGAAGGATTTGACTTGCAAGTTTGGATAATGTATCTCTTAGCTGATCACTTGCATCATCAGTGTGGAATTGCACTTGGAACTTTATCCCTTCTTTGATGAAATCTTGTTCATACTTCTTCTCATCAGCATCAAGACATCTGCTTCTGCCTTTTTACATGTCTTAAAGCAGTGGGGGTAAGATCAGATTTTGAGATCAGACTTTTTGAAGAGTGGGTCTGTTGAACTGTATCCTCTGTTGGATAAACTGGCTTCTGAGGCACAGTTGGATCTTTCTTTCTAAGATCTTCCAACCCTTTGTAGGTCTCCATCACCTTACCCTCTGACCATCTGGCAATCTGTTTACTTGTTCCATAATTAGCAGCAACCAGTTCTTCTTTTAATCTTTTTAATTTCAAAGCTCTGTTAGGCACATTTTTCTTGTATTTACTCCAGTCTGGAGGTGTAGGTTTCTTGTGAGGATCCTTGAGCATTGTTTGCATCCTCTCAATAACCTGTTTGAGATCATTCACAGACAAGTCTTTAAATTGTGTCCTTGTAGCTTTGTACTACTTGTGCTGCATAATATGATCCAGATAGTCTTTCCTCAAACTTTCATCCTCCCTTTCAGACAACCTTTTGCACAAGTCTTTTTCAAAGTCTTCAAGCCTTCTTACCTTGCTAAGTTGATATTGCATGAAGCTTTGCACCTCTTTATCTCATTTTCCCTTTGTAACCTTCTTGGTTATATCCTCTGCTTGTTTAGCTTTCAGTCGGAGGTATTCATCAATGTTCTTTGGTTTTGTGTAACCCTGAAGGGATGGGAAATCTCTCTTTTCTGGTCCCTCAATTGAGTAAAAAAAATTTGATCTCTTATTTAACAACAATCAGGTCTAGAGGAAATTGTGTGGTAAGAGGGAGTATAGTAGGTGGTGGCATGCTGGGTTGAGTTGTTTTGGGAATTACGAAAGGTGGTGAGGATAAAGTTGTTAGTGGTTGTGAGGATAAAGGAATTGGTGATGGGATTATGTCATCAACTGTAACAACAGAAGTTTGACTTCTGGGTTTGAAGATGATTTTTGGTGATGGTGGATGTTCAGGAATTCTTGTGGGTGTGGGAATCGGTTGAGTTGTGGTTGAGAAGGTGATCATGGCAGAGGTTTGTGAAGGATCTGCTGTAACATCTGATGCATCAACAACTGTTGACACAACAAATGTCACAACATCTATTGGAGTAGTATTTGATGTAGAGATCTGAGGAGTTGAGCTTTGATTGTTTGGGGCAGAGGTTATAACTGTAGTTGTACAAGTAGAAGTGGTTTTAGAAGCTGTGGATATTGGTTTGCCTGCCTTTTTGGCTGAACTCTTCTTTGTGGAAGAACCAATGTCTTCTTTTTTCCTTTTACTGGTCTAGTTTTTGCGTAACCAAACTTTTACCTCTGCCCTGAGATTCCTCAATCTTTTCTGCTTGTCAGCAATTAACTTGTCTGTTTCTTTGTTAAGAGAGTCATCAATCTCTTTGCTTGATGCTGCAGCAGTGGTTTCAGGCACTTTGGGCTTTGATGAAGCCTCAGGCTTAAGTTTTCTCATATAATCTTTCTCCCCCTTTTTGGCATCATCGACTATGTCTTCTGGAAAGACATGTGTGGGGGAAGAGCCAGTAGTCTTCAACAAATGATCCTTGGTTGCCTTGATCTTGGCCTGGGTATCTTTGTACCTTGCATCAACCATCTCTCTGATGAGCTTCATTTGTGTGGTGTGTTAAATTTCTGCCAACTGCCTTTGAGATAAGATGACAGGCTCAGTAATTTTCCATAATTCCTTAGCAGTGGTTGAAGTTGGAGGATGAGTCTAATAGAGTTGTAACATCTGCTTTACCATGGATTTGACTTCATAAACTGATGATTCCATGTGGCTCATTCTCTACGTCAATTCTTTGTATTTAGCTCATCACCTAACTTAATAGGATCATCTGAACTCCCACCAGTTGTGGTTGTATCTGGATTTTCTATGGAAAGGAATCCCATGTCCTCAAAACCAGATGCCCCCTTTTTCCTGGTACTGGGGACTTCCAACTAGAACAGAGGTTACCTTAGTAGCCTCAACAGTTGTTGCCTTCAAGGGAGTCTTAATGACCACTGTCCAATTGAGAAACAAGAAGTTCTGCAATTGTAGTGATTGCTCCACTTGAAAAATCACCAAAGGTTACTTGTAACCCAAGGGATGTAGCCTCCTTAGCTGTTGATGGGATAGCAAAAGCATGAGTATCAGACTTAGTCACATGTAGAGGAAAACTCTCAGTAATGTGTGAGTAAGAGGAACTGATATGTGTTTGGTCCATGTCTATTGCATTCAACACAGGTAAAATGGTAGGTGGAATATTTGTTGGTAAGGGTTGTGGTGTAGAAATAGACATTGCCCTGGGAGAGGGGCTGCGGAAGATAGAACCAAGTGGATCTAGAGCTTCATAATTTGGTGTCCCTAAGCTTACAAGTTGATCCTTTTGTGAGGATACAAGAGGAGGTAGGCTTATAGGTTGAGATCTTTCTAACATCTGCTATGAGGAAGTAGCAGCAGTGGTTTCAAGTGACTTTAGTGCTGTCACTAGGTTAACCTCTAGGATCTCATCTTCCAGAGGACCCTTTTTGGATTTGGGTTTGGTGGGCTTTTTGGATTTTGTATGTTTCTTTTTGGTGATTGCTGGTGTGGGTTTCAAAGCACTTGTTGTAGTACTTTGATCACCAGGAGCAGTGGGCTCAGCAGCAGAGGTTTGAGCTTGAACATTTTGTTCTTCTAAAACCGGCTCATTCCCCTCTACTTGTGTTTGCAAAACCTTTGATTGATTAGTTATTCTGGTAAAGGTTTCATGTGTAAGGCTGCCGGGAGAAACCACAGCACCTTGTTTAGCATCCTCATGTTTAATTTGTTTTTGTATATAAACACTTAATAACCTTAGATGCATCAAAAAGGCTTTAACCCTGTTAAGATTGTTAAAGTTTGCCACCAAATCATTGAACAGAACTTGGGAGAAGTTAAAATAAGATTTTGTAAGTATAACATATCCCAAGTACTGCATGTTCAATGGTATTTCATTAAAAGTAGTTGTTTTGGCGGACAAACAAGTTAACAATGTATGGAAAAAGAACTTCATTTCAGCAGGAAACTGGGGTTTATAGATTGTTTTACCTGTGAGTTGACCTTCGTAACCTCTTTCAATGAGTTTGGCGTGAAGTTCATTATGTGGAAATGAAGTGGGATGATCTAGGTCATTGAGACCAAACACTTCAGAAATGGTTGTTGGGGTTATTTAGATGAGGGATTGACCCACTGTGGAAATAATGGCGTAAGGTTTCTTCTTTGTGGAATGAACCTCAGCATTTGCCCAGAATTGTCGTAATGTATCAAGATAGATTAGGGCTTGGAGTTCCATGATGTTCTTGTATTTGGACTCTTTTAAGACTTTGATCATAGCATGATATTGTCTATTTGAGTCAGTTTCCTCAAGAACCGGAGTATAACTGTGGGGTGTTTTAATGATGAGCTTCATAATGAAAGATTTTAGAATTTTGAATTCTATACGTCAGAGTGAAAAACTTTGTTTAGAATAAAACAGGGTTTTATAAAGTGAAAAGTGAGTGATGACGTGGCAAAGATCCGACGGCTAACATTTACCCACGTGTATCCACTGATAACGAATGGAAGACAGGTGTTTTGGAGAACCACTGTTGTGTATCAATAGTGGATAGTGGATGGAAACAGTGCTTTGATTTTACACTATTAGAGGATAGCCATCAGTGAATAAGGTCAACGCAGTGGTTTGACCAAGCAGTGAATTGATAAATGGATCAGAGGATATACTTTAACAGTGGATAGATTTTGCAAGCCAATCAGATGTTTGAAAAAAACAGTGGTTATGATCAGACTTTTGAGATTTATTGAAAACATCAACTTTAAACTATTTTTAAGGATGGATTTTTAATTTTCTAAAAACATTTTAATGCTATTTACACACGGAACACAAAAAAATTGTTTTTATTCTATGTTTAGTATGCCAATCCTAGAGATAAAACTTTCAAAGGTGGATGTATCTAATGCTTTTGTTACAACATCTACCAGTTGATCTTTAGTTGGAACATGATGCAGGGAAATCAAACCTTTTTCATAGCAATCTCTCACAAAGTAATGTCCGATGTCAATGTGTTTTGTTGTTGAGTGAGAGACTGGATTTTTAATGATGTTTTCAGATGCTTGACTATCTAACTTGAGAGGAGTCTTTAAAGCAGTTACACCAAAATCCAATAGTTGGTTTTGAAGCCACAAGAGTTGAGAAATGCAACTTGCAGCAGCAATGTATTTAGCCTCAGCAATGGATGTGGATATTGCAACTTGCTTTTTGCTTTTCCAGGACACTAGGCAATCACCTAGGAACTGAACTCCCCCTTATGTGGACTTCCTTGTGGTGTGGTAACCAGCAAAATCACTGTCTGAGTAACCTGAAAGCTTGATATTTCCATTAGCAGGATACAGGATACCAAGTGTGGGAGCACATTTTATGTATCTGAATATCCTCTTCACGGCAATTAGATTAGACTTTCTAGGTGCTGACTAGGATCTAGCACAAACACATGTTGCAAACATGATGTCTGGCCTGGAAGCAGTTAGGTACAATAAAGACCCAATCATACTTCTGTAAAGAGTTTGATTAACCAGGTCATCTTTATCATCAACATTGACAAGCTTTGAGGTTGCCATGGGTGTGCTACATGGTTTACAATCATTCATATCAAATTTGGTGAGTAGTTCTTTGACATACTTGCTTTGATGAATGAATGTACCATTGTGCAATTGTTTTACTTGAAGACCAAGAAAATATTGGAGCTCACCCATTGCACTCATTTCAAACTCTGCTGCTATGAGTTGCCTAAATTCTTCACACATGGCAATGCATGTGGATCCAAAAATGATGTCTTCCACATAAATTTGGACAAGCATCAAATCTTTTCCTTTCCATTTTAAAAATAAGGTTTTATCTTACCTCTTGTGAAACCAATGGATAAGAAAAACATGGAAAGAGTTTCATACCAGGCTCTTGGTGATTGTTTCAGGCCATTCAAAGCTTTTTTAAGCTTGCAGACATGATTAGGATAATATGCATCTTCAAATCCAGGAGGTTGACAAACATATACCTCTTCTTTGATCTTACCATACAAGAATGCACTTTTGATATTAATTTGAAACCCCTTGATATTGTGGTTGGCAGCAAAGGCTAAGAACAACCTGATGGATTCTAATCTTGCTACAGGAGCAAATGTTTCATCATAGTCAATGCCTTCTTCTTGTTTATAGCCTTGAACCACAAGCCTTGCTTTGTTCTTGACAACATACCCCTTTCATCAATGTTGTTCTTAAAGACACACCTTGTACCAATTGGACATACATTCTTAGACAGTGGTACAAGTTCCCATACTTGTTGTCTTTTGAATTAAAAGAGCTCTTCTTGCATAGCTTCTACCCAACTATTGTCTTTCAGTGCCTCTTGGTACTTGACAGGTTGTGTGAGTGATAGAAAACCAGCAAAGAGACAATGTTTTAGGATTGTCTTCTTGTGATCACTCTCTCATTGATGTTCCCAATGATTTGCTCAGATGGATGAATTCTAAGGAAGATAAGATCTCCCTTATATGGAATGATGGCATTTTGAGGTGAAGGCTACAAATGAGAATCATCTGAGCTAACATCTGTTGGCAATTTTGAAGTGCCAACATTTGTTTGAAATGGAGGTGGAGGTATAGGTGGAATGGCTGTGAATGTTGGTTGATTTTTCTTCACAGAGAATGTACTTTTAAATAGGTGAAATGGTCGTGAATGTTGGTTGAAGTGCCAACATCTGTTTGAAATGGAGGTGGAGGTATAAGTGGAATGGTTGTGATCATAGGCAGTCTTTTGATGCCTGGGATTGATCAAAACTCTGTTCTGCACAGCAAGCAGTGTTTACAGCCTCTGCCCAAACAGACAAGGGTAAACCTGAGTGTGCAAGCATTGTTCTTGTAGATTCAATTAAAGTCCTGTTTTTCCTTTCAACCACCCCATTTTGTTCTGGAGTCCTTGGGATGTTGTCTAACTATCCCTTTTGACTCACAAAAAAATCCAACCCTTATTCCTAAACTCTATCCCGTTGGTCACTTCTAAAAACTTTTATTGGAAGGTCAAAGTGCTTTTCAACTTGTTTAACAAAATTTTGCAAAATCCCTGCAGTTTCATCTTTAGAGTGCATGAAAAATGTCCATGTGAACCTTGAAAAATCATCTACAATGACAAGATAATATCTTTTCTTTTTGAGACTCATGATTTTTACAGGGCCAAACAAATCCATGTGCAGTAGTTGCAAACACTGGCTTGTTTTGGACTCTTCAATTGACTTGTAAAAACTTTTATGTTGTTTGCCTTTTAGACAGGAAACACAATGTTCTTCACAAGTGAACTGTTTTGAAGGTAAACCTCTGACAAGATTTTGTTTTGAGAGTGTGGTGATAGTTTTTAGATTTGTGTGTCCAAGTCTTCTATGCCATAACTCTGTCTCTTTGCTTGAAGCAACTGAGAACAGACATGCATTGGACATTGGATTATCCTTCAACAAATCCACCACATACACATTGCCACTCCTATGAGCAACAAGTTGTGCTTTACTCTCAGCTATAATTTGATCAATCTTTTTAACAACTTCTGGTCCTACAATTTGACATGTTTTCTTTGTGAAGAAGGATCCATATCCTTTGTCACTCATTTGTGAGACACTCAACAAGTTGAATTTTAGATTATCAATGAGATTAAGATGTTCAAATTTGAGTATCCCAGCCTGAACAGTCCCTGGCCCCAAAACCTTCCCTTTTGAATTGTTACCAAAAGGTATATCACCCCATCCATGTGCCATGAAATCTTTGAGTAGGGCTCTACATCCTGTCATGTGCCTGGAGCCTCCACTATCTAAATACCATAAACTGTCAAAGCAAATAGAAGCTCCCTACACATTAGTAAACAATTAGTTTAGGTGGGTCTCCAAAGCCAGTGGAAAGTGGTTATTGTTGTGAGCCATTTCCTGTCAGATGTTGGTAACCATGAGGATGCCTATTGACTCTTGGCTTTGAGGGTTTTTTGTAACCCTCATAACTAAGAGGGACCTTTTGATATACATGTTGGCCATATCCTCTTGGGTACATGTTTGCAGGTGGTGCATCTATCACTTATACCTCTCTGGGAACAGAGGTTTTTGTCACACTCCAATTTGCAGCGGAAGTAAAACACGGGATGCAACAGACACCTCTGGTACAAGCACATTGTTTATAAAGACACTATATTTTATTAATTACCAAAATGTTGATTATATACTACATGTATGTTACAACTGCGTGTTCCCATGAACCACATAAGTCTTCTAAGCGGCATGCGTCTATATCAGGATTCACCTATAAACACGTCTCGAACCACATACACGGATCACACCAGTCTCAAATTACCTGAAATGCATGTTAGTTTTAAAAAAGGGCAGCTAAACGTTGTTGGTGAGTTCCACTAGTTCAGTTGTTGTGTAATAATATGTGTTAACAAGTTTAATTGCACTGGTCATAATCACAGTTTACATATTTATCACACAGACACCTTCAGCTCGCCAGACCGTGTCACAATAAGCACCTTCAGCTCGTCGAACCGTGTCACAGCAGACACTTTCAGCTTGCCGGACCGTGTTACGATAGGCACCTTCAGCTTGCCGGACGGTGTGTTATAAAATTCACATGATCACAAGTTGGTGCAATTAACACAGTTTGTAACATGCAAGTCCCTAGAAAACAGTAAAACAATTAAAAAGTGGGGAAGTGAAAACTCACAGTGAAAGTAGTAGTCCCAAATAAAGAGGAATCAATTGACTGGATCAGCTTTAATAACAAGCATGCAAGTAGGGACTCAAATCAGTATCTAAGTTGATAATGGTTATAAACTGGACCTGCTCATGAGTTTTCACCCTAGATTGAGCCTATAGGACACTGTTATGGTGATGGATGTCAGGGTAGTATTAGTTTTCCGTTTGGCTTCCGGGCACCTTTCGCGTGCCAGCCACATTCGGTTCTTTGACATGTTTGGTTAATGGTACAGGAATTCCATTAGTGTCAACATGTTGTTACTTCAAAAAGATTAACTTTTGATTAAGGGAGTTTGGGTGTTTGGGGAGTCTAGTTTGCCCAAAATTGGGTTTCCGCTTTCACCGTCGAGGGATTTTCCCGAACGATGGTGGAACACACCCAGAGTGTCCAGCTTACCCTGGAACTTCCCAGAATACCCACGGTGTTCCACTTATAGTCACAATAGTGGTTGGTTCATTCCCAGTTCCGGTAGGTTCGTTGTCCAGTAAACCGTCAGATTTAGTTTAAAATAACTGTTTTAAAAGCCGAAAAATCCCATTTAATCTACGTATTTTATAAAATTCTGAAATTTTTTTAAGAAATCAGCAATAATATATAGATTCAAGGAAAATATTTTGGGAATTTATAAAGTTATCTTTATAACTTAAATAATTTATTTGTAAAACAGTATTTAACCGAATAATTCACATTACTTATCATCCGAGGTCCAGAAATTCTCAAAATATTCCAGTAAGTCCCTAATATTCCAGGAACTCCCTTCAAAAATTTGGGAATTTTCCGATTTCGTTTCAGTGCGTTTCCGGCTACCGAAAACTCCAAAAAATGCGGATTTTTAATCTGAATCAAAATGCAGTCAATGGACTCCCAAACTTTCCAGAACCTTCTCTGTATGTCCCTTACTGTTTCTGTAAAGTTTTGTGATTTATTGACTCCATTTGGTATTTTTCCCGAATTTCTTTTGTAAAATAGTAAAAAATTCACCAAAAATTGTAGACAATTCCAATAATTCTAAAATTTTTCATGGACATTCCTGTCAATACCCTACATCACCACATTAAATTTCAGCTCAATCCAAGTATCACGGATCAAGTTATAGTCAAAACACTAATCTGCCTATGCTAATCGAAGGTTTCGGGCGATATACCTAGCGCAAGCTCCGTTTCCATGGGTTTTTCTTGAGTCCAGAAGTGTGTGGGAGCTAAATTCAGTACCTACATATCAAACACAATCCAAACATGCCATAGTTCATGTCAATCAAGCTTTGTTTCATTGTTTTTCGGTTAATCGAATTGTTATGCGATTTTGGTCGAATAGGTGTTGATTAGGGTATCAAAAGCCAAAGTTTGGAGATCATGGCTGCCATAAAACATCAAGGAGTCCCTGATGTGATCTTGGTTAGCCAAGAACCATGTTTAAATCACCCAAAATCATGGTTTAAAAAGGGTTTTCATGGTCTAAATCAAGTTTCCTCATGAAATCACAATCAAAACCTTATGATACAAGGATTATACCTTTGATTTAAGTGTGTTAAGAAGATGATCAGCTGTGGAGAAGGAGAAGATGACCAGATTTCTTGTGAATAATTAAACAAAAATGAAAAAAAATAATATAAAAAGGGGGAGTGGCGGTTTGGGTGTGGGGTGCCCCTACCCCACTTGCGCTTTGCCGTGTTGCGTTTTACGTGTTAAAATATGATGTATATCTTTGGTGTAGCGTTTAGGTTCGTTTTCGGGTCCCACGCGCGTCCCCGATTTGCGAAACGGACTCCTTTTTTCGCGTTCTTAGTGTCAAAAGACTCGGTTTTAAAAATTATGCATAACCGTCTCGAAATCCGAACCCAGTTACATTTAATCATAAAAGCCTCGCATTAGGGTATTTTGAGTGTTTTTAAGCTTGATTGACCGTTCCTTGCATTTTTGGTTGCCTTTTGCTATATTCAAAACGAAGAACCGGGAAGCTGCTTCGTTTTGCGTACCCGAGCTTCGATTAGCTTCAAGTCTTATGTCATGGTCTAAGGCACATACCTAAGATGTTTCATGAATTCAGAATCCTGAATAGCCCTACCAAAGGCTTAACAATCATTGTCAAATGTTTTAGTGCGCTGTTAAACGGAAAGCTCCCGTTTAACACGTCGTTATAAGCTAAGGACACCAACCTCGCATCGTTGGCCCTTAATAGTGTCATGTTAACCATGACATGCTCTCGGATTCCTCCAAGACATAATAGATATCATTTAGCATAGCACACAAGTCATGCATGTTTACTAATACATATTGCCAGAGTCGTCAATCCATTCACGACTTTGTCTTACCATGTAGGTGACGCATAGCGTCAACGTAATGTTTTTGGTAATTTCCTTGCATATACTCCTGTTATAGTTGGTGTAACATGTTCCAGAATTGGTATCATCACACATAATCACCACAAATATCATGATATACATATCACGTCCGGTTACCACGGACTTGTACCGATCAAAGTTTACTGGGATTTTTCACAGTTGTCAGTGTCTCCCCTGGTTAAAAGAATTTCGTCCTCGAAATTCCATTTAGTAATTCGTTGGAAAGCTCAGTCAGTCATCTGACCAACAAGTATGTTTTCGCTTTTCGTTTAGTAGATGATAATTGTGCTACATAGTAGCAGTGTAATTTGTCCATCCACAATTCCTACATATTGTTAAGAGTAACGTAGTTATCACTTCCAATCTGAAAGTGAGAGTGTTGTTGGACTCATAGCAAACCAGGAGCCACGTATTCAGCTTGCAGATAACTGCAATTATTAGGTTTTCTTCACATTCATTATCTTTACCATATAGACACCATAGGTTACATTTACGATTTTGGGTTTAATAGTTCCGGTGCACCCCCTATAGAGGAGGGGTATGGATATCCTCTCAGGGTTTGTTACGAACGCCGCAATAGTGAGCACCATGCTTCACATGTTTGTGTAAAGAGAATAAATTTGGTTTCACCAAGTTGTGAGTGACAGTCTTCCCTTGTTGTCGTGTACGTGGTTATCTTTGGTTACTACAAACCGACCACGAGAGTCTCTACTCTATGGTATAGAATAAGAAAGAGAGGCTTTTGAGAGCCTAAGGTTGCCATAAGGCGAGCATGTACACAAGTATTAACGAATCTGCATACTTACATCAATGGTGCGCCCGAACTACTCACCAGTAGTCGGGTTACGTCGTAAGGACATGAAATTTCTTCAATAATAATTCCAGTTTGTGTTAAGTTTTGGAAGCTTGGCTTTAGCTATTATACAACTGCTTATTAACTTTGATAACATCGATGTGATTTTCCGGGAGATAATCGTATACCATTTGCCATATACTGGGAATGGTGGAGTGTGTACCCAATGAGGTTTTAATTCATGTAACACCATGTTTAAAATGCTACTATATCACATAGAAATATTTAAGGTGTGATGAGTATCTAACGGTCACAAGTGTCACCATGATGCTCCCAATTATGGACTCAAAATTGACCGTAGATGTGCAGGTAATTCTGTAAAAGATGACTAAGTAACGAGTCATCGAATCAAGTTTCCCCGTCAACGGAGTACCTCCCGCAGGGTTGGAAATAGCCATGCTCGACTAACATTTCATAATGATAATGTTAATGGAAACAACGGGAAGTAATCATTTCCCATTCTAGTAAACTTTTGTGAATCAGTTGATATTTAGTCTGATAAAATGTGGCATCGTTTAAATCTCCAGCATTTGAACTTTATAGCTTATGTTAATGAAATAAATGTTTTCGTTTAATGGGGCTGCCAATTGTGTACTTTTTATCCTTATCTGGGTGAGGTGGCACAGTTCACTAGATGGTTTGTCACTACTTGACTGTCTCAGTCTCGTGGTTTTTCGAGTCCCACTCGGACTTGGTATGATCTGCACCGTATATGAGTATTGAAAAATATGATACTTTCCCACATTGGCACCTTCGCCATCTAAATCACCGATTAAACGTAAGGGTTTCGTCGAGTTTGCTCACTTCAAACCGTCTCGGTTTAGATTGGGAAATCGTGTGGTTTATGAAACCATGGGCACTCGACCCTTTGTCTTAGGATTAGTCCGCTCTACTTCCTAATAGGGCAGGGAAGGAATACGTGCTGCCGAAAAATGTAGCCACATGGATCCACAATCGCTCGGCCACTTCTTGAAATAACAGAAGCAATTATAAGAAAAGTTTAATGAAGACCATAATTAATCGAGGTAAGCCTAGCACTTTGACGGCTCGGATACGAGTAGAGGTTATTAATGCTATTTCACAGCTAGTCGGTGCATCCAACCAGGCACCGATTTACACTTTGGTCGTTTGGTTTGACTTGGTATCGTACATCGAGGTATCTATTATTCATATCATATGTCAAGTAATTCTCCAAGTTTGAAGAGAATTAGTTTAGCGTCGAAGTTTTATTTTTATTTTAGGCGTATAATACCTGCTTATCAAAGGAATTCTCCCTCTGGATGGACATGATATCCGAGGGATGTATCCGGAAGATCCACTAGTCCCTTCATCTGGATTGATCGGGACTACTAGATTTATGGTTTAGATTTCCCCAGGTGGGTTCAGCGCGCAAAAGACACCAATTACGACATTCGGACGACTCATGACTACTCCTTTTCAATGCCAGTTTAGTTTTGACCGTGTTACTTCATGCGGGGTGGTTCTTAATTCTTAGCATTAGGTGGTACAAATACACATGTATGTGTATATATATATATAGTACCATACTTGAGATTTCTCCCGTTCTTGTTTCCTTGGGTAGCATAAGAATTTTCATGACTCGAAAATAATGAAAAATAAGGTTTCTTGGTAACATCGTATTTCGCGATTTCTTATTTAAATCGATTAAAATGAAATTCAATTGAAGGTACCAACCTGTTGAAGGAAGACGAGGGGTGTTTCAACAATATTCCCCTGATCTAAAGAATGTACTCCTCATATACTTACGAGGACAAGCAACACCATTTAACGCTTAACTCTTGGTTACTCACAAGAGTAGGGTATCGTTCACTTTGTATCCAATTGACGGATGAAAGTCAGTGTATCACATGCATCATCCTCCTACACTTGTAGGAGACCATTACCACGTAACACCTTTACAACGACCCTAAGGGAATTTTAACCATCCCCTATGAATCGTGAATAACATCGTGTATAAATATTTAGACTCCTCGAACGGTTCAAGGAAGAGGATGAGACATAGGGTGTTTCCGGGTATTATTAGGGTAGAGTTGGGGAGTCAATATGTTTTATAGACATATAGGTATCTGAGTTGGTCCCTGCTCAGGACCAATCGCACGGTCGTCGTAGGTATCGTGACACGAAAAGCCTTAATCAAAAGGAATCAAAGACCCGTGTATCCCCTTACGTGATAGACCTCATACGGGTAATATTGATTCAAGACCGTGTATATAGAGTTGACACATAGGTTAGTTATCGGATTACTATACTCGAATACTACTCAAATGCGACCTCATCTTTCACTGGAACATTTTTACTAAGTTATGCAACGCTTAAAACAAGGGATCATTTGATATATAAAGATTCTATATGATTCTTTTAAATACCGTCCTTTAAACAAAATCATCGTCCGATGAAAACTTCGCTTTGTGTCATTTTGGTTATTAAATATGCATTAAGAGGTAGCTTCGTTACGGGTCCTTCGTATCGCTCATTCATTATTACTTCGAATTAATGGGGATTTACCTTGTATTAATTTGAACTAAATCGATAGGATTCAAGGTTGTATGCCACTTGGTTCTATTAATGAAATACTTGCCGTAATTCCATAGGAAGCTAACGTACTCAGCATAGCTGAACATTGATTAAAAGGATATGGAGTATCAAATTAGTAATTATATGTACCGAACCTTAACGCTTTCCAACAGCGTTAGTAAGGAGAATTGACTTTATTTAAAAAAAATAATAATTCAGATTACTTATGATTATAGTTTTCTTACTTCGCACTGGGGTTACATCACCCTTAACCGAGATTTACTAAATTGACCCATGGATTGGATCGCGGATAATGTTTTATGTTTATAAATAAACGTATACATATGAGTGTTCGGTTAATACGGAGTATTAACGGTTACGAGGAATATGGGCAAAATGTTTTCGCCTCCACGAGTCTTATTATAATTAGATCCGCATCCACACAATTCCTTGCCGAATCTGGATTGCATCGGAAAGTTTCTCCATTTATGTATTACCCCTAAATCCCCTTGGGTTATTAATACCGATGCTAATTACGTGCCCTTATTAAGAATGAGGGATTGCATCACTAGCGAACAACATCTAGTAAAGGAAATATACGCTTCCACCGAATAGCTCCATCGACAACGGTCAGTGACATAAGTATAGTTGCTTGTCGTAACATAGTGATTTCGAATATATAACTATATGTTCTTGCAAATTTCGCCAAAAGAAATAAATTACGCTGAATTGTCTTACCAAAGATAAAAATATTGTTACCTATCATGAATCAATCATTAGGTAAATCGATGTGGGTAAGCTATCACCGGTTATTCCCAAATTGTTTAGTACAGAGTACTACCAAGGTGTAGTACCCCTAGAAAGTCGTATTACGAATTCGAAAAAGGACCTTCCCAGGATTAACCTAAAGGTTATTATGTGGCTACCCAAACTACCTTTTATTTAAAATCACCGCACAGGTGTATAGTTCTCGTAGTTACGACAATTGTGGCATCATCTATCACCTCAAACAGGGTCGAAGACTCAACACTTCATTGCCCAAAACATAATCAAACAAATCGCAACATGAAGCCCGTCTGCCCTGAGGAACGGTACCTTGGTAATGTAGCCGGGTGCTTATATATAAGAAGTACCGCAGCATATCCACCACACCCATATACATGATCAATGTTCCGTTCACCAAGATATTCAGGTCTCATATTACTTTCCTCGAATAACCAACTGAAATCCGAAACAATCATTAATCGTAAAGAACGCAATGTAACCGACGGTCACACGAAACGAGGGTTCACAATGCAAAGCGTTTCAAAGGAACCCAATGGAGTCGAATGACAACAGGAAGGCTAACTTATTCACGCATTCCATGCCATCTCCATAACCCAGAGATTATCGAACTCACGCATAACATATATCAGGACATGTGCTAAGGAGTACCACTAAGTATCATAATATCATATGACGTGAGGGCTAAAGCCAATATTGTAAGCAGAAGAGGAATCCAACGGACAATCAAATGAATCGTTGATCCAAGGACGGAAAGTTTCGTAAAATGTTTAAATTCTATGATTGTACAACAATCAAATGTGAAACAACGAGAAGCGGAATAAGGATCCGTACAAGTCCTCCAAGTCTATCAGAATGACATGCGCGTTCTTTGTGTATCTATGTTCTTTTTGAAGTACCATTCTGGTATGTAATCGTTGTTATAATAATTATAAGGATAGAGTTGGTGAGATCGTGTCATAAGAAAGACTTGAGTTCTCACATCATAACGTATATGTAACAAATATATGAGTGATAGAAGTCCAACCCTAGTGGGTATTAGTTATGTGAGCAGTAGGAATGTGGAATGGACTATAATACCAGTTTTCTGCCTATCCTGAAGGCATATGTAGTAACGCATTATCCACCAATCCCAATTCATGTGTCAATCCACGCACAAACATCCACACACTATCACCTTGGTACACGTATGTATCACTCCATGTATTTAAGTGTGTTTATTACCGCGACTTTCCCAACACTGCCTTGTATGAGCAAGTCTGTTATTACATTCCGGACCATAATAACCCACTTGCCCCACAAGGCCATCCTGGTACTTGCCAATAGGATACTTTACAGTGTTCGCTAAGTTTCCTCATGAAATCACAATCAAAACCTTATGAAACAAGGATTATACCTTTGATTTAAGTGTGTTAAGAAGATGATCAGCTGTGGAGAAGGAGAAGATGACCAGATTTCTTGTGAATAATTAAAGAAAAATGAAAAAAAAAAAGAAATAATATAAAAATGGGGGGTGGCGGTTTGGGTGTGGGGTGCCCCTACCCCACTTGCGCTTTGTCGTGCTTCGTTTTACGTGTTAAAAGATGATGTATATCTTTGGGTAGCGTTTAGGTTCGTTTTCGGGTACCACGTGCGAAACAGACTCCGTTTTTCGCGTTCATAGTGTCAAAAGACTCGGTTTTAAAAATTATGCATAACCGTCTCGAAATCCGAACCCAGTTATATTTTAATCATAAAAGCCCCGTGTTAGGGTAGTTTAAGTGTTTTTAAGCTTGATTGACCGTTCCTTGCATGTTTGGTTGCCTTTTGCTATATTCAAAACGAAGGCGTTTCCCTAACCGGGAAGTTGCTTTGTTTTGCGTGCCCGAGCTTCGTTTAGCTTCAAGTCTTATGTCATGTTCTAAGGCACATACCTAAGATGTTTTGTGAATTCAGAATCCTGAATAGCCCTACCAAAGGCTTAACAATCATTGTCAAATGTTTTAGTGCGCTGTTAAACGGAAAGCTCCCATTTAACACGTCGTTACAAGCTAAGGACACCAACCTCGCATCGTTGCCCTTAATAGTGTCATGTTAACCATGACATGCTCTCGGATTCCTCCAAGACATAACATATATCATTTAGCATAGCACACAAGTCATGCATGTTTACTAATACATATTACCAGAGTCGTCAATTCATTCACGACTTTGTCTTGCCATGTAGGTGACGCATAGCGTCAACGTAATGTTTTTGGTAATTACCTTGCATGTACTCCTGTTATAATCGGTGTAACATGTTCTAGAATTCGTATCATCACACATAATCACCACAAATATCATGATATACATATCACGTCCGGTTACCACAGACTTGTACCGATCAAAGTTTACCGGGATTTTTCACAGTTGTCACAGTTTTGTTCAGTGCTTTGGTAACAGATGTTTCAACAGATTCAAAGAGGAACTTTTTTATTTCTACCATAGCTTGAATTTTGACACTTACGAGGTTTTGATTTAATTTCTTTTACCTTGATGTCAAAGGTTTGAAGGTAAACACACTCTTGGATTATGTGGTTTGTTTTACCATAGATGATGCAATTTGAAGAGTTTGCAATTACAAAAGTTTTGTTAATATCATAAGCTTTCAAAAGAAAACAGTTTTGAGTCACATGGTTTCTTTTCTCACAAAAATCACAAAACTAGTTTTTGACCTTTCTCTTTCTTCTTCCCTTTTTCAGACTTCTTTTCAGCAGATATTGTAACATCTGCTGGAAGATACTTGATAGGGATCACTCTTGCCTTTGGTGCTTTGAAACCATCAATGGTTGAAAAGTCCATTGGCTTGAAATTTCAAGAATGTCATATTCATCAGACCATGTGGGTTTAAATTGATATTTCTCAACTTCCTTAAAAGTTGAGGACCCCTCATGTTTTTCTAAAATGATTTATTACCATTTTTATCAATGACTTTTATCTGTTCACCAGCCAAATTTGTTGGAACGATTTCAACCACCCCAGATTCATTTACAGTAACATTTTCAGAAACTTGATTATTTTTCCTAAAACCTTTGCCAAATTTTATGTTACTTTTGATCTGATTTTCAAGCATGACCTCATAACCCTTACAGGATTCTACCCACTCATAACCGGATGTTCATCTTATCAAGTGGTTGTCGTCCCAATCATTTACCTTTATACACTTACAGGCCCATAACCCACCATCCAATCTAGCATCCCATATCCAGCCTAATTACCATAAATATAAAGTTGAATTTTACTTAACTAAAATGTAAAACCATATTATTAATGTTATAATTTTGAGCTTAGTTTTTTTCATTATTAGAATAAGTATTATAATTAATATTATTTATAAACATTCTCGTTAGTATTTTTTATAACTGGTAGACAAAATTTAAGTCTATTATTATTATTACTAAGGGAAAACATAAAATTATAAAAAAATAATTGTCAATCCAATAGAATAGTCCCATACTCCCACAGACTAATCTCATGCAAAACTAATGCCTATGAAACTAAATCGGAAACCAAATGCTTTGATGAGTAGATTACCGTGAATCATTTGATCTCTTTTAAATCTTATTTATCACAGATTGTTACTTGACATTTTCAGTTCACGAAACTATTTATGTTATGTTTTAGTAAATAAATCCACATAAAGACTAAATGTGGTGTAGTTTACTGAAATTTCCTCCCACTTTGTTTTTTCAGATTTTAGACATAATATACATGTAAATGTGAACCTCTTTAATGAATCATGACACACATTTTACGTGGGCGCCGATCAACAAATCTGGCATCAGTCTACAAAACTAAACCAAGTTTAGTTGTTGATTTTTATGGAGAATGGATTATGCTTTTAACTAAAGAAGTTTAGGTTGGGTATTTGCCAATAAAATAAAAATTAATTAATTTATTTTTTTCTTTACGATGTTGTTCTTTGATTCTTTATGTTTATGTGGAGTTGTGTTTTTGTATTGGGTTGTATATTTGTTTTTGTATACTTTAGTGACTCTCATTGCAAGATGAGATTGCAAATATGTGGCTTTTGATTTTGGTTGTTGTTGGATATAATAAATTAACATTAGTTTAGAATGTTTGTGTTTAGAATAAAAAAAAATTATGTCATTATCACATGGATGACAAGTAGGGTTCATCCAAAAATGGGGCAGGGAATCGAAAAAAAATGGATGTAAATTAATGTTTCTTGTGTATTATGATTTTTTCTATGTGTTTACTGGTTCATTCATGTTGTTTCAATGTAATACATCAACGTAACTCGTCCACCGGACGAGTATTAAACTAGTTACATAAGAATGCAGACAAACGGGCAACAAGCTGCGGTACAACCCCCTTTTGAATAGCAAATTCTATTTTTCCAAAAACAAAACCTTAGTTCCTTGATGTCAATAAATTTTCGTGCATGACCTTTTCACTATGATTAAGAAGTCGACGGCTTCAGAAGCAAGGGAACCAAAAGTATTAAAGGCAAAGGGAATGAAACCATGTTGATTCTCAACACAAGCTCTTTAGAAAGTTGTGTATTGCACAAGTTGAATAAAACCATGTATTATACGGGTTGAATAATATATAATGTCATCTATTAACACATACAACTGTGTTAAGATCTGAGTTTTAAAACTTGTGAACAAAGACTGATTATCACAATATAATTTACAAGTAGAGAGACATTATCAATAACTTTTTTCAATGATTCATAAGATTCATAAGTTTTACAGTAATGGTTTAACAATCTCCCCCTTAGCATGATCACTCACTTGAACTATTCGTACAAAAGAGAATGTATGAAGTGATACAATAGATCTCTAACAGGTGAGATCTATTTATACTAAGTACTAAAGCTCTGTTCATGATAGGCTGACATCACCCTGATAGTGACATCTAACATTTCTAACAGAAAAGATTCCACAGATGTTGAAATCATCTCTTCTAACTAGTCTAAACACTGTTACAAGATAAATGTTGTTACATTGGGAAACCGCTGTCCAGACTATCCTCTTTTGCAGTGATCCAAACATCTATTTGGCCAGACAGATGGTGATCTTCTTTATTTTGGCTTCAACAGACTTTAGTCTTAAAAATATGTGGTTTCTTCTTGAACAACGGTTCAAAGGCTTGAACAAATGTTTGCTTTGTTCTTCAACAGATGTTCTGACTAGGTGTTCAAGATTCACTATACTTGGGGAGAGAACTGCTTCATCAACTGTTTATTTCTTGATCTTTGTGTCATGTCTTGGCTTTTGGATATCATCTGTTCTTTTATTTATGATTTCAGTTGGTCATTAATATGAAAATAATAAGAACTTAAACCTACAAAATCTACAAACAACCAAGTGAGCTAGCTAGATGCATGCATCCCAAACATGGAAAGTGTTTAGGGATGTGATGTAGCATTGTCCCTTTGTTGGAAATTATTTGAGTTGTAGTGGTATGAACATAGTAAATCAACAAGTGAGGTAGTGGAACATAGTTGGAAAGCCAAGGTTTCCATGGTTCACACTTTCATCAAAACACAAGTTTCACCGTATTGAAGATGATGAATTTGGATGGTCTCAACACGTGGAGGTTGTTTAAAACCATGTTAAAACAGAAAGTCTGGGAGATGTTTAGACCTCTAAACTTATGAGAATCAACCATACTCAAGCGCTATAACCATAGGTTTGATTAGAAGCATGGTAGGTGCAAGATTTTCACAAGATGAATGAGTTTATGAAAAGTTGGTGAAAGATAACACCAAAACAGAAAGTTGGACCTCAAAATGGTGATGCTCCACCTTATTTTACCATGGTAAACTTGTGGAAAGCATTCCTAGATGTGTTCCAAGCTTTCAAGAAGAAGAAAAGATGAAGAGACATGAAGAAAAGTAATGTGGAAGCTCACTTTTGAACTTGGGTAGAATCCGCCCAAACTTGTGATTTCAACTGATTTGATAGTGTTTAAGGGTTTAAAAAAGTGAAATGGAGGTGTGGGAGGTTCGGTTACATAGTTGTTGATTAGGGTTAGAGTTTAAATGACGTTGGAAGGTGATTGAGGAAGAAAGGAGGTGAGAAAGGTGACGAACCCGTAGCCAAGAAACAAGTTATTGCGGATTAAGCCTGCTCGCGCCCCACAACTGTAATGCTTCACATTTTTGTACTTTCCTTATTTAGAAAGTGTAACTCGTATTTCTATTTTTAGAAACCCGTTATCGTTTAGTATTCGCATTGTATTCTCAACCTTGTAATCTGAGACTTTGATCGTTATGAGATTCTTTTTTTGTATAACCTATTACATACTTGGGTTATACGTTGTCAATCTTGACTGCATACACTCAATCGATACTCGAATACTTATACTCATAACTTATACGCGCTTGATAACTATTAAGTACATGGTTACGTTCTAACAATAATAATAGTAGTAGTAGTAGTAGTATAATAACAAAAATAATAATAGCATAATAATAATAATAATAACATTAATAATAGGTGGTTCATGGGGGGGGGGGTGTTTCTTCACCTCCCTTCCCCACAAAGAACTAAAGCAAAGAAGCAAAAGGGGTTCTTCACCCCTTTTACTCATGAAGAACCTAAAAGGGGTTCTTCACCCCCTTCTCCATACCAAGAACTTATCCTCACGAAGAATAGTTCTTCGCCTAAACTCACCCTCACGAAAAACATATCCTTCGCCTCTTCAGGTGTTTCGCCCACACACTACAACTCCACAGAAGCTTCTAAAAGCTTCTGTTTCATATTAAATTCAGCTATAATATGCTAACGAACTTTTAAGAAATGCTTAAACCCTAATTTTAGGTTATAAATAGGAGCCTCCCTTCACTCCAAAATCCATTCCCACACTTAAATCACTCTCAAATCTCACATTCTGTCAAGCCCTCTCAAGCACAACAGTCAACTCAAAGTTGTTCATAGTGAGTTTCTACTCACTCTTGCTCTCTTTTTCTACTCTACTTTTCTTCTCTAAACTTCTTGGATAACCTCTAGGAAGGTTTTCCACAAGTTTGCCATGGCAAACTAAGGTGGAACCTCACCACATTTGAGGTCCAAGCCTACTGTTTTGCATTTACAAACTTTTATTAAACTCTTTTTTTTCCGATTCAAACTTGTGTCTATTATGCAAATAATCAAGTCCATGATTAGTGAGCTTGACCAAGATGAATTCTGTAACGCCTCGTATTTTAGTATCCTTATTTTATAAAAGTTCATACTTTTATTCCAATATCGAGGCGTTAATCATAATAAAAAGTTCACATTTTAGTACTTATTTGTTATTCGTGCGATAGACCACTTAAATGCATGCTTATATCGCAAACCGACACATTTCAGTTTTTGTAATTACTAGATAATGAAATGACACCGGATGAAATGCTGAAAACGCCAAAATGTTATGAAGTATTTAACTTCGTAATCAAATTTTAATATCCGCGATTGAAACCGGATCGAAAAACGGATTTAAAATGACAAACCGTAATGTTTTAATGAATCGACGAACGAATGCGCCAATATCGACTACCAACTCTGACTTTTCGTACTCTTGACCCTAAACTAACGTTATACGACACTTTACAATGCTCGGGTTTGAAAACAGATCTCGTAAACGCGTCCGAGTCGCTCAAAATGCTAGAAACGCATGAACGGGCTTTAGGCCCAACCTATTCAAACCCTAGGCCTTTATAATCACCTCTTACTTCCAAAACCCTAGCCGCCACCCCTCTTCACCCGATCTCCCTGCCACCCCTCTAGCTCCGGCGACCGGGGCCGCATCTTCGGCCGGTTTCTGATTTCCGACGCCGACCTCCGGCCAGCGCAACCCCTTCCTCTCTGGCGGAACATCACACCCTCAACACCCTTCGGCCCTTTCCCTCTCCTTCACAAACCCGATCTCCCATCTCTCTCTCCCTTGTTTCTTCTCCGACGAGGACCACCGCATAACCGGTGGTGACCAATGACCGTCTCCTTGTTTCTCCGACCGCCACAACACCCCCTCAACTCACCCTCGTTCACCACTCAACCCCTCCCCTACCTCTACTCAGTTGAACGGCG
Source organism: Scalesia atractyloides (assembly GCA_947069175.1). Lineage (NCBI taxonomy): Eukaryota > Viridiplantae > Streptophyta > Magnoliopsida > Asterales > Asteraceae > Scalesia > Scalesia atractyloides. The sequence continues at coordinate 45,697,044 of CAMTDV010000015.1, read as the reverse complement.
GGCCCCCACTGTGGTGGTGGTGGCACGCGACGGCAACAAAGAGAGAGAGATGACAGAGGAAAGAACGACAGCGGAGCCGCGTTTCAGCGGTAACGGCGGCCGGTGGCGGCGCAGCGGTGTTTCTTGCGGTTTTGGGGTTCAATCTTCGCACAGGTTTGTCTCGAACCTTGGTTGTTTAAGTTTTGACTTGAGTTTTGGTTTCTTCAGGTGATTCAGGTCGATTCACCATCTTCCAGACGGAGGTGGTGGTCAAGCCGATTATGGGCTCGGTATTCCGGCAGCCGACAACAGTGGAGGTTGTTCTTGTGTTTCCGGTTTCACTTCGGGCCGGGTTTCGATTCGGTCAAAGGTAGGCAACGGCAGTCAACCATCGGGTCAGCGGGTTACACGCAAGGCTCAGTAAACATTAACTGCTCGGCTAATAATTATATTTTCTTTTATTTAATTAATGTTTTTCATGGAAACGAACTTTATATATTTTGTATCAAAAAATACATAGAAATATATATATATATATATATATATATATATATATATATATATATATATATATATATATATATATATATATATATGTTGTTATTGAATTGTTGTGCTTGGAAAATAAATCGACAACTTGTGTTGTCGGTATCGTCCAAAAACAGAGGAAACTCTGCCTCGTTTTTCGTGAAAATCCTCAGTTGAAAAGTGTTTATCATACAAAGTAATCTTTTTATAAAAATTAATGTAATTGTATATTTATTCTAATAACACTCCGACGATCTCTAATGAACACATATACCTTCATTTACTCATGTACGATGACCTCAGCGTTGCGATGTCAACCTCTCCAACTCTTCATGGAATATCAAATGAAGCTTTACAAAACTGTGAGCATACCCGAACCTTTTTACACTTTAACGTAATTTTGGGTACAACATGTATACAAAATCCACTTTACACCATGGATTATAATTAAACACACAAACCATCGAACACGTTCATTTTTATGCTTAGGTTGTTTATGCTTGTTAGTTTCAAATTGTATTCTCATGATATTGTTATGCTAAGGTTGTTATGCATGCTAGTTAAAAAATTTAATTATATACCATGTGCTATGCGTAAGTTGTTTATGTATGCTCGTTTCAACTTGAATATAGAATGCTATGTGGATTTGAGAAAACTTTTATACATATACTTATATTCAAACTTGTATGCTCGTCAGTGCTTTTGTACTGATCCATGCTTTTATTACATGTTGCAGGATTGTGAGGGATGAATCTAGTAGGATTGCCTAGAAACGCATTTAAATGTTAATGTTCGTTGTATTGTAACTTATTTTCAATCCCGTTGTATATCGATTCCAATACTTGTACAAAAATCATCTTAATGAAATGAAATTTATTTATTTGAATACTTATGTACATTATTTATTTTAAACTTGTGGTGTTCCTAGTTCAAGCAATGTAAAACTAATAAATAAATACTTGTCACCAATAGCGTTATAAAGTCTCTTGCAATCTCGTTTTCGTCTCATACCGATGTTTCTGCCATCGGTTGGGGTGTGACAGATTCATACAATTCAGAGGTATCATACATCCTCTAAACTTTCTGTTTTGTTAGGGTTATTAACCCACAAGTGTTGAAACCATCCAAGCTTGTTTATGACAAGATTTGTGCTTTGGTACGAGTGTGATTACTTGGAAGACTTGGCTATCCTATTCTCAATCCACCGCCTCACTTGATGTTTGCACAATTGCTATCTCAAGTAGTTTGCTTGATTGAAAGTGACCTAACCCCGTCTAGCCGCTGACACTTAGTTAATTCTTTCTATGTTGGAACTGGCTCACCGGGTTCATGTTCACTTGGCTACTTGATATAGTGATTAGTTGTGCATTTCTTTTTATTCATGACCATCCGAATCATCCTTGTGATTTGTGTATTGGTAAATCTTGTTGATGCACTTTGTGTCTGTCACTATGCGAATAGACTAGTTAGAGCGTGTGTTGAATGTTGTATAGATTGGATGCGAACACACGACCCGAGTACGAACGTCAGATGAGTAAAAAGGGACACATTTCGTACAAAATGGCTATTTTCTACGAAATCTCATCCCTATTTATATATGTCACACCCCGACCCGCAGCGGAATAAGAGTCGGGGCATAATTGGGTTATCACCAAAGCTCATGATGTTTACTAATATGTTTCATATTTATTAAATTCAAAATTACATCCTCAATATTCCAAACAAGTTCATACAATTACAAAGAAAAGTAACTAAATAAACAATCCAAAGTCTAAACCGATTTATTCTTCTAAGACATCCTATATGTTTCTTGCTGCAACTGGATCACCTGTATCATGTGTAAAAATGGGGGTTTTTGGGTCAACAAAAGTTGGTGAGTGAACCTTGTTAGAAAACATTTATTATTGATTTCTTGTTATATTTATTATGGAAAATTTGTGCAATAATCATATGTGAGAAAATGTAAATAAACATACAATAACAATAACAATAACATTAACAATAACAAACCACCTTGCATGAATATATGACATGAATGATAATGTATATGTTGGCAACGTCACGTTCACGCTCATAGGTAATGGGGAACGGACGGCCTATGATGATGTATGTGCGATCAAGGCTCAATCAAACGGATATGTTGGCAACGCCTCACGCTCATAGGTAATGGGGAACGGCTCACGCTCATAGGTAATGGGGAGCGGCGGCCTATGATAATGTATGTACTGAAAATGACAAATTTAATCTAAACATTAACCACGCAAACAGTTGATACATATTGAATACACATTTGATCATTGATATGATGGATGCACAAGTGTTTAAATGTAATAAATACTATGACACATGATACACCCCAAAAACGTGATTAAAACGGGGAATTTGTAGAGATTCACTCACATTGGGTGCGTTCGTTTGACGATGTTGAATGCGCACGAGTTTTGAGGGTTGATCGACGAGGATTAACTAACCTAAATAATAACGAAAAGGTACGGTAAATAAGTGGATTTTATTAACAATTTTAATAGGATTTTTAGATTTATTTTTGTGAGTTTAAGGTTATTTTCTAACTTTAAAAACATTATTTTTAAGAATTTTTAATTGATTTTTAAATTAAATAAATAAATAAAAATATAAAAAAAATGTTTACTTTTTGGGTTGACCATTGACCATGACTGTTGACTGTTGACTGTTGACCGGTTCGGACGTGTGTATGTATGCGCTGGGTGAGGCTCGAACCCGAGACCTCCCGTACTTGTGCACGCAGATCTACCAACTGAGCTACGAGTCTAACCCGAAATATTTCTGTTTTTAATTATATTTATATACTATTTAATTTATTCAAAATTCATTTATTTTTAAAAAGGATTTTAATTACATCGAACCGGTGTGCATAACAGGTCTCGAACCCGGGACCTGTTGTTAAACGTTGCACACAGTCCACCGCTGGACTGTGTGTCTAACCTGGTTAAAACACTTGTTTTTATTTCTCTTATATACTAACTGGAAATTTCCGTATTTGGGTTTTATAAAAAGTCTGAATATTGTGACGAATCGGAACAAGGACAGACTCGAACCCGGTATCCTTATGATTCAAATGCACACAGTCCACCGCTGGACTGTGTGTCTAACCCGAGATATAACCCGATTTATATTAAATATATACACAACCTAACTTCATCTTCTTCGCTAAAACAACTCAGATAACTGATATTCGACTGATCTTGTTTAATTCGATTGACGGACATATAGTTGATTAAAATGAAATTGATAGGGAAGGTTTTGGGAATGAACGTACCGGAATGATGACTTTTCTCAGAACTCCGGCAAAGTCGTCGGCTCTGTTTTATGAACTCCGACTGAGCGGACAAATTAACAGTTTTAATTAACTAATTGTGAAATTGAATGACTAAACAAGAGTTATCAGAGAGTTTAGATGCTCATACCGATTCACAGCGTGATTTAGAAATTTTCAGAAGTTTTCCGGCGATTGCAGATTATCCGGTATCGTCGTCTGGGACCGATTCTGATTGAAAGGTTTGAGTTAGCAAAAGTCTAACAACAGATAGAAGATAAAAGAATTGAGAAATTTACCGTTTTGATGAATGAAACAGTTTTCCGGCAAAAGTCCGGTGATATCAGATAGCGATTCCGACGATCAGAAAATAGAGCAAAAGTGAAATTGTGAGTTCTGTGGGTGTTTTTGAGTCGCGAGATGATGATATTACCGGTGAGAACCAGGAAGTAAATAATTTCGGTTATTAAACCCGAAAATCATATGAATTCAAGTTCGATAAAGGCTGAATTGATTAAGAACGTCGGTCGTAATGATTTCATCAGTTATAACCAGTAATATCGAACACTCAAACGTCTGGAAAGTTGAAAGCCGATTACCGGTTTCAGTTTTGGCGCAAACAGATCGATTCATGGGTAAAGTTAAGTTTTATTGTTTCCCTGATTACACAACAAAACAGCATGTGGCGGAGTGGTTACATGTTTGATGGTTAAATCTTCCGGCTGACCCGGGTTCAAAACCCGGCAGCCCATTTTTATTTTTAGTTACTTTATTTTTATTTTTTAACAATTTTAATTTCCATTTTCTAAAATGTTTATTAGTTATGTATTGTTTAAAATTAAAATAAGCATTAAATGAGCAACGAAAATTTGAAACTGTTTATTCGACTAATAAACGAAGCGGGTTTGGAAAACCCGTTTTTCGACGGATGTTACAGTATCCCCTACTTTTAGAAATTTCGTCCCGAAATTTAAGTTGTAGTGGTAACAGGAAAAAGATGCGGGTATTTTTCGCGCATTGAGTCTTCACGTTCCCAAGTAAACTTAGGTCCTCGTTTCGACTCCCAGTGTACCCTAACAATTGGAATACGACTCCGTCTTAAACGTTTTTCTCCGAAGTCCATGATCTCTACTGGTCTTTCAATGAAATGCATAGATTCATCGATCTGAATATCTTCCAGGGGAATATGGAGGTTTTCATCGGCGAGGCACTTCTTTAAGTTTGATACGTGGAACGTAGGGTGAATTCTGTTGAGTTCTTCTGGTAGGTCAAGCTTGTATGCTACAGGTCCTACTCTTTCGAGTATCTTGAAAGGTCCTACGTAGCGTGGTGCTAGCTTGCCCTTCTGGCCAAAACGAACTACTCCCTTCCACGGTGATACTTTTAAAAGTACATGATAACCAATGTTAAACTCCAAAGGCTTTTGTCGTTTGTCTGCATAACTCTTTTGACGACTTTGTGCCGCTAGAAGATTGTTTCGAATTTGATGGATCTTGTCTGTGGTTTCTTGAATCAATTCTGGACCGGTGATTTGAGCTTCTCCAATTTCGTGCCAACATACTGGAGATCGGCACTTACGACCATATAAAGCTTCAAAAGGTGCCATGCCGATACTTGAATGATAGCTGTTGTTGTACGAAAATTCAACTAATGGTAGATGAGCGTCCCAATTTCCCTTGAAGTCTATGACACATGCTCGAAGCATATCTTCAAGAGTTTGGATGGTGCGTTCAGATTGTCCATCAGTTTGAGGATGATAAGCGGTACCGAGGTCTAATCGTGTACCCAAAGCGGCTTGTACGGCTTGCCATGTTCGTGAAGTGAAACGACCATCACGATCTGAAATAATGCTTAACGGTACACCATGACGGCTTACGATCTCGCTGATGTAGATACAAGCTAACTTCTCATTCTTCAAGTCCTCGCGAATCGGAATGAAGTGAGCTGATTTTGTAAGACGATCAATGATTACCCATATAGTATCATACCCACCAGAAGTGCGAGGTAACCCGGTAATGAAGTCCATGGTTATGTTTTCCCACTTCCATACAGGTATTTCAGGTTGGACTAGAAGTCCTGAGGGTCTTTGATGTTCAGCTTTTACTTTGGAACATGTAAGGCACTTGGAAACAAAACAGCAATATCCTTTTTCATTCCAGGCCACCAGTAGGTGTATCGAAGGTCTTGATACATCTTGTTGGCTCCTGGGTGTATAGAGTATCGTGTTTTGTGCGCCTCATTCATAAGGAAATCACGAAGGTTATTGTGATCGGGAATCCATATGCGATCTAGATAGTACAGAATACCGTCAGATTTAGTTTCAATTTTAAGTTCAGCTCCACAAGACAGCTCCTTTCGTACGTCGTTTTCCGTTACTGAAACATGTTGGGCTTCTCGAATTTGATCTTTGATGTCGGTTATGATTTGCGAACATAGAAGACGAATGGAGTTCGCATAACCCTTTCGACTGAGCGCATCGGCCACCACATTTGCCTTTCCAGGATGATACCGAATTTCACAGTCGTAGTCATTAAGAAGTGCGACCCATCTTCGTTGCCTCATGTTTAACTCCTTTTGGTTAAAGATATGTTGGAGGCTCTTATGGTCAGTGTATATTTCACACTTAGTACCGTAGAGGTAATGTCTCAATATCTTAAGAGCGAACACAACGGCTCCAAGTTCTAGGTCGTGGGTGGTGTAGTTCTTCTCATGAGTTTTGAGTTGTCTAGAAGCATAAGCTATCACCTTTCCTCTTTGCATTAGAACACAGCCTAGTCTTTGCCCTGACGTGTCGCAATAAACCACGAAGTCATCACAACCTTCAGGAAGTGTGAGGATAGGTGCGTCACAGAGTTTTTTTTTTAAGGGTTTGGAAGGCTTCTTCTTGTTTGGGTCCCCATATGAAGGGTTTTCCTTTATGTGTTAAAGCCGTGAGTGGTACAGCAATACGGGAGAAATTTGCGATGAAACGGCGATAATAACCAGCCAAACCAAGAAATGATCTTACTTCGGTAGGTGTACGTGGCGCTTGCCATTCTTGCACTGCTTTGATCTTTGAAGGGTCGACATGTATTCCCTTGTCATTGGCGACATATCCAAGGAATTGTACCTCTTTTAACCAGAATTCGCATTTGGAGAATTTGGCGTAGAGCTTTTCATTCCCTAAGAGTGTAAGGATGAGTCGAAGGTGTCGTTCATGATCAGACTTAGACTATGAGTAAATGAGGATGTCGTCGATGAAGACTATAACAAAGCGATCGAGATAGGGTTTGCAGACTCTGTTCATTAGATCCATGAAGACAGCTGGAGCGTTGGTTAGACCAAATGGCATGACCATGAATTCATAATGACCATAACGAGTTCGGAAGGCAGTCTTTGGGACGTCTTCTTCATGTACTCTGAGTTGATGATAACCAGAACGAAGGTCGATTTTTGAAAAACAGCTGGCGCCTTGAAGTTGGTCAAGAAGATCATCGATGCGAGGTAATGGGTAACGGTTCTTAACCGTTAACTTGTTGAGTTCTCTGTAGTCAATACACATGCGAAATGTTCCATCTTTCTTCTTCACAAAAAGGACAGGTGCACCCCAAGGCGATGAGCTAGGACGTATGAATCCTTTGTCAGTCAGCTCTTGCAATTGACTGGCTAGCTCTTGCATTTCGGATGGGGCTAACCTATAAGGAGATTTTGCAACTGGTGTAGCTCCAGGTATAAGATCAATGCGGAATTCGACTTCTCTCACGGGAGGAAGTCCTGAAATGTCGTCAGGAAAAACTTGCGGAAAATCTTTTACTACTGGGATTTCTTCAAGTTTCTTCTCCTTGATTCCCTTTTTGACGACATGAGTTAGGAATGCGACATAATTCTTGCGGAGGTATTTTCGGGCTTGAAGACAAGACATTAATTTGAGTCCTTTCGAAGGGGTTTCTCCAAGGATTCGTAGAGTCTGACCGTTTGTAAGAGGGATGCGTATAAATTTTTCGCGGCATACAACTTCAGCATGATGTTGGCTGAGCCAGTCCATACCAATTATAATGTCGAAACTTCCCAACTTCATAGGAATGAGGTCAACTGGAAAATCGTGATCATTTAGGGTGAGAGTACAATTGCGTATAATAGAGTTTAATGAGACCGGTTTCCGTCAGCAACTTCTACCGTTATGGATTCCATGAGTTTATCTCGAGTTTGGTTGAGGATGGATTCAAATTCTAAGGACACAAAACTCCTATCCGCGCCAGTATCAAATAACATGGATGCATAACTACCATTGATGAGAAACGTACCGTTAACCACATTGTTGTCAGCCCTAGCTTGATTAGCGTTGATGTTGAAAGCTCTTCCTCTTGCAGGTGGAGGAGCTTGGTTAGCCTGGTTTACTGGATTAGCTTGAGCTTGGGCATGGATGATGTTCACCAAGTGTGGACAGGTGTTCCTAAAATGGTTCGGGTCTCCACAGTTGTAACAAGCCCGCATAGGTTGCACCATGGGATAGTTGGGTTGGTAGTAGGATTGAGCTACATGTTGGGCAGGTGGTAGGAGTAACGGTTGTTGGGCTTGACCCACTATCTGATGGTGGGTTTGGGTTGAGGGCTGATGGCGGTTTGTTCGCTGAAGTACGCGACAGGTTTGAATGGTGTGCCCTGCGCGGCCACAGCCGGTGCAATGCTGGCAGGGATGATCAGGAAAGTGATGGTATTGGCAACGGTTGCATCTTGGGTATGGACCGGAGTATGGCATTTTATAGGGTGTAGGTGAGGGGGCAACTTGGGTGATGGGTGCAGCAGGGATAGGAAAATTTATTTGTGTGACAGCAAAGTTTCTGGTGTTTCGTTTCCTCTTATTAGCAAACTTGAGGAGGAGGTGGAATGGTTTGAAGTTTGGCCCTCAATGGGGGCTTTCTTTTTCTCGTCCTTAAATTTGCCGTTGCGAATACGATTCTCGGTAAGCTCGGTAGCTAGTTCCATAGCAGCTTCAAGTGTTGCAGGCGAAGTGCTTAGAACTGAGTCTTGAATTTTCGAGGGAGGCCTCGAATATAGTGTTCGACAAAGCGGTATACTGGGGTGAACAAGTTAGGGACCATTTGGTTCAACTCTAAAAATCTCTTGTTGTAGGAAGTATGATCTCCCTCCTTTTGCTTCAACGAGTGAAATTCATCCTCTAACTTTTTGATCTCGCTTCTTGGACAGAAGCGTCTCGTCATGATTTCCCTTAACTCCTCCCACGGTAAGGCCATTGCATCCTCGATTCCTCTCTTACCTTTTTTTGTATTCCACCAGGTAAGAGCTACCCCAAATAGTCTCCCGGTTGCGTAACGTACCTTGCGATCCTCGGGACAATCGCAATTGAGGAAGGTGTTTTCCATTTCCTCAAACCAGTGGAGGAGAGCAGTGACACCTTCGGTCCCTTCAAATTTTCGGGGGATCGCAAGACTTGAAATGTTTGTATGAGCACTTTTTGGAGGGAGGGTTGTCGACGTTCTGGTCTTCTTGATGGGGAGGATTGATGGGATTTGTGGCGAGAGCTTGTTGGACTTGAATTACGATGTCAGGAAGCACCGCGGCCATTTGTTTTGCGATTTGGGTGGCCAAGTTTTCATTTGACCTTCCTGACCTTCTACCCCCACGTTGTTGCCTAGCCGACATCTACAGGAGTATACATAAGAAGATTGTGAGTTTAAGGAGTCTTTTTAGGTGTCATGTGTCTTAAAAAAATTAAAATGACATAAACATCAATAATGCAACTACATCCATAGGATGTCTTGGGTTTGCTCATGTTTGGGCCTCCAATGTCCCCCATACCTTCACCTGTATAGTCATGTGGGCCCCCATGACTATTGGCTTAGTAGGATTCACATTGGTATTGGCGGTTTAACACTCGCATCACCCGAATGAAAACCATGAAATATGTTTGCAAGATGTATGGTCGGAGGGTGTCCAGGTGTAGACACAATGACAACTCAAAGTGGGGTTAGCTCACACGACGTTTGGTATAGCATGCTTTGGCCTAATAGGTCCTTCGTACTCTCATCGTTAGTCCCCAGGTAGGCAAACTGGTCCTTTATTTTGGATTTATACGAATGCCAAGCCTAGACAGGACGTTCCGACTACCGGTACTTGTACCCTTCCAGTTACTACATGCCCGTCATGAGAACTCACTTTGATGTGATTTTAAAATACAAAAATCGTTGCAAAAGTCATGGAAATTGTGTGGTGTGTGCTCTCATGGATATGATTTGTTATGAGAATATGATTCATGATAGGCATTGTATAATAATATGTACTTATGAACATGATTGCATAACATTGAATGTAACAATAAACATAATCATATAAACATCATGAATTTTGCATGTAACACACAAACAATTTAAAAATTCTAATCAACTATAGTATAGGCTCTAAGGGTCTAATAACCTATCCTATATCCCTATAGTCATGGCTCTGATACCAATCTGTCACACCCTGACCCGCAGCGGAATAAGAGTCGGGGCATAATTGGGTTATCACCAAAGCTCATGATGTTTACTAATATGTTTCATTTTTATTAAATTCAAAATTACATCCTCAATATTCCAAACAAGTTCATACAATTACAAAGAAAAGTAACTAAATAAACAATCCAAAGTCTAAACCGATTTATTCTTCTAAGCCATCCTATATGTTTCTTGCTGCAACTGGATCACCTGTATCATGTGTAAAAATGGGGGTTTTTGGGTCAACAAAAGTTGGCGAGTGAACCTTGTTAGAAAACATTTATTATTGATTTCTTGTTATATTTATTATGGAAAATTTGTGCAATAATCATATGTGAGCAAATGTAAATAAACATACAATAACAATAACAATAACATTAACAATAACAAACCACCTTGCATGAATATATGACATGAATGATAATGTATATGTTGGCAACGTCACGTTCACGCTCATAGGTAATGGGGAACGGACGGCCTATGATGATGTATGTGCGATCAAGGCTCAATCAAACGGAGCCGATCGTATGTTGGCAACGCCTCGTTCACGCTCATAGGTAATGGGGAACGGCTCACGCTCATAGGTAATGGGGAGCGGCGGCCTATGATAATGTATGTACTGAAAATGATAAATTTAATCTAAACTTAACCACGCAAACAGTTGATACATATTGAATACACGTTTGATCATTGATATGATGGATGCACAAAATGTAATAAATACTATGACACATGATACACCCTAAAAACGTGATTAAAACGGGGAATTTGTAGAGATTCACTCACATTGGGTGTGTTCGTTTGACGATGTTGAATGCGCACGAGTTTTGAGGGTTGATCGACGAGGATTAACTAACTTAAATAATAACGAAAAGGTACGGTAAATAAGTGGATTTTATTAAAATTTTTAATAGGATTTTTAGATTTATTTTTGTGAGTTTAAGGTTATTTTCTAACTTTAAAAACATTATTTTTAAGTATTTTTAATTGATTTTTAAATTAATTAAATAAATAAAAATATAAAAAAAATGTTTACTTTTTGGGTTGACCGTTGACCATTGACCATGACTGTTGACTGGTTCGGACGTGTGTATGTATGCGCTGGGTGAGGCTCGAACCCGAGACCTCCCGTACGCGTGCACGCAGCTCTACCAACTGAGCTACGTGTCTAACCCGAAATATTTCTGTTTTTAATTATATTTATATACTATTTAATTTATTCAAAATTCATTTATTTTTAAAAAGGATTTTAATTATATCGAACCGGTGTGCATAACAGGTCTCGAACCCGGGACCTGTTGTTTAACGTTGCACATAGTCCACCGCTGGACTGTGTGTCTAACCTGGTTAAAACACTTGTTTTTATTTCTCTTATATACTAACTGGAAATTTCCGTATTTGGGTTTTATAAAAAATCTGAATATTGTGACGAATCGGAACAAGGACAGACTCGAACCCGGTATCCTTATGATTCAAATGCACACAGTCCACCGCTGGACTGTGTGTTTAACCCGAGATATAACCCGATTTATATTAAATATATACACAACCTAACTTCATCTTCTTCGCTAAAACAACTCAGATAACTGATATTCGACTGATCTTGTTTATTTAGATTGACGGACATATAATTGATTAAAATGAAATGGATAGGGAAGGTTTTAGGAATGAACGTACCGGAATGATGACTTTTCTCAGAACTCCGGCAAAGTCGTCGGCTCTGTTTAATGAACTCCGACTGAGCGGACCAATTAACAGTTTTGATTAACTAATTGTGAAATTGAATGACTAAACAAGAGTTATCAGAGAGTTTAGATGCTCATACCGATTCACAGCGTGATTTAGAAATTTTCAGAAGTTTTCCGGCGATTGCAGATTATCCGGTATCGTCGTCTGGGACCGATTCTGATTGAAAGGTTTGAGTTAGCAAAAGTCTAACAACAGATAGAAGATGAAAGGATTGAGAAATTTACCGTTTTGATGAATGACACGGTTTTCCGACGAAAGTCCGGTGATATCAGATAGCGATTCCGACGATCAGAAAATAGAGCAAAAGTGAAATTGAGAGTTCTGTGGGTGTTTTTTGAGTCGCGAGATGATGATATTACCGGTGAAAACCAGGAAGTAAATGATTTCGGTTATTAAACCCGAAAATCATATGAATTCAAGTTCAATAAAGGCTGAATTGATTAAGAACGTCGGTCGTAATGATTTCATCGGTTATAACCAGTAATATCGAACACTCAAACGTCTGGAAAGTTGAAAGCCGATTACCGGTTTCAGTTTTGGCGCAAACAGATCGATCACGGGTAAAGTTAAGTTTTATTGTTTCCCTGATTACACAACAAAACAGCATGTGGCGGAGTGGTTACATGTTTGATGGTTAAATCTTCCGGCTGACCCGGGTTCGAAACCCGGCAGCCCATTTTTATTTTTAGTTACTTTATTTTTATTTTTTAACAATTTTAATTTCCATTTTCTAAAATGTTTATTAGTTATGTATTGTTTAAAATTAAAATAAGCATTAAATGAGCAACGAAAATTTGAAACTGTTTTTTCGATTAATAAACAAAGCGGGTTTGGAAAACCCGTTTTTCGACGGATGTTACAATATATGTGTTGTGTGTTCATTTTTTGTAAGTTTTGGAAGCTCCATGAGGGGAGAGGCTGGCGGATTCTCTCCAGGATTACCGCCAGCCTGACAAGATGCATGTTCTTTCGGTATGAATGAATAAACGTATGACCTCCGCTGCATTCTACTTCTACACCATTTTGTAATAACGTTCTACCGAATCGGTTATCATACGCCCAAACTTCCGTCTAGAACTGCCACGATCCGGACCCACAACTGGTATCAGAGCTACGGTACCCATTCAACTGATCTAACAGTCGGTTGAATCACCTACGCTCATGAGTTTTGAAGATTTATGATCTTAGGAGGGGTTTTAGACGTATAACATCAAATAAACGGACAATCCTCGGATAAAACTTAAAATTAACTTATAGGATTGTTAGAAACTGATTTTCAACCAGATCTGTGCATAAATCATCTTGCAATTCGAAGAAACGAAGACTCTGGATCGAAAAACGTCAACAGTTCTCTCTGGCGCGAAATGGTCAGTTTCGTACGAAATGCACATTTTTCGTATGAAAATTGTCATTTTCGTACGAAATGCTAAATTTCGTACGAATTGATGATTTTCGTATGAATTGGTGCAAAAAAATAATTGGTTGACCGTATTAACGTGACGAGTGTCCAGAAAAAAATTGGTGATAGATATTTTTTTGAAATTTTCATGACCGATACGCGATAATCGGGGACACAGTCTGGAGCTTCAGAGTACAGATTTTATGATACGATCATAAAATGTTGAAGATTTTGGGAGAGTCACTGATACCTGCGCACAATGCTGATCATCTGGTGTAGTGACTTTCAATGGGCCTAACGTTAAATCCGCATTTCATCAAAACCGCAGTTTTGAGAAATTTTTTGCAAAATTTGGGTTTTGTGGGACAATGCTTAAAACGTTAGAATTTGCTAATAATGAGGGGAAGGGGGGTAAAAATTTGTCAAAACATTAAAAATTCCGCATTTTTAGAAATTCGAACGGTGCAGCTAGCATTCGGGTGGCTTTCGATGCAGATTATTTGTTGAAGGATTGGTGATGAGATCAGGTTGATGTCTACTTTTCATAAAAGTGGGGTCACAAAACTGAGTTTTGGAGGAGTTTTTTATCGGATTCTGTAGTCAATGGTCACATTGATGCTCGGCAGTCATAAAGCTTGCGGAAGCACACACGACTTCTTAGTGGTACAATGTATCCAATTTACTCTACATTGCAAATGAACTATTTTCCGGACTAACCGCCAGGAAATATGGATGTCTTGTAGTTTCAGTGCCTCGTGCGCTCCGACCACGGCTAGATGTTTGCAATTCATGACTAAAGAAGATGATATAATGGATCTTTCAGACAAAGATGTGTACCAGTTGCTCACGAAATAGATTATGCTTGGGATCTCGTGATCACCGAAAGTTCAAAATTTTCAGATCATAATACAGATTGATGCTCAAGGGTTTAAAAGCCTGATCTTCGATGTGAGGTTGATGCATACACGACCGTTTATCTTTAACTCTGCAACGCAAATGAATTGTTTTCGCGAGTAATCTGGAAATCAGGTTGTTTTGTAGTTTCAAGGCGTCCGCTTCAGCGGAGATAGCTATACATCTGTTATTGTGACTGTAGAGGAAGAATGTGATTTTAATCACGGATGAACGTTTCTCAAATTTGATGTGTTACCAGATAATTTGATTCCGATGAAGATTTGCTGGTTGAAAAGATTACCGATTTTCCGATCTATCTTTCCAGGAGGGTGCTTAAGATATGATTACGGAAATCGGGATTTCAGATTTTCATGGGTATTCACTGATTTGAAGATTACTGGTGTGGTAATTTGAAGTTTCTATCAATTGCCGGTTGGGTCTTGAAGATCAGAGGATCGAGCATAAGAGATATGCGCTAAACCGAAAACGGATGTGGTTAACGAAGAAACAGAGATGCTACACTGATTAGTTTTCAAATTAGTGTTTATTCGAGAAAATTTGTCGATCAATCAAATCAGAAAAGGTCGGAAACCGTGCAAACAAAGTATGAACTGGAGATTTCAGGGGGAATTTAATGTTAATAATGCAAACCCGTATCATCAATTAAGGGGGAATCTGTTGATGCGTGCTACGACCTCAGCAGATACCTTGATTGAAGTTGCAGAATATTCAAACACGGCTCTCAGAAGTTTGAAGATCAAGAAAAAGCTTCGACAGTAACGGACAAGGGGGAATCTATTGATGCACTTTGTGTCCGTCACTGTGCAGATAGACTAGTTAGAGCGTGTGTTGAATATTGTAAAGATTAGATGCGAACACACGACCCGAGTACGAACGTCAGATGTGTAAAAAGGGACACATTTCGTACAAAAATGTCATTTTCGTACAAAATGGTGAATTTCGTACGAAATGGCTATTTTCGTACGAAATTTCATCCCTATATATATGTGTTGTGTGTTCATTTGTTTGTAAGTTTTGGAAGCTCCCTAAGGGGAGAGGCTGGCAGATTCTCTCCAGGATTACCGCCAGCCTGACAAGATGTATGCTCTTTCGGTATGAATGAATAAACGTATGACTTCCGTTGCATTCTACTTCTACTCCATTCTGTAATAATGTTCTACCGAATCGGTTATCATACGCCCAAACTTCCGTCTAGAACCGCCACGATTCGGACCCACAAATCTTACGAATGAGGTTAAAGGACGGTTATCCTCCTACCTCCATGCATGACTTCTATGGAAATAAATGATAAACATGTTGGACTTAGCTTAGAAATATATTATATAAATTATACAATATACAATATACATATATACATACATAACCGAATCCTTGACCATAATCAAGTGGTTAATCGTCATGGTAGTAAGTTATATTATCTAAGACTTAAATCTCTCGTTATGATTCTAATGGTATCTTAACCCATGAAAACACGTCAACCCATACGGGACTTATATTGTCAAAAACGAGTGTTTAAGTCTAGATAATTATTTTCTTGTATACATACTTTTGCATATTCTAAATTCAGAATCCAAATCCTCTGATTATCGTCCAATTACTCACACACCTACGTTTCCTCGTGTAGGATAACTCGGTATTCCATCCTTCAACCATTCAACTTTTCACGGAATTTACAAAGGAAGCTTTGCAAAATCGTGAGTACACTTGAACACCCCCTTTTACGCTTTACACTTTTGGGTGCAATATGTTTACCTATCAAACTACACAACTCAAACTTATACTTATGCAAACACAAACAATCCATCATACATGCTAAAATACGTAATACGTGATTTGTATACTTGGAACATTCTTATGTGTTGATGCACTTTGTGTCCGTCACTATGCGAATAGACTAGTTAGAGCATGTGTTGAATATTGTATAGATTAGATATGAACACACGACCCGAGCACGAACGTCGGATGAGAAAATGGACACATTTCGTACGAAATCTGTCAGTTTCGTACGAAATGATCAATTTTCATACGAAAATATGTAACATTTTCGTACGAAAATATGTAACATTTTCGTACGAAAATGCTCCTTTTCGTACGAAATTCTCATCCCTATATACATGTGTTGTGTGTTCATTTTTTTGTAAGTTTTGGAAGCTCCCTAAGGGGAGGTGCTGGCGGATTCTCTCCAGGAACTCCGCTAGCCTGACAAGATGTATGCTCTTTCGATATGAATGAATAAACGTATGACTTCCGCTGCATTCTACTTCTACTCCTTTCTGTAATAACATTCTATCTAATCGGCTATCTAACGCCCAAACTTCCGTCTAGAACCGCCAGCGATCCGGACCCACAACTCTGATTCCCCCTTGTCCGTTACTGTCGAAGCTTTTCCTTGATCTTGAAATCTCTGAGCCGTGTTTGAATATTCTGCAGCTTCAATCAATGTATCCGTCGATGTCGTAGAACGCGTTAACATATTCCCCCTTAATTGATGATCCGGGTTTGAGTTATCAACATTAAATTCCCCCTGAAATCTCCAGTTCGGAACTTTGTTTGCACAGTTTCCGACCTCCTCTGATTTGCTTGATCGACAAATTTTCTTGAATAAACACCAACTTGAAAACTAGTCAGTGCAGCATCTCTGTTTCTTCGTTAACCACATCCGTGTTTGGTTTAGCGCATATCTCTCATGCTCGATCCTCTGATCTTCAAGACCCAACTGGCAATAGATAGAAACTTCGAATTACAACACCAGTAAACTTCAAATCAATGAATACCCATGAAAATCTGAAATCCTGATTTCCGTAATCATATCTTAAGTACACTCCTGGAAAGATAGATCGGCAAATC
Source organism: Scalesia atractyloides (assembly GCA_947069175.1). Classification (NCBI taxonomy): domain Eukaryota; kingdom Viridiplantae; phylum Streptophyta; class Magnoliopsida; order Asterales; family Asteraceae; genus Scalesia; species Scalesia atractyloides. The sequence continues at coordinate 45,679,860 of CAMTDV010000015.1, read as the reverse complement.
GTAATCTTTTCAACCAGCAAATCTTCCTTGGAATCAAATTATCTGGTTACACATCAAATCTGAGAAACGTTCACCCATGATCAAAATCACATTCTTCCTCTACAGTCACAATAACAGATGTATAGCTATCTCCGCTGAAGCGGACACCTTGAAACTACAACACATCCTCATTTCCGGATTACTCATGAAAACAATTCATTTGTGTTGCAGAGTTAAAGATAAGCGGTGGTGTATGCATCAACCTCACATTGGAGATCAGGACCTAAATCCTACATCCCTTAAGCATCAACCTGTATCATAATCTGAAAATTCTGAACTTCATCTGATTACGAAATCCCAAGCATAATCTATTTTGTGAGCAACTGGTACACATCTTTGTCTGAAAGATCCGATCCCATAAATCATCTTCTTTAGTCGTGAAATGCAAACATCTAGCCAGCACTGAAACTACAAGACATTCCTATTTCCTGGCAGTTAGTCCGGAAAATAGTTCATATGCAATGCAGAGTTAAAATGGGTACTCCGTATCACTAAGAAGTCGTGTTTGCTTTCGCGAACTTGATGACTGCCAGACATCAATGTAAACATTGACTACAGAATCTGATAAACAACTCCTCCAGAACTCAGTTTGGCGACCCCACTTTTTACGAAAAGTAGACATCAGCCTGATCTCATCACTAATGCTTCATCAGATAATCTGCATCGAAAACCACCCGAATGCTAGCTGCACAGTCCGAATTTCTAAAAATGCTCGAATTTTCAATGTTTTGACAAATATTTATTCCCCCTCATTTTTAGCAAATTCTAACATTTTGGGCATCGTCCCACAAAATCCAATTTTTGCGAAAAAATTCCCAAATTTGCGGTTTTAATGAAATGCGGATTTGACGCTAGGCCCATTGAAAGTCACTACACCAGATGATCAGCATTCTGCGCAGGTATCAATGACTCTGCCAATATCTTCAACATTTTGTGACCGTATCATCAAATCTGTACTCTGGAGCTCTATACAGTGTCCCCGAACATCGCGTATCGGTCATGAAAATTTCGAAAAAATTTCTATCACAAAATTTTTTCTGGACACTCGTCACGTCAATAAGGTCAACAAATATTTCCAATTTTTTTTGGCGCCTCACTCATTTTCGCATGAAAATATCAAAGATTCTCGCACGAAAATATCAAAGATTTTCGCACGAAAATTAGAGTTTTCGCACCAAACTTTTAGATGACGTTTTTCGATCTAGAGTCTTCGTTTCTTCGAATTTCAAGACGATTTTTGCGCAAATCTGGTCGAAAATCAGTTTCTAACAATCCTATAAGTTCAATTTACATATTGTCCGAGGATTATCCGTTAATTTGATGATATACGTCTAAAACCCCTCCTAAGTTCATAATTCATGAGCGTAGGTGATTCATCAACTGTTAGATTGAATGAATCGGTACCGTAGCTCTGATACCAGTTGTGGGTCCGGATCGCGGGCGGTTCTAGACGGAAGTTTGGGCGTTAGATAGCTGATTCGGTAGAACATTATTACAGAAAAGAGTAGAAGTAGAATGCAGCTGAAGTCATACGTTTATTCATTCATACCAAAAGAGCATACATCTTGTCAGGCTGGTGGAGTTCCTGGAGAGAATCTGCCAGCACCTCCCCTCTGGGAGCTTCCAAAACTTACAAACAAATGAACACACAACACATATATATAGGGATGAGAATTTTGTACGAAAATGAGCATTTTCGTGCAAAAAAATGTTACATATTTTCGTACTAAAATTGACCATTTCGTACGAAACTGACAGATTTCGTATGAAATGTGTCCATTTTCTCATCCGACGTTCATGCTCGGGTCGTGTGTTCGTATCTAATCTATACAATATTCAACACACGCTCTAACTAGTCTATTCGCACAGTGACGGACACAAAGTGCATCAACATTATGTCCCCTTAACATGTATAGCGCTATAGGAGTAACGCACCGCCCATATTCTTGAGGTCATGTTAAGTATTATATTTTTGTGGTGACACTAGAGGATTGACTTGTATACTAGTATACGTTTTTGCCATGTGGATTCGTTTAAACTTTTCTATAATTATGCTATATTAAAACTTGTGTGATCGCCAATGCTTTAGTATTGAGCTATATTTAAACATGTTGCAGGTTGATGATGATGATATGATGAAATCGCGTAGGGAAGACTTAGAAACGCATCTAAAAACGCAAGATTTTGTTAGTTTAGCTTGATGAATATGTTGTACTTTGAATTTGAAATTCTTGTATTTTAATTTCCTTGTATTGTACAGAACTTTATTATCAATGAAATGAAAATCGATTTTGAATTAATGATTGTCACAGATATGTTATGACGTCTCGAGCAATCTATTTCGTCTCACTCTGATGTTTCCGCCATCAGTTGGGGTGTGACAACAACGAGCAAGAGGTTACTTGCCCGTGGGACGCGGCGTGCTCCTTTCACCGCCCAAGTTTGCTTTTTTCACACTTTGGCCCTTAAACTTCTATATGTTCATTATTTTATGTCCAAAGTTTTGTGTTTTAACTTGTCTTCGAGTATTAAACGTGTTTAGAAGTAAGTGGCTGTAACACCTCGTAAAAACCCGTCCTATAAAATTCCGACACATGTCCCACTGATCCTCGTATGCCATGTGCTAAAACGAGAGGGACCAAATGCGTCATTATGTTATTTTATAACCTCTGAACGACAATTTAATAGTTAAGGGACTAAAAGGGTCAACATGCTAAAACTAAGCCTCTGAGTGACCTTTTAACGACCCGAGAGTCATATGATGTTAGTCGTACTCTTGTGTGTGCGTAATATGGGCCTAAGATAGCTTTATGCACTAATTATAACGTTTCACACAAGTTTGGAAGTCCAGGGACTATTCCTGACAAACTGCGAAAACTTTCCGATTCTCGTATTCTAAATACAGACCTTATATACAAATCTAAATATGTAAATTCAATAAAATCTTGCGTTTTATTGATAAGAATACAAGGATGTCCATCATTGCGAAATTTCGATCGTTTTTGTGTCCGTTTAAGTGTTTTACGCATTTCTACGAAACGCGCGATCGTACAACCGAAGGAACCGACAACCGGGATACTTCTGGACATAATTTAAGTCATGTATACCTTGACGCCCTTATTGAGCCTTGAAATCAGGTTAAAAGGGGTTACTGATGACAAAACGCGACGAAAACAAGTCTAGGGGCCAAAAGTGTCAACATATGAAAGTTTGGCTGCTGAGCTGGGTCCTTACGGTCCTTAAGCTCATCTGCAGATAGTCATATGCTTGTTCAGGAAGCATTGCTCCATATCTCGCCACCTAGCTCGTTTTTGCCACTCTTAACCTGGTCTTGACACCTCCCAAACACTTGTAATCATCCTATAAACCTCCTAGACACTTGTAATGATCATATGATCCATCTACAACTATAACTAGCCCATGAATTCATGCCTTGTTCTTTGCTCATTTCCTTCAATCTTATCTCCTATCTTCTTCCTGGAGGTTCCTGATTATTTTGGGGACTTCCTAGAGTTTAAGACTACTCTTTGGACCATTTGTAAATGTTCCATCTCAGTCTTGTTCTTTTATTTAGGCTTTTAAGGCCAAAAGTCAAGCGTTTTCGATAAACGCTTTGACTTTCGGATTAGACCTTAATGGTCCAGCCATTGTTCGCATCGAACGTGGCTATCTGATCATACTTAGGTAGGTGTTAATCCCTCAAAAGGGCACCTCCTAATTACAACGTTTGCTTAGTCATTTGACGAGTCAACATACTATATTTTAAAAAGTCAACGGGCAGATTTTAAAAATATTCATAAACTGAGTTTAAAGGTTTTATAAAATATGTTTTAACACATAAACAACTTGGTAATAATTATTAGAACATGTGTAAACATGTTCGGCTCGTCAATTCCAGTTTTAGGGTCGGTTCGCAACCGAAAGTCGTGAAGTTTGACTTCTGTGTTGACTTTTGATTATGAACCGAATTAGATTAGTATGCTACTGATTTAAGGTCCCGTTATGATCGTATTATGATGTAGCATAACCCTCTGAGGTTATATTACATGATCATAATAGTAATCCGAGTTTTATACGAGTTTCCGCAAATATGTCATACTTTGACTATTTTGCCATTTTATTTAAAAATGAGGTTTAACACCAATGCACTTGGAAATGATTTAGATACTGATATGTTAACATTGTTTAACATATTTTGGTGTTACAAGTCTGACCATAAACTAAGTTTTTGTATAATGTCGTAAAATATGCTTTAAAGAGATCAAAAGGCCCTTTCGGGGCATAGAACGGTTTTAAACGTAATATATCATACTAAACTCATTACATACTAATATAATATCATAATTAGGATATTTTGGGATATCATTTCAGTTTATAAACTGAGTTTATGCACAAGATCTTGTATTACGCTCTTAAATGACGATAACGCCCTTACGGCACCTAAAATGGTTTTAATCATGATTTTCATACAAAACCTTTTACATACTGATGTGTTATATTAAATAACATATTTTAACTATTTAAACTTGTCAAAACATCAGTTTTCATAAAACATCGCAAATATCATCATTTAACGACTTTAACGCCTTTTCAGCGCGTAATATGGTTTTAAACTATATTTACCATACATATTATAAACTCTGAATCCCAAATACGCTTTCAAAACTATGTGTGAAATTACCAAATTGCCCCTTTGGAGCATAGTTTGGTCTTAAACTATAAAACACACATATATTTGATAACCTACTGATATTATATCATAAATAAAGTATTTTCACAGATTGTTTATGGTCGTAACATCAGATTATATGCAAGTTCCTTTAATACGTCAACTAAATGACCAAAACGCCCTTATAAGGCATTGTTTGATTTTAAATCCTTAAAGGGCATACAAGTTGATATCCTACTGATATTATAACTTGTTTAAAGTATGTTGTCATATGGAACTTGCTCATGACTCATCTGGTTACCCGATATCGCTTATATGCGCACGGTTAAGCTTATGTAACAAGTTTACGCAATTTAACTGAAACGGGTTTAACCTTATCATTTTTATCTCAAATCCCAGAATGTAAAGAAGTTTACCCATATTATACTAGTCTTAGTATTTGTCGAGTTTAAACTACATTCTATTCCGGTCATCGCTTAATCAAGCACGTCGTACCGTTTTTAATACTTTAAGCTAGCCGATCCAAGTCTATGACTTAAATAAGATCCGTTAGCATTCTAATTGGTTGTTTATACCATCATTCCAGACTAGAGCCTTCCGTTAAATTGTACCTACGTTTACTTAATTGAATATGGCTGAGTAATTATAAAACTGCATTATAAGACGAGTGCTAGCTCAGGTAAATACTCTTAACCTATTTTCCCTATACGGGCTTGGGATACAGTAAAAATATTTACCGCATGGTCGGGTATGGGATTCGAAGACCTATGTGCGGTCATGCATTGATTACCAAAAGCTTACATGTAGAGATTGAGAACCGTTATCTGCAGCCTAGGATCGACAATTTGTTCGACCAATTACAAGGGTTAAGTACCTCTTTAAGATCAATTTGGGTAGTGGTTGGAATTACCATTTTACCCTAGTTATAATATTCTATATAAGCATCAAGGTTGCTCCTTTGGAGACCTTGTTTGGGGGAAAGTGTCAAACACTGTTTGTTGAAAAGAAGTTGGGGAGGCCCAACTAGCAGGACCTGAAATTTTGTCCTAGAAACGACGGATAAGATCGGACAAATCCGTGATCGCCTCAAGGTTGCCCATGATAGGCAGAAGAATTACGTCGACTAGAGACGCAAAATTTTGTTCCAAGTAGAGAACAAGATACTATTAAAGACGTCACCTTGGAAAAGTGTGATATGCTTCGATAAAAAAAATGAATGAATTGAATCCTATATCCATATGAAGACCATCCAAGGTAATCGAATGTGTCAAGTACCTAGCCTGTAAGTTAAACTTACTTGAGAAGCTTAGTGGAATTCACAAGGTGTTCCACGATTGTAATTTAAAAGAAGTGTCTAGCCAATAAGTTGCTAGCTATGTCACGTAAGAATGTGCAAATTAATAAACCTACGGTTACATTGGAAAACCAGTATCGATCGAAGATCGACATGTTAAGAAGCTTCTAAGGAAGCATGTGCCTATTATAGAGGCCCAATGGGATGCTTGTAGAGATCCCTAGTATACATGGGAGGTTAAGTCCACTATGCGACAGATGTACCTCTATCTTTGAATAAAATCTCGAGGGCAAGATTTCTTTTAAAGGGGTGAGGATGTAACACCTCGTAAAAACCCATCCTATAAAATTCTGACACGTGTCCCGCTGATCCTCGTATGCCACGTGCTAAAACGAGAGGGACCAAATGCGTCGTTATATTATTTTATAACCTCTAAACGACAATTTAATAGGTAAGGGACTAAAAGTGTCAACATGCTAAAACTAAGCCTCTGAGTGACCTTTTAACAAACCAAGAGTCTTATGATGTTAGTCATACTCTTGTGGGTGCCTAATATGTGCCTAAGATAGCTTTATGCACTAATTATAACGTTTCATGCAAGTTTGGAAGTCCAGGGACTATTCCTGACAAACTGCGAAAAATTTTCGATTCTCGTATTTTGAATACGGACCTTATATACAAATCCAAATATGTATATTCAATAAAACCTTGCGTTTTATTGATAAGAATACAAGGATGTCAATCGTTGCGAAATTTCAATCGTTTTGTGTCCGTTTAAGTGTTTTACGCATTTCTGCGAAACGCGCAACTGTACAACCGAACAAACCGACATCCGGGATATTCCGAACATAATTTAAGTCATGTATACCTTAACGCCCTTATTGAGCCTTGAAATCAGGTTAAAAGGGGTTACGGGTGACAAAACACGACGAAAACAAGTCCATGGGCCAAAAGTGTCAACAAATGAAAGTTTGGCTGCTGAGTTGGGTCCTTATGGACCGTAAGAGTGGACCCTTATGGTCTGTAAGCTCATTTGCAGATAGTCATATGCTTGTTCAGCAAGCATTGCTCCATATCTCGCCACCTAGCTCGTTTTTGCCACTCTTAACCTTGTCTTGACACATCCCAAACACTTGTAATCATCCTATAAACCTCCTGGACACTTGTAATGATCTTATGATCCATCTACAGCTATAACTAGCCCATGAATTCAAGCCTTGTTCTTTGCTCATTTCCTTCAATCTTATCTCCTATCTTCTTCCTAGAGGTTTCTGATTATTTTGGGGACTTCCTTGAGTTTAAGACTACTCCTTGGACCACTTGTAAGTGTTCCATCTCAGTCTTGTTCTTTTATTTAGGCTTTTAAGGCCAAAAGTCAAGCGTTTTCGATAAACGCTTTGACTTTCGGTTTAGACCTTAATGGTCCAGCCCTTGTTCGCATCGAACGTGTCTACATGATCGTAATTAGGTAGGTGTTAATCCCTCAAAAGGGCACCTCCTAATTACTGCGTTTGCTTGGTCATTTGACGAGTCAACATACTATATTTTAAAAAGTCAACGGGTCAGATTTTAAAAATATTCATAAACTGAGTTTAAAGGTTTTTAAAATATGTTTTAACACATAAACAACTTGGTAATAATTATTAGAACATGTGAAAACATATTTGGCTCGTCAACTCCAGTTGTAGGGTCTGTTCGCAACCGAAAGTCGCGAAGTTTGACTTCTGTGTTGACTTTCGATTATGAACCGAATTAGATTAGTATGATACTGATTTAAGGTCCCGTTATGATCGTATTATGATGTAGCATAACCCTCTGAGGATATATGACATGATCATAATAGTAATCCGAGTTTTATGCGAGTTTCCGCAAATATGCCATACTTTGACTATTTTGCCATCTTATTTAAAAATGAGGTTTTAAACACCAATAAACTTGCAAATGATTTATATACTGATATGTTAACATTGTTTAACATATTTTGGTGTTACATATCTGACCATAAACTGGGTTTTCTTATAATGTCGTAAAATATGCTTTAAAGCAATCAAAAGGCCCTTTCGGCGCATAGAACGGTTTTAAACGTAATATATCATACTAAACTCATTACATACTGATATAATATCATAATTAGGATATTTTGGGATATCATTTCAGTTTATAAACTGAGTTTATGCACAAATCTTGTATTACGCTCTTAAATGACCATAACGCCATTATGACACCAAAAATGGTTTTAATCATGATTTTCATACAAAACCTTTTACATACTGATGTGTTATATTAAATAACATATTTAAACTATTTAAAGTTGTTCAAAACATCAGTTTTCATAAAACATCGCAAATATCGTCATTTAAAGACTTTAACGCCTTTTCGGCGCGTAATATGGTTTTAAACTATATTTACCAACCAAGACTTGTTACCTACTGATTTTATAACTCATTTAAAATATTTTTACAGTGGGTACATGTTATAAAATCAGAATCTCAAATACGCTTTCAAAACTATGTGTGAAATTACCAAATTGCCCCTTTGGAGTATAATTTGGTCTTAAACTATAAAACACACCCACATTTGATAACATACTGATATTATATCGCTTATATGCGCACAATTAAGCTTATGTAACAAGTTTACGCAATTTAACCGAAACGGGTTTAACCTTATCATTTTTATCTCAAATCCCAGAATGTAAATAAGTTTACCCATATTATACAAGTCTTAGTACTTGTCGGGTTTAAACTACATTCTATTCCGGTCATCGCTTAATCAAGCGCGTCGTACCGTTTTTAATACTTTAAGCTAGCCGATCTAAGTCTATGACTTAAATAAGATCTGTTAGCATTCTAATTGGTTGTTTATACCATCATTCCAGACTAGAGCCTTCCGGTAAATTGTACCTACGTTTACTTAATTGAATACAGCTGAGTTATTATAAATCTGCATTATAAGACGAGTGCTAGCTCATGTAAATACTCTTAACCTATTTTCCCTATACGGGCTTGGGATACGGTAAAAATATTTACCGCATGGTCGGGTATGGGATTTGAAGACCTATGTTTCGGGAAATTCAAATAACCCGTTTTGATTCGTATTGCTTGACTTAAACATTGGGGGTTAATTCGACCGTGTCCTGGATATCCTTGACTCCTTTAATTGTAAGTGGCCACGACTTAAGCACGGGGTGTAGGTATACACCTGACAGATGTGAAATGATTTTAATAAATAATTTATAACCCAATATGGGTGTTCCCAATAAGGGAATAAGTTATAATTTATAACCCAATATGGGTTTTCCCAATAAGGGAATAAGTGGTGTGTCAGTTAATCATGAACCGGGATAGCTTCAGGGCCCCGTATGTATTGTCGAGTTATGTAAAACTGATAACATGTCCCAAGTATAAAAAGATCTTTCGTGCCTGGTGCACCTAAATCAAATTTTGGAAAGGTTTTCAAAATGTGTCGGTTGATTGTATTTACCAGTGTAAACTGACGTATTTTCAAAAGATTAAACTACATGTACAAATACGTAAATAGGCTAGAAGCTGCCCAGTAGCGACATAAGAGGATCTTGCAAGTCCTTAGATGTGCCCAAAGTCTGTTGAACATCATTTTATATAATTATATGATCCGCCTGTGGATCTTTATTACAAGCCATTGTACTTGAATTTTGAACAATTCCGGTTTGTAATAATATTTAATCCAAGACTTCTGCGGTGTTATTCTGTGTTGTTTGGTTATGATGATATTAACATACGTCACGATATTCCCCACCGGGCCGACCGGGTTATACGTGAAAATCAGAGTGTGACAGTGGCGAGTATCATGCATGTATAAATTATAACTCAAACGTATAATAAGTCTTGGTTTACATGTAAATGTGTATCAATGATTGATTGTGTATAAGCATAGGTGCAACAAGCATAAGTATAAAAGAAAATTTCCATTATGATCGATTTCTCCGATTGCAAGTTTGAAAGTGAAATACGAATACAAGTTTCTACAAATAAAAATGAAAGTACAAGTTTCTAAATAAGGAAAATACAGAAATGTGAAGCGTTACTGTCTCTCCTACTTTAGGAAATTTCGTCCCGGATTTTATTCAAAAGGAAGTCTCTACGAACAAGTGTGGATATTTGAACGATATATCACTGAATTATTAGTGTTAAATTGCTATATATAGATTCTGCATTTGTATTAAATTACTGATATCTCACCGTGATAACCTACATCTCAAATATCGGTCCTTGACCGATATCCGATCTTTTATCGCATTAATTGTATAGCTTACACTTAGGTTATAGTTTAGTGGTCAAGAGAAATTATCTCCTGGAGAGATCAATGTTCAATCCTTAAGAGGTGTAAGTATTTAAGGGAAAAAAATTAGCGGTTCAAAAAAATCGTATAGCTTACTAATTGAAAGTCTCTTACCCCTCTTTCGTTTCATTGGTGGAACATGTAAGACTATGGGGTATGGGGCGTGGGTTGGGTACAAACGCCCAAGTCACCACCCCAGGCGGGCTTGGGTTTAGGCGTGGCCCGTTGGGCTGGGAATTAGCCAGGGCGTTAGGCGGGCCTAGCGGTCCTCTGTGGTCGGGTCTCATTGGCTGGCTTGGCTAGGTGGTTGAGTAGGGTTTGAACTTTAAAAACTAACCGTTTGGCCAAGCCAAACGGCTACCCCAACTAGTTTAACCCTCCCCCCACCGCCTGCCCTATTCGCTACCCCAACCCTTCAACTTGCAAATTGTCACACCGGCTATCACTCCCCCAACCCTTCAAACCGCTAAATCCATACCGGCTACCCAAACCCAACACTTGAAATCATGGCCACATGGACGAACGAGGAAGAGATAGCACTAGTAATGAGCGTCGTGGACGCGATGAAGGCCCGCCAACTTGGTGACACACGTTACTGGCCGGAAGCTTTCGCGAGCTAGCGACACAACATGGGGAACGGCCGGCATAATCTAAACGCGTGCCAACACAAGTGGCGTGAACTACGACCGAAGCTCGACCGGTTTAGGGCGTACTACGACAGCGTCCCGGGCGGTGAGATAAGTCACGACGACCGGGTGGCGGTGGCCAACATCGAGTACCGAGGCAAGGAGCGGAAACCGTTTGACAAGTTCGTCCTCTTTGAAATCTACCTAACACTTTAGGGTTTTTTTATGCTTAATTATATTTTTTTTAGATTTGTAATCCTTTTTTTAGTAGGATTTTGAAATTTTTAGAAAATTTTAATAATATTTTCAGGCTTGTTTTATTTTTGTGTTTATTTATAAAAACTTGAAAAAATACCACGTGGCCTAGCCACGCCCCCTATACCCACCCAACATGCAACTGATCAGCAGTGCCCTCCAAGTCCATGTGTCGGTCATGCCACAAGGTCCCGTTTCACCATACCCCCGGTCTAGAAAACATTTATTTATCATTAGGAACATATTTGATTTGATGGCATAAATAATGGCAACACTTGTTTCGCCAATCTCCTCGTTTCGTTCATCACTAGCTGTTGCTGCTGCCGCCGTCCGTTTCCCAATGGCAAGAGCGTCATTGAGTTCATCTACTACTACCCAGGTCTATCATCAACAACACATTTCTTCGATTAACACTAGTTTTATTTTAATTTGAAATCACGCGTGCAGATGGATTACAAATTTGGAGCCTACAAGATTGATGAAAGGGAAGTGTTTTACTCCACTCATCTTTCATATGCGTTGGTCAATCTCCGCCCTCTTCTTCCTGGTAATTCCTCATAAACCCTAGCTGGTTTTTATCCTGAGGGGTAGGTTAGGTTAGGTTAGGTTAGGTTTGGGGTTTTGTTTTGTTTTGTTTTGTTTTGGTGGTTTCAACTGATATTTTTTATCATCAAAATCATTAGTTTGTATAAAAAAGGCAAGTGATAAATGATTGATTATTATACTTGACATACATAACTACAGATTCTAAACAATGTATGAATGAATGAATAATTAACAGTTAAACCCAAAAACTGCTGCCATTTGGTATAGATCACTTCCATATGTGATAGATAGGGTAAGTTTACTACACATAAATGAAGGAAGAGGACTTACTTTGACATGTTGTCATTTTCTTTTGCAGGTCATATCCTTTTTTGTTTAATCTTTTTTTAATTTATCCCAAGAGGTAACAAACAGGATTCAGACATGTTAACCTTTATTCTTCTAATTTATATTTCTCATTGCACTAGGTTTTAATCATTCATATTAAAAACATTAGTCAATTGTAAAATTCAAAAAATGGAAAGATAAAAAGTGCTTCGTCTTGTGGGCCTGTCTCATGCTGTAAGTTACCCTCTGAAATTTGGTTGACGACTTAACAATAAACTACATGTGCTTGTTTGCCCAAGGCGTGAAGTGAAGCGATTTGTTGACCTCACCCCAGAGGAGACTAGCGACTTGTGGATTTCAGCCCAAAAAATTGGAAAGCAACTTGAGAAGTACCACAGAGCTTCTTCACTTACATTTGCAATACAAGTAAGCTCGCTACGTTATTCGATTCGAAATTTGTTTTTCTTGTTTTGATTTGCTTCCCCTTGTTAAGTTTCTTTGCATGAAGCTATGTGGGATGTTTTAATTTTTTTGTGCCCTTGTTCAAGTATTAAATATCAATGGATGTTTTAATTCTTTTGTGCCCTTGGAAGATGTGTATACATAAAGGAGGACTCATAAGATCCTATTATTTCAATAGTTAGTGACAAAATTAATGCTTGCAGGATGGTCCCCAAGCAGGACAAACAGTTCCTCATGTACACATCCATATTGTCCCTCGAAAAGGCGGCGACTTTGAGAACAATGATGAAATCTATGATGCTGTAAGTTCATACACCTTTCAGTTTCCTTGAATATAATCTTGAGGTAAACACGGTTATTGTGATTCGACTCATCCAAAAAAGAAAGGGATAATGTTTAATGAGGTGCTATTCAGCCTTTTTCATTTAGGTCACCCAACTATTGAACCCTAATTACTTGCTTTGTTTGTATCATATCTGACCGAAAACATGCTGAATGATGAAAAATTCTTTCAGTTTTCTTTTGAAAATAGAGAGGGTATCCATTTTTTCTTTTTCTTTTTTATATAATCATTATGGCTAGAGCTGCAAACGAACCGAACGAACACGAACAATTGTTCGTGTTTGTTTGTTAAGAAATATATGTGTTCACGAACTGTTCATGAACACTTACCGAACGAGATTTTATGTTTGTGTTCGTTTGTTAAGGAAATGAACTTTTTTGTGTTTGTTTGTTAATTTTAGGCAACGAACGAAAATGAACGTTGATGAACACAAATGAGCACAAACTAATGTTTACGAACACAAACAAGTGTTTATGAACACAATATATAATACACCGACACTTATTAAATATTTTATTTGTTAGAATTTTGAAGTATTTATATAAAATATAAAAACTAAAAACACTAATGAATTATCGAACATAAACTAATGAACGCGGCCTTTGTTCATGTTCGTTCCTTTAACTAAATGAAAGAAATTTCTTGTTTGTGTTCGTTTGTTTGATAAACGAACGAACACAAACGAACTTCCCGCCAAAACGGTTCACGAACTGTTCGCCAAACATTTGGTTCGTTTGCAGCCCTAATTACGGTTATATGTATTATTCATCCAGTTTTTGTTGGATTCGGTATATAAAGGAACCCATAACATTGGATGGTCCTATATATACATCTTCCAAAAAAGAGAAAAACATCATATAGTTTTGCAGAAGAATTTGAAAAACTCGTTTTGCAGATTGATGAGAAGGAGAAGGAACTAAAGAACACACTTGACTTGGACAAGGAAAGGAAAGATAGAAGTATGGAGGAGATGGCTCAAGAGGCTGATGAATACAGGAAGCTTTTTTCTTAATTCTTACACCTTTTTCGCATATGGATTTTGTAAGATTTATTACTTCAAATATTTTTCACCCTTTTAGCATATAAAAACTTAATTGGTAGAATGTCTTTCATCTCCCTGCTTCAGTCTCTTTTTGACCAAAAACCAGGAGTGTTCACGGGCGGTTTTGATTCCAACTATGATTTTGGGAAACGACAAACTGAACCAGCCAGTTTTGAATTGATATTTCTACAGTTTCTTCCACAATGTCTTTGAAACAGTTGGTTTTATTTTCAAACCCTTTGCTAAACTGTCAAAATTGAACCACCGGTGAAATTTTTCGATAAGGTTTATTAATACCACTAATGTAATTAGTCTTTATGAATTTCATTATGTTGACTCATTTAAATGGGTCAATATGGTTTGTTATCATTATGTTGACTCATTTAAATGGGTCAGTATGGTTTGTTATTTATCTTTACTTTTTAAAACTGGATAATTCAACAACCTCAGGGGGGAGGAACGCTTTTCCTTTACACATCTCTTTACTGCGTATTAGATTAGATTAGATTAGATTTGCATAAAACCATCTAAATTGACCAGATTATTATTGCAGTAAATTCAGAACTCATTTATTAATCTACAAAGTTAAGAAAATAAACAAACACACAGACAGACGTTTCTTGAGCAATCCAACCGGTTTAGTACTCGATGTGAACATCATTCACATTCTGACCTCTACAATATATGCACTCCTCAATCACAAGAGATGAAATATGCTCTACGTTTTATTAGGGTCAATCCATACTAGATATCTACCCTTTGACAAAATCTGCACAATTGAATCACATGAGGTTAAACACATATAATACCAAAAATATATTGGCATCTTAACCAAGTATAACCCTGAAACACACCCTTTAATTTTCTATACAAAAGGTAAAGTTTTGACACACAAGAGATGTATCTCGTCATATAGCAAATTTATTTGAAATAACTTTCGATACAAGATGACTCGGTTAAGTTCCTACGCAAGTTTCAAGGTTTTGAAACTTGAAGGACTAGTCTTGTAATAAAACATAAAGTTAATGTATTAACTTTCCATGCAAGTTCAAAGTCTAGAGACTTGGGGGTCTAATGTGTGAAATAATAAACTTGGAATGATGACTTTCTATGCAAGTTTCCTAGGGTTGGAAATCAGGGCACTTGAAGTGTCATTTAACAAAATAAAATTTGAAACATGTTTAATAATAACAAACCCTAGGTTGCCCCCCACCTTACCATACGATCGTACTCCCTCTCTCTCCCTAGACGACTCAAGGAGGAAGCAAGGAAACTCGTCTCTTATCGGGGTTTTTGATTTCCAACTCCAAATCCCTAGGTAATTTATGGTACACACACATAACTTGTTGATTCATGGCTGCGTTTTGTTGATTTCATGGAATCTTGAATGCATGAAAACATGGATTACATGTGTTAGTTTGCTAAGAACATATTCGTGATGTGTATATAACGATTCTTGATAGTCTAATAACTTTATGATCTCATATGCATGCTAGGATTTCGATTATACATGATGTTGATGATGAAACTTGACGTTAAACTGATGTATGTGATGTTATGGAGGTTATATTTGTTGAAAATCAGGGTTAAAGAGTCATAAACATGCTTTAATCGTTAGCTGATGTCAAACAGGTTCTGATCAGATTTTCATCGACGGCTTGTATCGGCTGTAGCGTGGTCAAAACTTAACAAAAACGTGCGAGTCTAAGATGTAGTTCCAGGAAATAACTTCCAAACCTGCAGTTCGACGAGTTTTGATTTTTTAAAACATTAAAATGGAAACACATGAGCAGGCTGCGTTTTCCTGCAGAATTTGCAACCTGTTACGGGAGTCATAACTTCGTCTAGGATTGGAGTTAACATGTGAAATTTTTACAGTAGACAATTCTAGGAGGTCATCCAATTCAGTAACTGGAATTTTGTTAAAAGGATTTACAAGGATTTTTAAATAAATTATACACTAAATTGTCAACAGAATGCGACGAATCTGACCCATGTGTGCTAAATGATTTTTATTAATTTTTCAGTATTAGGTCTTGAGAATATATATATATATATATATATATATATATAGGGTAAGGTTCATGCGAGAACCACATTTATTGTGAGAACCGCGGGAACTAATGTGAACACAAAAGTAACTCACTACATCACCACCCAAAACCTAAAAAAAACCTAACCCTTCACCCCCCCCCCCCAAAAAAAAATCTAACCCCCCACCCAAAAACCTTAAAAAACCTAACCCCCCCCCCCCCCCCCACACCGTACAATAAGCCCAATTGTACAATAACCCGCCCCTATATATATATATATATATATATATATAAGTGAACTCTATGACACGTCTCATAAAAATATCATAATTATTCGAGTCCCTATGGTATTTTAAATAAATTTCCAAAAAACAGCTCTAAAACTGATATGAAACTGTGTAAGCTGAAACATGATGTTTATGTTTGTTATTGGTTGTGTTAGTAGATATAAAGTGTCTATGCATGATTAAAACTTAAGTAAGTGTGCTACATGATATGGGAGGTACACCTACTCATAACCACACGAACGGATAACTAAGTGTCAACGTGTTG
The DNA here is from genome assembly GCA_947069175.1 of Scalesia atractyloides. NCBI lineage: Eukaryota > Viridiplantae > Streptophyta > Magnoliopsida > Asterales > Asteraceae > Scalesia > Scalesia atractyloides. The sequence goes on along the minus strand of CAMTDV010000015.1, from coordinate 45,663,352 downwards.
CATATTATGTGGTTGTTACGTGTAGAATTTACGTGTGCACAACTTAACTAAAACGGTAACCATATCAGGACGTTGTTGACCATTGCTACTATAAATCATTTAATATTTTAGTCGAACAAAACTAAGGTGAATTCACAACTCTTTACTAAAAGCATGTGTCCCTGGTTTGGGACTGTACACTTACTTCCCTAGTTTGGGAAACACATGCGGTACCCCTAGTTTGCGGTTACACGCGCATCCCTAGGTTGGGATCACACATACTTTACCATCCCTGGATGTAGGAATAGTACACTTAACTAAACACAAACTCTATCTGAAAGTCTCTACACATCTTACCGATTAGCATGTCGGCTTGGCAGGCGGGATATTAGTTGATAGCGCTATTAAGTTTGACAAACCTCACACCGTGCTAGGAGTCGGACGTGGACTATTGACCTTTTCATTGCATCAATGCGGATAGACATTGATGAGGGCGCAAAAACTATAACGTCAACATTCGATACACACAATTTAGTTGTCTTTATGAGGGTTACTACCCAAGTCATAGTTTTTAACGCTTTTTCATGTGAACTTAGCTTATACTTTACACCATTGAAGAAACCCTAGATCAACTAGACCGGAATCTAAGTAGATCTATGGAATGGGCTCTGCATAAAATGGTTAACCCTTCGTTTGGTTTCACGATGGATGATGAATAAAACAGTATTCCAGCTAAACCTGCAAAACAGAACACCGTTAGCTCGCCACGGGGAGAAGGGGGGTTCTCTCCGTGACCACCCTCCGGCGTGAGAATAAGTACAGGTAGTCGGAAGTAAGTATTGTAAGAGAGAGAGTAGTTGAGAGTGAATGCCTTTCCTTGAACTCCAAGTTACTTATTTGAGTAAATTTCACAAAACATCCTTTATGTTTTCTCAAACTTGCAGGTTCCAGCATTAATGTTTAAAAGTTGCTAAAAACAGCCTTTAAGTTTATTTTTGTTGCGGGTTCAATCCTTTACAGCTAACCACGTTATTTTCTTCAGTTAAGTTCCCTCACATGCATAACATGTGAGAGTATATTCGTCATTTTGGTTAATCTTCACCCACGTCAATAAGAAAAAAGAATATTTAAGGTTTAACCTATTTTAAAAAAAATTCTAACCCCAGGGACTAATGTGCAATAAAACCAAACTTTAAAAACCAAACACCCTCTTTTCCGGTCTTCTTCTCCGGCGACTTCGCCGGATTCCGACGAACCCGGAATTAAGATAGGAATCTTGTTAAGCTAGCCCACTAAGCTGTAAAGATTAACACAGATTTTGATCATGCCAATCAAACTCTTCAGGATTATCATCAGTTGGAAGAATCGGCGCCTTATTCGCATCAGACGGAAACAACAAACGACTCTTCAACCCTAGATACCTCTCACGGAACTCCGATGCCGTCAAATCAGAGAACTTCGTAACACCGTGTTCAGTAGTCGGATCCAGCAACTGGTGACGCTTAGGACGCCGCAAGTTAGACTTAAACACTATCAAACGGTAATCGTGCTCCTCTGTAGTCGCGTACGTTTTACCAAACTTTGTTTAAACTAGGTTAAAACTTAAATATTCTTTTTTTTTATAATTGAAGTGGGTGGAAGATCAACCAAAATGACGAATATACCCTCACATGTTATGCATGTGAGGGAACTTAACTGAAGAAAATAACGTGGTTAGCTGTAAAGGATTGAACCCGCAACAAAAATAAACTTAAAGGCTGTTTTTAGCAACTTTTAAACATTAATGCTGGAACCTGCAAGTTTGAGGAAACATAAAGGATGTTTTGTGCAATTTACTCTACTTATTTATAGCCGGTGTTTGGTGCTAAAAGGAGAGATTGTTAACTTTAACGGAATCTTTTGTTATTCCGTTAATGTTTGTTGGCAATTCGTTAATGCACACGGATCGTGAGCTCATCAGCGGTTAGGAAGGTGCCACGTGTCAGCATGAGATCACTATATCTTATAAATGTGAGCATGCCATCACCGTGATCTTCCTCGGCCGTCCAGATGCTGCCATGTGGCAATTGGTTATAACCGAAAAGATGCTTGCACGATTGGGTGTTAATGGCTTCTAGAAGGTTTCACAGCTGTTACCAATCTATTATTCGCCACGTGTACATTCTGTTACAACAGAAAAGATTCCCTTTGCTTCTGCACCAAGTCAAGGATTTTGCTAAGGGAAAGTTTTTTAGGATTTACTGTTTCCTTGCGCGAGAAGCGCAAGTTAGTTAACTGATCTTCCTTCTTCTCCTTGCTGCTTAGCGGAACGTTTGGTGGATATTTGCTTTGATATAAATATCTGCGCAAGGTTTATGCATGAAGCATTATCCAACGAGAATGTTCAAGGTTAACTTTGAACCTTGCGCGAGCCCGCGCAAGGTAGTTAAATGAAGCATTATCAAACGAGAATGTTCAAGGTTAACTTTGAACCTTGCGCGAGCCCGCGCAAGGTAGTTAAATGAAGCATTTATCCAAAGAGAATGTTTAGGCTTTTAACTTTGAACCTTGCGCGAGCCCGCTCAAGGTAGTTATATGATCCTTTCCTCTCTTGGATATTTGGCGTAGAGTTCTAATAAATCTTATTTTGGCGAAGAAGTCTGCGCGCAGTTTTCTTAGAAGTTATTAATGGGTATGGTTTCCTTGATTGGCGCAAGGTTTTTGGGACCATACCCCTTCAAGTCCCCCCTGTCCAGTGTTGCTCCTATGTAAAAATAAAAAGTAGGTGGAGCACTGGACTTAAGATAAATGTGCTGCGCTAGGTAAGGACTAGCTTTTGTTGCTTTATGCATCTTGGTGACGTGTCGTAAGTGAATTTTGAAAAAGTATTTGAATTCAAATATACTTAGACACGTGTCACATATTCGGATGGTGTAGTTGGTGACGACGCACGTTCTTGAGATGTGGTGGTACTGTTGACAGGCTGTCAACAGTACATGTCTTACGGTATTTAATGCTATTTCAGCGACACTCGCGCGCGTGGGGCGGTTACTGTTCCCCACTCGCCCCTGCAGTTACTTGGGGATACGTGACTGTCGCAAAAGTCGCTTCAGTCAAATCGTGCATTAATTGCGATTAGTATATAAAGGGATCAACGATCCATTTGCTTCCTCACCAGATTACATCTTGAGAGAAACTTGTGTTTATATATTCCGGCGACCTTCAAAGTTTTCTAAGTATTCTTCGAAGTTTGAGTTATGGCCACCGGTGCAAGTTCTGCTGAGATACCGTCGACGTCAAGTTTGCCACCGTTAAAGTGGTCGAAGAAAGATTTCGATAATCTTGCTACCAACTTTCTTTTTGCTCCGTCCTGGAAAGCGTTTTTCCGGTGGCGAGTGCCACGGCGGTTGATGCGCCGGCCGGCTACAACACGTTATTTTATGATTATTTTGCCGAAGGGAACTTCAGGCTTCCGGTGACCCATTTCCTGCTGGAAATTCTTGGTTTTTACAGGCTTCATATTTCTCAATTGAGCCGATGGGAATGGTGAGGATCCGGCATTTTGAGTTTGTTTGCCGGACGATGCAGATCACGCCGACGGTTGAGAAGTTCAGAGTTTTCTACCAGTTGCACTGTTTGTTGGGTTTTTATTCGTTCCAACAACCTGTGCAAGCCAAACGATTGCTGTTAGTGCCGCCCAAATCTGACCACGACTGGACGTAGAAGTTCTTCTTCATAAAGGCGGCGGTGATCCCGATGAAGATGACATTCCGAGCCGGTGATGAGATCGAGCTGGAGACCCTTCCCATACATGCCGACGAGGTGTGGTATCAGGATATTAAAGATGTGCCCAACATTGTTTTGCCGGAGAGGGCCCTCTATCGCTGCCGGGACGAGTATTTTTTGGAAGAAAGACCGCCTAGAAAAGCCTGTGTATACTGAAGATGGGACTGGTACGTAACCTTTTAACTTCCTAGTAATATCTTTTACTAGATATGTACTGATACAAAAATGTTTGTTATGTAGTTGCGCCGCTCTACTTGGTCTCTTTCAAGAGAGAGAAAGGGAAAATGGCCGTCGTGCCTATTATTGAGGGTGAGGAAACTTGGTTCTCACAAATCTTGGGGAACTTTGAGTTGCCCAAGAAGGAGGATCTGGAGGCGCAACCATCTTCGAAGACTAGTAAATAAATTCTTACAAAGCCTAAGTTGATATTGCAATATTACTCTTGAACATATTTTCTAAGTAATATTACAATATCACTAATGGCGCAACCCTTTCTCAATATGATTGATTATGTAGGTGATTTGCTGAACTTGGGCGTAGGCCCTGATTCGAAGAAGAAGAAGAAACCAACTGCTGCTGCAGCTACTGCGCCTCCCCCTTCCAACCCAGATCAAAAATCCAAGCCATCAGCTGCTGCGAAAGCTGAGGGTAAGAAAGGTACACGTCTCGTATCTGACTCTTGGTGCAATTATGTGGTGGTGTCGAACTCACTGGAGGGTCTTGCGCCTGTAGGTTTGAAGAAACCGAAGCCAGAACCCATTGACACCTCCTCTCTTCCAGCTGCGAACCCAGATGATCCCTTGGAAGTACCTTCTAGCCCGGAAGAGGCGTTGAAGCGCACTTCCAAGAAGAGGAAGGAGGCGGAAACTAAAACTCCTGCGCCAACAAAAGTTGCGCGCCCGCGCATTGGCAAGAAGGGCAACCTGGATGCCTTTGCAAAGAAATTCTCACCTGGTACGTTTAGTTTGTTGCACATTTCTGTCAAAAAAGTTGCGCCAAATCTTATACTTGGTATTTGTTGATATGCTTTGCAGAGAAAATGGTGAAGGCTGCGCCTGCCACCTCATCTGCTATACCATCGCCGCGCAGGCCTAAGAACGTTGAGGAGGGAGATGCGGGGCAAGAAACTCCTGTTTTTGATGCTGACCCCATCGTCCCGGAAAATATTGAGAAGATGGCTCCGGAAGAAGGGCCCAAAAATTTTGATGCTGAGAATCCTGCTGGCGAGCAGGTTAAAGATACAGCTACAGATGTTGGGGTGAGAGATACTGCTTCCGTAGAACAAGAAAAAATATCTTCCCCTGTGCCGGAACCGTCAAAGTTGATATCCAAGGGAGCTGGACCTTCAACACAAAGCGAAGGCTTTGTGTTTGTTGAGGATTCGGAGGAGGAGTCGCCCATTCGCCTAGAGGAGACGCCTGGGGACTATTATTATCGTTCTTATTCTGAGAGGCGGGCCTCTGCGATTCATCAGCCTGTGTGGAAAGTTAAACAGGGTGATGTTTTTACGGATTGGCACTCCTGCAGGGAGTGGTATAAGGGCATCTTCCCGCCAGCGGAGGTGAAGCGCTAGGAAGAAAAAGACCACGAGGCTACTTACTAGTCATATTTGCAAGAGTCTGCCCTTGCCTCTTCCACCATAAACAGGATTGTGCGCGAATGGCGCAACATGAACAAGAGTGGGATGAGGTTGAGCTTGATAAGGCGAAGGCCAAACTCGAGAAAGAGAAGACGTTAAAGATGCTCGTCGATTTTGAGGCGGAAAAGGCCCAGTTTGAGGAGGAGAAGAAAACTGAAGAGTGGGCTGCGCTGTCGTGGAAGCACAAGTGTGAGGCCTCTGCTGCGCAATATGCGGACGAGCGCAAGCGCTTGTGGAGGCTTGTGATCGTGACAACAAAGAAAAAATATCTCTGCGCAACGAAATTGAGGAACTCAAGAAAGAGAAAGCTGACGCTGTTGCGGCAGCAGAAGAGGCGCGCTCACACATAGAAAGGAGCGAGCAGAATGAGGTATCAACCAAAATGACTCTCCTTTTTAAGAATAAAGAAATTGATGATCTAACTGCTATGCTATTTGACCAGGCGCAGCTGCAAGATGAGGTTGATAGTTTGAAAAAAGATATCAACCTTCACCGAACAGAAAAAGCCGAGTTGATCTGCCGTTTAACTGAAGGTGAACGAAAACTTAACGACACGGAGGTCGCTCGCGCTACAGCAGAAAGCCTAACCGAATCCCTCATGAACCAGCTTACCTGGTTGCGGGAGTACGGGATTGTGGAGGTAATATTCCCTTTTCTTTATACATGTCTGGTTTGATTGTCGCAACATATACTGATTGTATTTGTATACAGATCGCAAATGCCATCCTTAACTCTACGGAGTTGGATGAGAGAGTGGCGGAATTGATGATGGCGGCGCGCAATGACGGGCATGCCGAGGGCTATAGGGAGTGTACTTTGCACGTGGCACATGCGCTGAAGACCGAATGGGATACAAGCCGTGCTGCCACGCATGGGCTAAGTACTGCCGCCATTTATTCCGCTGCTAAAGAAAAACATGATCAATTGCAGATTCCGATTATGGACCTTGTGGATGCCGCGCTGCAGCAAGATGACTTTGTTGATAAACTAAAGGAGATCTTTTCTTCAACAGAGAAGCAGGCGGGAACCAAATCCATAGAATAGGAAATTTGTATTTTTTTTACTTTGTGATAACTTGTAACGTTGCGCTGTTGCGCAAGTATTGTGGACGTGAATATAATATATTTCAGCTTTACAATGCTTGCATCCGACCAATTACTTGTGTAGGATAGACAAATGAACAATTTCTTTTCTCATGTGTGAGCGTAAGTATTAAGTTAGCTTGTGGCTCATGAGTTTGTGTTTTTGTTTATCCAAAGGAATTGCATGCATTTGTAAATGAACATATTCAAGATTGTAAGTAGTGGCAGAGTATTTTATTCATACTGATAAAGCGCAAAACTATGGCACCACTAAGATTACATAACAAAATAAAGTAAGCAGTCTCGTTACGCAACGCTCAGAAGTTGCTTAGAGGACTGAGATTACATATAACATCGGCGTAGTTTTTGGGCGTTCCAGGTTCGAGGAACGCTGGATCCGTCCATACGCTTCAGAGTGTACGCGCCTTTTCCCAATACTTCATTTATCACGTACGGACCTTCCCATCGTGGGGCTAACTTCCCCGGTTTTTCGGCATTCGACGCTTCATTATCGCGAAGAACAAAGTCACCAGGCAAAAAGGAACAAATGCGCACCCTTTTGTTGTAATACTTTTCAAGCTGGGACTTGTATTTAGCTTCGGGAATCGTTGCATTTTCTCGTCATTCTTCCAATAAGTCTAGGTCGATGCACCTTTGTTCTTCGTTATCTTGTTTTTCCAAAGCTAGCCTTCTTGGAGATGGTAACCCAATTTCGGCAGGAATCACAGCTTCCGTGCCGTACACAAGGCTAAAAGGAGTTTCTCCAGTACTAGTCTTGGGCATAGTTCGGTGTGCCCACAAGATGGTAGGCAATTCGTCAACCCACCCCCGCCGTGCCGTGCCAAGGCGAGCCTTGATACCGTCGACCAATTATTTGTTTATGCTTTCAACTTGACCATTTGCTTGTGGGTGCGCAACAGAAGCGAAAACATGTTGGATTCCCATTTCGGTCATCCATGTTTGCAAATCTTCCGCCATTAAATTTGGACCGTTGTCTGTAATAATGAGCATGGGCAGACCAAAACGACAAATAATGTATTCCCAGATGAATTTGCGAATTACCATCGCTGTAGTAGAAGCTAAAGGTTTGGCTTCAACCAATTTGGTGAAGTAATCGACCGCAACAATGATAAACTTTACTGCGCCGGGCGCATCCGGAAATGGTCCCACTAAATCAATGGCCCAATGTTGAAATGGCCAAGCTGTTGTGACGGGTACCAAAGGATTCTTTGGGCGCAACATTTTAGGGGCATGCCTTTGGCAGGACATGCATTTGCGAAAGATCACTACCGCGTCAACGTACATTCCGGGCCAATAATACCCTGCGCTTTTCACTTTGGCTACTACCATGCGCGGCCCAGAATGTATACCACATAGCCCCTCATGCACCTCCCTGATCAGGTATTGCGCATCATGTTTGTTAACGCAGCGGAGCGAAGGACCCATGTAAGAGCGTCGGTACAGTATACCGTCAATCAATTCGTAATTGTGGGCTTTGCATCGTAACTTACGTGCTTGCGCTTTATCTTCTGGTAAAGAACCATGTAACAAATACATCATTATTGGAGACATCCATGATGGATCTCCTACTTCGACCATTGTCACTTGTCTGAGAGGGACTGATGGATTACTTAAAACCTCGATGCGAACTTCTTTTGCAAAATGTTTGAAACTAGTTGCTGCGAGTTTAATTAAAGCGTCAGCATGTTTGTTTTCGCTTTGCTTGACGTGTGTGACTTTAACTTGTTGAAACTGTGCTATAAGAGCTTGGCTTGCGCCAAGTACAAAGCCATGATATCTCCCTTTGCATCGTACATTCCAATTACTTGCTCAGCAACTAGTAATGAATCAACATGGGCTTCTAAATTTGTTGCACCCATTTTGATAGCGAGGCGTAGGCCTGCTAGGAAAGCTTCATATAAGGTCTCGTTGTTGGTGCTTTTAAAATCCAACCAAACTGCATACGTGAATTCTGCTCCTTCTGGACTCATTAATCAAAGATCTGCTCCAGCCCCATCACTGTTTGATGCGCCATCTGTAAACAATGTCCAGGCTCTATTGTCTATGACTGGGACTGGGTTTTGAATTGCTTGGCATTCTTCAAGTTTATCAGCGAGAATTTTAGCGATGAAATCTGCTAAAACTTGGCCTGTGATAGCTGGTCTAGGTTTATAACAGATGTTATAACCTCCCAATTCTATTGCCCATTTCGCAAGTCGCCAGAAGCATCTGGTTTGGCCAGGACTTGGCCAATGTGAAAATTTGTTAAAACTGTAATAACATGTCCTGAAAAGTATCTTCGCAGCCTGCGCGAAGCGTGGACCAATGCTAAAACTAATTTCTCCATAATTGAATACCTTGTCTCTGGATCGTTCAACATCTTGCTGATATAATAAATTGGAGACTGGACCCCTGCGTGTTCTACCAACAAGACAGCACCTACTGCTACCTCAGATGTAGCAAGATATAAAACCATGGGTTCTTTTTCACGAGGAGCAGTAAGTGTGGGAAGTTGAACTAAACAATCCTTCATCTGCTGGAAAGCTTGATCAGCTTCCGGAGTCCATGCGAACTCTTTGCTCTTCGTACAATTGCGCAAGGTTCGAAAAATGGATAAGACTTTGCAGCATGATTGGCGAGGAAGCGGTTTAGCGCAGCTAACCTTCCAGCCAAACGTTGCATCTCTTTGATGGTAGTAGGAGAAGACATTTTATGTATTCCCTCGACCTTCTCAGGATTAACTTTGAAACCGTCTTTGGTGACGATGAAACCCAAAAATTTTCCCTCCTCCATGCCGAAGGAGTATTTTCTTGGATTTAACTTTAGATTTACCTCTCGTAGAGAATCAAAAGTTCGTTGGATGTTGGCTAACATAGTGTCTTCTGAATTACTCATAATGACCAAATCATCAATGTAGACTTCTATAGTTTTCCTGATATCATCTCCAAAAACTGTATCCATCAATCTTTGATAAGTAGCTCCCGCATTGCGGAGACCAAAAGGCATCTTGGTATAACAAAAAATGCCTTTCTCCGTGCGAAAAAACGGTTTTATCTTCGTCCTCTTTTTTCATCAAGACTTGATGATAACCTTTATAACAATCTAGAAAACATTTCCAGCGAAAGGAAGCTAATGAGTCAACCTTTTTGTCAATCTCAGGGAGAGAATAACAATCTTTTGGACACGCCTTGTTTAGATCTTTAAAATCTACGCACATCCGCCATCCGCCATTATGTTTCTTTACCATGACTGGGTTTGCCACCCAGGTCTGGTATTTGACTTCGCGCAGAATACCAGCATTTAATAACTCGGTGACTTGTTCGTTCATCGCCTCTTTCTTTTCTGACCCGAGGCTGCGCTTTTTCTGCACAACTAGTTCTGCTGACGGAAATACATTCAGACAATGTTCCGCAACGTTGCGCGGGACACCGACCATGTTGGCATGTGTCCAGGCGAAAATGTCTTTGTTGCGAAACAACAGTAGTTTAAGCTTTGCGCGAATTTCAATACTGACTGCAAGCCCTAATAGGATTGTTTGCTCAGCATACTTATTGTTGAGTACCCACTTTTCTGGTTCGTTACTTGGCACTGTCTTGACAGCCTTCATAACTGGTTCTTCAATTGACATGATTTCTTTCCGCGCGTAAAGTATAGCTATACCATTTGGTGTCGGAAAACCACAAGCAGCATGCGGAGCGGAAGTAATCATACTAAAATCACGTTGCGCGCGGCGTCCCAATAGCACATCGTGACGGGAATTTGCCGGCATCACCATGAAGTTGACGTTAATCGTTCGAGAACACCTCCATCAGATAAAGTAATAGGAAAAAGGATTTGTCTTAGAGGAAAGACAGCCTCATTGCAGAACCCAGTTAATGGAAAATCAATTGGTTCCAAGCGTGCCTTATCCTCAGGATCTAGCTGTTTAAAGCACTGCTCATACATAATATCCATGGAACTACCCGGATCTATAAACATATAGTCTGTTTGGTAGTGTCCAAAGATACCGGTGATAACTACTGGCCAGTCTTCTTGAGGACCTCCTGGAACGATAGGATAATGACTTGCTGTTCGCGCCAAGTGTTGTTTTGAAAATGTTGAAGGCTACGCTTGCGCGATGATCCACCTTGAATCATGGAAACGTGTTGTTTCATTTTCTTGTTTCTAGGCCCTTCGTTCTCGCGCGTAATCTGTTTAATCTCTTTGCGCACATTCTGGAGTAGATGTGTAAGCTTCCCACTCTTTAATGCTTTTTCAATCTACGTGCGCAGACTGATGCAGTTATCTGTTGTGTGGCCTGTGTCTCTATGATAGTCACAGAACAAATTTGGGTCTTGCCCTTTTTAGTTTTTCATTGGTTGCCGCTGTTTAAGCTGATAATTCTAAGTGCAGAGAACCTCAGCCGGAGATTTCGTTAAGGGAGTCCACTGACGTTCCCTATTCTCTTGCTTAATCGCTTTTTGAGCTGTTATCTTGTTGATTGTTTCTCGCGCATCAATTGGTGAATAAGGAGAATACGAATTTTGACTTGACTCTTTCCAATTTCTCTTATACTTGCGACTACCTCTACTCAGGTCTTGCGGATGGTTCTGAGGTAGAGGTGGCCTGTTAGAACTTAAGTTGCGCTCAGTCTGGGCGTTGATCTTGGCTGCCACCATGATTTTATCCCAGTTTTTTGGAAGGCCAGTTGTACCGGACAACACTTTAATCATTTCGTCACACCTTACCGCATACTTGAACTGCGCGCATATAAGGTCTTCATGGACATCTCCAATCTCCAACACCTCTTTATTGTAACGCGTTACAAAATCTTCGAGGCTTTCATCGTCTCTCCGCCAGATGTTCATTACATCTGAGGAATCGCGCACCTATCGCCCTTGCTGACTAAAGTGTGTAAGAAAATTTTCTTTTAAGTCATTCCAAGAGGAAAGTTTACCTCCCGGCAAATTGTCAAACCAAAGGCGCGCAACGCCGGTAAGGGTCTGTACAAATAGGTGACACCACATTGGCAATGTCCAGCACCCAAGTAACCCTGCACCGGTAAAGAGGCGCATGTGATCATCAGGATCGGTCAAACCATTAAACTTTCCAACGTTGGATGGTAATTTCGCTCGCTCCAATGGAGCTAGTGCTATCTCTCTGGTAAACTTTGATTGTTCAGCTATTTGGTTGGGCGATACACCAAATTGTAATCATACTCAGCTTCTGGATTGTATACTGCACGTACTTTTGGCCTGTAACTAGCATGATCTGCAGATATTCAATTGAAAATACTTGCACTATCCCCTTCCTCATAGGTTCTATTGAGCTCATCATGTTGGGTGTTCCGTTTCTGTGAAGACCGCGGGCCCAAACGAGAGTGGACAGATGCGCGACACTGAATGTTGTCTTCTTGCCTTCTATTACCAGAATGAACAGGATCATTCCTGGTTTTAGAATACATTTCTGTTCCATCTTCAGGCATGCGCGAAGGGGAACGAGCATGACTTTGAGTATTATAACTCAAAACTCGAGGTGCCAACGAAGCACGGACCTGAGGAGCGTTAACCGGAGCTTGAAAAGCTGGAGTTCCGGTTTGGGCACATAACTGAGCATACATAGCGTTTAGAGTCGCTTGAGATTTGATTAACCACGATAATGGAGTCTCTCCAGGTGGTAGAATTGACGTAACATCAACCTGAGGAGCCGCCGGCGTTACAGGAATACTCGCATGATTAGGATCATACTGAGCATTAGCTTCGCCGGAAGAATCCTCAACCATTTGTCCGTCGACCTGAGGTCCGACAACAACGCGTCGAATCCCCGATCGAGGACCTTGAAAAGATGATCCATCAGCCATGATGCTGCAGATCTAAGTGAAACAAAACGAAAGATGAGAAAGAATTGAAATCCGTGGGCGCCAATGAAGAAACCCTAGATCAACTAGACCGGAATCTAAGTAGATCTATGGAATGGGCTCTGCATAAAAGGGTTAACCCTCCGTTTGGTTTCACGATGGATGATAAATAAAACAGTATTCCGGCTAAACCTGCAAAACAGAACACCGTTAGCTCGCCACGGGGAGAAGGGGGGTTCTCTCCGTGACCACCCTCCGGCGTGAGAATAAGTACAGGTAGTCGGAAGTAAGTATTGTAAGAGAGAGAGTAGTTGAGAGTGAATGCCTTTCCTTGAACTCCAAGTTACTTATTTATAGCCGGTGTTTGGCGCCAAAATGAGAGATTGTTAACTTTAACGGAATCTTTTGTTATTCCGTTAATGTTTGTTGGCAATTCGTTAATGCACACGGATCGTGAGCTCATCAGCGGTTAGGGAGGTGCCACGTGTCAGCATGAGATCACTACATCTTATAAATGTGAGCATGCCATCACCGTGATCTTCCTCGGCCGTCCAGATGCTGCCATGTGGCAATTGGTTATAACCAAAAAGATGCTTGCACGATTGGGTGTTAATCGCTTCTAGAAGGTTTCACATCTGTTACCCATCTATTATTCGCCACGTGTACATTCTGTTACAACAGAAAAGATTCCCTTTGCTTCTGCACCAAGTCAAGGATTTTGCTAAGGGAAAGTTTCTCAGGATTTACTGTTTCCTTGCGCGAGAAGCGCAAGTTAGTTAACTGATCTTCCTTCTTCTCCTTGCTGCTTAGCGCAACGTTTGGTGGATATTTGCTTTGATATAAATATCTGCGCAAGGTTTATGCATGAAGCATTATCCAACGAGAATGTTCAAGGTTAGCTTTGAACCTTGCGCGAGCCCGCGCAAGGTAGTTAAATGAAGCATTTATCCAAAGAGAATTTATCAAACGAGAATGTTCAAGGTTAGCTTTGAACCTTGCGCGAGCCCGCGCAAGGTAGTTAAATGAAGCATTTATCCAAAGAGAATGTTTAGGCTTTTAACTTTGAACCTTGCGCGAGCCCGCGCAAGGTAGTTATATGATCCTTTCCTCTCTTAGATATTTGGCGTAGAGTTCTAATAAATCTTATTTTGGCGAAGAAGTCTGTGCGCAGTTTTCTTAGAAGTTATTAATGTGTATGGTTTCCTTGATTGGCGCAAGGTTTTTGGGACCATACCCCTTCAACCATGATTAGTGGTTGGATCCTGATCAGTTGTACGCCTCATGGTAAAACCCTGCATGTGAAATTTGAGGGTGTGACAAGTTCAGTAGACATTAAGCCTGGCAAAACAAGTGGGTTGGGTCGGGTGACAGGTCAAAATGGGTCAATTAAAAAACGGGTTATATTGGTTCGGGTCAAAATGGGTCAATTAAAAAACGGGTTATATTGGTTCGGGTCAAAATGGGTTAGGGTCGAAACGGGTCCGGGTCAGAACGGGTCCGAGTAAGATCGGGTTAAAAAGGCTTCTTTTTAAAGTATTTACATGTAAAAGAAATTAAAAAAAACAAATTTTACTTCTTTTTACATGTGAATGTTATAACGTTGTCTTTTTATAACGTTGTCTATCTATAAAGCAGTAAAATATTATTCAAATGGAGATACGCATTTTCAAACATCTGGTGGGCGTTCCATTGGTACCCTCCATAATCGTGACTAAAGAACCCTTGTTTTCCCAGCCATATCAAAATCGAATCCGTGAATGTCTAGAAGAATGATTGCAGAAGAACAATTCGTTGGAAAACAGTAAAGAATATAAAGGACGAATTGCATAAGAACAATGGAGAAAAAAAGAACTAATTGCATAAGATGGATGAACATGTGAACAGTCAACTTGGAACGATTGGAGAAGAAACTAATTGGAATTGAAGAGTTTTGAATCGACAAGATTGACGTAGAAGATGATTATGGCTGAGATGATTTCAGATGCGAATCAACCAATCGACGATCAGTAAAGTCTTTAATGTGATTTCAGACAATTTCAGATGCGAGATCACACAGAGATTGTGAGCTACAAAAGACAATTGCAGATTTGTAAAAGACCTAATTGATCTCAATGTTTGACAAGGGCAATTTTAATGTTCAACCGTTCTAATTTTTCTTCTACCCAGTTTCACCCGCTTCTCTTTTTACCTTGACCCATTCCAACACTTCCAGCTTTTTCCTCTTTTTATTTTTACCCATTTTGACCCTTCAAAAATAATATTAAACCCGAAACAACCCAGGAGGATTTTATGCTGGCCTAAATTAAAATAAGATGTATGGGGGCTTTTGCCAGGCCTACTAGACATGAATCCTCTAGGTCCTTTGGGTCTTGACTGACGAGGTAACTGAACATGCTCAGCAGTAGGTCATAAACTTGTAACCCAAAAACCAAACCAAACCAAACCAGCTAGTCTGTTACCGGTTCTTCAGTTTTGTTGGTCCAAACTGCTTTATAGATAGACAACGTTATAATAAGCAAGGAAATGCGTATCTCCATTGAATAATATTCAGCCAATTTGCATTGGCATGCATTCTACAGCTTCAAATAAGAATTCAACTGAATTACATATCAAAGCTGCACAGCTACAGATTATGTTATGTGCTCTAAAGCTCAAATTGGCGCCAAAAATAATGTTGCTTGAAAATAAGTACAAAACTGATTCTTTGTCCATAAAATATAAAAAAGACCAGACTTGGTATGACAAGCTCAAAAATAAGTTTAATTCCTAAATTTTGCATCTGGGCTCATGTTTTTTTAATCTATTCCCCAACTGTCAACCCAAAAGCCAAACTTGTAGTCTTTCTTCTTGTGGTCTATCTGCATAACATAACCCGAAACAAAGTGTTTCATTGTCACAACTTTGAGTTTAAAGATTCAAATTTACATGTATAGTATTTTTAATAATAAAAAACTTGACAACAAAATTTACAGAACAAGATTGCGTAGATTTGTGATCTTAGCGGTGGTGGCTGCAACCATGGTGATGTAGTAGTAGTAGGACAGACGGAGTAAAGATAGAACAACTTTTATCCATGTGTGTGACGAGTGTACGTTCTTTTTTACACTCTACACACTTTTACTATTTGTGAAGATGATAATACTAAAAGTGTTTAGTGTAGAAAAAAGAACGTAGGTACACTAGATCTGTCACAATCCGATCAATTCACATGATCCAATGGGATATAAGTTGTTCCACTTTACGCAAATCTATACTCCCCTACCACTTTAAGAAAATCCCAAGGAAAGTGGGACGATATATTCCTAACTTATCTGATGTCCATAAGTGAGAATGAACATGCGCGTTCTACGGTGTATCATGATCTCCATCCTGGATACAGAAATGCTTGTATAAACTAACTTACTTTAACCAAAGAATCGTGTTTTTACCACCATCTGCTTGCTTCATTTTTTAACTTTTTTTTACATATTTAAGGTCTAAGGAGTAGGAGCAATACTAACAGGCACCCAAGTAGAAGATGGAGATAATCAGGTGCATGCATCCTATATATCAAAGAGCGGAAACAGATGCAGATGCCTCAAAAAGAGGTGAGTTTATTATTCTGTTGTTGGGACGGGGCCTAGATAGATAGACTAAAAAAGGAAAATTACTAGTCTGTGGACTTCATATTTTCTGGTAATTTAGTCTTGTTGAACTTAATTTCCTTCTTCCTTGTTCACCATTCACTCACCTAAAATCTGTCTCGGTCCTATATTACATTTAATTTAACTGGGTTTTATAAATAAGACTCATGAGATGGCTAAATGATTCAAATTTGTGCTATTAAGCAATGATATGAAAAACCAATGTGCTTTCTTCGACCAACTGGTCAGAATTGACGCCTCTTGATCTGTTAAAGGAGTGACAAAATGTACTCACCTCAGCTGACAGAATGAAATTTAGACCCATATTCAACCTTTCTTCAAGAAAAGCAGATGTACAGCCGTTTGAGTCAATCTTCCCTCTAAGACGACACTGTTGATTAACAAAAAAAACAAGTGAAATCAAGTTACTTGTAAGACAAAATAGGTCAATTTGTCTTTACTAATAAGTCAAACATATATAATAGCAAAGTAGTGTCAAACATAATTAATTATCATATACAGAGCATGCAGTGTCAAACATAAGTACGTAACTATCACCATATGAAAGTAACAAAAATATTGAAAATAAGAAACTAAACGATGTGTTAGTACACATATTATTAGTTTATTAATCATCAGATAAGTTCAAATAACAATTTGTTTAGTAGATAGGATATAAGAATATTTATTTTAAGATTTACTTGGTGTTTATCCTTAGAGGGCGTTTGGTTTGCATGAATTTAATGGAATTTACAGGAATTGGAATCTTAATTCCATCTCTTAAGATGTTTGGTTCACAGAATTTGATGGAATTGGAATTTCAATTCCAATCTTCATGTGTTTGGTTGACAATGGAATTGGAACTGGAATTAGGCATGAATTCCTTCAAATTCCTTTAACTAAAGGGATTCAAAATCCTTCCTATATGTGAAGGAATTAAAGTAAATTCATTGGAATCTTCGATGGTTTCAACCCGAATGGTTTCGACCCACAACAAAAAATTTCAACCCGTACCGTTTCGACGCGTACCATTTCGACCCTTACCGTTTTGACGCGCACTGTTTCGACCCGCACCGTTTTGGCACGTACGTTTTGACGCCGACCGTTTCGACGCGTACCGTCGACCCGTACCGTTTCGACGCGGACCGTTTGGACGCGAACCATTTCGACCCGTACTGTTCCGACGCGAACCGTTTCGACCCGTACCGTTTCGACACAAACCGTTTCCAAGCGAAGCGTTTCGACCCGAACCGTTTCGATGCTAACTGTTTCGACCCAAACCGTTTCGAATGGCACCGTTTCGACCCGTACCGTTTCGACGCGTACCGTTTCGGCACAAACGATTTCGACTCGTACCGTTTTGACCCGTAATGTAATCAACCGTACCGTTTCGACCCAAACCGGGGGTTGTGGGTGCCGATTTGATTGATTGCAATTCATTTGACAACCAAACACAACAAAAATGGAATTGAGATTCCAATTCCAACAATTTCCAGTTCTAATTGGAATGTTTGAATTCCAAATGCAATTCCTTCAAATTCTAATTCCTATACAAATTCCAATTCCAATTCCAATTCCAACACATTCTGCGAACCAAACGCCCCCTTAGTATTTTGATATAGCTAGAATTATTAGTTAGGTATAAACAGAGATAACAACTGTTTATTAGTGAAGAATTACCTGACGGAGTATGTAGTCATAGCCAACGCTGGCAGTGACATCTCTTGACATGTAATTGTACATCATATCTGTTGCCAGAGAAACCTATGCCAAACAAGATAAGAATGACAGGGATACTGAATTATAGCTCATAACTACTTAACAGGTTTTAGTTTCTTACCTTTTCAGACACTTTCTGAACATAGCTTAGAGCCACCATTCCAGTGCTAGCAATTTGCCCTGAGGCAACCTGTAAGAAAAATATCCAACTGTTCATTTTTAATACAGGTTAAACCAACTTCACTTTTTATAGATAATTGCTGCTTTAACATGATATAAAAACCAAATTACTACAATGAACTATCGTTTTGCGAACAAACAATCTAGGAGGCTGTATGCATAAGGGACACACCATGTATGACTTTAGACTTGCTTTCTTTTCAGCTTTTTTTTATTTACCCGTTTGAAATAGACCACAATCCAAATCGATTAAATTAAATGTGGATCAAAATGCCCTTTGTAGAAGCAGAAACAATGTAAGTAAAGAAAATCACAATTAACAAACAACAAACTTTTAAGAAAACCATAGCACTCTTAACCTAGTACTCATATACCACAATCAAGGGTTTAAGCTGTCCCTTATTGCATCTGAAAATAGTGTCGTTCAGAATTAATAAACATTAGGTATGAAGAGTAAAAGGAATCTGAATCAACATTTCATATTCATATCTAGTGTATTAATCTAAAAATGTGTGCAAAAATATACTTTACAAGAATAAGAAAGTAAATGTTGAAAAGCAAGAAAAAATAATCTAAATTGGGGAATAAGACAACCATTTAACCTATCTCCAATGGTAAAAGAAATGGCAGGAAAAAACAATATTCGATGTATGCACATAAGAAGAGAATGAATGTGATGCAAATCGTGAAATTACCATTTTATCCGTGTTGTATCGTGCAGCGTAACCAAGACCAGACTTCCTATGCTGACCAGCCCAGAATACTTCTCCACCTAAAGAAAGGTGAGGTGTCACACTCTGCAACCACAATTTCACCCATAAAAAATGCTGATACTGGAACATGGTTAAGATGACATAAATATGTCAAGACAAACAAAAGGATGAGATTCAAATTACCCATTCATAACACAACCCTTTTTACTAATTACATTTCTGTTATTATATAAGAGATGACACATACCTGGATATAATTAGCTCCAAGCAGACCACCATTTCCTAGTTGGAACTGAGTCCTGTAATCTGTTCCCTGAATCCAGAAAAACGATTCACCATAACAAAAACTATTAGTTACACCATTTCATGTCTTCAAACTTGAAAATAAAATGTCAAACAGTTGTAGTCAAAGTTGAACATCCCGTGAGACATGTGAGGCTCGTTTGTAAGCTGATAACAATCTCAAGCTAGATTAATAAAATAATCTTATGAAAACAAACAGTAAATTCACAATTGCATAACAGCCACCTGAGCATTGGCCTTCATGGTAAGATTCTCAGACAAGTCACATTTCACTCTAGCACTTAGGCGCCCATCAGTCAAGATTCTTCCAAAAAGCATCACCTTTGACAAACAAAAATATCACTATTAAAGTGAGATTTACAAGGTAGTGAACATACGATAACAAACCTTTGGGTCTATAAAGTTAGCACCAAACTCATGGTTTGCAGTAGGAATTTTAATTGTTTCAGCAGATTGAGAAGGAACTTCCGTAGGTCCCATAACAATAATGACAGAATAAACACACATAATCATTAAACTAAAGAGAAAATATTATTAACTCTCTAAAACAAGTTCAATAAACTAGCTAGCTAGTTACCTGTGACTTAGTGAGAATTTTTGATTGAGACCCTTGGTAAAATCAAAACGCAAACCCTCAAAATGTTCAGGCTTCAAGGACACTGCAGCAAATCATTACGTTTGTTCAATATAAGAGAGAATCAATGAATAAGAAATATAATAAGGGAGATTATGTATTAATGTCCCTGTTAACTCATAAACGCACTGCCGACAAAATTGATCATTTCTTTAACTTCAATTCCACAAATAATAATATCCGCAATTGGTCATTTATTCACCTTGGAATTGTATTACGGTTTTGTAACTTATCACATACGCAAATTTTAGTTCTCAATCAAAGCCTACCACCTTCAATTGGCACATATCAATAACTCAAAAAACAATGTAACTTGCATTTTATTAAACCTAGTTCCCTCTCAATCACAGACTAACACAGCTAAGCAACATATATATATATATATATAACAAAATCACTATTCTCATTCAAAGGTAAGATTTGGTCAACCTAGGGTTTATAACTAGGGTGGATTTAACAACAACACAAATTCAGATGAATTTGAGACCAAATGAAGTAGAAAGCCAAAGTGAAATAGTCAGTTGAAGATGATCGAAATGCTAACTCAAAGCCTCTCGATGGATTTCTTCGTAAGGAATGGGACACGGTAGATCCATGTAATCGACTTTTTCAGGTTCCGGTGGAGGAATATGTGTCGCCATTGTTATTGACGTCTGATTGTAGGTTCCAGAATTGTCTATCTGCTGCTGATTGCGGCCATTGATGATGAGTTTTGTGTGTTGCTTGCTTTGCAAAACCCTTCCCTTGTAGCTAGCTGCTTTGGTATATAAGTCGGCTGGAGATGCACACGGCTCACTGCCTCAGGCCCGGTTCAGCAATTAACTAGCATCTATTGTTTGGCTAAGGCTTACCATAGTGGGGCACCATGAGGGTGGTGTGGGAGCCGAAAACGCCTCATAGCGTCGCCCACACCATTACGTGGGGCGCTATAGGGGAAAAATTGTGAGGGGCGCCTTCCTCATAGCGGCATTTTGCAAATTGTTTTCAAAATTCGACCGTTGATAAACGGTCATATATTATAAAAAAGAACTTTTTTATTTTAAAACTCAATAAATACTCCTTCATCTCTCATTTTTTTTATAAAAATTCAACACACTTCACATACTTTCATCCTCTTCTTTCCCTTTTTTTATAAAAATTTACAATCTTTTAACCATGAATCATTTCAACCGAGGTTTCATTCCTTCACGTTCGAGCGCTGACACGAACCAAGCTAGCCACTCTACTCGTCCCGTTTCTCCGGTACCCACTCGGCCCACCCCATACGGTTCCGGTTTCGTCGACTTTAATCAAAATCCAACCTGTTTTTTGAACCTTTTGAACCAACCACTTTCATGGGACCCAAATCTATACGGTTGGAATCCGAATCAAAACATGGGCGAAATGGGGTCTTCTCAAGCATTTGGTTCCGCACAAGCTTTCGGGTCGCCCCTACGCGAGCCCGAGGTTGTTCCAGAAACACAACCGGAAGTAGTGGAGACGCAAAAAGGGAAAGCAAAACTCTCGCATAAAAAGAGAGGCGCGAAAATCGATGACCGAGCAAAAACAGAAGTGCAACCGCGGGATGAAGAGGAGTTATACGCGTTAACCAGAGCTTTCGTCGACGTGTCGGAGGACCCCGTAATAGGTATTATCTTTTATAAATTCTTTTGAGTTTTATTTATTTATTTAATTATTTTTGATTATTTGTTTATTTTGTAGCAAATAACCAAAGTAAAACCGTCTTTTGGAACCGAGTCCGAACCCTTTTTTTGAGCTAATGGGTAGGGGAGACGAATACCGGAAGCCGGACTCAATATCGGGAAAATGGACCGATATCAACAAGAAGTGTACAAATTTTCATACCGTTTAGCAACGAACAAAAAAACGGATGGAAAAGTGGGCACAACGACGAGGACATTACACAAGCCGCCTTAATCGAGTATCAAGAGAAAAATGGTAATTTCGCGTACATGAAGTGTTGGCAAGTTCTTCGGAATAGCCCCAAATGAGCCGACGTCCCTATGGTAGGAGCGAGTTCGAGTCGGTCGGCGAATAAAAGGCCGTCGAAGAGATCAAAAACCAACGAGTCGGGTGAACCCGAAACGCCGATTTCCGACGCTCGAAACATCGACGTAAACGATGATATTCCGGAGGAAGAGCCGGTTGAAGTGCTACCACGACCTGCCGGACGAACCGCTTCAAGAAGCGGTGCGAGATCGAAATGGCACGAGTCATCGTCGATGTCATCCGACATGACTAATGCATTTTTGGAGGTAAACCGACGCCTTCAAGACATACAAGACTTAGGGACTAAACGTATGGAGGAGAACTGGGAAGTTACCGAGATTATGCGGGATAGGCAATTGGCCTACGACTTTGAATTCTACTCGAAACCGCATGACCCCCTAACCGGTAAAGCGTTGAAGATGGCGTTGGCACAAAAGGAGCGAATCGAAAAAAAATATAATCTTTGAGTGTTTTTATTTTAGTTTGATGTTTTTCTTTAATTTTTAGTGTAACTTTTTTATTTTTATTTTAGTGTAACTTTTTTATTTTTATTTTTAGTGTAATGTTTTTTTTTAATTTTTAGTGTAATGTTTTTATTTTAATGAAATTTTTTTAATTTTATAAAGTTATAAATTAATTATAAAAATTGGAAATTAATAATTGAGTAATGATGAGGTAGGGGCGTTATGACTACGGCCTATATTG
Organism: Scalesia atractyloides; assembly: GCA_947069175.1. Classification (NCBI taxonomy): domain Eukaryota; kingdom Viridiplantae; phylum Streptophyta; class Magnoliopsida; order Asterales; family Asteraceae; genus Scalesia; species Scalesia atractyloides. The sequence continues at coordinate 45,641,185 of CAMTDV010000015.1, read as the reverse complement.
GCATAATGCCCCATAACGCCCCATGCTGACGTGGCACACCACATGTCGCAAAACGCCCCTTTGGGGGCGTCATGACTGCACAAGGCCTAAGGCGAGTCCCTCTAAACTCCCATTTTCCCTATCTTTTGGTCATACGTGACACCTATAATGATTTAATACTCTTATATGTTATATGGAGGGTACGTGAGATGCATTGGAAATATCGGGACGGATTACGTGTCCGGCGGCCTGGCAATGTGTCCCATGTTCGTGGTTGTGTTGGAAATACTAGGACGGGTACTGCAGGCCTGGTAACACTTCCATGTGTTATGGTTACATTGGTAATGTCGGGACTGGCTCTGCATGCCCGACAGCTGGCAATGCATTCCAAGTATTATGTGCTCGTTGTTGAGTTAGAAAGACCCTGACAAACTGCGTGTTTGATGGTCCAGCAACACAATCCTTTGTACTAATCGATTTTTAATAATGTTAAAATAAGATAACCAATGGAAGAAACGTTTTTGTAACAAAGTTGTCCATGAATTCACCAACGTAAGCTAACGTAAAATGTTTTAAAACGTGTCACAGGGTTACGTTTTCGCTGCGAAGGACGGTGCCATCCATGCATGATCGCCCAGGGCTTCGGGCGGGGTGTTACAACTATATAGTAAGTTTTAATGTTTAAGGGTAGTATTTTATTAAATCTTGACGACTATATAGTAAGTTTTAAAGTCTAAGGGTAGTAACATAAATTATTAAAGTTCAGGGTTCTAGGTAGACACTTCTAACTTGCAAAAATAAGTAGTGCGCATTGCTTCAACCGGGATTCGAACCCGCTTCTGCGGTTTAAAGGCTACATTCTTTTACACCACACGATTTTCATTATTTGTGTTAAAGTTTTCTCCACGTGTATGCATACAAATGTTGCAATCAAGAAAAACAAACAAAAAAAAACTTCAGTGGTGCCATGTGGTAACCGCCCTTATCCACCAATTATCTTCATTTACTATTCCTACCCATCTTGATTGTATATACAGGTAATTTGTTATTATTTTTCTTTGATAAAAATATAATTTACGTCCCTCTTCAACTCAAAATTGGAAACTTGAGTCCATGTGATTTGAAAAGCACTACACCATGTGTCCCTTTGTCACTTTGACGTTTGTTGCACCGTTTGGGTCAGGGGTATTATCGTAATCTCACCCTTATACACTAGATGTACACTATGAATACACTCTGAATCCTTGAATTTGTATGATCGTTTTCATTAACACCCATGTAGAAAACCTAAAACTCCAAATCCTCAAACCCAAACGAAGGCAATTACCTGATCGATTGAAATAACTAAATTCGAAACCTCAACTTCGTCTTATGGCTAGTGGATTTTGGAGGATTAGTGATGTTGAAAAATATTTTCACCTATACATCACATACCATAAGTTTAATCTCAAGTATGTGGTCTCCGCCGATCATAAGAGTATTCAACATATCTTTTACCAAAAAGAACTCAACATGCGTCAACGCCGATAGGTAGAGTTGCTCCACGACTACGACTGCGAGATTCGCTACCACCTTGGTAAGGTGAAGTCGTGGCCACGCTCTTAGTCATAAAACTCATGTCAAGAGTATGCATTGTTTCCAAATCCTAAACGAACTTCAAAACCAAATTCGTGAGGCGCGACTTATACAACAAGATGAAGCGTGGTGCTGAAAGCCAACTCATATCCAAATCCGGCGAAATTCTTTACTATCTTAATCGCATATGGATTCCGAACCGTGATAACCTCCGTGACCTCTTGATGAAAGAGGTGCACAAATCTCGATACTCTATTTATCCCGGTGCCAACAAGATGTACCAAGACCTTCGTAAGTCTTATTGGTGGCTCGGTATGAAGAAAGACATTGCAGCTTACGTGTTGAGATGCCTCACTTGTTCCAAGGTCAAAGTCGTCAATGTCCCTCTGGTTTACTCGAACAAACAGAAATTCAGGTCTGGAAATGAGGGAGTATAGCTATGGATTTCATCATCAAACTTCCTTGAACCTCTTCTGGTCACGATAGTATTTGGGTGATCATCGATCGCTTGACCAAACCTGCTCACTTCCTACCCATTTGTGAAGATTACTGAGTTGAGAAATTAGCTCGCATCTATGTGAATGAAGTCATTTGTCATCATGGTATCCCATTGACATCATTTCTGATCACGATGATCGTTTCACTTCCGCCTTTGGAAAACGTTTTAAACAGCGTTGGGTATGCAACTTAATCTTAGTACGACTTTTCATCCTCAAACGGATGGACAGACTGAACGTACTATCCAAACTCTCGAGGACATGCTTCTTTTATGTGCAATTGATTATGATGGAAATTGGGATGTACATTTACCTTTGATATAATTCTCGTACAATAACACTTATCACTCCAGCATTCAAATGGCTCCTTTTGAAGCATTGTATGGTCATAAGTGCCGTTCTCTTATTTGTTGACTTGAGATCGGCGAGACACAAATCACCGGTCCCGAGCTCATACAAGAGACAATGGACAAAATCCTACAAATCCGCGACAATCTTCTCAAATCTAGAAGCCGACAAAAGAGCTACGCTAATAAACTTCGCAAATCGTTGGAGTTTAACATTGGTGATCGTGTACTTCTCAAGGTATCCCCTTGGAAGGCAGTCGTCCGCTTTGGTAAGATAGGCAAGCTCGCTCCACGTTTTGTAGGTCTTTTCGAAATTCTCGAGAGGATTGGCAAAGTGGCATATCGTCTAGACTTACCACACGAACTCAACAACGTCCATTCAATGTTTCACGTTTCGAATCTCAAAAAGTGCTTAGCCAAAGAAGGAATTCAAGTTCCGCTGGATGACTTACAAATCAACGAGTCCTTGCATTTTGTTGAAAAATCGGTCGAAATCATGGACCAAGGGACCAAGCAACTCAGGCGCATTCGAATTCCCATAGTCAAGGTGCGACGGGAAGGAAAATGTGGCGCTGAATTTACATGGGAGCTCAAAAGTGATATGAAGACTGTAACATTTGTAAAAATCGGGTCTCTAAAACCCGCTCCGTTTTGTAATCAAGTACCAAATTATAAAAGTTGCATTAATTATTTATGATTATTTTGAGTTAAAACGATACATAATTAATAAATAAATAAACTAAACTATAAAAATTATATTTGATAAAAAGTTAAAATAAAATAAATAAAAAATATATGAAGCTGCCGGGACTCGAACCCGGGTCAGCCAAGACTCTTTAACAACTTAACATTCATTCCCTAAACCACTCCGCCTCAATGTGTTTTCTGTTAACTCTAGGAAAACAAATGAATTTATACACAAACTCAGTTTAACCGAAGGCGCCATCTGAGAAACGTTAATCGGCAAACCAAGCGTCAAATCGATTGTTTACCTCACACATTCAGTTATAACCGATGCACGACGGTTTCTAATCAATCGAAAATTGATTAAACTTAAAGACTCATCATTGTTGATTTTAAAACCGAAAAAGAACATCAAGTTCTGAATAACTCAAACTCCAGACACTTTCGCGATTCAGAGATATCATACCAATACTCCAATTCCTTTTCGTCGCATTTTCAGACCATTAGAGCGCCTAAATCAGTTCGCCGGAATTCTCTGCAAAAGTCGCCAGAAAACCGTATTCAACACAAACCGGTAAAATACTTCTACTTTACGGTTTCAATCTATTGTTAGAACCTTACTAACATTAACCCATCGCTCAAAATCAACCACAGACGACATTGCTGGACTTTCTGTGTTCGCCGGAAAATTTCTGGAATTGTCGGAAACTCGTTAATTACCGGTATGCACATTCCAACGTACTGATAATCAATACTCACTAGTTCAATTTCATATCTAATCCCTTAAACCTGTTAATAGATTCTCTCAGCCGAAGGTTCAAAAACAGAGCCGACAAGTTTCGCCGGACTCTCTGAAGAAGACAACCTGTTCGGTATCTTCTTTCCCCAAACTGTTCGGTTTAATGCATTCAAGCTAGACATCATGTTTATTAACTAATTTAATCACGAATCGGATTGTTGATTGATGTCTGCGTTCGTAATGAAGAAGACGAGTTCAGTAATGACTTAAGATTAATTAAAATCGGAATTTTAAACGGGTTAGACACACAGTCCAGCGGTGGACTGTGTGCAAACAAAAACTATACACGTCCCGAGTTCGATCCCTGCTATACGCACGCCTTGTGTAATATCATGCCTTTTTGATCAAGAACTAAACCGGGTTAAATCAGATAGTTGTTAAGTATAATAAAAACCGAGATAATAACCGGGTTAGACACACAGTCCAGCGGTGGACTGTGTGCAACATGAACTACACGTCGCGCGTTCGAAACTCGTCACGAGCACCGGTCCGATTGAATTAAAACGTTTTTTGCAAATAAAGGAAATTTCGGTTAATTCAAATAAGTGTATAAATATAATTAAAAACGAGTTTATTTCGGGTTAGACACGTAGCTCAGTTGGTAGAGCTGCGTGCACGCGAACGGGAGGTCGCCGGTTCGAATCCCACCCGGCGCAGATTTATTCGCTGACCGAACCGGTCAACGGTCAACGGTCAACGCTAAAAAATAATATTTTTTTTATATTTTTATTTATTTAATTTAATTTAAAAATCAATTAAAAATACTTAAAAATAACATTTTTAAAGATAGAAAATAGCCATAAACTCACAAAAATATATCTAAAAATTTCATTAAAATCCTTAATAAAATCCATCCATTTAATATATTTTTCCATTATTATTTAGGTTAGTATTCCTCGTCGATCCGCTCATCTAAATCGTGCGCATCTCACCATCTCCAATTCAACGCACCCAATGTGAGTGAATCTTACAAATTCCCCGTTTTAATCACGTTTTTGGGGTGTATCATGTGTCTTTGTTTATATACATATTATAACTAAACCATTGTGCATACATCATATCATGAACATGTGTATTTAGTTTGTTGCTGTTAAGTAGTTATTATTGGATGCAATTTATTATTTCAGTACATGCAATTGCCGAGGCCGCCGCTCCCCATTTATGCGCGTTGAGCTTGTTCCCCATTTTATTATGCGGTTGAACCTGGCGTGCCCGCATACGATCGGCTCCGTTTGATTGAGCCTTGATCGCACAGTTCATTTTACATTTTCAGTACATGCAATACGATCGGCTCCGTTTGATTGAGCCTTGATCGCACAGTTCATTTATGTTAGTTATCGTATGATATTGGTATGTTCATGTATGCTGCCATGTGTTATTGTATGTTATAGTTGAGACTGCTATTTGTCATTACTTGATTACTTACATTTGCTCATCTATGATTATGCACAATATTTCATTGATAAACTAACCATAAAAGCATTATCAAATGTTTATCTAATAAGGTTCACTCGCCAACTTATGTTGACCCAAAAACTCCCATTTTACACATGATACAGGTGAACCAGCAGCAGCTAGGAACACATAGGACCTGGATTAGAAGAATAAAACGATTTAGTATTGGGATTGTTATGTTTGGTTATTTCCTTTGTATTGAATGAACATGTTTGGATGTTTGAAAATGTAACTTTGACTTTATTAATTATGAAACATAATAGTAAATGTCATGTGCTTTGGTGATAACCCAATTATGCCCCGACTCTTATTTCCGCTGCGGGTCGGGGTGTGACAGATTGGTATCAGAGCCATGACTATAGGGATATAGGATAGGTTATTAGACCCTTAGAGCCTATACTATAGTCGATTAGAAACTTATAAGAATTTTGTGTGTTATATGCCAAATTTCATGATGTTATTATGTTTTATGTTAAATGTTACATTTGATATTGTGCAAGCATGTTCATAAGTATGTATTATCATATAATGCCTATCATGAAATCGTATGCTTATAACATATCACATCCATGAAAACACACACCACATCATGATTGTTTTTACAATGATTTTCGTGTTTTCAAATCTCATCAAAGTGAGTTCTCATGACGGGCATGTAGTAACTGGAAGGGTACCAGTACCGGTAGTCGGAACGTCCTGTCTAGGCTGGCATTCGTATAAATCCAAAATAAAGGACCAGTTTGCCTACCTGGGGACTAACGATGAGAGTACGAAGTACCTATTAGGCCAAAGCATGCTACACCAAACGTCGTGTGAGCTAATCCCACTTTGAGTTGTCATTGTGTCTACACCTGGACACGTTCCGACCAAACATCTCATGAACATATTTTGTGGTTTGCATTCGGGGGATGCGAGTGTTAAATTGCCAATACTAATGTGAATCCTACCAAGCCAATAGCCATGGGGGCCCACATGACTATGTAGGTGAAGGTATGGGGGACATTTGAGGCCCAACATGAGCGAACCCAAGACATCCTATGGATGTAGTTGCATTATTGAATTTTATGTTATTTTCATTTTCTTAAAGACACATGACACCTAAAAAAAAAACACCATAAACTCACAATCTTCTCATTTTATGATCCTGTAGATGTCGTCTAGACAGCATCGAAGGAGTAAAAGATCGGGAAAGTCTCAGGAACGTTTGGCCACTCATATCGCGAAACAAATGGCCACGATATTGCCTGACATCATGGTACAAGTACAACAAGCCCTTGCTACAAATCCTACTAACCCTCCTCAACAACAGGACCAGAACATTGACAACCCTCCTACCAACAAGTGCTCTTACAAACATTTTAAGTCCTGTGATCCTCCTAAATTTGAAGGGACAGAGGGTGTCACTGCTCTCCTACATTGGTTCGAGGAGATGGAAAACACCTTCCTAAACTGCGATTGTCCTGAGGATCGCAAGGTTCGTTACGCCACCGGGAGACTACTTGGTGTAGCTCTCACTTGGTGGAATACTGAGAAAGGGAAGAGGGGAACTGAAGATGCGATGGCCTTAACTTGGGAGGAGTTAAGGGAAATCATGACTAGGCGTTTCTGTCCTAGAAGTGAAATTAAGAAGTTGGAGGATGAATTTCATGCCTTAAAGCAAAAGGAGGGTGATCACTCTACCTACAACAAGAGGTTTTTGGAGTTGAACCAAATGGTTCCAAATCTGTTCACACCAACCTACCGTCTGATCGAGCATTATATTCGAGGACTTCCCTCGAAAATCCAAGATTCAGTTCTCAGCGTTTCACCGGTAACACTTGAAGCTGCCATGGAGTTGGCAACTGAACTGACCGAAAACCGAATTCGCAATGGGAAGTTCAAAGAAGAGAAGAAGAAAGCCCCTGTTGAGGGACAAACCTCAAACCACCCCATTCCTTCCTCTAAGTTTGCTAACAAGAGGAAGCGTAACACCAGGAATTTTGCAGTCACCCAAACCAACACCCCTATTCCTGCTGCACCCATCACTCAAGTCACTCATTCACCCGCGCCATACAGAAGACCTACACAGGCCCATTACCAAAATGTAACCGTTGTCATTATCACCACTCCCCTGATCATCCTTGCCAATACTGCACCGGCTGCGGTCGCGCAGGACATACAGTTCAAAACTGCCGCATGCCTCAACGAACAAACCGCCACCAACCTTTAACCCAAACCCACCAACAGTTAATGGGTCAAGCACAACAACAACTACCATTTCCACCCACCCAACATTTAGCCCAAACATACTATCAACCCAATTACCCTATGGGCCAACCATATGCGGGCTTGTTTCAATTGCGGCGACCCAAGTCATTTCAGAAACACATGTCCAAGGCTGGTTAATATCATTCATGCTCAGGCCCAAGCCAACCCAGTGAACCAAGCAAACCAAGCTCCTCCACCTGCAAGAGGAAGAGCTTTCAATATTAACGCGAACCAGGCCAGAGCTGACGGCAATGTGGTCAACGGTACGTTTCTTATAAATGGTAGATATGCCTCTATGTTATTTGATACTGGTGCGGATAGAAGTTTTGTGTCATTAGAATTTGAACCCATCTTAAGCAAAAATCGGGATAAGCTCGCGGAATCCATAATGGTGGAAGTTGCGGACGGAAAACCAGTTTCATTAGACTCTATTTTACGCAACTGTACACTCACCTTAAACGACCATGATTTCTCAGTCGACCTTATTCCTATGAAGCTGGGAAGTTTCGACATCATAATCAGTATGGATTGGCTCAGTCAACATCATGCGGAAGTTGTATGTTGTGAAAAATTTATTCGTATTCCTCTTTCAAACGGTCAGACTCTTCGAATCATTGGAGAAACCTCGTCGATAGGGCTCAGCTTAATGTCTTGTCTTCAAGCTCGAAAATATCTTCGTAAGAATTATGTCGCGTTTTTAGCCCATATCATCAAAAAGGGAACCACAGAGAAGAAACTTGAAGACATTCCTGTAGTAAAAGATTTTCCACAAGTTTTTCCTGACGACATTTCAGGACTTCCTCCAATCAGAGATGTCGAATTCCGTATAGATCTTATACCTGGTGCTACACCAGTTGCAAAGTCTCCATATAGGTTAGCCCCCTCTGAAATGCAAGAGCTAGTCAGTCAATTGCAAGAGTTGACTGACAAGGGATTCATACGTCCTAGCTCATCGCCTTGGGGTGCACCTGTCCTTTTTGTAAAGAAGAAAGATGGATCTTTTCGTATGTGCATCGACTACAGAGAGCTCAACAAGTTAACCATCAAAAATCGCTATCCTTTACCTCGCATTGATGATCTTCTTGACCAACTACAAGGTGCCAGCTGCTTTTCGAAAATCGATCTTCGATCTGGCTATCATCAGCTTAGAGTGCATGGAGAAGACGTCCCTAAAACTGCATTTCGAACTCGTTATGGTCACTATGAATTCATGGTTATGCCATTTGGATTAACCAACGCACCAGCTGTCTTCATGGACCTAATGAACAGAGTCTGCAAACCTTACCTTGATCGATTTGTTATAGTTTTCATCGACGATATTCTTATTTATTCAAAATCTAAAGCTGATCATGAGCGTCATCTTTGACTCGTTCTTGCACTTCTAGAAAAGGAAAAGCTTTATGCCAAGTTCTCTAAATGTGAATTCTGGTTAAAAGAGGTGCAATTCCTCGGGCATGTAGTCAATGAAAAAGGAATACATGTTGACCCTTCAAAGATCAAAGCAGTTCTAGAATGGCAAGCTCCACGTACACCAACTGAAGTAAGATCTTTTCTTGGACTAGCTGGCTATTATCGTCGGTTCATTTCAAACTTCTCTCGCATTGCTGTGCCACTCACGGCTTTAACCCATAAGGGAAAACCATTCGTATGGGGACCCAAGCAAGAAGAAGCTTTTCAAACTCTTAAACAAAAACTTTGTGATGCACCAATCCTCACTCTTCCTGAAGGTTGTGATGATTTCGTAGTCTATTGCGACGTGTCAGGGCAAGGATTAGGTTGCGTTCTCATGCAAAGAGGAAAAGTCATAGCTTATGCCTCGAGGCAACTCAAGACACATGAAAAGAACTACACCACTCATGACCTAGAACTTGGAGCCGTTGTATTCGCTCTTAAGATATGGAGACATTATCTCTATGGTACTAAGTGTGAAATATACACTGACCACAAGAGTCTTCAACATATCTTCAATCAAAAAGAGTTAAATATGAGGCAACGAAGATGGGTCGAACTCCTGAATGATTACGACTGTGAAATTAGATACCACCCTGGTAAAGCAAATGTGGTGGCTGATGCACTTAGTCGAAAGGGTTATGTGAACTCCATTCATCTTCTATGTTCGCAAATTATAACCGACATTAAAGATCAAATTCGAGAAGCTCAACACGTTTCAATAACAGAAGAAGATGTACGAAAAGAGATGTCCTGTGGAGCCGAGCTAAAACTTGAAACTAAATCAGACGGTATCCTGTATTACCTAGATCGTATCTGGATTCCTAACCACAACAATCTTCGTGAAACTCTTATGAATGAAGCTCACAAAACGCGATATTCTATACACCCAGGAGCCGATAAGATGTATCAAGACCTACGATACACCTATTGGTGGCCTGGAATGAAGAAGGATATTGCCGTTTTTGTTTCCAAGTGTCTCACATGTTCCAAGGTGAAGGCTGAACACCAAAGACCCTCAGGACTTCTAGTCCAACCAGAAATACCTGTATGGAAGTGGGAAAATATAACCATGGATTTCATTACCGGGTTACCTCGCACTTCTGGTGGGTATGACACTATATGGGTGATTATAGACCGACTTACAAAATCAGCTCACTTTATTCCTATCCGCGAAGATTTCAAGAACGAAAAGCTTGCTCGTATTTATATCAACGAAATCGTAAGCCGACATGGGGTACCATTAAGTATTATTTCTGATCGTGATGGTCGTTTCACCTCACGAACATGGCAAGCAGTACAATCCGCTATGGGCACACGATTAGATCTCAGTACCGCCTATCATCCTCAAACTGATGGACAGTCTGAGCGCACCATTCAAACTCTTGAGGATATGCTTAGAGCATGTGTCATAGACTTCAAGGGAAATTGGGACGCCCACCTACCATTAGTTGAATTTTCGTACAACAACAGCTATCATTCGAGCATCGGCATGGCACCTTTTGAAGCCTTATATGGTCGAAAGTGCCGATCTCCTGTGTGTTGGCACGAAATTGGGGAAGCACAAATTACTGGTCCAGAATTGATCCAAGAAACCACAGATAAGATCCATCAAATTCGAAACAATCTTCTAGCGGCTCAAAGTCGTCAAAAGAGTTATGCAGATAAACGACGGAAGCCCTTAGAGTTTAACATTGGTGATCATGTGCTTTTAAAAGTATCACCGTGGAAGGGAGTAGTTCGTTTTGGTCAAAAGGGGAAGCTAGCACCACGTTACGTAGGACCTTTCAAGATACTCGAAAGAGTAGGTCCTGTAGCATACAAGCTTGACCTACCAGAAGAACTCAACAGGATTCATCCCACCGTCCACGTGTCGAACTTGAAGAAGTGCCTCGCTAATGAGAATCTCCATATTCCGCTGGAAGATATTCAGATTGATGAATCCATGCATTTTATTGAAAGACCAGTGGAGATCATGGATTACGGGGAGAAGCGTCTTCGTCGAAGTCGCATTCCAATTGTTAGGGTACGCTGGGAGTCGAAACGGGGATCTGAGTTTACTTGGGAATGTGAAGACTCAATGCGTGAAAAATACCCGCATCTTTTTCCTACTACTTCAACTACTTAAATTTCGGGACGAAATTCCTAAAAGTAGGGGATACTGTAACATTTGTAAAAATCGGGTCTCCAAAACCCGCTCCGTTTTGTAATCAAGTACCAAGTTATAAAAGTTGCATTAATATTTATGATTATTTTGAGTTAAAACGATACATAATTAATAAATAAACTAAACTATAAAAATTATATTTGATAAAAAGTTAAAATAAAATAAATAAAAAATATATGAAGCTGCCGGGACTCGAACCCGGGTCAGCCAAGACTCTTTAACAACTTAACATTCATTCCCTAAACCACTCCGCCTCAATGTGTTTTCTGTTAACTCTAGGAAAACAAAATGAAATTTATACACAAACTCAGTTTAACCGAAGGCGCCATCTGAGAAACGTTAATCGGCAAACCAAGCGTCAAATCGATTGTTTACCTCACACATTCAGTTATAACCGATGCACGACGGTTTCTAATCAATCGGAAATTGATTAAACTTAAAGACTCATCATTGTTGATTTTAAAACCGAAAAAGAACATCAAGTTCTGAATAACTCAAACTCCAGACACTTTCGCGATTCAGAGATATCATACCAATACTCCAATTCCTTTTCGTCGCATTTTCAGACCATCAGAGCGCCTAAATCAGTTCGCCGGAATTCTCTGCAAAAGTCGCCAGAAAACCGTATTCAACACAAACCGGTAAAATACTTCTACTTTACGGTTTCAATCTATTGTTAGAACCTTACTAACATTAACCCATCGCTCAAAATCAACCACAGACGACATTGCTGGACTTTCTGTGTTCGCCGGAAAATTTCTGGAATTGCCGGAAACTCGTTAATTACCGGTATGCACATTCCAACGTACTGATAATCAATACTCACTAGTTCAATTTCATATCTAATCCCTTAAACCTGTTAATAGATTCTCTCAGCCGAAGGTTCAAAAACAGAGCCGACAAGTTTCGCCGGACTCTCTGAAGAAGACAACCTGTTCGGTATCTTCTTTCCCCAAACTGTTCGGTTTAATGCATTCAAGCTAGACATCATGTTTATTAACTAATTTAATCACGAATCGGATTGTTGATTGATGTCTGCGTTCGTAATGAAGAAGACGAGTTCAGTAATGACTTAAGATTAATTAAAATCGGAATTTTAAACGGGTTAGACACACAGTCCAGCGGTGGACTGTGTGCAAACAAAAACTATACACGTCCCGAGTTCAATCCCTGCTATACGCACGCCTTGTGTAATATCATGCCTTTTTGATCAAGAACTAAACCGGGTTAAATCAGATAGTTGTTAAGTATAATAAAAACCGAGATAATAACCGGGTTAGACACACAGTCCAGCGGTGGACTGTGTGCAACTTGAACTACACGTCGCGCGTTCGAAACTCGTCACGAGCACCGGTCCGATTGAATTAAAACGTTTTTTGCAAATAAAGGAAATTTCGGTTAATTCAAATAAGTGTATAAATATAATTAAAAACGAGTTTATTTCGGGTTAGACACGTAGCTCAGTTGGTAGAGCTGCGTGCACGCGAACGGGAGGTCGCCGGTTCGAATCCCACCCGGCGCAGATTTATTCGCTGACCGAACCGGTCAACGGTCAACGGTCAACGCTAAAAAATAATATTTTTTTTTATTTTTATTTATTTAATTTAATTTAAAAATCAATTAAAAATACTTAAAAATAACATTTTTAAAGATAGAAAATAGCCATAAACTCACAAAAATATATCTAAAAATTTCATTAAAATCCTTAATAAAATCCATCCATTTAATATATTTTTCCATTATTATTTAGGTTAGTATTCCTCGTCGATCCGCTCATCTAAATCGTGCGCATCTCACCATCTCCAATTCAACGCACCCAATGTGAGTGAATCTTACAAATTCCCCGTTTTAATCACGTTTTTGGGGTGTATCATGTGTCTTTGTTTATATACATATTATAACTAAACCATTGTGCATACATCATATCATGAACATGTGTATTTAGTTTGTTGCTGTTAAGTAGTTATTATTGGATGCAATTTATTATTTCAGTACATGCAATTGCCGAGGCCGCCGCTCCCCATTTATGCGCGTTGAGCTTGTTCCCCATTTTATTATGCGGTTGAACCTGGCGTGCCCGCATACGATCGGCTCCGTTTGATTGAGCCTTGATCGCACAGTTCATTTTACATTTTCAGTACATGCAATACGATCGGCTCCGTTTGATTGAGCCTTGATCGCACAGTTCATTTATGTTAGTTATCGTATGATATTGGTATGTTCATGTATGCTGCCATGTGTTATTGTATGTTATAGTTGAGACTGCTATTTGTCATTACTTGATTACTTACATTTGCTCATCTATGATTATGCACAATATTTCATTGATAAACTAACCATAAAAGCATTATCAAATGTTTATCTAATAAGGTTCACTCGCCAACTTATGTTGACCCAAAAACTCCCATTTTACACATGATACAGGTGAACCAGCATCAGCTAGGAACACATAGGACCTGGATTAGAAGAATAAAACGATTTAGTATTGGGATTGTTATGTTTGGTTATTTCCTTTGTATTGAATGAACATGTTTGGATGTTTGAAAATGTAACTTTGACTTTATTAATTATGAAACATAATAGTAAATGTCATGTGCTTTGGTGATAACCCAATTATGCCCCGACTCTTATTTCCGCTGCGGGTCGGGGTGTGACAGATTGGTATCAGAGCCATGACTATAGGGATATAGGATAGGTTATTAGACCCTTAGAGCCTATACTATAGTCGATTAGAAACTTATAAGAATTTTGTGTGTTATATGCCAAATTTCATGATGTTATTATGTTTTATGTTAAATGTTACATTTGATATTGTGCAAGCATGTTCATAAGTATGTATTATCATATAATGCCTATCATGAAATCGTATGCTTATAACATATCACATCCATGAAAACACACACCACATCATGATTGTTTTTACAATGATTTTCGTGTTTTCAAATCTCATCAAAGTGAGTTCTCATGACGGGCATGTAGTAACTGGAAGGGTACCAGTACCGGTAGTCGGAACGTCCTGTCTAGGCTGGCATTCGTATAAATCCAAAATAAAGGACCAGTTTGCCTACCTGGGGACTAACGATGAGAGTACGAAGTACCTATTAGGCCAAAGCATGCTACACCAAACGTCGTGTGAGCTAATCCCACTTTGAGTTGTCATTGTGTCTACACCTGGACACGTTCCGACCAAACATCTCATGAACATATTTTGTGGTTTGCATTCGGGGGATGCGAGTGTTAAATTGCCAATACTAATGTGAATCCTACCAAGCCAATAGCCATGGGGGCCCACATGACTATGTAGGTGAAGGTATGGGGGACATTTGAGGCCCAACATGAGCGAACCCAAGACATCCTATGGATGTAGTTGCATTATTGAATTTTATGTTATTTTCATTTTCTTAAAGACACATGACACCTAAAAAAAAAACACCATAAACTCACAATCTTCTCATTTTATGATCCTGTAGATGTCGTCTAGACAGCATCGAAGGAGTAAAAGATCGGGAAAGTCTCAGGAACGTTTGGCCACTCATATCGCGAAACAAATGGCCACGATATTGCCTGACATCATGGTACAAGTACAACAAGCCCTTGCTACAAATCCTACTAACCCTCCTCAACAACAGGACCAGAACATTGACAACCCTCCTACCAACAAGTGCTCTTACAAACATTTTAAGTCCTGTGATCCTCCTAAATTTGAAGGGACAGAGGGTGTCACTGCTCTCCTACATTGGTTCGAGGAGATGGAAAACACCTTCCTAAACTGCGATTGTCCTGAGGATCGCAAGGTTCGTTACGCCACCGGGAGACTACTTGGTGTAGCTCTCACTTGGTGGAATACTGAGAAAGGGAAGAGGGGAACTGAAGATGCGATGGCCTTAACTTGGGAGGAGTTAAGGGAAATCATGACTAGGCGTTTCTGTCCTAGAAGTGAAATTAAGAAGTTGGAGGATGAATTTCATGCCTTAAAGCAAAAGGAGGGTGATCACTCTACCTACAACAAGAGGTTTTTGGAGTTGAACCAAATGGTTCCAAATCTGTTCACACCAACCTACCGTCTGATCGAGCATTATATTCGAGGACTTCCCTCGAAAATCCAAGATTCAGTTCTCAGCGTTTCACCGGTAACACTTGAAGCTGCCATGGAGTTGGCAACTGAACTGACCGAAAACCGAATTCGCAATGGGAAGTTCAAAGAAGAGAAGAAGAAAGCCCCTGTTGAGGGACAAGCCTCAAACCACCCCATTCCTTCCTCTAAGTTTGCTAACAAGAGGAAGCGTAACACCAGGAATTTTGCAGTCACCCAAACCAACACCCCTATTCCTGCTGCACCCATCACTCAAGTCACTCATTCACCCGCGCCATACAGAAGACCTACACAGGCCCATTACCAAAATGTAACCGTTGTCATTATCACCACTCCCCTGATCATCCTTGCCAATACTGCACCGGCTGCGGTCGCGCAGGACATACAGTTCAAAACTGCCGCATGCCTCAACGAACAAACCGCCACCAACCTTTAACCCAAACCCACCAACAGTTAATGGGTCAAGCACAACAACAACTACCATTTCCACCCACCCAACATTTAGCCCAAACATACTATCAACCCAATTACCCTATGGGCCAACCATATGCGGGCTTGTTTCAATTGCGGCGACCCAAGTCATTTCAGAAACACATGTCCAAGGCTGGTTAATATCATTCATGCTCAGGCCCAAGCCAACCCAGTGAACCAAGCAAACCAAGCTCCTCCACCTGCAAGAGGAAGAGCTTTCAATATTAACGCGAACCAGGCCAGAGCTGACGGCAATGTGGTCAACGGTACGTTTCTTATAAATGGTAGATATGCGATGTTATTTGATACTGGTGCGGATAGAAGTTTTGTGTCATTAGAATTTGAACCCATCTTAAGCAAAAATCGGGATAAGCTCGCGGAATCCATAACGGTGGAAGTTGCGGACGGAAAACCAGTTTCATTAGACTCTATTTTACGCAACTGTACACTCACCTTAAACGACCACGATTTCTCAGTCGACCTTATTCCTATGAAGCTGGGAAGTTTCGACATCATAATCAGTATGGATTGGCTCAGTCAACATCATGCGGAAGTTGTATGTCGTGAAAAATTTATTCGTATTCCTCTTTCAAACGGTCAGACTCTTCGAATCATTGGAGAAACCTCGTCGATAGGGCTCAGCTTAATGTCTTGTCTTCAAGCTCGAAAATATCTTCGTAAGAATTATGTCGCGTTTTTAGCCCATATCATCAAAAAGGAAACCACAGAGAAGAAACTTGAAGACATTCCTGTAGTAAAAGATTTTCTACAAGTTTTTCCTGACGACATTTCAGGACTTCCTCCAATCAGAGATGTCGAATTCCGTATTGATCTTATACCTGGTGCTACACCAGTTGCAAAGTCTCCATATAGGTTAGCCCCCTCTGAAATGCAAGAGCTAGTCAGTCAATTGCAAGAGTTGACTGACAAGGGATTCATACGTCCTAGCTCATCGCCTTGGGGTGCACCTGTCCTTTTTGTAAAGAAGAAAGATGGATCTTTTCGTATGTGCATCGACTACAGAGAGCTCAACAAGTTAACCATCAAAAATCGCTATCCTTTACCTCGCACAGTTCATTTATGTTAGTTATCGTATGATATTGGTATGTTCATGTATGCTGCCATGTGTTATTGTATGTTATAGTTGAGACTGCTATTTGCCATTACTTGATTACTTACATTTGCTCATCTATGATTATGCACAATATTCATTGATAAACTAACCATAAAAGCATTATCAAATGTTTATCTAATAAGGTTCACTCGCCAACTTATGTTGACCCAAAAACTCCCATTTTACACATGATACAGGTGAACCAGCAGCAGCTAGGAACACATAGGACCTGGATTAGAAGAATAAAACGATTTAGTATTGGGATTGTTATGTTTGGTTATTTCCTTTGTATTGAATGAACATGTTTGGATGTTTGAAAATGTAACTTTGACTTTATTAATTATGAAACATAATAGTAAATGTCATGTGCTTTGGTGATAACCCAATTATGCCCCGACTCTTATTTCCGCTGCGGGTCGGGGTGTGACAAAGACCAAGCATTTGCATCTGTTCGTTGAGTCTTCTTCTCGTATAAAATATCGGGACAAGATTTCCTAAAGTAGGGGAGACTGTAACGCCTTGCATTTTATACTTCCCTTATTTAGAAAGTGTATTCGTATTTTCTATTTCTAGAAACTTGTAATCGTATCGTATTCGCATTTTTATTCCCAATCTTGTAATCGGAGACTTCGATCGTAATGAAATTCTATTTTTGACATATTACATACTTGTGTTACAAGTTACAACTTACATGCATAATATGCACACAAGTGATACTCAAAATACTTATAATTACATTTTATACGTGCACGATACTCACCGCATGTTTACAAACACGTTTCATATCCTAAAACAAGCCAAAACATGAACTTTGGGCATAAAATAACGAAAAAATGGAAGTTCAGGGGTTAAGTTGCAATTAAACGACATTGACTTGGTTAATGAGGCGCCGCGTCATGCGAAGCTCCCCCTTATCAGCTTCGCGCGACACCAAGCCCCTTAATCCGCAAATAGTTGTTTCCTTTATGCAGATTGGCCATCTTATCTTCACCTCCTCCTTCCCCAATCATCTTCAATCCTCATTAAACACTAACCCTACTTCACCATTATAAAACCAAGCCTCCATCACCTCATTTGCACTTTTCCCACTCTCTAAATACTCTCAAGACACTCTTAATCTGCTGGAATTGCAAGTTTTGGACAGATTACATCTAAGTCCTTAGGTGAGTTCAAACTCACCTTTCTTTCTATTCTTCATGAATTCTTGCTTCAAACTTGTTTAGAACACCTCTAGGATTGTTTCCACAAGTTTATCATGGTAAACTAAGGTGGAACATCGACATTTTGAGGTCCAAACTTTCTGTTTTCAAGTTATATGTTACAAACTTTTCATAAACTTAACTTTCTTGTAAGAATCTTGCACCTATCATGCTTCTAACCAACCCTATGGTATGGGGATTGAATAGGGTTGATTCCCATGAGTTTAGAGGTCCAAGAACCTCCTAAAATTTCTATTTTAATAAGGTTCCAAGCAACCTTCAAGTGTGTGACCATCCAAGCTCACCATTGTTCATATGGCGAGTCTTGTATATGTCTAAACGTGTGAACCATGGAAGCTTGGGCTCTCCAAACTTGTTCCACTATCTCACTTGCTTAATTGTTTATGTTCATCTCAAGTAGCTTCCAAGAATCCAAAGTAACATAACCCTGCCTCGCCTCCAACATTTGCCACTCATGCCTAACCGGGTCATTAACTAAGGGGTTGTTTGTTTACCTCTTAATGAGGCTCCCAATGGTTCAAACCTCCTACTGGTTCAACACTTAATGGTTCAGACTGTTTGTTTCGTGAGCAGATGTATGAATGGTTCAGACATTTTCCTCTGAATGGTTAAGCATTATACATAGTCTGAATGGTTAAGATCTTTAATCTGAATTGGTCAAACATTTGCCTCTGAACGGTTAAGTATTATATTGACTCTTAATGGTTCAGACCTCTTACTGATTCAGCACTTAATGGTTCATACCTCTTACTGGTTCAACACTTAACCATTCAGAAGTTGCCAAACGACCCCTAAGTTGATGACTTTGTGTTTTGGTGAATCATACAATGAGGTTAATCACACATCCATGCTTGACTTACATGAAATTACATGATTATACATGATGGACCATACTAGATAACATAATATATATTTACCGAATTCTTGATGCTAACCGGATTATGGCTAGATGTCATGAACTTAGGTTATAATATCTTCGTTCTAGACTCCTCGTTTGTGATTCTAATGTGCAAGATAGGATCCATGAAAACACAAGAAAACTTAGTGTCTAAACGAGTATTTAGACAAGATATAATTTCATGTATATATACTTTTTATACTAAATTCTAAATCTGAACTCTCCACAAATTCCATATACTCATACACCCTCGTTTCCCTAATGTAGGAACTTCAGTGTTCTCACTCTCAAACGATTCAACTCGCATACGCGGGATTACTTCGCAAAACCGTGAGTATACTTAATCCCATTTTCTGTTTTATACACTTTGGGTGCAACATGTACACTTTATACAAATCATGAATCATGATTAAACTTGTTTACGAACACACTCTATCCGTTAATAACATGATACTCGCATTATTCTTGTTATCGCATGCTATGTTATACTTGTGTCCTTTAATATGCTCATTAACCTTGCAAGCCTACCTTAACAATTATAGCGCTATAGGATTAACGCACCGCCCATATACTTGTGGTATTGTTAAGTAAACTATTTTCTAACCTTGTCGTTTCGATGACAATGGTATGCACGATTGCGGTACACTTTGGTTTGCTTATAGTTAACACATGCTAGTATGATAGCAAAAAATGTATGCAATTTACCATGTTAGATATGAGACAACCTTTATTCACCATTATGCTATGTATTTAAACTTATATACTCGCCAACTTTTGTTGATCTTTATTTTAATACATGTTGCAGGAAACTAGTTGATGATGATGAAGAATATTACTTAGGGTGGATTAGAAACACACCTAGATTTAAACTTATGTATTTGTTTAATGACGTTTCATTATTTACAACTTGTTGTACTTTCTTTTCAAGACAATGTAATTCCATTCTAGTATCAATGAAATTTGAACGTCTAAAGATTGTCACATTAGTCATTATGAAGTCTCTTGCAATCTCATTTTCATCCCACTCCGATGTTTCTGCCATCGGTTTGGTGTGATATGACCCAACCACCCTTATCCACCAAGTATCTTCATTTACTATTCCTGCCCGTCTTCATTGTATATACAGGTAATTTGTTATTATTTTTCTTTGATAAAAATATAATTTGCGTCCCATTGGTTTGAGGTAAAAAATCAACTTCAATCCCTTAATTGCAAAATTAAAAACTTGGGTCCATGTGGTTTGAAAAGTGCTACACCATGTGTCCCTTTATCACTTTGATGTTAGTTGCACCGTTCCGGTCAGGGGTATTATCGTAATCTCACCCTTATACACTAGATATACACTACGAATACACTCTGAATCCTTGTATTTGTATGATCATTTTCATTAACACCCATGTAGAAAACCTAAAACCCCAAATCCTCAAACCCAAATGAAGGCAATTACTTGATCGATTGAAATAACTGAATTCGAAACCTCAGCTTCGTCTTATGGCTAGTGGATTTTGGAGGATTAGTGACGTCGAAGAATATTTTCACTCGTACATCATATACCGTAAGTTTAATCTCAACTGCATTGTGATCATGAAATTAAGAATGTCGTGTTTAACGTTTTTGTTTTTTTCTTTGCAATTGACGTCCAACATTTTTCTCACTTAAAGTTCACCATGGAGGTGAGTTTTCTGACTATCGAGGTTGGGAATACAAAATTGGTAAGATAAACTTCATTGATAGTGTTAATATTAATATTAATGAACTGGAAATGGATGTTTTAGAGGAAATGCTTAAGGAACTTGGATATCCACTAGATATGGTTTTCTACTATCATTTAAGGCTCCTTGTTTGTCTTTGGATTTGGATCTTAAAGTGTTGAGTAATACTAGTGATTTAACAAGTATGTTTGATCATGGTTTCACTTTAGAGAGTGTTCATGGCTAAGATGATTGCTAAAGCAAAGATAGTTGGTGATTACCAGGAGTAGTATTGTTTACTTAGGTCGTATTGTGAATAACTTCTAAGAGCAAACCCTGGTAGCACAATCGAAATAGATGTGAAGCCATGTTCTAACCCTAGTAGTCCAACTAGGTAATTCATGAGAGATTATATTTGTTTTGCATCAATGAAGAGAGGAATCAGATGTGTGGTAGAGAAATTTTCGGATTAGGTGGTTGTTTTAAGAAGAGTCCATTTCTATGACTGGTTCTGAATGTCGTTGGTGTAGATGGCAACAATGGTATTTATCAAGTGACATATTTACTAGTGGAGGCTGAAACTTCCTAATCTTGGAGATGGTTCTTGGCATTACTCAGAAAAGATATTGACTTATATATCAATTCCAATTTCACATTTATTAGTGCTAGACAAAAGGTAAAAGTTATATGTTTATATTGTATAAATTTTATATGTTGAATTTGGTGCATTTATGTAGGGGCTTCTTCCAGCATTATCAAGGGTGTTCCTTCAAGCTGAGCAAGGGTATTGTCTAAGACACATACATGAAAACATGAAGAATCAATGTATGTATAAAAAAATGTTATAGGGAGTAGCTTCTAAAACATCTATGTCTTACTTTACCAAGGATATAGAAGAAGTAGATTAAGCTAAAACAGCTTTGTATGAATGGCTAAAGTTGATCCCACCCCGTAGTTGGCGCAGATTTCATTTCACAGGATGGGCAAAGTATGATATCCTATTCAACAACATTTGTGAGGTCTTCAACGAACAAATAACTAGAGAAACAGACATGCTTGTGATAACATGTTTAGAGTTCATAAGGGTATACATGACTAAAAGTTTTGTAAATGTGAATAAGATACAAGCAAAAGCTATTGGTCCATTAACACCACATGCTATAGAGCTCTCCGATGAGATAAAAGAACAAGCATCACAATCACATTATTTGATGGTGGATGCTAATAAATACCAGGTAACCCTCTTTAAATACCACCTTACAACAATAAGGACAATGTAATTATCTTTGGTTTTCCCTGTTTAGGTGAATATTTCAAGGTCACAATGTATGGTGAATGTAAGGGAGAAAACATGTTCATGTAGGAAATGGGATTTAATTGCTATGCCATTTAAACATACAGTAGCAACTAGTTGAATGGGTGTCTGAAGTGTATTGGTTAGATACATGGGAGAAGGTGTCCATGAATATCATCGACCCGATCATAGAGGCAGATATGTGGACGCCCTCTTAGTGTCCAACAAAACTCATTCTACCAAAAAATCATAAGCATGTTAGTTTTGAATATTACTTGTCTGTTATATTTAACATTAGCACATCACCCTCAATTTTAAATAGGTTGTTGCAACATTACAACCATACAAAATAGAAACTTGCGTACATGGCTGCTGTTGCATTTGACAATGCAACCATATAATACGAAAAACCTGGACAGGAACAACACAAGTTACAACCATAATAACCTAGACATAAAACATCACAACTTTCCTGGTGCAAATGTCAAACATAAACAACTTAACATACATAAACAACCTTATAAAGGAATACATCATTATATTATATTAAATTGAAGATGTTTGACTCGTGATACTAAAATTTATTTTTAGATTGAAAGGCCCAAAAAGAAGAGGAAGAAGGCATTTGGAGAGGATGAGGTTAAAGCTATATTTTCATCTGGAAGCAAAATGACTAAAAAAGGCAACGCCACAAAGTGTAGCAAATGTGGAAACATGGGCCAAAATTGTAGAAGTTGCAAGGGTCAAGTTGGGAATGAGTGTTCACAAGTTGCTGCAACACGAATCACATAATGCAACACAAGTTGCACCAATGCCATGTCAAGATGCACAGTGAGAATGAGGGTTATCATGATGGTTATGGGGTTTCAACAATGGTTATGTTAAGACAATTATGTGTTATGGTTTTTCGGTTAAGGTGTTATGATGTTCTTTTAAGATAATTTATGTGTACTGTTAAAACAATGTTGTTATGTTCTTTGTCAAGACAATGTAATGATGTATTCCTTTGTAAGGTTGTTTATGTATGTTAAGATGTTTATGTTTTACATTTGCACAAGGCAAGTTGTGATGTTTTCTGTCTAGGTTATTATGGTTGTAACTTGTGTTGTTTCCTATCCAGGTTTTTCATATTATATGGTTGCATTGTCAAATGCAACAACAGCCATGTATGCAATTTTCTGTTTTGTATTGTTGTAATGTTGCAACAACCAAGTTAAAATTGAGGGTGATGTACTGATGTTAAATATAACAAAGACAAGTAAACAAACACAACATTTTATTACACTCAATTGAGATGTCAAATATAACAACAAACTTAGTCAAACATTACAAATAACTCCAATAGGTTCTTATTTCCAATGACAATAATCTACTAAACATTCAGAATCAGAATCAGAATCATGCTCCCCTTCATAAGGAATATGGTACAATCATCCACCTTCTCTTGTTGAATGTCATAATCCCATGCCTTTCCTAAACTTTAGGGTCATAGTTCAACTTCGGATTTTCTTCATATTGACCATTCCAGTCCTTCTTCTTCTTCTAGTACAAGTAAGACTTCGTCAAGGTCATCAACTTGCACAACTTCTTTTTCAAAGTCAACAACTATCACAACTTGTTTTTCAACCTCTTAAACTTCAGTATGATTACAACACGGTTACCAAAATACAAAAGTGTATAACTATTAAGATATGAAACAACATAATATGTTAACATTATAAATAGATGCATTATAGGTTTTAAAGAGTAGATTACAAATACAAATATGAATTACCAACTAATCCCTAACAAAATCTTCAATTTCATCACTTAGCTTTCATCTTTGCCAAGTCATCTTTCTTGTTCATACTCCTTAACAAATAAGGGAATACACTGTCACACATGGGACGAGTGGGAGTATCAGCCCACCGTAGCCATCCACAACTACCCTTCTATTAACAAATTATGCAAATTAAACTGTTCTTCAATATTTTAAGTCACTAAGGCCCCAGTCCGCCCTAAGTGTAGCATGCTCAACATCAAACATTCGTTCCTGAAACATATGTGAAAATAAATACGCCAGCATAAAAATGCATGTGAGTAACATAGGTTTTGTGATGATGATTCATGGCTTTGAATGTTTAAAAGAAATGTTTAACTACACAAAAGTAGCCATGAACCGTATAAAATGTTTCTTTTATGAAATCATGTGAAAATCAATGATTTAAAAGAAATAATACAAGGTTAAATTAATAACCAAAATATGTCATGTATTGTATAAACGTGTCATGAAATAAGCAATGTTTTTGTGTAAACCAAATTGTCATGTGTAAACCAATGTCTTGTGTAAACCAATGTCATGTATAAACCAATGTCTTGTGTAAACCAATGTCTTGTGTAAACCAATGTCTTGAGTAAACCAATGTCTTGTATAACCAAAATGTCTTTGTATAAAACAACGTCTATGAATAAACAAAGGTTTTGTTTAAATCAAAAGTTATGTCTTATAAACTATCGCTTTTATTGTAAAAACATATATTAGGATTGTTGGCGAATACATTCAAGCCTTGTTGACTGTCGGATAAACCCTTATAAAGACAAAGGTTTATCAATGTTCATCGGATTATGTCATTCCCTAAAGTCACTTCCAAATAAACCTAGGAAGCGGGAACGGGATTGTCAATCCTATGGTACCATTACATACTACCGGTGGGCGTGATCAATGTTAATGATGTATCATTGTATATTCAACGCACCAATATGTCTTGAACAATGTAAGCATGTCATGAAAATGTTTTGAAACCATGTACTTGGCATACTAAGTCAATATACCAAGCAAAATGTCTTTGAAAACCATGTACTAGGTATGCTAAGTCAACATACAAAGTAAAAATGTCTTTGAATCGTGTACTAGGTATGCTAAGTCAACATACCATGTAAAATGTCTTTGGAACCATGTGTAGGTATACTAAGTCAATATACCATGTAAAATGTATACTAAGTCAATATACCATGAAAAATGTCTTTGAAACCATGTATAGGTCTACTAAGTCAATATACCATGTAAAATTGTCTTTGAAACCATGTGTAGGTATACTAAGTTAATATACCATGTAAAATGTCTTTGAAACCATGTGTAGGTATACTAAGTCAATTGTCACACCCCGATTTCCACGTGTATCCCGTTGGGCCCGGTGGGGAGTATTGTGACATATAGTTATATCATCATTACCAATAAACACAGAGCAACACAACGGAAGTCTTGGAGTTAAAATATACTATTACAAACCATTAATGTTCAAAGTTCAAACACAATAGTACATGGCTTGTAATACAGATCCACAGGCGGATCGGAAAATATGTACAAAATGATAACAGACTCTAAGGCACAACTAAGGGGTGCAAATCCTTTACGTCATCGCCTACGCAGCTTCCGGCCTATTTCGTGCTGTACCTGTAACTTAATCTTTGAAAATACGTCAGTTTTCACTGGTAAATACAATCAACCGACTCATTTTGAAAATGTTTTCAAAAATGGTTTTAAGTGCACCTGGCACATTTTATAAATAACTTGGGACAGTACAATGACCTTACAGATTTACAAGCCTGTCAATACATATGGGGCCCAGTATAGAAACCGAGACATGATCGACTGACATACCACTTCTGAACTTTCACACAGAAAGCAGATAATAATATGCAATTGACCGGTGTATGCCTACATCCCATGCTTTAGTTTGTGGCCACTAGCACTTTAGTGAGCCTAAGGATATCCCCGACACGGTCAAGCCAACCCCCAATGTTTAAGTTATCAGACAAAACAGATTAAAACGGGTTATATGATTTAGTTATTATCACAACTGGATAGAACATGATCCCATACCCGACCAAGCGGTAATAGTTTACCGCATCCCAAGCCCATATAGGGAAAATAGGTTAAAAGCATTTACTTGAGCTAAATCTTCGAGAAAATCACAACTCAGCCGTAGATCAAGAGGTAAGTACAGGCACAATCTACCGGAAGGCGTCTAGTCTGGAATGATGGTATTATTAACCAATTAAAATGCTAACGGGTCCTTAGTTAAGTCTTAGACTTGAGCCGGTTAGTCTTACTTTAAACAAGTACGATACAAAATGCTAGATTAAGTGGTGACTGGAATAGAATGTAAATTGGGACCCAAAAAGTATATTGACTTGTATAATATGGGCATACCCATAACATTCTAGATTTTGATAAGGAAACGACAAAGTTAAACCCGTTTCGGTTAGATTACGTAAACTAGTCACGTATGCTTAACCGTAAGCATATAAGCGAAACCGGGTAACCGAAAGAGTCATATACAAGTTCCATACGCTATTGTGTTTAAAATATGTTATGATATCAATAGGATATCAATATGTGTGTTTGATAGTTTTAATCCAACTATGTCCCGTAACGGCATTTTGGTCATTTCACACATAGCCTTAAAGTCATATTTGGGATTCTGAGTTCGGGACCTGTACTTATTGTAAAAATATTTAAAATAAGTTTACAAATCAGTAGGTAACAAGTCTCGGGTCATAGATATGGTTTTAAACCATACTATGCGCCGAAAAGGCGAAAAAGTCGATAAATGCCGATTCTTTCGATGTTTAATGTAAACTGAAGTCATGATCAGTTTTATAATATCAAAATAAGTTATTTATCATGTTATAACAGTAGGTAAAAGATTTGGTTATGAAATATTTAATTAAAACCATTTTATGCGAAAAAAATAATTTGGTCATTTATCGGCATTATACGAATTTATAGTATTCTGTTTTAACATCCCAATATGTCCTACATATGATATTACATCAGTATGTATGAAGTTTGAGCAAAGAAATTGTGTTTAATCCTTCTAAAATGCCAGAAAGGGCATTTTAGTCATTTTTAAGCTATAAACATGACACTTGAGAAAACTTTGATTTATGACCAGATTGATGTTATCAAGATGATTTATTTATGTTTACAAATCAGTTTATAACTTGTTTGTATGTTTATAAAAGTTTAAAAGCTTAATTTACACAAAAAGGGCCTTTTTGCAAAAGTTTAAGTATAATACGGAACTCGTATATAAACTCGGATTACTAACGAACCAAGTAGTATAACTTTAGGAGGTTATACTATACTATAACATGGTCCTAAAATGACTTAAATTCAGTAGCCTAAGTAGCTATATCGGGTCAGAACTGAAAGTAAAAAAAAAGTCAAACTTCACGACTTTCGGTTGCGAACCGACTCTAGACCGGGACTTGACGGGCTGAACATGTTTATACGTGTTCTAATTATTATTACCAAGTTATTTAAGTATCAAAACATATTTATAACATCTATATTAATAATTATGCAATATTTGCAAATCTGACCCGTTGACTTTTATTGACTTTAAACATTGACCCGTCAATTGGTCAATATAACATGGTAATTAGGAAGTGCCCGTTTAAGGGATTAACACCTACCTAGTTACGATCACGTAGCCATGTTCGCATCGAACAATGGCTGGACCGTAATAGTCTTAGCCTAAGGTCAAAGCATTTTTACGTAAACGCTTTGACTTTTGGCTTAAAAGCCTAACAAAACAACTTAGAACGAAATGGAACACTTACAAGTGATCCAGAAGATGTTAGGAACTCGGGGGAATGCTCTAAGATAGCCTAGAACCTTCCAAGTGAGCTAGAGGAGTATAGAGCAAGAATGAGCAAGTTGTGATCAACACGAGTGCCCCTTTTATAGTTGAGGAAGAGCTAGGAGAGCATTCCAGGTGTTTGAGGGTGTTCTTGGATGAGTACAAGTGTATATGGACGTGTCATGACCAGCCAAAGGGGGGCAATTCGCGACAACGTGGCAAAACATGAATCTGCCACATTTTCTGTCGATGGCAGTCCCTTATGGACCGTATGGCTTTAGCCTTGCGGTCCGTAAGGCTTCCTGGCGCCCACTAATTTTGATTTGGTTACGGACCGTAAGGATGGAGCCTTGCGGTGCGTAACCGCCTTCCAAAAATAAAAAAATTGGCATCTTTCCACATTAGCCCCTCAACTTTAATCACTAATACTTAGTGATCATAATTTAGCGTTTCGACGACTTTGGTCCCTCTCGTTTTAGCATATGGCATACGAGAATTAGCGGGACACGTGTCGGAACTTTATTGGACGTAAAACACGAGGTGTTACATCCTCACCCCCTTAAAAGAAAATCTCGACCTCGAGATTTTAATCAAACAAATGTGGGTACTTCTGTCGCATAACGGACTCGACCTCCCATGTGTATTCAGGACCTCGACGAGCATCCCATTTAACTTTCACAATCAGCACATGCTCTCTTCGAAACTTCTTAACCTGTCGATCTTCAATCGCTATGGGTTTCTCAACGAACCTCAGATGTTCGTCTATTTGCACATCCTCATGCGGCATTTCTAGCGACTCATCGGCTAGACACTTCTTCAAATTTGAGATGTGGAATACATCATGAATTCCACTGAGCTTCTCAGGTAACTTAAGCTTATAAGCTACGGATCTAACACGTTCGATAATCTCGAACGGTCCTATATATCTCGGGCTCAACTTGTCCTTCTTGCCAAATCGCATAACGGCCTTTCCAAGGCGATACTTTCAATTGTACTTTGTCCCCTAACTGGAACTAAAGAGGTTTACGCCTCTTATCTGCATAACTCTTCTGCCCATAACGGGCGACTTTGAGACGATCACGAATCTGCAAAATCTTGTCTGTCGTCTCTAGGACTTAGTCAGCCTATCCACGATAACCCAAATCGTGTCATTGCCGTGATTAGTTCTTGGTAATGAAGTCCATA
Source organism: Scalesia atractyloides (assembly GCA_947069175.1). NCBI lineage: Eukaryota > Viridiplantae > Streptophyta > Magnoliopsida > Asterales > Asteraceae > Scalesia > Scalesia atractyloides. The sequence goes on along the minus strand of CAMTDV010000015.1, from coordinate 45,612,393 downwards.
GTTACACATTCCCATTTCCAGGTGGGAATCTCAAGTTGTTGTAGTAGTCCTAATGGTTTCTGATTTCGGCCTTAACTTGCGAACATGTCAGGCACTTGGCTACATGGGTGGCTATGGATTTCTTCAAACCCATCCACCAATAATTAGGTTTCAGATCCTTATACATCTTGTCACCTCGCGTGTGAACGGAGTACCTCGAATTGTGTGCTTCCTGGAGATCATATCCCTAAGTCCTCCAAAGACTGTCCAAATTCGTCAATTGAGCCTGAGGATTCCATCATTTCCGGGTACCAACTGTTCAACAGTTTTACCCAATTCTTCACTTGGAATGTTCGCCTTTAACAAGGCTTGCTTCTGCGAATGGGTTTAACCCTTTCCTTGCGGCTCAGCGCATCGGCAACCACGTTTGCCTTGCCTGGATGGTATCGAATTTCACAATCATAGTCATTAAGCGTTTCCATCCATCGATGTTGTCGCATATTCAAATCTTTTTTATTAAACAAATGCTGAAGACTTTTATGATCTGTGTATATAATACACTTAGTTCCATATAAATAGTGTCTCCCTAACTTAAGTGCAAACACCACAGCACCCAACTCTAAATCGTGTGTGGTGTAATTTCTTTCATGCACTTTTAATTGCCGTGATGCATAGGCAATCACCTTGCCTCTCTGCATAAGCACACACCCCATACCGGTGTGTGATGCATCACAATAAACGACAAAGTCTTCAATACCTTCAGGTAACGTTAATACCAGAGCGTTGCTTAACTTCTGTTTCAAAGTCTCAAAGGCTTCCTGCTGCTTAGGACCCAAATTAAACTTAACATCCTTACAGGTTAAAGTAGTCAGAGGAGTATCTATCCTTGAGAAGTTTTCTATAAATCTTCGATAGTAGCCAGCTAATCCCAAAAAGCTGCGGATTTCAGATGGAGTCTTAGGAGCTTGCCAGTTCATAATAGCCTCAATCTTGGCGGGATCTACTTGGATTCCGCGTTCACTGACGACATGTCCCAAGAATTGGACTTCACGGAGCCAAAACTCACATTTTGAAAACTTGGCGTATAGCTTTTCTTGTCTCAACAATTCCAATATGCACCTTAAATGTTTCTCGTGATCATCTTGATTACGAGAATAGAAAAGTATGTCGTCTATGAAGACGATGACAAACTTATCCAAGTAAGGTTTGCAGACCCTATTCATGAGATCCATGAAGGCTGCAGGTGCATTAGTGAGCCTAAAAGGCATCACTAAGAACTCATAGTGGCCATATCTCATCCTGAATGCCGTCTTTGGAACATCTTCCGTTCTGACTTTAAGTTGATGATAGCCTAACCTCAAGTCTATCTTTGTGAAGTAGCTTACTCCTTGAAGCTGATCAAATAAATCGTCGATCCTAGGCAACGGATAACGATTCTTGATTGTTACCTTATTCAGCTCACGATAATCAATGCACATATGCATTGAACCGTCCTTCTTCTTCACAAATAATATTGGAGCTCCCCACGGTGATGAACTAGGTTGTATGAAGCCTTTCCCCAGGAGTTCATCTAGTTAGGTTCTTAATTCTTTCATCTAGGTAGGTGCTAGACTGTATGGAGCTCTTGCAACTGGTGTAGCACCGGGTAGGATATCAATACTAAATTCCACTTGTCTGTCTGGTGGTAAACTAGGTAACTCTTCAGAAAAACATATGTGAACTCAGAGATGATAGGTAATTCTTCGATCTTTGGCTTTGGTTCATCAACAGTTACTTGTGCCATGTAGATAACACATCCTTTCTTCATGCAGTGGGATGCCTTAAGCAAAGATCCTTTCTCAGGCAATCCGTATTATAAATCTCCTTGAATGGTGAGTAAGTCACCATTTGGGGGTTTAATCTCGATGAGCTTTTTGTCACAAGCTATGCGGGCTTGGTTATGAGATAACCAATCCATACCCAAAACTACACCGAACCCCGTCAATTTCATTGGCAGAAGAGAGATAGGAACTGAATAATTCTTAATGGATATAGAACATCCATCTAGAATCATCGAAGCAGATTCGATAGGTCCGTCAGCAAGTTCTACAACATATGTTATGTCTAGAGTTCTTATAGGCAAATTTAACAAATCACAAAACTTATGGTCCACAAATGACTTATCTGCCCCTGAATAAAAAAGAACTCTAGCATAAGTATCATTAATTAGGAACATACCCGTTATCACATTATTATCGTTGACAGCTTCTCGTGCGTTCATTTGGAATGCGCGCGCATTCGCTTTCTTCGCCCCTCCAAGCTTCTCTGTGTTATCCTTTTTGTATTTAGGGCAGTTGGCTTGATGTGCCCCTTTTCGCCACAGTTAAAACAAGTGGGATCTTTTAGATCCTTACAATCTAGGGCCTTGTGCCCCATTTTCTTACAGATTCCGCATGGTTTAGCCTGTGATTCCAACCAACACTGACCACCGCGTCGCCTGTTGCACTTCTTGCACATAGGCCTATCATCTGACCTTGTTCCGGTTGAATCCTGATTTTCCTTTCTTGTTCGACCGGTGAGATCTATCATCTTCTCTCTTCCTTTTCCCGTCAGATTCAGATCTGATGGACCTATGCCTCTTTAGGTCCTGGATCAAAGTCATAGCTAGGTCTACAGCAGACCTGTAAGTTTCCGGTCTCAAAGCCCTAACATTCCTTTTAATCTCTGGCTCTAGTCCTCCGATGAAAAGCGTAATGCGTTTAGGCTCAGGTGATATCAAATACGGTACTAGTCGGGACATAAAGTTGTAGTCCGAAACATACTTCCTACAATCCAAATTTCTCATTACTAATCCGAGAAAGTCAACTTCGATTCTCTCCACTTCGTGATGTGGCAATAGGTATCCTTGACCAATTCAACAAACTTGGTCCAGCTTAGATATACAAGTACACCTTTCAGCAAACTGTATCATTGACTTCCACCAAATCAGGGCATCACCCTTGAATGACTGAGCCACATACTTAACGACATCCTTTTCAGCGCAACCGCTAATATCCACTATAGTTTCTATCTCGTCCAACCACCTCAAAGTTTCAACTGCCCCTTTTTAGCCAGTAAAATCACAAGGCTTGCATGATACAAAGTACTTGTATGAACAACCTTCCTTTGAAAAATGAGTCTTTTTCTAATATTCTTTCCTTTCCCTCCTCACATTTGAGGAGTGTTCAGAATGTTCCTTCTTATCTGAAGAAGGCTTTGAGAATTGTTTGGTGGTATGTTTCGAGGTGTGCTTGGATGAATGTTTAGAGTGCGAAGCACTAGACTCTAATTGTTTCTCGGCATGATCCTTAATTGCTTTATCAACTTCTGTGGCAATTAGTGCCTGTAGATCGTTCTTACTTATGATAATATTTTCGTCAGCATTATTATCATTGCGTCGACTGTTGGCCTCGTCAGAAAGAGCCATTTTATCTGCTTGATATTAAACACAATGTATATTAATTAGTCATTCGTACTTGATGACTCATTGTGTATTTATTTATGGTATTATCAACCATATAAGCTTTACAATAGATTTTAAAATCCTTTGCCTTTTTAGGCTAGTGAACTCAATTGTCACTTTTGCCAGGCTTATGTTAAAGATGCGGCACAAATGGCCTATAATGGGGGTAAATGAAATATGGCATAAAAGCCTATCACAAAGGACAAATTATTAATAGCACAAATGGCTTGTCGCAAAGACTTGGAATATATGAGCCATGATCTCAGAAGACCATAAGGCTTTGAGGTTTGATCAAAACTCTATTACCTCAGGACAGGGAGTCATAGACCACATCTGTCATTATCAATAATGGACATAATTTAGCCCGCAGGCATTTCATCACTAATGGATGTTACAATAAGATCATCATATTGATGATACTAGCCAGAATCAAATCTTGATTATACAGGCTATAAGGTTTGGACATAGTCCATTACCTTGACAGCTAGTGTAATCCTCAAGTTACATTGCCGAGAATGTTAACACTTGGAGGATGTTAACTTTTAGAATAATTATCTTAAGATGGTTTGAATAGGCTAGTCTAAACTGCATAGACTAGGAGGCTTAGAACGTCGTTCACAACCTCTGGATAGAAAGGATCATCAACCTTAACTATCATGGTAGAAGGCTTTACTACTTAACTACCTTTTTGCCAATTAATGTGACTTTATCACTTGACGGGTGTAAACCATCAAGAAGATCTTTGGGGATTATTATAGCTGATCATGAATTTTGAGTTAAAATCGAGAAGATCGCTTGAACAACGGATGAAGCGGAGAAACATAAAATAATAGATCCCAAAAGTTTCATTTAATTTAAAGTTACCATTACAATAGTGCCTAAGATTTAGGAATTTTAAATAAAAAAATTGTCCTCGCAGGGACTAAAATAAAAATAAAGACAATGTCCATGCAGGGACTTTTAAAAAAAATACATAATTATGAGGATTTATCAATCCTTTTTCCCTCTTACCGCCTTACAGAGTTTCTTGAAGAATTTGCTTGCCTTCTTCTCTGATTTCTCAACTTGTTGTTGCATTTGCTTGACCCGATCTAAGGCCTCCTGAATGGCCTCGTGATGTATAAGAATTTATAGATCTTTAAAACGTCAAATAGACCCCATTTACATGAGAACTTGTCATATTTTCATTGATTTTGGTACTCATTTGAGTTGTGTGTGAAAATACAGGTCCCGGCTTCGGCCCGGTGTTGAAATGGAGGCTTTTGGAGCAAAAAGGAGCAAAACGGAGTTTTCCAGCAAATTGCCAGATATGGCACGACCATGCCAACCACTGGCATGACCGCGCCAGGCCAACATTGACCAGCACTCTCATCAAGCACTACCAGTCTCAGCGTGCCCAGGAAGAATTCAAGACTGGCACGACCGTGCCAAAAGCTTGGCACGACCATGCCAAGCCAAAACAGTCTCAGATCAGCTTGTCCCCAGGATCATTTCAGACATTTTCGAATATTTCATCAGGGAGCACGACCGTGCCACCTCAGAAAAGTTTGAGCGGGATTTTTCCTAAAATGGCTAGCAAACAAGTCAACACTCGAAAAAGACACTTTGACACTTACCAAGCACGACCGTGGCAAAAGGTGGCATGGTCGTGCCGAACTCCCAGTAGCATAAATACGTGGTTTAAGCTTGTTTGAAGGGGAGTTGGAGCATTTTGGTGAAGAATTCTCTCAAGAATCTAACCTTGGAAGCTTGTAGGAGCCAAGAGGAAGCCTTGAAGAGGATTACTACACTTGAAGATTCACTCAAACTACCATTAGTCTTGTCTTTAAGTTGGTTAGATTATTAGTTTCATTATGAACAATTTATGCTTTCTTGTACTTGATTTGGTCACTATGAGCCTTATAGGCTAAACATTTGTGTTGCTTAAACTTTGTTGAAGCTTATGAACATGTGATAATTATGGAAGTAGATGTGGTGATTGTTTTTGTTAATCTTAATAGTAATGCTTGAATCTTGTTCTTGGAGTTCTTATGCATGTTTAAAGTCTTTATTCTTGAAGGTTTGGTCATAAGTATTTACATGTTGTGTTGGAAAGCCCATGTAGAGATTATGATTGTTGAATCTTGTTAATTTGTTAGTATGATTCATGGCATGATACTAGGAATGGTGATTGCTAACACGATTAGAATGGAGATTTGAACATGTGTAGGAATTCTTGCATTTAGATTTGGAAAAATCATAATAATGTTTACATGGATTCTATAGTTGTGTTTGTGTTAGATTGATGATTTTGGGCCAAGATTGTTATCTAGCATGACCATGCTTGTGGTTTTTGTCAAGAACATGATGATAGTGCTACTTACTTGAATGCAAGTTAGGGTGATTGTTATGTTGTTCATAGTAATTTTCACAAACTTGTAGAGTTAGGAGTTTTAGCAAACAAATAACTCTTGTTTAAAGATTAACATTAACTTAGCAAGTGAGCTTAAAATAATAATTTTTAGGTGATTAGAATGTTATTCATTTTAGTTTTCCTAAGGGTTATAAACTAGGAAGCCTTGATTGGGGACTTAGTTAAATTTGGATATTGCATCACCATTAGTCTCTTCCAATAGTGGCCACATGTTTGTTAGTGGACACTTAGTTTAGGCAACCTCTTTTTGATATTGTCATTCCTTAGTTTAGTTGGTAGCTTGTTATTTTTGCATGATAATTTAGGAACAAAATCAACTCATCTTTTGTAAAGGCTTTAAAGTAACAAAAGTTTAGTATTGAGACACCGCGTCCACGGATTGATATCCGGTTCTTACCGACAAATTATATTACCTCCCGATGGGTACACTTGCCCTTTGTGTGTGTAGTTAGTTTTTAGGTGAAAAACCACTTTTAAAACTCAATTTGTGTGAAGAAAAACCAAATTAAAAATATATATAATTCACGCACATCATGTTTTTGGCGCCGTTGCCGGGGATGCGTTCTTCTTGAGAACGGTTTGAGTTACTTATTTAGCCATTGTGAAAAGTGTATAAAGTTTTTTGTCTTCTTAAGTTTATTTGTTTTTGCATGACTATTTGAAAAAGAAAAAAATGATTATTTGCTAGTTGTTTTTATTTTTGTATATATAGTGCATTGTGCTCCTTCTTTTTCCCTACAGGTCGTGTATGTCCTCAACCCCCGTTGCTGAAATCATTGAGCCTTCATCGTAGCCGGAGCGCAATCTTCATCGTAGACTGCGGGAGCGTTCCCACGTGGTAGCCGCTACGATCGAGGTAGACACGAGGGGAGACGACACGTTCTACGAGGTTTGTGTAGAAATGGCGGACGAGGAGGAAACGAGGATGTTAAATGAGATAGGAAAGCCGTCACTTGAAGGTTTACCTGCGAGCATCAATGCACCAACGATTAATAATAATAATTTCAAGATCAAATCTGGCACCATATCGATGTTGCAGAATGCGGTGCAGTTTTATGGCAAGGATCACGAGGATCCTAGTGTCCATATTGCGGGTTTTCTGGAGGTTTGTGCCACGTTCGCGATTCATGACACATCACTGGATGCGATACGCCTTCGGCTCTTTCCGTTTTCTTTACGTGATGGAGCCAAAGAGTGGCTTCTCTCACTTCCAGCTGGATCTATCACTACATGGAATCAATTAGCTGAGAAGTTCTTCCAGAAATATTTCCCTCCAGAGAAAACTGTTCGGTTGAGAACCAAGATTCTCAACTTTCGTCAGGATGAGGATGAATCCGTTTACGAGGCGTGGGAGCGGTTTAAAGAGCTTATGAGATAGGTCCCACATCACGGGTTGCCCAAGTGGCAACAATGTCAGATCTTCTACCATGGTTTATATGGTCTGGGACAGATGATGGTCGATACATATTCGGGCGGAGGACATTGGCACGAAAAATGCCATCGAGGCATTTGAGATTTTAGAGAAATGCACCGTGAAGAATCATACACAGCAGCAGCAGAGAGGGAAGAGTTCTCGACAGGGAGTTCATCACCTGGACGACTTCACCGCCATGATAGCACGTATGGATGCCTTATCTTCGAAATTTGATTGGGTGATGGAGCTACACTCGAGTGGTTCTTCGAGTGGGGGAGCATATCATATAGGTGATTTTTCGACGGGAGAGATGTCACACGAGCATGTATATTTCATGGGAAAACAATATCGTCCTCAGAATAATCCCTACAGTAATACTTATAATCCGGGGTGGAAGAATCACCCAAATTTCAGTTGGGGCCAGATGCGTCTACTCAGCATCCACCCGGATTTGCTCCACGTCCCACAACTCCAGGAGCGTATGGTCAACCTCAGCCGACGTCTCACACTAGCGAGCCTAGTGTGCAGGACATGTTCAGTCAGCTTATAGCCAGTCAGAATTCCATAAAGTCTGAGAATGAGAAGCGTTACAAGGATCATGACGGTCGTTTCACGAGGCACGAGAGTGAGTTGAGAAGCCAAAAGGCTTCCATGCAAACCATTGAGAACTAAGTTGGCCAGATTGCCAAGATGTTGTCTGAGAGACAACAGGGGGGCCTTCAAGCAATACGAAGCCTAATCCGAATGCTACTGCAAAGGCCATCATGTTGAGAAGCGGCAAGACCACTGAGCCCATCACTTCAGCTGCTTCACCAAAGCCGACTGATGATGAGGTTGATGAGGAGATTGAGATGGAGTCTTCGGGTGAGGTGCAACAGAGGCGAGTCCAGCAAGTACAGCACGACCCAAGGAGCCAGTGAGAGAGTATGTCCCTCCCATTCCATATCCGGGGAGGTTGAAGAGGCAGAAGATGGAGGAACACTATGGTAAATTCCTTGAGCTTTTTATGCAACTTCATATAATTACCATTTGTTGAGGCACTTGCTCAAATGCCTAAGTATGCCAAGTTTCTGAAAGATATCTTATCTAACAAAAAGAAACTTGAGGAGCTTTCGCATGTGACCTTGAATGAGGAGTGTTCAGCGGTTCTTCAGAACAAACTACCAAAGAAGATGAATGATCTCGAGAGTTTCACTATCCCGTGTTTGATTGGTAGTTTGTCGGTCAGCAATGCATTGGCTGATCTTGGAGCTAGCATAAACCTCATGCCATATGCGGTTTTTGCTAAGTTAGACTTGGGAGAGCCCAAGCCCACTCGTATGAGCATTCAGCTTGCCGATCGTTCAGTGAAGTATCCTCGAGGTATAGTTGAGAATATGCTTGTGAAAATCGACAAGTTTGTCTTTCCTGTCGATTTCATGATTTTGGATATGGATGAGGACAAAACTGTCCCGCTTATCTTAGGTCGACCATTCCTAGCCACTGCTAGAGCCTTGATTGATGTTTGCACCGGTAGACCTACTCTTAGGGTTGACGATGAGGAGGTGACCTTTGATATTGGTAAATCCACGCAGCATCCATAGAGTCAGGATGATACACTCTATTTCATTTAGACCATCGATACATATGTGAGTGATCATCTTCGTGACACATTTGAGGAGGATGTGGTGGACACGCAGTTACTTGGAGGGGAGACTTTGGGTTTACCTGCTATGAACCAACTAATTGAGGAGACGACCTGCCTGATAGGTCATGTGTCTCCCCCGTGTCCAGAGGTTTTTGAGGTTGTGGATCACGTTGCTGAGCCTAAAGCACGCCCTTCTGTTGAGGATCCACATTCGGTTGAGCTTAAGGAGCTTCCAGATCACTTGGAGTATGCTTTCTTGGAGGGTGCGACTCATTTGCCTGTTATCATTTCTGCTGGATTGTCGGGAAGGAAAAGGATCTATTGCTGGAGGTTTTGAAGCAGCACAAGAAGGCGATCGTGTGGAAGATTACGGATATAAAAGGGATTAATCCATCCTTTTGTACCCATAAGATCTTGATGGAGGAGGACTTTAAACCTGTAGTTTAGCATCAGAGGCGTTTGAACCCAAACATGTAGGAGGTTGTGAAGAAAGAGGTCATTAAACTACTTGATGCAGGTTTGATATACCCGATCTCTGATTCACCTTGAGTTAGCCCTATGCAGGTAGTCCCGAGGAAAGGAGGTATGACAGTGGTGACGAATGAGAAAAACGAGTTGATTCCTACTCGTACTGTCACCGGATGGAGAGTTTGCATTGATTATTGCAAACTCAATGATGCCACGAGGAAGGATCATTTCCCACTCCCTTTCATTGATCAGATGTTGGAGAGGTTGTCGGGTAGGATGTTCTACTGCTTCCTTGATGGTTTTTCGGGTTACTTTCAGATTCCCATCTCTCCTGAGGATCAGGAGAAGACGACATTCACATGTCCTTGTGGCACATTTGCCTACCGGAAGATGCCCTTTGGACTGTGTAATGCCCAGCCACATTTCAGAGATGTATGGTGGCCATTTTTCATGACATGATCGAGGATTCCATGGAGGTTTTCATGGATGATTTTTCTGTATTTGGGAGTTCCTTCGATCAGTCTCTGTAATCTGAAGAGGATGTTGGCTAGGTGTGAAGAAGCCAACTTGGTTTTGAATTGGGAGAAATGCCACTTCATGGTGAAGGCGGCGATTCATAAAGGACTTTTCCAAAATCGCCCGTCCCATGACTCAGCTCCTAGAGAAGGATGCCCAGTTTGTTTTCTCCGATGAATGCCTTAAGGCATTCGAGTTGTTGAAGGAGAAGTTGGTGAATGCCCCGATCATGGTAGCTCCCGACTGGGAGCTACCCTTTGAGTTGATGTGTGATGCGAGTGATTTCACAGTCGGGGCCGACTTGGGTCAAAGGAGAGATAAGCACTTTCACCCGATTTACTTTGCGAGCAAGACCTCGAACAAAGGAGCATTACACCATGACAGAGAAAGAGCTTCTAGCTGTGGTCTTTGCATTCGGTAAGTTTCGGTCTTATCTCGTCCTTTCCAAGACCATTGTGTAAACGGATCATGCAGCTCTTCGGTATCTTTTTAACAAGCAGGATGCTAAACCGAGGTTGATATGATGGATTCTTTTGCTGCAGGAGTTTGATATTAAGACCCGTGATAAGAGAGGGGCTGAAAATCTGCAGCCGATCATTTGTCTCGCCTTGAGCATTCCGAGAGGAAGGAAATTCGTGGGCCTAACATCAATGACAATTTCCCCCACGAGTTTCTTATGAGGATCGAGACTAGTGATGATTCCCCATGGTTTGCTGACTTCGCGAACTACTTAGCTAGTGGCATCCTTATCAAGGGGATGACCCATCAGCAAAAGCGAAAGTTCTTTGCGGATGTTAAGTTCTATTTTTGGGATGACCCTTACTTGTTTAGGGTAGGAGCGGATCAGATGATCCGGCGTTGCGTGTATGGTGACGTAGCGAGAGATATTTTGAGCCACTGTCACGAGGGACCTACGGGAGGCCACCATGGAGCGAATAACACTGCGAAGAAAGTATTCGACTATGGATTCTTTTGGCCGACTATCTTTCGTGATGCCCATGAGTGGGTAAGGTCTTGTGATGCTTGCCAGAGGGCAAGCAACATTTCAGCACCCCATGAGATGCCACAAAACGGCATCCAAGTCTGTGAGATCTTCGATGTATAGGGGCTAGACTTCATAGGTCCCTTCCCGACTTCTTTCAGTAACCACTACATCCTAGTTGCTGTCGATTATGTCTCCAAGTGGGCAGAAGCACAGGCTTTGCCCACTAATGATGCAAGGGTAGTGGTTAGGTTTTTGAAGAAGTTGTTTGCTCGCTTTGGTGCCCCAAAGGACGCATTTCTCTAATGCACAGCTTGAGAAAGCATTGTCCCGATATGGTGTACAACATCGGTTTTCTACACCATACCACCCACAGACGAGTGGGCGGGTCGAGGTCACTAATCGGGGTATCAAGCGGATTTTGGAGAAAACGGTTAATTCTAGTCGTAAGGATTGGTCCGAGAAGTTGGATGATGCACTGTGGGCTTTCCAGACAGCCTACAAGACTCCTATAGGCACCACACCGTTTAATTGGTCTATGGAAAGTCTTGTCATCTTCCTATGGAGCTCGAGCACAAAGCCTATTGGGTTTTGAAGACAGTTAATCTTGATATGGCTGCTGCGGGTGAGAATAGGTTTGTGCAGATCCATGAGATTGAGGAGCTTAGGAATGATGCATATGAAAGCTCCAAGCTATACAAGGAACGCAATAAGACGCTTCACGATAGCCGCTTGAAGGACAAGAAAGAATTCCGAGTGGGTGATCGTGTGTTGTTATGCAACTCACGTCTGAAGTTGTTTCCTGGTAAGCTGAAGTCTCGGTGGTCGGGTCCCTACACTGTACGGTCAGTGTTTCCTTACGGGACAATGGAGATAGGTCACGAGGATGGCCGGTTGTTTAAAGTCAACGGGCATAGGTTAAAGACTTATGTTGGAGGGCCAGTTGATCGGAGTGAGGAGGTTATTACCCTCCACCCCAGGAACAAATGAATGCGGGGTGGTGAGTCTAGCTGAAGACTCGTAAATAAACTTAACCCATCTTTGTATATATTATGTGTTGGTTGTTTGTTGTTCTTTTTCAGGTTTCGGTTCGTTCTGGTCGCGAGGGATGTTAGAGCTTGTTGTCGGCTCTCAGGTATGTTAGTTCGGCTCTTTTCTTGATAGGAGATGCTTCGTGAGTGCCTCGGGTTCAAGGAGTCCGTTTAATTCTTACTTTTATTTTTCACCATTTATTTTCTAAATTAATTTTTTTGTACAAACTATGCTTTTCAAAGTTAAACTTTAGGAAGTAAAAAAAATTCCGAAAAATCTGACACTACCATCCGAAATCTGGCACCACCAGATCTGATAGTGTCAGCCTTGCAGAACCATTAACAGAACCACCAATAATCTCAACCACTTTCTCTTTAAACTCTTCTTCTTCATCTCACTTGAACCCATCAAGAACACTCACAAATCCCTTGCATCTCCTAGCTTCCTTCAAGATCGCTTATTTCCTTCATCCCAACAATCTCTCCAGGTATGAATCTTTCTTTTTCTTTGATTGAGTTCTTGAGTCTTAGGGTTGTTCTTCATAGTAGTTTATGTTTAGTTTTTAGGGCTTGGTCTAAATCACCCGATTCAAGCCCGTTTTTAGTGTTTTTTTGTGTTGTTATTGACCAAAAGTGACCGATTTACAAAACCCCTAAGCAAAAAGATGGAAAAATCGGGTTTTTGGGTGAGTTTTGATGACTTCGTGTTTTCTGGTTCCATCACGCACGGTCGTGCCAACCTTTGGAATGACCGTGCCAAGCATAAACTGAAGACAGATCTTCATAAATTTTCCAGAAATTCATCACGCACGACCGTGCCAAACATTGGCACGACCGTGCTCTTCATAAAAATTGCCCAGATCATCAAAACTTGCCCATAAATTGGTCAGAAATTGGTCAAGCACGACCGTGCCAAACCCAGGCACGACCGTGCTCCATGAAGAACAACCCAGAACTTCATAAAATTTCTAGAAAACTTCATAAAACCTGCTGAAATCCAGTCAAGCACGACCGTGCCATACCCTGGCACGATCGTGCCATCAGTCCAGATTGTTGTTTTCTTTCCCATTTTTTGCTGCTTACTGGTTTTTGTTCTTGGAGATGAATCACCAGTACATGCGATTTAGTGACCATGCCAGGGAAGGGTATTGTATTACAAGAGCCAAGCCGTTGTGGGGACGAAGACATCGGATCGAGCCCATGAGGAGGCTACAAAAAGTTGACTTGGATTTGCTCGGTCAAACCGAGCGGTTTGACGACTTGATGACACCTCAATGGAACCGCCTCTTTGATATTGCTGAACCGCAGTACTTGGAGCTTGTGGTTGAATTCTTCGCATTTTTCAATGCACCTTTCCTTGCCCGGACGTTTATGATAAAAATGTTGGGGTACGCTATCGATTGGGACGAAAATGGCACCACCAATCTATTAGTCGCTTCGGGCAAGTTTTCGGTTTATACAAGGATGATGAGATCGATGTAGAGCTTTTTGATGGTAGTTTGCAGGATTGGGAGCCGGATATTGATAGGGCAGCATTTGGGGATCAGATCACGGTGCCGGGTTGGATTTGGGACCAACGTAAGGCCAAAGCTACATGGATTCTTGACCCACTCCACCGGGTCATTGAGCGAGCCATCTTTCACGTTATCGGTGGTAGGGGTGATAGCATCGGGAACATCACAAATCGCGACCTCTTCCATCTCTACTGCATTATCTCTAGGGTGAATTGCAATGTCGCTGCAAGCATTGTGGAGTCTATCTTCCGAGGTATTGGTTCGAACCCACGTCAAAAATTTGCGGGGGTGCTTTCGCAACCAAACTCGCGAAGCATTACCAGGTTCGGTTAGATGGTCTAACCGAGGCTTGTGATTACGGTCTGCTCGACGTAGCCCAGCTGTCTTCCATGCATATGATACGTAAGGTTAACGGTATCCCGAAACTTCTCAAAAAGTTAGGTAGGATTTGGGATCCGCTTCCCGAAGAGGGGGATGATGATAGTGATGACAGTGATGGCGGTGATGGAGGTGATGGCGGTGATGGTGGTGATGACAATCACATGCAGGATGTTCCGGTTCATGAGCCTGAGGGATTCGCTAGGGGAGCGGTTCCTCACATGCAGTTGGGTCATGGTTTCGTGAACCCAAATTGGGAGCATGAGCATGGTGATTTTGGTGGTGGTGGTTTTGGGCATGGTGGCTATGGGCCTTATGAGCTATCGGCAGTTGATATTTGGCAGAGGATGGATAGTCTTGACTTGAACTAGCAGGCGGTACGACGGGATGTGGATCTTATACGCGCGGAGCAATTTCGTCAAGGTAATTTTATGGAGGATATGTATGAGCAGAGCCGACGCATTTTTGATTGGCTCTTCGGTTTGCAACAGCACATAGCGAACTCGATGAACGCTCCATACACACAGCCGCCTCCATAGTTTTCGCGCAGATCCAGGTTTGATAGACGAGACGACTCCGGCCCTTCCGGACCGAGTGGCAGGTCTTAGTCCCGTCCCCCATTTTGTACCTTTACCATTTTGTGTTTGAGGGGTGTGCCATTTTGCATTGTCCGTACACCCCTCCGTCGTGAACTTTAATTTCATTTTTCTAATTTTAGTGGTTTAAATAAATAAAGGCAAGGGTAAATGGGGTTGGATAATTTTTAGTGTATTTGATCTTGTTTGCTAGTGCGCAGTGTTGCTTGCTTGAGAGGTTGATTTGTTGGATGGCTTGGCGGTTCGTTGCGGTTGCTCCTTACTATGTCCTTAAGCTCTATTCATGCCGTTTCATTTCAGGGGAGTTTTCGTGTTCCCATTTTCCTCCGCTTTCATTATATATGTTTTCATATATATTTGTTTTTGTGTACATCGAGGGCGATGTACATTTCAAGTGTGGGAGGTGGTTTAGCGCTTGAGCTTTGTTGTCATGTTTTGAAAAGAACAAAATGCAACAAAAATAATAATACAATAAAATAAAGCTCTCTTGGATGAATTTTTGTGGCTTAATAATCAACCCAACATAAGTTTTTTTAAAAGCACTAAATCTTTGACAAATATACAAAGGGTGAACGCAAAAAGGGCTCACTCGCGTGAGGATTACCACTAAGTAATTTTTGTATACACTTGAGCATGAGAAACAAGCGATTGACCTACTTGTTTGCCTTACATATTTACCCAATACGCCCGTTTCCATGAGTTATTTTTGAGCCTTTGTAGCTTTAGAATTATTTTTGCTCATGTTTTTGCGGGCAAAGATTGAGTGAGCCGGATGACTTTTGTGATTTAGAACTTGTGTTAGGTATACATTTCGAGCCGCAAGGCGAATATATAGTATGAAAATGATTGAAGCACTAGGAAACCTTTTGTTTTTAACCAATTTTTATGTATTCCCTCACCCAAATCATTCCCTTAGTTAAACCAATTTGAGCCTTCCCCTTTCATTTCTTTTAAACCACTAAATACTAGCCACTTAGCCAAATTAGCCTTTTATGTTTTTAACCCATTTTTGGTTGGAAGCCCGGTTTGGTTAGTGATTAGCTTGTTACTTTTGCATAGTATCTTAGTTTATAGTTGCAACATCATGGGGTAGAGTTTTTATCTAAGTAGACGTACTTAGTTCCCTCTCGAGCGTGTGCAAAAAAAAACGATTATAGTTGAAAAAGCCTTACCAAGTGGCTTCATTAGAGCAATTTTGAAGTGGAAAAGCTAAATCCGTTGATTAGCTCTCTGGTAGATCATATTAAATTTTATAGTTCTTATTTCTTTTGTTTCAAGTTGGTCAAACCGCCGGGTTACAACCGTTTTAGCCACTTTAAATATCCACTTCCATACCTTGACCCTAGCCAAGTTACAACCCAAATAAGACCTCATGATTCATGTTATTGTTTTGTCAAGTGATTAGATTTGATCCTTTCACAAGCTTATGATATCTCATAGTCATCATCGTGGCATCGAATGTTTTACACATACTCCATAAATCGTATGTGCACCCATATATTAGCCGAGTGTGTGTGAACATTGCGAGGATGTGAGGTAGTCTTGTAGGGATTTCCAAGATGGACCATTGCTCATAAACGTATTTTATATACCTTTTTGGTTTTATCCATCATGTCGAGTAGTCCTTGATTGTTATAACCCTAGTAATTTGTTTGTGCTTTTAAATGCTAGTTGAGATTATTGCCATTTAAAGAGTTTTTGTTTGTTTTAGTTTGCTTGAGGACAAGCAAAGTTCAAGTGTGGGGATGTTTGATGTATAAGAATTTATACATCTTTAAAATGTCAAATAGCCCGTTTATGCGAGAACTTGTCATATTTTCATTGATTTTGGTACTCATTTGAGTTGTTTGTGAAAATACAGGTTCGGGCTTTGGCATGGTGTTGAAATGGAGGCTAGGGTGTAATTCCTCAAGTTACATTGCCGAGAATGTGAACACTTGTGGGATGTTAACTTTTAGAATGATTATCTTAAGATGGTTTGAATAGGCTAGTCTAAACTGCATAGACTAGGAGGCTTAGAACGTCATTCACAACTTCTGGATAGAAAGGATCATCAACCTTAATTATCATGGTCGAAGACTTTACTACTTAACTACCTTTTTTCCAGTTAATGTGACTTTATCACTTGGCGGGTGTAAACCATCAAGAAGATCTTTGGGAATTATGATAGCTGATCATGAATTTCGAGTTAAAATCGAGAAGATCACTTAAACAACGGATGAAGCAGAAAAACATAAAATAATAGATCCCAAAAGTTTCATTTAATTAAAAGTTGCCATTACAATAGTGCCTAAGATTTAGGAATTTTAAATAAAAAAATTGTCCTCGCAGGGACTAAAATAAAAATAAAGACAATATCCATGCATGGACATTTTAAAGAAAATAAAATACATAATTATGAGGATTTATCAATCCTTTTTCCCTCTTATCGCCTTACAGAGTTTCTTGAAGAATTTGCTTGCCTTCTTCTCTGATTTCTCAACTTGTTGTTGCATTTGCTTGACCCGATCTAAGGCCTCCTGAATGGCCTCGTGATGTATAAGAATTTATACATCTTTAAAACGTTGAATAGACCTCGTTTACGCGAGAACTTGTCATATTTTCATTGATTTTGGTACTCATTTGAATTGTGTGTGAAAATACAGGTTCGGGCTTCGGCCCGGTGTTGAAATGGAGGCTTCTGGAGCAAAAAGGAGCAAAAACGGAGTTTTCCAGCAAACTGTCAGATATGGCACGACCGTGCCAGGCCAACGTTGACCGGCACTCTCATCAAGCATTACTAGTCTCAGCGTGCCCAGGAAGAATTCAAGACTAGCACGACCGTGCCAAAGCTTGGCACGATTGTGCCAAGCCAAAACAGTCTCAGATCAGCTTGTTCCCGGGATCATTTCAGACATTTTCGAATATTTCATCAGGGAGCACGACCGTGCCAATGGTTGCCACGACCATGCCACCTCAGAAAAGTTTTAGTTGGATTTTTCCCAAAATGGCTAGCAAACAAGTCAACACTCGAAAAAGGCACTTTGACACTTACCAAGCACGACTGTGCCAAAAGGTGGCATGGTCATGCCAAACTTCCAGTAGCATAAATACGTGGTTTAAGCTCATTTGGAGGGGAGTTGGAGTATTTTGGTGAAGAATTCTCTCAAGAATCTGACCTTGGAAGCTTGTAGGAGACCAGAGGAAGCCTTGAAGAGAATTACTACACTTGAAGATTCACTCAAACTACCATTAATCTTGTCTTTAAGTTAGTTAGATTACTAGTTTCATTATGAATAATTTATGCTTTCTTGTACTTGATTTGGTCACTATGAGCCTTATGGGCTAAACATTTGTGTTGCTTAAACTTTGTTGAAGCTTATGAACATGTGATAATTATGGAAGTAAATGTGGTGATTGTTTTTGTTAATCTTAATAGTAATGCTTGGATCTTGTTCTTGGAGTTCTAATGTATGTTAAAGTCTTTATTCTTGAAGGTTTGGTCATAAGTATTTACAGGTTGTGTTGGAAAGCCCATGTAGAGATTATGATTGTTGAATCTTGTTAACTTGTTAGTATGATTCATGGAATGATACTAGGAATGGTGATTGCTAACATGATTAGAATGGAGACTTAAACATGTGTAGGAATTCTTGCATTTAGATTTGGAAAAATCATAATAATGTTTACATGGATTCTATAGTTGTGTTTGTGTTAGACTGATGATTTTTGACCAAGGTTGTTATCTAGCATGACCATGGTTGTGGTTTTTGTCAAGAACATGATGATAGTGCTACTTACTTGAAAGCAAGTTAGGGTGATTGTTATGTTGTTCATGGTAATTTTCCCAAACTTGTAGAGTTAGGAGTTTTAGCAAACAAATAACTCTTGTTTAAAGATTAACATTAACTTAGCAAGTGGGTTCAAAAATAATAATTTTTAGGTGATTAGAATGTTATTCATTTTAGTTTTCCTAAGGATTATAAACTAGGAAGCCTTGATTGGGGACTTAGTTAAATTTGGATCTTGCATCACCATTAGTCTCTTCCAATAGTGGCCACATGTTTGTGAGTGGATACTTAGTTTAGGCAACATCTTTTAGATATTTTTATTCCTTAGTTTAGTTGGTAGCTTGTTATTTTTGCATGATAATTTAGGAACAAAATCAACTCATCATTTGAAAAGGATTTAAAGTAAAAAAAGTTTAGTATTGAGACACCGCATCCACAGATTGATATCCGGTTCTTACCGACAAATTATATTACCTCCCGATGGGTACACTTGCCATTTGTGTGTGTAGTTAGTTTTTAGGTGAAAAACCACTTTTAAAACTAAATCTGTGTGAAGAAAAACCAAATTAAAAATATATATAATTCACGCACATCACCTTGAGTTGTTGTTGTTGCTGTGGTTGGGGCTGAGGCGGTGGTTGAGGTTGCGGTTGTAGTGCACCCGGATGTTGATATACATAAGGCGGAGGTGCATCTGAAGGATGATATCCATAAAAGGGGTATCCACCAGCCGAATATGGTATGGTAGAATATGGTGGGAAAGGGAAAGGAAAAAGGTCATTATGTGAAGCTGCCTCTATGTAAGGGTCCTGCGAAGGTGCCTGGTGAATATAGTTAGGCACATTAGAAGTAGCAAAAGGATTATATCTAGACGGATCTGGATGTGAAGGGATTGGGTTTCCAAAACCCGATGGTGGTTGTTCCACGTTTGGTGGTTGTGCCACTGGTGGTGGTAGCAGGTTAACCACAGGTTGTGGTGCTATTTCCACCACAGGTGATGTGTGAGGGGGTCCACCCATTTGTGGATCCTCGGGGATAGCTAGGTAAGGGCTAGGCAAAGGTGGTAGAGATCTTGCCCTTGGTCCTAGGCGCACTGACATGTGCGCCCCACGTCTTCGAGACGGTTGCGGTTCAGGCGGTGGTAGTGGTTGCTCCACCGGCTCCATTTGTACTTCCTCAGGCGGAGGTTGCTCCTGTTGAGGAGCATGGTAGGATGGTGTGTTGTGGTAGGAGGGAGTGTTGTAGAAGATATACAGCTCCCACCTCTGCTGAAAGTCATCGGGACCATGGTGTGGGGTCCCAGCATACGAGTTTGAACCGCTGGCAGTTCAATTGGATGACCGGGAGATCCGGTTGGAGGCATTTCGGGGTCGGAGTCTTCGTCCATGTGGTTCGGAGAATCCACCGGAGGGGTAACAGAGGGTAAACATAAGAAAATGTTAGGGTTATAGTTTCCATGGAAGGAATGGGAATGGGAGTGATGGGATTGGTGGGTATTGTGAGAATGGTGTGAGTGGTGCGAATGTTGGGAACGGGAGTGGGTGGGTGAGTATTCGTGGGATATAGAATGTCGATCTGGTTCCCACGACAATGAAGAGTCACCCAACCCTTCGTATGGGTTGTAGTTGTGTATGTTTGAAGGACCTATCATTGATGGTCCACCCCGCATGGGGCCTTTTCCCTTGCCTCCCCTGCCTCTAACTCTCTGCGGCATAATTCCTGCTTCAAAAACAAGTTAAAACAAAAAAATGCAAAAGCAAATATAACAATATACATGAGTTATCCTAGGTCAAAGCCTAGACTCAAGAGTCTAAGGAATGTGTTACTGTGTCGTTTGAGATCAAACACTAAAGACTAGTGTTGAGTTCCCTCAAACGTTGGCTCTGATGCCAACCTGTCACACCCCGATTTCCACGTGTATCCCGGTGGGCCCGGTGGGGAGTTTTGTGATGTATAGTTGATATCATCATAACCAATAAACACAGAGCAACAACGGAAGTCTTGGAGTTAAAATATACTATTACAAACCATTAATGTTCAAAGTTCAAATACAATAGTACATGGCTTGTAATACGGATCCACATGCGGATCGGAAAATATGTACAAAATGATAACAGACTCTAAGGCACAACTAAGGGGTGTAACTCCTTTACGTCGTCGCCTACGTAGCTTCTGGCCTATTTCGTGTTGTACCTGTAACTTACTCTTTTGAAAATACGTCAGTTTTCACTGGTAAAATACAATCATCCGACTCATTTTGAAAATGTTTTCAAAAAAGGTTTTAAGTGCACCTGGCACATTTTATAACTAACTTGGGACAGTACAAATAACCTTGTATACAGATTTACAAGCCTGTCAATACATATGGGGCCCAGTACAGAAACCAAGACATGATCGACTGACACACCACTTTTGAACTTTCACACAGAAAGCCGATATAATAATAATATGCAATTGACCGGTGTATGCCTACACCCCATGCTTTAGTTTGTGGCCACTAGCACTTTAGTGAGCCTAAGGATATCCCCGACACGGTCAAGCCAACCCCCAATGTTTAAGTTATCAGACAAAACAGATTAAAACGGGTTATGTGATTTAGTTGTTATCACAACTGGATAGAACATGATCCCATACCCGACCAAGCGGTAATAGTTTACCGTATTCCAAGCCCGTATAGGGAAAATAGGTTAAAAGTATTTACCTGAGCTAAATCTTCGAGAAAATCACAACTCAGCCGTAGATCAAGAGGTAAGTACAGGCACAATCTACCGGAAGGCGTCTAGTCTGGAATGATGGTATTATTAACCAATTAGAATGCTAACGGGTCCTTAGTTAAGTCTTAGACTTGAGCCGGTTAGTCTTATGTTAAACAAGTACGGTACAAAAAGCTACACTAAGCGGTGACAGGAATAGAATGTAAATTGGGAGCCAAAAAGTATCTTGACTTGTATAATATGGGCATACCCATAACATTCTGGATTTTGATAAGGAAACGACAAAGTTAAACCCGTTTCGGTTAGACTACGTAAACTAGTCACGTATGCTTAACCGTAAGCGTATAAGCGAAACTGGGTAACCGAAAGAGTCATATACAAGTTCCATATGCTATTGTGTTTAAAATATGTTATGATATCAGTAGGATATCAATATGGTGTTTGATAGTTTTAATCCAACTATGTCCCGTAAGGGCATTTTGGTCATTTCACACATAGCCTTAAAGTCATGTTTGGGATTCTTAGTTCGGGACTTGTACTTACTATAAAAATATGTAAAATAAGTTTACAAATCAGTAGGTAAACAAGTCTCGGGTCATAGATATGGTTTCAAACCATACTATGCGCCGAAAAGGCGATAAAGTCGATAAATGCCGATTCTTTCGATGTTTAATGTAAACTGAAGTCATGATCAGATTTATAATATCAAAATAAGTTATTTATCATGTTACAACAATAGGTAAAAGATTTGGTTATGAAATATTTAATTAAAACCATTTTATGCGAAAAAAATAATTTGGTCATTTATCGGCATTATAAGAAGTTATAGTATCAACTCAGGTTATATTCTGTTTAACATCCCAATATGTCCTACTTATGATATTACATCAGTATGTATGAAGTTTGAGCAAAGAAATTGTGTTTAATCCTTCTAAAATGTTGGAAAGGGCATTTTAGTCATTTTTAAGCTATAAAGATGACATTTGAGTAAACTTTGGTTTATGACCAGATTGATGTCATCAAGATGATTTATTTATGTTTACAAATCAGTTTATAACTTGTTTGTGTTTATAAATATTTAAAAGCTTAATTTACACAAAAGGGCCTTTTTGCAAAAGTTTAAGTATAATAACGGAACTCGTATATAAACTCGGATTACTAACGAACCAAGTAGTATAACTTTAGGAGGTTATCCTATACTATAACATGGTCCTAAAATGACTTAAAGTCAGTAGCCTAAGTAGTTATATCAGGTCAGAACTGAAAGTCAAGGAAAAAGTCAAACTTCGCGACTTTCGGTTGCGAACCAACTCTAGACCGGGACTTGATGGGCCGAACATGTTTATACATGTTCTAATTATTATTACCAAGTTATTTAAGTGTCAAAACATATTTTATAACATCTATATTAATAATTATGCAATATTTGCAAATCTGACCCGTTAACTTTTATTGACTTTAAACTTTGACCCGTCAATTGGTCAATATAACGTGGTAATTAGGTGCCCTTTTAAGGGATTAACACCTACCTAGTTACGATCACGTAGCCATGTTCGCATAGAACAATGGCTGGACCGTAATGGTCTTAGCCCAAGGTCAAAGCGTTTTTACGTAAACGCTTTGACTTTTGGCTTAAAAGCCTAACAAAACAACTTAGAACGAAATGGAACACTTACAAGTGATCCAAAAGATGTTAAGAACTCAGGGGAATGCTCCAAGATAGCCTGGAACCTTCCAAGTGAGCTAGAGGAGAATAGAGCAAGAATGATCAAGTTGTGATCAACACAAGTGCCCCTTTTATAGTTGAGGAAGAGCTAGGAGAGCATGCCAGGTGTTTGAGGGTGTTCTTGGACGAGTACAAGTGTATATAGACGTGTCATGACCAGACAAAGGGTGGTAATTCGCGACAAGGTGGCAGAACATGAACCTGCCACATTTTCTGTCACTGACAGTCCCTTACGGACCGTATGGCTTTAGCCTTGCGGTTCGTAAGGCTCCCTGGCGCCCACTAATTTTGATTTGGTTACGGACCGTAAGGATGGAGCCTTGCGGTCCGTAACCGCCTTCCAAAAATAAAAAAATTGGCATCTTTTCACATTAGCCCCTCAACTTTAATCACTAATACTTAGTGATCATAATTTAGCGTTTCGACGACTTTCGTCCCTCTCGTCTTAGCATACGGCATACGAGAATTAGCAGGACACGTGTCGGAACTTTATTGGACGTAAAACACGAGGTGTTACATCCCCACCCCCTTAAAAGAAATCTCGACCTCGAGATTTTAATCAAACAAATGTGGGTACTTCTTTCGCATAACGGACTCGACCTCCCATGTGTATTCAGGACCTCGACGAGCATCCCATTTAACTTTCACAATCGGCACATGCTCTCTACGAAGCTTCTTAACCTGTCGATCTTCAATCGCTACGGGTTTCTCAACGAACCTTAAATTTTCGTCTATTTGCACATCCTCATGCGGCATTTCTAGGGATTCATCGGCTAGACACTTCTTCAAATTTGAGATGTGGAATACATCATGAATTCCACTTAGCTTCTCAGGTAACTTAAGCTTATAAGCTACGGATCTAACATGTTCGATAATCTCGAACGGTCCTATATATCTCGGGCTCAACTTGCCCTTCTTGCCAAATCGCATAACCCCTTTCCAAGGCGATACTTTCAATGGTACTTTGTTCCCTAACTAGAACTAAAGAGGTTTACGCCTCTTATCTGCATAACTCTTCTGCCGATCACGGGACTTTGAGACGATCATGGATCTGCAAAATCTTGTCCGTCGTCTCTAGGACTATCTCCGGTCCTGTCAGTTGGGCCTCTCCGACTTCAGCCCAGCAAACAGGCATTCTGTACTTTCTCCCGTACAAGGCTTCAAACGGAGCAGCCTTAATACTCGTATGATAACTGTTAATGTAGGAGAATTCGATCAGGGGTAAGTGACTATCCCAACTTCCACCTAGATCGATTACACATGCGCGTAACCTGTCTTCCAACGTTTGTATAGTGCGTTTGCTTTGCCCGTCCGTCTGTGGGTGATAAGCTGTACTAAAGTTCAATCGTGTGCCCAAGGCTTGTTGAAATCTTTTCCAAAAGTTGAAGTATATCTTGTGCCCCTATCAGACACAATGGATACCGTCACACCATGTAAAGTTACAATATTATCCACGTAAAGTTACGCTAGTTTGTCAGAGCTGAAAGTCTCCTTGATAGGTAAGAAATGAGCCGACTTAGTCAGCCTATCCACGATAACCCAAATCGTGTCATTGCCACGATTAGTTCTTGGTAATGAAGTCCATATTTACACATTCCCATTTCCAGGTGGGAATCTCAAGTTGTTGTAGTAGTCCTGATGGTTTCAGATGTTTGGCCTTAACTTTCGAACATGTCAGGCACTTGGCTACATGGGTGGCTATGGATTTCTTTAAACCCATCCACCAATAATTAGGTTTCAGATCCTTATACATCTTGTCATCTCCCGGGTGAACGGAGTACCTCGAATTGTGTGCTTCCTGGAGGATCAAATCCCTAAGTCCTCCAAATACTTGAATCCAAATTTGTCCATTGAGCCTGAGGATTCCATCATTTATAGGCACCAACTGTTCAACAGTTTTACCCAATTCTTCACTTGGAATGTTTGCCTCTAACAAGGCTTGCTTCTGCGCATCCAAGATCTTTTCATTCAAACTCTTCTTTAACTCCATGCTTTTGGCGTTAACCCGAATGGGTTTAACCCTTTCCTTGCAACTCAGCGCATCGGCAACCACGTTTGCCTTGCCTGGATGGTATCAAATTTTACAATCATAGTCATTAAGCGTTTTCATCCATCGATGTCGCATATTCAAATCTTTTGATTAAAAAATGCTGAAGACTTTTATGATCTGTGTATATAATACACTTAGTTCCATATAAATAGTGTCTGCATAATTTAAGTGCAAACACCACAGCACCCAACTCTAAATCATGTGTGTTGTAATTTCTTTCATGCACTTTTAATTGCCGTGATGCATAGGCAATCACCTTGCCTCTCTGCATAAGCACGCTTTGCAAAAGATAGGCCCGAGGTATATTTAAAACCGAATTATGCCTTACAAGGGCATTTTGGTCATTTTAAGGTTTATAAAAGATGTTTAAAATGAATCTGATGTCAAGACCTTTATTATTCTATAAAATACTTATTTTATAATGTTATAACAGTAGGATTTCGAGTATATGTGTGTTTGACGGTTTTGAAATACCCTATGTCCTGTAAGGGCATTTTAGTAATTTCACACATAGCTTTGAAGCCAAAATTGGGATTCTGAGTTCGGGCTTGTACTTACTATTAAGATGTTGAAAATAAGTTTATAAATCAGTAGGTAACAAGCCTTGGCTCATAGTTATGGTTTTAAACCATACTATGCACCGAAAAGGAGTAAAAGTCAATAAACGCCATTATATTCGATGTTTAAGATAAACTGAGTTTAGGACCTGTTTTATATACCAAAAATATGTCATTTAACTTATTACATCAGTTGGTTTAAGTTTTGATTTCAAAAGGATTGATTTAAGTCATTTTTTCGTAAAAAGGGTAATTTGGTCATTTCTTGGCATTTAACGAATCTTAGACCTTCATTCTGGTCATAATCTAAATAAATATCCCAATATGTCCTACTTATCATATTATATTAGTAAACATTTCATTTTGATGATAAAACCATGTTCAATCTTTCTAAAATGCCGAAAAGGGAATTTTAGCCATTTAAATACCATAAACGCATCTTTTGTGAAAACTCAGATTATAATCAGATCCTTGAAATCAAATTGTATTTAAAAATTAGTTTATGTCTTATGTTTACATGCATGGGTGTTTAGAATCATGATTTGCACAAAAAGGACCTTTTTGCAAAGTTTACGTAATTTTAGCGGAAGTTGTATGTAAACTCAGATTTCTAATGAATCGAGTAACGAAACTTTAGGAGGTCATCCTAAACTTAAATATGGTCTTAAAGTGACCAAATGTCAGTAGCCAAAATAGCTAAATCGGGTCAGAACCGAAAGTCAATGAAAAGTCAAATATTGCGACTTTCGGTTGCGAACCGATGCTAGACCAAGATTATGACGAGCCGAATTAGTTGGTATATGTTCTAATACTTATTTTTAGGTTATAAGTGCATGAAAACATATTTTATAACATCTGGATCATTAGTTATGAATTTTACAAATCTGGACAATTTGACTTTTGTTGACTTTTAGTTTGACTCGTCAATTGGTCAAGAATTCATGGTAATCAGGAGGTGCTCTTTTAAGGGATTAACAGCTACATCATTACAATCACGTAGCCACTTTCGTTATGCACAATGGCTAGGTAATAACGGATTTAGATCAAAGTCAAGGCGTATTTACATCAAGACTTTAATCTTAGCTTAGAATCATAATAAATGGACTTAGCACGAAATGGAACACTTACATAGGGTCCAAGGAGTACTAAGAACAGAAGAGAATGCTTGAGAATGGCCAGAAGCTCCTGTAGGATGATCTTGATGAATTAAATTTGGTGAAGAATGGTTGCAACTCAAAAATTCATCTCATAAGTAGCCAAGGGAGGATCCATGAGCTTGCCAGGTGTTAGAGGACGTGAATAGGTGTCCCATAACGTGTCAAGCATGCAAAGAAGGAAACAAATATGACCAAAGGTGGTAGAACATAGCTCTGCCATGTTTCTGCTCGTTGGCAGGTCCTTACGGACCGTATGGGATTTGCCTTGCGGTCCGTAAGGACCTAAAGCGCCCATAGATTTGATAGCCTTGCGGACCGTATGGCTTGAGCCTTGCGGTCCGCAAGAGGTCTCCGGATCATGAACTTCTTAATTTTTTTATTTAAGTCCCCAACTATATTCCACATTAAGAATACGAATATTATTATCATTTCAATGACTTCGGTCCCTCCTAATTCACCATACGACACACAAGGATTTCCGGGACACGTGTCGGAACTTTATTGGACGTAAAAACACGAGGTGTTACATCCTCCCCTTAAAATAAGTCTCGACCTCGAGATTTTAATCGAACAAGTATGGGTACTTTTTGTTGCATAACAGACTCAACCTCCCATGTGTACTCGGGACCTCGACGAGCGTCCCATTTAACCTTCACAATTGGTACGTGCTTCCTACGAAGCTTTTTCACCTGCTGATCTTCAATCGTAACTGGTTTCTCAATGAACCGCAGGTTTTTATCAATCTGAACATCTTCGTGAGGCATTGCCAATGATTTGTCAGCCAAGCACTTCTTTAGGTTGGAGACGTGAAACACATCATGAATCCCACTAAGTTTCTCCGGTAGTTTCAGTTTGTATGCCATGGACCCGACGCGTTCGATGATTTCGAATGGTCCGATGTATCTCGGGATCAACTTGCCCTTCTTTCCAAAACGCATGACGCCTTTCCAAGGTGACACTTTCAATAAGACCTTGTCCCCTATCTGGAACTCGAGAGGTTTACGCCTCTTATCTGCATAGCTTTTCTGCCTATCCTTGGCAACCTTGACACGATCGTGAATCTGCAAATTCTTATATGTCATCTCCAGAACAATTTCCGGTCTTGATAGTTGGGCTTCCCCAACTTCTGTCCAGCAAACGGATGTCCTACACTTTCTTCCATAAAGAGCTTCAAACGAAGCAGCTTGAATGCTTCCATGGTAACTATTATTGTAGGAGAACTCGACCAAAGGTAAGTGTCTGTCCCAACTTCCACCTAGGTTGATAATGCATGCACGCAACATGTCTTCCAACGTTTGAATAGTACGTTCACTTTGTCCATCTGTCTGCGGGTGATATGCCGTATTAAAATTCAGTCGCGTGCCCAAGGCTTGTTGGAAGCTTTTCCAAAAGTGAGAAGTTTACCTTGTGTCTCTATCCAACACAATGGATACTGACATGCCGTGTAACAATACAATCTCATCCACATAAAGCTTCGCTAACTTGTCTGAGCTGTAGGTCTCATTGATGGGTAAGAAATGAGCTGATTTAGTCAATCTATCTACAATTACCCATATTACGTCATTACCGCGGTTCGTCTTTGGTAACTTGGTTATGAAATCCATAGTTACACATTCCCACTTCCACATGATTTCCAATGGTTGTAGCGGCCCTGATGGTTTCTGATGTTTGGCCTTAACTTGCGAACACGTCAGACATTTAGCTACATAAGTAGCTATTGATTTCTTTAATCCTGACCACCAATAATTGGGCCTCGAATCCTTATACATTTTATCACTACTCGGGTGGACCGAGTATCTAGAACTGTACGATTCTTGGAGGATTAAGTCCCTAAGTCCTCCAAAGACTGGAACCCAAATTCGTCCACCGAATCTAAGGATTCCGTCCTTTCCCGGTGTTAGTTGTTCGACAACTTTCCCCAATTCTTCGCTAGGAAGATTTGCGTCTAACAAGGCTTGCTTTTGAGCTTCTAAAATCTTCTCTTTCAAACTATTCTTTACCTCAATGCTTTTGGCGTTAATGCGCATAGGCTTAATCCTTTCCTTGTGACTTAAGGCATCGGCAACCACATTTGCCTTGCCCGGATGGTATCGGATTTCACAATCGTAGTCATTTAACGTTTCCATCCATCGGCGCTGTCGCATATTTAAATCTTTCTGATTGAATAGATGTTGGAGACTTTTATGATAAGTGTATATAATACACTTTGTCCCGTATAGATAGTGTCTCCATAATTTGAGTGCAAACACCACGGCACCTAATTCCAGGTCGTGCGCGGTAATTTCTTTCATGAACCTTCAACTGTCTTGACGCATAAGCAATTACCTTACCTCTCTGCATGAGCACACATCCCATGCCTGTGTGCAATGCATCACAGTAGACTACAAAGTCTTTGATTCCCTCAGGTAGAGTTAACACGGGAGCATTGCTCAGTTTCTGCTTTAAGACTTCAAAAGCTTCTTGTTGCTTCAGACCCCAATTAAACTTAACGTCCTTGCGGGTCAATGTGGTCAAAGGAGTAGCTATTCTTGAGAAATTATCGATAAATCTCCTATAGTAGCCTGCCAAACCTAGGAAGCTACGGATCTCTGATGAAGTTTTAGGAGCTTGCCAATTCATAACGACTTCCACCTTTGCGGGATCTACTGGGATTCCACGTTCACTGACGACATGTCCCAAGAACTGGACTTCCCGTAACCAAAACTCACTTTGAAAATTTTACGTAGAGCTTTTCTTGTCTTAACAACTCTAGTATGCATCTCAAATGTTTCCCGTGATCAACCTGATTACGAGAATAGATAAGTAAGTCACCAATAAAGACGATGACAAACTTATCAAGATACGGCTTGCAGACCCTGTTCATCAAATCTATGAATGCTGCAGGTGCATTAGTGAGCCCAAATGGCATCACTAAAAACTCATAATGTCAATATCTTGTCCTGAACGCTGTCTTCGGCACATCTTCTGTTCGGACCTTGAGTTGGTGGTATCCTGACCTTAAATCGATCTTGGAAAAGTAACTTGCTCCCTGAAGCTGGTCAAATAAGTCATCGATGATAGTTAACTTATTTAGTTCATGATAGCCAAAATTGGAGCTCCCCAAGGCGAAGAGCTTGGTTGATTAAAACCTTTCTCTAACAGTTCTTTGAGCTGCGTCTTCAATTCTTTCATCTCCGTTGGTGCAAGTCGATATGGTGCTCTAGCCAAAGGTGCGGCACCAGGTATAATATCAATTCGAAATTCTACTTGACTGTCTGGAGGCAGACCGGACAAGTCTTCGGGAAACACATCAGCAAACTCAGAAATAACGGGTAAGTCTTCAATTTTCGGCTTTGGCTCATCAATTGTTACTTGTGCCATATATATGATACAATTCTTCTTCAAACATTTCGAGGTTTTAAGCAAGGATTCCTTCTCTGACAATCCGTAATGTACATCTCCTTGTATGGTAAGCAAATTACAAGATGAGGTTTTGATCTCGATGAGTTTCTTGTTGCAGGCTATATGGGCTTGGTTACTAGACAACCAATCCTTACCAGAACTACATCGAATCCGGCCAACTTCATTGGCAAGAGTGAAACAGGAATGGAGTGATTCTTAATGGATATGAAGCATCCATCAAGAATCGTAGAAGCGGTTTCGATTGTTCCATCAGCGAGTTCTACATCATATGTTATGTCTAGAGTTCTTATGGGCAAGTTTAGTAAGGCACTAAACTTATGATCTACAAATGATATATCAGCCCCCGAATAAAAAAGAACTCTAGTATATACATCATTTATAAGGAATGTACACGTTATCACATTGTTGTCCTTCACGGCTTCCCTAGCATTCATTTGAAAATCATGGGCTTTTCCTTTCTTCGTTTCCTCGTCCTTGGTTGCATCATCTTTCTTGTATTTGGGGCAGTTTGGCTTTATGTGCCCTTTTTCGCCACAGTGGCAAGTGGCTTCCTTTAGTTCTTTACAATCAAGGGCCTTGTGCCCGAACTTCTTGCAGATCCCACATGCCTTGGCCTGTCGTCTTCGCTCTTTCTCTTTCCATCTCTCTCTGCTCTAAGAGACCTCTGCCTCTTCAGATCTTGCGTTAAAACCATGGAGAGGTCTACAGCAGACCTAAATGTCACGGGCCTAGATGCCCTGACATCACCTTTGATTTCCGGCTCCAATCCACCAATAAAACGCGAGATGCGTTTTGATTCCGGAGTTATCAAATAAGGTACCAACCTGGAGAGAGAGTTATACTCCGACACATATTTCCCACAATCAAGATTTTTCATAGTCAGTCCAATAAACTCAGTCTCAATCCTTTCCACCTCGTGAGGTGGACAGTAAGCATCCTTAACTATCTCCACGAACTTGTCACAGCTCATGTTGTACAGGTGGACTTTCCCAGTTGACTGAATCATTGATTTCCACCAAGTAAGGGCATCACCCTTAAACGATTGCGCAACATACTGAATCACGTCCTTCTCTGCACATCCACTTATTTCAACTATTGTCTCGATCTCATCTAACCAACGGAGAGTCTCTACGCCCGTGAAGTCACGTGGCTTGCATGACACAAAGTCTTTGTAGGAACAACCTTCTTTAGAAAAGTGGGTTTTCTTTTGGTAATTCTTTCTCTTTCTTTCAATGTTAGATGAGTGTTCAGAGTTCTCATCTCTGTCGGAGGGATGCTCAGATTTCTTCTGTGATGAGTGCTTCGAGTGGAATTGGGAAGAATGCTTTGAAGTGTGTTTAGAATGCGAAGCACTAGATTCCCGATTTCTTCTGTTATATTCTTTCATAGCCTTGCCAACTTCTGTGGCAACAATGGCTTGCAACTCGCCTTTCGTCATCACAATCATATCGTCTGCATTACCATCTCCACGCCTGCTGCTTACTTCATTAGAGCTCACCATTTTCTCTGCTTGATGTTGTAGTAACAATGTGGAGTTAATTAGTCTTACTTGTTTGATAATGGCACCAATGGCCAAAAAAATTTAAGGGGGGAAAATTAAATGTGGCATAAAAGGCCTGTCGCACAGGACATCATGAAAATAGCACTAATGGCTCATCGAAAGGACTTGTCTTTAAACAAGTCGGATCTTAAAAGGATCATAAAACTTCGAGGTTTGAACATAGTTCATTTCCTCGAGACAGAGAGTCGTAGACTACACTGCTGTTGTCACCAATGGACATAATATATTCATAGGCGATACATCACTAATGGATGTTATATCACGGCCGTAGGCACTACACCACTAATGGATGTTTATACATTATGATCATCACATTGATGATATTTAATTGGATCACAATGATCACATAGGTTCGGAATAGTTCATTACCTAGATGGCTCGTGTGGTTTCTCAAGTCACACTGCCAGGAGGTTAATACCTTAAACATATTAACTTTTAGAACAATCTTAAAATGGTTTAAATAACTATCCCGATCGGGAAGGCTAGTGAGGTTTAGAATGTAGTTTACCACCTCTGGATAGAAGGGACTCCGCAAAAGGGATTTCTCAACCTTAACTATCAGGGTAGAAGACCATCTTAACTACCGTTTCGCCAATATATGTGACCCATTGCACTCGGCGGGTGTAAACCATTAAAAAGATCTTTTGGATATGTTTCGCAGATCATAAATTTCGAATTAAAATCGAGACATTTGCTTGAACAACAGATAAGGCGAAATATAATAATTAAAATAACTAGAAACTTCCATTAATCAAAATAGAATTACATGTGCCTAATATATTAGGACTTTTAAATAAAAGAAGCAATGTCCACAAAGGGACTAAGTAAGACTTGTCCATGCAAGGACTTAATTTAAAATAACAAAATACAAAGATAATTATGAATTTAATCCTTTTTCCCTCTTAGCTTCTTTACTAGCCTTTTCAACAGCTTTTTGTTCTTCTTATTATCTTTAGACGTTTGTTCCTAAAGCTCCTTGACCTTTCTATTGCTTCAGTAAGAACTTCCATTGCTAGCGGTGGCTGCTGTGGTTGCGGTTGAGGTTGGGGTTGAGGCAGTGCAACCGGATGTTGATACTCATAATAGGGATATCCGCCTAGTTGATAGGGATAGGGGTTAGGATAGTGAGCATTTATGGCCATTTCTAGATACGGGTCATGAAGAGGTACATTTTGATTGTGGCTATGCTCCGGCCAGGTAGAAGGTTCAAATGGGTTGTACCCAGTTGGGTTTGAATAAGATGGAATAGGGTTATCAAAACTTGATGGTGTTAGTGGTGGTAGTGGTGATGGCTCACCTGTAGGAAATGGTGGTTGAGGTTCAGGCACAACAGTTGGTTGTGGTTGGTTCTCCACAAAAGGTGAAGTATGTGAGGGTCCACCCATTTGTGGGTCCTCAGGGATAGTAGGGTAAGGGTTAGGTGAGAGTGACTCTACTCTCAGTCCTAGGCGCACTGACATGCGCGCCCCACGTCTTCTTGGAGGTGGATGTAGTAGTGGCTGCTCCACCGGTGGTTCTTGTGGTGGAGTGTGGTATGAAGGTGTGTTGTGGTAGGATGGGGTATCATGAACTGAAAGAGTATTGTAGAAAACGTATTGTCCCCACCTCTCTTTGTAGCTATCAGTGTAATGATGTGGGGTTCCAGTGTACGAGTTGGACCGCTTGATATGTCAATGGGGTGACCCATCGATCCTGTCGCCGGCATTTCGGGTTCTGAATCTTCCTCCATAGGTTCAGGAGAATCTTCGTGTTGAGTTGCCGAAAGTTAACGAAGTTGTATATCGGTGTTGTAATTCCCTCGAAGAGAATGGGAATGTGAAAGGAGGGATTGATGGCTATGGTGTGAATGTTGTGAATGATGTGAGTTTGGCGGTGGTGAGTACTCATGAGGTAAGTTAAAGTAAGGTTCCCATGGTGATGAAGAGTCGTCTGAGCCCTCATACGGGTTATAAACAGGGGCGTTAGAAGGCCCTTACTTCGAGGATCCACTCCTAATTAATCCCTTTCCTTTCGCTCCTCGAGAAAACTTTGGCGGCCTGATCCCTGCTCCAAAAATAAATTAAAATACAACACAAGCAGAATAATAATAAAACAAGAAAAAGAACAAATCCTAGGTCAAAGCCTAGACTCGAGAGTCTAAGGAATGTGTTACTGTGTCGTTTGAGATGAAACACTAAGGACTAGTGTTGAATTCCCTCAAACCTTGGCTCTGATACCAACCTGTCACACCCCGACATCCACGTGTCTACCGGTGGGCCCAGTGGGGAGTACCATGACGTAAAGTTGATATCATCATAACCAAATATAAGATAACACAGCGGAAGTCATTGGATGCATAAACTATTACAAACCATAAGTGTTCAAAGTTCGGAAACACAAATAATATACAGACAAGGCTTGTAATAAGATCCACAGACGGATCGAAAATATACATAAAATGATAACAGACTCTACAAGCAAATCCTAAGGGTGTAACTCCATGGTATATGCCCTGCAGCTTCCGGCCTATTTCGTACTTGTACTTGTAACTTGATCTTTGAAAATACGTCAGTTTACACTGGTAAATACACTCAACAGACTCATTTTGAAAATCTTTTCGAAAATGGTTTTAGGTGCACTTGACACATTTTCATAAATAACTTGGGACAGTACAAATGACATTGTATACAGATTTACATGTCAGGCTTTTACATATGGGGCCCGGTACAGAAACCGAGACATGATCGACTGGCACACCACTCTGAACTTTCACAAAGAAAGCAGTTAGCAGTTACCCAGTGTATGCCTACACACCATGCTTTATTCGTGGCCACTAACACTTTAGAGAGCCAAGGATATCCCGGACACGGTCACGTACACCCCCAATGTTTTAGTTTCAGAAAAAACAGATCAAAACCGGGTTATGCAAGATTTTAGTTAATTACCACAACTGGATAAAACATAATCCCATACCCGACCAAGCGGTAATAATTTACCGTATCCCAAGCCCGTATAGGGAAAATAAGTTAAGGGTATTTACCTGAGGTTAAGTCTTCTTGAAGTCCAAAACTCAGCTGCAGATCCAAGATAAGTACAGGTACAATTTATCAGAAGGCGTTTAGTCTGGAAATGATGGTATTATCAACCAATATTAGAATGCTAACTGGTCCTTAGTTAAGTTATAAACTTGAACCGGCTAGACTTACTTTTAGAACAATACGATACGATATGCTAGATTAAGCGGTGACCGGAATAGGATGTTAGTTGGACCCGACAAGTATATAAACTTGTCTAATATGGGTAAACCAACAACATTCTGGATTTTGATAAAGAAATGACAAAGTTAAACCCGTTTCGGTTTAAGTACGTAAATTAGCTACGTAAGCTTAACCGAACGCGCATAGGCGAAACCAGGTAACCGGAGGAGCCATATATAAGTTCCGTATGAATATATGTTTGAAATATGTTATAAAATCAATAGCTTTGCAAAAGATAGGCCCGATGTATATTTAAAACCGAATTATGCCTTACAAGGGCATTTTGGTCATTTTAAGGTTTATAAAAGATGTTTAAAATGAATCTGATGTCAAGACCTTTATTATTCTATAAAAATACTTATTTTATAATGTTATAACAATAGGATTTCGAATATATGTGTGTTTGACGGTTTTGAAATACCCTATGTCCCGTAAGGGCATTTTAGTAATTTCACACATAGCTTTGAAGCCAAAATTGGGATTCTGAGTTCGGGGCTTGTACTTACTGTTAAGATGTTGAAAATAAGTTTATAAATCAGTAGGTAACAAGCCTTGGAAAGTTATGGTTTTAAACCATACTATGCGCCGAAAAGGCGTAAAAGTCGATAAATGTCATTATATTCGATGTTTAAGATAAATTGAGGTTAGGACCTGTTTTATACCAAAAATATGTCATTTAACTTATTACATCAGTAGGTTTAAGTTTTGATTTCAAAAGGATTGATTTAAGTCATTTTTTCGCAAAAAGGGTAATTTGATCATTTCTTAGCATTTAACGAATCTTAGACCTTCATTCTGGTCATAATCTGAATAAATATCCCAATATGTCCTACATATCATATTATATGAGTAAACATTTCATTTTGATGATAAAACCATGTTCAATCTTTCTAAAATGCCGAAAAGGGAATTTTAGCCATTTAAATACCATAAACGCATCTTTTGCGAAAACTCATATTATAATCAGATTCTTGACATCAACATAATCAAATTGTGTTTACAAAACAGTTTATGTCTTAATTTACATGCATGGGTGTTTAAAATCATGATTTGCACAAAAGGACCTTTTTGCAAAGTTTACATAATTTTAGCGGAACTTGTATGTAAACTCAGATTTTTATGAATCGAGTAACGAAACTTTAGGATGTCATCCTAAACTTAAATATGGTCTTAAAGTGACCAAAAGTCAGTAGCCAAAATGGCTAAATCGGGTCAGAACCGAAAGTCAATGAAAAGTCAAATATTGCGACTTTCGGTTGCGAACCGATGCTAGACCAAGATTATGACGAGCCGAATTAGTTGGTATATGTTCTAATACTTATTTTTAGGTTATAAGTGCATCAAAACATATTTTATAACATCTGGATCATTAGTTATGAATTTTACAAATCTGGACAATTTGACTTTTGTTGACTTTTAGTTTGACTCGTCAATTGGTCAAGAATTTGTGGTGATCAGGAGGTGCCCTTTTAAGGGATTAACAGCTACATCATTACAATCACGTAGCCACTTTCGTTACGCACAATGGCTAGGTAATCATGGATTTAGATCAAAGTCAAGGCTTATTTACGTCAAGACTTTAATCTTAGCTTAGAATCATAATAAATGGACTTCGCACGAAATGGAACACTTACATAGGGTCCAAGGAGTACTAAGAATAGAAGAGAATGCTTGAGAATGGCCAGAAGCTCATCTATGATGATCTTGATGAATTCAAGTTGGTGAAGAATGGTTGCAATTCAAAAATTCATCTCATAAGTAGCCAAGGGAGGATCCAGGAGCTTGCTAGGTGTTAGAGGACGTGAATAGGTGTCCCATAACGTGTTAAGCATGCAAAGAAGGCAACAAATACAACCAGAGGCGGCAGAACATGGCTCTGCCATGTTTCTGCTCGCTGGCAGGTCCTTACAGACCGTATGGGATTTGCCTTGCGGTCCGTAAGGACCTCAAGCGCCCATAGATTTGATAGCCTTGCGGACCGTATGGCTTGAGCCTTGCGGTCCGCAAGAGGTCTCCAGATCATGAAATTTCTTAAATTTTTTTTATTTAAGTCCCCAACTTTATTCCGCATTAAGAATACGAATATTATTATCGTTTTAACGACTTTGGTCCCTCCTATTTCACCATACGGCACACAAGGATTTCCGGGACACGTGTCAGAACTTTATTGGACGTAAAATCACGAGGTGTTACACATGGCCACCAGGAGTAGTGGGCTCAGCAACAGATGTTGTGACATCTGTTGCTTGGTTTTTCAAAATGTTTTTATTTTCCACATTTTCGTGAAATTTAGTCATCATGCGGTTAAAAGTTTTATTTGAAAGGCTGTTACTTTCGAGTGCTTCACCTTGTTCAAACCGCTCTTGTCTTAAAACAGTTTTAAGGTAGAAGCTAAACAGCCTTGGATAGATTAGAAAACGATTGTCGGTTCCTCTCTTGATTGCCCTTAAGTTTGCTACCAAATCTAGAAACATTATTTGGGATAGCTTGTGATTTGAATTTCTCAAAGTAGCCTACCTGAAGGACTGAGTTTTTAGGGGTATTTCGTTAAAAGCAGTGGTCTTTGCAGATAGGCAAACCAAGAGAGTATAGAAAAAGAATTTCATTTCAGGTGGGAACTTTGGTTTGAAAAGTGTTTCTCCCATCGTTTGACTTTCATAGCCCCTTTCTATGAACTCATTTTTAAGTCATTTTTGGGGTAAGTTTCCATACCTATCAAATCCTCTATCGGAACATGTTCGAGATAGATTCTGCAGTGATTTCCACATGTTCTTTGTTGACGGTTGGAAATGATGAGAGAGGGCTTTTGTTTTGAAGCGGAATTTTCACATTTACCCAGAATTCTCTAAGAGTGGTGAGATAAATGGGTGCGTTTGCAGTGAGGATGTAAAGGTATTTAGAGGAGTTTATGATGTCGATGATAGAGTGGAGATGTGTTCTTGTTGTGTTTAACAAGATATGGTAAGTAGTTGTGAGGGGTTTTTAATTCGAGATCTATGATGAACCTTAGTTCAAATCATTTGAAAATATTTTATCCAGATGATCTTTTGATTGAAAGCAGAGTTTCATGGAAGCAAATTCGGAGTTTTTCTTTTTTGAAATTCGTTTGATTTATCAATAATGGAGGATAGATGCAAACTTTGTTTCTCATGGGTTTTTATAGGGTAAATGGAACAGAGATGCTAGTGTGGACAACGGTACCTTTTTGGTCCACGTGGTCAGTTACTATTTGTTGTAGCAAACCTCTGTTCAGAAAGTGGGCCCTAATAAGGAAACCCTTTGAAGAAGATATGAAAGGTCTATTTTTCATAATATCTCATTGAAACCTCTGTTGACCAAAATAGTAGTTGAACATCTGTATGACTTTTGGTCTACAGGTGGATTGAAAGCCATGTTTGAAACCTTTGTTGGGTTAAACAGAGTTTTGGGTAAAAAACTGGTAAGTAATGAAGAAACATTGGATATGTTTGACTTTTTTAATCAAACAGTGGTTTTGAAAAACAGTGGTTACCCAAAGTTAAACATACTTTTAAACTACTGAAACAGATGTTACACTCCTTTGCACAATGTCTTTGTTTTCGTGGATTTTATCAGTCTTTTCTTGGTTTGTAAAACAATATTTTTGATTTTCTGATTTTTAAACAACATTTCAACAACAACAAAGCAATACATACAATTTTTTTGGTGAATTTTCAAAGCAATTTTCTTTCTTTTTTCGGATAGAGATAGATGCACATGTAACCTCTATTAGCACTTTTAAATTACCAATAGTGGTTCCTAGCAGGTGATGGTGAATGGGTCAACTTTGTAGATGATCCAAAGCATTATATGCTTTGGATTTGCTGTTAATAGCCACTGCAATGCCTCCTTGGGATTGGTCATTGGTCATACAGAGTTTTTGTACTACACGTTGGAAGAACCGGATCTATTCAAGATATGCCCGGATCAATTCGTGAGGAGATGTGTACCGGAAAACGAGATCTCGAGTGTGTTGACGCACTTGCATTCATTTGCTTGTGGGGGCCATTTTAGTGGTCACAAAACGGGGCAGAAAGTGCTCAATAGTGGGCTTTATTGGCCAATTATTTTTAAGGACGCCTTTAACTTTGCTAAAAATTGCACTGACTGTCAAAAGTTTGAGGGTATATCAAAGCGGGATGAGATGCCCATGCAACCGATTCTCATTGTCGATATTTTTGATGTGTGGGGGATCAATTTCATGGCCCATTTCCGAATTCGCATGGGAATTTGTATATTTTGGTGACGGTAGATTATGTGTCTAAATGGGTCGATGTGTGACACCCGACTATTTAGGCTGTCCCGTACAAATGTAACACGTGTCATGAATGAATAAAAGGCCGTATTTGATTATTTATGATGTTTATATATGGTATTTGATGTGTTGCTAAATCCAAACTTTGATAAAAATTACGTTGTCAATAATAAGGTAAACGCTTATCGCATAACGGTTAAAATACAAAACGAACGTCGATGACCACCGAATAATGTTAAAATCCCAAAAATAGTCCTTTATGAGTTAAATAATATATTTAATCATAATCGTGAGGAAAAATAATTTAAAACGCTAAGAAACTCTATTTTCGAGTTTAAACGCGTACTGCGCGATACTGCGCGTATCTGACAAAATACTGTCAACACAGCCAGTTCAGGGCAACTAAAAATTATTATAGTAATAATTTGACAAGTTTATTTTATATAATGATAAAAATAAATTAAAACGCTTAAAATCCCTATTTTTGTAAATTTAAGCGCATACTGCCAATTACCGACCACGTAACTGGTCCAGGCAAATAAAATATTGATTAGTATTATTTTAGTGAGTTTATTTTTATGGAGCGCTGAAAATAATTTAAACGCAGTTAAAACGCTAGATAAAATACCCGGTATCCAGTTAAATACTAGTAAATAACTTATATATGTGTAAGTATATAATAGGTATGGGTGTAAAGGTGGCGGCCTAATGGCTGCCCACCTTTTTGAAAATCCTTCTAAATGGACAAGTATAGACCTAGGGAAGTGGAGATAATCATGAGAGCTCCTTACACACTCCATTTAACCATGCAAGATCAAAAACAAATCTCATCTCTCTCTCCTTCTCTCTCTTGGCCGAACACACACATATACACACACCACACCTTCAAACTTTGAAGATCTTGAAGAATCCATGTTCATGCAATCCCATTTCAAGTGTTTTTGAAGAATCAAAGGTGTTTCCAAGGAGTTTCAATCAAAAACCAAGCTTCATACCATCATCTAAATAAAAAACCCAACAAAAATCTTGAAGGTATAACCTTACTTTAAAAATATATGTTCTTGATTTTTGATGGTTATGGAAGTTTCTCCTGATTCTTGGACTTAAACACTAACTCAAAAACTAACAAGAAGGTTTTTAAAGAAAATGAAAATGGAGGTGTACATATATATATGTATGGCCGTATGTATGTGTG
Organism: Scalesia atractyloides; assembly: GCA_947069175.1. Lineage (NCBI taxonomy): Eukaryota > Viridiplantae > Streptophyta > Magnoliopsida > Asterales > Asteraceae > Scalesia > Scalesia atractyloides. The sequence continues at coordinate 45,572,353 of CAMTDV010000015.1, read as the reverse complement.
TATATATATACATATGAGATTTTGAGCTTTGATGTTTGAAATGATCTTGCTTGATAAGATGTTAAAAGGGTGAATGTATGTAATCTTTAGAATGTTCTAAAAAGGTTATGATGATTTGAAAAGATGAACATGAAAAGTTAAACTTTGGAATCTTGTGTATGTATTTATGTGTGCCGTGTATATATATATATATACATATATATATATATGTATATGTATATATATATGTATGTATATGTATATATATATATATATATATATATATATATATATATATATATATATATATGCATACATAATTTTGTTGTTAGTTCATAAATGTGAAGAAGGTGATACTTGCATTTATGTTGAATGATTAGATGATGATGATCATATGAAAATGATGGTGTTCTTGAATGTTTGAACAGGAATTAAATATGTGTTGTAAGTATTTAAGTTCATGCAAGATGATGATGATGTGATATACATGCATTAGATGCTTGTACATAGGCATGCATGTGGATATATGGGCATGAAATGGTGATTAAAAGGTGATATGATGAAGATGATTTTAATCAGGTTACAAACACTAATAATAATGTTATTTGAAGTGTAAAATAGCATGGAACTTTAACATAAAGTTTACTAACTTTGCATGTTGTACTATGTGCTTAAAAGTGTTGTAAAATACATGAAATTGCATTATTTATGTGCCTTACACAAAAACTGCACTAATCTGATTATAACCATCATTTTATTCTGTATATAAAATGTATTGTTTTAAAATATGAAGTCGTTTCGAGTTCGGATGCTTATGGTAACGTTTGACGCAAAACTATGCGGTTAAAACGATAAAAATCGCCTTTTTAAAAGGGTTTTTATGAAACTGTTTTAGATCAGTAACTAAACTGATATTTTTGATATAAATATAAGTAATTTAACTTATATTAAGTTTATTTGGTGTTTGGTTGGTCATACGTGACTTCCGGCGCCCGAAAACGTTACCGAATCGCTAAAATACGTATTTTTCAACATACACTAGAATGGGTTGTTCATGGGTGAACCTTATGTGTTTAAATGTGTTATGTGATATAAATATGTGTATATGATAATATGATAAGTGATGACATGATAGCGGGAATTAAGACTATGCATGTACGCTTGTATGTTTAAAACGGTAGAATCGCTGAAATCGCGTTAAAATGTGTAACTTATTTGTCGAGCATGAAAATTGATACATAGGTTAACTTAGTGAGTTATTTCATGTATACATGCTTTAAAAATATAAAGTGAATAAGTTAATGAGTTTTCGCGTGTTATGATATTGTGAATATGTGCACGTTTATGTATATATATTACGACGCGCAAATCGTAGATATATAGTATTTATAAATGGGAGGGTAACGGATAAAACATTAAGGTCACCAATAAAATTGTTCAAGTCGCAAAATCTTAAAATATATATATATGAACTCATATATATATATATATATATATATGTATATATATATTAATATACCAACATAATCAAAAGTAATAACTTTTCGAGAAAATCTCAAAGTTATGTAAAAATTCCAAGATTTGAAAAACTTAGGAATTTTGTGATGTGTGATTATTAAATCGTGCCTACGTATGTTAGGACGTGTAGAATCAAATTGTGGGATCGCGCTATTTTAAATACACACCCAAAGGTGAGTGTCACTAAACCCCTCTTTTTACTGTTTTAGTATATGTTTTGGGGGAAAACACGCCTTAAAAGGATAAGTATACGTTTTCGTATAAAATATGCCTTTGATTAAACTATAAATATATTTTCGTGGAAAATATGATTTGGAAATTATGTGATATGTTTTTGGAGGAAAACATGGTTTTGGATATAAATATGTTTCGGGATGAAACGGATTTTGGAATAATGTTATATGCGTTTTGGGGATGAAACGAGGATTTTACGGCGTTATAGGATAGAATGACCGTGTGGATTTAAAATGTTTAAATCTAAAGTTGTAACGAATTGGCCCGGTCTCAAGAGAGTAAGTATCAGGATTAGGCTTACGTTTCGTGGGGACGTCGGGTATTCGTACAACGTGTTATATTAAATTTTATCATTTTAGTAGGATATATATATTGTTCATAAGGTTGGCACCTTGGGTGACCCATTGCGGGCACTTTGCGTAAACTTAGCCATTTAATCATTAATATGGATTGCGTGGAATTGTTGATAAATCTATCGGGTTGACAACCCCGTCGCGACCGGTAGCTCTGTGTCATGTCAAGCGACAAATTTATATTCTGTTATTGTCTAGCGTTGATTATACCCTTATTGTTAATATATAGCTTGTAATGTCTTGCAAACTTACGAATCTGAACAAATGGATGTTAAAAATAAATTTAATATGTGAAACTTGGGAAGATGCTTAGTTCGGAGGTTTCGAGGAAACGCTTGCGATGGCTGACTCATGGATTTTATTAAGAAATAAAATTGACTTTCGAAAATATTATTTGGATGTTTTGATAATAAACACATAATTAGAAAGTTTTCCTTGTTTTAAATTTGAATATGTGAGCTCACCCTCCTTTGTGTTGACACTTGATTTTTAACGTGTTCTTCAGGTACTTGAGCATGGCTTCGGGAATCTTTGGCGTGTCTTGTGGTTGTGATGCATGTTTGTTTAAAATAAACTTTGGACACTTTTAAAACTTATTTAGGACTGATTGTATTAAGATCCATAAGGATCAAGACAACTTAACTATGTTATGGTTATGGTTTGTGTTTAAATTTAGAACAATGTTTTAATTAAGTAATATGTCCAAAATTAATGATGCATCATCCACTAAGATATTTATGGGCACCAACTTCCGTCACCATTACGTTTGTATTTCCGCTGCGACGTTTTTGGGGTGTTACACGATGCGATCGCCACCAAAATGAACGACCATACCGTTGTTTGCAATTTTGTTCAAACAAATATAATTTCACGATTTGGGGTTCCCCGGGTTATCATTACCCAGAAATGAGTGGTCAAGTGGATGTGTCTAATAGGCAAATCAAAGAGATTATGCAAAAGACCGTTCGACCGGACCGTAAGGATTGGTCAACAAAGTTGAATGATGCTTTATGGGCCTACCAAACGGCACATAAAACACCTATTTGCACTACACCTTACCGTTTAGTTTACGGTAAAAACTGTCGCTTACCGATTGAACTTGTTCATCGTGCATTTTGGGCCATAAAAGAGGTTAATGTTAAGTACGATGATGCATGTAAAGAGCGCAAGTTAAAGTTGTGTGAGTTGGAAGAGCTAAGGGAAGAGGCATATGAATGTGCCTCGAAGTACAAGGATGGCATGAAGCGAGCACATGATGCCAAGCTAAAGATAAAGGAGTTTGTTGTGGGTCAACGAGTTTGGCTCTACAATTTGAGGCTCAAGTTCTTTCCCCGAAAACTTCAAGAGGAAGTGGTTGGGCCCGTCGTTGTTACACGAGTCGGAAAGTTGGGAGATGTTACCATCGAGGACCCGAAGTACGGGTCAAAGCAAACGGTCAACGGCCATCACCTTAAACCATTTCTTGATGGTAATGAGGAGAAGAATGATGCGAACACGGAGTTGGTAAGCTTTTTGGAAAGCGTTCCGACTTACGAGGTCAACTAAGGACCGGTAACACTTGTGTAGAGTTTTGTATATTTTTATTTATTTTTTCATATTGTCTTGTTATTATTGTTTTCGGTTTTAACTAATCTCTTTGATATGTGAAGTTCCAAACATCACAAATGGGTCATGAAGATGTAAGGTATGTCTTAGACTTGTTTTATGTATTGAGGACAATACACTATTTTTCGCGCGGGGGGGGGGGGGGGGTGGTAGAAATGTAAACGATTGGTTGTTTGGTAATCTTAAAAAAACAAACAATTTTACAAAAAAGATTTTTAGTAATTTTTAGGAAATTTTTCTAGCCTGGGTTCCTTTTATAAAAGTTGCTCATTTTCTCTGTATTTTCATTTAAAAAATGGAAGATGGAGAGGGCGTCGACGACGGGGCACCAACCCGTCTTCGACGGCCCGGTAAATGTGTCGTCGGGTATGTGTGTACGTAGACAGTAGATCAGGTCGTCAGGGTAATTGGCACAAACGTGTGAGCATCGGCGACGGGTCCCAGGCCGTCGCCGATGGTTTGTCTTTCCCCAGCCGATGCTGGGTTGGCTCTTGATCGTGATTTCTAACCCAAGACCCTTCCAACCCATTTTTCTTGACCCAAACTCAAATTTTAACCACACATATGACCCGGGAAGCATAAAACCTGATCCACAAGTGTCTCAAACATTTAAAATCTGCATTCAAAACCTTCATCTTCTTCCCTAATCTTCCAAGAACCCTAAAATCTTCAAGCACTCATAACTCTTTCAATCCTTCACCAAATACAGTGATTCTTGAGCCTATCTTGTGTAAATTTTCAAGAGGAACAAAACCCTTAACATAGTTTTCATTAATTCTTGCAAGTTTGCAAGATTTTTGAGCTTGAATTTTTGGGATTTTGAAAGGGTGTTCTTCAAGTTCTTGATTTTCATCTTTTCTTAGTTCTTTTAGTCTACATCATCAAAGGTATAAATTTACTTGAATTTGAGCATGATAATCATATGGTTTGTTAATTTCTTCTCAAAATTTTTGAACTTTGTGTTTGAGAATAGGTTGGTTATGATAATGTATGATGTTTTAGCTCGAATTTGTGGGTAAGGACTTGATTTGGGTAGGGATTGAGCATGGAACAAGTGTGGGGATGTGATTACACCCACTTTTTTGCATGTTTGAACATGAACATAATGTTTAACTATGTTGAAATCTTATGAACTTAGGATTAAACATGAAAAGTTAATTTTTAGATGTTAAAATTTGCAACTTTGGAAGTTTAAAATGAGCTAGTTTACATCTAGAGAATACTTGTGGTTCAACATCATATGTTATGTTTAAAGTTTGAGTTGATTTGAGATTTTAGGTGATATTGATCATCTTCCTTGTGTTGTTGTTTGTAGCTATCGCAAGCCGGAAGAGGAGCAAGACTATGGGTCAAGGTTCATCTTCGGGAGCCGGTTTGGCTTCCGGGTTTATTTGGAGGAAACGGGAACAATTAAGTAATGTGGAAGAGGGTGATGCGTAGTTGTACAAGCAAGATTGGGTTTGGAAAAGATCAGAGACAGTAGTGTTGGTGACACATGGGATGAAAACAAGAAGAGACCACTTGCAAGGTTTAATGACAAACGCCTTGAAGTGAAATAGTGGAAATGGAAGATGGTGAATGCCAAAACTACTATTATGGAGAGGGTTGTACCGGAACGGACAATGAACGTGGAAGAATTTTGGACGATTGGGATCGTCCAAATGTTTGATAGGCTCGGTTGGGAATGGGTCTTGGATTGGTGTGATGATATCACACCACGGGTTTATTTGACGACAGTATGTGAATGGTTGGCATCATTAAGGTTAAATAATAAGGATGTCCCGGGTAACACGTGGCAGTGGTCGGTGATACAGGAAGAGGTCAAATGGTGATGTCTTTCGAGACAATGAACTGTATTGCGTGGTTTGATTCGTTGGGGGTTGACGAGTACTTCTACTACACCATGAACCAATTCCTAGACAACAAAATGAACACTGCGGATCCGGATGGTATGGTTGGATCAGTGTTACCTTTTTCTGATGGCGGGACTGTCTTGAGGAGTGATTTATCAGTTGAAGGGAAAATCCTTCAACAAATCTTGTTAGTGGATGTAATGGTACGATTTAGAGACCGAGGAAAGGTGAAAGGCTAGATTGTCGGGTATTGCACTCGTTGTTGTTTGGGTCGCTAAAATTGTCTTGGCGACATATTGTTATGATGAATACGTGGGATACCCGTGAGTCGTGTACTCGAAAGATGATACCGTATGTTCGGTTGATTATTGCCATAATAGTGCAGCAAAACTGTTTACCGCCGGAAGCACTCTAGGATTCCAAACCCGTCGATCAGATTTGCTTCGCATCAATGGAGCAATACTGGAAAATACATGTTTGAGTTTATGGTCAAAAGTACACGGTGTCTGATGACCAAGGACACCAATTTCGGTATATTGATCTGAGTGTAGTACAAGAGGCAGCAAGAGAGGAAGAGATGGTAGATGAGGAGAATGAAGATGAGCTTCAAGGTCCGATGTCACACCCCAACCGATGGCAGAATCATCAGGGTAGTGGCACTAGGCGACCAAATTGTCTCGTGAGAATTCCATAACAATCATTTAACAATATCATTCAACATTAACGTCCCCTACCATTAACATAACATTTCAAACAATCATTACATAATCTAAGTTCTCCCACAAAAACAACAAGGTTCGATCTCCCCTAGATTTATTACACTTGGAAACTAAACAAAATAAAGACAAAACAAAACTACGCTAAGCATGCAACATCCGAGCATCCATAGCGAAAATCCTCAACCTGTTACATACGTTAAAATACAAGTCAATACAATTAAGTAAAGGTGAGCATACGAGTTTGAATAATACTAGCATAGTCGAGAAATCGTTCGCGAAGCAATCTAATTACATATCATGATATACCAAAACACTTAACATAACACAGGCTCATTTCTCATGCTAACTACCGTAAGAAGGCTTACGCGTCCATCCTAACTAGTATCACGTATTGAGCATATACAATCAGATTATTCGCGTGTGATAAACAGTTTTGATTTGTGATATGATTTTGATATAGGAACGTATGTAACACCCAAAAGTGCGTTAAAGCGAAAATGGGTCAAGTATACTCACTGTGGGTGCGTTTAAGTAGGACTTAAGATTCTGCGGAGAGTTGCGGAGAATGCCGGTTCAGCCTGTAGACGAACAGAAGTACATCAGTCTTCCGAAAAGCCGAAACGGTGAACTTTGAGTTGAGCAGTGGCCAAGTTCGGGCGAACTTGTGTGTAAACACACATGTTCGAGCGAACTTGTGTAATTCTGGTGAGTTATGAGCCAAGTTCGGTCGAACTTGATGAGATTCTTAAGAATCTTGTCAAGTTGGGGCAAACTTGTGGAGAATCCTTACTGAGGAGACAAGTTCGGGCGAACTTGTATAGTTTCCTAAGAAACTATGCAAGTTCGGGCGAACTTGCAAGAAAACTTGGTGAAAAGTACCCAAGTTCGGTCGAACTTGACCCCTTTGGGTACAAGTTCGGTCGAACTTGACTTGGGGAACTGGTGATTCTCGAGCGAACTTGATGTTTTCGGGTCCAAAATATTGCGTTTTCGCGTCGTTTGCTGAGGAAAATCGAGTGTTCATCCCTCCAACCCTGTGCTACTAAGCAAACTTAGGTTGGAGAGGTCTTTTAGAGCTGTTTTAGCCGTTTTACAAAAGCGTGGGCTAATCCGGGCGAACTCGGGGTTCGTTCGGATTAGTCCAGCTTGTGTAAACCAGCATAAACGTCCTTGTACTTCCAGACCTGGGATCTTGAATGATAGATGCTCTGTTTCATATCAGAAAATGAACAAAACATCCTCAAAAGTCCGTATTTTGTGTCAAAATCGATATTTATCAAAGGTTTTCTCAGATCTAGAACTTACAAGCCGAGATCTTACAGATCTCGTGTTTAGGAAGCCTCTGCTAACATCAAACGAACTCGTATTGTGTAGATCTAAGTTAAAAACAGAAGTTTTGAAGAAAAAGATGAAGATTTTCGTAAAAGAATGGGGTTTTTTATGAAAACGAATGTAGATCCTTGTGCAAAATCGTTGTAAACCTTTGTTGGTTGTTGATAAACGTTGTTGTAGTCGAAATCGGGTCGTTTCTTACTTAGAACAGGAGAGATTTGGAATGAGGGAGCTCTGAGCGAACTTGGTCAGCAAGTGCAAATGAGAGGAATGAGCTGAGTATTTATAGGAGGAGTCAAGATTCTCAAGAGCTGGCAACAAGTTTGGCCGAACTTGTACAAGAATGTACAAGTTCACGCGAACTTGGGGAGTTTACAAAGGGGAATGGCTAAGTTCGGCCGAACTTGTACATTCTTGTACAAGTTCGAGCGGACTTGAGGAAAGAAAGGAGTTCTTTGGCCTGGTTAAGTTCGGCCGAACTTGGGGTCACCCAAGTTCAAGCGAACTTGTTCCAAAACTCAGAATTTCCTTCATTTTTCATATTAAGAGTTTGTTTGGTTATTCGGTCCGCATTAGATAGTTATATTAAGCGTTAAATTAAAGCGTTAAGCGTTATAATTGATATAATAGTGTGATTTAGCAATTCGAGAGTGCGAGAGCGATGTGATAGCGAGCGTAAACATAACCACAAACACACATAACACACAAATAATATAAAACAACATAAATAACTGTGATTTGCGATGCGATGAGATTAGCGATGCGATTTGATAAGTGATTAGATGCCATAATAACATACAACACCATAATTAATTAACATAAACTTTATTATTAACCGAATCTCGGATTACAAAAAGGATAGATACATGGGAAAACAAAATGAAAGATAACAACAAATTTTCGAGTTGTTACAGTCTGCCCTACTTTAGGGAATTTCGTCCCGAAATTAGGCAGTAGCTGTAATGAATAGATGCGGGTACTTGGCCTTCATATCACTTTCCAATTCCCAAGTAAACTCGGCGCCGCGTTTGCCCTCCCATCGGGCCTTCATGATAGGGATGCGAGAGCGTCGAAGTTTCTTGGTCTCTTGGTCCATGATTTCCACAGGCTTTTCCACGAAATGGAGAGTCTCGTTGATTTGCAGATCTTCGAGAGGGACATGCAGATTTTCTTCGGCGAGGCATTTCTTGAGGTTAGACACGTGGAAAGTCGGATGTACATTATTGAGTTCCTATGATAGGCTACTTTACCGATTCTTTCCAGAATCTTAAAGGGTCCTACGTATCGAGGTGCTAGCTTTCCTTTCTTGCCGAAGCGCACCACTCCCTTCCAAGGTGCAACCTTTAGGAGAACGTGATCTCCCACTTTTAACTGTAGGGGCTTGCGGCGTTTATCGGCGTAACTCTTTTGACGACTCCGAGCTTTCAAGAGATTGTCTCTGATCTGGAGGATCTTGTCTGTCGTTTCTTGAATTAGCTCGGGACCAGTGATTTGTGCTTCTCCGATCTCGTGCCATGCAATAGGCGATCGACATTTTCTTCCATACAGTGCCTCAAAAGGAGCCATTTGAATGCCGGTATGATAACTATTATTGTACGAGAATTCGATTAAAGGTAAATGCCTATCCCAGTTACCACCAAAATCTATGATGCACGCACGAAGCATGTCTTCGAGGGTGCGGATCGTGCGTTCAATCTACCGTCGGTTTGAGGGTGAAAAGCGGTACTTAGATTAAGCGTAGTACCGAGAGCGGATTGAAAGGTCTCCCAGAGACGCGAGGTAAAACGACCGTCTCAGTCAGAAATGATGTCATGAGGCATCCCGTGTCGACAAATGACTTCGTCGGTATAGATTCGGGCTAACCGTTCGACCTTAAAGTCTTCTCGTATAGCAATAAAGTGCGCAGATTTGGTGAGACGATCCACGATAACCCAAATGTTATCGTGACCGGATGAAGTACGCGGGAGTTTAGTAATAAAATCCATAGCTATACTCTCCCACTTCCACATCGGGATTTCGGGTTGTTCGAGTAAACCAGAGGGCTTTTGATGTTCGGCTTTAACCTTCGAACAAGTTAAGCACTTTGAGACATACAAGGCGATATCCTTTTTAATGCCCGGCCACCAATACTTAGGACGAAGATCCTGGTACATCTTGTCGGCACCGGGGTGAATGGAATATTGAGATTTATGAGCTTCGGTCATTAGCAACTCACGAAGATTATCACGATTGGGAATCCAAATGCGATTGAGATAGTAATAAATACCATCAGATTTAGATATAAGCTGAGTTTCGGCACCACATTTCATTTCGTCTTGAAGGGTATTCTCGTTAAAACATGCGAATTGAGCGGCACAGATGAGGGTTTCAAGTTTAGCACAAGCTTGAGAGTCACGAATACCATATACATAGCTTTGTCGACTTAGAGCATCGGCGACGATGTTTGCTTTGCCGGGATGGTAGCGTATCTCCACAATCGTAGTCGTTGAGAAGTTCAACCCATCAACGTTGTCGCATGTTTAGTTCTTTTTGATTAAAGATATGTTGTAAGCTCTTATGGTCGGTGAAGACCGTACACTTAGTACCGTGAAGGTAGTGTCGCCATATCTTCAATGCAAAAACAACTACACCGAGTTCGAGATCGTGGGTTGTGTAGTTCTTCTCGTGGATCTTGAGTTGTCGAGACAAATACGCGATAACCTTGTCTCGTTGCATGAACACAACCAAGACCAAGATTAGAGGCATCGCAGTAAACAACGAAATCGTCGTTTCCGTCGGGTAAAGCGAGAATGGGAGCGTTGCATAGCATACGCTTGAGAGTTTCAAAAGCTTCCTCTTGATTGGAATCCCAAACAAAAGGTTTGTCTTTATGAGTTAAAGCAGTAAGCGAAACGATGATTTTTGAAAAGTCGGCGATGAATCGACGGTAATAGCCCGCCAATCCAAGAAATGAACGGATTTCGGAGGCATCTTCGGTGTAATCCAACTCTTGACGGCTTCGATCTTTGCAGGGTCGACGTGAATTCCTTGACTATTAACGATGTGGCCGAGAAATTGGACTTCTTCGAGCCAGAATTCACATTTGGAGAACTTAGCGTAAAGGCGATTTCCTTGAAGAAGTTCGAGGACTAAATGGAGATGACGCGCGTGTTCATCTCTCGACTTCGAATAGATAAGGATATCATCGATAAAAACAATGACGAAACAATCTTAGAAAGCTTTGCACACACAGTTCATCAAATCCATGAAGACCGTGGGTGCGTTGGTTAGACCAAAAGGCATGACCACGAATTCGAAATGGCCATAGCGAGTATGAAAGGCGGTTTTAGGAATGTCTTCTTCCAAAATGCGTAACTGATGATAACCGGAACGAAGGTCGATCTTGGAAAAACAAGTAGCACCTTGAAGCTGATCAAACAAGTCGTCGATAGAGGAAGGGGATAGCGATTCTTTATCGTGAGTTTGTTAAGTTCACGATAATCGATGCACATACGGAATGATCCGTCCTTCTTTTTCATGAAAAGGAAAGGAGCGCCCCATGGCGAAGTGCTCGGGCGTATGAAACCTTTATCAAGAAGCTCTTGAAGTTGGCTTGATAGCTCGCTCATTTCGGATGGTGCGAGGCGATAAGGAGCTTTAGCAACGGGAGTAGCTCCGGGAACTAAATCGATACGGAATTCAACATCTCGAGTAGGGGGTAAACCTGGTAAATCGTCAGGAAAGACTTTAAGAAATTCACAAACAATGGGAACATCTTTATAAGTCTTCTTTTCTTTCTCCGGATTCACAATATGGGCGAGGAAGGCAACACATCGGTTTTGCAAGCATTTGTGTGCTCGAGTACATGACAAAAGCATCAACTTCTTTGAGGTAGTTTCACCGTAAACATGAAGTTGATCACCGTTAAGAAGAGGGAAGCAAATCATTTTATCGAAGCATACAACTTCAGCATGATTTTCATGAAGAAAATCCATGCCCACTATGATATCGAAGCTACCTAATTGCATAGGTATGAGATTGATCGAGAAGACGTGGTTGTTAAGATCGAGATTACAACCACGTAAAACGGAGTTAACAGTAACGTTTCTTCCGGTGGCGACTTCCACATCGAAAGTCTTTGGGAGTTTAGCGCGCTTAAATTTTAAAACCTTTTCGAATTCGAACGATACAAAACAATTATCGGCACCAGTATCAAATAAACACGAAACATAAATACCATTGACGAGAAACGTACCATTGACAACATTGTTGTCATTCTGAGCCTGGCGGTGATTGAGGTTAAAGGCTCTTCCATGCGCAGATTGTTGTTGCTGCTGAGGCTGCGGTGGTGGCTGCTGCTGCGGCTCTTGTTTCATGGTGCGGTTTGGGCAAACATTAGCAAAGTGGTTTGGGTCACCACACACGAAGCACACTCGTGCCTTTGGAGCTTGCTGCTGGTTGGCTTGAGGAGGAGCAGGTAAAGCTGGAGCTGCTGGAGCCTGAGGAGCTGGCTGACGAGGGCCTGTACGGCAACTCACAGTAAAGTGGCCGTAGATGTTACAGTTCGTGCAAAAACGGCAGTTGCCTCCAACGGCATGATGATAAGTGCACTTAGGGCACAAAGGGTGAGGTCCGGTATACGCACGCTTAGCTGGAGGTGCGTTTGGAGCGGCTGACTGGAGCGGTTGCGGGTTTGCTGGAGCAGCGAGAGCATAGTTCTTACTCGGGTTTCCTCGCTTGCGTCCCTGACGCTTTCCCTTCGGGTCACTTGGTGGTTTGGTATCAGCGGTTGGTTCGACGATAGCTTGATTGGCAACTTTCACATGATTTTTGAAATAACCATCTCAGACTCGCTGATCATTGATTTCAGCGGCGAGCATGAAGGTTTCCTTGATGGTTGTAGTACGAGCAACTTTCACAAAATTTTCAACACATTCAGGCAAACCACGGATGTACTTGTTGATAGCTTTCTCAGTCGTATCAACCTAGTTGGGACAGATGATGCTCAGAATCTTAAACCGAGTAGTGAATCCAGCATTGTCGCGACCATCCTGTTTGATTCCCCAAAACTCATTCTCGAGCGTTTGCATTTCGTGTGGAGGACAAAACTCTTTCAACATCACTTCCTTGAGTTCCTCCCAAGATAGACTGTAGGCTTCATCATTACCGCGCTTGTTTCTTTCAGCAGTCCACCAGTCGAGAGCACGGGACTGGAAGACTCCGGTAGCGTTCACGGTGCGGAGGTCATCGGGGCATCCACTTTGCCTAAAAGTGACCTCAATAGCATCGAACTAGTGAAACATGGAAGTCGGTCCGTCATTGCCCGTGAAGGTGTGAGGTGCACAAGCCTTGAAGTTCTTGAAGCTGAAACGCGGCTTGGGATTCTCAGTTTTCGAGTCGACAGAGGAGTTGCTGCTCACAGCATGGATTTCTGAGACGATTTGCGGGATGACCTTAGCCATTTCCTTGGCTACCATGGTAACAATACGCTTGTCGGGGTTGCTGCGCTGGAGATTCCTACGGGTGTGCGATCCCATTGAAGAGTTGCTGCTCACAGCATGGATTTCTGAGACGATTTGCGGGATGACCTTAGCCATTTCCTTGGCTACCATGGTAACAATACACTTGTCGGGGTTGCTGCGCTGGAGATTCCTACGGGTGTGCGATCCCATTGAAGACATCTACACGAAGGATTTAGATTAGATGAGATTCGATTATAATAGAGTTATGTTTAAATATTTATTATTATTATAATTCATACAAGGCATAAAATCACATAAACACGTAGGCACGTAATCACGTAAGCACATAAGCACATATTTGCACGTATTCACCTTCTAATAATAACAAAGTGTAGCGCGATGCGAGATGCGAGATATAGCGAGATATAAGCGATATATAATAGCGAGATAAGCGAGATAATACCGCGTATGAGGCAAACGTCCTCATAGGCGTAAGCGAGTTAAGCGATTAGTTTGGTTGGTGTATTAATTTAGCATTTTAGATTACGAGAGTTGTGCGAGTTGTGCATACATTCGATGGAGCGTAAATGCGATAAATCAAGAAATCGATGATATGATAAATCATCAAAGCGACAAATCGAATAAAGCGAAATTTCTCAAAATTTTAAACACGTAAATAGTAATAAACTCGATGATGCGTAAATCGACGATATAGGCTTAAATCAATTGGGAGTGTCCGGGGTTTTGAGACATTTGACACGCCAAAGTGATTCGACTACCCTTTGCATTTGGACCCACGCTTTGGCCTAATAGATAAACGTTCTCACCGCAAGCGGCTAATGACGTTTACCCTTCTAGTTAATACGTGTTCCAAACCATCAGCATAACCGAGACTCTGGTGAGATTGAAAATCGAATTGCGGAATTAGTTACTAAGATGTGGGTTTCACCCCTAACTTAGCAACTTCATTCCTAGATAGAAATGGAGATTTTCGTCGAGGTTTGGATGTCACTCCTAACTCAACGAAGGTATCTCGTGCGAGAGAATGCGCGGAGTGAATGATCTCGTCGAGAGTTCTCGGTTTTCACACCTATTCTCGACTTGATCACTCGTTGGTGTGATGCGAGCGTTTCCAAGCGTGTATTATTGTATTAGCCTTAGGAAAGGCATATTTAAGCATTTATGGCAAGTAGTTTAACATTTAAGTCAAAGATAGGTCAATCGGGTACTTAAACATGCTACTAAGTCGAACATGGCTATTCTACCTACTATCCTAAAGTTATGGCGCTCTGATACCAATCTGTCACACCCCAACCGATGGCGGAATCATCAGGGTAGTGGCACTAGGCGACCAGATTGTCTCGTGAGAATTCCATATCAATCATTTAACAATATCATTCAACATTAACGTCCCATACCATTAACATAACATTTCAAACAATCATTACAGAATCTAAGTTCTCCCACAAAAACAACAAGGTTCGATCTCCCCTAGATTTATTACACTTGGAAACTAAACAAAATAAAGACAAAACAAAAATACGCTAAGCATGCAACATCCAAGCATCCATAGCTAAAATCCTCAACCTGTTACATACGTTAAAATACAAGTCAATACAAATAAGTAAAGGTGAGCATACGAGTTTGAATAATACTAGCATAGTCGAGAAAGCGTTCGCGAAACAATCTAATTACATATCATGATACACCAAAACACTTAACATAACACAGGCTCATTTCTCATGCTAACTACCGTAAGAAGGCTTACGCGTCCATCCTAACTAGACCCATCGGGTGTAAGCCACACTATAGTACCATACTAGCTAAGGAGGCAAGTTAACGAAAATAAGTCCTAGTCATATGTTTCTAGTATCACGTATTGAGCATATACAATCAGATTATTCGCGTGTAATAAACAGTTTTGATTTGTGATGTGATTTTGATATAGGAACGTATGTAACACCCAAAAGTGCGTTAAAGCGAAGATGGGTCGAGTATACTCACTGTGTGTGCGCTTAGGTAAGACTTAAGATTATGCGGAGAGTTGCGGAGAATGCCAGTTCAGCCTGTAGACGAACAGAAGTACATCAGTCTTCCGAAAAGCCGAAACGGTGAACTTTGAGTTGAGCAGTGGCTAAGTTCAGGCGAACTTGTGTGTAAACACACATGTTCGAGCGAACTTGTGTAATTCTGGTGAGTTATGAGCCAAGTTCGGTCGAACTTGATGAGATTCTTAAGAAACTTGTCAAGTGCGGGCGAACTTGTGGAGAATCCTTACTGAGGAGACAAGTTCGGGCGAACTTGTATAGTTTCCTAAGAAACTATGCAAGTTCGGGCGAACTTGCAAGAAAACTTGGTGAAAAGTACCCAAGTTCGGTCGAACTTGACCCCTTTGGGTACAAGTTCGGTCGAACTTGACTTGGGGAACTGGTGATTCTCGAGCGAACTTGATGTTTTCGGGTCCAAAATCTTGCTTTTTCGTGTCGTTTGCTGAGGAAAATCGAGTGTTCATCCCTCCAACCCTATGCTACTAAGCAAACTTAGGTCAGAGAGGTCTTTTCGAGATGTTTTAGCCGTTTTACAAAAGCGTGGGCTAATCCGGGCGAACTCGGGGTTCGTTCGGATTAGTCCGGCTTGTGTAAACCAACATAAACGTCCTTGTACTTCCAGATCTGGGATCTTGAATGATAGATGCTCTGTGTCATATCAGAAAATGAACAAAACATCCTCAAAAGTCCGTATTTTGTGTCAAAATCGATATTTATCAAAGGTTTTCTCATATCTAGAACTTACAAGCCGAGATCTTGCAGATCTCGTGTTTGGGAAGCCTCTGCTAACACCAAACGAACTCGTATTGTGTAGATCTAAGTTAAAAACAGAAGTTTTGAAGAAAAAGATGAAGATTTTCGTAAAAGAATGGGTTTTTTTTGATGAAAACGAAGGTAGGTCCTTGTGCAAAATCGTTGCAAACCTTTGTTGGTTGTCGATAAACGTTGTTGTAGTCGAAATCGGGTCGTTTCTTACTTAGAACACGAGAGATTTGGAATGAGGGAGCTCTGAGCGAACTTGGTCAGCAAGTGCAAATGAGAGGAATGAGATGAGTATTTATAGGAGGAGTCAAGATTCTCAAGAGTTGGCAATAAGTTCGGCCGAACTTGTACAAGAATGTACAAGTTCGAGCGAACTTGGGGAGTTTACAAAGGAGAATGGCTAAGTTCGGCCGAACTTGTACATTCTTGTACAAGTTCGAGCGGACTTGAGGAAAGAAAGGAGTTCTTTGGCCTGGTTAAGTTTGGCCGAACTTGGGGTCACCAAGTTCGAGCGAACTTGTTCCAAAACTCAGAATTTCCATCGTTTTTCGCGTTAAGAGTTTGTTTGGTTATTCAGTTCGCATTAGATAGTTATATAAAGCGTTAAATTAAAACGATAAGCGTTATAGTTGATATAATAGTGCGATTTAGCGAATCGAGAGTGCAAGAGCGATGCGATAGCGAGCGTAAACATAACCACAAACACACATAACACACAAATAATATAAAACAACCTAAATAACTGCGATTTGGGATGCGATGAGATTAGCGATGCGATTTGATAAGCGATTAGATGCGATAATAACGTACAACACCATAATTAATTAACATAAACTTTATTATTAACCGAATCTCGGATTACCAAAAGGATAGATACACGGGAAATCAAAATGAAAGATAACAACGGATTTCGAGTTGTTACATCCGAGGGGACCGTGTCAAAGGTATGCCGACCACATCGGGAAATTTCGGTAGGTGTGGCGAGTTTGATGACCAACCGGCGAGGGTCGTGGCATCCAAACTATAATCGGGGTCAGAAAGACGTATATGATAATGTCTCCGCGTGTAATGGGAGAGAATCGGGAATATGAACAAAGAAGAAGGCATTGGGAGCAAGATTTTCAAGCCCAACAACAAACTCGTTGGGCCGAAGAGGCAGCCCACCGGGTTAAAGAGCAAGTATATTGGGAAGAAAAACAATCGTTTTGGGCTATGCAGCGGTCCTAGTGGGACCAACTGGAGCGGCACCGGGTGCAAGAGTTGGCCTAGAGACGAGCTTGGGAGGATGAGCAAAATCGCCTTCGAATTGAACAGAACACGCTCGAAGAAATCGATGGAAGGCAACGTCAATAGCTCAACAAATGGCGGTAAACAATGCCAAACACCTCCACGACCAATAGAGGCACCATCAAGACTATATGGCAGGTATGCCGTACCAAGAGCACACTCCTTGGACGTGTTAAGAGAACCTTCTTGCGCTCGCCAGACCTTCAGACCCATCTCCTCATTGGCCCGAATGAGTTGGCTCCAGTTATGTCCCGCCACAATTTCAAACACTAGCTGAAGGGGAAAGGGGGCCCCTTGATGATTTTCATGAGATGATGTCAACCCTCAGCGGATTTCCATACCAGCCATACCCGCCAGTCGATCCGAATGAGCGTTACCAGAGATAGTGCATGGTATGTTTTTTTTTGTTGTTGTTGTATATTTTCTTTCCTTTAGTTGTTAGTTCTATCTTCATCTTTTTACGTGTGCTTGTTTAGTATTTAAGTGAACTTTTTAGGTGTCTTCCCTATATAACCCTCACGAGACCTACTCCCGTCCTCCCGAGCTGTCAGGAGGTTTAAAGGGCTTGTTGCATATGCTAAATGCAACCATAATTCCTACGAAAGTGAGTTAGGATTGTTGTTGTTGTAATTGTTTTTCCACAAAATCAAAGTGAAATAACGAATGACTTTGTACTTCTTTATAAAATAATGGTAGAACTAGGTAACTAACAAATTTTGATGGTTGTGAGAAGCATGCTTCTACACGAGGATTGAGATTTGTAGGTAAATTATGTTCGCGAGACGACCATTTATAGTGAAGAAGGAAGAGCACACGAGGAATGAGCGAAAACTAAGTGCATATGTTTCTTTTTACTTTGGTTATTACTTAGTTAATAAGTGGATTGTATTTTGTATCATATTTACTGGGGTGAAATTTTGGAGAGGTTAGTCGTGTCGCATCCCTTGTGCGTTAAAGTCTCCATTATTACACATTGAGGGCAATGTTGACCTTAAGTGTGGGAATGGGGGAGAAAAGTTTTCGATTTTTACCCGTTCATTTAAACACTACACATTGAGGACAATGTTGACCTCAAGTGTGGGGATGGGGGAATATTTCAAAAAAAAATTTAAATGTCTTTGTTTGAACAATCTAAAAAGCACAAGTAACTAAGTCAATGAGGGATAGCACAACCCATGTGGTCTTTTGCCATGGTCAAGTTAGAATTAATAATATGATGGGTATTTAGCGGGTGGTTATTTGGGAATATCCACTTAAGAAACTTGCATTTTGTGCATATCACATACCATACCCTTTGTATGTGAGATTTTGAGCCATTTTTACACATCGTTATATATATATATATATATATATATTATATATATATACTTCTTTGTTTGAGTGGACCGTTAGTCATGTATTGTAGAACTTGCAACTTTTGATGTTTGAGACCATAGACCGAATAAGAGCACAAGAACGATTAAGGCATTAGGTAAACTTTTTCCTTTTACACCATTTATATATCTTTACCTGAAGTCAATCCTTTAGTCACTAACTTTGAGCCTAAACCTTTCGTTTGACTAACCCATTATCCTTTGACCGTGAGCCTTTTATTATTAACCTGTGTGATGAAAATTCGATTTTAAGTTTAGTTGCAAAAAAAACGAAAATTCAGAAAATATCATGAAAAAGAGCAGAAAATCGATGAAAAAAGCACAAAAATATGTGTTGATAGTTTGTTGAATAAAAGGCAAAATTCTTTGCCTCTTAGTTTATTTATTCGTAGTAGTCGTTTTAGGGTAGTTGCGTTTGTAATAAAAATCGAGTTTTCATCACCTTATCCACTTTCAAAATACCCTATTCCATACCCTTAGCCTAGCCCCATTACAACTCTTTAAAGACCTTTTGACTTGTGCTTAGTATTTGTGTTAGGTGGTGGAGAACGATTGAGTTGCAAGCCTATGCGGGTATGTGTTCTAATCGGTTTAGTGATTACATCAAAAGTGTTAATATATCATCTATTAGCCAATTTCTAAACCGACTGGAGAGAATATTGTGAGGGGTGTGTATGATTTGTGAGTTTCAAGGACGGGTTAATCTTGGGTAACCATTCTTATGTGATTAATCACTTTACCGCTAAATATTTTGAAAATTGTAAGAATCATGAACTGGGTATGATATTAGACCTTAGCTTACGTATAAAGAATGGGAAGTGTATTTTTCGTTCGACCCACGTAAAAAGTGAAAAACAGATTTGCTGGGCAAGCAAAATGTAACACCCCAAATCGCGTAAAACAACACGCGGTGGAAACACTTGGGGAGTCACGTTAACAGATTGTCTCAACAACACATAGTATTTGAAGTTCCATTTTTATTTGAATATTGAACATAGATTACATTGTCATAAATGTCTTAGAAATTTTTAAACAACGAAACAGCAAGCATGCATAATTATTGTCTTTCTTTTTTATTAAGGCACTAGGTCCAAGTCCGATCCTACATGAGCACGCATCAGTATCATCTAGCATCTTTCCCTGAAACATATGTGAAAACGAGTCAGCAAAAATATGCCGACGAGTACATAGGTTTTGTGAACATGTCAAGTACATGGCTTTGTATATATTGCAATATAAATAACCCGACTACTAGAGTCGTAAGTGAAACCTTGTCTTGAAAGCATATGATATTGCAATAGTTATTCAACTAAACCAAATTGTTAAAAGTTATAAAATCTTGTAGCCATGAACCTTGACTCGAAAATATTTGTTTTGTAAATCCAACTTGTAAATCGTCTTGAAATAACTTGTATGGTTTATATCTTTAATCAAAATTCGTTGTGTGACATTGTTTGAAATCATTTGTTCGTCGTTCTCGTTCCTCGTAATAAACCATTTGTTATAAACCAATTGTTCATCATTCCTTGTTGTAAACCAGTTGTTCATCGTTCATCGTTCATTGTTCATCGTTCTTTGTTCCTTGTTATAAACCAATCGTTCCTTGTTATAATTGTGAAAAATTTTGGTCATTCTTTAATCAATACATTCAAACCTTTGTTGACTCGACTATACCCCAAGGGTATCTTTAATAGATCCAAAAAGATCTCTTTAATAAGACTAGCAAATCAACGAATGATTTGTTAGTCATAAACAGTTTCTGTCGTTCACCAAACTACCCACCAAATCCAGTGAATAACCTAGTAACGGGATTGTCAATCCTATGGTACCATAACTTACTACTGGGCGGCATAAAAATGTTAATGAATGTCATTCGTATATTGGATAACACACCAACAAGTTGTATCACATTATTGAAACCATATTGTTATATAAACCATAGTATTTGTACTTTGAAAACTTGAAAACATTTAGCATATATGAATCAACCCAAAACATTTGTAAACATAAAAGAGGGGAGTGATGTACTCGCCTGGGATTTGCGGATAAGCCTTGTACGAGTGTATGATCAAGGTCCAAAGATCAAGGAATCAAGTGTGTGTCCTAAAAATGGATAACAATGTAAATATCGAACTTGAAATCGGATGATTTGGATAGAATGATACCTTATAAACCAAATGAGTTTTGGAATTCATATGACATGGTTTATTAAGTAAACATTCTGAGTGGGAAAGATTTTTTTGTGCTTTTGACCCGTTATGACCCGTTAAGGTAGTTTAAGCCACTTTAATGCGTCATTTGCGTAACTACGCATTCGGATGGTTAGATATGTGTTATGATAAGTCTTAATGCTTAAACATGTTTGAAAATGTTATTTGATCAGAATATAGGTCAAATTTTATGTTACATATGATTAAAGTTGATTTATTTGCGAAAAGGGCATTTTGGTCATTTTTACGGAATATGACAATCAATTATCATAACACTATCCAAAGGACATGACCATAAGGTATAACTCATAGGGTTATTCCCTATATATTTATGGTCACAAATATACATTTGGTCGGGTCCAGAGCTCCACCAAACGGGTCAGATTCGAAAGTCAAGGCGGTGGTCAAATCGTTCCACTTACGACTCTTAAACAAGCACTAAAATGAAGGTGACGATTTAGACATGTTTTGACATGTCTAACTAAGTTTATAATAGAGTTTTGGCATCAAAACAAACTGTTTTGACACCCGAATTTTTTATCCGATGCAAAATGTGCAAAAATCGCATTTTGAACGAAATTTTGACTTGTCATAATGACTAGAAAATGTGGGAATCAGTAGGAATGATTTTTAGGGATCATAACCACCTTGATTACCATCATATTGCAAGATTCAATTGGACTTTATGTTGATCAATTCATGATCAAATCTGGAAGTCAACAGAAAGTCAAACTGTTGGGTTTTAGCCCAATTAAACTAAGAAACTTGAATCAAAACATGAATGAATTACTTAAAAACACTAGGGATGATCAAGGAATCACATAGGAGTCTCCCAAGTGGTTGCGAATTCGGATTATAGCAGATGTGAGCTTGAATGAAGGTTGTAAAAGTTCAAAAATGGGGAAAATCATGGAATTCATACTTGAATTTGATTAATTTGATCATGACAAGTGTTTGGAGATGCTCTAGGATGTAAACAAGTGTTGTACAGGTGTTAGAAGCAGGTTAAGTGTGGCAAAATTTGAGCCAGGTGTCAAAAAAATGCGAATTGGTGGCAAGGAAATGAGCTGGGAAGCTGCCAGCAACTTTCTGTCAAAACAGGGGCCTCGCGCCCCGCCACGGTACCCCCCCCCCTTAGGGCGTCGCATAGCGCCAGGCCTCCCCAGACCTGAAATTTTCAAAAATGGCAGAACAGGTCCCTGCACATGTTTTCGTCCATTTTCGGCATTTCTAACACCCGTTAACCCCATTTTTAAGCTCCATAAGGACATTAAAGTATAGGGAACTTCAAATATGCTCAAAAATGTTCCAGAGGTCGGTTCGTTTGGTCGTACGGTCGCGGTTTTCGGTTAATTACGACGAAAATCGAAACGAACACGTGTGTGACCGTAAAAACGAACGGATTTTTCGCATTCCAATCACTAACATATAATATATTGATGATTAGAAAAATATTTCGGATGTCCGAACGTGTTTCGGATAGCGATATACGCAAAAAGGCATAGTTTCGTGAAATTTGCAAAATAGCCCCTGAAGTTACAAAAGTGTGATTTTGCTATACTGAAGCCCTTAAAACATATTTCTAAGTTATGTAAAGGGTATTTATGGTTATTAATCTTGTGTTATTGTTCCGGAGTGCACGTCGCTATGAGAATCGGCAGACTTTCGCAGTTTGTCGTAATTAGTCCCTGTGATCGAATAAACTTGTTTTTGACATACCAAACCCTTCAAAACTTATTTCTAAGTTATGTAAAGGTTATTTAAGGTGTGTTTGGCTTGTGTCATTATTCCGGAACATACGTTGCATTAAATTGGTTTTGTTTTGCGTAATAGCTTATGTATAACCTCCAGAAAAGCCTAGAGGAGTTAAAATTGTACATGGACTAAAATGTATAAATGTCACATGTAATTACACAACTCTCAGGAATGAAACACAAGATTTCATTAGAGTCGGAATTGTTCGGTATTGTTTGATGCTTGAAAAGGCTCAGATGTCACAATCTCCCCTACTTTAGGAAATTTCGTCTTGAAATTTAAATTTAGAGGAAACTTATAAAAACACAATAGAGGGTATCGCCATCAAGTGATCCTTCGTTTCCGGAGACAAATCTCTAGAAAACATTTGGACTCCAGCGAACTTTGTTTATTGTACTTGTTTGTTGTCCATGGTGATGAGTTGAGATTCGAAAATCTTAACCTCATTCCAATAGGTAGGTGCGTGTCACCTTTGATTGTACTGAGCCTCAGAAAAGATTCTTGTAAATGTCATAGTGGTATCTTTTTGTCGCAGCACACCATTAAAAGAGTGTGAACTTGAAGGAGAAGAGTCGGATTTCAAATAATGAACGAAAGATTGTTTATAAGGGTTTCCCATGAAGACTAGTATAGGAAACTTGTGTGTGCTCGAAATTGGAGTCAGAGAGTGTATGATAGAACAACATAGGTTAAGGTCCAGAACTTCTAGTAACTTAAATAACGCCATGCTTGCAATGTAATAAGGAACACTTATATATAGGAAGTACCAGCGGCGTATCCACCATGCCCTTATTACATTGTTCCCGTTTCATTATTCTTATTACTATAGGTTCTCACACATGACAAAACTTGCTATGGTTTTTATGCAAGGGATTTTATAATTATGTATGCATCCATAATTACTCAATTCGTTGCACAGTCCGCATAGTTTATTTTATGATTTGTAGGGGAAAAATCATATGAGTAAATATGGAATAACTTGTCTAGACCTTATCAGGATCTCTTAAATTAGATCAACGCATGATCTGTTTAAATAGACCACCAAATAGTCTCTTTAACTAGATCTTCACATGATCTCTTTAACTAAATTAACGGACAATCTCTTTAACTAGATCAACACATGATATCTTTAACTAGATTGACGAGCAATATCTTTAACTAGGCCCTGAAAGACCTCTTTAACTAAGCCCTGAAAGACTTCTTTAACTAGGCCCTGAAAGACCTCTTTAACTAAGCCCTGAACGACTTCTTTAACTAAGCCCTGAAAGACTTCTTTAACTAGGCCCTGAAAGACCTCTTTAACTAGATCAATGAATGATCTTTTTAACTAGACCCTGAAAGGCCTCTTTAACTAAACCCTGAAAGGTTTCTTTAACTAGATCAACGAATGATCTTTTTAACTAGACCCTGAAAGGCCTCTTTAACTAAACCCTGAAAGGTTTCTTTAACTAGATCAACGAATGATCTTTTTAACTAGACCTGAAAGGCCTCTTTAACTAAACCCTGAAAGGTTTCTTTAACTAGATCAACAAATGATCTCTTTAACTAGACCCTGAAAGGCCTCTTTAACTAAACCCTGAAAGGTTTCTTTAACTAGATCAACGAATGATCTTTTTAACTAGACCCTGAAAGGCCTCTTTAACTAAACCCTGAAAGGTTTCTTTAACTAGATCAACGAATGATCTCTTTAACTAGACCCTGAAAGGCCTCTTTAACTAAACCCTGAAAGGTTTCTTTAACTAGATCAACGAATGATCTCTTTAACTAGACCGTGAAAGGCCTCTTTAACTAAACCCTGAAAGGTTTCTTTAACTAGATCCTGAAAGGTCTCTTTACCTATGAATCGAATTAGGAATAGTACTTTGGAATCCAAGGGCTTAACTATTTGCATAGAATAACCCATTCAAGGATTTAAGATAGTACTTTCGGATATCCTTCTAAGAATCTAGCATATGAAGATATGGAAGATTCTACAAGGATTTGGATAACGAACATTTGAATCAACTTAACACATAAACACATAATCACATAATTGTCAATTAGGTCATCAACTTGTTATTAACTTGTCATCAATTTGTACATAAGTAGTTAAAGTACACTAGGAACCCAATCAAGGAGTTCATTTAGTACTTCAAGCATCCGTAAGAATCTAACTATGAAGATAGAAAGATTTTGTAAGGATTTGGTTTAGTCACATCGTCTTGTCACATCGTCTTGCATTAAAGTACACAAAGAATCCAATTAAGGACTTCGATTCGCACTTTAAACATCCAGAAGAATCTAGCTATAAGTATAGGAAGATCTTATAAGGATTTGTACGCGAAAATGTTTTGAAACACACTAAGTATGTTTGGTCAATATATGGAGCAAAATGTCGTTGAAAATCATGCATGGAGTCTTTGAAAATATGTTCAATGATTTTGGAAATCATACATATAATATTTTTTAAATTATGCACCAGCTATATTAGGTAAATATACCAAAATTAAAATGTTTTGAAAACATATGAAAAATCTGTGATTAAAGACGTATGGTTTTTGAAAATATGCATGAAATCATGCACTATGTATATTTGGTAAATATGCTATGTTAGAATATTTGAAAACCATGTGAAATGTCTTTTGAAATCGTGTAAGATATCTTTGAAATCATCAGGTATGGTATAATGAAAACGAGAGAACATTGAAATGCTCATAAACATATTGCATAAGACCATTTAAGGACTCATGGAAGTATCCTTAGGTATCCAATCAAGGATAGTATTTGTTAAGAGTTGTAACTTGTACCTTATACATTGTTTCTTAAAAGAAACGAGTACTTAGGATTAGAGATCGCGGGTGATCGCAAAATGAAAGAAACTACAAGAGTTGTTTGATTCGCAAGGAACCATGTTATTGGTATTGATATTGTAGGGGAGGAACACACATATATAATCGCATTTGTAAATAATATGGAAACAACCAAATTTATTTATAGACAATCAAAGTGCTTTCAAGGTTCTTAGGAAATAAATAGCAAACATAGAAGTTTAAGTGTTTATTTAGACATCAGCACAAGCCTTAACATTGCCAGTGTAGATCTTGTGTCCATACATTGAGTCGTCATTTGCCAGCCCGATTAGTTGAAATGATTAGGATAACCACCATTGAATCAGATTCCATGTGGGTAGTTAGGACAACCCAGTATCGCATGAGGAGTTGCGATAAGTTGAGTAGGAACTGCCATTGCTTGGTTTGGTGGGGTAGCCAAATGACAGACCTTGGCTGTATGACCAATTTGTCCACAGTTAAAACATTTTCGACAGTGAACACTGGCATAGTGATGAAGGTTATATTGATTGCACATGGGTGCTTTTCCTTTGTATGGTTTCTTAGCCGGTGGCAGAGTCACCTGGCTAGGTCCCACTTGGTTAAGCGGAATTGGATTAGTCAATGTAGTATTCTTTGAAGCTTTACGCTTCCTTGATTTCTTTGAAGGCTTGGCATTCGTCTTTGTTGGTTCCTCATGAGTAGTCTTATCACCAAAACTGGATAAGGCTACAGCTAACTCAAGAGTTCCACTGAGTATTGTGCCTATCTGTTGGGCGATGGTATTAGCCAGTTCAGACTTTTGAGTGTCGTTGTGATGAGAAGGCATTCTAGAAGAGGAAAAGGAAAATATGAGTGAAGCCGAATGAGATTGATATTGGATAGCCAAAATGAATTGTTAAAAGAAATATCGGTGAAGCATAAGGATTGTGATCAATTGTTTAGTACTAAGAACAAACAAATGACACAGTGACTAATCAAAGTAAATGGGTCTTTATAATGTATCGCGAAGACATGCTTTAGCCTATAAGTGGACACTCACCCCAAGAGTTCCCAGGTAAGAGTGACTGGTCCGATTAAGTGGATTTGTACGAACACTCTAGCCTTAGACAGAAAACTCGGGGTACAGGCACCCACCCTTCCAGATTGCACGTGTTCACATTAATAAAACCCAAACTTTGATGAGATTTTGAAAACTTTGAAGGCACAAAGCCCAAAAATAAATCATCTAAGGATAGATGATTTCTTATGAAGTTTTAGAAAAATTTTGACTTTCAAAAGATGTGATATGCTTTGTTTTTGGTAATCACCTAAGGATAGGTGATGGTAATGTTTTAAGAATCTAAACACAAGTAAACTTGTGTTGGGGTCCTAGGAAGGTTATAGTCTAGGTCAAAGCATTACTAATAACCTAATTCTCTATAACCAGTGCTCTGATACCAACCTGTAACACCCCAAATCACGTAAAACAACACGCGGCGGAAACACTTAGTGAGTCACGTTAACAGATTGTCTCAACAACACATAGTATTTGAAGTTTCATTTTTATTTGAATATTGAACATAGATTACATTGTCATAAATGTCTTAGAAATTTTTAAACAACGAAACAGCAAGCATGTATAATTATTTTCTTTCTTGTTATTAAGGCACTAGGTCCAAGTCCGATCCTACATGAGCACGCATCAGTATCATCTAGCATCTTTCCCTGAAACATATGTGAAAACGAGTCAGCAAAAATATGCCGACGAGTACATAGGTTTTGTGAACATGTCAAGTCCATGGCTTTGTATATATTGCAATATAAATAACCCGACTACTAGAGTCGTAAGTGAAATCTTGTTTTGAAAGCATTTGATATTGCAATAGTTATTCAACTAAAAAAATTGTTAAAAGTTATAAAATCTAGTAGCCATGAACCTTGACTCGAAAACATTTGTTTTGTAAATCCAACTTGTAAATCGTCTTGAAATAACTTGTATGGTTTATATCTTTAATCGAAATTCGTTGTGTGACATTGTTTGAAATCATTTGTTCGTCGTTCATCGTTCCTCGTAATAAACCATTTGTTATAAACCAATTGTTCATCATTCCTTGTTGTAAATGAATTGTTCATCGTTCATCGTTCATTGTTCATTGTTCATCATTCTTTGTTCCTTGTTATAAACCAATCGTTCCTTGTTATAATTGTGAAAAATTTTGGTCGTTCTTTAATCAATACATTCAAACCTTTGTTGACTCGACTATACCCTAAGGGTATCTTTAATAGATCCAAAAAGATCTCTTTAATAAGACTAGCAAATCAACGAATGATTTGTTAGTCACAAAAATATTCTGTCGTTCACCAAACTACCCACCAAATCCAGTGAATAACCTAGTAACAGGATTGTCAATCCTATGGTACCATAACTTACTACTGGGCGGCATAAAAATGTAAATGAATGTCATTCGTATATTGGATAACGCACCAACAAGTTGTATCACATTATTGAAACCATATTATATAAACCATAGTATTTGTACTTTGAAAACTTGAAAACAATTAGCATATATGAATCAACCCAAAACATTTGTAAACATAAAAGAGGGGAGCGATGTACTCGCCTGGGATTTGCGGATAAGCCTTGTACGAGTGTATGATCAAGGTCCAAAGATCAAGGAATCAAGTGTGTGTGTCCTAAAAATGGATAACAATGTAAATATCGAACTTGAAATCGGATGATTTGGATAGAATGATACATTATAAACCAAATGAGTTTTGGAATTCATATGACATGGTTTATTAAGTTAACATTCTGAGTTGGAAAGATTTTTTTGTGCTTTTGACCCGTTATGACCCGTTAAGGTAGTTTAAGCCACTTTAACGCGTCATTTGCGTAACTACGCATTCTGATGGTTAGATATGTGTTATGATAAGTCTTAATGCTTAAACATGTTTGAAAATGTTATTTGATCAGAATATAGGTCAAATTTTATGTTACATATGATTAAAGTTGATTTATTTGCGAAAAGGGCATTTTGGTCATTTTTACGGAATATGACAATCAATTATCATAACACTATCCAAAGGACATGACCATAAGGTATAACCTCATAGGGTTATTATCTATATATTTATGGTCACAAATATGCATTTGGTCGGGTCCGGAGATCCACCAAACGGGTCAGATTCGAAAGTCAAAGCGGTGGCCAAACCGTTCAACTTACGACTCTTAAACAAGCACTAAAATGAAGGTGACGATTTAGACATGTCTAACTAAGTTTATAATAGAGTTTTGGCATCAAAACAAACTGTGTTGACACCCGAATTTTGATCCGATGCAAAATGTGCAAAAATCGCATTTGACCAAAATTTTGACTTGTCATAATGACTAGAAAATGTGGGAATGAGTAGGCATGATTTTTAGGGATGATAACCACCTTGATTACCATCATATTGCAAGATTCAATTGGACTTTATGTTGATCAATTCATGATCAAATCTGGAAGTCAACAGAAAGTCAAACTGTTGAGTTTTAGCCCAATTAAACTAAGAAACTTGAATCAAAACATGAATGAATTACTTACAAGCACTAGGGATGATCAAGGAATCACAGAGGAGTCTTCCAAGTGGTTGCAAATTCGGATTATAGCAGATGTGAGCTTGAATGAAGGTTGCAAAAGTTCAAAAATGGGGAAAATCATGGAATTTATACTTGAATTGGATTAATTTGATC
Source organism: Scalesia atractyloides (assembly GCA_947069175.1). Lineage (NCBI taxonomy): Eukaryota > Viridiplantae > Streptophyta > Magnoliopsida > Asterales > Asteraceae > Scalesia > Scalesia atractyloides. Next base: position 45,543,362 of record CAMTDV010000015.1, on the reverse strand, counting down.
ATGAAAAGTGTTTGGAGATGCTCTAGGATGTTAACAAGTGTTGTACAGGTGTTAGAAGCAGGTTAAGTGTGGCAAAATTTGAGCCAGGTGTCAAAAAAATGTGAATTGGTGGCAAGGAAATGAGCTAGGAAGCTGCCAGCAACTTTCTGTCAAAACAGGGGCCTCGCGCCCCGCCACGGTACCCCCCCCCCCCCGGTTAGGGCGTCGCGTAGTGCCAGGCCTCCCCAGACATGAAATTTTCAAAAATGAACAGGTCCCTGCACATGTTTTCGTCCATTTTCGGCATTTCTAACACCCGTTAACCCCAATTTTAAGCTCCATAAGGACATTAAAGTATAGGGAACTTCAAATATGCTCAAAAATATTCCAGAGGTCGGTTCGTTTGGTCGTACGGTCGCGGTTTTCGGTTAATTACGACGAAAATCGAAACGAACGCGTGTGTGACCGTAAACGCGTAACGAACGGATTTTTCGCATTCCATTCACTAACATATAATATATTGATGATTAGAAAAATATTTCGATTGTCCGAACGTGTTTTGGATAGCGATATACACAAAAAGGCATAGTTTCACTAAATTTGCCAAATAGCCCCTGAAGTTACAAAAGTGTGATTTTGCGATACTGGAGCCCTTAAAACATATTTCTAAGTAATATAAAGGGTATTTATGGTTATTAATCTTGTGTTCTTGTTCCGGAGTGCACGTCGCTATGAGAATCGGCAGACTTTCGCAGTTTGTCGTAATTAGTCCCTGTGATCGAATAAACTTGTTTTTGACATACCAAACCCTTCAAAACTTATTTCTAAGTTATGAAAAGGTTATTTAAGGTATGTTTGGCTTGTGTCATTATTCAGGAACATACGTTGCATTAAATTGGTTTTGTTTTGCGTAATAGCTTATGTATAACCTCCAGAAAAGCCTAGAGGAGTTGAAATTGTACATGGACTAAAATGTATAAATGTCACATGTAATTACACAATTCTGAGGAATGAAACACAAGATTTCATTAGAGTCGGAATTGTTCGGTATTGTTTGATGCTTGAAAAGGCTCAGATGTCATACAAAAGACAAGTGTGGGGATGTGATACGTGGTCAAAAACCGGTATTTTAGTATGTTTAAGCTTATGTTTTTACATAACTTTTAGTTTCTAATAGCCTCCTTTTGATTGGAATTGTGTTTTGCAGGTCTAACAGAGTTTAAGGAGCTATTTGAGAGCTTTACGGAGCAATGGGATGGAAAACGGATCAACCTGGAGCGAGAAATGGACAAAACAGAAATCCAAGTTTAGAGGGGTTGTCGCTGATGCCCTCTGGTTATGCCCGTAGGCTGGAAAACCCCATAGGCAGTGGATTAGCACGTCAGCAGTATTTTGGACAAACAGAGGCCATCGCCGATACCATGATGGGCCGTCAGCGCGCCTTGCCTATGTTCTAGACGCTGATTTTTGTTTGGGGACAGGTATATCACATGGTTTGGACCATTTTCAAAGGAGTTACGTGACTTTTGAGTTTTGAAACCTCTCTTGGAGCCAAGAACACCACCAACCTCAATTCCAATCCATCCGAATCATCCTTCATCATCCGAATTCATCATCCATTCTCACTTCCCTAACCCTAATCATCATCCTTTCCATCATTCCACCAATCCATTGTTCATCATCATCCATCCTAAACCCTAACCATCATCTCCATCACATTCGAAGCTTCAAGATGTTCAAAGTCAAGAGTTCACATATCGTTGATCGTGTTCCGTTCATCATGACCGGCGAATTCTCGCGGGTTTCACCCTGATGTTGACTTTTGTAAGGATTTCTAGGGTTTATTATTTGGTTTGTGACAATTTGAATTGCATATGAATCATTAGATAATTGTCCTACATTTGTATTGAATTTATGAATTGTCAAGTGAGTTATGAAATTTGACTTCGTGATATGAATATGCGTAACTAGGCCTTGTCTTTGATAGGATTTACTTGTCTGAGGTAACGAAGTGCATTGCGGACCGTCGATAGCAATTGGCACCTAAGCCTTGTGATTCTAAGGTCGTTAATGAACTAATTCAAATAAACCAAGTTAAAACGTGTAGTGTCACAACTCCCGACCCCACCCTGGGAGCGGGAGCCGTGAACCAGTCAAGTGGTATTAGTGTTTATTAAATACGCAGCGAAAAAATTTTCATCAGGATGGTAGTTAGGAAATAGTTTCAGAGTTTATAAAAACACCAACTTTAAAAATTAAATAAATAGGCTAAAACCCATATTCAATTCTATTGTTTTTACAGGGATAAACCCAAATAAATAAACATAATTTCTTCTTTTATTCAGGTATTTATAGCCATTTTATTTAAGCCTTCGGTGCTCCATAGCTGGCTTCTATTATCTTTACAACAAATTTACCTGAAACGCATTTTGAAACCATTTTATCAGTAATAAATACTGGCGAGTTTATTCTATTTTTACAAAAATATATGTTGTTATACTATACAGTATTAAGGGTTTTTATATTTGTTTATATTTACCCAAAACCTAATCAGTATTTGTCACATGGTGGCAGTTCCGATGTGAAGGTGGTCATATCACTAATTGGCTTACTTTCGTCCAATATTGAAGATTATCAAGTAGTATATATCTTATATCTTATTATTAGTCAAAGGTATCTGTCACTAGGCGATTCCCGTGACGGTGTTCATATCACTGTTGATCATTCTTTCAACTAGTCACTGTGGTCGTATCACTGTTGATCGTTCTTTCAACTAGTGACTCGGATCATATCACTGTTGATCATTTTCTCAGCTGGTGACTCTAGTCATGTCACTGCTGATTATTCTCTCAACTAGTGACTTTGGTCATATCACAGTTGATCATTCTTTCAACTAGTGACGCTTATCAAATGATGTATACCAAATTTCACATATCGGTAGTAATTATTGAATACATAACCCAACTATACATGTATAGTAATAGATTAGTATATAATAAATAGAATAGAGTTAATTACGTTTTTTGTTCCCGTGGTTTGTCAAAAATCACTATTTCAGTCCATTAGTTCAAAAATTGTCATTTCAGTCCCTATGGTTTCACTTTTGTAACTATTTTAGTCTCTATGGTTTCACTTTCGTAACTATTTCAGTCCTTATGGTTCATTTTGTTTTGTCAAAATAACTGGATGGGGTTAACAGAGGTGGACTGAAATAGTTACGAAAATGAAACCATAGGGACTGAAATGGCAATTTTTAAACTAATGGACTGAAATAGTGATTTTTGACAAACACAGGGACGAAAAACGTAATTAACTCAATAGAATATAATGTATTATATATAAATACATGTATCATTTGTCTATTAAAATATTATATCATAACATTATAATATTTAATGTTGCAATATATGTTTAATTACATATCATATATTATATTATATTATAATGTTTTAACACATGTAATATATCTTAACATAATTTTATATACACACCATTTAGATTTATTTCAATCATACATTAAATTTAATAATAATTTAGTAATGTAAAAATAATATAGTTATAGTCTATGGCTACTGGGACACAATTCCCCTGTGCTTATGGTCATGCTACTAGTGGCTAACTTTTTGGCCAATAGTAACAAGTGTCAAATAATGTATACAAAACCATATATACTGGCAGCTATTGCAGAATATAAAAACTAAATTACTGTAAATATAATTGATAAACATTTAGGGTTTTGTAAAGTATTTTTAAATATAACTGTATCACAAATAGGTGAAAAAAAGAAGAATGATTCACTTTGTAACTTTAGGGTTCAGCTAAAAGTCTCCTGGTATAATCTTGGGTATAACTCCTGACCTCTTAATAAAATATATAATGCACTAGTGTTAAGTATAATAACCCAAGTCACTTTAGCCATACAAGACGAGACAGAACCCCAACGAACTTAGTCAGACAGAGTCTCGACATGCGTTGATGGGTCCTAAATCAATCAGGTAGGTAACGAATAAGTGATCAGGGGTTAAAATACTTAAAACTGGGCAGAACTTTATTATTATAAAGGGGTGAAATACTAAAGAAAATGGGGGCAACTATAATAGTATAGAGGGAGCAAGAGAAGGAAAGAAAGGAATGTGACAGCTTGAATGGTGAACTGTGCTTCCTATTTATATTACATTTTGTGAGTGATTGGAGTGCACTCCAAGCATGGCCACGTACACCCATACATTTATTTCAATTGTTCAAATCCGCAGGTTATGTTACAAGTACACATGCATTTACTTCACAATTTGATTTAGTTATATTATATTTTATTATTATAATTAATTCACCAGTTTCACTTATTTATCGCTTATAACTTCTAAAATATGACATTTTATAAAACAATGAATATGCCATTAGAATGAGAATTGTCTACATTTTGACCCAAGTTTCATTAAAAACAGAGTAAGTTCAAATATAATGTAATTTTATAATTAAATTATTAAACGGTTCCTAGGCCCGTCTAGGTACTTTTTATTTCTAACAGTCAACTTACCTGTAGTCTACCCGTTTAATATAAGTTTTTATATACTTTATTTTAATATATAAAATGGAAATGTTACATCGTTTTGTAAAAGTATTTGAGAAAAGTAGAATGACTCACATTGTAGTTTTAATGTTTATACTAAGAGCTTTCTGGTGCTATTTCCGAGTCCAACAGGGCAGAGCTTCGCAGGTTTAGGGGTTTAAGGGGTGTAGTATAAGAAAACGGGGATACGAGTGAGTACGTTCGTCAAAAATCGATCAAACAGGTGCACAAACTTCAGTCCCACGCTGTTCCTTTTATAGTCCAATTTGGACTGTCCCGCGCGTCGCGCCGGCTGACCCTGTTTCTCTCCCATGCCACGGGGAGGGTCGGGCTGGCTTCGACCGCCACTTGTCCAGTAGGTCTGACACGTGTCGCAGTGATGTGACGCGTGTCCCTGGCCGTCTTTTTCGTCCATTCGCGTGTTTTTCTGGATTTTCATGCTGATACTTATCGCGTATGCTCGGGTCTTGATCCCACTTGGTTCGGTTTTTAATTGTGAATCTAATATGGGTTCTTTTGTGCGGGTTGGGGCATTAACCGTCGAGTTTTCTTAACGACTAAGTTTTCTGATTGAGTATACAAGTTTCATCACACGCACTTCTGGTTTTGATTACGGGTTGTCGTTGGGAATATTTTTTAGGGTTATTACATGTAGTAACCCTAGGTCCTACAATTGTTGAACTGGGTGTGAACCTTGTTCTTCACTATCGTTTAAAACCTTTCAAGCAAGTTCTAGGATAATCACAACCTTTCAAGTTTTCATAGTTTAGTAATCGAAACAAAAAATCGTCGGTATATTCCGACACCCTTTTCAAACAAACAAATTGTTCAATTACTTAGTAAGCTTCATGAAAGTGACAACATTCTTTAAATCAATCATGTCAGCGCGCAAACCACAAAGTCTTCGTGGTTCGACCCCTTACTACCACGAACGCATTGTTAAGGGTAATTTGGGACTATAAATATTATCTTTGACCGGGGTGTGACACTCCGATCAAGCCTCTAACAAATGTCGTTTCTTCTTGAACAGCGGTTCCAAACCTTCATCAGATGTTTGCTTTGTTCTTCAACAGATGTTTTGAATAGGTGCTCAAGATTCACTATCTTTGGGAAGAATTTGGTTCAATTTCTTGTTTATTTCTTGATCAGACGATCATGCTCTGCTTTTGGATATCCTCTGTTCTTTTGTAGGTCCAACAATCTTAGAGTTGCGTTTATTGATGTGGTGTCACTAGAAGTATTACTGCTTGTAGACAATGGAATCTTCATATCATTATCATCCAAGTACACAACATCTCCCCTAACAAACTGTCTTCTAATTCTTTATTGTAGTCCAAATATAGTTTTTTTGTGTCATTAACTTTAGACTCATCACCGGGCTGAAAATAATACAACAAAATTTGAAGAACTGCATTCGTGTTTTTCACACAAACCAATTTTCCATTGCGGTTACAAAAGATAAAGGTTTCGGAAGGCATGTAAGGACTTAGTTCAAGAAAACTGGATATGATTTCAAGTAATGAGTTGGTACTCCCCATTAGATTACAAGTTGCATGTTAGCAACAGACGACGCGTTCTTCAAAACCGTTTTGAAAAATGTTAAAGCTTTTTAGGAGATAAGGATGGATGATTCTTGAAAGTTTCTTGATTTGGAATTGAAGAAATCAAATAAATGACAAAATTTGGTTTTAAGGGAGAAGTAGGGAGCTAGTAATATTCGGGAACTATGTCATATCTTCCTACGAAATGGAGAAAGAAACGGCCCAATTCTCCCAGTTTGGAGCATGTGTGAATATACAGTCGCCTATAATTGGTGACCCAAAGTTAAATATTAACATGAGAACACACCATCAAATTTTGTGTACTTCTCCAAGTACCAGAGGACTGCTTAGATCGCCATTGGGCCAACTGAAGAGTGACCTGTGAATATTATGGGTTTTTCTTTCTTCACATGCAGTTTGTGAGATAATACTATTATATCATTAATTTTAGATGTGTCCCATTTATTTGATGAATGGTTATATTTGATTGATTAACAACACTAAACTGATACAATGGGCCAACTACACAGGAAGACTGGGTAAATAAGCCAACAAACATAAAATAAGCATGGATTGGGCTACGGGTAGAGTTAGATAGCCCCCTATAACAGTAGGAGGAAAGGTCTCAACGAACCGGATCATGTGACAAAATCCATAGGCGGCTCGACCCAATTGCTAGACCCACATTCCATTATTTAAAGTTACAACGTTAGGACTAAATATCCCCCCCCCCAATTTTTACTAGTTTCTAAATCATATTTTTTATTGTAAAACGTGTAAATCACTTATTGCCTGTTAAATGGATACCAAATTCACAGCAAACAATTTAGGTTTTGACAAACACAAACCTCACACTTCCGGAACGTGAATGACTTCAAAGGAAATTTTCTATTAATAGAAGACATAAATTGTAACACCCCACCCGTAACTTGCGTGATTATCTACAATTGATACACTTACAACAGAAGCAAACTGAACTTCCATTAAAACTTATAATTGTCTGGGTACACAACATTATTTATTTACAAAGTCTTAACAACTAAGAACTTCTTGGTCTTCTAGGTTCCAAAACCATCAAGTAGTTCCTATAGTTGTCTCACTTATTACCTAAGATAAGTATACTTAAAATGACGTCAGCTATCTATATACTGGTGAACTCATGTTATACAATTTACAAAATAGTCACATTGACAACTATGCATACACAATATGGGTTATCACTACCGTACTGGCTATCTCTGAACCACTGTACTGACACACTAACCCCCTAGTAATGTCACCATAATCATCATGTAGGTATCAGATCCGTTACTAAGCGCATGCTTACTCCATACTGGACACCTTGACCCTATTTCAGCTTTTAGTACCATGTCCATTAAGCATACAAGGATCCTTTATACCCCATAGATATACGCATACTTCCTCATTCTCGTTGATTACAATTTAGACACAACGAGCATACTATCACAATTTTATAAACAAACATGATAACTCAATAGTTTAGTGTTGAGTATCCTTGTATGCTCACGAGATTGTTTTCACTTCAAATTCTAAGAGTTTAAATATTATTATCTTATTATTATAATAAATTAAGATGTTTCACTCGTTTTTCACTCATAATTTTTAAAATATGACATTTTATAAATTATAAATATACTCTTAAGATCATACATTTTTCTTATATACGAAAAACAATCACTCAGACGCTTAAGAGAAACATAGACCAGTGCAATGGAAGGAGCAAGTAGTAGTGTTGAACGTTGTGTAGGTGTTTCTTAAAGGACCTATAAATGTCTTGCTTTTCTAAAGTTTTCCGTGTTAGAGCTATAACTGGTCTTATCATATAAGCTAAATGGTAAAAACAAAAATTACAAAATCAGTTTCATGTCCGTTAGATTACACACAATAAAACATGCTCATATTTTCAAATGAGTGTGCTATAATCTTAAACTTTGTTACGTTAGAATTCCATTGCTTTGCAGAATACGGACCATAAAAGTACACTTAATGTTATGTATACGTATATCATATATAAAAAAAATAAAAAATCATGGTAGACACGTGTCATCCATTAGAGCCATCAGTTATTCATTCCATGCCTTAAACTTTTAGTATACTAAAAACCAACAAAAGAAGTTCTATTTATAAAAGGAAATAAATGGTGGCTTTCAATATTTTTGTAAATGTGGGATTGAAAGTATGTGTATGTGTGTGCTCACGAGGTTGTTTTCATTTCAAGGCTAAAACTTTCTATGAGTGTGGATCTATATAGATCGTTTTTTTTATGTAAATTAAATATTTCAACAATATGAAATTTTCCTTTCATGCCTTGATCTTTCCTCAATATGAAGTCACCACCATGGTTTCCGCACACGGCGCGTTCTCAAAGATTACAAGTAAACCCTAATAATTTTAAGGATGGTTAGTTAGGCTATGAATGTGTTATCATGATGGTTGTAGATGATATTGGTTCAAGAACCCTTAATTAAAAGTAAATAGATTAGTTTTCGGAAAGTATAAAAGTTGACAGCTTTCTGCGTTGTTTTTGTTTTACATTTTAAAAATAGTAATTGACGTTGAAAAATTATGAATATTTCCAGTCAGCTAAATTAGAATATTTTTTATAACTTTCTTTTAGAAGATTTTTCTGTTTGGAACCCGGAAAATGGTCAAAACCTTGGATCTTTACAGATCGTTCAGCTTTGCACTTCATTTTGGTTTTAGATGGTTGGGGGTCCAAACGGAAGTGTTTTTAAGCGTGAAATATATCGTTAAAACCATATTTCAATGTATTTATCATGAAGTAAGATTTTACCTGATTTGGGTAAGTTTTGACCAAGTTATGATCGTCCAAAGTGACAACATAGAATCTGTCCAAAACGAGAAAAACACTTATGTGTCCCCGTTGGTCGTTTTTAGGCTTTTTATGCATAGATAAAATATAAAACGTGTTCTTAGATCATATATGATATAATAATATGTAGATTAATGTATGTTGGAATAAAGGTCAAAGTAAAGGATAATAGTGCAAGAATAGTGAATATTTGTATGAAGAACGAAATATAAACAAAGATCGGTTTTTGATGAACTTACTTGGAAGCAAAAATTCTTCAATCCAAGAAGGCAAGGGGGAGAAAAAGTGCATGGATTTTTGAGAGTTCTTGGTGAGTTTTACTGTGAAATATGGTGAAGGGAATGTTGGTATTTATAGGGGAGCAAAGGGGTGTAAGTGTCAACATGTGCAAGACAAGTGTTGGGTGGTTTTTATAAACCATGTTCTAAAACAAGGGGTATAATAAAAGTTGGGCATGGAAGATTCATCCCTCTTTTTATTAAATATCATTCTTTTTATATAACTCTTGTTATATTTTATTAAAGTTTGGTGTGAGGTTATGAGTTTTTATCTTAATTTATTAAAGAAATAATATTACCCACTAGTTATTATAAAATTTAGCAAATAATATTTATATTAAATGTTAGACGACGTATCACGTCTTAAGATCTATAAAAGTTTAAGACATGTGAGGTTTCCGCATGACGTAAGACAAAAACCTCTAACTATGGTTTTTATATGTTTTAATATAATTTTCATTTATGATATAATATTTGATGTTATACCGATCATGTTGACAAAATCATGGACTTTTTAAATATAATTGGTTCGTCACCAACGCTCGTTTCGGTAATTCACTAAGTGATAATTAGAAGTATTTGTATAATAATCTTGTTAGCACGTTAAAAAATAATAAATAAATATGCATGTATTGAGTTGAGTCGCTAAGTACGAAAAATAATTGACCATTAAAAGTTTGAAAAATCACGGTTGTTTGTCCCGAAATTCAACTAGTAAGGACTTATGGTATCTTGGGAAAGATAGTGCAGCTAACCCACCACACTATTGGCACCTTTAAAGCATATCAGTTACCTACCAAAACTACCTACTAGCTTGGCTAATGTCGTATAGCATGATTGAGTTCTAGAAATTTTCTAAGGGTTTAAGATCATAGTTACACAATGGGATTCCAATACACACCAATGTAAATCAACCATTACGTTGCGCATCGCAATGGTCAATTCACCTTACATGGATGAGCTATGTGCTCCTATTACCCATTTATGAGGTGATAATAATTATGTAGGCGAAAGTTGTAGGACCGATCCTTGATACTTAGGAACCTAAATTTGATATCTAACGTCCATAATAGCGGAAATATTACGTCGTGTTACCAACAGACAAGAATTAATCAGTTAAACGTCAGTTTTACATATCAAACGTTCTGGTTACAAACTGACAGAGCTTCGCCTATGAGATGCCAAAGTTACAAATGAGACACACAAGCTAGGTATTTATAGGACAACAAGTTCGGCCATGTAAGACACAAGTTCGCCCGAACTTGCATAAGCAAGTTTGGCCGAACATGCATACAATACATGTACATGCCCGAACTTGGCTACATCACTTCATAAATACTTCAAAACCTAGCCTATTCAGCTCTATACAATACAGACTCGATATAAGACTAAGACATAGACATTATGCACCAACAGACTCCACCTTGGATATCGTCTTCGTCTTTTATCAGTCTTCAAAAACTTTGTCTTCATATATACATTAACGTACCCGACTGAAGAAGTTCTTGTGCGGCTTCTTTCATCGCTCTTGTTTCGGATCCGGCGTCTAATCAGTTGGCGGTGGTCTTTTAAAGTTAGCCATCTTGAGCGAACTTTGTCTTACCGCTTTTTCCATTTTTTCTTTGATCGCCTCACTTTTGGTTTCTTCTTTTAGAAATTCAACTCTCTCCAGATCCCTCCACTTTGTTTGCCACATTTTACCAGAATTTACATCACGTGCATAGCAAACATTGACAACTTTCTGATACTGCATCGCCTGTACCTTTTCTCTTTCTTCAAAAACAATCTTGCTGTAGAAAAGGCATTTTATATCTTCTCTCGAGCAGTTAACCTAGCACATAGGATCTAGAATCCTTATCGTCCTCCACAAACCTCTCATACCCTGATGACCCATCACTTCAACTCGTTCCTTAGCAATATCCAAGTGATCTTCAAACTTTAACACAATCACTGCTTCACAAGTAGCTGGATCAATTTGCCACCACTTGAATAAAGAATAAAAGTTCTGTTCGATCGGCATAAGTGGCATATTCCTCATGGCTCTAGGACGTTTTATAATCAACGTTATGTCCTTTTCCCCAGTAACCTTGTTAATCTTTATTCTTCGTCTCGGAATAAACGGCTTCCAGTGATTCCAACCTTTATCAGCTCCGTACTTAATCATCTTCCACAACAATTGATCAACTGTCTTCATCTGATAAGTAACATTCACTGTTTGTACCAGCTCTTCCATATCCCAATACGGCAATGTCTTTAAATCAGCAAGATATTTGCAGTATTGCACTCCAAATTCTCTTTTGATTGCATACACGTTGAGCTCTTTAAACCAACCCCAACTAAGTATATCTCCCAAAGAAACATCTTTATTTCTGGTGAAGAATGCTAGTGGACGTCGAAACTTACGTTCACGCGGCATCTCCTTGAACCAGGACTTTTCGCTTCAGCTATCTCTTCTTTGGTCATTGGTTTAGGAATTTTTCCTTCTCGTAGCTCTTCAGCAATTCTATCTTTCAACATATCTTCATTCAGCTGTTTATACATCTCCTCAAATGTAGGAAAACTTTCTGAATCCTGACCAACATACTTAGCTTTCTGTTCTGTTTCATCATCTGAGGACCAATCTTCAACTATCACACGATTGTACTCATCAGCCTCAAACCTTCTCTCATACTGCTCTTTCGGTTTAAATGTGTTAACATTCATAATTTCCTCAAAATCAAACTCCAAGTTCTCAGCTTCAACTTCAACTAGTTTCGCCAGATCTTCTTTCGAGTAATTATGTACAAACTCACCTTCTTCAACATTATGTTCCAACATCATTATTGAAGGCTTCGTAGGTACTGCAGTCATAGGCTTCGCAAAACTATCAGCATCTAACAAATCAATATCATCTGAAGGCCCTTTTTTCCCTGACTCCCCTGGCTTTTATCTTCCATCTTATTCGATTCATCGTTCATCAGATCAGAAAAATCAAACTCATCAGAAACTTTAGCTTCATTGATCTTTAAACCCTGTACCACCCTGATCAAAATCATCATCACCTTGATCAAAATCATCATCATCATCCCCAACATTCCAATCCTCAGACTTCTTCGTCTTTATTCTTATCTTCCTTTTCGGCTTCTTCATTGTCTTTTTCTTCAGTAACAATGATAGGATCAGAAGGTTTGATAGGTTCGTCAACCTTTTGGATATCAGACTCAGAAGCTTTTCAAATATCCTCACTTGGCTTCTCCGGAATATCAGAAGATTTTTCAGCAGAAGATTTAGGGGCTTCACCCTCAACTTGCTTTCCTTTACCACTCTCAGCCAATTCTTTCTCAGCACGTTCCTTGGCTTCTTAACGATCCAGACGATCGTATTCAGTGATAAAATCAATATTCAGATTGTTAGATAACACCTTTTGTAATCTGATGAATCTTCGATCGTTCAAAGCTTGAATTTTCTTTAACTCTGCAATCTCTGTCTGAAGTTTTTCATTTGCATCCTGAAGACTTTCTATCAACGCCTTGTAATATTCACGTTCATTCTCAAGCACCTTCACTTTATCATCAAGTATTTCTTTTTCGACTTCGCTTTGATTCACCTTCTTTACAAGCTCAGCCTTTTCAATCTCAATGTGTGCAACTTTATCTTCCAATACCTTCACACGTTTTTCTAACATCTCAGCATTCGTCTCTGGGAAAAATTCATCCAAGTCTTCAGACTGATTGGACCGTGTGGCATATCACCAAACATACTTCCCCTTGGTGTCTTTGGTGTTGAATCTTTTGGTGTTGCAGCTTCGGTGTAGACTTCTTCGGTGTAGATCTTTCAGGAGCAGAAGTCTTTGGAGCACTAGGCGATTCAGCGATCGGAACTTCAACAAATTCAGACACAGGAGGTTCTTGTGTAACTCCTGGCCTTTCAGCTTCGACATGAACAATGACAGGAGGTTCTTGTGGAGGAGGTTCTTGTGGAGGAGGTTCTTGTGTGGCTCCTTTCTCCTGAGCACCAGAAGGTTCTTGTGTGGCTTCTGTGCTTTTCACTTTGCTCTTGTATCTTTTGCTCACAGCTTTCTGAGCTTTCTTAGCTTTTCGTTTCCCTTTTGTATGAGGTGACCCTGTAGTCTTCTTTGATATCTCAATTGCTGGAGACTTTGTTCGTTTAGACTTTTTCTTTGGTCTCTCCTCATCAGATTCTTTTTCAGCATTTGGATCAAAATATGCATCCAATTTCCTTTCTTTTTCTGCTCTAATCTCTGCTTTTGTCTTTTCTGGCTCCTTATCAGATTCTTCATTTTCGGAAGTAGCAGAAATCACATCTTCTTGAGTTGACTTAACTGTCTCTTGACTTTCAATGACTACTGCAGCGCTCGATCCAGCAACTGCTTCAACATTTTCAGTTTCCTCCTCATCAACAAGCAAAGTTTCAGCTTTCTTTGACGCTCGCTTCTTTTTAGGCTTATCAGCTTCAGCTTTCAAAAACAATTCACTCCTTGCCTTTGGTTTGAATTCTTTAAGCCACTCCTTCTCGGCTTTAAGTTCTTTCTCATCGTCACTACCATCCTTTCTTCATTTGTTTCCAGGTGGTGAGACATAATCTGAATCTTTTATAGCTCCGAATACTGGCTTGGCAATAGGAGCTGAAGCTTATTTCTGGAACTTAATAAGCTTCTTCACTGTAGTCTCGTCGAGATGAACTAGATAACGAACGTCATTCGGATCTCGAGCAATGTTGGCATACTTTTCATCAATCAACATCTGAATAAACCTTGGATAAAGACACAATCTCGAATCCTCCATGTTCTTCGACATGTGAGTAAACACTAACTTCGAAACGTTGAACGGCTTTTTCAGAATAAGCGCCGTTGCCATGCTAGCCAAATAATCATGTACATCATCCAAACCGGCTTTGCGATGGCTAAAAGTATGAATCAACACATGAATCAGAAGCTTATAGGGGTTTGGCACCTCCCCTTTCTTCAGCGTCGGCTTATTTACGCTTCCTTTATAGCCCATGCGGAAAAAGCATCCGCGAACCATCTTCTCGTCTAGATGAATCGGATCATCTTCTTTGTCTTTAAGCTCCAAAATCCTTCGGATATCACCTTCGGTTACTATGATCGGCTTTAGCTCATCACCAACTTGTACTGTAGAAGAAATTGTCTTCTCATCAGCATTCAGACTTGCGTTCATCGAGAAGTGAACAATATGAGATCGATAAGATATTGTGTGCTCCGTAATTGCTCGACAAATGTGACTATCTTCGAGAAACTTCAAGATACTATCATATTCTTTCAGCGATGGACAAATAGACTTGTCAAGCGTAATGCATGTATTGTGAGTTTTGGAAAACTCAACTGAAATAACACGCGCTGGAACCTATGCCTGAAAAACAACGCAAAACAATTAGCACGCTTATCGAGAAAAAATTACAAAAAAAAATTCTAACACTTTAATCAAGTTCGGGCGAACTTGATTAGTGTTAAACACTCTGATTTTAACAAGTTCGCCCGAACATGTAACAAACATGTTCGACTTTTTCAAATGCAAGTTCGGGCGAACTTACAATTTTCAAATTTTTTTTATTATTCAGTTTTTTTTCTAAGTTCGGCCGAACACATATGAAACATCTGTTTCTCATTAAAGAACAAGTTCGGCGAACTTACGATTTAAACAAATCACTTTTGTTGACATAAGTTCGGTCGAACATGATTGAATCAAAACAATTCAATAATCAAGTTCGGTCGAACATGCTTCTAGATCATTTAAACATGTTTTGGATAAGTCCGGTCGAACTTGTCGTCTTCTCCAAAAGACCAAACAAGTTCAAACTTTCAAACAGCCGTTTTCTTCAATCAAAACAAGTTATACGGTCAATTTTAGGTGTAGATTCAGAATCTATGTTCAATTTTGTCCAACAACACCTAAATCTATCAGATGTTAAATTTTAGATCTAGTTTTGTTTGTTAATCGGTTCAATTCATGGTTTAATCTCAATTCTATACCTCTGCCATTGTGATTGGTGTGCAAATCACCAAAAACAAACTTCAATCGGACAGAATAACGGTATACAAATGTCAATTTCTCACAAATGCTCTCAGTTCTCAAGTTTGCTCAAAGTATCGGATAACAGGTAAATGAGTTCGACCGAACTTGAATGGTATTTATACCATGTCAAGTTCGGGCGAACTTGCTAAGCCCATCATGAAGGCCCAGAGTAAGTTCGAGCGAACTTATTATAAAACCAACAATCAGCCATCTACAAGTTCGGTCGAACTTGCTGATTGTTAAACTTGAATTGTTTATCAAGTTTGGCCGAACTTGCCAAACCTCAAAATTTAAACTTTTTCAAATTTTTCATTTTTAACCCTGAACTTTCCAACTTTTTACCAGTTATGAAAATCCACTCAGTTGACCAAGTCCAAACTAATGACCTTGGTTAACCGATTTGTCTGCCGAGTCCAAGTTAATGACCCCGGTTTGACCCGTTACGAACAAACTGTTGATATTTTAAAAAAAAAAGTTTCAAATTAATGAACTTTTTATCATTTTTCCTTTTCAGATTAACAGATTAGCTCCCAGCCTGTTTTCAAAGAGATTCCCACCAGTTCTAGCACCTTACCGGACTTCGAAGATCCGTTCTCCAACATTGGTTTGCTGAAAACAATGTAGAAATAAATCTTTTTGTATTTTTGTAAGTTTATGCTAAAACACACCAAAAATATTTTTGATTTTAATCTATAAAGCTGAAATACAATGAAATAAACAATGTAACCTATGTACAAACATATTTACAGACATATTTTTGTAAATTCGTATCTAAGGATCATATCAGTTGATTGAGACATATCACCAGTACCGTTGACCTTTAGATGACTTTAAGTTTTAAACTCGTTTACCTAGATTGTCGATATGTTTGTCCACTTAAGCTTTACCACATTTCTCAACTGTTTCAAGATATGTTAAGGTAGAATTTATGAAACTTGACTTATCTGTGGTTCCCACTTCTTGAATATACTCCCGTATCCAGATTCCCTAGATTTCATCTTACATGTGAATATAGTATAATTGATATCTGTATCTGGGTTGTTGGAGACCTTGAGAGCTCAGGTTAGTACTACCGTACAGACAAAGAGATGAAGACTCATCTTTGAGGTGTGTTCCACTTAAGGGATCTTTTCAGCATTGCATATGATTATATCTTTCGATACTTTTCACTATTGCATGCAATTTGAGGGTTTAAAGCAAAAGTATTATAGAAGTTCTAGGCCATTGCTTTCGCAAAATCAGAAGAACTTGTATAATACCCCAGATATCAACTATCTATAAAGACCTTGTATCTCAAAATCAGGCAATCTTTCAAACGAAATTTTGGAGTACTAAGTCCGTATATCCAAGATGTGTTAATACACAAGATTAAGCAATTGCAAAATTTAGTTTATATCTCGAAAACAGTTTACTGAACGTGTTAAGCCTATCGACACATCCACAGTAATACTCGTTTATCACTTTTAAACTTTACATTTCTTTAGCATACTGAGATAGTCTACTGATGTACTATAATTTCCTTTTATGACACTGAATTCTTTTTATCTTTTTCAATGTTTTTGTAGATTTTGAATTTTTATATGTTTTTGGATTTTAAAAATTTTCAAATGTTTTTTTATTTTCTCTAACATTTCTCCCCTAAAATCAAAAACATCTTTTTGGATTTTAGTTTTTAATAAAATTTTAAACTAGAAAGATATTTACAAACCAATGTGGATCACGCGAACTCCTCGTCCGATCCGTATTCAACATCAGCGTCCGCACCTGTCAGCAAATTTTTCATACCGTTAATTCTCAGTAACTATTTAAACCGTGACAAAGAAAATGGTTTGGTATAAAAATCAGCCTTTTGTTCGTCGGTGTAGATTTTTCTATTCGTACCAATTTCTTTTCGTAGCAATCACGAATGAAATGATAACGAATTTCAATGTGTTTTGTGCGTGAGTGATGAACCGGATTTTTAGTTATATCGATGGCTGCCTTGTTATCAACATACAGCGGAGTGTCTAGAAATTGCAGACCATAGTCTCTCATCTGCTGTTGAATCCACAGAATCTGTGAACAACAGCTAGAGTCCGAGATATACTCAGCTTCACAGGTAGAGAGAGCGACCGTAGTCTGTTCTTACACTGCCAGGTTACCATTCTTGTTCCAAAGAACTGGCGTCCCGCTGTAGTTGATTTTGAATTCAACTTATCTACACCCAAAATAGGAATCAGCATAGCCTGTGAGATCGAAATTGTCGTTCTTCGGGTACCACAAGCCGGTGCTTGGGCATCCTTTCAGATATCTGAAGATACGCTTCACGATCTGCATGTGTAAGATCCTCGGGCTTGACTGATATCTGGCGCATAGGCAGGTTGGATACATAATATATGGACGCGATGCCGTCAGATACATCAGCGATCCAATCATCGATCTGTATAACGTCTCGTCAACTTTGGCTCCAGTCTCGTCAACGCATATACCATGATTTAGAGCAAGAGGCGTAGATAGAGGCTTCAAGATTTCCATTCCAAACTTCTTCAAGATGTCGTGAACATACTTAGTCTGATGAATGAAAATACCATCCGGAAGCTGATCTACTTGCAAACCAAGAAAGAACTTCAATTCGCCCATCGAGGACATTTCGAAATTCTTTTTCATGATTCCCTCAAACTCCTTGCAGAGATTATCGTTTGTAGATCCAAAGATGATGTCGTCAACGTAGATTTGAACTATAATCAGATTGCCATCAACTTCTCTTGTGAAAAGAGTACTATCCACAGTTCCTCTGATAAAGCCGTTTCCGACGAGATGTTGTGACAACGTCTCGTACCAAGCTCTTGGGGCTTGGTGTAGACCATAAAGAGCTTTATCCAGTAGGTACGCTTTCTTTTTGTTAAGTGGATCGACAAACCCTGGTGGTTGTCCAACGTACACCTTTTCGCGTAATTTGCCATACAGAAAAGCCGATTTGACATCTAATTGATAGACCTTAAATCCTTTCCAAGATGCGAAAGCTAGAGAAATTCGAATAGATTCCAATCAAGCTACTGGTGCATAGACTTCCGTGTAGTCTATCCCTTCCTGCTGGTGAAATCCCATGACAACAAGCCAAGCTACAAACAATAACCCCTCTATCATCACGTTTACACTTAAAGACCCATTTTGTATCAATTGCTTTCTGTTTTTCTGGTAGGTCTTCAAGCTTCCACACACCCAACTTCTCAAACTGCAATAATTCTTCTTGCATTGCTTGTACCCAGTTTTCATCTGCTAAAGCTTCATTAACTGTCTTAGGCTCAATCTGAGAGATGAAACATGAATAGAAACAATAATTCTGGGTTGTAGCAACGCGTGTGTAGAAACAACTAAGTGCTTTATTAATTTGCCCTCGAGTTCTAACACCAGTTTGAAGTTCTCCGATAATATTTGTTGACGGATGATAGGAATATGATCGCGGCAATTCTTCACTTGGAACATCTACTGAGTTTTGCTGATTCCTGATGTTGAGATCAACAACCAATTCAATGTTTGGAGAGCTTGATGAAGCTTCATTTCTGTTGTTCGGGACTGCAGATTGATTAAGAAGACTTTTTATCTACTCCATTTCTTCATCTAAAGAAGATGATTCCCCATCAGCATCAAATGTTGGTGCTTCATCTGAATCAGACTCTAGATTCTGAGGCATATTGGGCTCCGTTGTTGTATTCATTGGTTCAGTAGAGGCAATTGTTGGAAAATTAGCAGGTGTTGATAATGTTTCATAAACATTTTCAGCCGGAACACCACTAATGTTTGAACTTGCACCAGAAGAAGATGGATCCAACGTGGGTTGATTAACCACAATTGGTCGAACAATTTGTTCTTGATTCGCTGACTGGTGAAGATAATATAATGCTGCAACTTCTTCGTCAGTTGGTTCTTTGGGCAAGTCAAATGACTTCCAAAGGTCTTGATAGTTAAACAGCCACGCGTCACCTTTCCTTTGAATAGGATCCGTGTAATTGAAACAATCCACGTGTTGTGCTTCAATAACCTTTCGCAATGAAGGAACATATACTCTTCTCAATGGACTCGCATATCTGACAAAGAAACCTTCAAAAGATTTAGCTCCAAATTTGCCATCTTGGTCTATTACGGTACATGGTGCACCGAATGGTTCTAAGAACTTCAAATTTGGCTTCCGTCGGTTTATCATCTCAAAACATGTTTTCTTTGTTGGTTTGACAGTGAGAACTCTGTTTAGCGTATAGCAAGCCGCAGCAACTGCTTCACTCCAAAAGCTGATAGGAAGTTTAGAATCTGCAAGCATGGTTCTTGTAGTTTCAATCAACGTTCTGTTTTCCGTTCAGCTACTCCATTTTGTTGTGGAGTATAGGGAGCACTAAACTCGTGCAGAATCCCTTTTGCGTTGCAGAATTCCTTCATTTTGTTATTCTTAAACTCTGTGCCATTGTCACTTCTAATGCGTCTAACCGGCTGATGATAAATGTTCTCGAGTTTCTTGAATAGAATAACCAAGTTCTCGAACGTTTCGTCTTTTGATTCTTGAAAGAATACCCACGAATATCTCGAATAGTCATCTGTCACGACCAAGCAATATAAGTCTCCTGAGATGCTTCGAACATTTACAGGACCAAATAAATCCATGTGGAGACGTTCTAATGGCAACTTGATTGAGTTTAGAATTTTCTTCGGATGAGATTTCTTGATCTGCTTTCCCTTCTTGCATTCCAAGCAATGATCAGACATCTGAAAACTTCGAAGATGTATGCCTTCTACAAGATCATTATGAACCAAGAAATTCATTTTTCGCAAATGAATATGCCCCATCTTACGATGCCAAAGAATAGAATCTTTTTCAGTAGCCTTTGATACAAAACATTGTGCTGATTGTGATGAAGTGGTAGCAACACCCATATCAAGAACATATAAATCATTCTCTCTAGGTGCTCGCATCAGAATCCACTCATCTGGTATTTTGAAACCCGGCTTCAAGATAATACACTCTTTATCATTGAAATGGACTGTAAATTTCATGTCACAAATCTGCGATATACTCAGAAGATTGTTCACAAGCTCTGCAATATAGTTCACGCGATCAAATGAAACTACGCCATTGGAGAGTTTTCCCTCGATGACTATCCTTCCACCTTGATTTCCTGCAAATCCAACATATCCACCATTGATAGCTTTAATGTCGAATAGCAATGCCTTTCATTCCCGTCATGTGCCTGGACGCTCCACTATCCAAAATCCACTTTGAAAGTACGTATCTTTGGAGCCCCTGCAAAATTCAGAAATTAGGTGAAAAGCTTTACCCAATCCTTCTTGGTCTTGGGTTTTACTGGATAACCATCATCAAAAGCATATACAAACTCATCAACATTATCAAAATCAAATTCATCATCTGTTTCAACAATGTTAATGTTTGAAAATTTCACTTTTTTCTTATCTTTTACAGATTTGACATTATCGATCTTGATTTCTGTTTTAATTTCTTTCACATTCTCACTAGTCTTCACCTTCTTAGACTTAGTGATTTCAGACTTTGATTCTTTTGTGTTGTCAGTCTTTACTAGCTCAGACTTAACAACACCAGATGTTGTTGACCTTTTCTTAGCAATCCAGGTTTGAGATTTGATATTAGCCTTTTTGATGTAAAACTTGTTTTCATTAAACCTAGAAGTTTCACCTTTTTCGAAAATGGAATTTTCAAAAGTCTTTTCAGACTTTGGTTTAACTTCTGGTTTTGATTCATTTCGTTTCAAAATCTTTACAGGTTTTGCAAACACTGGTTTTTTGGTTTAACAACATTTAAATCTTCTTTTCTTTGAAGATAAGCCGGTTTTGATTGCGGACATTGTCGTGCCATGACCAATTTCATTGCATTTGAAACAAGTCCGATTATCAAGTGGATGTCCTTTAACAGGTGGTTTTATCCTACTTGAAGTTTTGACACCACTTGTAACCTTGGCTTTATCTCGAATTTCTTTCTCCTTTTTGAACTCATCATTTGATTGCTTACCAATCAAATTCTCCTCATGAACTGTATTCGTCCCATATACAAACTTCATGTTTTTGTTTTTATATTCATGAAATGGTGATGGTTTCTTTACAGATTCATCAGTTTCTTCTTCTAAACCCAACCCCGCTCTCCGGTTTTCCGGATGATCACCACCATTTCATTGATTACCAATTCTTCTGATGTGACTTCCACGAGTTTAAAGAATTTGTCAAGCAATTCTTCCTTCACATTCTGAATCGGGAAGCTATCATCAAAGTATAGTCTATCCGAATCCTTAATTTTGTACATTACAATATTAGGATCGTCACATAGACCATCTTCTGACGACTTATCGTCATTTTCAAATTGTGAATCAAAATTCTTTGAACTCGAGTTGGCGCTTTTGAAGCTGCCGTCATCAGAATCATTTAAAACGTTTTCAATCATTTTGTTAACCACAGCGTTGTTATCATCATCAGATTTAGCATAGACTATATCAATGTTCTCTGGCAACTTGTTTGTCTTTTCAGAAAGTAATTCAACATTGAGTGCCTTGTCCATCCCATCTGCCAGTATTTCTCGCAAAGGGGTGGAGGAACATTGCTACATTCTTTGCCCGCTTTCTTTTTAGGTTTTTCTTCCGTTGAGATTGTTGGAAGAATGTGATCGATAACATACGCATTGGTGGTATAACTTCTTAACAATTGTCGAACTCTTTCAGTTTCAATTTTCATATCTTGAAGTTGTTTGATTTCAGCAATGGTGTTGATATAAATGTTAATTGCTCTTTGTTTATCCATTTCTGTACCACTCAACATTCTTATATTATCATGTTGTTCGATGTTATTTCTGTCGAGTCTGCCATAATCATTTTTCATTTTGTCATACCCTTCTTTCATTGTGCGATAATCATATTTTAACAAATCGTTATGCACTTTGTTTTCAGCAATGATCTTTGATTTTTCGGCACATTCGACACAAGGTTAGTACATTTTGTACAAGGTTTCTCAACCTCTACAACTTGTACTTTGACAACTTCTTTCTCGATAACCTTTACCTCTGGACCTACCTTGGTTAGATTCGCCATTAAAGCTTTATCTTCCATGTCCTTGAGGTCTTCGACTTTCATTTCTTGAGTGACATCAATGATCACTTCATCAATCTTTTTCTTCTCAACCACTTGTTCTTTCATGCTTCCATCAAAGTGACCTGCAAAACTGTCACAAGAATTAGAGGATAAAATTCCCTATCTCTGCATATGGATATATTCCTCTTCTTCCAGCTGTTGATGCAAATATTGTTCCAGAATAGCTTGTTCGAAAGCTGCTGCTTCAGCTGCTGCCGCTGCTTCATCTGCAGAACTATCTTCAACTATCTTTACCATCAAAGCAACTCCGGTCTTTTTCCCAATATAAGAATTCCAATCAAAACCGTCATCTTCTGTGGATGCAACCATGGCTTTCTCCGTGGTACTACTGTTTGGCTTTTCTTGGATCTCAACTTGAGTTTTCTTCAGGAATGGTTTATATTGAAGTGCCCTTATGTAATATTCATTCCCTCCTCCGAAAGGACTTTGATTTCCGGTTGCCTCGGTGTTCTTACACTCTCTTTTAAAGTGTCCCTTTTGTTGACATCTAAAGCACGTGACTTTGGATTTGTCAAAACCCAATTTGTTGCTAGAGTTTCCTATGTCACAGCCTGTGAGTGCAACGAACTTTGTCACTCTCCTGATGATCGAAGCTAAGGACCATTTGATATCCATTAGTTCGAGTTCTTCCTCGTCTACCTGGTCATAATCTTCTGCGGTCATCTCGGGATTCCCGATTTTACCGACAACAAGACATTCATAAGACTCTAGTATGGTAGCGAATAGTGACATATGTTGTTTTGCAACTTCTTCTGAAACAACATTGTTCAAATTCACTACGATGTTGCATTTGTAAACATTCGGATCAGAACTTTATTGTTGGTTCTGATTTGCTTGACTTTGAAATGTTGAATTTGAACCATTGCTCGAGTAAGAACTTTGTGGACTTTGGTTATACTAAGGCTGTGAATGATTCTGATTCTGTGGAGAAGCATTCATGTTTTCACTAAAAGCAGTTCCAATTTTTGGACTCGAAATGTTATCTTGCATTCCGGTTTGTAGTACAAACCGATGTCTTGAACAACATTAGCGTTCTTTGACTTCGCTATCTTCAGAAGCTCCATTTCGTGGCCTTCGAGTTTGTCGATAAAGGTTGATAACTTGAAGATATCCCACTTATCACTATTCTTCAGAACCATCAAATACGTAGTCCATTCACCCTCTGGTAGTGCGTCAGCAAGTTTGTCGAAGTATTCTTGTTCTGTCTTCTCAAGACCGTGTCTTCGCATTTGCACTTTGAGATGATAGAAACGCTCAATCATTTGCTTAATGGTCTCATTCTTTAGCATGCTGAATATAGCGAACTCTTTCAGAATGAGAGCCTTCTTGCTTTTGATCATTTCAGCACTGCCTTAGTATTTCTTCTGTAACGACAACCAAAGTTCTCTTGCTGTAGTATACTCTGGTAGCAAGATCAGGATATCTTCTTTGACAGACTGTTGGATGAGACTGATCATCTTTTCCTCGGTGATGTATTCGTCTCTCTGAGCTGTCGAGTAGTTGTACTTCTCAAGAACTGTTGATGTTCATCTACCGGAACAGTGTAGCCTCTTTCAATTGACACCCAGTCAGTGAAGTGCATGGCTTGAACCCAGTAGGTAAACTTCTCTTTCCATGCTTCGTATTCGTCCATGCTCATCAGCTTGGGCGGTTTGACGTCCGTTCCATTTCGTTATCAAGATTGACTTGATTAATCACGTTGGCATTTGATGAACTAGCTCCGAACATAAAAGCTCTTAGTTGATCTTCCATTGTGAATCACGAAACGTGTACACTGAAAATTTTTCAAAAAACTTTGAAAACAATTAGTCCTACAACAAGTTCAGTCGAACTTGTAACAACTAATGAAGAATTCTTGGATTTTCTAACAAGTTCGGTCGAACTTGTTAACTCTTTTTTAAGAAATTTCGTTTATCTTCGGTCGAACTTATAACACCAATCAAAATAGATCTTCGAGCGAACTTGTCACCACAATTTCGATGAAATACAAGCAAGTTCGGGCGAACTTATTTAAAACTTTCTTGATTTTACACAAGTTCGGTTGAACTTGATGTAAATTTATGAAAATTCAGTATCTTCGAGCGAACTTGACTTAAATTTCCTCAAAAATCACCTAAGTTCGGGCGAACTTACTAAAAAAATCACTTGAAAAGTGATGTTTTAGGGCAAGTTCGGCCGAACATGGCCAATAAGTTCGTTCCATAAAGTTTTCAAAAACATGGTTTTTTCACAATTTCGACATGAATTCGGTTGACTTTGGTCTCCAATCTTTCAAGGATTTATCTTTGTTGTATTTTACATGATATATTCAAAATTCAAAAGATTTTGACCATGAATTCTTCATTTTGTGATCAAAAGTTAAGAAAAAAGAAGAACGGAGTAGAAATAGAAGTTTTCTTGTCTTGATACTATCAAATCAGGCTGTTCTAGCTCTGATACCACTTGTAGGACCGATCCTTGATGCTTAGGAACCTAAATTTGATATCTAACATCCATAATAGCGGAAATATTACGTCGTGTTACCAATAGACAAGAATTAATCAGTTAAACGTCAGTTTTATAGATCAAACGTTCTGGTTACAAACTGACAGAGCTTTGCCTCTGAGATGCCAAAGTTACAAATGAGACACACAAGCTAGGTATTTATAGGACAACAAGTTCGGCCATGTAAGACACAAGTTCGCCCGAACTTGCATAAGCAAGTTCGGCCGAACATGCATACAATACATGTACATGCCCAAACTTGGCTACATCACTTCATAAATACTTCAAAACCTAGCCTATTCAGCTCTATACAATACAGACTCGATATAAGACTAAGACATAGACATTATGTACCAACAGAAGTTATGGCCGTTATTGAAAGGTGATGGAAACATGTACTTGTGAGATTCGTGATTTATGTTCATATAGATAGTAACCCAAACAAAGTTATCAAAGTTGTAATCAAAACATGACATGTAATCAAAACATGATATTGTAATATGATATAATCTAAAATGATACACTTCAAGTTTTAAACCAAACATGGTATAATCCAAATTGAAATGATATGAGATAGCAAATAAGAAAATAGGAACACAGATATTAGCCTCCCCTAGTTAAGAGGGTTGCATCGTAAAACTTAACTAGTAGAGTGTCTTGATCGGCTGCTTCATGAGTACCAATGAAAAAGGCTCGACCTCTAGCAGGGGGAAGGTTGTTGTTTCGATTCAGGTTAGGGCATTGGTTCTTGAAGTGATCATGGGATCCACACTCATGGCAAGTTTTAGCCTTGGTATTGACAGGGACCATGGCTTGATTAGACTTAGTCGTTGTAGGCGCACGACATTTTTCAACCAAATGTCCGAAACTGTCACACCCCAACCGATGGCGGAAACATCGCGATGAGACGAACAAATCGTTCAAAAGCATTATAACACTATTCGCGACAATATAATTAAATCCAATTTCATTAAATACTAAAATTCAATACGAGGTTCAAATAACGAACAAGCATAACAAATATTTAAAGTGTGTTTCTAAAGTTTGTCCTAGCTTGATTTCTTCGCTTCAACTTGGCTAACAATCTGCAACATGTATTAGAATATGATCAACAAAAATGTTGAGCGAGTATACAAGTTTGATACATAGCATAATAGTATACAAGTTTAAATGCTCACATCCACCATGAAATACATAGCATAATAGTACTATAATTGTTAAGGTGGGCTCATATAGGCATAAATATTTACATATCATACAAGAATCACAAGCATCACGTTGTTTCATGTTATGGGTGGATCGAGTGTGAATATAACAAGTTTCAAATGTTGCGTGTGTTTGATATAGAATACATGTTGCACCCCAAAAGTGTTTAAAACAAAAAGGGGATCGAGTATACTCACCTTTGGTTGCGTATACGTTCTTGGAATTCTCACGAGTAAAGGATGAAAGATTAACGAAAGTGTTTAACCTAGAAATAGATAACGAATTCGTTACTAGTTATAGATGAAGTTGCGTATAGATCATGGGGACGTTTTTCTTTATTATTTGCTATCGATTAAACTTTGTAAGGGTTAAATAGAAATAATAGTTTAGTATTCTTATTTTAGAATAATAGTTTAGTATTCGTATTTTAGAACAATGCTTTTAACATTGTTATTTTATATAATGCTACGAATTAATAATAGTTTTAGAATAATAATTATTATTAGTAAATCATATTAATAATGATGAGTTTATTAATAATATTATTAATTATTTTGTAATAAATTATTTATACTCATAATGATAATAATAAGAGGATTATATGAAAAAAAAGTATACTGAGTTGTTTATAAAATGTTACTGATTTAATTATTAAGTAAAAAATTGTTATAAAATAACTGATTATAAGTTTTGCCCATTAAAGAATTAATAATCAAAAAAATGTTTGGCCCAGCAAGGGCTGGCCCAACAGTGAGCCATCAACTGCAAGGTAACGACTGGAATGAACAATTCAACAACAATTAAGGAGAAATTGGATAGTAGTATTAAGATAGAGAATTGGGGATGGGAAACAGAGAATAGAAAATGGGTGGGAAGATAGAACCATGAGATCTAACAAATTGCCTACCTCATGACCAGTACATAATTACTTTAAATAGACTCTCCTAACAGAATTCAGTTAGTTATTTGCTGACATGGCTTTCATCACATAATCGTCAAATTTCTTTGGCTGGACGTGCTCTCTTTTGCTTCTCCTCTGTTGGGCTAGATCTCCCTTAACTGGGCTGCCATTGTTCTGTGGGCCTGCTGGGCTCATGACAATACCGGCCCCATTAAAATCCACCTTGTCCGCAAATGGGAAATCAGGAAATTGTTGCTTGATCTGGGTCGAATCTTCCCATGTCGCTGGGGTTACCGGTAACCCGTCCCACTGGATTAAGCATTGTGACACCAACTTATTGCCCTTGTGGATAGTGTGGGTTTGAAGGACATGTTATGGTTGGAGAATAAGAGTAGAAGTGGAGTCAACCAAATGTAGGGGAGTGATTTGTTGAGCAGGTTTACCGATACACTTACGAAGTAACGAGACATGAAAAACCGGTTGTATCTTAGCCGCCTCCGGTAAGTCCAGTTTATAGGCAGCAGGGCCAATCCTGGCCACGACCCGGTAAGGTCCAAAATATCGAGGACCTAGCTTATGGTGAAGTTGTAGACGAACAGAGCCTTGACGATAGGGCTGGAGTTTAACATAAACCCAATCGTCGATCATGAACTGAACATCCCGATGATGCTTGTCAGCAGCCAACTTCATCCTTGATTGAGATTCAAGAGATTGGTTTTCAACCGTGTTAAGTTGATATCCCATTCCACAAGCTGAGTTGCCAATGTCGGTTCATTAGTGGAGTCTTGAATATACTGGATAATGGTTTCCTGCCATATAAAATCTCAAATAGAGTCATCTAAGATGATGTCTAATAAGATGTATTATACCAAAACTCATCCCAGGGTAAAAACTGAAGCCATTTCGCTGGATGATCCGCCACGTAACATCTTAGGTACATTTCGAGGCAACGATTAAGTGCTTCGGATTGCCCGTCCGTTTGTGGGTGGTAAGCCGAGCTAAACTTGAGAGTGGTACCATTAATCCGGTGCAATTCCTTCCAAAAATCCGTCATAAACCGGGGATCTCTATCGGTAACGATGGTCAACGGCTCACCATGTAAGCGGACAATTTCGTTAATAAAAGCAGTAGCAACAGTGATGCTAGTAAAGGAGGAAGGTAATGCGATAAAGTGACCATATTTTGACAAACGGTCAACCACGACCATAATAACGGTTTTACCTTGCGACATCGGTAAGCAAGTGATGAAGTCCATTGCAATATCTTCGAAAACTGTCCCGGGAATGGGAAGTGGTTGCAATAACCCACCCGGTGCTAGAAAAGACGGTTTAGTTTGCTGACAGATCTGACACTATGCAATAAACTGTTTAACGACCTCTCGCATCCGTTTCCAATAAAAAGTAGAGGACAACCGTTGGTATGTACGGGTGACCCCGGAGTGTCCCCCTAATGGTGTCGAGTGAAATTCGATCATCAATTGGTGGCGCATAGCATCGTTATTTGGTATCAAGAAGCGACCTTTAAATAGTAAGAACCCATCTTTCAGTGTGTATTCAGGAAATTTGTGATGGTCAGCTTGGTAGTCGTGAAGGAGAGAAGTGAACTCTGGGTCGGAGCGGGCAAGAGTCGATAGATCACGTAAAAAGGAAGGAAACGGGGCTGAAATAGCCATGAGATGACCAGTAGGGACACGAGATAGAGCGTTGGCAGCATTGTTTAGTGTCCCGGGTCGATAAACGATGTCGAAGTCGAATCCCAATAGTTTGCCCAGCTATTTTTGCTGCTCAGGGGTTTGAATAACTTGATCTTGGAGCCTCTTTAAGGACTGTTGATCAGTCACGATTGTAAACTTATGACCCAATAGATAGACATCTCCATTTAGCAATAGCCTGTGTGATAGCATACATTTCTCAATGGTAAGTAGATGCTTGCTGCATACGTGGACAAAGCTTCTTACTAAAGTAAGCCAAGGGATGTTTCTCTTGGGATAACACAGCCCCGACACCGGTACCCGAGGCATCCGTCTCGATGGTGAATGGCTTTGAAAAATCCGGTAAACGAAGTAATGGTGTCAAACTAAGGAGAGTCTTGAGGTGCTGAAAAGCCTGCAAGGTATTAGAATCCCACATGAATGAATCTTTTCGTAAGAGATCCGTCAAAGGCCCGGCAATAGATGCATAATTTTTTATAAAATGACGGTACTAACCGGTAAACCCCAAGAAGCCTCGAACATCTTTGACCGTTTTGGGAATCGGCCACTATTGAATGGTACTAATTTTGTCGGGATCGACCGCAACACCCAGAGAGGAAATAATATGTCCCAGGTAACTCACTTAAGACTGACCAAAAGTACATTTAGTTAACTTGGCAACAAGCTGGTGTGTGCAAAGCAGCTGTAATGTGAGACGGAAATGTTGCAAATGGTCTTCCTAAGATTTTCTATAAATTAAGATGTCATCGAAGAACACCAAGATAAATCGACGAAGAAACGGGCGAAATACATCATTCATAAGTCGTTGAAATGTTGAGGGAGCATTCGTGAGCCCGAAGGGCATAACAAGAAATTCATAGTGCCCGTCATGTGTCCGAAAGGCTGTTTTCATAGTATCCGCCTTAGCAAGATGAATCTGATGGTACCCTGCTAATAAATCGAGTTTGGAGAAATAGCGAGCCTCATGCAACTCATCGAACAACTCATCGATAGATGGAATAGGAAATCGATCCCGAACCATAATAGAATTCAAAGCACGATAGTCCACACAAAATCGCCATGTACCATCCTTCTTTCGAACCAAAATAACAGTGGACGAAAACGCACTTGTACTTGCCCGAATGATTCCCTGATTTAACATATCCTTAACCAAACGCTCAATCTCCTGTTTCTGAAAGTGAGGATACCAATAAGGGCGAACGGAGACGGGTCCATGAGACGGAAGCAACTCAATACGATGATCATGAGACCGGATTGGAGGTAACCCGTGAGGAGCTGTAAATACATCAGCAAATTCTATCAAAAGTCCTTGCACATTCGGGTGATAAGTAGGTGTTGGAGATTCTGATGGAACCAAAGACAAATGGAATTATTGCCATATGCTGTTGGAATGACCCAGTTGGCGAAACCCATTGAAATGGATAAGTTGAGCCAAGGTTGTAGTGTCACCCTGCCATTTGACTCGTTTCGCATGGAGAGTAAATTCAAAAATCGATTTCGAATAATCGGTGACTACTGGCCCGAGAGTAGCTAACCATGAAACTCCCAAGACCATATCCCACCCTTGCAATGGAAGGACATAAAAATCGGCCACAATGGGTTGGTCTTGAATCACCAATTCGACTTGTTTAGCTAACCCGGAACAGGGTAATCGTTCGCCACTTCCCACGAGAATAGAAAATGGGGAAATGGCCTCAATGGTACAATTTAGAAATTGAGCAATACGTGTTTGTACGAAACAATGGGTACTGCCCCCATCCAAGAGTACTTGTACCGGTTTACCATGAACTGAACCGGTGAAACGTAAAGTAGTAGAGGAACACCCACCTGATAGAGCGTTATACGATATTGCCGATTGAGTCGCGAGCTCCTCGAGCTGTAATTTCAGAGCTAGGGCATCGTCGGTAGTCTCCACTGTCGAAGGCTCCGAGGTCCCACCCGGGTCAGGCGTGTCATCATCGAAGAAAGGAGTTGGGGAGTAGCCTTACATTTGTGGTCCCATGTATACTTATCGTCACAACGATAACAAAGACCCGATGCCTTCTTCTGTGAAATTTCAACCGGTGTCAAGCGGCGGAACCCTACCTTTGCCATTGAAGTGGAAGACGTCCCTGGTTTGGGAAAATTGTCTGCCGGACCAATTTTGGGGGTAGGTAATAAAGGTTTAGAAGAGCCCACATATACCCGGCCCACACCCTTCTCAAACTGGAATCGTTGTTCATGTAACTGGCCTTATCCATGGCATCATCCAACGTAGTGGGCTGGTGAATAAGGATAGATTGTTTCAGATCAGATCTCAAACCGGGAATAAAACAACTAACCAAAAAATCCTCAGGTAATGCCATCGAACGGTTTCCGATAGCTTCAAAGCATGCCCTATAATCTGCCACTGTTGTGGTCTGTTGTAATTTCGCCAACAAGCCCTCCGGTTTCTCAAGCTCGGAAGAACAAAACCGTTTGGTTAAAGCGTCGGTGAAGGCATCCCAGGTCGAGAGCCGGCAATGGCGGTGTAACCAATCATACCAATCTGCTGTTGCGTCATCTAAGTAGAATGAAGCAATAGTCAACCGATCTTCATCAGCAATTGCATAGAAGGTGAAGTACCTAGCGGCCTGAGTGATCCAACGTTCTGGATTATCGCCGTTGAAACGGAAAAGGTAAACTGGAGCCGGTTTGTGGCGACCTAACACTGAAGAACCGCCATCTCGAAGTTTACCGTCGTCACCGCGTTTAGGTGTAGAATCGATTCGAACAATCAATTTGTTAACTGATTTCTGTTGATTTCCGATTGCAGCGATAAGATCATCAATATCCTGCCGCAACCCTTTTTGCTCTTCCTGAACTGTTTTGAGAGCTTCGTCCATAACACGTAATCTGGTTCCATCTACCATCAGTGCAGATGTTCAATGAAAGCACCAAATTGGAAAGAACAATTCAACAATAATTAAGGAGAAATTGGATAGTATTATTAAGATAGAGAATTGGGGATGGGAAACAGAGAATAGAAAAGGGGTGGGAAGATAGAACCATGAGATCTAACAAATTGCCTACCTCATGACCAGTACATAATTACTTTAAATAGACTCTCCTAACAGAATTCTGTTAGATATTTGCTGACATGGCTTTCATCACATAATCGTCAAATTTCTTTGGCTGGACGTGCTCTCTTTTGCTTCTCCTCTGTTGGGCTAGATCTCCCTTAACTGGGCTGCCATTGTTCTGTGGGCCTGCTGGGCTCATGACAACGACTATATCGGACCAAACAAGAGTCGAACTCGGGACCTCCGGGTTAACAGCGTGCGCCACAGTTGGTGAATCAGTTTTTAAACATTTTAACATGAACTGAAGGTTCATCTCCTTCACATAAGATGCAAAGTTCCACTGGTTATGTAATTTACAAAAAAAAACTAACGATCAAGATTAGCAAGGGATTGGACTATTATCACAAGAGGGTAAGAAAAAGTACCGAAGTGAGATCGGCGAGGATTCCGGTGGTCCGGTCGTCTTCTCCGGCAAGATTCTCTGGCGATCTTCAGGTTCCCACGCGGTCCTCCGGCGACGTAGTCGGGCAGAGGGGTAGGTGTGAGAGTGGCGAGAGGAGAGTGAGAGTGAAGAAGTTGAGGGTTGTCGAGATGGTGTAGGTTGTGTGTGGGTAAAACAAGTCTCGGTTTCGATATTTATAGGAGTCTTCGGGAACGAATCGAGTCGGAATATCAGTTATGGTTCATGATTGGAGCAAAGATGGAAAGAATCATTCATGGGCCATTTCGTGTAATTCGGGATCGTGAAAAAAATGGTAATGTAGCAGCTGTTAAAAGTTGTGTTCTCGCGTTTCATCCTTTGGCAGCAAAACAATTAGATTTGATTTCCAAATAGTGTATAAGTATTTGTTAGTTTCCATAAGTAACCTAATGAGGCTCTTAGCCGACTGGTTAATATGTTTGTGTTGGTACGGGGGTGCACGGGTTCGAGTCTGGGCGCTGCTCGTTTTTATTCTTTTTATTGAATTCAAGTTTATAAAATAGCATAAACAGTCCCTGAACTATAGTTTCAAAAGATGCACATTAAGTCCCTCCATTAATTAACTAGGTTAGTTACTTGTTAAGTTTCATAATGTTTATTGTTAACTTGATTAACCAAGTTAATGATAAGTTCAACTTTTTAATTAAAAAGAAAATTTGTCCTTTTAATTATTTTATAAAATAGATGATTTAATATAAAAAATAGATAAATATTGATTAAATATATAAATAATTTATTAATTAATAAATAAATGATTAAATAATTGAATAAATAATTAAATAAATATGTATTTTAAATAAATAAAGGAATAAATAAATAATTAAATAAACACGAAAATACGGAGCGTTACATAAACGACCACAATTGGTGCACTGGCGGCATTGAGCATTAGGAAGGTGGTGATACGTTCACTTTGCACAAAGAGGATATGGGCCAGTATAGACCTCCAAGTTGGAACTTGGGTAATAGGGGCAACTTGAATAATTGAGGTAGTGGAAGTCACCGCACCAAAGTTCTTTTCTATTTTCTGTTTTTTACGTTGGTGATCACACTCATTATTATCTTTCTTGTCTCTCATCCGAAATAGTCTTCTTGACTTGACCAAATAATCTGTGAGGGATGCATTCAAACGAATACCAGCTTCGAGAGTAGTAGGGCTACTCCCCGTAACAGTACCCCTAATTCGTTGAGGCAGACCACTGATGTACCGATCAATTTTTCTACTGAGAGGGGTAACCATATGGGGGACTAAAGTGCCAATCTCATGAATACGAGAGGTGTAGGCTAGATTTTCCACGCTATCTTGGGTGAGTTCCTAGTTTGTTTCTCAGCATTCCACCATGTGAGTGCTCTTTTGTGGAATGCACTAGTAGCATAATTTGTTTTCAGATTTGCAGGGCATTCACACATGTTGAAAGTATTTTCCATACTCTCAAACCACTGTAATAGACCAGTGGCACCTTCGGACCAAGCGAACTTGAGAGGGTTACACGAGTTGAACAATTTGAAAGTGCAAGGGTTGGCATTGCCATTATTGTTGTTGTTGTTGTTGATTTGAGCTATCATATTTGGAATGATGGATGCAAGTTGTTGGGTAATGAGGGCTGCAATCTCAGCGGTTTCCGTAGCATCACGTCGATGAGGTTATGCGTTGTTTTTGTTTTACGTTTTAAAAATAGTAATCGACGTCGAAAAAAATACGAAAATTTCTAGTCAACTAAATTAGAATGTGTTTAACAGCTTTCATTACCAATTTTTTCTGTTTGGAAGCCGGAAAATGGTCAAAACCGTGGATCTTTACAGATCGTTCAGCTTTGCGCTTCAGTTCGGTTTTAGATGGTTGGGGTCCAAACGGAAGTGTTTTTAAGCGTGCCATATTTCGTTAAAAAATACTTCGATGTATTTAATCATGAAGTAAGAGTTAATCCCTGTGGTTTGTTCACTTTTGCCATTTCAAGCCAATTTCCAAAAATGCACCAGTTTCCTCCTTAACATACTGGAAACCTGCCACTTCAGTCCAAACATTAAAACCCAGTTAAGTCAGACAGGTTTAATAAAGGGTATTAGAAGGCATGCTTCCACCAAAAATGCACCAAAATCGATGAGTGTTAGATCCTTGTACATTTGGTCACTATCGGGGTGAATGGAATACTTACTTATGGGCTTCCTCTAAGATTGTCTCCTACAGTCCTCCAAAATTAGGAACCCATATCCTATTGTTGAACCTTAGGATATTGCCGTTTCCCACTATTAATAGCTTCAGTCTTCCAATCATTCTTTCTTTTACAATATGGTTCTCTTTTAAGGCTTCTCGTTGTATATTTTTAACTTGATCTAAGAGACCAACCTTAACCTCTATTTTAGTTGCACAAATTCTTACTGGTTGGAGGATCTCTTTCCTGCTTAGCGCATCTGCTACTACATTTACCTTACCTGGATGGTATTGGATCTCATAGTCGTAATCACTTAAAAACTCTATCTATGGTCTCTGATGCATATTGAGTTCTTTTTGCTCGAATATGTGTTTCAAACTTTTATGGTTAGTATAGATAGTACATTTTGTAGCGCTAAGATAATGTTTCCAAATTTTCAATGTTAACACTACAACACCAGGTTCCAAATCATGGGCTATGTAGTTCCGTTCGTGAGTATTCAATTGTTGAGAGGTATAGGCAATTACTTTGCTTCTTTGCATAGTACACATCCCATACCATAATTTGATGCGTCACAATAGACAACAAAATCTTTAGTTCCACCGGGAAATGATATTGTCTTGCTTTGCTAAAGTTTTTCGTGTTAGAGCTTTAATTGGTCTTATCATATAAGCCAAATGGTAAACACAAAATTAGTTTCATATCCATTAGATTACACAATAAAACAGGCTCATATTTTCAAATGAGCGTACCATATTCTCAAACTTGTTAGGTTAGAATTCCATTGCTTTGAAGAATAAGGACCATAAAACTACACTTAATGTTATGTATACGTATATCATATATAAAAAATAAAAAAAAATATCCGTAATTAACCACGGTATATGATATATAATAGGGGATATAACTCCGTATGTTTATATGTATATATAATTGAATTACACAATCCAAAATTACTTAACAAATTGAAACTATGATGTCAAGAAAAATAAACTAAAAAAAAGCTATCTATCCATATGATAAAAGAAAATCATGGTAGAGTATCCGTATGTAACTAACTTTTCACTGATTTTATAGCAAGTTCGACCGAACTTGTATAATATCAAAGAAATTTTAAGTAAGTTTGCCCTAACTTGCGTGTGTTTCATCAAAGTCTTGTTAACAAGTTCGCTCGAAGATCTGATTGGTTTGTGTCATAAGTTCGACCGAAGATAAGTAAAATTTTTCAAAACAAATATCACAAGTTCGACCGAACTTGTGATAAACTCAAGAATTCTTCATTGTTACTACAAGTTCGACCAAACTTGTAGTAGTGCTAATTGTTTTCAAAGTTTTTGAATTTTTTCAGTGTACACGTCTCGTTATTCATAATGGATGATATGCAAAGAGCTTTTATGTCTGGAGCTAGTTCGTCGAATGCCAACGTGATTCATCAAGTCAATCTTGATAACGAGATGGGGACGACTGTTAAACCACCCAAGATGATGAGCATGGACGAATATGAAGCATGGAAGGAGAAATTTACCTATTGGGTTCAAGCCATGCACTTTGCTGGCTGGGTGTCGATTGAAAGAGGCTACACTATTCCAGTAGATGAACATCAGCAAGTCCTTGAAAAGTATAATTACTCGATAGCACAGAGAGAAGAATACATTGCTGAGAAAAAGATGATCAGTCTCATCCAACAGTCTGTCAAAGAAGATATCCTGATTTTGCTACCAGAGTATACTACTGCAAGAGATCTTTGGTTGTCATTACAGAAGAAGTATCAAGGCAGTGCCGAAATGATCAAAAGTAAAAAGGCACTTATTCTGAAAGAGTTCGATATCTTCACCATGTTAAAGAATGAGACCATGAAACAAATGATCGAGCGCTTCTATCACCTTAAAGTTCAAATGGGAAGACACGGTCTCGAGAAGACAGAACAAGAATACATTGACAAGCTTGCTGACGCACTACCAGATGGTGAATGGGCTACTTATTTGATGGTTCTGAAGAATAGTGATAAGTGGGAATTCTTCAAGTTGTCAATGTTTATCGACAAACTCGAAGGCCATGAAATGGAGCTTCTGAAGATTGCAAAGTCAAAGAACGCTAATGTAGTTCAAGACGTTGGGTTGTACTACAAAAGTGGAATGCAAGACAACATTTCAAGTCCGAAAATTGGAACAGCGTTTAGTGCGATATGAATGCTTCTCCACAGAACCAGAGTCAATCACAACCTCATTATGATCAGAGTCCACATAGTTCGTTCTCAAGCACTAGTTCAAATTCATCTTATCAAAGTCAAGCAAATCAGAATCAACAAACAAATTCTGATCCGAATGTATACAAATGCAATATAGCAGTGAATCTGAACAATGTTGTTTCTGAACAAGTTGGAAAACAACATATGTCTCTTCTCGCCACTGTTCTAGAGTCATACGAAAGTCTTGTAGCCGGTAAAATTGGAAATCCTGAAATGACGGTAGAAGATTATGACCAAGTGGATAAAGAAGAACTCGAATTGATGGATATCAAGTGGTGTTTGGCTTCTACTATCCGAAGGGTCATAAAGTTTGTTGCTCTCATTGGCCGAGATATCGGAAATTCTAGCAACAAGTTGGGCTTCGACAAGTCAAAGGTTACATGTTTTCGATGTCGCCAAAAGGGTCACTTCAAGAGAGAATGCAAAAACCCTAAAGCAACGGGAAATCAAAGTCCGTTTGGAGGAGGCAACAAGTATTATAAGAAGTCACTTCAATACAAGTCATTTCCAAAGAAGACTCAGGTTGAAATCCAAGAGAAACCAAATAGCAGCAGCAATGAGAAAGCTATGGTAGCATCAAACGAAGATGATGGTTTCAAATGGAATTCCTACATCGGTAAGAAGACCGGAGTTGCGTTGATGGCTGAGATAGTTGAAGATACTTCTGCAGAGGAAGCAGCGGCAGCGGCAGAAGCAGCGGCTGTAGAACAGATTCTGCTGGAACAATACTTGCATCAACAACAAGAAGAAGAGGAGTATATCCACATGCAGAAACAAGGAATTTTATCTCCTAACTCGTGTGATAGTTTTGCAGGTCATTTTGATGGAAGCTCTAAAGAGCAAGTGGTTGAGGAGAAAACAATTGATGAAGAGATCATCAATGTTACACAAGAAGTGAATGCCGAAAACCTCAAGGACATGGCAGGTAAAGCTTTAATGGCAAATCTAACTAAGGTAGGTCCAGAGGTAAAAGAAGTTGTCAAAGTACAAGTTGTAGAGGTTGAAAAACCTTATACAAAATGTGCCGAACCATTTTCTGAGTGTGCCGAAAAATCAAAAATCATCGCTGAATGCATAATTACCTTTTGAAATATGATTATCGCACAATGAAGGAAGCGTATGATAAAATGAAAAATGGTTATGGTAGGCTTGATAGAAATAACATCGAACAACATGATACCATAAGGAAGTTAAAAGGAACAGTAATGGATAAGCAAAAGCGATTAATATCTATATTAACACCATTGCTGAAACTAAGCAACAACTCCAGGACATGACAATTGAAACAGAGCGTGTTCAACAACTTTTGAGAAGTTACATCTGTAACGCATATGTCATTGATCACATCCTTCCGACAATTCCAACGGAAGAGAAACCTAAAAAGAAAATTGGTAAAGAATACACCAATGTTCCTCCACCCCTTTGCGAGAAGTATTGTCGCAAATCCGCTGATGGGATGGATAAGGCACTCAACATTGAGTTGTTATCTGAAAAGAAAACTGAGTTGCCAGAGAACATTGAGGTAATCTATACTAAAACAGATGATGACAATGTTGTGGTTAAAAAAGTTGTTGAAAATGTTTTGAACAATTCTAATTAAGGCAGCTTTAAAATCGCCGACTCGAGCTCAAAGAATTCTGATTCACAGTCCGAAAATGACGATACATCATCGGAGAATGATCTATGTGATGATCCTAATATTGTCATGTACAAGATTAAGGAATCTGATAGATTATACTTTGATGACAGTTTTCCGATTCAGAATGTGAAGGAAGAATTATTAGACAAATTCTTTAAACTCGTGGAAGTCACATCAGATGATCTGGAGATCAATGAAAAGAAATTCTATTCCAAACCTAAAAGATACAACTACCGAAAGAATGGTGGTGATCATCCGGAAAACCGGAGAGCTGGGTTGGGATTAGAGGAATCAGATGAACCTAAAAGAAAACCGTCACCATTTCATGAATACAAGAATAAAAACATGAATTTTGTATATGGGACGAACACGGTTCGTGAAGAAAGTTTGATCGGGAAACAATCAAACGATGAGTTTAAGAAACAAAAAGAACTTCGAGATAAAGCCAATTGCAAGTGGTGCCAAAACAAGTGGTGTAAAACCCACTAAAGGACATCCACATGATTCTCGGACTTGTTTCAAGTGCAACGAAATTGGTCATATTGCACGATACTGTCCGAAATCAAAGCCGGCTTATCTTCGAAGGAGAGAAAGTTCAAATGTTGTGAAACCAAAGCAACCAGTGTTTGTAAAACCTGTAAAGATTTTGAAAAGAAATGAATCAAAAGCTGAAGTCAAACCTAAGTTTGAAAATTCAATTTTCAAAAAAGGTGAAACTTCAAAGGCTAATGAAAACAACTTTTACATCAAGAAGGCTAACATAAAATCTCAAGCCTGGATTGCAAAAAAACGGTCAGCGACATCTGAGATCACTAAGTCTCAGCTTGTTAAGACTAGTGATAGCAAGAAAAAAATCAAAATCTGAAAACATAATTGAAACCACATCTGAAAATGTCAAAACTACAAGTGGTAACAATTCAAAAGATAAAAAGACGGTAAAATTTTCAAACATAAACATCATAGAAAATTCAGATGAAGAATGGGAAGTTAATTCTGTAGATGAGTGTGGATTCGATTATGCTGATGAATGTGAATTTGATTTTGATGATGGTTATCCAATTCAACCCAAGACCAAAAAAGGCTTGGGTCTCGCTTTTTAAATAGATTATTGAAATGTGCAGGGGCTCCAGATATTCGTACTTTCTAAGTGGATTTTGGATAGTGGAGCGTCCAGGCATATGACGAGAATGAAAGCGTTGCTATTCGACACTAAAGCTATCAATGGTGGATATGTTGGATTTGCGGGTAACCAAGGTGGAAGGATAGTCGCCGAGGGAAAACTCTCCAATGGCGTTGTTTCATTCGATCACGTGAACTATATTGCAGAACTTGAGAATAATCTTCTGAGTATATCGCAGATTTGTGACAAGAAGTTCACGGCCCATTTCAACGATAAAGAGTGTATTATCTTGAAGCCGGGATTCAAAATACCAGATGAGTGGATTCTAATGCGAGCACCTCGGGAGAATGATCTATATGTTCTTGATATGGGTTTCGCTAACACTTCATCAAAATCAGCACAATGTTTTGTGTCAAAGGCTACTGAAAAGGATTTTATTCTTTGGCATCGTAAGATGGGGCATATTCATTTGCGAAAAATGAATTTCTTGGTTCATAATGATCTTGTAGAAGGCGTAAATCTTCGGAGTTTTCAAATGTCTGATCATTGCTTAGAATGCAAAAAGGGAAAGCAGATCAAGAAATCTCATCCGAAGAAAATTCTGAACTCAATCAAGTTGCCATTAGAACGTCTTCACATGGACTTATTTGGTCCTGTAAATGTTCGAAGCATCTCAGGAGACTTATACTGCTTGGTCGTGACATATGACTATTCAAGATATTCGTGGGTATTCTTTCAAGAATCAAAAGACGAAACGTTCGAGAACTTGATTATTTTATTCAAGAAACTCGAGAACCTTTATCATCTGCCGGTCAGACGCATTAGAAGTGACAACGGCACAGAGTTTAAGAATAACAAAATGAAGGAATTCTGCAACACAAAAGGGATTATGCACGAGTTTAGTGCTCCCTATACTCCACAGCAAAACGGAGTAGCTGAACGGAAAAACAAAACTTTGATTGAAACTGCGAGAACCATGCTTGCAGATTCTAAACTTCCAATCAGCTTCTGGAGTGAAGCGGTTGCTGCGGCTTGCTACACGCTAAACAGGGTTCTCACTGTCAAACTAACAAAGAAAACATGTTTTGAGATGATAAACCGAGGAAGCCAAGTTTGAAGTTCTTAGAGCCATTTGGTGCGCCATGTACCGTAATAGACCAAGATGGCAAATTCGGAGCTAAATCTCTTGAAGGTTTCTTTGCCGGATATGCGAGTCCTCTGAGAAGAGTATATGTTCCTTCGTTAAGAAAGGTTATTGAAGCACAGCACGTGGATTGTTTCAACTACACGGATCCTATTCAAAGGAGAGGTGATGCGTGGCTGTTTAACTATCAAGACCTTTGGAAGTCATTTGATTTGCCCAAAGAACCGTCTGACGATGAAGTTGCAGCGTTATATTATCTTCACCAGTCAGCGAATCAAGAACAAATTATTCGACCAATTGTGGTTAATCAACCCACGTTGGATCCATCTTCTTTTGGCGCAAGTTCAAGCAATAGTGGTGTTCCGGCTGAAAATGTTTCTGAAACATTAACAACACCTGCTACTCCTCCAACAAATGCCTCTACTGAACCAGTGAATACAACAACGGAGCCCGGTATGCCTCAGAATCAGAATTATGACTCAGATGAAGCACCAACATTTGATGCTGATGGGGAATCATCTTCTTCGGATGAAGAAGTGGAGCAG
The DNA here is from genome assembly GCA_947069175.1 of Scalesia atractyloides. Taxonomy (NCBI): domain Eukaryota; kingdom Viridiplantae; phylum Streptophyta; class Magnoliopsida; order Asterales; family Asteraceae; genus Scalesia; species Scalesia atractyloides. The sequence continues at coordinate 45,502,296 of CAMTDV010000015.1, read as the reverse complement.
ATAACAAGTCTTCTTAATCAATCTGCAGACCCGAACAACAGAAAAGCAGCTTCATCAAGCTCTCCAAACGTTGAATTGGTCGTTGATCTCAACATCACGAATCAGCAAAACTCAGTAGATGTTGCAAGTGAAGAATTGTCGCGATCATATTCCTATCATCCGTCAACAAATATTATCAGAGAACTTCAAACTGGTGTTAGAACTCGAGGGCAAATTAACAAAGCACTCAGTTTTTTTCTACACTCGCGTTGCTCCAACCCAGAACTACTGCTTCTATTCATGTTTCATCTCTCAGATTGAGCCAAAGACAGTTAATGAAGCTTTAGCCGATGAAAACTGGGTACAAGCAATGCAAGAAGAACTATTGCAGTTTGAGAAGTTGGGAGTGTGGAAGCTTGAAGACCTACCAGAAAATCAGAAAGAAATTGATACAAAATGGGTCTTTAAGTGTAAACGTGATGATAGAGGGGTTATTGTTCGTAACAAAGCTAGGCTTGTTGTCAAGGGATTTCACCAACATGAAGGGATAGATTACACGGAAGTCTATGCACCAGTAGCTCGCTTGGAATCTATTCGAATCTTTTTAGCTTTCACATCATGGAAAGGATCTAAGGTCTATCAATTGGATGTCAAATCGGCTTTTCTGTACGGAAAATTACGCAAGAAGGTGTACGTTGGACAACCACTGGGGTTTGTCGATCCACTCAATAAGAAGAAAGCTTACTACTGGATAAAGCTCTTTATGGTCTACACCAAGCCCCGAGAGCTTGGTACGAGACGTTATCGCAACATCTCGTCGGAAACGGCTTTATCAGAGGAACTGTGGATAGTACTCTTTTCACCAGAGAAGTTGATGGTCATCTGATTATTGTTCAAATCTACGTAGACGACATCATCTTTGGATCTACAAACCATAGTCTCTGCAAGGAGTTTGAGGGAATCATGAATAAGAAATTCGAAATGTCCTCGATGGGCGAAATGAAGTTCTTTCTGGGTTTGCATGTAGATCAGCTTCCGGATGGTATTTTCATTCATCAGACTAAGTATGTTCACGACATCTTGAAGAAGTTTGGAATGGAAAGCTTGAAGCCTCTATTTACGCCTCTCGCTCTAAATCATGGGATTTGCGTTGACGAGCCTGGAGCCAAAGTTGACGAGACGTTATACAGATCGATGATTGGATCGCTAATGTATCTGACAGCATTGTGCCCAGATATTATGTAACCAACCTGCCTCTGCGCCAGATATCAGTCAAGCCCGAGTCTTACACATGCAGATTGTGAAGCGAATCTTCAGAAACCTGAAAGGATGCCCAAGCACCGGCTTGTGGTACCTGAAGAACGACAATTTCGACCTCACATGCTATGCTGATTCTGATTTTGGTGTAGATAAGTTGAATTCAAAATCAACTACAGCGGGATGCCAGTTCTTCGGAACAAGAATGGTAACCTGGCAGTGTAAGAAATATACTACGGTCGCTCTTTCTACCTGTGAAGCTGAGTATATATCTGCCTCCAGCTGTTGTTCACAGATTCTGTGGATTCAACAGCAGATGAGAGACTATGGTCTGCAATTTCTTGACACTCCGCTGTATGTTGATAACAAGGCAGCCATAGATATAACTAAAAATCCGGTTCATCACTCACGCACAAAACACATTGAAATTCGTTATCATTTCATTCGTGATTGCTACGAAAAGAAATTGGTGCGAATAGAAAAAATCCACATCGACGAACAAAAGGCTGATTTTTATACCAAACCATTTCTTTATCACGGTTTAAATACTTGTTGAATTAATGGTATGAAAAATTTGCTGACAGGTACGGACGCTGAGGTTGAATACGGATCAGACGACGAGTTCGTGTGATCCACATTGGTTTGTAAATATCTTTCTAGTTTAAAATTTTGTTAAAAATTAAAATCAAAAAAGATGTTTTTGATTTTAGGGGGAGAAATGTTAGAGAAAATACAAAAACATTCGAAATTTTTTTAAAATCCAAAAACATATGAAAAAATTCAAAATGTACAAAAACAATTGAAAAAGACAAAAAGAATTCAGTGTCATATAAGAAAATGATAGTACATCAGTGGACTATCACAGTATGCTAAAGAACTTTAAAGTTTAAAATTGATAAATGAGTCTTACTGTGGATGTGTCGATAGACTTAACACATTCAGTAAACTGTTTTCGAGATATAAACTAAATTTTACAACTGCTTATTCTTGTGGATTAACATATCTTGGTATAAGGACTTAGTACTCCGAAATTTCGTTTGAAAGATTGCCTGATTCTGAGATACGAGGTCTTTATAGATAGTTGATATCTGGGGTATTATACAAGTTCTTCTGATTTTGTGGAAGCAATAGCCTAGAACTTCTATAATACTTTCGTCAAAATTCCCCTAATTGCATGCAAAATTGATATGTATCGAAAGATCTTATCATTTGCAATGTTAAAAGATTCCTTACTTGGAACACACCTTAAAGTCGAGCCTTCATCTCTTTGTCTGTACGGAAGTACTAACCTGAGCTCTCAAGGTCTCGCATAACCCAGATACATATATCAATTACGCTATATTCACCTGTAAGATGAAATCTAGGGAATCTGGATACGGGAGTATATTCAAGAAGTGGGAACCGCAGTTAAGTCAAGTTTCATAAATCATACCTTAACATATCTTGAAACAGTTGAGAAATGTGGTAAAGCTTAAGTGGACAAACATATCGACAATCTAGGTAAACGAGTTTAAAACTTAAAGTCTGTTAAAGGGTCAACGGTACTGGTGATATATCTCAATTAACTGATATGATCCTTAGACACGAATTCACAAAAACATGTCTGTAAATATGTTTGTACATGGTTTACATTGTTCTGTACATAGTATTTCAGCTTTACAGATTAAAATCAAAAAGATTTTCGGTATGTTTTAGCATAAACTTGAAAAAATACAAAAAGATTTTATTTCTACATTGTTTTCAGCAAACCAATGATTGGAGAACGGATCTTCGAAGTCTGGTAAGATGCTAGAACTGGTGGGAATCTCTTTGACAACAGGCTGGGAGCTAATCTGTAAAATCTGAACAGTCAAAACGATAAAAAGTTCATTAATTTGAAACTTTGATTTTGAAAATATCAACAGTTTGTTCGTAATGGGTCAAACTGGGGTCATTAACTTGGACTCAGCGGACAAATCGGTTAACCAAGGTCATTAACTTGGACTTGGTCAACTGAGTGGATTTTTATAACTGGTAAAAAGTTGGAAAATTCAGGGGTTAAAATGAAAAATTAAAAAAGTTTGAAATTGTGGTTTGGCAAGTTCGGCCGAACTTGCTAAACAATATCAAGTTTAACAAATAGCAAGTTGGACTTAACTTGCAGATGGCTGGTTTTTCATATGTTCGCCCGAGCTTGTCTGGGCTTTGTTAATGGGCTTGTAAGTTAGTCCAAACTTACCTAGGTATAAATACCTGAGTAAGTTCGGCCGAACTCATTCAACTGCTTTCAAAAACCTCTGAGCGAACTTAAGCATATTTGAGAGATCTTGTGATTTTGACACTTCTGAGTTGTTATACTGCCAAATTTTCGATTGTTCTTGGTGATTTACACACCAACCACAATAGCTGAGGTAGTTATTTGGATATTGAACCATGTATTGACCTTAAATAAACCTAAGGGATCTGAAAAACTTAAAATCTGATAGTTATAGGTGTTTGTGATCAAAATTGGACTTAAAATCGGGATCAACACTTAAAATCGACCGTGTAATCATGTTTGATTGAACTGAAATGGATAAATGACATGTTAACCGGTTTGATTGGAGAAGACGACAAGTTCGGCCGAACTTGTTGCTAAGTTCGACCGGACTTGCATCAAAAGATCTATTAAAATGATACAAACATCTTCGACCGAACTTGGGTTTTGGAATTCTGAATTGTTGTTTAGAATATAAGTTCGCCCGAACTTATATATAGAACATGTGTTTAAGACATGTTCGGGCGAACTTGTTAAAAAACAGAATGTTTAACTCTCAATCAAGTTCGCCCGAACTTGATAAAGTGTTAGAAAATTTTGTGATTTTTCTCGATAAACGTGCTAATTGTTTTGCGTTATTTTTCAGGCATAGGTTCCAGCACGTGTAATCTCAGTAGAGTTCTCGAAGACTCACAACACGTGCATCACGCTCGACAAAACGATTTGTCCGTCACTTAAAGAATACGAGAGTATATTGAAGTTTCTGGAAGAAAGCCCTATTCACAGAGCAATTACAGAGCGCACGGTGTCGTATCGATCACACATTGTTCATTTCTGGATGAATGCAAGTTTGAGTATTGATAAGAAAACAATTACTTCTACCGTGCAAGTTGGTAATGAAGTTAAGCCGATTACTGTAACGGAAGATGATATTCACAGAGTATTACAATTCAACGATAAAGAAGATGATCCAATTTACCTCGACGAAAAGATGGTTCGTGGTTGTTTCTTCCGTATGGGATATAAGGGGAGCGTGAACAAGCCGACGCTAAAGAAAGGGGAAGTGCCAAACCCCTACAAGCCCTGATGCATGCCATAATTCATATATTTAGTCATCGCAAGGTAGGGTTGGATGATGTTCAAGATTATTTGGCTTGCATGGCAACGACACTTATTCTGAAGAAGCCGTTTAACTTCTCGAAGTTAGTTTTCATGGACATGTCGAAGAACATGAAGGATTCTAGATTATGTCTCTATCCAAGATTTGTTCAAATGTTGATTGATGAGAAGTACACAAACATTACGAGAGATCCGAACGATGTTTTATACTTAGTTCATCTTGATGAGACTACAATAAAGAAGCTAAGCAAATTTCAGAAGCAAGCTTCAACTCCTGTTGCCAAACCAGTATTCGGAGAGATCAAAGATTCTAACTATATTTCGCCACCAGAAAACAAATGGAGGAAAGATGGCAGTGATGATGAAAAAGAGCTTAACGCTGAGAAGGAGTGGTTTAAGGAATTCAAACCAAAGGCAAGGAGCGAATGGTTCTTGAAGGCAGAAACTGATAAACCTAAGAAGAAACGAGCAGCTAAGAAAGTTGAAACGATGCTCGTCGACGAGGATGAACCTGAAAATGTTGAAGCAGTTGCTGGATCAAGTGCTGCAAGTATTATTGAAAGCCAAGAAACAGTGAAATCAACTCAAGATGATGTTATATCAGCCACTTCTGAAAATGATTATGATAAAGAAATTCCTGCTAAAGAGCCAGAAAAGACTGAGGCAGAGATTAGAGCAGAGAAAGAAAGACAACTAGATGTTGATTTTGATCCTAATGCAGAAAAAGAGTCCGATGAGGATAGGCATAAGAAATCTAAACGTGTTAAGTCTGCAACTGTCTCGTCGACAAAGACTACAGGGTCTCCTCAGCCTAAACGAAAAAGAAAGTTGAAGAAAGAGCAAAAGGTTGTAAGCAAACGATACAAAAGATCGTTGATAAGCGCAGAAGTGACACAAGAACCTTATGGCGCACAGGAGAAAGGAGTTACACAAGAACCTCCTATACAAGAACCTCCTGTTGTTGATATAAGTGAAGCTAAACGTCCAGGAGTCACACAAGAACCTCCTGTGATTGTTGCATCGGAAGTGGAAAGGCCAGGAGCTACACAAGAACCTCCTGTGTCTAGTTTTGTGGAAGTACCGATTATTCAATCGTTGGTTGCTCCAACGACTTAAAATATTGAAAGTTCTACGCCAAGGAAGTCAACACCAAAATCTGCAACACCAAAGTCAACACCGAAGACTCCAAGAGGGCCTAATGTGATTGGTGATATGCACAATGATCCAATAAGTTTGCAGGATCTAAACGATCTCTTCCCAGAAACAAATGTTGAACTTCTGGAAAAACGCGTGAAGGCGTTAGAAGAAAAAGTAGCGCAGAATGAAGCTGAGAAAGCAGAAATGATTAACTAGATGAATCAAAGCGCTGTCAGAAAAGAAATGTTGGATGACAAGGTGAAGGTGTTAGAGAATGAAAGAGAGTACTTTAAAGCCTTGACCGAAAGTCTGCAAGACGCGAATGAGAAGATGTAGACAGAAATTTCAGAGTTAAAGTCTGTCCAAGCCCTAAATGATCGAAGATTCTCCAGGATGCAGAAAGTGTTATCTAATGCACTGGGTATCGACTTCATCGCTGAATATGATCGTCTAGATCAACAGGAAGCTAAGGAACGAGCTGAAAAAGAATTAACTGAAAGCGGTAAAGGCAAAGGGGTTGAAGGTGAAGCTTCTAAGTCTTCTGATGTTCCAGAGAAACCTGTTGAAGAAAATGTTGTCATAGCTTCTAAGTCTGATATTCCTAAGGTTGACGAATTTGTCAAGCCTTCTGATTCTATTACTGCTTCTGAAGAAAAAGACGATGAAGAAGGTGAGAAAGATGATAAAGAGGATGAAGAGGAAGGAGGTTATGAGGATTGGAATGTTGGTGATGATGATGATGATTTTGATCAGGGTGGTACAGGTATAAAGATCACTGAAGCAAAATTTTCTGAAGATTTTGACTTTACTTTTCTTATGGATGACGAATCAAATAAGATGGAAGATAAAAGTCAGGGGAAAAAGGGCCTTCGGATGATATAGATATGTTAGATGTTGATCGTTCTGCAAAGCCATTTGCTGCTATTCCCGTGAAGCCTTTAATGTTAATGTTAGAACACAACATGGAGGAAGGTTAATATGTACATAACTACACGAATGAGGATTTAGCTAGATTGATCGAAGTTGAAGCTGAATCGTTAGAGTTTGATTTTGAGGAGGATGTGATGACTGTAAATCCTTTCGAGCCAAATGATTATCAATATCAAAGACGATTCAAAGCTGATGAATACAATCGAGTAATTGTGGAAGATTGGTCTTCAGATGACGAATCAGATTAGAAAGCGAAGTACATTGGTTCTAATTCAGAAAGTTTTCCTACTTTTGAAGAAATGTACAAGCAGCTTGATGAAGATATGTTGAAGGAAAGGATTGCTGAATCAGTTCGAGATGGTATATTAGTTTTACTGAGACATATCAGCTGCACCGTTGATCTAGATGTAACACTCAGTTTAAACAATTCATGTGGATTGTCGGTATTGTTGTCCACTTAAACTCAATCTAAAAACTTTCGTAATGCTTACTGATACGTTAAGATACATTAATTTGCACTAAGATCTTATGGACCCCACGATCTCAGCATATCCCCTCATCATGTAATACACTGACTCAAGTAATGCCTTTAAACTTTCATCAACTGTGATATGTGTGAAAATAACGCAGAATGTTTAAACTTTAACAATCAGGTCGATCTTTCGATACGCAGAGAAAGTCCAATGTTTGAACAAAATAAGAAATAAAAACAAGTTGAAATTGTTTAGATCTTAACCACCAGTTCGATATTCTCATAAATGCAGAGGTGATCCAAGATTTAAACGAAACACCAAGTAAAATAAAGCAGAAACATTTAGGCACTAACATCCAGTTCGATACTTTCGTATACGCAGAGGATGTCCAATGCTTAAACAAAAAAAAAGAAATAAAACAAGTTTAAATCTTTTGAAAATGAAAACACAATCACAATGACTTTTTCAGTAAGATATGAAAGTTCACAAACTAATTGGTTTTTATGCTTTTCAGCATTCAGCGATTACCGAGTAGGCACACACTCATGAAGGACAAAACTAAGTACTATGCTTTCAATCGCGTTTTCCACTAGAACTAGGCTTTTTCATTAAAGTTTGTATCGTTTTTGCAAAACTACTAGTCTAGCTGAGCCTACCGACACATCTTTAGTGAGATTGTTTAACCATTTTAAACAATAGATTTCTTTAGCATGCACTGATAGTCCACTGATGTACTATCATTTCCTTTTTTCGCACAAGTAATCTCATTTTTCTTTGTTCAATGTTTTTGATATTTGAGATTTTCTATTGTTTTTGGCTTTTTTGAAAAAAATTTATCCATCTAAAATGATTTTAAAATGATGTTTTTCAATTTTACAGGAATTTTTTGACAATTTTAAAATTTTTCTCCCCCTAAAATTGAAAACATCTTATCAAAATCAAAAATAAAAATCGTCCATTTTAACCATTTAACGACTTTTTATGAATGTGAACGCGAGATTACCATTTTGTTTGTGTGGAACACCAATCCTTTCAAATTATTTCCACTGCACGAACAACCACTGCTTCTGAAATGACGCTTACTTGAAGTTTGGTTATCCTGCACATTCAAACAATCTTCAATTAGTTTTGAATTGGAACCCAATCCATTCTGGATTTAGGTTTACCAAATTCATTAACATCTGAAATAAACAGTCCCTCACTTTCTCTTTTATATTCAAACAGTTTGATAAAAACTTTTTCTGAAAATTTTACTTTCTTTGATTCTTTAACTGTTTGATTAATAGATTTATTCATTATTCTCTCTTTTGTCCTCAGATTTGTATCTGATGAATTCGTTTTACTTGACTGATCACTCTTTGTAGATTAAAACGATTCTCCAGAACTTGTATCTGAAACGCTCGTATCCGAGGACAAAATCTTTTCTAAATACTCTCTAACTTTCTTTCTCTTTTTCCTCAATTTGTCTTTCTGCCCTTGTGATAATTTCACTTTCAGTTCTTTGGGCTTTTCTTCTGTTTTTACTGTCTTCTTCGCAACTTTTCTGTTCTCCCCCTGAAATAAATCCGACGATCTTCTCTTCGAATTTATCGGACAATTCCGAAAATATGACCTTTGATTTGACAATTATAGCATATTCTCGTATCAAATCTCTTTCTCGGGCAGTTAACAGCAATGTGTCCATTTACTCCACAGTTGTAACACACCCTGTTATCGTACCTATCTTCTTTATCAAACCATACACTCAAATCATAACATTGTTTTGATGTGTAACAGTCATCTTTCTTGCTTCTTCTGTAAACTTGATTTGACGTTGAAGCACTGTGGTCCGACCTGCACCACTTATTTTCAAAATTTTGTGATTTTTTATAATGATTGGATGATCGTACCGATGAGCTTTTATTTTTCTTTCGAAAATTTTTAGAATATTTAGAACTTTGTTTTTCCTTTTTTTTCGTTCTCCATTCTGCTTAGAAGGTTTTTGCGTTGAGCATTCACCTTTTTAAGTAGATTGTAGAGCAGTTTCTTGAAATTTTTCTTTTAGTTTCAAAAATATTTCATTTTTATCATTTTTATCATCGGTATCATCATCACAATCCTCAATTATAACATCGTCATAATTTGTGACTTTGTCACTTATTGGAATTTCTTTTTTATTCTCAGTGATCGGTTTTGGACATATATGATCTAACTTTAACGAGGAGGTCACAAAATCTTTCAATAATTTTTCTGAATTTACAGCTTTATTTCTTGCAGTCTCAACTTCTTTTTCAAGTTGAGCTATTTTCTCAATATGAAAATTTAATACCTTTTTATTTTCAATATTAATTTTTTTCAATAACAGATTTTTCATTTTCTAAAATTTTTATTTTATTTTTCAAATCATTTTCTAATTTTATAGAATTTTTGTTTTCTAATGTCAAACTTTCCACATCTTTCAAAAGTTTGACATTATCATATATGGATTTTTCACAATTTGAGCACACAGATTCAGAACTTGAAGCTTCATTTGTTGATGCACTTGATTCTTCATTCTTTGGAGTTGAATCTGTCTTGAATGTACCTGCAGAAAAATTTCAGCAAAATCAACAACATGATTCATATTTTCATCTAATATAACAACCCCTCTTAATATCAAATTTCAAAAAAGATTTTGCTTTAAGACATATATTGATTCTTCTGCTTATTTCAAAAACCACATATAAGCTTATTTTATCTAGCATCTCTTCTATTAAAGTTTTCTTCTTCTTTTTAATTTCTAAATTGTGTTTTTTAAGCTCAAAGAAAAACTCATTTGGATAAAGCTTTGAAAATATAGAATCATTTTTCAATTCAATCAAATATTCATCCCATTCTGAAGGTAACGCTTCTGCAAATTTTGAAATCTGTTCAGCCCTTGACATATTTATATTGTATTATTTTAAATTGTCAATTAATTCATCATAGCGTTTTTCAACTCATCCAATGATTCATCTTTTTTTACACAAAAAATGTTCAAATCTCTTAACCCAAGTATTTTTATTGTCATTCGCATTCCTTGAATACTAAATACCATCAAACCAATCATTTATTCTTTCAAGCTTATCATTTTCCATTACGTCAAACATTTTGAACACAATTTTTTTTGTTAAACCACTTGGTTCAAAAATCTCAACTCGAAACACTTCAATACTAGAAACAATCCTTACCCAAAAATGCTTACTAATAAACCCAAATCAAATTTAGTCAAAGCCCAGTTCACGCTAGAAGCACACACAAAAATCACAGTCCAAAAATTACACTCAACTAATTTTAAGATTTCGGCCCAAATATAACGAACTCGGTTCAACTTGAAACTCACCTCAAAAATCTAGGCCCAAACTAATATCACTAATCTGGCCCAATACACAAATAAATTTGACCCAAAACCTTGTCAACAAATCTATCGGCCCTAAGAAAACAAATCACATCCCAAGATTTACTATGATTATTCACACGTCAAATTTCCTTTCACCTTTTTAAAGTTTTAAAATCAAACTTTATTAACTAATTCTTTTCTAAACTCGAGACAACACTGTGATGATGATTTTTATGTAATAAAATTTTTATTATTATTTGTATATTTTTTTTATCAAACATAGTATCACGAAAGAAAATGTTTTTAGATTTTTTTTATTTATGTTGACTTTTCACTCCTGCAATGAGTATTTCAAACGTCACTTATTATTTTTTATTTATTTCTAAATTTTTTTAACTCCAAACAATCAGCAGCAACCCAATATCCTACTTCTTTCTTCTTCTACTTTGCTTCAACAACACAAACTTCTTACACAGTAACCTAAAAGTTTATACTTCTCTCAAACTGTCACTAAAAATCCAACCTTTAACACAAATCATCCGTCACAAATATTCTCTATCTTCTTCAATTCAATAATCAGAAAACCTGCAACTACTTGAAAAATTCTCAAACACAACTCTAATCAATTCAAGAAGCAAATCGAAATACTAAACAATTTCAACACTACAAACAATCGTTATCTCTATCTCAGATCTCAAGAACTAACAACATAACTTCGCAACTTTCGAACTCAGATTCAGATCTGATTGACAACAACAATCATCGAAACACCGCAAGATCTAAAACTTAAATCCGAAACTCAGATTCAGATCAAATAGTGAAGTGTGCGTATGAAGAATTCAAGCAGATTATGTGAAGAGTTCAAGCTTATTACTCAATATTCTTCATCTTTTTCTTGTTTTTACTAAGAAAATCATGTATATTTCGACTCAAAATGATAGTGTTCTGCAACAGCTTTGTATATTAGAGTTTTTATAACAAAAGCTTTGAGTTTGGAACTACTTTTAGCTTTCACAATAATCTGTGATCAATGTATAATATCATATCAGAAACATATGAAACTTCGTCTTGATCAAATCGAATCAGTTCGAAATCATCAAACGACACACCGAAACTAGTCGAAACAGTCCGAAATCAACAGAAACTCAATTCGATTTCACCGAAACTTGTCCGATTATGAACACGATTACACGCAGAGCTTACCGTAGCTCTGATACTAATTGAAGGTACGGATCGGTTCACCGAAGAACAGAGGCTCTGCGTTTAATTCGGTTTAACGTGCGAAATCCGTTAAACCGAACCGTAATCGTGACAGCGAATCGTAAATAATCAACGTTTATTACGTTCAAACGACAACCGGAAGAGTTTCGACGTCTAATTGACAAAATCGACTCGATCTAGATCGGAACGGTATGTGTGTTCTTGAGAGCTCTTGAGCGAAGTTGATGATGAATGAAGTTCTTGATGTTGACTGCTATATATAGAAGATCCTGTATGCAAGTTCAACCGAAGATGTTTGAACATAGTGATGTTCGACCGAAGTTGATTTCTAATCTTCATGCAATAACATACCTTCCATATGCATGCACTTTGAATTATGATGTCATCATAATAATTGATGACATCAAACCCCATCATTCCCGCTATCTTTGTATCGTGCCGTGCCGTACCATATCCTAACCTATCCTATCAGTATCTAGATAAACCTAGCAAAACCTCTGTCCGGTATGTTACAGACTCAAGACACTTGACGTAACTAGTACAATTAGATTTCTATCTATGGCCACACAAATAGTACACTAACAAGAAGTGTCACTAGAACCATCTATTATTTAGTTTTCTTACCACTTTCTCCTACTTAACTATGAATTCTTATTTTTCTAATTAAATATATTTATTATATCACTAACCAAATGAATTTAATATGAAATTAATTACTAACATTTTAAATAAACTTATTTTTTTACTCAAAAGCTACACCAAATATAAAATTATGTTGGTTAAAATATTTAAAAAACTAAGAATAATGATGATAATTGTTTTTGTAAATAATCTCAAAATAAATCAAATATTTAATGTGGTTAGATGGTAAAATGATAAAAATACAATATGTAAAATAATAAAAAAAAGTAAAAGCCATTAAAAATCAAAAACTTTCACTGAGTTCAAGATTATATTGGTCAAAACATTAAAAAAAACGAAAAAGAATGATAATTGTTTTTGTGTGATTTCTAAACAAACAAACATTTAACGTGGTTATATACGATATATTAAATAATAAAAAAAAAGTGTTATTATAAATCTAAGTTAATACCCGACCCTGAAAAAGAATGATGTTTTTAGAAAGTAACTTAAAAATTTTATAATTATTACGTCAATGTTCATATTTGAATATATATTAACGACTGTATATATTAACAAGTTACATTACTTTTATTTTATTCGTATAATACGCAAGTTTATTCAATGAGGAATGCATATGTTTTTTAAGATAACATTTTTATTACTAATTATATTTATGAACCCCTACTGAATAAAGAGAAAAAAAGATTATTATTATTATTATTATTAATAAACTAAAAAAATGGTTATTAAAAAACAAAAAAAGGAGGAGGGTTTGTTTTTAGAAAAAAATAACGAGGAAAGAAAAGGAAGGAAGGAGGGAGGGAGGGAATTTGGTTGATCAAATTGATTTGTAAATGGGAAACGATGGTTTATAATAAATAAATCCGGTAAATGATGGGGGGTCATGGAGGAGGAGGAGGAGAGGGGACGTCGTTTGAGTATACGCCAACGTGGGTTGTTGCCGCCGTCTGTACCGTCATGGTCGCCGCTTCCCTCGGCATCGAACGCTTTCTGCATTATGCTGGCAAGGTCCGCTTTATATAATAAATATATATGCATGGAACACATTTATTTATTTATTTATTTATTGATTATTATTATTTGTGATTCATTTACATGTCTTGTTGCTGCAGAAATTGAAGAAGGAAGGCCGGAAGCCACTCTCTCAAGCTCTGCAAAAAGTCAAGGAAGGTGCTATTCTATCTCTTTTTTGTTTTTTGAAAGTCCACTTTTCAAATGCAAAACTACCAACAAAACTTTTGCCCAAATCAGACATCAACGCATTACTTTGCATTGAAACGCGTCATATTTGATGCAAAAGTTGGTCACTTTTTTTACCAATTAGACACACATTGGCGCAATAGTCTACTACTTTATTGCCGATTAGACCGACAACCAGTACCACTTTCCTACGTGTCCATAATTGGTGTAAACTTAGCTACTTTCACACCGACAAATCTATTACTTTTACACCGATTTAGACTAACAACCAATAACATATCACGCACAAAACTTATCAGCAGCGCATAACTCTGCCGCTTTTGCGTTGAAAACCAATAACACTTGTCATAACTGATGCAAAACTTTTACACTTTTGCACCAATTAGACACCAACAATAACACGTTGATATGTGCCCATAATTTGGAGTGTTTTGCTTGCACTGTTCAAAGTTTTCAACATAAGTTTTCTATAGGTTTCCTTTTGAATAAACTGTATTTGGTGCAGAGTTGATGCTGTTGGGGTTCATATCACTGTTATTATCTGTTTGTCAATCTAGAATTGTCACGATTTGTGTGGACGAGGATATTATGAAACACTTTCTCCCTTGCGCATTGAACGAGGAAAATCACCCAAGTTTTGTTCGCCATTTGCTAGAAGACAAAGAAACATCATCGGGTGTTTGTGCTCAAAAGGTTATCTTTTATTATTTACGAATTGTTATGTTTGTTACAACCATCCAAACTTAATCAAATCGACAGGTTAACAGTTAGTTAGTACAGGCCGGGTCAAGCCGTCCCACAAACAACAAAGTTTTCTGTTTTATGTTTTTACTTTTTTTGAATTATATAGAAGACTAACATCTCTTCTTCATCGCTGTTTTTTACAGAATCAGGTCCCATTAATATCCACCGAGGCATTGCATCATCTACACATCTTTATTTTTGTACTTGCTATTGTGCACGTTACATTTTCTGTTCTCACTGTTATATTTGGAGGGGCTAAGGTTAGTAAGTCCACTCCTGGGCTCCTTCCTTCTCTTTTATGGTTTGTTTGTTTACTTTGTTTTTTTCTTCGCAAATTAGATAAGGCAATGGAAGAAATGGGAAACGTCTATCAAAGAAGAATATTCTGAAACCCCAAAAGGTGATCAGTCAGTCTATTTTGGTAATATATTATTGCAAAAGGTTAAACTTTCATAAAGGGGTCAAATGGAGACAGACAGAATATGTATTCACATGCTTGTAAACTGCAGCTTCATTTTATAAGTTATTTGAACAAACTGGCCGGGGACAAGAAAGAAAATATTAGATACATGAATATTTTGTCATCGATCGTAATGTTAGCTCTTTCATATCATGGTTACAGCTGGCAAGGAGTTCACAAATGTTAGAGATCATGATTTCATCATGAAACGCTTTATGGGTCTTGGCAAACGTAAGGAGGCTTTAGGTTGGCTGGTAAGTTATTATCCATATTTGTTTGTTGTAATTCACATCATTTCCAAAAAAAAAAAAAACTTTTAAGAGAGAATTTTTTTTTCTTTTATGTTGTTTGGCCAAATTAGCTTTCTTTGTTTTAATTACTAAGAGCATTCACATCCAGCTCCCTAAAAATATACATATATTCCACTAACAAACAACTTCTATATCAATATATTTTCACTAAAAACAACTACTTTTTCTCTCTCCTTTTCATTAAATAATATTTTTATACCTTTATCATTACATTTTCTCTCACATTCACTCACAACCACTTTCAATATATATTAAAAAGTATAGGGGGTGAATAGTATCCCCAAATATACAGATGAACAGTAACATTTTCTCAATCCTCCACTTACAACCACTTTTTATACTTTTTATATTTTAAAAACCTCACACACAGATTTTGATTCCCATGATGTGAATGCTCTAAGGTCATTTTGGTCTATTGAATAACAGAAAAAATAGACAGCTGGATTGAAATTGCAAAAAATGGAAACCGCAATGAATATTTTTTTTGGATTGAACCAGTTACTTTGGCCAAACCATAGGATCAAAAACTAACTAACTTATTATTACAACCTCCAAGGGGTGACACAACGGTAAGCTTCTGCTTCCTGGACTATGGTCACTGGTGGAGTGGTTTTCCCTCATGGTCGCAAAAATATTGCTTGCATTTCATGTATTGAAAGTTTAGGTCGGTGATCTTTTTGTCTTTTTTGTTATTTATGATCAAATTTGAAGAAATCTTTCTTCAAGCAATTCTATGGATCAGTGACCGAACCGGATTACAATGCTCTACGACTCGGATTTATCATGGTAACTCTGTCTAAGAGTCGCTGCCTTTGTGTTAATCTTTAGAGAGTACACAAATGATTTCATGATATTGTAGACGCATTGCAGGGGAAACCGGAAATTCAATTTTCACAAATACATGATGCGGGCCCTCGAAGACGATTTTAGGAAGGTTGTTGGTATCAGGCAAGTAGTACTTTGAGAACCACATAAAAGGTTACCTTATTGACTTGTGAAAGTCAAAGTGGACTGCAACTTTAAACCAGTATGCTTTATTGATTGTAGTTGGTATTTATGGATATTTGTGATCATATTCTTGTTGCTGAATATTGACGGTACGTTACAATTTACGTAGTGAAGTATATTATTCCAGTATCATGAAATGAAATGATCATACTTTTGAAGGCTTCTTGTCACAGAAGATTTTTGTTTCTTGCAGGCTGGCATACGTATTTTTGGATAGCTTTTATTCCCTTCATGGTAAACAATTCAACTATAAAAAAAAAGTAGAAAGTATGCTTTTATTAACTTAAATACTGAGATGATTGTTTTTCAGTTGTTACTTGCTGTTGGAACCAAACTAGAACATGTAATCATACAGTTGGCTCATGAAGTTGCTGAGAGACATGTAGCCATAGAAGGGGAACTGGTAGTGAAACCTTCAGATGAACACTTTTGGTTTCATCAACCAAAGATCGTTCGTCATTTTATTCATTTTATCCTTTTCCAAAATGCATTTGAGATTGCATTCTTTTTCTGGATACTCGTAAGTCATGTCTCCGTTCATAACCAAAGTTACGGGTGGATTGAGTAATGGGTCAAAATGAGTTCAGGTCAAAAAGGGTGTGTGATAATATAGTTTATTATTTGAAACGATTTATGATGATTTAAGCATCACACTTTGCTCCGTTAGCCCATTTGACCTACTTATAACAATTTTTTCCATGTTTGACCCTTTATCAAATAATACTACTCCAAACGACCCGTTTTAATATAAATGGGTTAAAGCATACACAAAGCCAATATCTATAAATAAAAGTAATTGACCAAAGTGTTTGATCAACAGGTTCAATTTGGCCCCCATTCATGCATAATGGGGAAATTGATTTACATTATCCCAAGACTCATTATCGGGTAATGCATTGAAGTTATTGGCATTAAATTCGGTTCACCACATGATTGTTCAAGGTCTTGTTTGGTTTGCTTGTAAGACAAGTGATCCAAACCCGTCTTTAGATTTCTCGACTCCCAAACCTTGTTGGGATGAAAATGGTTACCTGTGTGGTAAAAATGCATTTCTTTTTCATTTTCTGTAGGGCATTTGTTCAAATTCTATGCAGTTACAGTACTTTACCACTTTACGCGCTTGTCACACAGGTGATTTGTTCCATTTTCAAATTTTATGGACTTTTAAGGTCAGGCCAGACGTTGAATTATGAGATGATACTAAAACACCAAATGTGCAGATGGGAAGTAATTTCAAGAAGTCAATGTTTGATGAGCATGTACAAGCAGGTCTTATTAGTTGGGCCCAGAAAGCCAAGAAAAAGAAGCCTCTAACTGGCACCACCATCTTTTCACGCTCAGTTGGATCATCTGGTGATGCTGGTGGTCAACTTGACAGTGGTGGTGACGCCGAGCTGCAAGGCATTCATATTGCTTCAGATACACAATCGCGTACAAATACATAGTATCATATTCCGCCTTGAAATGGTTAATATGGGACGGACCGTAACATGATGTGTCTTAATGAGCCCTCCCTAGATAACATAACATCCTAATCAGTGATAGTTAACCGAATCATATCGACACATGACACAGATGATTGTAAGTTGGTATATCATTATTAATATTTGCGATGATGTTTAGAACAGTTTGTAACATTAAACTGTTGTTAATATTGATTTTTAGAATTTTACCTGTGTGAGCAAGATGATTGATGATTATGCATAAACTAAGTAAGTAGTGGTCACAACTACTTGTACAAATACTAAGATAGATAATCCCAACTGGTGTCTTTATTTTATTTCTCCAAAATTGATTTGTGCAATGATGTAGTATCTTTGCATTTAAAGTAGTCCAAAATCTTTCAATCTTTGCCAAGGATAATGTTTTCTTTTGACATGTTTAATGATGATTTAAAACTAACCAGTCCACTATGTGTGCGTGTGTGTGATATGCATTCGTAGCAGCCAGCCGCCGTCCAACCTGCATTCAAGAATACATGCAGGAGCAACATTACTACTTAGTCATTAAACAGTCAACACAAAAGCTGTCTTATTTGTTGAAAAAAAAAACCACCCCTTGAATAAGGCAATGAAGAGGAAGGAATCTTTTGGGATGAAAGCAATACAATCTGTTTGTTTGTTTGTTTGTGATGGCAAAGCGGTAACACTTAAACTGAAAACCTACTGAAGAAGAAGAAGAAGAAGAAGATGCAAGAAGTTGATAAGCAAACCAATGATCATTTGTCACCTTTCTTAAACTTTTTGTCTTCGTCATTCCGGTAACCCATCTGCAAATATACACGCGTATGCATTTACTCAGATTGCCACCTTTTAGTTTTGCCATATTACATACATACAATGTTAATGATTTAGGGTATACATACATACATACATACATACATACATACAATGTTAATGATTTAGGGAAAGAAACCCTAGAAAAGCGGGAACACTAAAAAAGTGGAGAACAGTAGGGAATCGACTCAAACAAATTCCGATTGGACTCATTTCAGCGGCATTGGAACCAGCTCGTCGAACCCTAGCTAGAATCTCTTAACCCTAAACCCTAAATCCTAACCCACTTTTTTAATGTTCCCCAATGAACCTTCCATATATATATATATATATATATATGTATATATGTATATATATATAGGGTAGGGTTCTAGAGTGAACAACCTCCAAAAAGTTAATTGGGTGAACTGATCTGAACCCTTGATTTTTATGATCTTGAGATTATTGATGAGTTGCATGATTGTAATTATTTGGTTAATTGATACTATTTAATTAAAGACATAAGCGTATATGGGTGATTACACTATTAAATAATTCAAAACCAATACCCTTAAAAGTTTCCATATTGACCCGATTAACCTAAGATCCCGTTCGAATATACAGAGGAGCTTTCTCTCTCAACATTATCGCCGACAACAAAGAAAACTATCATCAGAGCTATCTAATCGCTGGAATACGCAGCCGAAAATCATTGTTCGAATACACAGAGGAGGTCGGTCGAAGGTTGTGTCTCACCATCGTCGGCGTCATGGAGGAAAAGCAGGGGAGGACCGTCAAAGATGTCCAGTCGCCGGAATACTCATATGATTTTCAACAACAAAGGTACACAATGATAAAGTGTAAATGTTTATATGATTCAGTAAATCGTTGCATGTTTATGTTTTATAATTCTTCTAAGAACATCAAATCGGAACTTAGGGTTTCTAAAAGTTGTTTAATCACGAGGTTTTAGTACAATGATGTGTTTTTGATCAATTGTTGTTCGAGTATATGCTTAATTTTTTGAAGGATAGGGTTGATTTAACAAGATAGTGCATTATTCTCTGTTTTTTATTCGATGTACACATGTGTATTTTGTGCGTTTTTTTTTTTGAATGCCAATGTATAAGTGTGTACACATGTGTATGTATAGTTAAGCTGATTTGAACTATATATGTTCTGTAGACTTGAACCATATGTTAGTTTTGTCCGGTGTACACATGTGTATATACATTTAATTTAAATAAGTACACTTGTGTACTCATATGTATACATATCATGTGTCACAGCTGCTAGATGAATGTCTTCGCGCTATCTCTGGATTTAAAGGAACCGAACGGTGATTATGTCAAAGTTAAAACGATATCATCAGCTCCGTCATATACTGTGCGACGAAACGATGGCTAGTGACAATAATTCAGTATCCAGCAGCCAGCAATGGTGTGAAGCGATTGAAAAATAATTGTCGTTAACGCTGTTTCATAGTTCATCCATGGTTAGTTATATTATTAGATTTCGTGTTTATAGATATAATTATATAAATATTGTAATCTTAATTCTTACATTAACGTTGTTTTGGAAGGTGAGGGCTGTATCGGTGACGTGTTTTGCAGGAATAACATCTAGCGTTTTCTTTTCACTTCCAGAAGACAAATAGGATCAGATTATCAGGTATTCTGTAAGATATTAGTATAGTTATCTTCTTTTAAAAATCTTTAATATTACTATTTTCATTTTGTTGAAAACTTCTGTAGATCAACGCGGCTTTTGACGATGAGGTCCCGTCTGTAAGATCTGTTGCTCATCGTGCAATTGGCGTCATTGCGTGTTTTTCACAAGCTTTAAAGAGGTCATCGTTTTTCCAAGAAATTATCGTATTGTAGATTTGGATCTGAAGTTTAAAGTTTGAATATATATATATATATATATAATGATATAATATTGTCTGAATGTATAGTGTGGAGATTCTTGGCAAGTTTATAAATGTTGCTGGAATCAACAATACATAAGGTGTAAAGGCTACTGTACACTTATGTAATGCACTGTTGTGCACATGTGTACACCGAAGTACCTCCTAACCCGACATGATTGACACCCCTAGTTATCGATCTATAGTCTATATATGGATGTAGCTCAATAAAAATTTTCAGCTAGTAATTTAGATGACTAAACGACAATGTTATATTTTGTTCTGAGTGTTTCTTATTTGATATTTATGCAGGATTTGGCCCGATTTTAGGAAGTTAGTAACAGATACACCCACCAATACGCAAGCTAGTAGTAAAACGGTGGAAATGACAGAAAAATCCAGGTGGTGATGGTGAAAACAGCCACGGTCCGAGCGAAGAAGGAAACCTTGGATCCCAAAAATGGTTCAATCTTAACCTCAAAGGCGATAGAAAAACTGGTTAATGACATGCGTCATGGGTTTATTCGGCGTGAATCTTTTTGTGTTTTGTTCATATTCGTAGAGGCTTGTTAGTAATCAAAATCAAGAATTGTTTTGTTATATGAGCTTTACATCATTTGATGAACATTCTGTACGTTCTTTATCTTCATTAGCATTGTACATATGTGTAAATATCCAAGTACACTTGTGTACACAATGCACATGTAAATATCCGTATCATCAGTATTGTTTTTGCTGCGAGCTTTGAATTTGTCAATTATCATTTGCGCGTCTCTATCACCAATAAAATCTCGAATGTCCAGTACCTAGTCCCATTGGGAGTTTCATAGACGTTACTCGCAACCGACTCTGCACAATTACATTACAAAAGGTTGGTTAAAAAAAGGACAACAATGCTGAGGGTCTTCAAAGGCTCATTAACTAAAATTATGTTATTTACATGCAAGGACAATTGTATTATACGCATGTGTACTATCGTGTTGGCATGTATAGAAGAAGCAGTACACATGTGTACCTCGGACCAAAATATTATACACAATCAGAAAATGACTAAAAACTCAAGTTTTACAGTGGACTGCTTTTTACAAAGAGCTGAACACTCTTGTATACATGAATTTAGTAAAAAAGATAATTATTAAAGAAACATAATCAAATCACATTTAGTTACCAAAATGTAATACAATAATATCAAACTATATGTTTATAGAGTATAAAGCATCTTGCTCAGTTTTCACCATTGGAGCTCCAACTGAATCTCCATTACTATCTCCACTAACACAAGTTCCAATCAAACGAACCATCATCAAACCCACAACAACAAAATACCCATCAATTCTACACCTCAAATCCATCACAATTCCTCTGTCATAGTTTCACTCACCACTAAAGATCTTGACAATTAAAAATCAATACACAATAAATTGTCCGACATAATCTTAGTCCGGCTCCGATTAATGTACACCGATTATTCTTCGCCGGAATCTTAGTCAGTTCCGATTAATGTCCGACGGAACAAAACTACAACACCCAATCAAATAGCGGCAACGATACAACTGACGGCGAGAAATAATCGATCTTCAGGCGAAATATGACGTGTTGAACGACCAAATATGAACTTGAATTTTCTGGGTTTATGAACGTGATGAACGGCCGACGTGAAGATTGGATGAATCGCATGAAAATATGGATATTTGTTAGAGATTATCGATGATAATCTTAAAAAATAAAAAAATATGTTAAAGATTTTGAAATAATATTCTTATTATGTAACTGATATAGGATTAATAATAAAATGATTTGAATTCAACTTTTTATAAAATTATGATCTTACCCTTGCCAACTAAAAATAAAATCAATGGTCCAGATTAGTTCACACAGTTCACAAACAAGGATGTTGTTCACTCATGAACCTCATCCTATATATATATATATATATCAACTAAACCCTAAAACAATCAACATTACCCACTGAAAGAGCATTGTATCAACCTTCTCAAGTTCAAATTCAATATAACCCTTGAATCATCAACGTAACTTTAGAAGATGTTTCAATTAAGGTACCAAATTCTCCACTGCTATGATCAGTTACACACTCCAAACCCTAATTTCAAGCGAAAGAGATTTACCTATACAAACAACAAAATCGATTCATTTCAAACAATCATGTAAAGGAACAGAAAACGCATACCTTTGTTTGTGTGGAAGATGCTTACTAGGGTTTCCTTCAAGCACCACAACCACTATACTAATATTGATACAAATCCATCAACACCCACGTTACAAGCATCACATTGTTTTCTTGTAATTAGTGGTAAGTGTTTCTAGCCAATTAAAAGAGAAGTGGCTAGTTAATTACGTGTGCATGCATAATTAGCTCTATAGTCTTTCTATATTGTGAATGAATGAAATGAATTCGTAAAAAAAAGTCTTGTTTCCCTATATTTTTAAAGTTCCTTTCTATTTTTTTAACATCATTTGATACTATTCGCTTCATATCTAATAATGAAAACATTCTATGTCTCCACCAATGTGTAGAGAATACATTACATAAGAGGTATACAAGAACATATGAAATATAACTAGACCCTTGTACAATAAATACAATAAATATAGTTATGAAGTATGTCTAATACCCCCCCCCCCCCCGCGCAAGCGAGACGGTGGTGGACCAAGGCGAAGCATCTTCCGAAAGGCTTCAAATTGTGGTCGTGGAAGGCTTTTGGTAAAGATGTCTGCGGCCTGGAGCTTGGATGAAATGAAGCGAGTGTGAAGCTTCCCGGACAATACAAGTTCACGAATGAAAAGATAATCAATGTCAAAATGTTTGACCCGTTTATGAGATATAGGATTCTGGGTAAGAAAGAGAGCTCTCCTATTGTCACGAAGAATTGTTAGGCGAGACGGCGGTAAGGCATGAAGTTCACGAAGAAGGTGAGTGATCCAAATGATCTCAGCCGCGGTATTCGCCTAGCTCGATATTCGATTCACAACTGGAATGTGAAACTATTGATTTTTTCTTAGCACTCCACGACACAAGGTTCCCCCCAAGAAAGATGGAATACACATAAGTTGAGCGGCGAGTCTCGAGTCGAAGTATAGGTGACTTCATATAATTTATGTTATGCATGTACAAGGAATATGATTTTGATTGTGACTTACTGCAATGGGGAACTAGGGTTCTTGATCCACTACTATTTGGTTTGACGGGTTATTTTAGAGTAGAACCGGTGATTCGCGTTTTTAGATAAAAGTAAACTAATGCATCTAGGTTGGTTGGGTCAGCCAAATTAAGAGAAGTTTATTCAACTCACAAGTATCGTACGAATTATAATTAGGTTACATAGAATGGAATGCTCATTTCCATCCCATTTGAAAGGTAAATGCCTGTTCAAAAGTAGGAAATTAAGATAAAGGGGGAATAGGTATTGGTCTAAAGAAAGTTTTGTGAAGAGTAGGATGGAGGAATATGGAAAAATGTCCCCCTCTATTGGGACAGGGAGCAAAAGCTTCATACTATCCACCCTTAGGGAGGACGGGGCACTCCCCGGGTAGCCCTCTGCGGGTTTGAACTCAAGCCCTCACATCATCGTTAACCCTACGGATAGGCTTGACGGATTGTGTGTTGTGACAATCAGACAATCCAAGCTAACATTCGTACAAAACTGAATCTCGCATACTTTATGATCTTACGATTTAGACTTAATTGTATATATATTAATTTACATGCCAATGAATAATACTATTCGCATTTTCAGTTCTTTTTTTCTTTAATTTCTTTTTTCCTTTTTTCCTTTTTTTTTTATAATTTTTTTTACTTTAGTGAATTTTTTTCTTTTGTTTTTATTATTTTAATATTATAACAATAACATCACCTAGGGATGAGCAAAATGGTACCGGGTATCTGTACTGAACCGGTACCGGGTATCGGTACTGAACCGATACAGATATCGACTTTACCAAACCGGGTACATTTTTTATACGGATTCGTTAGCTCTTTTTTTCTTTAATTTCTTTTTTCCTTTTTTCCTTTTTTCTTTTATAAATTATTTTTACTTTAGTAAATTTTTTTCTTTTGTTTTTATTATTTTAATATTATAACAATAACATCACCTAGGGATGAGCAAAATGGTACCGGATATCTGTACTGAACCGGTACTGGGTATCGGTACTGAACCGGTACCGATATTGACTTTACCAAACCGGGTACATTTTTTATACGGATTCGGTAGCTCCTTTTGACATTTTCGATACCGGTACAGTTCCGGTTTTTACCCTAAAAAATCGGTAATGGATGGGTACCGAACCGATACCGTTCCGGGTATATTCGGTACCGGTACCGGTTCCCATTTTCCCTGTTTTTCGGTACCGGTATTTTATGGGAAAAACACCAGTAAGTACCAGTACCGAACCGTTGTATTCGGTATCAGTACTGATACCACTTTTCCCCGTTTTAAGTACCGGTACCGGTTCGGTACCGAACAGGTACCGTGATCATCCCTACCGTATCGTACCGAGCATTTTCGGTGCCGATACCTAATTTCGATGATTTTCGGGATCGGTACTTTCGGTGCTATTACCGGTACTAAGCTCATTCATATTTTTACGTGTTAGTACCGCAATACTGAATTGAAAACAACTGAATTTCCAACGTGTAGGACGTGTGGGTCCTACTATTATATATTAAATTATTTAAATCGTTTTTTAGGACGGAGTGATTATCATTACTACGCCATTTTTATCTATGTTTTGATATTCGGTATCTGCTTGCCGTTGCCGGCACACGTTTTGCAGAACTGGATCCCCGCCGCAACGCGCAGGCAAAAATCAACTAGTTTTTATTAATTGGGTTGCCATATGCATAGCTATGCCTATGCGTGCCACATTCTGTATTTGGTAATTTTTGGAAACTACCGGGTCATACACGAGTTAACCCGACACGCACGAACGTTGTGATAGTTCTTTAAATAACTGGAAAATCACTCTGTAGTATTATTATGTGTGTAGTACTATTAAATATATATTTCTAAATATATATTTGATACTCTTTATAGTTTTCGATGTGAAAATTTTAAAATACATTTGTAATATACGATAAGCGCGACCCGAATACAAACGTATAAAATATATGTTTGTACACCCGACACATTCATCTTCTTTTTATTATGATTCTATTTTATATATTATTAAAAATGAGTTACTAGTGGATATAATTAAGCGGGTATTTTATACACCAAGCGAAACTTAAATCCACATTGAAAGTCAACCATCATCCACAATCAAAATTCACCATCATCATCTACCCATACCAGTGGCGGACCTATAAGACAAATTTAGGGGTATCCTAATTTTTTTTACCTAGGGTCATCGTCGAAAATACGAGGGCCCTGCGTAGCTAGTAAAATGAGCTTTTAAAATTTTCTTTTACTTAATGTCATCCCTGAGAATTCGAGAGCTTTTAGGGACACTGAGAGGCTAGTAAATGTGTGTGTGTATAATTAATTTGTTAAAGACCCGTGTGTTACGCGGGTTGAAAATAAGAAAAAATTAAAATAGTAATAAGATTAAGATTAAAATATATAAGTATGATATTTGAATATAGAGATAAGTAAAATTACATATTAGTTAGGCATAGATACACATGAAACTATATTAAAAAGCAAAATTGTTAATCAATCTTTCTTAATACATACTTTATAATATAGTGTCGCTCTTGAGTAAGTGAGTGAATGAAAAAAATAATATTATAGGACAAGAATATAATTTTATTTTTACATTTTAAAGCACGTGTTGATTATTGTTTTTTTATCGATGGGTGTACCACACACATGAGAACTTTATCAAATAATTTTTATTTAACTTTAAATATTATTTTAAAGTGTTATAGATAATATTTCGTTTGTAAGAAAAATATAGTCTAAAAAAAACCAAAAACTTAGTAATAAAGTAAATCTAATACTTAAGAAAATAATAATTTTGCAAACTAACAAAAAGAATAAAAAGAATACTAACTCCATTATTCTTAGAGATATTATGTTTTAGAAAATACCATTCATTAAAAGAATAAAAAATAATAATTTTTTAAAAAGGTAAAAAATAGATATGTGAAATATTTATTTTTTTGTAAAAGAAAAGTCATTTTATATGGAACTTTTAGCCTGCGTTTTTTAAAATAGATGTTTGTGTTTTCTTTAAAAAGTCAAAAAATGTTTTAAGAAAAGAGAAAAGGTTTGACTTCAACCTTCTGCACTTTTGCCTTTTTTAACCACTACCGCTGCAAGTTTCTTTCATAGGAAAATTTCATTTTTGCCGACCTCAAAGTTTCATCCCATTTTATCTTTACCTACACTCAGGGATATCCGCTTAGGGTATCCCCAATAAAAAAAATAGAGATTAAAGAAAAAATTGCACTTTGTCAAAAAAGTTGAGGGATATCCTGTGCACCCCTCACCCACACTTAGATCCGCCCTTGACCCATACCCTTCCCCTTGTCTACGGCTAATCACCCCATCCATACATTGCTCCATACCTTCCATTATATTATAAGTTTCTTTTTCTCCACTTGATAAATATCTTGAATATTTTGGAATGCAAGACCATATAACATTCTAAAGCTTCCATTTTCTATTTATCACAAACTCTCATTTCTTTTCTTTTTTTTTCTATCAACTCACGAGTCACGACCAATATACAACACACACATTTAGTTATTTTTCTATTTTACTTAAATGATTCAAGTATGAAGCCTTCAAGGATGTAGTTTCTAACTGTTCTTGGAGCATGAACAAGCCATTTCAAGCCTCTTCCATCCATCCATTTTACTGTCTTACCTAGCTAATCTAGTGGTAAAGAATTCATCTTTTACATCTTCATCATTGTGCCATTTTTCTTAGTTTTTAGCAAGTGTTCACCATGGTTGAAATAGTTTTCTTTATCTAAAAGAAATCATAAAAACATAACCTACACATAAAAATGAGTTTATATTTATGTCATAGTACTAGTTTATGATTTTGATAGGTATTGGGTGATTTCTTTATAAAAGGTATATATTTGTCAACTTTGTACATGGTTCCGTAAGTAAGTTAATTTTTGGGTATGTTTTGTTATTGGTTTGGAGTTATAAAAGCTTAGTATTTTGTTGTTGGGGATTTGTTTTTAAAGGTGCATATTTATTTTAGTAAAACTCTGGACATGATAATTTGGATACCAAAATCCCAGTGTCTTGTAATTTTTGTATAAAATATGGGCATACGAAGTTGTATGGATTTTTGTTGTTTTTTTAGTAAGTGTTGATAAATACATATTTTACTAAGGAATATTGGTAAAATACTGTTTTTATAACTTGCTACTATTTTTGGGTAATATCACCAAGTTTGGTGTTAGTGGTATTATATACATGTGTGCATATATTATTTCATAAAAAAGACCGTTTTGTTCAAAACGCCAGTTTACAATTGTATAGGTAAAAATACAATAGATTTATAGTTTGTGACAAACACGACGAGATAGCCTATTTTCACTAAAAATAAATATAATGTTATAGAAATACATTTATTGAACGTTTAGTAATATGGAGAATTGTCTTGATCGTCGATATCATTGATAAATAGGAAGAAGTGTTATCGCCTGCAATTCTTCCCAGCATTAGAATGAGCAGTGGGGCTAGGGGAAGGATACATATATTGAATTAACGGAAAGGCTCGTTGATACCTCCTTTTAGTCGGAATAGCTGTGGGGAATCGATATAGATGAGGCATTACAGATCTTAGCACTTTCCTGCATTCCTGCTGCAAATTCATATGTTGTTCTCAGATGTGGCACTTTCGGACCAGACTAGAAGCGGCTGCGGATGGACCATCATCCTTGGATTCGTTTACAGGGCCTGCACTATCGTTACTAGACCAAAGCGCTTCTTAGGTTCATTGCAGAGGTTTGGTGCGTATCGATTACAATACGACGGAGGGTCGGTTTTCTAGAATTGCAGTTATCCTTGACTCCGTGTCTGGGAATTGATGGTAGAGTTCAGCGTATTGAGTACGAGGGTCTCCCATCGATCTGCTTCAACTGTGGTCGCTTTGGTCATGATAAGGAAGAATGTATCAGTTGCCAAGGAACCTACGGCCTCTTCAGGAAGTGGTGAGGTGAGTAGGGCTCCGTCGGGAGGTGATAATAAGCCTACACAATCTGTTCCGGTAGCTAGTGGGACCGAAAGTGAACTTTATGGCCCTTGGATGCAGGCTATAGGAAGGAATAACTCTTGTTTCAAAGATTTATCAAAATTAAGTGTTATTCATATATCAAGAGATAAATATACATTATGAAAGTAAACACTAATCATCAACGGGTTGTCGAATTTCACTATTTTTTCCGAAACTAATTGTTCCAATCATGTTTAATAAGTTGGGTGAACAACTTGCGGTATAGACGCTTCTTTTATTAAAATCGTATGGTGTCTCATTTATATAGGACAAGTTTTGAGTCGATGTATCCATTTCGGGCTTAGGTTGCTAACACATGTATATACGCGTTTCAAGTTAGTTCATAATCCACATGTTTTATTGTTTTAAATCTTTATAAATATTTTCAGGAGTGGAAAGACATGCAAGTTTTGCAAAAGTAAACAATATTTAGATGAACAAAAATTCATACTTCTAAACCATGTTACAAACAAATTCCAACAAACTCAAATGGTTTACGAAAGGTTTATGCCAAGCATACCGGTTTTACAAAACACACGCATATTTTCGAAACGTGCATGACTTTCATGACTAGTGACAGGATTGTCCTAGTTACAACGGGACTGGGTTGTCATGCATATAAATTAGGGGACTGGTTGGTCCTGCTTACAGACTCAAATGGACTAGGCCCATTCTCATTTATGCGAGGATCAAAGACACCGTGAGTTCATGTCCCCCTTTTTATTAAACGTTTTCGGTTTTACAACTCTCAAGGGGCGGGGGGGGGGGGGGGGGGGGGCACATGTTTTCGATGGTATGGTTTAGCTATGGAATAAATATTAGATCATGTGCGAATAGGGTCTCTCTTAAGCGCCATTCATCTTGTATAAGACCACGGAACAAGAGTGGTAGATCTATCGGGTGTAGGCGAGCCCCACTCGTGAGTCCTTGTGTGGCCGCATGTAGTGTTTTTGGTGTCCTAGCCGGGTGGGGATGTTGTTTCTTCTAGGGTTGAGTGTTTCCTATGTCGTCACACATATTAATGTCCTTGCAAAACATTAATGATCATTAAGTTCATTGACGCTTTACATACCATATTTACATAACAAACTATGAACATGACGTGGACATTGACAATTATACAAGTTTTACAGGTATAAAGTTTTCAGTTAACATGCCAAGGAAAATGGTTTTATTACATCATCTCAACATCATTTAAACCAATTATCAAAAAGATTTATTTCAAATCTTTTTCAAACAAACTTTGAACTCGCCAACTTTATGTTGATTTTTGGCAGGTTTCTTTCTCAGGTTACATTTTCAAATTATGGCACAGTTGGACTAGGAGAATCCATTAGGATTCGAGTACTTAGCGGGCTTTCACTTTCTAGAAGTCTTAGCATTTTATACTTTTGTTGTGCAATGAAGATACTAGTCAGATCACACCAACTCTGATTTTGCAGGGTGTGCACATGCCTTATAACAACTGGTATGGTATTGTGGTAACTGTTCAACAATTGATGGAGTTCGCGAAAATGACTCATTAAGCAATAAAGACAAACTGAATTTCGGGACGAAATTCTTTCAACGGGGGAAGAATGTGACACCCGACAAAAATCTAGGTCCTCTTCCATACACTAAACTAAAATGTCCAATTCAATAAACATGTATTAGAATTAATTTTCATTAATTAGGTTGTCAAATGTCTAGTAAACCCGTACTTTTTTTGCTTTATGCATTTGTTGAGTTTTTTTTAATTGGTTGACTCCCAAGTAACTCTAAAAACATGAACGTTAGGGATATAGATCAAAATGCCAGTGAAGCACTTTCAAGTTATTCTTATGCATAATATATTATTATATAAATATGATGTCATTTAATCTTTATATTTTAACTAGAGTAGTAGTCACCCGCGCATTGCATACGCAGTTGAAATTCAAAATGTATCGCATACCATGATAAAATAATATCTAAATGTGTTATGCTATTTTTGTCGTAACTCGACTTTGAAGATAAAAAAAAAAGAAAAAGTAAAACAATGCAATAAATAACAAAGGTAAATAAAGATAAAACGGAAAAGAAAACAATAGAAATTCGATCGGTTTAGGAGTTGAATAATAACTTTATTGATTTTTAGGGGTATAAAAGTAATTTGGTCTAAGTAAAAGAAAAAGAATACACTAATTTAACTAAATGGGCTACAAATGAAAGCTTACACTAAATGACAAATAAACTAAATAACTAAATATATAAAAATAATGATAATAATAATAATAATAATAATAATAATAATAATATAATCAAACAAGTGTAGAACTTCTAATTTAATATTATATATAATGTGCATCTACATTTAATAAAGATTGTCAACTCGCAAACATGCACACTTATATATATACACAACTATTAGATTATTAATCTGATTATCATTTTTGTGTTTTGCCTATTTAATCTCCTTATTTGATTCATAAAAGGATTACCATTTCATAAAATACTTTTTATAGCATTTAAATAAACCATTTCCTAAGTTTTGTTTTGGATATTATTTGCCGTTCGCAAACACCCACTAGTGACAAGTTCATTTTGTTAATCATTAAAAAAACAAATCGATACACCAAATACTTTGTATTTATTTTTATGTTAGAAAGATCCTTTGAGTTCATGTCCCTCTTTTCTTTTAAATGTTTTCGGTTTTACAACTTTCGGGAGAAAATATATGTTTCGATGGTATAGTTAGCCATGAATTGAAATCACTTTATATCATGTGCGCATAAGTAGAAAATTATCAAGAATACCATTAATCGAAATGACCGAGGTGCAAAGGGTGTAGATCTACTGAGTTTTGGCAAGCTCCACTCCTAGTATTTTGGCCTTTTAGGGGTGCTTTTGTAGTCCCATATCAGAAGTGTCTAAATTCACCGTCTTGGTTTGGTTGCTTACTTATGTGGTACACATATTAATGTCCTTGCAAAACATTAATGATCATTTAGTCATTGACGCTTTGCATACCATATTTATATAACAAACTATGAACACGACATAGGCATCGACGATTATACAAGTTTTACAAATACAAGGTTTTCATATGACATGCAATGGAAAATGGTTTTATTATGTTATCACAACATCATTTAAACTGTTATCAAAAAGATTTATTTCAAATCTTTTTCAAATAAATTATGAACTCACCAACTTTATGTTGATTTTTCGCATGTTTCTTTCTCAGGTTACATTCTCAAATTATGGTAAGGTTGGAATAGGAAAACCAATG
Source organism: Scalesia atractyloides (assembly GCA_947069175.1). Taxonomy (NCBI): domain Eukaryota; kingdom Viridiplantae; phylum Streptophyta; class Magnoliopsida; order Asterales; family Asteraceae; genus Scalesia; species Scalesia atractyloides. The sequence goes on along the minus strand of CAMTDV010000015.1, from coordinate 45,470,630 downwards.
GGGATTCGAGTACCTAGTGGACGTTCACTTTCTAGAAGTCTTAGCACTAACTACTTCCACTGTGCAATGATGGTTAGTTGTTGACCATAACGGTTATATGACCTTTAAATAAAAGATTATTTTTTAAACCTTATAAATAACCATCTCTTTCTCAATCCTTTTTGAATCTTAACCATCTCATTTCATTCTTCACTCTATACTGTTTTCATTCTCAATGGCAATTAATTCATACGAAGAGTTGGGTACCGCCAAACGCTTACGAAGACAGTTTTTCAACCGATAATAGCCTAGTTTATTTCGTGGAAAAGCTTGAGGAACTCGAAGCGGAAGACAACAACGTCGTCGGGCGTTCCAAAAAAATCGTCAAATGTGATTACATACAAGATAACGAAAATCTTATGAACGGTTTTTTAGTTGATGAACCAAAGTATGACGATGAAACATTCAAATACTGTTTTCGTATGTATGTCGAAATGATTATTCTTAAATATTGTTGGTGACATTGAAACACAATATCCTTGGTTTCAAGAGGATATGATGCGCGGCTCAAAAAAAGTTTTACGGTGATACAAAAAGTTACATTCTCCATCAAACAACTCGCGACCGGTAATACTCCCGATGAGATCAAAGCAATTAACCAATTGTACGGCGATGAGTTCAAGAATAGGTCGACAAGCACAAACGTAGCGAATTTATATAAAAGCCATGAGGAAAAACACCACATTCCCGGGATGTTGGGTAGCATTGATTGCATGCGTCTTGTGTGGAGGATGTGTCTCATAGCTTTACGAGGCCAGTATATGAGAGGTGATCACTAATACCCAACGATCATGGTTGAAGCGATCACGTCACAAGATTTATGGTTTTGGCATGCATGTTGTGGACTATCGTGATCACTAAACGACATCAATATTCTCCAACAGTGTCCAATATTCATCACTGAATGGAATGGAACCGCATGTAAGTGTCCATTTTAAGTGAATGGACATACATACATACGAGGATACTATATAACCGACATGATCTACCCTACTTGATCAACGTTTGTGAAAACGTTTCCGTATCCAGACGATCCGAATGAAAAGAAGTTCAAGAAATTGCAAGAAGGGGCAAGAAAAGATGTTGAGCGGGCTTTTGGTGCCCTAAAAAGTAAATTGGGCATACCCAGGAGACCCATCCGTGCTATGATGGTGAACAAGATTATTAGCGAGACATATACGTGCATGATAATATGATCTTAAAGGAGGAGGGGCATGCATTCTCACCGATCCACATTAGGGATCCAGTCTTCCAACCCGTTTTTGACAACACAAGGCTTACGAAGTTGATGGATGTTGATACACATTATCGGCTTAAAATTGATCAAGATCTACCGCACCTCGAGGTGTAGGATTTTTTTTTCATTTTTTTATTCGTTTGTATTGAGTTATGTATTTTTATTTTAATTCAATGAAGTTTATTGTCTATATAACATTTGACTTTATTTAAATAAAACAAAAATAGTTTGCGGCATGGGTAGGTGTCGTCACCACTTACTATTTAATGGGAACTTTGAGCACTTTTTGACGTGGCGAATGATGGTTGATCGAGGATATAATACTTACCCTTAAGTGTTCCTTCTTCCTTACGAGAAAGATACTTAAAATCATTGGTTAACTTTTTAGCTTATAGGCCCGTACGGATCAATGACAAAGAGGCGTTCCCTAGTTTTTTCATATGAATAATAGTATTATTTTATCTTAATATATTGGAACTAGTAAAAGCCCGCCGCGTTGCGGTGGTGGGGCATCGCATTGTGGCAAAGATTCTGTGGGGCTTCGTTGTAATAGTTTTGTTTATTTTACTATAAGAAATGCCATATTACAATAGGCAGAACAACAGTTTCAAAAGAAGTTTTACAACAATATCAAGGTTCAGTTTCAAAAGAGGTTTTACAACAAAATCAAGTTTCAGTATCAGTTTTTTTTTGTCCAGCAACAACTAATCACATTAAAACAACCGGCGCCTAGCTAAAGACGCAAAAATCAAAACAAATAGACAACTGACATACAACCTACAAAAATTTCTCCAAGTCTCCCAGCATAAAGTTTGATGTTTCATCCTATTTTTGATCCATGAAAACAACCGAGCCAAGATGTCATCCACAATGTTATCGATAGATCGGCTCACTCTATGAAAAAGTAAATCGTTATGAGCCTTCTACATATACCAGAAGGTTCAACATCAATTAGCTGGCCTACTTTAGATGACCTGATTACAAAAAATAAAATAAAATAATAATAAATATTTTTTGGTATCACTAAACAAAACCCAATCTGTGAAATACTTATCAGAAAAATCATCTCTTGGTATGCATGTACATTTTACATGGAATACGAACTTGATTACCTCAAAAGCAGATATATTGTGCGTATTATGCCTAGGAATTCCGGTAGACTCTAGATTTATAGAAATCTTCAATAGATTTCATCATTTAATCTCTTGGTGGCTTGCCAGACAACAACTGAGCAATCCATTTTGCTTGTGACTCAAAGAAAGGAAAACCTATAAGCTACACCAATCAATACCCACCACAATAAATAAAAGGAACAGGCCTTTAATACCACTAGAACATGGGATGTGGGGGCTTGTGTTGGGCGCTTTGCACGACACGTGGCGAAGGTGGGCTCCATCAGGTCACCCCAAAAAAGGTGGGGTCTGGAGGGCTGTGGTGTGGCGTGGCTAGCTTGGCGTGGCCAGCCTAAAGTAGCCAACCAAAGCTAGCCATATTGAACCAGCCAACCAAAGCCAGTCAACTCACCCTGCCCCCCGCCCATGTCAGGCGAAATACCCACGCCAAAGGGACGACGCTCAGCCCAACGCCAACCCGGGATGGGAAAGCTGGCGTTGAAGGGCAATCCACACCCCCAACCCAAGCCCACACCCCAGAGTCTTATAGTTGAAGGAACTCCATAGATATATAATATATGGATGTTTATAAGCTGTAATTTATAGCAAGTAAAGAAAAGAAAAATGACTTTTAAGGTTTACCTTTCTAGGGATGCCTATAACATAGAGAGATGGCAAGGTTTGGAGGAAAGGTTTGTTCATATAAAGGTCCCACTTTGTCATCATCAACAGCTACTACTCCTTTGGTGTCGAGAAAGGGGAATGCATATTATAACATCGATAAAAAACCGGATTTTACCAAACCCGTTTCGTTTATTAACCGAACAATCAGTTAAAAAATTTCGTTGCGTATTTAATGCTTAAATTAATTTTAAACGATACATAATTAATAAGTATATTAGAATATAAAAGTTATATTTGAAAAAGTATTAAAAATAGTGATTTAAAAATAAAATGCTGAAGCCGGGATTCGAACCCGGGTCAGCCGGGTCAGCAAAGCCTTAACTTCCATCCATCCAACCACTCCGCCACTGGTGTTCTTTAGTAATATACCAAAACAATTAATTCAAATATCACAATCTCGAATTCAAACTGACGCGCCCAATCGCAGTCGTCGGAAATCCCGACGATTTCGTCGATAATTGACGGTTTCTTCTGATTTAACCGAACCATTATGTTATTATCTAGGTTAGTTTCATTCGTGGTTAAATCCAACTTCGTGCGCATTCAACATCATCAACCGAACGCACCCACTGTGAGTGAATCTTACAACTCCCCTTTTTAATTACACGTTTTGGGGTGTATTATGTGTCACTTAAACTAATTCATTTATTCAAACTCGTGCCATACCATATTATGATTTAAACTTAGAATGTAAATATTGTTTGTAGTTATGTATTACTTATTGTCAAGTTGTATGCAAATTATTTGTTAGGCCCATCAGTTCCTCGTGGGAGACGAGTTGAACAATGCGTGCCTTAAAACTCATTCATTAGGCCCATCAGTTCGTAGAACAACGCGTGCCTCAAAACTCATTCATTAGGCCCATCAGTTCCTCGTGGGAGACGAGTTGAACAACGCGTGCCTCAAAACAATCTATTATTGTATGTGTGTGTATTATTTAATATTAAGTGTTTTGTGAATAAGTTTACATCTACATTTACTCATATGTGGTTATGCACTTTATTCTATCAATTCATTAAACTTGTTTAAATGCTTTTAATAGGATTCACTCGCCAACTTTTTGTTGATCCAAAAACCATTTTTACACATGATACAGGTGAACAAGATGAAGCAAGGAAAACATAGGAAATGCCTTAGAAGAAAATAATGAAGTCTAGAATGATGTGTAGAACATGTTGTAATTATGATTGTATGTTCCCTTTAAATTGTAATAATAAATATGAAACGTTATAATAAATGTCATGAGCTTTGATGAAAACCCAATCATGCCCCGATCACCTTTTCCGCTGCGGGTTGGGGTGTGACAGATTGGTATCAGAGCTTTTGACTATAGGGATATATGATAGGTTATTAGACCCTTAGAGCCTATACTATAGTTGACTAGATTTTAATTGTTTATGTGGTTACATGCAAGCTTATGTTATTTATTTGTTTCATATTTATTACATACACAAATGCATGCAAACATTTCCAATATTACATTTTGTGATACATAGTGAATTATACTTACAGTCAAACATACATACTTACATACACATTCATCATATATATTTCAATGTTCACATATTCAAATCATCTTCATACTTTCGTTATTCAAAGATTTTGTCGTATTTTTCATTTTTCAAATCTCATCAAAGTGAGTTTTGCGACGGGCATGTAGTAACTGTAAGGGTACAAGTACCGGTAGTCGGAACGTCCTGTCTAGGTTGGTATTCGTATAAATCCAATATAACGGACCAGTTTGCCTACCTGGGGACTAACAATGAGAGTACGAAGGACCTATTAGGCCAAAGCATGCCACACCAAACGTCGTTCGAACTAACCCCACTTTGAGGTGTCACCGTGTCCACACCTGGACACATTCCGAATATCATACGTTACATATTTCTCGATTTTCTCCGGGTTTTAGTGTACGTAACCAGGCTAACACATGCGAACCATATGAAAAACCCGGTAATCATGGGGGCCCACATGATTACGAGGTGAAGTATGGCGGCATGCAAGGCCCAATTACGAGCAAAGCCCAAGACATCCTATGGATGTAGTAGATTTATTATTTTATATTTATTTTATAAATGTTCATTCCTAAATACGACACCTGATCCCTAAAACATCCAACTCATACTCTTGTTATGTATTCCTTGTAGATGTCTTCTAGCCTCGCTCGTAGAAAGATGAGATCAGGAAAAGCCCGCAAGCGCATGGCTGCCTAAATCGCTCAACAAATGGCTGCCATAATACCCAACATTATAATTCAAGTCCAACAAGCCCTTACCGCTAATCCTGTCAACCAAGAAGATCAAAATGTTATCAACCCTCCCCCAAATACCACTAAATGCACCTACAAGCATTTCAAATCCTGCGACCCTCCAAAATACGAAGGGACTGAAGGTGTCACCGCTCTCCTCCATTGGTTTGAAGAAATGGAGAACACTTTTCTAAATTTCGATTGCCCCGATGATCGCAAAGTGCGATATGCTACCGGTCGTTTGCTTGGAATAGCACTTACTTGGTGGAATACAGAGAAGGCAAAACGAGGTGTTGAAGATGCTATGACTTTGACTTGGGAAGAGTTGAAGGAAATCATGACAAGACGGTTTTGCCCAAGGAGCGAAATCAAGAAATTAGAGGATGAGTTTTATTCGTTGAAACAAAAGGAAGGCGACCACACCACATACAACAAGAGATTCCTCGAGTTAAATCAAATGGTTCCCAACTTGTTCACTCCCCTCTACCGATTGATCGAGCACTACATTCGAGGTCTTCCTTCAAAGATTCAAGACTCTGTAATAAGTACCACACCTGCAACCTTGGAAGCAGCAATGGAGTTAGCTACAGAGCTCACCGAGAACCGCATCCGGAACAAAGACTTCAAGGAGGAGAAGAAGAAGGATAAAGCATCGACTGAAACCTCCAACACCACCCAAACCGAATCCCCTTCTCAACCCATTTCTAAGAGAAAACGAGACGGGCAACTTTTCGCTGTCACCCAACGCAACCAACCAGTCTCGCAAGCCGTACCCCTCCAAGCTATCCCAATCACTCAAGTAGCACCCAACTTAACTTACCCAAATAAGAAACCTTACCTTGGACCTCACCCTCAATGTAACACCTGTTTTTATCACCATCCGTCTACCTTACCTTGTCGACTATGTGCGAATTGTGGACGCTATGGTCATTTGAGCAAGGTTTGCCACACCCCTCAAAACCAAATCTCACCCCCTACTCAAAACATGATCCAAACATATCAACAACTCCAATACCCCATGTTCCCATGTGTTTGAGCTTGTTTTAATTGTGGCGACCCTACCCACTTTAGAAACACGTGCCCTCGATTGGTTAACATCATAAACGCCCAAGCCCAAGCAAACCCAGTTAACCAAGCAAATCAAGGAAACCCAATCACTAGGCCACCAGCAAGAGGAAGAGTTTTCAACATCAACGCCAATCCTGTTGAAGATAATGACGGCCCAAACGAAACCACCCAACTAGTCCCCTTCACCAAAAATCAAGATTCACCTCCAACCGCTTAGTTTTATGTTTTTCTTTATGTTATCTCAATTTTCACGTGTCTCAATTTTAAATTGGAAATTTATCCAAGGATCTTAATGCGAATTACTATTTCAGTTTTGTTTTTATACTCATTGATTTAACATTCATATCATCATACCTCACGACATATCACAGTGTCATCATTTAAAGAAGTTGAGCTGTGTCTCACTTCTACATGGACTAACTCTCCATCATAACAAACGAGAGAGGTACTATCATCATTCAAACATGTATACTATCAGAATTAAGACTCAAGCTTTGGTTGATTGTATTTGTTTATGTTTTAGAGTCACATAGAACTAATCATAACTTACGGATAAAGCCAATGAAAATTTGACAAGAATATGGTGGATACGCCGCTGGTACTTCCTATATATAAGTATTCTTGCCAAAGGATGAGGCATTATCAGGCGGTTATGAGAAGTTCCATGTAGGATTTGGTAATATCTTGGTTGAAATTTGTTTTACACTCACTGATTTAACATTCATATCATCTCATCATTTAAAGAAATTGGATTGTGTTCCATTTTCTACATAGACTAACCTCTCCATCATAACAAACGAGAGAGGTACTGTCACCATTCAAACATGTATACTATCAGAATTATGACTCAGACATTGGTTGTTGTGTTTATTTATGTTTTAGAGTCACATAGAACCAATCATAATTTACTGATAAAACCAATGAAAATTTGACAAGAATATGGTGGATACGCCGCTGGTACTTCCTATATATAAGTATTCTTGTCAAAGGATCAGAGGCATTGTCAGGCGGTTATAAGAAGTTCCATGTAGGATTTAGTAATGTCTTGGTTGAAGTTTGTTTATTACTCACTGATTTAGCATTCATGTCATCTCATCATTTAAAGAAATTGGATTGTGTCACCATTCAAACATGTATACTATCAGAATTAGGACTCAGACATTGGTTGTTGTGTTTATTTATGTTCTAGAGTCACATCATAGAACCAATCATAACTTACTGATAAAACCAATGAAAATTTGACAAGAATATGGTGGATACGCCGCTGGTACTTCCTATATATAAGTATTCTTGTCAAAGGATCAGAGGCATTGTCAGGCGGTTATGAACAGTTCCATGTAGGTTTTAGTAGTAGAAGTTTTGTTTAGGGATATAACCTTATCTTTCCAAACATATCAAAACTCTTGCTCATGAAATCATATTTAGGCATTCAACTCTGTCTATCAATATTCAATATCTTAGGCATCAAAAAGCGATTCCTGTAGCAGGGTACTCAACCCTTACAAGGAACGTTACCGCCTCAAACGAAAATTTAAACTCTTACTCCTTTCTAAGTATGTAACTGTCAAACTAAACACCATCCTTTTGAGACAAACATACCACTACTTAAATTTCGGGACGAAATTTCTAAACGTAGGGGATACTGTAACATCCGTCAAAAACCGGATTTTACCAAACCCGCTTCGTTTATTAACCGAACAACCAGTTAAAAAATTTCGTTGCGTATTTAATGCTCAAATTAATTTTAAACGATACATAATTAATAAGTATATTAGAATATAAAAGTTATATTTGAAAAAGTATTAAAAATAGTGATTTAAAAATAAAATGCTGAAGCCGGGATTCGAACCCGGGTCAGCCGGGTCAACCGGGTCAGCAAAGCCTTAACTTCCATCCATCCAACCACTCCGCCACTGGTGTTCTTTAGTAATATACCAAAACAATTAATTCAAATATCACAATCTCGAATTCAAACTGACGCGCCCAATCGCAGTCGTCGGAAATCCTGACGATTTCGCCGATAATTGACGGTTTCTTCTGATTTAACCGAACCATTATGTTATTATCTAGGTTAGTTTCACTCGTGGTTAAATCCAACTTCGTGCGCATTCAACATCATCAACCGAACGCACCCACTGTGAGTGAATCTTACAACTCCCCTTTTTAATTACACGTTTTGGGGTGTATTATGTGTCACTTAAACTAATTCATTTATTCAAACTCGTGCCATACCATATTATGATTTAAACTTAGAATGTAAATATTGTTTGTAGTTATGTATTACTTATTGTCAAGTTGTATGCAAATTATTTGTTAGGCCCATCAGTTCCTCGTGGGAGACGAGTTGAACAACGCGTGCCTTAAAACTCATTCATTAGGCTAATCAGTTCGTAGAACAACGCGTGCCTCAAAACTCATTCATTAGGCCCATCAGTTCCTCGTGGGAGACGAGTTGAACAACGCGTGCCTCAAAACAATCTATTATTGTATGTCTGTGTATTATTTAATATTAAGTGTTTTGTGAATAAGTTTACATCTACATTTACTCATATGTGGTTATGCACTTTATTCTATCAATTCATTAAACTTGTTTAAATGCTTTTAATAGAATTCACTCGCCAACTTTTTGTTGATCCAAAAACTATTTTTACACATGATACAGGTGAACAGGATGAAGCAAGGAAAACACAGGAAATGCCTTAGAAGAAAATAATGAAGTCTAGAATGATGTGTAGAACATGTTGTAATTATGATTGTATGTTCCCTTTAAATTGTAATAATAAATATGAAACGTCATAATAAATGTCATGAGCTTTGATGAAAACCCAATCATGCCCCGATCACCTTTTCCGCTGCGGGTTGGGGTGTGACACATATGAATACCTGCATGCATATATGCATATAATTTAGAAACATATAAACTTGTGTAAGACTAAAGTTAACATTCCTATCTATTTTTACATATTACCCTGTGCAATATATGATTTTGTCTGCAGTGATGCATGAACCGTCGACAAAAACAACCTGTCCATCCTCATGCAGACATTATATTGTAACGGATAACTAATAAACTGGCAGGCAAACATATTTTTAAAAAAATGGTTAAGAAATGAATATATAGATCTTACAGTCGGATGAAGATATATATTATCATGTTTAGAGACCACTTTTGACAAACTCTCTGAAACATTAATTGATTTGGAGCTAAGATGGATCTCCTTTGCTACATTCACAAGCTCCATTGATACATTCATAAGCTTCTTGAGGAATTTATACGCCCAAACTGATGTGTGCAAAATGCAACATATAAAATACATCAAATGAGGCATAAAACTAACCCTTTTTAGTATTAATGTTGGAAAAAGCACGTTTCTTTGTTCCTTTTTTATTTTCATGATAGAAAGAGCTTAAAAGAATAAAGAAGCTAATAAGCAGCCAAAACCAACATAAATACGAAAAGAAGGAATAACGAGCCATGCCCGATCCCTTAGCAACACCCCAAAGACAAAAACAAGATAACAGAAGATGACCACATGGCCGTGCCCAGCCGAACACGGGGCGTGGTCAGACCTTGCACTTCAAGACAAAACCTGCAGAAGCTTCTACGCCCACCACGAAGCCGTGCCCAAACCAACATGGGGCGTGGTCAACTATCAGATTTGCAGAATCCAGAAAGTACAGCGAACAGTTGACCACGGGGTCATGCCCAGAGGCCACGGGGTCGTGTGGGGCCCTCTGCTATCAGATGCAATAAATGAAGGAAGAGAAAATGGATGGCCACGGGCTGTGCCCACTGGACACGGGGCCGTGGCCGGGCTACTGTTTTAGACTATAAATAGGGGTGCTTGGTTCACTTCAAAGGCATCCCTTGGCAAACCACTTCTCTCTTACTTTGCCACCACTCCACCACCACTACAACACCAACACCCAAAACCATCATCCATCTATCATCTTTAGAGTGTGTAGTAGTCTCGGGATCCAAGATTGATTGTAAGGGTTTTTGTCAAAAAAAAGGCCATGCTTGGCTAATCTGTTACGTCACTTGGTGAAGACAAGTCGTTAATGTATTACTTTTGATTTTTAATCTTTCGGCACTTTTTAATTGGGTATGTATTAATGACTTTAATAACTAGTTCCTTATGTTGAAAGTGAATTTTCCTAACCATTTCTTCATGATGTCATTGATTTGCTCATTCGTGTCTTTACGGTTTATATAAAGCGCGTTAACTACTTGGAAGGGGGTTAGAAGGGTGGTTTGGTGAAGTTCTTTCTCGTTCAGTGTATAAATCCTGTGAGGACTTGGTTCAAGCTTACTAGGACCTCCTTCAATGCCCCAAAGGTATTGGATGGCGGGGTGCGAATAGCTTGAACCCCTCATATGTAAACTACTATTAATACTTTAACCCGACTACTTGGGATTGTATCCCTGCTGACTCAAATCACTTAGCCGAGGGTAACGTCACCTTCAAAAGAGGGGCATACCACTTTTCGCATTAAAAACTTATTTAATTATCTTTCAATATTCCGACCCTTTGGGATTGTATCCCTGCTGACTCAAACCACAGGGTTGAGGGTAACGTCACCTTCAAAAGAGGGGCCTACTACTATAACTAAGATAATCTCTTAAAAAGTCTGAAAGTGCGAAAATCATCAAAGGATACATTAAAGATAAGTTGGATCCAAGTGATTCTATCTTGTCTATCTGTTTTTTCATTTTATTTATCTTTTTATTTTTTTTGTTTAAAATCTTTTATCCAAAATTTAGATTGATTAGATGTTGACGATAAACCGGTACTAAAAGCTCTTGTGTCCTTGGACGACCTCGGTATCTTACCAACACTATACTACGCTCACGATGGGTGCACTTGCTCAAGTGTGTGTTTAGTGTTAGTACAATATCGTGTTTTATAAATTTAAAACTTGAATAATGCCTAAAAAGGGCTCAAAATATTAATAAAAATATAATACGCTCATCACACACCAAGTTTTTGGTGCCGTTTCCGGGGACACAAGGATTTTAAGAAAGTTTAAAGTCAGCGAACCTAATTATTTTAACATTTTTTCGTTTTTAGGAATTTTTTTTTCAGTTTTTAGCAAAATCTGCATTCTCTGCAGGCTGCAGCACGGGGCCGTGTTAATCCAACACGCCCCGTTGTCCAATAAACTACAGCAACAAAAAACCCGTTTTAGTCAGACAATAGCTGAGCACGGGGCCTTGTTACTCGAGCATGGGGCTGTGTCCAACATTCAGTTGCTGAAAACAGGACTGTCTGATCTCGACGGTGGATAACCTCTGACACAAACATGTATGATATTGATTATCTTCACTTTCGCCACTCTTACGGTGAGTGGTGTCAACTATGTGGTGGGTTCCATCAAGATATATAGTGTTACATTCTAAATTTTGAGCCCCGTTATTTAGCGGACCCATCGTTTTCCTGTGGTAATCACCTAAAGATGGGAGAAAGTGAAAATGATCCTTATCAGCCCACCGAATGCTCTCAACTTCCTATTCCACATGACATAACCTCCTCCGAAATGTGTCAACTGGAAAAAAGGATTCTCAAAAAATTGAAAGAAATAGAGCTTATGATGAAAGCGAGGTATTCATAACAAGACAAAGACCAACTTGAGTCATTGAGTCCGCATCGGAATCTACCAACATCGAAGCCATCAAAAGTACCTTAGTCTCTTGTGATAACATTAGCGATAGTCATCCCTGTGTCGATTGTGCCATGAAGGACTCTCCATCGGTTCCCACCGATGCGCTCATAGACCTGAGCGATTCGGCATACACCTTCTTTAACAAGAGCCCGGGTAAGGGGAATAAAGGTTGGTTCCGCCCACCGGTAAGTAGCTTAGGATTTACCCTTTCCGATAACCTCTTGCGTTATTGCATAGAATGAGAGCAACTAAGATACCTTTGCCACTTCGGTGTTGTTCCCTCCAGTAAGGAACCTCCCGATTACTGGAAATCTTTAAAATAAAGCAAGACAACACATCATAAAAACTCCAGTCATGGGGCCATGCTCAATTCACGCCGCGTGCCCACCGAAAAATTCACCACGGGGTCGTTACCAGGCGAACACGCCCCGTGTTCCTAATACGGACAAACATTCAGAACTTTGTCTGACCACAAGGGCGTGCTCAGCTGGCACGGGGCCGTGCTCAGTTTGCTGTCGCTTTCTATAAAGACAACCTTATTGCTGCATGTTTGGCCTCATTCCAAAGGCGGAGATCTCCTGAGATTTTTCATATACCTTAAGAGGTATGTTCTTGAAAAGGTTTCCTCAAAACCATCTTGTCTTTGCCACTTTTGTCACTTTCCTTCTTCTCCTTTGAACTTAAATCCTCCATTAAAGCTTGAAGATCCGTAAATTCAAGCTTTATTTTTGCAAAACATATGTTTTAAACTTACAACTCTCTATAAACAACATGTTTTATCACATTTCTTTAAGTTATTTCTGTTCACAAATGTTTACAACCCAAGAAAAATAAGTTAAAACAATGAGTTCATAAGTTCAAAAACAATTGCAGGAGGACGGGCCCGTGTCCATAGGACACGGGGCCGTGGTGAGGTTTTAAGTTTTACTTTCTTAAAATTTCACTCTTGTTTTCTTAGTATGTCGAACCAGAACAGTGGAACATCATCGACAAGCTCAAGAAACAACCAAGGACGAAGAAGACCATCGATTGAAGCCACCCTAGTTCGCGGCATGTATGCTTTAAGGGAGCCATCGATGAAATGACATCAGTGGAGGAGGCCCTTGTCGATCGTGTTAACTATTTGACGGTCGGGTTGGAGAATTGCCTACAAGAAGTCAACCTTTTGCACCAAAGGTTGAACATTCTTGTATTACCTTTCATGGAGCCGATCTTCCCCCAAGAGGATTGGAACCTCGCTCAAGAAATCATTATCCCGACCGGATGGGATGACCCCCCTCCGGAACCTCCTCTAGACGCATTACATGAGGTTCTGGTGGTCTCCGCACCTCCCGCACCCATCCCGTATGAGAATACGGAAGATGAGCTTCTTTATTCCTCCCTCGAGAGGTTGAGGAATGGCTCAATGACTTTTGAGAGGTACGCCCTCCGGGTTGAAGTTCTTAGAAGACCTTATCCACCGAAAAACTATTTTCGGGTTTTTATCGTTCTTAGCATGGAAGCAACAAGGGTAGAACTTCTTTATGGATAAGACTTCTTGAATCTATCTAATTTTAGGACTCTTGTAACTTTTTAGGATTAATTTCTAGGACCGTTTGTATCTCGCACTCTAATATATGATGGTTTAAGTTATTGTGTGGTGTTTGGATCTTATATAATGGCTTAACAAACGAGAAAAGATAAAAACTGCCAAGGGGACGTCGAAACCACAACCCATGCACGTAAACAGTGCCTTCCGACAACATTTTCAGCTTCTCAGCATGTGCAGCACGGGGCCGTGCTCAACCAACACGCCCCGTGCAAAGGTTCTGCAGCAAAATATTTTCAAACAGGTAACTGACCATGGGCCGTATTGACTGGCCACGCCCCATGGTCAAGCTTCTGTAAACAATTGATAATGGCACTCTGGACACGGGGCCGTGCCCGGACCATATGGGCCCGTGGCCAAATGCCCAGTATCATAAAAACTTGTTTTTAACACGCTTTTACGCATTCGAATCAACCGAAAAAATTATTTTTGGACATATTGAGGACAATGTGTAATTTAAGTATGGGGGGAAGCTAACCCTTTGAATCTAGCAAGTCCTAATAATAAGCCTTACACAAAACTCTATTGGAACCGCTAATCACCCCAAATCTTTTTCAATTTTTTTTACTTGTCTTTGTTTAATTTGGGAATAACAAGTTCTAAAAAGTTATGTTTTTACGAATTTACAACCGATACCATCGTGATAAAAAGAACCAAATAAGAAAATTATAAAAAAGGACATAACAAATCTTTTAAAATTTGATTATATATACTTGTTCACACTATAAACCCATTCCCATATTAAGTGAGTTTTGAGCCTTTATCGAGCATACATTTATACATCTTTAAATAAATGCTCATTATTCGATTCTTATGTGAATAACCGCTTGGTTCTTATGACTCTAGAACTTGCTAAAACGATACATTCCCGGTCTTTACCAACTTAAACCCAAGTAAGTAAATGATGGAGGCATTAGGGCTAACCCATTTTTCATTCAAAACCATTCTTTTCCTTTCGTTTTACCCCACTATAAAATCCCCCTAGTTAACCCCTTTGAGCCTAAACCTTTTCGTGTCAAACCCGCAAAACAAACACCTTTTACCCACCAAAACCAATTTTCTGTTCAAACCCAATTGTTTTAGTAAAAAGCTCGGTTATCTTGTGACCAAAAAAGGAAAAAAAACAAAAAACAAAAAACCCATATCTCTTCTAATAACTAAACAAGTTCCTTCAAAAATCTTGTTTGAAAATGCTTGGTCCAGATAAATGTGACAAAAACAAAAGGTTTTACGATGACCGACGCTTTTTACGGTTTTCGCCATTTTACTAACCACTAACCCAAAAATCACCTACCCCTAGCTTGGCCTAACCCTTTTCAAAGTCCTCTTGATATTTACAAAGGTTTATAATTAAAAAGGTGGAGGTTTGATCGCTTCCAAGTTATCAATCAAAGTGTATTATTTATGTCGGGTGATTTTTTTATTTTTTTTAGCATTTCTATTAGAATTTTTTTTGTTGTTTAAAATAACTTGAATAAAATAAAATAAATAATCAAATTAAATATTAAATATTTATAATTAATAAATGATTAAACTTATAATAGAGGAAATAAAAATAAACTAAAAAAAAAGGGCGAGCCGGGGATCGAACCCGGGTTCCCTGGGTAAAACACACCATCAGCACCGCTACGCCGCACACACTAATTGTGATAATTGTCGAACCTTATTTCTTTTATATTCACGATAAAAGGACCTGCAACACCCGCGGAATCCCTCGCCAGAAATCTCGGCAATCAACGCGTTTTACCTTTAGGATCACAACTGTCCGGGTCTATATTCGGTAAATTCCTTGATTGATCGCTGGCAATTGACTCGAAATCATAGTAACCGGAGCCTCAAACATCCCTATAAATACTGGTCGATTGTCCCTCAATCCGAACTCGCTCATTTCTTCTGCTCTCACTCTAATTACCTCAGTCGTCGGAAAACTTGTTCCACCGGAGAACCACCGAGGCGTCGAAACCCATTCACCGGAATCACCAGTACCGGCATAAGTTAGTTTTCTTGTATTATCCTTTTAAGTTTTCTTAAATTAGCATCGTATACATTCAATTGTTAAAATAAAAAAGAATCAGGGAATTGATTCAGGCGGGTAAGGTTTATTCAAATGAAGAAGACGAAGTCAATAAGCATATTTGTAAAATAAAAACTTGTGTTTTAAACGGGTTAGACACACAGTCCAGCGGTGGACTGTGTGCATTTTATATATACGATACAGAGTTCGAATCCATGCCCAGTCACTGAACCGGTGATTTTTAAACAACTTTTTAAGAGAATACTGTCAGAACGTCACTGGTATATAAGAATAATAAACATCGGAGTCTTTAACGGGTTAGACACCCAGCCCAACGGTTGGGCTGGGTGCACATTAATCACGAGGTCTCGGGTTCGAGACTGCACTGTCTTAGCCGGTTCGATCAATTATAAATCTTTTTTAAAAATTATGATTTCCAAATGAACTGAATGTGTGTATAAGAATAATTAAAATCGGGAATATTTCGGGTTAGACACGTAGCTCAGTTGGAAGAGCTGCGTGCACGCAACTCGGAGGTCACGAGTTCGAGCCTCACTACCGCATACAGATTCCTGCAGTTCGACCGGTCTGACAACCCCCTTGTCAGACTGACAGCTTTTTTATTATTTCTTTTTATTTTATTTTATTTTCCTGTTTTATTTTATTTATGAATGTATGTTAAATTTAAATCTAAAAATAAATAAAAGGGTCTAAAATACCAATAAAAAACCCACATCAATAACTTAAAAATCTAAACAAATGTTTTAAACCAAAAAGTTAGTTTATTTATTTATTGAGTTATCGCGTTATTATTTCTAGGTTAGTACCTTCTCGTCGATTAAATTTCCAACTCGTGCGCTCTCTTTACCACTCAAGAATACGCACCCAAGGTGAGTGAATCTCTACAAATTCCCCGTTTTAATCACGTTTTTGGGTGTATCATGTGTCGTACTATTCCTTTATTTTATCTAAACCCTTGTGCATATATCATTCCGTGATCAAATGTGTATTGATTGTTGTGTGATTTATATGTAGATTAAATTTATCATTTCAGTGCACGCATTTCATTAGGCCCATCAGTTCCCCGTGGGATACGGGTTGAGCATCAGGTGCCTCATTAGATCGGCTCCGTTTGATTGAGCCTTGATCTCAAATACATCATCATTCATGTCATATATTCATCCAAAGTGGTTTGTGATTGTTTACATATATATATGTTTGCTCACATGTGATTAATGCACGAATTTTCTTTAATAAATAAAAACAAGCAATTATTTAAAATGTTTTATCAAGGTTCACTCGCCAACTTTTGTTGACCCAAAATCTCCCCTGTTTTACACATGATACAGGTGATCCAGTTGAGGAAAGAAACACTTAGGATGGCCTAGAAGAATAAACAAGTTATTGCTTTGGAATAAACATTTAGTTCTGTTTTCCTTTGTAATTGTATGAATTTTGTTTATTGGATATTTAAGTTTGTAATTTGAATTTAATAAATATGAAACTTCTTAGTAAATATCATGAGCTTTGGTGATAACCCAATTATGCCCCGACTTTTATTCCGCTGCGGGTCGGGGTGGACAGATTGGTATCAGAGCTTGTGACTATAGGGATATAGGATAGGTTATTAGACCCTTAGAGCCTATACTATAGTCGATTAAATTTTAATTGTTTATGTGTTACATGCAAAATTCATAATGTTTATATGTTTCATGTTCACACCCAATATTATGCAAGCACACTCACAAGTACATGTTAATATGCAATGCTCATCATAGTTCATATCCTCATAACATGCCATATCTATGAAAGCACACACCTCACGATTTCCATGATTTTTTCAATGATTTCGTATTTTTCAAATCACATCAAAGTGAGTTTACACGATGGGCATGTAGTAACTGGAAGGGTACGAGTACCGGTAGTCGGAACGTCCTGTCTAGGCTTGGCATTCGTATAAATCCAAAATAAAGGACCAGTTTGCCTACCTGGGGACTAACGATGAGAGTACGAAGGACCTACTAGGCCAAAGCATGCTATACCAAACGTCGTGTGAGCTAACCCCACTTTGAGTTGTCAATGTGTCTACACCTGGACACCTTCCGACCATACTTCTCGCAATCATGTTTTACGATTTTCATTCGGGTGGTGCAAGTGTTAACCCACCGACACCAATGTGAATCCTGCCAAGCCCAATAGTCGTGGGGGCCCACATGACTACACAGGCAATGGTATGGGGGACATTTGGAGGCCCAAACATGAGCAAACCCAAGACATCCTATGGATGTAGTTAAATTATTTTCAGTTATGTTGTTTTCATTTCTTTTACGACACATGACACCTAGGAAATTCTTAAACTCACAATCTTCCTACATATGTTCCTGTAGATGTCGGCTAGGCAATTACGTGGAGGTAGAAGGTCAGGAAAGTCAAATGAACGCTTGGCCACGCAAATTGCTAAGCAAATGGCCGCAGTGCTTCCTGACATCGTGCTACAAGTTCAACAAGCTCTCACCGCTAATCCCATCAACCCTCCCAACCAAGAAGACCAGAGCGTCGCCAACCCTCCTTCCAAAACCCCCAAGTGCACCTACAAACACTTCAAATCCTGCGATACCCCAAAATATGAAGGGACTGAAGGTGTCACCGCTCTCCTTCACTGGTTTGAAGAGATGGAAAACACTTTCCTCAATTGCGACTGTCCCGAGGACCGTAAGGTACGTTACGCGACTGGAAGACTGTTTGGGGTAGCCCTTACCTGGTGGAACACGGAAAAGGGTAAGCGAGGAGTTGAAGATGCCATGGCCTTAATATGGGAAGAGTTAAGGGAAATCATGACAAGACGTTTCTATCCAAGAAGCGAAATCAAAAAGCTGGAAGACGAGTTCCACGCATTGAAACAAAAGGAAGGAGACCACACTTCATACAATAAGAGATTTCTCGAGTTGAACCAGATGATCCCCAATTTGTTCACCCCCTTGTACCGCTTAGTCGAACACTACATTCAAGGCCTCCCCTCGAAAATCCAAGATTCGGTTTTAAGCACTTCGCCTGCAACACTTGAAGCCGCAATGGAGTTAGCTACAGAACTCACTGAAAAACGCATTTGAAACGGCAAGTTCAAAGATGAGAAGAAGAAAGCACCCATTGAGACCCCAACTCCAAGCCACCCCGTCTCATCCTCGAAGTTTGCTGGTAATAGCAAGAATTTTGCTCTCACTCAAACCAACCCTCCTATCACTGCTGCACCAATCACCTAAATTGCTCCTCCAGCTGCACGATTCAAAAGGCCATACACTGGCCCACACCCAAAGTGCAACCGTTGTCAATACCATCACCCTCCCGAAAACCCTTGCCAA
The DNA here is from genome assembly GCA_947069175.1 of Scalesia atractyloides. Lineage (NCBI taxonomy): Eukaryota > Viridiplantae > Streptophyta > Magnoliopsida > Asterales > Asteraceae > Scalesia > Scalesia atractyloides. Next base: position 45,451,617 of record CAMTDV010000015.1, on the reverse strand, counting down.
CATTGCACAAGTTGTGGCCGTGCGGGTCACACCATCCAAACCTGCCGTACCCTTTAGCGAATGAACCGCAGTCAACCTCCAACCCAAATCCAAAATCAAATGGTGGGCCAAGCCCAACAACCCTTACTTCTACCACCTGCACAACACGCAGCCCAACCTTACTACCAACCTAACTATCCCATGATGCAACCCATACGAGCCTGTTTCAATTGTGGAGACCCAAACCATTTCAGGAACACCTGCCCATGCCTAGTGAACATCATCCATGCCCAAGCTCAAGCGAACCCGGTAAATCAAGCCAACCAAGCTCCTCCACCTGCCAGAGGAAGAGCTTTCAATATTAATGCCAACCAAGCCACGGCTGACAACAATGTGGTCAACGGTACGTTTCTCATAAATGGTAGTTATGCATCCATATTATTCGATACTGGTGCGGATAAGAGCTTTGTGTCCTTAGAATTCGAATCTATCCTCGACCAACCTCGTGTTAATCTCATTAAACCTCTAAAGGTGGAAGTTGCTGACGGAAAACCCACTTCACTAAATTCTATTATACACGATTGTACTCTCACCCTAAACGATCACGATTTCCCAATTGACCTCATTCCTATGAAGTTGGGAAGTTTCGATGTTATAATCGGTATGGACTGGCTCAGCCAGCATCACGCTGAAGTGGTGTGCCACGAAAAATTCATTCGCATTCCTCTTGCAGACGGTCAGACACTACATATTTTTGAGGAAACCCCTTCAAAAGGACTCAAATTGATGTCTTGCCTTCAAGCCCGAAGTTATCTCCGCAAGAACTATGTCGCATTTCTAACTAACGTCGTCAAGAAGGGAGGCAAGGAGAGGAAGCTCGAAGATATCCCAATCGTGAAGGAATTCCCACAAGTTTTTCCCGATGACGTTTCAGGACTTCCTCCTGTGAGAGAATTCGAATTTCGCATCGATCTTGTACCTGGCGCTACGCCGGTCGCAAAGTCTCCTTATAGGTTAGCCCCATCCGAGATGCAAGAGCTGGCCAGTCAACTGCAAGAGCTGACTGACAAAGGATTCATACGTCCTAGCTCATCGCCTTGGGCTGCACCTGTTCTTTTTGTGAAAAAGAAAGATGGAACGTTTCGCATGTGCATTGACTATAGAGAACTCAACAAGTTGACGGTTAAAAATCGCTATCCACTGCCTCGCATTGATGACCTCCTAGACCAACTTCAAGGCGCCACCTGCTTTTCAAAAATCGACATTCGTTCTGGTTATCATCAGCTTAGAGTGCGCGACGAAGATACCCCAAAAACCGCCTTCCGGACTCGTTATGGTCATTACGAGTTCATGGTTATGCCCTTCGGTTTAACCAACGCCCCCGCTGTCTTCATGGATTTAATGAATAGGGTATGCAAACCCTACCTCGACCGTTTCGTCATAGTCTTCATCGACGACATCCTTATCTACTCCAAGTCTAAATCCGATCATGAGCGACACCTTCGACTCATTCTTACACTCTTAAGGACTGAAAAGCTTTACGCTAAGTTCTCAAAATGCGAATTCTGGTTAGAAGAAGTACAATTCCTTGGTCATGTTGTCAATGACAAAGGGATTCATGTCGATCCTTCAAAAATCAAAGCAGTACAGGAATGGCAAGCGCCACGTACCCCTACCGAAGTTAGGTCATTTCTTGGTTTGGCTGGTTACTACCGACGCTTCATTGCCAATTTTTCCCGTATCGCCGTACCACTCACGGCCTTGACTCACAAAGGAAAACCCTTCATTTAGGGACCTAAGCAAGAAGAGGCCTTCCAAACTTTAAAGCAAAGGCTTTGTGACGCACCTATCCTTACACTCCCTGAGGGTTGCGATGACTTCGTGGTTTATTGCGACGCGTCAGGGCAAGGACTAGGTTGTGTATTGATGCAAAGAGGAAAAGTGATAGCCTATGCCTCTAGGCAACTCAAGGTTCATGAGAAGAATTACACCACCCACGACCTAGAACTTGGAGCCGTTGTGTTCGCTCTCAAGATATGGAGGCATTACCTCTACGGTACCAAGTGTGAAATATACACTGACTACAAGAGTCTCCAACATATCTTCAACCAGAAAGAGTTGAATATGAGGCAACGAAGATGGGTCGAACTCCTCAACGACTACGACTGTGAAATTCGGTACCATCCTGGCAAGGCAAACGTGGTGGCCGATGCACTCAGTCAAAAAGGATATGCGAACTCTATTCGCCTTCTATGTTCGCAAATCATAACCGACATCAAAGATCGAATCCGGGCAGCTCAACATATTTCTGTAACAGAAAATGACGTACGCGATGAGCTGTCATGTGGAGCTGAACTCAAAATTGAAACCAAATCCGACGGTATTCTATACTATTTAAACCGCATATGGATTCCTGATCGCGATAACCTTCGTGATTTCCTCATGAATGAGGCACACAAAACACGATACTCTGTACACCTACTGGTGGCCGGGCATGAAAAAGGATATCGCTGTTTTTGTTTCCAAGTGCCTTACCTGTTCCAAAGTAAAAGCTGAACATCAAAGACCTTCAGGACTTCTAGTCCAACCCAAAATACCTGTATGGAAGTGGGAAGACATAACCATGGACTTCATTACCGGGTTACCTCGCACCTCCAGTGGGTATGACACCATATGGGTAATAATCGATCGTCTTACAAAGTTATCTCACTTCATTCCGATTCGCGAGGACTTCAAGAACGAGAAGTTAGCTCGTATCTACATCAGCGAGATCGTAAGCCGTCATGGAGTACCATTAAGCATCATTTCAGACCGTGATGGTCGTTTCACTTCACGAACATGGCGAGCCGTACAAACCGCTTTGGGTACACGGTTAGACCTTAGTAATGCCTTTCACCCTCAAACTGATGGTCAATCTGAACGCACCATCCAAACCCTTGAAGACATGCTACGAGCATGTGTCATAGACTTCAAAGGGAACTGGGACGCTCACCTACCGTTAGTTGAGTTTTCGTACAACAATAACTATCATTCAAGTATCGGCATGGCCCCTTTCGAAGCTTTGTATGGTCGTAAGTGCCGATCTCCAGTATGTTGGCACGAAATCGGTGAAGCGCAAATCACCGGACCTGAATTGATTCAAGAGACAACCGACAAAATCCTTCAAATCCGAAACAATCTTCTAGCGGCTCAAAGTCGTCAAAATAGTTATGCTGACAAACGACGAAGGCCCTTGGAGTTTGACATTGGTGATCAAGTACTTTTAAAAGTATCACCGTGGAAGGGAGTGGTTCGTTTTGGCCAGAAGGGCAAGCTAGCACCACGCTACGTAGGACCTTTCAAGATACTCGAAAGAGTAGGCCCGTAGCATACAAGCTTGACCTACCAGAAGAGCTCAACAAAATTCATCCCACGTTCCACGTATCAAACTTGAAAAAGTGCCTCGCCGACGAAAACCTCCATATTCCCCTAGAAGACATTCAAGTCGATGAATCGATGCATTTCGTCGAAAGACCAGTAGAAATCATAGATTTCGGTGATAAGCGCTTGAGGCGAAGTCGTATTCCAATCGTCAGGGTACGTTGGGAGTCAAAACGAGGACCTGAGTTTACTTGGGAACGTGAAGACTCAATGCGCGAGAAATACCCGCATCTCTTTCTAGTTACCATTACTACTTAAATTTTGGGACGAAATTTCTAAAAGTAGTGGATACTGTAACATTTGTGCAATTCGGTTTCGAAAACCCGCCCAAGTTATCAATCAAAGTGTATTATTTATGTCGGGTGATTTTTTTATTTTTTTTAGCATTTCTATTAGAATTTTTTTTGTTGTTTAAAATAACTTGAATAAAATAAAATAAATAATCAAATTAAATATTAAATATTTATAATTAATAAATGATTAAACTTATAATAGAGGAAATAAAAATAAACTAAAAAAAAAGGGCGAGCCGGGGATCGAACCCGGGTTCCCTGGGTAAAACACACACCATCAGCACCGCTACGCCGCACACACTAATTGTGATAATTGTCGAACCTTATTTCTTTTATATTCACGATAAAAGGACCTGCAACACCCGCGGAATCCCTCACCAGAAATCTCGGCAATCAACGCGTTTTACCTTTAGGATCACAACTGTCCGGGTCTATATTCGGTAAATTCCTTGATTGATCGCTGGCAATTGACTCGAAATCATAGTAACCGGAGCCTCAAACATCCCTATAAATACTGGTCGATTGTCCCTCAATCCGAACTCGCTCATTTCTTCTGCTCTCACTCTAATTACCTCAGTCGTCGGAAAACTTGTTCCACCGGAGAACCACCGAAGCGTCGAAACCCATTCACCGGAATCACCAGTACCGGCATAAGTTAGTTTTCTTGTATTATCCTTTAAGTTTTCTTAAATTAGCATCGTATACATTCAATTGTTAAAATAAAAAAGAATCAGGGAATTGATTCAGGCGGGTAAGGTTTATTCAAATGAAGAAGACGAAGTCAATAAGCATATTTGTAAAATAAAAACTTGTGTTTTAAACGGGTTAGACACACAGTCCAGCGGTGGACTGTGTGCATTTTATATATACGATACAGAGTTCGAATCCATGCCCAGTCACTGAACCGGTGATTTTTAAACAACTTTTTAAGAGACTACTGTCAGAACGTCACTGGTATATAAGAATAATAAACATCGGAGTCTTTAACGGGTTAGACACCCAGCCCAACGGTTGGGCTGGGTGCACATTAATCACGAGGTCTCGGGTTCGAGACTGCACTGTCTTAGCCGGTTCGATCAATTATAAATCTTTTTTAAAAATTATGATTTCCAAATGAACTGAATGTGTGTATAAGAATAATTAAAATCGGGAATATTTCGGGTTAGACACGTAGCTCAGTTGGAAGAGCTGCGTGCACGCAACTGGGAGGTCACGAGTTCGAGCCTCACTACCGCATACAGATTCCTGCGGTTCGACCGGTCTGACAACCCCCTTGTCAGACTGACAGCTTTTTTATTATTTCTTTTTATTTTATTTTATTTTCCTGTTTTATTTTATTTATGAATGTATGTTAAATTTAAATCTAAAAATAAATAAAAGGGTCTAAAATACCAATAAAAAACCCACATCAATAACTTAAAAATCTAAACAAATGTTTTAAACCAAAAAGTTAGTTTATTTATTTATTGAGTTATCGCGTTATTATTTCTAGGTTAGTACCTTCTCGTCGATTAAATTTCCAACTCGTGCGCTCTCTTTACCACTCAAGAATACGCACCCAAGGTGAGTGAATCTCTACAAATTCCCCGTTTTAATCACGTTTTTTGGTGTATCATGTGTCGTACTATTCCTTTATTTTATCTAAACCCTTGTGCATATATCATTCCGTGATCAAATGTGTATTGATTGTTGTGTGATTTATATGTAGATTAAATTTATCATTTCAGTGCACGCATTTCATTAGGCCCATCAGTTCCCCGTGGGATACGGGTTGAGCATCAGGTGCCTCATTAGATCGGCTCCGTTTGATTGAGCCTTGATCTCAAATACATCATCATTCATGTCATATATTCATCCAAAGTGGTTTGTGATTGTTTACATATATATATGTTTGCTCACATGTGATTAATGCACGAATTTTCTTTAATAAATAAAACAAGCAATTATTTAAAATGTTTTATCAAGGTTCACTCGCCAACTTTTGTTGACCCAAAATCTCCCCTGTTTTACAAATGATACAGGTGATCCAGTTGAGGACAGAAACACTTAGGATGGCCTAGAAGAATAAACAAGTTATTGCTTTGGAATAAACATTTAGTTCTGTTTTCCTTTGTAATTGTATGAATTTTGTTTATTTGATATTTAAGTTTGTAATTTAAATTTAATAAATATGAAACTTCTTAGTAAATATCATGAGCTTTGGTGATAACCCAATTATGCCCCGACTTTTATTCCGCTGCGGGTCGGGGTGTGACATGGCAAACATATGGTAGAAGTAAGTTCCAAACCGGAATCGAGTGTTATCACAAATTACATCTTCGGCTAAGTGTTGAGTGATCTCTTGTGAGGTACGTGAACTTGTAAATAAATAGAATTTTAAGGAGGCATGTTATGTCTAAATAAAGATTTTTTCTTAAAATTGTGCTAAATAAATCATGACGAATAGGATTGTAAATAAAATAAAAACAAAATTAAAATAAAGATCTTGGATTCCCAACACTCAAAGACAAGACACAAAACTTCTTCTCTACCAATTCCATTTGGGTGTGTAAGCCACATTTAAAGAGTTTCGCTTAAGGACAAGCAAAGATTCAAGTGTGGGGATATTTGATATGTGCAAAATGCAATATATAAATTACATGAATGAGGCATAAAACTAACCCTTTTTTAGTACTAATGTCGGAAAAAGCACGTTTCTTTGTTCCTTTTTTATTTTCATGATAAAAAGAGCTTAAAAGAATAAAAGAAGCTAATAAGCAGCCAAAACCAACATAAATACGAAAAGAAGGAATAACGAGCCATGCCCGATCCCTTAGCAACACCCCAAAGACAAAAAAAAGATAAAAGAAGATGACCACAGGGCCGTGCCCAGCCGAACATGGGGCGTGGTCAGACCTTGCACTTCAAGACAAAACCTGCAGAAGCTTCTACGCCCACCACGAAGCCGTGCCCAAACCAACATGGGGCGTGGTCAACTATCAGATTTGCAGAATCCAGAAAGTACAGCGAATAGTTGACCACGGGGTCGTGCCCAGAGGCCACGGGGTCGTGTGGGGCCCTCTGCTGTCAGATGCAATAAATGAAGGAAGAGAAAATGGATGGCCACGGGCTGTGCCCACTGGACACGGGGCCGTGGCCGGGCTACTGTTTTGGACTATAAATAGGGGTGCTTGGTTCACTTCAAACACATCCCTTGGCAAACCACTTCTCTCTTACTTTGCCACCACTCCACCACCACTACAACACCACACACCCAAAACCATCATCCATCTATCATCTTTAGAGTGTGTAGTAGTCTCGGGATCCAAGATTGATTGTAAGAGTTTTTGTCAAAAAAAAGGCCATGCTTGGCTAATCTGTTACATCACTTGGTGAAGACAAGTCGTTAATGTATTACTTTTGATTTTTAATCTTTCGGCACTTTTTAATTGGGTATGTATTAATGACTTTAATAACTAGTTCCTTATGTTGAAAGTGAATTTTCCTAACCATTTCTTCATGATGTCATTGATTTGCTCATTCGTGTCTTTACGGTTTATATAAAGCGCGTTAACTACTTGGAAGAGGGTTATGTAACGCTCCGCGTTTCTATACTTTCTATATTTGGAAACCTTGTATCGTACTTCTATTTTTAGTAAGCGTTGTATCTTGTATTCGTCTTTCGTTGTAAATGTTGTAAACCGAGACTTGGATTGTAATGAGAAACTCGTATTTTACCCATATTATGTTAATCATAGTCCTGTTACACTTATACTTGTTCATACTTTAAACATGTAAACATATTCGTGGTACTCTCAATCGTAAACGTAACTTGCAAACATGGTATGTATGCGTAATCGAGACTTAAACGTGAAACTTGTAATCGTTAAACTAAATTCGTTACGAAAATATAATTACCTATTAAGTTAATTAATTAAATTAATTAATTAATTAATTAAATTAATTAATTAAATTAGTTAATAAAATTAATTAATTTCTTTTTACAAAAAAATTAAAATGCTAATTTATATATATATATATATATATATATAACATTTTGAATTTAAATGTTAATATATATCTTCTTTAATAAAGTCCAAGGTTCAAAGTGTAATTATTGGATTCTTGAACTTTAGGGGCCTTTCCTGCCAATTGTGAAACTGAATTATTGAGTTTTGAATAAAAATAAAAAGAAAATAATAATAATCAAACAAAACCGGATCCGCGGGACTCGAACCCGGGACCTCCGGTTCAACATGCAAGTGCCTTAACCACTCCGCCACTCGCCATCTCTGAAGTAACCCGGGAACAAAAGCCTTATATGCTTTGTTCCCGGTCGAGCTGAAAGGCAACAAGCGCGGACAGCAGCCCTTTTGGGCGGGTTTTTTTTATTTTTTTGTGTTTTTGAGGCCTTTAATACTCACTTAAACCCCACCTAACTAACCCTAATCCTTCCCCTATAAAACCCACCTCTAATCCAAGCATTTTTACACTTTAATCTCTCTCAAATCACTCTCAAATCACCTCAAGATCCTTGCAACATCAAATTTTTGAGCAGATTGTATACCTCTTACTAAAGTGAGTGTAACTCACTCATTTCTTAATGAAATCACTCCATTCTTTTTCCTACTTGCTTGGATAAACTTTGGGTTGAATTCCTAGGTTTCTCCATGGAGAATCCAGACCTGGAAATGCCCCAAAATGTCCACAAACTTTCTGTTTTGTCTAAACTTTTATCAAACTTGTGTTTTAACTTCAACAAACTTGTGTTCTTGTGCTTACAATCAAGCTTATGATTAGTAAAGCCTAACCAAGCTTGTTAACATGAACTAAGGGCTGTTTTAACACCCTAAACTTTCTGTTTTTGAAGAGCATTGAGCTCACAAGTGATGCAAGTTCTTAAACTTGTTCATGTGTGTCCACCAAGGAAGCTTGGGCTATCCTAACTTGAGACCACGCATCACTTGATGATTTTTCATCAAGATCCCAAGATAGTTTGCTAGACTTAAAGTGTCACAACCCCACAAAGCCGTTGACGATTGTCCTCGTGTGCTCGTCGGGTTGTTGAATACTTGGCTACTTGGTATCTAGATGACACCTTATCATTCTTGTCTTTACATTCTTGTATAGTATAGAGTTCTTGTACCCTCCTTGTTACCAATGGTAACTTGTGTAGTGGTGAACATAATTCGAGGTTCAAAGTGGATGGTTTAACCTCCCACCTCATACTTGACATACATGACACTAGAGGTTACAAAGTGGATGGTTCATCCTCCCACCTCCTACATGATTATAATGATATATATATATAACTATATTATAATTCTAAAACCGAAACCTTGATAATGAACTTATAATCACCTATCAAGTTATTAAGTTTAACACAAAAGTATGTAATTCCTTGTCACGATTCTAATAGGCACCGAAACTATGAAATCACACCCAAACTCGTAAGAGTTACTATAGTGTCAAGAACGAGTGTTACATCTTAGTGAATACTTTCGTATCATAATACTTTATCAAATATATTTTTTATCATGCTCGAATACTCCTAATCTCCCGTTGAAACTCTATACTCATACGCCTCGTTTCCTCTTGTAGGATAATTCGGCGTCATCCTCGAACCAACGTCTTCACGGGTTGTCAAGTGTAGAAAAGACTTAGCAAAACCGTGAGTACACTCGACCCACTTTGTTTATAACACTTTTCGGGTGTAACATGTTTCCATATACAAAATCACGAACACTTAAACTTTATGAAACACACAAACGATCCCATATACATGAAAGCTTGAATCTTATACTTGATGCTTGTCTTGGATATTCGTATTGCTATGCTTTAGTCATTAACTATTTTTAGCCTTCGTTTGACATGCTTAGCGCTATAGGAATTCACGCATCCACCTCCATCGTGTTATTCGTGAGGTCATGTTAAAACATCGTGATTGCGTTAAGGGTTTGATTATTAGTATTGCATGCCTTGATATTGCTCTTGTATAGATTTGGTTGCCATGAGGATTGTTTAAACTTATTCGTATACGTATGCTATGCCTAAACTTGTGTACTCGCCTTTGGTTTCGCATTGACATTATTTTAAAACATGTTACAGGTTGAAGGAGATGATGCTATGAAAACAATATAGCAAGGACTAGATACACACAAATTAGACGTTAGGTTTAATATCGATGTATCAATTTTGTTATGACTTTGCAAATGTTGTATTGTTCTTTGTTTTGTTACATTGATGTATTTGACAATTCTTATGAAATGAAATATGGTTTAATTAATTATTGTCACTTAATAATGTTGTGAGCAATGAGCAATCTCGTTTTCGTCTCATCCCGATGTTTCCGCCATCGGTTGGGGTGTTACAGATTGGTATCAGAGCCATAACTATAGGGAATTTGGTAGAATTGCCATGTTCGACCTAGTCTATAGTTCTAAGTACTCGTTGTGACCATTCTTGATTATGCTTAAAACTTAATGCTTCCTACTTTGCTTCTCTCTTTTCTTTTGGTCTTAATACATATACATGGTGTCTTCCTACGACACTTTTACACAATACACGTTGGACGCTTGAAGACACTCGTAATATAAACGAGACGACTTCACTAAAATAGGTGTGAAAACCGCAATTTGGTGAACGACTCTCAATCCGCTATACTTATTCTTTTTGCACCATCGAGTTAGGAGTGAAATCTAAACCTTGATGGAAATTTTCCAACTCAAAACTCTAGTGGACCCTTACCAACGAATCGGAATTTGCTCTTCGTTTGGTAAGTACCAACCACACTTAGGGTACGAAATCGTCAAGTTAGGGGTGAAACCCGCACCTTGTCGATTAAGTACCATTCCTTGATTTTCGCTCTCGCCAAAGTCTCGATTTTCCGATCGGTTAGAGACATGTAGTAACTGGAAGGGTAAAATGTCGTTAGTCGCTTCTCGATGAGAGCATTTTACCTATAGGCCAAAGCACGTTTCTCTAATTCGAAAAGATCTTCGATTCACTTTGGAATTGTCGACGATTCTCTACCCGAATCATTCCCATGTTTTACGAGCCTATTCTTCTTATGTGACTCAAATTTTATGTGTTTTACTTGTTACCTCGTTCATTTCAAACCGTTACACACTCGCACGTTTATCGCAATCAAAAACAATACTAATCCTCGTGAACAAACTAAATTTATACTCTTTATTTGTATTCATACGTGAGTATACATGTTATACTTGTTGAACTCATGCAAACTATGTGAACCATACTTGATGAACACATGCTTCTTATGTGAAACTTATGTGAACTTTATTCATACTCATGCATGCAAAACCTATTTTCTTTATTACAATCAAGTCTCATGCTTTTGTCTTGTTTACAACCTCTAGATGCCTCCTTTCCGTAACTCGTTGAACCGCCTCAAGAAGTCCAAGAAGACGGATTCCCAGAAGGAATCCAACAACGAGGACTCGATATCGAAGCAAGAACTGATTGGGCTCGTTTCGGAGCAAATGGCCGGGCAATTGGCTAAGATCATACCCGACATTGTTAGCCAAATCTACACCATACACGCCGAAGCCACACCTAAATCATCCGCTGATTCCAAACCTGATACCCCCAAACCATCTTACCAATTCAAGCATTTCATGGCTTGTAAACCAGTGGAATTCACTGGCATGGACGGTGTTACCGCCATGATCAATTGGTTTGATTCAATGGAGCTTATCTTCCTTCAGGGCGGCTGCCCTGAGGAACTCCGAACCGTTAATGCCACCGGGGTCTTCCGCAAGAGAGCCCTCGAGTGGTGGACCACCGAACGAAACACGCGTGGAAACGAAGCAGCCCATGCGATGACTTGGGAAGAGCTTAAGGAGCTCATGAAGGAGCAATTCTGTCCTCCCCATGAGACCCAGAAACTTGAAAACGAGTTCTGGAATCTCACACAACAGGGGAGTGACGCTGAAGGATTGATTGCGCGCTTTAAACAGTTAAGTATCATTGCCCTGGGCAAGTCGATACTGTTCCCAAGTCAATCGCCAAGCTCATCCGTTGCCTCTCACCGGTGATCATGAACCATGTAGCCGCAGCCAACCCGAAAACCCCCCAGGAAGCCTATGCCATAACTCTCCAACTCAACCATAACTGCATCCTTCAGGGGGCCTACGACAAGGTCCCTACGAAGCATGCGCACCAAGCCATAGCCAACACCACCGAATCACCTACCCCTCCAGCCAAGAAGCCCCACAACAAGAACAAGAAGCGGAAGGCTTCTTCTCAAAACAATGCTGTCGTCACTCCGCCTACCCAAAACACCCACCAACCTGGACAAGGTTACATTGGCTCTCACCCCAAGTGTACCACTTGCAACTACCATCACCCTGTTGGCACCTCATGCCGAAAATGTGCCAACTGTAATAGGTTGGGACACCTCTCCAACTACTGTCGCCTACCCCAGAATCAGCAAACCCAAGCCCTTTTACCCAATCCTAACCCAAACCGCCAAACCCAAGCTACACCTGGTCGAACCTGCTACAATTGTGGCGATCCTAACCATTTCGCCAACGTTTGCCCAAAACGCACCAACAACCAACAACAACAACAAACCGAAACTGCGAAAGGACGAGCTTTTGTTCTCACCTCAGCTCAAGCCCAAAGTTCGAATGACGTCATCACTGGTACGTTCCTTGTGAACCATATCTATGCTACTTGTCTGTTTGATACTGGCGCGGATAGAAGTTTTGTATCCGTTGAATTTGAACCCTTGCTTAAGTGCGAACGAACTAAAATGCCTAATCCTTTTGCTGTCGAAGTCGCTAATGGTAAGACCATCTCCATTGACTCTGTTGTTTCTGGTTGCTCCCTAATCTTAAACGATCATAAGTTTTCCATCGACCTCATACCTATGCAAATGGGTAGCTTTGACGTCATAGTAGGCATGGACTGGCTTGAACAAGTTCGTGCTGAAGTCGTTTGTTCTGAGAAATTCATTCGTCTTCCCCTACCTCAAGGTGACTCTTTACACGTCTATGGTGAGAAACCTTCTAAGGGTCTCAAGCTTATGTCATGCATCAAAGCGAACAAGTACTTGCGTAAGGAGTACTTTGCCTTTCTCGCCCACGTTGTGGAAAAGAAAGACAAAGGTCCTAGCATAAGTGATGTTCCTGTCGTTTGTGAGTTCCCGTCTGTTTTCCCCGAGGATCTCCCTGGTCCTCCGCCTCCTCGAGCTGTCGATTTTCGTATTGACCTCATTCCTGGCGCAACTCCTGTTGCGAAGGCTCCCTATCGTTTAGCACCCTCGGAGATGCAAGAGCTATCAAGCCAACTTCAAGAGCTTCTTGATAAAGGCTTTATACGCCCTAGTACTTCCCCTTGGGGCGCTCCCGTGTTGTTCGTCAAGAAGAAAGATGGGTCTTTTCGGATGTGCATTGATTATCGTGAGCTCAATAAACTTACAGTAAAAAACCGATACCCACTTCCTCGTATTGACGATCTCTTCGATCAATTGCAAGGCGCGAAGTGCTTTTCAAAGGTTGATCTCCGTTCTGGCTATCATCAACTTCGGGTTTTCGAGGAAGATGTACCCAAAACCGCATTTCGCACACGTTATGGACACTACGAGTTCGTGGTCATGCCTTTTGGTTTGACCAACGCTCCTGCAGTGTTTATGGATCTCATGAACCGTGTGTGTAAGCCTTTTCTCGATCATTTTGTCATTGTATTCATCGACGATATCCTAATCTACTCTAAGACGAAAGAAGAACATGGACGACATTTGCGTCTTATTCTTCAGCTTTTGCAAACCGAACGTCTGTATGCCAAATTCTCCAAGTGTGAATTTTGGCTAAAAGAGGTTCAATTCTTAGGTCACACCGTCAATGAACTTGGTATTCATGTTGACCCTGCAAAGATAGAAGCTGTGAAGAATTGGATTGCACCTAAGTCGCCCTCTGAAATTCGTTCGTTTCTTGGCCTAGCTGGGTATTATCACCGTTTCATCTCGAACTTCTCGAAGATTGCCGTTCCTTTGACTTCGTTGACTCAAAAAGATAAACCTTTTGTTTGGGGTCCCGAACAAGAAGAATCTTTCCAAAAGCTCAAGGGCATGCTTTGTAATGCTCCTATTCTCACTCTCCCCGATGGGAACGACGATTTCGTCGTGTATTGCGATGCCTCTAACCAGGGTCTTGGTTGTGTTCTCATGCAACGGGACAAAGTAATCGCTTACGCGTCGAGACAACTCAAAATTCATGAGAAAAACTATACTACTCACGACCTTGAACTTGGTGCAGTTGTTTTTGCGTTAAAGATTTGGCGACACTACCTTTATGGCACAAAGTGTACGGTCTTTACCGACCACAAGAGCCTCCAACACATCTTTGATCAAAAGGAACTCAACATGCGTCAACGTCGTTGGGTAGAATTGTTAAACGACTACGACTGCGATATCCGCTACCACCCTGGTAAGGTGAATGTCGTGGCCGATGCACTTAGTCGTAAGACTCATGTCAAGAGTGCTCGTTGCTACCAAATCGTGGGAAAACTCAATGAGTTGATTCGACAAGCACAATTTGCCGTCATTAACGAGGGTAACCTCGATAACGAGTTGAATTGTGGAATCGAAAACCCACTCGAAGCTAAGCCTGATGGTATTCTTTACTACCATAGTCGCATTTGGATTCCTGATCGTCTCAATCTTCGGACTACCTTGATGGACGAAGCTCACAAATCCCGATACTCCGTTCATCCTGGAGCTGATAAGATGTACCATGACTTGCGCACATCCTATTGGTGGCCTGGAATGAAACGTGATATCGCTCTCTACGTCTCCAAATGCCTTACGTGTTCCAAACTCAAGGCAGAACATCAACGTCCCTCCGGTTTGCTCGAACAACCAGAAATTCCGGTCTGGAAATGGGAGAGCATAGCCATGGATTTCATCACGAAATTGCCTCGTACCTCGTCTGGTCACGACAGCATTTGGGTTATCATCGATCGTTTGACCAAATCCGCACACTTCCTCGCCATTCGTGAAGATTACAAAGTCGAGAAATTGGCTCGTATCTACACGAGTGAAATCATTAGTCGTCACGGTACTCCTCTTGACATTATTTCTGATCGTGATGCTCGTTTCACTTCTCACCTTTGGCAAACTTTCCAATCCGCCCTTGGCACTCGTTTGAATCTTAGCACCGCTTTTCATCCTCAATCTGACGGTCAGACCGAGCGTACTATCCAAACTCTAGAGGATATGCTTCGATCATGCGTAATCGATTTTGGCGGCAACTAGGATTTGCACTTACCCTTGGTAGAATTCTCATACAACAACAGCTTCACGCAAGTATCCAAATAGCTCCATTTGAAGCACTGTATGGTCGCAAATGCCGTTCGCCTATTTGTTGGCACGAGATCGGAGACGTACAACTCACCGGTCCGAACTTATACAAGAGACGACGGACAAGATCCTACAGATTCGTGACAACTTGCTCAAAGCTCGAAGCCGACAAAAGAGCTATGCTGATAGAAGACGCAAACCTTTGGAATTCAACATAGGTGACCACGTACTTCTCAAGGTTGCACCTTGGAAAGGTGTTGTTCGTTTTGGTAAGAAAGGCAAACTCGCTCCTCGCTATGTGGGTCCTTTCAAGATTCTCGAAAGGATAGGCAAGGTAGCGTATCGACTGGATCTACCTCAAACGCTCAGCAATGTTCATCCTGTGTTTCATGTTTCGAATTTGAAGAAGTGTCTAGCCGAAGAAGGACTTCAAGTTCCACTCGAAGATCTTCAGATCAACGATACTTTGCACTTTGTGGAGAAACCGGTCGAAATCATGGATCGAAGAACCAAGCAACTGAGGCGTAGTCGTATTCCTATTGTCAAGGTTCGATGGGAAGGTAAACGTGGCGCCGAATTCACTTGGGAACTTGAAAGTGATATGAAGACTAAGTATCCATATCTCTTCGTTACATCTTCCTAAATTTCGGGACGAAATTTCCTAAAGGAGGGGAGACTGTAACGCTCCGCGTTTCTATACTTTCTATATTTGGAAACCTTGTATCGTACTTCTATTTTTAGTAAGCGTTGTATCTTGTATTCGTCTTTCGTTGTAAATGTTGTAAACCGAGACTTGGATTGTAATGAGAAACTCGTATTTTACCCATATTATGTTAATCATAGTCCTGTTACACTTATACTTGTTCATACTTTAAACATGTAAACATATTCGTGGTACTCTCAATCGTAAACGTAACTTGCAAACATGGTATGTATGCGTAATCGAGACTTAAACGTGAAACTTGTAATCGTTAAACTAAATTCGTTACGAAAATATAATTACCTATTAAGTTAATTAATTAAATTAATTAATTAATTAATTAAATTAATTAATTAAATTAGTTAATAAAATTAATTAATTTCTTTTTACAAAAAAATTAAAATGCTAATTTATATATATATATATATATATATATATATAACATTTTGAATTTAAATGTTAATATATATCTTCTTTAATAAAGTCCAAGGTTTAAAGTATAATTATTGGATTCTTGAACTTCAGGGGCCTTTCCTGCCAATTGTGAAACTGAATTATTGAGTTTTGATTAAAAATAAAAAGAAAATAATAATAATCAAACAAAACCGGATCCGCGGGACTCGAACCCGGGACCTCCGGTTCAACATGCAAGCGCCTTAACCACTCCGCCACTCGCCATCAATCTGAAGTAACCCGGGAACAAAAACCTTATATGCTTTGTTCCCGGTCGAGCTAAAAGGCAACAAGCGCGGACAGCAGCCCTTTTGGGCGGGTTTTTTTTTATTTTTTTGTGTTTTTGAGGCCTTTAATACTCACTTAAACCCCACCTAACTAACCCTAATCCTTCCCTTATAAAAACCCACCTCTAATCCAAGCATTTTTACACTTTAATCTCTCTCAAATCACTCTCAAATCACCTCAAGATCCTTGCAACATCAGATTTTCGAGCAGATTGTATACCTCTTACTAAAGTGAATGTAACTCACTCATTTCTTAATGAAATCACTCAATTCTTTTTCCTACTTGCTTGGATAAACTTTGGGTTGAATTCCTAGGTTTCTCCATGGAGAATCCAGACCTGGAAATGCCCCAAAATGTCCACAAACTTTCTGTTTTGTCTAAACTTTTATCAAACTTGTGTTTTAACTTCAACAAACTTGTGTTCTTGTGCTTACAATCAAGCTTATGATTAGTAAAGCCTAACCAAGCTTGTTAACATGAACTAAGGGCTGTTTTAACACCCCTAAACTTTCTGTTTTTGAAGAGCATTGAGCTCACAAGTGATGCAAGTTCTTAAACTTGTTCATGTGTGTCCACCAAGGAAGCTTGGGGTATCCTAACCTGAGACCACACATCACTTGATGATTTTTCATCAAGATCCCAAGATAGTTTGCTAGACTTAAAGTGTCACAACCCCACAAAGCCGTTGACGATTGTCCTCGTGTGCTCGTCGGGTTGTTGAATACTTGGCTACTTGGTATCTAGATGACACCTTATCATTCTTGTCTTTACATTCTTGTATAGTATAGAGTTCTTGTACCCTCCTTGTTACCAATGGTAACTTGTATAGTGGTGAACATAATCCGAGGTTCAAAGTGGATGGTTTAACCTCCCACCTCATACTTGACATACATGACACTAGAGGTTACAAAGTGGATGGTTCATCCTCCCACCTCATACTTGACATACATGACACTAGAGGTTACAAAGTGGATGGTTCATCCTCCCACCTCCTACATGATTATAATGATATATATATAACTATATTATAATTCTAAAACCGAAACCTTGATAATGAACTTATAATCACCTATCAAGTTATTAAGTTTAACACAAAAGTATGTAATTCCTTGTCACGATTCTAATAGGCACCGAAACTATGAAATCACACCCAAACTCGTAAGAGTTACTATAGTGTCAAGAACGAGTGTTACATCTTAGTGAATACCTTCGTATCATAATACTTTATCAAACATATTTTTTTATCATGCTCGAATACTCCTAATCTCCCGTTGAACTCTATACTCATACGCCTCGTTTCCTCTTGTAGGATAATTCGGCGTCATCCTCGAACCAACGTCTTCACGGGTTGTCAAGTGTAGAAAAGACTTAGCAAAATCGTGAGTACACTCGACCCACTTTGTTTATAACACTTTTCGGGTGTAACATGTTTCCATACACAAAATCACGAACACTTAAACTTTATGAAACACACAAAAGATCCCATATACATGAAAGCTTGAATCTTATACTTGATGCTTGTCTTGGATATTCGTATTGCTATGCTTTAGTCATTAACTATTTTTAGCCTTCGTTTGACATGCTTAGCGCTATAGGAATTCACGCATTCACCTCCATCGTGTTATTCGTGAGGTCATGTTAAAACATCGTGATTGCGTTAAGGGTTTGATTATTAGTATTGCATGTCTTGATATTGCTCTTGTATAGATTTGGTTGCCATGCGGATTGTTTAAACTTATTCGTATACGTATGCTATGCCTAAACTTGTGTACTCGCCTTTGGTTTCGCATTGACATTATTTTAAAACATGTTACAGGTTGAAGGAGATGATGCTATGAAAACAATATAGCAAGGACTAGATACACACAAATTAGACGTTAGGTTTAATATCGATGTATCAATTTTGTTATGACTTTGCAAATGTTGTATTGTTCTTTGTTTTGTTACATTGATGTATTTGACAATTCTTATGAAATGAAATATGGTTTAATTAATTATTGTCACTTAATAATGTTGTGAGCAATGAGCAATCTCGTTTTCGTCTCATCCCGATGTTTCCGCCATCGGTTGGGGTGTTACAGGTTAGAAGGGTGGTTTGGTGAAGTTCTTTCTCGTTCAGTGTATAAATCCTGCGAGGACTTGGTTCAAGCTTACTAGGACCTCCTTCAATGCCTCAAAGGTATTGGATGACGGGGGTGCGAATAGCTTGAACCCCTCATATGTAAACTACTATTAATACTTTAACCCGACTACTTGGGATTGTATCCCTACTGACTCAAACCACTTAGCCGAGGGTAACGTCACCTTCAAAAGAGGGGCATACCAATTTTCGCATTAATAACTTATTTAATTATCTTCCAATATTTCGACCCTTTGGGATTGTATCCCTGCTGACTCAAGCCACTGGGTTGAGGGTAACGTCACCTTCAAAAGAGGGGCCTACTACTATAACTAAGATAATCTCTTAAAAAGTCCGAAAGTGCAAAAATCATCAAAGGATACATTAAAGATAAGTTGGATCCAAGTGATTCTATCTTGTCTATATGTTTTTTTCATTTTATTTATCTTTTTATTTTTTTTTATGTTTAAAATCTTTTATCAAAAATTTAGATTGATTAGACGTTGACGATAAACCGGTACTAAAAGCTCTAGTGTCCTTGGACGACCTCGGTATCTTACCAACACTATACTACGCTCACGATGGGTGCACTTGCCCAAGTGTGTGTTTAGTGTTAGTACAATATCGTGTTTATAAATTTAAAACTTGAATAATGCGTAAAAATGGCTCAAAATATTAATTAAAATATAATATGCTCATCACACACCAACACACATACTTTATTGTTACCGAGTATTTTTTTCATAGATTGGCTATACGGTGTTGTACTATGTGCATTAGTGTTGATCCGCTTTGTGTTGTTGCACCGTCAGCAATTGTGTTAGTTTGTTATTGCCATTTCACTTCCTTTTCTTCCAATGTTCCAATCATCCACAGCTTCCTAATTGTCTGAACATAACACAAACATCATCGTACATACGCACCACTAGAAATTATGTTATTAGAACTTAGAAACCAAAGTATCACTACTATATATTTAGAGCGAGTACACACTACAAATGAAGATACCACAATTTATTAGATAACCCTGTACTTTGGTCACAAAATTAAACATGCTTACCGGCAAATCTCTGATATAATAATATTTGCTTGTTTTTTTACACAAAGATCAAGTAAATAGAATGTTAACTACCAGAGCATAAGTATGGTTACCTCTAGAAAATATACATACAAAACCAATATAACTGACCTTTAACCAAGATGTGTGGAAGTTTAAACGGTGAGTTACCTGAAATGCTGATCACATAATGATATCACGATTTAGTTGATCCAAAATGTCTCTTTCAGCAAGTTAAGCCCTGCAAATGTAGGAAAAAACATTACTAAATGTTGAGTCAATTTACGGAGATGTACCTATGAAATAAAGTTAAAAAAAATAAAAATAAAAAAATTGCACACAAACTTGTACAGTAGCTTACATGTCATTTTATCAACTTCAACGGAAGCACCTTTGGACTGGCGAGAGCTGCTTTTAGGAGGTTTTGCAATCGACACAAAGTTTCTCGTCCTTACCGATCATCTCTGCAAAAGTCAACGATTCCTGAAAAAATCAAACAAAAAAACTGAAATTTTGAGCTTTCATAGTGATGAACGATACAATTTGAGAGAAGTAATCCATCAGAAAACCTAAAATTTGATACATCATACATCACCATAATTTTTCGACTAAAACATAAACTTTGCAAAGCATATGATGACAAAAAAGGCATTCTAAAATTTGAGAAACTATATATTTAAATCACGTGTAACTGCCTACCACTCAAGATCACATCAATCTCAACCAAAAAAACGACCGATTTCACGAATCATGAAAACCGATCTTTCACAATTGCATGCACAAACAAATTATTTTCAAACAAAGAAGGGAAATTGTAAAAAAAAAATAAAAAATACCAGCCCTAAGATAAAATTGTGAAAGAGAAGAGAACCAGAGACATATGGCAACTCTGGGAAGACGACAAGCTTCTCGAAAACCTTCGAGCCATAGCTCTGATGCTTGCTTCAGTTTGTGAAAGAGAATGTCAATGTGTTTCACCAACAGGTTTGTGCGCCGTAGTGAGGTGGTTACCCTTGCTGTGATGGATACGCGCTTGGTGGATAACCTGCAAGAATCGAACGACATAGTTAAAAGCCTTACTTTTGAAATAACAGCCGTCATAAAGAAGATATGGATTTAAGGGTAACTGGCCTTGAGGGGGATGAGCGCCGACTGTCGTTTGAGGTTGGTGTAGTAACTAATGATGATGATGATGATGGTGACGATGGTGGTGAACTTTGTTTGATGGAATTGTGTGTGGGAATGGTGTAGGACTCATGATGGTGATGGAAGAACCTAGGTTCGCCGGAATCAGGGTTGTGTCCCCTGTTATCTTCACCAACACGGCAATGGCGCTGCCGCGACGCCGCCCTAGAACCACCGCTGCCGGCCTCCATCTCCTTTACGGTCTCTCCCTCTCGAAGTCTATCTCTTTTTCTGTCTGCATCCGATTTGATCCCTCTTTCTGTCTGATACTGTAAATATTTTCGAAGCAAAGCTTAGTGTGTCGATCGCTAAGTATGATAAGAACCATAAGAAGTTCATGTATCTCGCGAACAAGTCGAAACCGCAGGCGTGGAGGCCAAAGGTAGCGCTGACACATTTTGAAAATAAGTCAGTTTACACGGGTAAATACAAATAACCGACACATTTTGAAAATCTTTCAAAATTGATTTAAGTGTACATGGCACATTTTCATAAATAACTTGGGACAATTCAAAATGATCTTGTATACAGTTTTACAGGTCTGTCAATACATATGGGGTCCGGTGCAAAAAAACGAATAACCTGATTAACCGACACGCCACTTAAATAACTTACAAGGAGTATATAAAAATAATTTAGCATAAGCATCTGACGGGTGTATGCCTACGCCCCATGCATTGGTCGTGGCTATTAGTAACTTAAATGAGCCGAGGATATCCAGGACACGGTCGAGTTAACCCCCAATATTTAAGTTATTAGACAATACAGATTAAAACGAGTTATGAGATTTAGTTAAATCACAATCTGACAACCTGATCCCATTCCCGACCAAGCGATATTAATATACCGTATCCCAAGCCCGTATAGGGAAAATAGGCTGAAAGTATTTACCCGAGCTAATTCTTCAAAGATTTTATAAATCAGTCGTTAGTCAAACAGATAAGTAAAGGTAGCAATCCACTGGAATGCTTCTAGTCTGGAATGACGGTATTAGTAACAAATTAGAATGCTAACGGGTCCTATTAAGTCGTAGACTCGGACCGGCTAGTCTTAGTTAATGAATTACGGTACAATACGCTAGATTAATCGATGACCGGAATAGAATGTAGTTTAAACCCGACAAGTACTAAGACTTGTATATAATGGGTAAACATATAACATTCTGTATATTGAAATAAAAATGATAAGGTTAAACCCGTTTCGGTTAAATTACGTAAATTAGTCACGTATGCTAAACCGTACGCATATAAGAGAAACCGGGTAACCGGATGAGTCATATACAAGTTCCATATGCCATTATACTTTAAACATGTTATAATATCAGTAGGATATCAGCATGTATGCCCGTTAAGGTTTTAAAATCAAGTTAAGCCTCAAAAGGGCGTTTTGGTCATTTTACGACTTATAAAAGGAGCTTGCAAGTAAATTGATGTCATGGTCATAAAAAATCTGAAAAAATAATTAATTTATGATGATATATCAGTAGGACATCAAATATATGTGTGGTTTAGAGTTTAGGACCAAACTATGCGCCGTAAGGGCATTTTGGTCATTTCACACATAGTTTCGATAGCTTATTTGGGATTCTGAATTTAGAACATGTACCTACTGTAAAAGTATTTGAAATAAGTTTAATAATCAGTAGGTAACAAGTTTTGGTTCATAGATATGGTTTTAAACCATACTATGCGCCGAAATGGTGATAAAGTCGCTAAACGACGATCTAAGCGATGTTTAACAAAAGCTGAGATCATGATCAGGTTTGTATATTCAAAATATGTTATTTAATATAATATAACAATAGGTAAAAGGCTTAGGTATAAAAAGTATCATTAAAACCATTTTATGCACCGCAAGGGCGTTATCGTCATTTATCGGCATTATACAAGAACTTATATGCAAACTCAGTTTATATTTAGATTTAACATCCCAATTAGTCCTACTTATGATATTACAACAGTAGGTAATGAGTTTTGGTGAATGAATTATGTTTAAAGCCATTCTTTGTGCCGAAAGGGCATTTTAGGCATTTTTAAAGCTTAATTTATGTTATTTATATAAAACTCAGTTTATGACCATATTTATGACATCAAATAAGTTTAACGAGTTATCATATCATTAGGTAATTCATTTGTGTGTTCATTTATGTTTAAAACCTCATTTTAGGCAAAAAGGGCATAATAGTCAACATATGGCATATTAACGAAAACTTGCGTAAAAACTCAGATTACTATATGACCACGTAGTATAACTCCAGAGGGTTATACTACAAGATAATATACTTGTGATGCAACTTAGAATCAGTAGCTAAAGTTTCTAATTCGTGTCAGAACCGAAAGTCAAAACAGAAGCCAAACTTCGCGACTTTGACTGCGAACCAACTTTAAACTTGGAATTGACGA
This sequence comes from Scalesia atractyloides, assembly GCA_947069175.1. Lineage (NCBI taxonomy): Eukaryota > Viridiplantae > Streptophyta > Magnoliopsida > Asterales > Asteraceae > Scalesia > Scalesia atractyloides. Next base: position 45,428,419 of record CAMTDV010000015.1, on the reverse strand, counting down.
GCCGAACATGTTTATACATGTTCTAACAATTATTACCAAGTAATTAAAGTGATCAAACATATTTTATAGCATCTACATTATTAGATATGAATTATTTTTAAAATTGACCCGTTTGACTTTCTAAACTAATAGCTTTGACCCGTCAATTAACCAAGCAAACGTGATTCTCCGGAGGTGCCCTCTTGAGGGATTAACACTTACCTTATTACGATAACGTAGCCATGTTCGTAACGAACAATGGCTGGACCATAGTGGTCTTAACTGAAGGTCAAAGCGTTATTACGATAACGCTTTGACTTTTGGTTAAAGCCTTCAAAAATGAAAAGAGAAGGTTGGAACACTTACAAGTGATCCAAGAAAATGTTATAAGCTCAAAGGATGCTCCCAAATAGCTCAGGAACTTCCAAGTGAGAAAGAGATGAGAAAAGAAGAGGATGAGCAAGGAATGAGAGGCATGAAGGCCTCTATTTATAGTTGAGGATGAAGCATGGATCAAGACAAGTGTCTAGAGCTGTTATGAGAGGTCTCCAGGTGGTCTTTGAGGTGTCAAGAGCTGCCAAAGTGTGGCAAGTCGCGAGCAAGGTGGCAGGCTTGCAAGCTGCCAAACAATTCTGCCACTTGCAGTCCCTTACGGACCGTAAGGGTAATGGCTTACGGTCCGTAAGCCAATCTGGCGCCCACCGTTTTGATATGGTTACAGACCGTATGGAATAATCCTTGCGGTCCATAACCGCCTCTCAGCAAACCAGTCTTTCAAGCCTTACGGTCCGTAATGATATATGGTTACGGTCCGTAAGACCCACTCAGAAGCCAAAAATTTGCATATTGTCAAGTTTGGTCCCTCAACTTTTAAAGTCGTCATTCAGAGGTTATACTTATAACATAACGACGTTTCAGTCCGTCTCGACCAACACGTGGCATACGAGGATCAGCGGGACACGTGTCGGGATTTTACTGGACGGGTTTTTACGAGGTGTTACAATAACCCTTGTTCGATCAGTTAGGAAAGGTTTTTGGAGAGATTGTGTCGCCGTCGGAGTTCTCATGGGAGTCGGCGGACAATGCAAAGGGGAAGTGTAGTGTCCTTACTGCATTCTGAAATAGAATTCAAGAGAAGGTGGTGATCCTATGGGACCCGGTTTGGGTTTCAGAGGACCCGGTTGTATGGGTATTGTAGTTCAGTGGTGTCCAATTGGTCATAGTGTCAGAATTCAGAGATAATGCTAGCAAGTTGCTACTGGGGGAGGAAATGGAGGAGGGTGAGTTTCAATGTCAAATCCCTGAAACCCAAAATTCCGATGGCCGGAATCATGAAAAGCGTCCGGTGCCGGAAGGTGGAGGGGTGGTAAACCAAAAGATGCCCATCGATTCAAATGCATGGGGTAACAATGTGCATGGGGAAACAACAACTCCTTCTAGGGCACTGGAAAAAAAATCATGATGATAATGGGGTGTCGGCTGCTGAGGGGTGCAAGGATGGTAGGCCCCATGAGCAGCTTAATCTAGAGATGGGCATAATCGGGTTTTATTATTACCCGGAACCGGTTCCAACCCGGACCCGGTTCTGCTTGGATGTCATTGGAACCGGGTATGGTGTGGAACCGGGTCCAGTTCCTACCTGGGTTCACACCCAAGAATATGGAACTGTGTAGAACCGGGTACGGGTATTATGGAACCGGGTATGGTGCGGAACCGGTTTCTGAGAGTAAAACCTGACTTTTTTACTGTTCAGTACCGGTTCCTGACAGTAAAACCTGACTTTTTACTGTTCAGAACCGGTTCCTGACAGTCAAAACCTGACTTTTACTGTTCAGAACCGGTTCCTGACAGTAAAACCTGACTTTTTTACTGTTCAGAACCGGTTCCCGATAGTAAACCTGACTTTTTTACTGTTCAGAACCGGTTCCTGACAGTCGAAAACCTGACTTTTACTGTTCAGAACCGGTTCCTGGTAAATGTTACCGTTGGAACCGGTTCCTGATTACAGAATCGGTTTTCTATATAAACCCCTTTACACTTTACACTTTACAGAATCGGTTTTTCTATATAAACTTAACACTTTAACAAGAGATAACGATGGCTTGCAACGATGAGGTCGTGGTTGTTTTGGAAACCAAAAGAAACCCCGATATTTGGAAGCACTTTGACTTGTGCTTGATGTCGGATAGCCATGAAATGGCTAGATGCAAGCGGTGCGGGAAGTTCATGAAGGCGGCGGCCAACTCGACGCTCAAGAAACAAACCGACCGCCATTGTCCGGTGACAAAGGCGAAAAACAATGAAAAGGGTGAAGCATCCGGGACCGGGTCATCAAAAGTTTAGTTTGTTTTATGTATTGTAAACCCATTTGTGTTTTATGATTAGTATGTTTAGTGTTTTATATGTTTTGTTTAACGTTTCTTGTTTAGGTTGTTTGTGTAACCGGGTCTGGAAGGTTACCGTAGGAACCGGGTATGATAAGAACCGGTTACGGGTACAACCCGGGTACGGGTTGGAACCGGTCCGGAACTTATTTTTTTCCAAAAATGTGGAACCGGGTAGGAACCATCGGGTATTTTGAACCCGAAACCGGTTCTACTATATGTCGGGTAGGAACCGGAACCGGTCCCAGGTAGGTTCCACCGGGTCGGGTTTGGAACCGGTTATTATGCCCATCTCTAGCTTAATCTCCACAATAATTTACGTGATACTGGACCGTCGTATACTCCTGGGCCCAACAACTTACCACCATTGGGTAAAAGAAATAGAAATTAACGCAGCCCACCTTCTGTAGGTTCTATCCAAGGCCCACAGGCCCGTGCACGATATGATGAGGAGGGTCCAGAAGATATGGCTTTTGACCCTAATCGAGCCTTTGGTCATCATGTTCCTTCTTATCCAAAAGTTCCTTCTAGAGCGAAACTTCGTGAAGAACCGGGTAGCACTACTTGTCCGCACCAACCCATCACTACTGCTGCTTCAGTTGATAGTGGCCTGCATCCACAGGGTACTATGGAAATCGATGCAATGGTGGACGTCGGTAGTGTCTAATCTATCGGGGTTCGAGACTGAAACACGTGCATCTATCATTGGTGAAGGCGATTTTAATGGTTTCTAATGAATATTTTATCGATCAATTTAAGGGGTGTCTGGGATTCCCGGAAGTTGGAGTGGATTCGGGGCCTTAAAACAAGTAATGGGGTTCACTTTATCAGTATACAGGAGACAAAGTTACGCGAATCCTCAAATTTTGCTTTCAACCAAATTTGGGGTAGAATAATGTTCAATATGGAGGCGGTGGATTGAATGGTAGGTCCGGCGGTCTGGCATCGCTCTGGAACCCGACTGTCTTCTCTTGTATCGAAGTGATTAAGCATAGGTACTTCTTGTGTGTTTGTGGATTTATAATTCCATCTGGTACAAGGTTAAATTAGGTGAATGTTTACGCTCCAATTGGGAAAGTATTGTGGCAGATTTATTACAGTTAAAAAACTCTAGGCGGGGATTATGGGCGTTTATGGGGGACTTTAATGATGTGCGAAAGCCGGATTAGCAGTTTAATTCCGAGTATGTGGCAGCAAATGCGGATGCATTTAACGACTTCATTCTGTCTGCCGCTTTGCAAGAATATGATATGGGGGGTGCTTAATTTACATACATATCTGATCGTGGAAACAAGCTCAGTAAATTAGATCACTTTTTGGTATGTATTGGGTTTGTGGAAAACTAGCCGGGTGTAGCTCTGGTGGCTCTAGACAGGCTATATTCTGATAACCGTCCTTTGTTACTCTCCATTACTCCTTCAGATTTTGGGCATGTACCATTCCGTTTTTATAATTCATGGCTGGAATTGCAAGGTTTTTTGGAGTTTGTTACTGGGAAGTGTAATCAATTTTATTTTAATAGACCTGGGGATCTTGCTCTTGCCATTAAATTTAGGTTGCTAAAGAATAGGATCAAGGACTGGATAGCAGTGGAAAAGAACTATACTCCATTCGAAAAAAGAATTTAGTCGACTTGGAGTTATTGGCGGAAACTAGAGCGTGAAACCAAGCAGAGTTAGAGTTGAGAATGGAGTGTAAACAATGTATGATGGAGTTCGGCAAACAAAGACAAACGGACACAAGGAAAAAATCAAGGGTGAGGTGGGCTATTGATGGGGATGAGAATACCAATTTTTTTCACTTAGTTGTGAACGCGAATATTAGTTCGAATCGTATAAATGGGGTGTTTATTGGAGACTATTGGATCACAAACCCGCCAACTATTAAACAACACTTTTTTGATTATTTTTCCAGCCTTTTCACCGAGCCTATGCATAATAGGCCCCCGATTGTATGTCTGTCGTTACATGTATTATCCCCGGACGAAGGAGAGTCGTTGACAAAAACCGTTTACTTTGGAAGAAATAAAGGAAGCGGTTTGGGAGTGTGATGGTGATCGGGCTCCCGACCCAGATGGGTTGAATTTCACATTCATAAAAAGGTGTTGGAGCGGTTTGCAAGGTAACTTTGTTAAACTATTTGAAGATTTTTATAGCAACCCGACCATAAATAGGAGTTGGTCATCCTCATTCATAGCTTTTAGCTTTGATTACAAAGATCAAAGACCCGTTGCGCCCATCCGATTTTCGCCCGATTAGTCTTATCGAGTGTATCAACAAATTTATATCTAAAGTATTGGTGAACCGTTTGAAATGTGTAATTGGTAAACTTATCTCCGAGGAGCAAACGACATTCCTTGCTGGAAGGAACATTACGGATGGGCCTTTAATGTTGAACGAAGTGATTTCTTGGTTGAAGTACTCTATAAAAGTGGGCATGATCTTTAAAGTGGACATACACAAGGCCTATGACTCTCGTAGTTGGTCGTTCCTAATTTCTATAATGGAGCAAATGGGTTTTCCACCTAAATGGCGGGATTGGATTATGGCGACCCTCCGTTCCGCCTGAGCATCCGTTTTGGTACATGGCTCACCAACTATGGAGTTTGAGTGTACTAGGAGGCTACGTCAAGGTGACCCCCTATCCCCGTTTCTTTTTGTTATCGCAATGGAGGATTTGTCGGGGATCCTGAAGAAGGCTTCAGAAGTGGGATTATTTCATGGCATAAGGTGCAACAACAATGGTATGATCTTAACTCATTTCTTGTATGCGGATGATGTGGTTTTTCTTGGGGATTGGTCGATTGCAAATGTCCAAAATTTACGAAGGCTTTTAAGATGCTTTTACTTGTCGTCTGACCTAAAGGTCAATCTAGCGAAATGTAGTTTATATGGGGTCGGGGTGGAGGAGGTGGAAGTAGCCAGTGTGGCAAATACACTCCGGTGTGGAGCCAGTTCTTTCCAGTTTAAGTATCTTGGTTTATATGTAGGGGCAAATATGAATTTAATAAAAAAAATTTGAAACCTATTGTTGAGCTTTTCAAGAGTAGGTTATCAATTTGGAAGGCGAAAACGTTGTCATATGGGGGAGGATCACATTATTAAAGTCGGTGTTGTCTTCATTACCCACTTATTTCTTTTCTTTGTATAAGGCACCGGTTCAAGTGTGAACCATCTTGAAAGACTCTGGAGGATTTTTTCTGGGGTGGTTCGGAGGAGGTCTCTAAAATGAGTTGGATGGCATGGGAAAAAGTAGTAGCTCCAAAAAAGTATGGGGGTTGGGTTTCAGTCCTCCTCGGGAAGCGAATTTAGCTATGCTTGCGAAATGGTGGAGCGATTCAAGACGGAAAAAGATGGTCTATGGAGGAAGGTAGTATGGTCTATTCCTTACAACTCAAGATCGTGGAACCCAATCCCGGTTAAAGTTTCAATCGCGAGTCCATGGAAGCAAATATTTAACATATCACTGGTCCTATCATCTATGGGGGTTGATATCACTAAAGCCATTAGAGGGGATGTGAAAGGTGGATTTGAGGTAGCCTTTTGGGTTGACATAAGGGCTGCCTCGGAACCACTTATGGAGATGTTTCCCCTCCCGTTTCAGCTAGAAAAATACAAGTGGTGCACGATGGCTGATAGAGTTCGAGTGGGGTGAATGGGGCGTCCAGGGGGTGGGAATGGAGGCGCCAACTGTTGGGTACTGAAGAAATGCTGGAATTTCAGCAACTTAACATTATTTTTCAGGGTCTCTCGGTTACTTCAGGAGCCGACCGGTGGGTTTGGACTCTAGATTCATCAGGTTGGTTCAATGTGCGAAGTGTCAAGAAGTCGTTGCGAGAAGTATGCTATGAGCAGCCTGAATATGCGGTTAAATGGAACAACTGGGTTCCAAAGAAAGTCCGCGTAGTGGCATGGAGAGCCGAGAAGGAGCGTCTACCAACCAAGGAAGCATTGCGCAAACGAGGTATTTCGGTCCAAAATCTTGAATGCTTGCTTTGCGGGGAGTATAATGGAACTAGCGATCATCTTCTTGTCTCGTGCGAGTTCGCACAGACCGTGTGGCAAATAGTATATCAATAGTGCAAAGCGCAACCAGTTATTGCTTTCAGCTTCAAGGATAATCTAGATGCACACACCCAGTTGGCTGGATCGGGGAAGAAAAAGAAAGGTTTCCATGCAGTTTGTTTTGTCACGATGTGGAGCATTGCAATGAGTTACTGTTTTCCGGCCAACAGAAATCTATCAGTTTCATGGTGGAAGAGATCAAAAGTAAGAGTTTTCCTATGGGTAAAGCACCGGTCGAAGGAGGAAAACATGAGTGGCGAGGATTTGAAAGTACACGTGTGGATATAAACAAAATATTAGAAAGTAGTATATAACAAAACCCATTGCACCAAATTGTTGTAAATTATACTGTATATAAATAAATATAAATTTGGAGGATCCGGTTTGATATAGTAATCCAAAGTCTGGATGAGAAAGAGGTAGATGAATAAATCCCTTTAAAAAAATAAAACTTAGGGATAAAATGTGAAATAAGGAACCAAATAACAAAATTATTACAATTTCTCATCATTTCATGGAATGTAACGAAATGATTTTGGGTTAACAACCAAAAAAATAACCAAATGGAAAATTAAAATACTTGGTATATGTATGTAGAGTAAAGTTCTCGTACAAATAACTTTAACGTACTAAATGTACGAAAGACATGAAAAAGCCAAAAAACACGGTGGCATTTTCGTGATTATTTGCTCGTAGGGTAATTATCAAAATTACTTTACAAATAATTTTGTAGAGTAATTTTGATCTTGTAGGGTAATTATCAAAATTACTCAACATCAAAATTACTTTACAAGTTTATCAAACATACAATTCAAAATTACTCTACAAAATTATTTGTAGAGTAATTATGATACTCTACAAAATTACCTTACAAGTTCAAAATTACCATACAAGATCATTTGTAGAGTAACTATGATACTCTATAAGATCAAAATTACCATACAAGAACATTTTACATAATTACTCTACAAGATCATTTGTAGAGTAATTTTAATAACTGCCCTACAAGCAGATAATTACGAAAATGACACAGCGTTTTTTCAGCAAAACCTTCAGTTCGTACATTTTATACGTTAAAGTTAGTTGTATTTGATCTTTTGTCTATGTATGGAAATAACTTTCCATACAAGAAAGAAACATATAACCATAAGAAAAAGTAATAATAATAATTTTGTACAACATCAAAGTTATATTTCTCAAATCCTAGGATTACGAGAAGTATCAATAAACATAGCAAAAAAACAATGACGACTATTGGTTCAAATGCTCACACGTGAGATCTATATTTTAAACACACACAATTAAAAGAAAAAAGAAAAAAACTTAGTATTTTTTCACTCCCGTTTTCTGAACTCTAAAATGAGAATGGTTATAACAAATTGTGCAAGAATAATCCATAACCACCATTCCATGAGCTTCCGGCCTTAGCAAGATGGATTCCATAGAAAATATTCACAATTGCAAACAATATCATAAGTCTTCCTACATTGTGGTGATACCAATTCCAATATTTTCTTGCTTTTACATCTATAGAAGGACGAGCCAAGAAAGCTAGAACCTGTAACAAAACAAGATCCATCTTTATATTTATATATATATATACCGAAATTATTTTACTTGTGTATAGGGACTATATTATCAACTCAATCATGAACACTATTAAAGTTATATCCACTACCAAATAAACAATTAGAAAGGTCGTGTTGTAACCTGAAGAAAACCAAAAACAAGAATGGTTACTCCAAGTCCTTTGTGCTTTCCAACACCAACATCAATCCGATCATTTAACACGACTCCGGCAATCACGCCTGCTAACCCGAGAATAAACCCCAATGACTGAATCCCCGCATGCATATAAAACCACAACGAATTTGAATGCTTCATATAACGAGCAATCATTGCGCCAATAGGAATCAATATGCCCCATCCACTCATGTTCAAGATTCCATGACTTCTCTTCAAATTTGAGTAAGGGGCCTTAGTTTGGCTACCATGACCTATCACTCCAAAAAAACCCAAGTTTGTCATAGACCACGTTACGCTAACTTGTACAATTTGCATTAAATATTGTACAATATGGCCCAAATGCATGTATGGGCTTAAAAGTTGAAAGTTAAGTGATGCAAAATTTGTTCTCTCTATTCTTTAAGGCCCAAGTAGTAGTAATGGACCGTGGGCTATAAATTCTAAGCAATAGTAACATCTTATGGCATGAACTACTTTTAATGATAATTTTAAGTGATAAAGCAATAGATTTGGATTACAGTTTTAGAACTTAACATAAAAAGTTGCGTTCTTTTATGAGACAACATAAAAACTATTGTATTTGTCTTGATAAAAACTTACCCGAGGCGTAATTCAATCTAACAGCAATCTCGCTTCTATGTTGAGTCAAGAGAAAACTAGGTGCACTTGGAGCTGGATTGCTTTTATCCCCTACAGCATATACGAGTTGCTGGCTTGGTTGGTTAGTGACCAACTGAAATGCCATGTATATCCGAGATGAATCCGAAAAAACTGATGATGTGTTTTCTAGAATCTGTAGGTCTCCTTGATCAACTAACACTTGGCTCGGGGTTTTACCACCAAGGAAATACCTTTTCATGTTTGGTAAACCACCACTTGCCACCCAACCCATGACGGCGCTGGACCCCACCATACCGCCATTGGGTGAAAACCCCATTCCAATATAGGAATTTGTGTTTGGTGCCGATAAGACAAAGCTCCATAAATTAGGACCTCCTTGTGAGTACTAGAAATGACAATTATTTGTTAATCAGTATAAAATTATTATTAGACAATTAATTAAAACCATGTAAGGTACCATGTATACTAATCAACTATTTATATGAGAAATTACAAAATAAACCTAATTCACTCATAAATCCTAATTATAATAAAAATTATTACAATAAATCTTATCTACGTAACAAAAAAATCTTAACAAATATATATTATCTAACTAAAACTGATATAATCTATCTAATACTTATGCACCCCAACACACATCTATGATCTATACAATACTTATGCACCCAAGCGCGCGCACACACACGCAATCGATGGATGAAGAAACTAACTTACTCTAAGGATGAAATGTTGAGATGTCCAAACAGGGTTGCAAATGAGAGAAGAAGTGTCAAAACGAATATGGTCTTTGAGATTTACAAGATTTGTGTTAGAACTACATCAATCTTGTGCCAATGAAAGATGATTACATGCAACAATCAACAAAAATGGAAGATTTATGAGTAATCGCATCATGGGTAGTATGCTCTTTCAATTGTTTTATTTAAGATGTATGATATGATGATAGATGGTGGTGGTGAAGACGAGAGGCAAAGTAGTGGAAGGGTGATATATAATAGATGCATTTATTTATATAATTGGGAATAATTGCGGTTGACTTGGTTTTAATCATTTGTTTATCTAATCAGCCCTCCATTATTTCAAAAAGATTCATCAATTAAAAAAAAGTACACATGAAAATCAACGGTGTTAATCACTACAATATAGAAGAGTAAGCAATGCATTATATTATAATTTATTTACTTAGGCTATAGCCTAATGTCAAAAGGAATTATCTCTTGTGAGAAGATCAAGGTTCAATACCTAGGAGGTGTAAGTATTTAAGGGGAAGAAAATTAGCCGTTAAAAATATTATAATTTATCTAATAATATAATATGTAACCTTAATAAATAGCGTTAATAACATTCAAGTTTCGACATCTCACGCTTTTAACTCGTCTTTCTTTTTTCCTTTTTTTAATTCATTTATCATTTAACTATTTTTTAAGGGCAATAACATATGCCCCTACAAACTTCATTTATTACATATATACTCAATCTAAAAATTAAATTACATATATCCCCTTCTTTAAAACTATATTTAATAATATAAGATGTAACCTTAATAAATAGTGTTAATAACATTCAAGTTTTGTCATCTCACGCTTTTAACTCGTCTTTCTTTTTCCCTTTTTTTAATTTTATTCATCATTTAATTATTTTTTTAAAGGGCAATTACATATACTCCTACAAACTTCATATGTTATATACATACTCAATCTAAAAATTAATTACATATATCTCTTTTCTTAAAACTAAAAATAACAGATTTACCCATTTTAGTTTATTTTATTAAAAATTAATTACTGTATACCTATTTTGCACTCTTTTACTAAAACTAATAAATTACAAATTTATCAAATTCTAACAAATTTGTTTTAGTAAATCCTATTTTAAAATATCAACAGCGTTGAGCAGCAAAGACGTTCTCATTTACATTTGGCATTCATTTTCATTTTAATTTGCCATTTACTGCAATCTACTTTGCAAACCAGTTTCTTTAGGACCTATTTGTAACTTTGTTCTTCCTTAAAACTTTAGGTTTAATAAAATTATTCGAATAGTGTGGTCAATATCCTTGGTTTCTCTGTCAAGAAGGTTGAATAATGTGACATGTGGCAAGTATGAAGGCCATGTGGTGCTAATTGCTAAAGGCATAGAATCAAACAGGAAAACCACCAAACACATCTAACTTTAACGTTATTGGTCAATGTTATGTAAACAATGTTTTTGAAGACTAGTTAAGTTTGGTGATATATTTAAAATACTTATTGTTTGTTCTTTGTATGTTTATTTATAATAATTTAAGGGTGTTGTTGGGTTTTCCGGTTAAAATCTTGAAGACTAGTTAAGTTTGGTGATGTATTTACGGTTTATATATTTATCATATAAGACACACTTAAAATCTTGTAATCCGAACATTATCTGAACCCATGTAACCCATCAAATAGGTTGTGGTTGCAAATGTATTCATGACTAAACAGAGAGGAGTATCATTGACAAAATTGAATAGGTTAGGATGTAAATTTAATTAGTTGTGAAAAGTTTAACGATGAACAACGAAAGATGTTTAGAACAGAGTGATTTGCAGCGGAAATTAAAGAAACTTTTGATTCACAACTAATGGAAGATTGTTTTCATTATCATGCTATCAACTTAAAGTTTGCATGTAATTTACCACTCCCCCAGCCTGATATCACAAGTGTTTGTTAGTACAGAACGAAAGAAGATGATTGGTAGAAAATGATCTTTTGATAGATGAATAGAACAATACAATGCACTGTCTATTTATAGTACAATCCAAACCTTTGATCATCTTTTGATGACCTTAGGGTTGTGATAGATAACAAAATAACTAACTAGAAACACTGCCTAACCTAACCTCTGCTATTACAGACACTGTTACATTGAAAAACACTGATATAACTAAAACACTGATGAACCTATCCTCTGGTGGTCTTCATCAGACCTTTGGCTTAGCAGTGCTTGTAATGCAATCTCTGGGCTTAGTCAGTGGTTCACATCACAGCTTGTAAACGTTTGTTATTCAAGATTAGCATCTGATAGAAGTTTTGGCTTTTAATCCTGTTCCTTTGTAAAGGGTTAAACCCCAACAATCTCCCCCTGGAACAGATGATGCCAAAACTCTTCTTTATTCTTGATATTTATTTCTCAACATAAGTTCTCTTATCTGACCTTTGAACTGTAATTCAAAGTTCATAGAGATCATATCTTCAGTATCTCTTTCAAGCTCCAGATTCATAAGGTCTTGGAGGTCTTCTGCACACACACCATATGCATCCTCCATTCTAATCTTGGTAGCTTCACAATCTGATTTGAGCAAAGTCAATTCGTGGGTGTCTTTGTTAGACTTCCACTTTAGAATTTTTGGATCAAATGGTTTTCTTGAGATCTGATTTATCTTTGAGAGTGCTAGTTGAAGCGGACTAGCAATCTTTGATAGTGTAGCTCCTAATTGATCACTTGCATCATCAGTGTAACATCCGTCAAAAACGGATTTACCAAACCCGCTCCGTTTATCAACCGAACAGTCAGTCAAAAATTTCGTTGCGAATTAAATGCCCAAAATAATTTTAAACGATACATAATCGATTATTATACGGGAATATATATTTAGTTTTTGAAAAACTGTTGTAAAACGCAAAATAAAAATACAATGTCTATGCCGGGTTTCGAACCCGGGTCAGTGACCGGTCCGGAAACAGACTTAACACATAACACTTGAACCTCTGCGCCACTGATGTTATTTGTTAAATAATAGAATCATTTAATTGATATCATGACGTTACGAATTCAAAACCGGCGCCCAATAGTTCAGTCGTCGGAAATCCCGGAAATCTCGCGAGTCTTAACGACAACTTACGTTATAACGTAAACCATTACTAAGACATCGGTTATAACCGACGTCTGAGTCCGCGACCAAACCATAACCGCCGGAGTTTTTATAACCGATGAATACAGTCGGAAATCAGACCAGGTTCTTCGACGATTTTGCCCTATAAATTCACCCACAACCCACTGCAAACCTTTTCGCTCAAAACCACACCTTTTCTCGGCGTAATTCCACTCGCCGGAATTAATCTGTTCGTCGCCGGAAAACCGGTTTCCTCATTTCTGAGCCTTACTAAACCATTTGAACTTATACCGAAGTCACCCACATATTTTGTAAGCTTTCGAAGTATCTCTGCCGCAAGACGCTCGTCGCCGGAGCCTATTGCTGTCGCCGGAGTTCTGCCGGAAAACAGAGGAAGACAGTCGGTATACCTCTTCGCTTAAATTCTTTTTCTTTTCACTTATATCTCACCATGATGAGCTGAAACACACTAAGAAACCGATTAAAACTTCGAACCATTCTGCTGTCGATTCTGGTTAAAAACTCAGCGAAGAAGATGAAGTTCGGTATCATATAAGTTTAATTAAAATCAACTTATTAATCGGGTTAGACACACAGTCCAGCGGTGGACTGTGTACACATTAAACGCAAAGGTTTCGAGTTCGAATCTTGTTTCCACACACGTCGCCTTAATAAAAATGATTTTTTTGATTAACCGAACCGGAGTCATACTGGTATATGTTAAGTATATTAATAACCGGAATAATAACCAAGTTAGACACACAGTTCAGCGGTGGACTGTGTGTATGTTTATATCACAGGTCACGAGTTCGAGTCCGGGCTACTGCACCGACTCGGACAATTATCTATTCTTTTTAATTAAGACAGAAAAGGAAATAACTAATTTGTGTTTAAGTATAATAAAAATCAGTAAAGTTAACAAGTTGCACACACAGTCCAGCGGTGGACTGTGTGTTAGTTTAAGCCACAGGTCCCGGGTTCGAGACCTGTGGAGCGCACCGTCCGAATTGATTTAAATCTTTTTTAAAAATAAAGGATTTCTGTTTAAACATAATTAATATATATATATAATTAAAATCAGATATATAACGGGTTAGACACGTAGCTCAGTTGGTAGAGCTGCGTGCACGCGTACGGGAGGTCTCGGGTTCGAGCCTTACTCAGCGCACTTATATTCAGACTCGAACCGGTCAACGGTCAGGTCAACGGTCAACGGTCAGAAAAAGTCAAATTTTTATTTATTTTTATTTAATTATTTTAATTAAAAATCAATTTAAAATACTTAAAAATAACATTTTTAAGGTTAGAAAATAGCCTTAAACTCACAAAAATACACCCAACAATCCTACTAAAATAGATTAATAAAATCCGTTTACTTACCAAACCATAATGCGATTTATCTAGGTTAATCTCACTCGTGGTTAAAACCACTTCGCGTGCATTCAACATCATCAACCGAACGCACCCACTGTGAGTGAATCTTACAACTCCCCCTTTTAAATTACACGTTTTGGGGTGTGTCATGTGTCATAAAAATAATTAACTTATTTATTAAAACTTGTGCCATACCACATCATGACCTAAACTTAGATTGTTTATATTGTTGTGATTACTTATTTCCTTTTGTCAAATTATATGAAACTTATTCATTAAGCCCATCAGTTCCTCGTGGGAGACGAGTTGAACAACGCGTGCCTCAAATCAAATTCATTATTGTTCATGTGTGTATCATTGAGTTTATATTGTTTGTAGTTGTGTCATTCATATTATCATGTTTATGCAATTCATTCATTAGGCCCCTCAGTTCCTCGTGGGAGACGAGTTGAGCATCGCGTGCCTCTAAATGTTCCATTATTGTTCATGTGTGTTTCATTTAATATTTTATGATTGTTGATTAAGTTTACATCTATTTTTACTCATGTTTGGTTGTGCACATATTTCATAATCAATTTAAGTAAATTTGTTCAAATGTTTTCCATAGGATTCACTCGCCAACATTATGTTGATCCAAAAACCCTTTTACACATGATACAGGTGAACAGGTTGAAGCAAGGAAAACATAGGATATGCCTTAGAAGAGAACAAAGAAGCTTAGATTGATAGTTAGAACATGTTGTAATATCATTTGTAAATTTACATTAAATTGTATTAATGAATATGAAACGCATAATAAATGTCATGAGCTTTGATGATAACCCAATCATGCCCCGATCACCTTTTCCGCTGCGGGTCGGGGTGTGACAGATTGGTATCAGAGCCATGACTATAGGGATATAGGATAGGTTATTAGACCCTTAGAGCCTATACTATAGTCTGCCTAAACTTTAATTGATTAGGAGGTTACATACAAACTTGTGATATTTATTTGTTTCATATTTGTTTACATTTACAGTCAAACATACATGCTTATATACATATTCATTATACATATATACATATTCATTATACATATATCGATGTTCATGTATTCAATTTATTTTCATACTCTCATTATCCAAAGATTTTGTGCAATTTTCAAATCTCATCAAAGTAAGTTCTGCGACGGGCATGTAGTAACTGGAAGGGTACAAGTACCGGTAGTCGGAACGTCCTGTCTAGGTTGGCATTCGTATAAATCCAATATAACGGATCAGTTTGCCTACCTGGGGACCAACGATGAGAGTACGAAGGACCTATTAGGCCAAAGCATGCCACACCAAACGTCGTTCGAACTAACCTACTTTGAGGTGTCACCGTGTCTACACCTGGACACATTCCGAATATCACACGTTGTATACATATTTCTCGATTTTCTCCGGGTTTTTGTGTACGCAACCTGGCAAACCCGTGCGAACCATATGAAAAACCGGTATTCATGGGGGCCCACATGATTATACAGGTAAAGTATGGCGGCATGTATGGCCTAACAGCGAGCAAAGCCCAAGACATCCTATGGATGTAGTATTTTTCTATAATTATTTTATGAATGTTCATTCCTAATGCGACCCATGAACCCAAAAACATCCAACTCATACTCTTGTCATGTATTCCTTGTAGATGTCTTCTAATCTCGCCCGTAGGAAGACGAGAGCAAGAAAAGCCCGCGAACGCATGGCTGCCTTAATCGCTCAACAAATGGCTGCCGTATTACCCAACATTGTAATCCAAGTTCAACAAGCACTTACCGCTAATCCTGTCAATCAAGCAAACCAAAACATTATCAACCCTTCCCCAAATACCACTAAATGCACCTTCAAGCATTTCAAATCATGCGACCCTCCGAAATACAAAGGGACTGAAGGCGTCACTGCTCTTCTCCATTGGTTTGAAGAAATGGAGAACACTTTTCTAAATTGCGATTGCCCTGATGATCGCAAAGTGCGATATGCTACCGGTCGATTATATGGGATAGCACTTACTTGGTGGAATACAGAGAAGGCCAAACGAGGTGTTGAAGATGCTATGACCTTAACTTGGAACGAATTGAAGGAAATCATGACGAGACGATTTTGCCCAAGGAGCGAAATCAAGAAGTTAGAAGATGAATTTTACTCATTGAAGCAAATGGAAGGAGACCACATCACATACAACAACAGGTTCCTCGAATTACATCAAATGGTTCCCAACATGTTTACTCCTCTCTACCGTTTGATCGAGCACTACATTCGTGGTCTTCCGTCAAAGATTCAAGACCCTGTAATAAGTACCAAGCCTGCAACTTTGGAAGCAGCAATGGAGCTAGCAACAGAGCTCACCGAGAACCGAATCCGAAACAAAGACTTCAAGGAGGAGAAGAAGAAGGATAAAGAATCGACTGAAACCTCCGACTCCACTCAAACCGAATCCCCTTCTCAACCCAATCCTAAGAGAAGAAGAGTCGGGCGACTCTTCGCTGCTACCCAACGAAATCCACCAGTTTTACACGCCATACCCATCCGAGCTATCCCAATCACCCAAGTGGCACCCAACTCAACTTACCCAAATAAGAAACCATATCTTGGACCTCACCCTCGATGCAACAACTGTTTTTATCACCACCCCCATACCCTACCTTGTCGTCTATGTGCAACTTGTGGACGCTATGGTCATTTGAGCAAGGATTGCCGCACCTTTCAAAACCAAACCTTTTCCCCTACTCAAAACATGGCCCAAACCTATCAACAACCCCAATACCCTATGTTCCCATATGCACGAGCTTGCTTCAATTGTGGCGACCCTACCCACTTTAGAAACACATGCCCTCAATTGGTTAACGTCATCAACACTCAAGCCCAATCAAACCCAGTTAACCAAGTAAACCAAGAAAACCCAACCACTAGGCCACCAGCAAGAGGAAGAGTCTTCAATATCAACGCCAATCCTGTCGAAGATAATGACGGCCCAAACGAAGATACCCAACTAGTCCTCTTCGCCGAAGATCCAGATTCAACTCCTATCGTTTAGTTTTATGTTTTTTTTCTTTATCACATCAAACCAATCATAACTTAAAGATAAAGCCAATGAAACTTTGACAAGAGTACGGTGGATACGCCGCTGGTACTTCCTATATATAAGTATTCTTGTCAAAGGATCAGAAGTATTATCTGGCGGTTATGAGAGGTTCCATGTGTAGACTGTTAGAGTAATTATTGTATATTATATATTATATATTGTTTTCAGTATATGCTTTTGCCGAGGCCGCAGCTCCCCATCCATCGAGGTTGAGCTTGATCCCCATTTTATTATGCGGTTGATCTTGGCGTGCCCGCACGATCGGCTCCGTTTGATTGAGCCTTGATCGGTTATTTCATTTTACATTTCAATACATGCAATACGCTCGGCTCCGTTTGATTGAGCCTTGAGCGCACAGTTCAACTTACATTTCCAGTTCATGCAATACGTTCGGCTCCATTTGATTGAGCCTTGAGCGCACATACATTTTCATTATCAGTATCTTGTGGTTATGGTGTTTGTTGTAGAGTCGCATAGAACTAATCATAACTGGCGGATAAAGTCAATGAGAATTTGACAAGAATATGGTGGATACGCCGCTGGTACTTCCTATATATAAGTATTCTTGTCAAATGATCGGAGGCATTATCAGGCGGTTATGAGAGGTTCCATGCATAGGCTATTTGTGTGGTTAAGTTATTCATTTTCAGTACATGCAATACGCTCGGCTCCGTTTGATTGAGCCTTGAGCATACAGACAATTTCATTTTCAGTACATTCAATACGTTCGGCTCCGTTTGATTGAGCCTTGAGCACACAGACAT
This sequence comes from Scalesia atractyloides, assembly GCA_947069175.1. Classification (NCBI taxonomy): domain Eukaryota; kingdom Viridiplantae; phylum Streptophyta; class Magnoliopsida; order Asterales; family Asteraceae; genus Scalesia; species Scalesia atractyloides. The sequence continues at coordinate 45,410,535 of CAMTDV010000015.1, read as the reverse complement.
TTCATTTTCAGTACATGCAATACGATCGGCTCCGTTTGATTGAGCCTTGATCGCACAGATATATTTCATTTCAGTATTTTATGATTGTTGTATTGGTTGTAGAGTTATAGGACTAATCATAATTCACTGATAAAACCAATGAAAATTTGACAAGAATATGGTGGATACGCCGCTGGTACTTCCTATATATAAGTATTCTTCTCAAAGGATCAGAGGCATTATCGGACGGTTATGAGAAGTTCTATGTAGGATTTATTAGTTTCTTGGTAACCAATCATAACTTGTGGATAAAACTAATGAAAATTTGGCAAGAATATGGTGGATACGCCACTGGTACTTCCTATATATAAGTATTCTTGCCAAAGGATCAGAGGCATTATCAGGCGGTTATGAGAAGTTCCATGTAGGATTTAGTATTGCCTTGGTTGGAATTTGTGTTACATTTATATCATCTTTCTATTTAAAGAGATTGGATTGTGTTCCATTTCTACATAAACTAACCTCTCCATCATAACAAACGAGAGAGGAACTTCCACCATTCAAACATATATGCTATCAGAATGTGGATTCAAATATTTGCTGTTGTGTTTACTCATGTTCGAATATTAGCTGTTGTGTTTAATTATGTTCAAATATCAGCTGTTGTGTTTTATTTATGTTTCCATGTAGGTTGTAGTGTTAGAAGTTTTGCCTTAGAATATAACCATACTTTTCCAAACGTATCTAAACTCTTATGCATGATATCATTTTTAGCGAATCATTCCTGCTTATCAATACTCATACAGTAGGCAACAAAAAGCGATTCCTGTAATAGGGTACTTAACCTTTACAAGGAACGTTACCGCCTCGAACAAAAAAAACTTAAACCCTTATTTTTCTAAGCAAGTAACTGACAAACTAAACACCATCATTCTTTTAGTCAAATATATCACAATTCAAATTTCAGGACGAAATTTCTAAAAAGCAGGGGATACTGTAACATCCGTCAAAAACGGATTTACCAAACTCGCTCCGTTTATCAACCGAACAGTCAGTCAAAAATTTCGTTGCGAATTAAATGCCCAAAATAATTTTAAACGATACATAATCGATTATTATACGGGAATATATATTTAGTTTTTGAAAAACTGTTGTAAAACGCAAAATAAAAATACAATGTCTCTGCCGGGTTTCGAACCCGGGTCAGTGACCGGTCCGGAAACAGACTTAACACATAACACTTGAACCACTGCGCCACTGATGTTATTTGTTAAATAATAGAATCATTTAATTGATATCATGACGTTACGAATTCAAAACCGGCGCCCAATAGTTCAGTCGTCGGAAATCCCGGAAATCTCGCGAGTCTTAACGACAACTTACGTTATAACGTAAACCATTACTAAGACATCGGTTATAACCGACGTCTGAGTCCGCGACCAAACCATAACCGCCGGAGTTTTTATAACCGATGAATACAGTCGGAAATCAGACCAGGTTCTTCGACGATTTTGCCCTATAAATTCACCCACAACCCACTGCAAACCTTTTCGCTCAAAACCACACCTTTTCTCGGCGTAATTCCACTCGCCGGAATTAATCTGTTCGTCGCCGGAAAACCGGTTTCCTCAATTCTGAGCCTTACTAAACCATTTTAACTTATACCGAAGTCACCCACACATTTTGTAAGCTTTCTGAAGTATCTCTGCTGCAAGACGCTCGTCGCCGGAGCCTATTGCTGTCGCCGGAGTTCTGCCGGAAAACAAAGGAAGACAGTCGGTATACCTCTTCGCTTAAATTCTTTTTCTTTTCACTTATATCTCACCATGATGAACTGAAACACACTAAGAAACCGATTAAAACTTCGAACCATTCTGCTGTCGATTCTGGTTAAAAACTCAGCGAAGAAGATGAAGTTCGGTATCATATAAGTTTAATTAAAATCAACTTATTAATCGGGTTAGACACACAGTCCAGCGGTGGATTGTGTGCACATTAAACGCAAAGGTCTCGAGTTCGAATCTTGTTTCCACACACGTCGCCTTAATAAAAATGATTTTTTTTGATTAGCCGAACCGGAGTCATACTGGTATATGTTAAGTATATTAATAACCGGAATAATAACCAAGTTAGACACACAGTTCAGCGGTGGACTGTGTGTATGTTTATATCACAGGTCACGAGTTCGAGTCCGGGCTACTGCATCGACTCGGACAATTATCTATTCTTTTTAATTAAGACAGAAAAGGAACTAACTAGTTTGTGTTTAAGTATAATAAAAATCAGTAAAGTTAACAAGTTGCACACACAGTCCAGCGGTGGACTGTGTGTTAGTTTAAGCCACAGGTCCCGGGTTCGAGACCTGTGGAGCGCACCGTCCGAATTGATTTAAATCGTTTTTAAAAATAAAAGATTTCTGTTTAAACATAATTAATATATATATATATAATTAAAATCAGATATATAACGGGTTAGACACATAGCTCAGTTGGTAGAGCTGCGTGCACGCGTACGGGAGGTCTCGGGTTCGAGCCTCACTCAGCGCACTTATATTCCGACTCGAACCGGTCAACGGTCAGGTCAACGGTCAACGGTCAGAAAAAGTCAAATTTTTTATTTATTTTTATTTAATTATTTTAATTAAAAATCAATTTAAAATACTTAAAAATAACATTTTAAGGTTAGAAAATAGCCTTAAACTCACAAAAATACACCCAACAATCCTACTAAAATAGATTAATAAAATCCGTTTACTTACCAAACCATAATGCGATTTATCTAGGTTAATCTCACTCGTGGTTAAAACCACTTCGCGTGCATTCAACATCATCAACCGAACGCACCCACTGTGAGTGAATCTTACAACTCCCCCTTTTAAATTACACGTTTTGGGGTGTGTCATGTGTCATAAAAATAATTAACTTATTTATTTAAACTTGTGCCATACCACATCATGACCTAAACTTAGATTGTTTATATTGTTGTGATTACTTATTTCCTTTTGTCAAATTATATGAAACTTATTCATTAAGCCCATCAGTTCCTCGTGGGAGACGAGTTGAACAACGCGTGCCTCAAATCAAATTCATTATTGTTCATGTGTGTATCATTGAGTTTATATTGTTTGTAGTTGTGTCATTCATATCATCATGTTTATGCAATTCATTCATTAGGCCCCTCAGTTCCTCGTGGGAGACGAGTTGAGCATCACGTGCCTCTAAATGTTCCATTATTGTTCATGTGTGTTTCATTTAATATTTTATGATTGTTGATTAAGTTTACATCTATTTTTACTCATGTTTGGTTGTGCACATATTTCATAATTAATTTAAGTAAATTTGTTCAAATGTTTTCCATAGGATTCACTCGCCAACATTATGTTGATCCAAAAACCCTTTTACACATGATACAGGTGAATATGTTGAAGCAAGGAAAACATAGGATATGCCTTAGAAGAGAACAAAGAAGCTTAGATTGATAGTTAGAACATGTTGTAATATCATTTGTAAATTTCCATTAAATTGTATTAATGAATATGAAACGCATAATAAATGTCATGAGCTTTGATGATAACCCAATCATGCCCCGATCACCTTTTCCGCTGCGGGTCGGGGTGTGACAATCAGTATGAAATTGTGCTTGACATTTGATGCATTCCTTTATAAAGTCTTGCTCAAACCTCTTCACATCATCTTCTAACTTATGCTTCTGCCTTTTTACTTGTCTTAAGGCAGCAGGGAGTTAGTCAGATGTTGAAGTTTGATTTTTTGAAGGGCTGGTCAGTTGAACTATATCCACTGTTGGGTATACTGGTTTCCTAGGCACTGATGGATCTTTCTTTCTGAGCTCTTCTAGCCTCTTGTAGGTTTCAACCACCTTTGCCTCTGACCACCTTGCAATTTGCCTACTAGTTCCATACTTAGCAACAACCAAATCTTCTTTCATTCTTTTCGGTTTCAAAGCACTGTCAGGCATAATTTTCTTGAATTTACTCCAGTCTGGAGGAGTAGGCTTGTTGTTAGGATCTTTCAGCATTTCTTGCATCCTTTCAATCTCTGATTTAAGATCACTCACAGACCATTCTTTGAATTGTGCCCTTGTAGCCTTATATTGCTTGTGCTGCATGATATGGTCCAAGTAGTCTTCTCTCAAGCTCTCATCATCACTTTCTGATAATTTCTTGCATAAATATCTTGCAAAATCTTCAAGTCTTCTAACTTTGCAGAGCTGATATTGCAAGAATTCTGCACCTCACTATCCCTTTTACCCTTTGTATCCCTCTTGGTTATATCTTCTGCTTGAACAACCTTTAATTGTAGATATTCATCAGTGTTCTTTGGCTTTGGATAACCTTGAAGGGATGGGAAGTCTCTCTTTTCTGGATCCTCTATTGGATAGAAGGATTTGATCTCTTCTTTAACCACCATTAAGTCCAGAGGAAACTGGGCAGTAAGAGGGAGTATTGTGGATGGTGGCCTGGTGGTTTGGGATGGTTGTGATGATGATGATGTGATTATTGGTTGTGAGTATAAAGGTAGTGGTGATGGAATTATGTTATCATCTTCAACGACAGAGGTTTTCTTCCTGCGTTTGAAGATGAGTTTTGGTGATGGTGGATTTTCAGGGACTTTTGTGGGTGTGGAAATAGGTTGAGTGGAAGTGGGAAATGTGATTATGGCAGAGGTTAGTGAAGGATCTGCTGTAACCTCTACTGTGTCAACAACTGTTGACACAACAGGTGTCACAACATCTGTTGAAGTAGTTTTACGTGTGGTGGTATGAGGATTTGGACTTTGAGTAGCTGGGGCAGAGGATATAGCTGGAATTGTACCAGCAGTGGTTTCAGAAGAAGTGGATATTGGCCTTGTAACTTTTCTTGCTGAACTCTTCTTTCTTGAAGTGCCAATGTCTTCTCTTTCCTTTTGTTGGTCCAATTTTTGTTTGACCAGGCTTTTGCTCTCTGCCCTTAGGTTCCTCAGCCTTTTCTGCTTGTCTTCAATAATTTTATCTGCTTTTTTGTTGAGAGAATCATCAATCTCTTTTGAAGCAGTGGCTGTAGCAGTGGTTTCAGGCTCTGTTGGCTTTATTGAAGAACCAGGCTTTAACCTTCTCATAGAATCTCTATCCCCCTTTTTGGCATCATCTACAATGTCTTCTTGAAAGACAGGAGTAGGGGAAGAGCTAGTGGTCTTCAATAAATGATCTTCTATTGCCTTAATCTCAGCCTGGGTATCTTTCTATCTTGCATCCACGATATCTCTTATGAGGTTCATCTGAGTGGTGTGCTGGATTTCTACCAATTGCCTTTTTGCCAATATGACTGACTCTGGTTGGAGTAGGAGGATGAGCCTGATATAAATGTAACATCTGCTTGACCATGGATTTTACTTCAACAACAGAAGATTCCATGGTGGTCATTCTCTCCGTCAATTCTTTATATCTTAGCTCATCACCTAATTTAATAGGATCACCTGAGCTCCCACCAGTGGTGGTTGTATCTGGATTCTCAATGGGGTAGATCCCATGTCATCAAAACTAGATGCCCATTTGTCTTGGTACTGGGGACTTCCAACTGGAGCAGAGGTTACCTTGGTAGCCTCAATAGTTGTTGCCTTCAAGGAAGATTTAGAGATGTAACCACTGTCCAAATGAGAAACGGAGGTTTCAACATATGTAGTGACTGTTTTACTTGAACTACCACCAAAAGTTACATGTAACTTATGGGGTGTAGCCTCCTCAGCTGCTGATGGATTAGCAACAGAAATTGTATCAGACTCGGTCACTTATGGAGATGGACTCTCATGAATAGGTGAGTGAGAGGAACTGATGTGCTGATCAATATCTATTGCCTTCAATAGAGGTAATATAGTGGGTGGAATTTTGATAGGTGAAGCTTGTGGAATGGAAAGCGACATTGCCCTGGGAGAGGGTGACTCTAGAGCTTCATAATTTAGTGTCCCTGTGCTTAAAACTTGATCCTTTTGTGAGGATACAAGAGGAGATAGGTTTGTGGGTGAAGATCTTTCCATCTGATGTGAGGAAGTAACATCAGTGGTTTCAAGTGACTTTTGTGTTGTCACAGGCTTCTCTGGGATCTCATCTTCCAGAGTAGCCTTCTTAGGTTTTGTTTTGGTGGGCTTTGTGGATTTGGAAGTTTTCTTTTTGGTAATGGCTAGTGTGGGTTTCAAGGCACTGGTTGTAGTGTTTTGATCACCAGGAGAAATGGGCTCAGTAGCAGTGGGTTGAGCTTGTGAGGTTTGTTCAGTTAAATTTTGCTCAGCCCCCTCTGCTTGTGTTTTCACAACTTTTGATTGATTGGTTATTCTTGTAAAGGTTTCATGGGTGTAAACACTCAGCAGTCTCGGATGCATTAGAAAAGCTCTACCCTTTTTGAAGTTATTGAAATTTGCCACCAAATCATTGAAATATACTTGAGAAAAATAAAATTTGAGTTGGTTAAAATAGCATAACCCAAGTATTGTATGTTCAATGGTATTTCGTTAAAAGCAGTTGTTTTGGCAGACAAACACACTAACAGGGTATGGAAAAAGAAGTTCATGTCAGTAGGAAAATTAGGTTTGAAGATAGTTTTACCTGTCAGATGTCCTTCATAACCCCTTTCGATAAATTCAGTTTGAAGATCGTTTATTGGGAAGGTAGTTGGATGTTCTAGGTCATTTAGACCGAAAACAGTGGAGATGGTGGTTGGAGAAACTTGCATGAGGGTGCCACCAACTTTTGAAGTAATGGTATAAGCAACCTCCTTGGTAGATTGCACCTCAGCATTTGCCCAGAACTGTCGAAGTGTATCAAGATGCATAGGGGCTTTTACTTCCATGATATGTTTGTATTTTGTCTCTTTGAGGATCTTGATCATAGCATGGTAAAACCGATTGTTGTCGGTTTCTTCAAGAATGGGAGTATAGTTATGAGGTGTTTTGATGCAGATATCCATGGTGAAAGTGTGTAGGAAGTAGGAATTGTGAAGGAGAAGAAAGTGATAAAAACCGCTTTTGGAATTTTTGAATTCGATACGACAGAGTGAGAACCTCTGTTGGGGATAGAACAGGGTTTATAAAGTGAAAAAGTGAATGCTGACATGGCAGCGGTTTCTCAAGATCTGATGGCTAGTATCTGTCCACGTATAACCTCTGATGTGTAATGGAAGACAGTTGTTTGGGAAACCACTGATGCGTGTCATCAGTGGATGGGAACAGTGTTGATTTTAACACTATCAGAGGATAGAGATCAGTGGATGAAGTCAACACAGAGGTTTTAATAAGCAGTGAATAGAAATGATGAATCGGAGGATACACTTTAATAGTGGATAGATGCCAATCAGAGTTTTAAGAGAAGAAAACAGTGGTTTAAACAGACTTTTGAGATTTATTGAAAATTTCATTTTTAAGTTATTTTTAAGGATGTAATTTTGATTTTCTGTAAACATTTTTATACTATTTACACATGAATCACAAAAACTTGTTTTTAATCCATGTTTAGCTTGCCAATCCTAGAGATCAGACTTTCAAAGGTGGATGTATCTAATGCTTTTGTTAGAACATCTGCCAGTTTATCTTTAGTTTGAACATGATGCAGAGAAATCAAACCTTTTTCATAGCAATCTCTCACAAAGTGAGGTCTGATGTCAATGTGCTTGGTAGTTGAATGAGAAACTAGATTTTTGATAATGTTTTCAGCTGCTTGACTATCTAACATGAGAGGAGTCTTTAGAGCAGTTACACCAAAATCCAGCAATTGATTTTGAAGCCACAGGAGTTGAGTAGTGCAATTGGTAGCAGCAATGTATTCAACTTTAGCAGTAGATGTAGATACTGCAACTTGCTTTTTTACTTTGCCAGGACACTAGGCAATCACCTAGGAACTGAACTCCTCCTGATGTGGACTTCCTTGTGGTGTGATTACCAGCAAAGTCACTGTCTGAATATCCTGAAAGCTCAATGTTTCATTAGCAGGATACCAGATACCAAGTGTGGGAGCACCTTTTATGTATCTGAATATCCTTTTGACAGCAATAAGATTAGACTTTCTAGGTAATGACTGGGATCTCGCACAAACACATGTAGCTAACATGATGTCTGGTCTGGAAGCAGTTGGGTACAATAAAGACCCAATCATGCTTCTATACAAGGTTTGATCAACCAAGTCATTTTTGTCATCAACAGTGACTAGCTTTGATGTTGCCATGGGTGTGCTACATGGTTTGCAATCATTCATGTCAAATTTGGTAAGTAGTTCTTTGACATACTTACTTTGGTGAATGAGAGTACCATTTTTCAATTGTTTAACTTGGAGACCAAAAAAATATTGAAGCTCACCCATTGCACTCATTTCAAACTATGCTGCCATGAGTTGTCTAAACTCTTCACACATGGCAGTGCATGTGGATCCAAAAATGATGTCATCCACATATATTTGGACAAGCATCAAATCTTTTCCTCTCCATTTTAGAAATAAGGTTTTGTCAATTTTACCTCTTTTGAAGCCAATGGATAAGAGAAAAGTGGAAAGAGTTTCATACCAGGCCCTTGGTGCTTGTTTCAAGCCATACAAAGCTTTATTAAGCTTGTAGACATGATCTGGATAAAAAGCATCTTCAAAACGAGGAGGTTGACAAACACATACCTCTTCTTTGTTCTTACCATACAAGAATGCACTTTTGTTATCCATTTGATACACTTTGATTTTGTGGTTAGCAGCAAAGGCTAAGAACAGTCTAATGGCTTCTAACCTTGCTACAGGAGCAAAGGTTTCATCATAATCAATGCCTTCTTCTTGTCTATAGCCTTGAACCACAAGCCTAGCTTTGTTTTTGACAACAATACCCCTTTCATCAGTTTTGTTCTTGAAGACCCATTTTGTGCCAATTGGACATACATCCTTTGGCAATGGTACAAATTCCCGTACTTGTTGTCTCTTGTATTGCAGGAGCTCTTCTTGCATGGATTCTACCCGACTATTGTCTCTTAGTGCCTCTTTGTACTTGACAGGTTGTGTGAGAGATAGAAAGCCATCAAAAAGACAAATGTTTTGGGATTGACTTCTTGTGAGCACCCCTTCCTTGATGTTGCCAATAACTTGATTTGGTGGATGATTTTTAAGGAAGATTAAATCTCCTTTGTATGGAATGATGGTATTTTGAGGTGAAGGCTGCAGATGGGAATCATCTGAGCTAACATCTGTTGACACACTTGATGAGCCAACATCTGTTTGAAATGGAGGTGGAGGTATAGGTGGGATAGGAGTGGAGAAAGGTTAACTACACAGATGATGGACTTTTGTCAACATGAGTGTGGCTAGAAGAGGCAACAGTGGTTGGATCAACAACTGTTGATGTAGCAGTGGCGGAGTTTTCACAGCTGTTAGTAACATTTGCTGCTTTGATGGATGGATTGACTTTGAATTGTGGAAGAACACAGTCATATCCATAGCTTTGATGAGAAGATTGTGGTGTACCTGTAGGGTTAGTTTTGATAGAAACTTCTTCAAAAGTGAATTTATCTAAGTCAAATAATTCAGCAGGATTTGCTGGGATTTTTAATGAAGAAAGTTCATTGAACTTAACATTCAACGTTTCTTCAACACACTTAGTCCTTGAGTTAAAAACTCTGTAGGCTTTAGCAGTGGTTGAGTATCCAGAAAATAACCACAATCTACTTTGGCTGCAAATTTTGAAATGAAATCTTTTAGGTTCAAAATAAAACATGGCCAGCCAAAGATTTTGAAACAAGAGATCAGAGGTTTAATTTTATATAAGATTTCATAGGCAGTCTTTTGATGCCTAGGGTTAACTAAAACTCTGTTCTGCACATAACAAGCAGTGTTTACAGCCTCTGCCTAAAAAGACAAGGGTAAACCTGAATCTGCTAGCATGGTTCTTGCAGCTTCAATTAAGGTCCTATTCTTTCTTTCAACCACCCCATTTTGTTCTGGTGTTCTTGGGATGCTATATTGCCTAACAATCCCTTTTGACACACAGAAATCATCCAACTCCTTATTTTTAAACTCTGTCCCATTATCACTCCTAAAGACTTTTATTGGCAGGTCAAATTGCTTTTCAACTTGTTTGATAAAATTTTGCAAAATACATGCAGTTTCATCTTTGGAGTGCATAAAATAAGTCCATGTAAATCTTGAAAAATTATCAACAATTACTAAGCAATATCTTTTCTTTTTAAGACTCATGATTTTAACAGGGCCAAACAAGTCCATGTGCAACATTTGCAAGCACTGACTTGTTTTGGACTCTTCAATTGACTTGTATGAACTTTTATGTTGTTTACCTTTTAAACAGGAAACACAATGTTCATCACAAGTAAACTGTTTTGAGGGTAAACCTCTGACAAGACTTTGTTTTGAGAGTGTAGTGATTTTTTTTAAGATTTGTGTGTCCAAGTCTTCTATGCCATTGTTTTGTCTCTTTGTTAGAGGCCACTGAGAACAGACAAGCATTAGACATTGGATTATCTTTCAGCATATCCACCACATACACATTGCCACTTCTGTGAGCAACAAGTTGTGCTTTGCTCTCAGCAATTATTTGATTAATCTTTTTAACAACTTCTAGTCCTACTATTTGACATGTTTTCTTGGTGAAAAAGGATCCATATCCTTTATCACTCATTGTGAGACACTCGGCAAGTTGAATTTTAGATTGTTATAAGATTAACATATTCAAATTTTAGTTTCCCAGCCTGAAAAGTCCATGACCCAACACTTTTCCTTTTGAATTGTTTCCAAAGAATATATCACCCCCTCCATGAGCCATGAAGTCTATGAGAAGGGCTCTACATCCTGTCATGTGCCTGGAGCCTCCACTCTCTACATACCATAAACTATCAAGGAAAGTAGAAGCTCCCTGCACATTAGTAAACAATTAGTTTAGGTGGGTTTCCAAAGCCAAAATGGCTTTGGATGGGGTCACAGACATATCAGTCTCAATAATTGGTAAATGAGCAGCTGTTTGAATTGGTTTTTGTAACCATTGTTGAGTGCCAGTTCCTATCAACTGCTCATATCCATGAGGATACTGGTTAACCCTAGGTTTTGAAGGTCTTTTGTAAGCCTCGTCGTTTGGTGGGACTTTTTGAAACAGTGGTTGACCATATCCTCTTGGGTATTTGTTAGCAGATGGTGCATCTTTTACCTGAACATCTCTATGAGCAGAGTTTTTATTTAAAGCTTTGGTAACATATGTTTGGACTGGGAAAAAGATTAGTTTGGACTTTTCAATTTTGAACTCTCAAGTGTTTTAGATTGATATTCATATCTTTTTATATCAAAACTCTGAATATAAATACACTCTTGAGTTTAATGATTTGATTTTCCACAGATGATACAAGATGAAGAATCAGGTATTACATTTGTTTTGTTAATGTCATAAGCTTTTAAAAGAAGGCAGTTTTGTGTAACATGATTCTTTGTTTCACAAAAATCACAAAACAAATTTTTAACCTTTTCTTTCTTCTTTCCTTTCAAAGATTTCTTTTCAGCAGATGCTGTAACATCTGCTGGAATATCTTTGATAGGAATTACTCTTGCTTTGGGTGCTTTGATACCCTCAATGGTTGAGAAATCCATTGGTTTGAAGTTTTCAAGAATGTCACATTCATCAGACCATGTGGGTTTGAATTGATATTTTTCAACTTCCTCAAAAGTTGATGAACCCTCATGTTTTTCTAAAATAATTTTGTTTCCATTTTTATCAGTGACCTTGATTTCTTCACCAGCAAGATTTGTAGGAATAACCTCGACCACACCAGAAGCATTTACAACAACATTTTCAGAAACTTGGTCATGTTTTCTAAAACCTACACCAAATTTTATGTTGCTTTTGATCTGGTTTTTAAGCATAACTTCATAATCTTTGCAGGATTCTACCCATTTTTCATATGTGATTTGGACAGACTCCAACTCCTTTTTGCAACTCTGAATTTTCTATCATAGTCAGGAGTTGGTCATTGGTTATGATGGACTCATGTTTTAGGCTACTGATTTCAGATTCTTTTTCAAATAATTTTATTCTCAACTCTTTTGTAAGTTTTTCATATTGTAGCTCATCATCTAAAATCTTATTTCAAAGGTTTTCATTTAACTCTTTTATGTTAGCAAAAGCAATTACGCATTTATCTGAACATAGATCTTTGAGGATCTGATGAGATACCTTAGTAGCAGTCATCATGGCACAGTCACATTCACCTTCACACTCAGATGCATCCCATGGGTCAGACAGAGGATTCAGTTCTATATCAACATTTTCTTTTGTAACCACTGATCATGAACATCAGACTCATCAGATTTTAAAACCAGTTCTTCAGATTCATCACCTTCCACTATTGTATCTAGTGCCATAAAGCAAAAATCATTTTGTTTCAAATCATTGTTGGCAACTAGAGCAAAGTTTTCATCAGTTAACTCCTCAGGTAAGCTACTCTAATCAACAAAGCCTTGAGTGAAAAAACTCTGTTGATTAATCTCTGCAGGAGCATGGGTTTGAGTTACTTAAGTAACTTGAGGTGCAGGTTGCATCTGCACCTGAGGAGCTGGTGCTTGAACATACTGAATCTGTGGAACAGTGGTTTGAACATAGTGCACAGGAACAGTTGTAGCAGGGTGTGCAAAATGAGCAGTGTTTTGCATATGAGGAGCAATGGTATACTGGGAATAATGAGCAGTGCTTTGAGTGCTTTATGGTCTAGGGCCAGGATGTGTAACAATAGGTCCAGATGTTTGTGATCTACATTCCCTAGCAAAGTGTCCTAGCCTATTGCACTTGAAGCATTTGATCTTTGATTTATCCAGCCCAACTTTCAACCCCCCATGCAACCCTGGGAACTTTCTACCAGTTCTCTTGTAATACTTACTGGCCGTAACACTCAATAAGGCCAGCTGGTGCAAAATATCCATTTCTTCTAGATTTGTAGGGTCAAAATGTTGTAGGTCATTCAATTCGAAGGACAAACTACCAGAAGTATGGTTTTCCCCATTAGCAACAAATGCATAATTAAGTGTGTAAGAATCAGAGTTGAAATTACCCCCAGAGGTGTCACACCCCTAATTTCCATGTGTAACCCGTTTACCAAACAATACAACAAAACACAGTGGAAGTCTGGATAATTACTATTACAAACGTTTGAATATTCAAAGTTAAAAAATAAATACAACACTTGTAATTAGATCCACAGGCGGATCAAAATATGATTACAAAAGGAAATTTAACAGACTAAGGCCTTCTAAGCAAAGGGTTGCAATTCCTCTTAAGCTTCGCCGAGCACTTCCAGCCTAATTACGTATACTTGTGACCTGCGTTTAGTCTTTTGAAAATACGTCAGTTTTCACTAGTGAATACATTTAACCGACTCTTTTTGAAAACATTTAGTGTACACAAAGGTACTTTGTTTAATAAATAACTTGGGATAAATAATTTTCATGTTATCAGTTTTACATGCCAATAATACATTTAGAGCCCGAAAACTATGTCGGGAACATGATTAATCGACACACCACTTTAATACCTTTAATAGGTACACCCCTAATGGGTTATACTTTATTTTAGCATCTGTCGGGTGTATGCCAACACCCCTGCTTAAGTCGTGGCCATTTACAATTAAGTGAGCCGTGGATATCCAGGACATGGTCGTTTTAACCCCCAAATGTTTAATATTAAGCAATACGAATTAAAATGGATTATTTGAATTCCCGACTCATTGGTCTTTGATCCCATATCCAACCGTGCGGTATTATTATACCGTATCCCAAGCCCGTATAAGGGAAAATAAGTTAAAGTATTTACCTGGCTTGCAAAATCTTTAATAGTTAAGAAAATAAGCAAAGCACAATCGTATTCAAAATAATTAGCTTGGGAACAATCTACTAGAAGCCTCTAGTCTGGAACGGAGGGTTTTAATAATCGATTAGTTAGGTAGCGGGTCTTTATTTAGTTATTGACTTAGACCGGCTAACTTAAAATAAAGATAACGGTACGAAATGCTAGATTAAGCGATGACCGGAAAAAGAATGCATTTTGGACCCGACAAGTACTAGGACTTGTATAATATGGGTTACCATTTTACATTATGGAATTTGAGAATATTTTGATATGGTTAAACCCGTTTCGGTTAGATTATGTAAACTAGTTACGTGGGCTGAACCGTACGCATATAAGCGAAACCGGGTAACCGGGTGAGTCCTATACAAGTTCCATATGCCATTATGTTTAAAACATGTTAAAATATCAGTAAGTTATCAATATGTTGACCCGTTACGGTTTTAGAATCAAACTATGCTTTAAAAGGGCAATTTCGTCATTTTACAATGTGATAAATGAGCTTATGTGTAAACTGATGTTATTGTCACAAAATATTCTGTAAAAATACTTATTTGATGATGTTATATCAGTAGGATATAAATTGTATGTGTGGTTTATAGTTTAAGACCAAATGATATCCGAAGGGGCATTTTGGTCATTTCACATATAATTGATAACTTACTTGGGAATCTGAGTTTGGGACATGTATCTACTGTTAGTAGGTTGAAAATATGTTTTGAAACCAGTAGGTATCAAGCCTAAATGCTCTAATATGGTTTTAAACCATTTTATGCGTTGAAACGACGATTAAGTCGCTAAATGATGATTTAAATGGTATTTAAGTGAAACTGTTGTTGCCACCAGATTTGTACAGTCAAAATATGTTAATATATATACTATATCAGTAAGTATATGGTTTTACAGACTTAAAATGTTTAAAACCCATTTAAAGTTCCGGAAGGGCAATATCGTCATTTAAGGACATAATACGCAAACTAGAGCTTAAACTCAATTTGCAACCTGAATGAACATCCTAAATAAACCTAATAATGATATTACATCAGTAGGTAATGAGTTTTGATGTCAAGTTTATGTTTAAACCATTTTATAGGCTAAAAGGGCGATTTGGTCACTTTAAACGTGTTAATTACGTTGAATAATCAAACATAGTTCATGACCAGGTTACTAACATTAAAAAGAGTTTATTAGTTTAACAATTCAGTTTACAACTCATTTATATGCTTGTTAGTGATCAAAACCTTAGTTTATAACAAAAGGGCATTTTAGGCATATTTATGAATACTTGCGTAATGACTCGGATTACTACATAACCATGTTATATAACTCGAGAGGGTTATAGTATTATATAACATGGTCATAATGCAACTTAGGAACAGTAGCTAAGGTTGCTAAATCGGGTCAAAACTGAAAGTCAAAGCAGAAGTCAACTATTGCGACTTTCGGTTGCGAACCGACCTTAGACCTGGAATTGACGAGCCGAACATGTTCCCACATGTTCTTATAATTATTACCATGTTATTAGAGTGTCAAAACAGATTTTATAACACCCACATTACTAGTTATGATTTATTTCAAAACTGACCCGTTTGACTTTTTATTAACATAACTTTGACCCGTCAATTGACCAAGCAAACGTGGTAATCAGGAGATGCCCTCACGAGGGATTAACACCTACCTTATTACGATCACATAGCCATGTTCGTTATGAACATTGGCTGGACCATAATGGTCTTAGCTCGAAGTCAAAGCGTTTTTACGTCAATGCTTTGACTTAGGCTAATTGCCTAATAAAACTGAAAGAACAGAGTTGGAACACTTACTAGTGAACGAAAGATGACTAAGAGACTCAGAGGAAGTCCCCAATAAGCTCAGGAACCTCCAAGTGAGCAATAGAGATGAAAAGATGAAAATGAGCAAATTGTGATGAAGTTGGAGGTGCTATGTATAGCCAAGGCATGGGAACACTCTAGGTGTTAGGAGCTGATCTAGGACGAGTACAAGTGGCTAGGGTCGTGGCACAAGCAGGGGGAGGGTGGAAATGGCGAGCAAGGTGGCAACACAGCAGGCTGCCATGTTTCTGTTGCTGGCGCCCCTTACGAACCGTAAGGGTATAGCCTTGCGGTCCGTAAGGATCTTGGCGCCCACAAATTTTGAATGGTTACGTACCGTAACCAGGATGTCTTGCGGTCCGTAACCGCCTTACTGAAACAAAATTTTGATTGCCTTACGGTCCGTAACCATTGATGGTTACGGTCCGTAAGGACCTCCCAAATGGTGAATATTTGGCATTTTTCCACTTTTGATCCTCCGACTTTTCCAATGCTCGTTCAGAGGTTATTAAAATAACATGATGGCGTCTTTTAGTCCCTCTAGGTTACACGTGGCTACCAAGAATTTTCAGGACACGTGTCGGATTTTTATTAGGCGAAATTTTCAAGGTATTATATCTTCACCCCCTTAATAAAAATCTCGACCTCGAGATTTATTCAAATAGATAAGGGTACTTCTGTCGCATATTGGACTCGACCTCCCAAGTATATTCGGGACCCCTACGGGCATCCCATTTAACCTTTAAAATAGGCACGTGCTTCCTACGAAGCTTCTTAACTGTCACACCCCAACCCGCAGCGGAATAAGAGTCGGGGCATAATTGGGTTATCACCAAAGCTCATGACATTTACTAATATGTTTCATATTTAATAAAGTCAAAGTTACATTTCCAAAAATTCAAACATGTTCATTCAATACGAAGAAAATAAACCAACATAACAATCCCAACTCTAAATCGTTTTATTCTTCTAGTCTAAGTCCTATGTGTTCCTAGCTGCTGCTGGTTCACCTGTATCATGTGTAAAAATGGGGGTTTTTGGGTCAACATAAGTTGGCGAGTGAACCTTATTAGATAAACATTTATTAAGGAATTACTTGTTAGTTTATCAATGAAAAATTGTGCATAATCATAGATGAGCAAATGTAAATAATCAAGCAGTAGCAAATAGTAGTCACTACTATAACATACAATAACATATGACAGCATACATGAACATACCAACATCATACTATAAATAACATAAATGAAACTGTGCGATCAAGGCTCAATCAAACGGAGCTGATCGTATTGCATGTATTGAAAATGAAAATGTCTGTGCGATCAAGGCTCAATCAAACGGAGCCGATCGTATGTGGGCACGCCAGGTTCAACCTCATAATGAAATGGGGAACATGCTCAACGCTCATAATGTAATGGGGAGCGGCGGCCTATGAAATTGCATATAATGAGAATAATAAATTGCATCTAACAATACAACATAAACAAACTGAATACACATGTTCATGATATGATGTATGCACAATGGTTTAACTATAATATATATACAAAGACACATGATACACCCCAAAACGTGATTAAAACGGGGAATTTGTAAAGATTCACTCACATTGGGTGCGTTGGATTGGAGATGGTGAGATGCGCACGAATTAGATGAGCGGAAACAACGAGAAATACTAACCTAAATAATACGGAAAAATATATTAAATGAGTGGATTTTATCAAGGATTTTAATGAAATTTTTAGATATATTTTTGTGAGTTTAAGGCTATTTTCTATCTTTAAAAATGTTATTTTTAAGTATTTTTAATTGATTTTTAAATTAAATTTAATAAATAAAAATATAAAAAAAATTTGTTTATTTTGCGTTGACCGTTTACCTGTTGACCGGTTCGGTCAGGACATGGTTTGCGCTGGGTGAGGCTCGAACCCGAGACCTCCCGTACACGTGCACGCAGCTCTACCAACTGAGCTACGTGTCTAACCCGAAATAATCTTGTTTTTAATTATATTTATACACTTATTCAGTTTAACCGAATTTCTTTTATTTGCAAAAACATAATTCAACGGACCGGTGCTAGTGACGGGTTTCGAACGCGCGACGTATGGCTTAATGTTGCACACAGTCCACCGCTGGACTGTGTGTCTAACCTGGTTATTATCTCGGTTTTTATTATACTTAACCACTAACTGGGTTAACCCGGTTTAGTTTTTAAACAAAAAGGCATTTTATTATATAAGGAGTGCGTATAGCAGGAATCGAACTCGGGACGTGCGTTTGTATTTTGTACACAGTCCACCGCTGGACTGTGTGTCTAACCCGTTCATTTTACTAGTTTTAAATATACTTATAACTTAGTTAGCTTCGTCTTCTTCATTCAAAATACAGTCAACTGATTTACTAACTCGTTCCTTGTGTTTACGACTTACAGACATTATTAAAGCTTAAATGAAAAGGCAGAGACGGTAATTAGAGGTGAACATACCGATGAACGGTTTATTTCAGATTTCCGGCGATGTGTCGGTTCCTGTTTTTATGCTCTTCAACTGAACAAGATAATTAACTATTTTGATTAGTCGAATGTGGAATTGAAGTGATAAACAAACGTTAACGATGTGTTTGAAGACCCTTACCGCTTCACAGACGGAAATAGAAATTTTCAGGGGAGTTCCGGCGAACTGGAATTAGTTGAATACAGCGCCTGAATTCGATTTCAATTGAGAGGTTTAAATTAGAAATAGTCTAATAATTGTTGAACTGCAATAATATTGAGAGAATTACCGTTTGAGGATGAATACGGTTTTCCGGCGGGATTTGCAGAAAATTCCGGCGAACTGATTTAAGCGTTCTGATGGTCTGAAAATGTGACGAAAATGAAATGGAGTATGGTTATGACGTTTCTGAGTCGCGAGAGTGATCTTGGGTTGAAGTATTCAGGATTTGATTGCTTTTCGGTTATGAAGACCGATAATGATGAGACTTGATGCTCAATCAATTCTGAATTGATTAAAGACATCGGTTGATCGGTTATGAACATGAATACGCGAGAAATCAAACGATTAGACGATTGATTTGCCGATTTCAGTTTCTCAGTTGGCGAAACCGGTTTTAACCGAGTTTGTGTATAAATTTCATTTATTTCCTAGAGATAACAGAAAAACACAAAGTGGCGGAGTGGTGATGTGAGTGTATGTTAAGCCGTTGGGGTGTCCTTGGCTGACCCGGGTTCGAGTCCCGGCAGCAATAAAATTCTTTTATTTATTTTGTTTTAACTTTTTATCAAATATAATTTTTATAGTTTAGTTTATTTATTAATTATGTATCGTTTTAAATCAAAATAACCATAAATATTCAACGTAACTTTTATAACTTGATATTCGATTACAAAACGGAGCGGGTTTTGAAAACCCGTTTTTTTACAAATGTTACAGTATCCCCTACTTTTAGGAATTTCGTCCCGAAATTTAAGTAGTTGAAGTAGTAAGAAAAAGATGCGGGTATTTTTCACGCATTGAGTCTTCACGTTCCCAAGTGAACTCAGGTCCCCGTTTCGACTCCCAGCGTACCCTAACAATTGGAATGCGACTCCGCCGTAGACGTTTCTCTCCGAAGTCCATGATCTCTACAGGTCTTTCGATAAAATGCATAGATTCATCAATCTGAATATCTTCCAGCGGAATATGGAGATTCTCATCAGCGAGGCACTTCTTCAAGTTCGACACGTGGAATGTGGGATGAATCCTGTTGAGTTCTTCTGGTAGGTCAAGCTTGCATGCTACAGGACCTACTCTTTCGAGTATCTTGAAAGGTCCTACGTAACGTGGTGCTAGCTTGCCCTTTTGACCAAAACGAACTACTCCCTTCCACGGTGATACTTTTAAAAGTACATGATCACCAATGTTAAACTCTAAGGGCTTCCGTCGTTTATCTGCATAACTCTTTTGACGACTTTGAGCTGCTAGAAGATTGTTTCGGATTTGATGAATCTTGTCTGTGGTTTCTTGGATCAATTCTGGACCAGTAATTTGTGCTTCGCCAATTTCGTGCCAACAAACAGGAGATCGGCACTTTCGACCATATAAGGCTTCAAAAGGTGCCATGCCGATGCTCGAATGATAGCTGTTGTTGTACGAAAATTCAACTAACGATAGGTGGGGCGTCCCAATTTCCCTTGAAGTCTATGACACATGCTCTAAGCATATCCTCAAGAGTTTGAATGGTGCGCTTAGACTGTCCATCAGTTTGAGGATGATAGGCGGTACTGAGATCTAATCGAGTGCCCATAGCGGATTGTACTGCCTGCCATGTTCGTGAGGTGAAACGACCATCACGATCAGAAATAATGCTTAACGGTACCCCATGTCGGCTTACGATTTCGTTGATATCAATACGTGCAAGCTTTTCGTTCTTGAAATCTTCGCGGATAGGAATAAAGTGAGCTGATTTTGTAAGTCGGTCTATAATCACCCATATAGTGTCATACCCACCAGAAGTGCGAGGTAACCCGGTAATGAAATCCATGGTTATATTTTCCCACTTCCATACAGGTATTTCCGGTTGGACTAGAAGTCCTGAGGGTCTTTGGTGTTCAGCCTTCACCTTGGAACATGTAAGGCACTTAGAAACAAATACAGCAATATCCTTCTTCATTCCAGGCCACCAATAGGTATATCGTAGGTCTTGATACATCTTATCGGCTCCTGGGTGTATAGAATATCGCGTTTTGTGAGATTCATTCATAAGAGTTTCACAAAGATTGTTGTGGTTAGGAATCCAGATACGATCTAGATAATACAGAATACCGTCAGATTTAGTTTCGATTTGAAAACACGAAAATCATTGTAAAATCAATCATGATGTGGTGTGTGCTTTCATGGATGTGATATGTTATGATCATACGATTTCATGATAGGCATTATTTGATAATACATACTTATGAACATGCTTGTACAATATCAAACGTAACATTTAACATAAAACATATAAACATCATGAAATTTGGCATATAACACACAAAATTCTTATAAGTTTCTAATCGACTATAGTATAGGCTCTAAGGGTCTAATAACCTATCCTATATCCCTATAGTCATGGCTCTAATACCAATCTGTCACACCCCGACACGCAGCGGAAATAAGAGTCGGAGCATAAATGGGTTATCACCAAAGCACATGACATTTACTATTATGTTTCATATTTAATAAAGTCAAAGTTACATTTTCAAACATCCAAACATGTTCATTCAATACAAAGGAAATAACCAAACATAACAATCCCAATACTAAATCGTTTTATTCTTCTAATCCAGGTCCTATGTGTTCCTAGCTGCTGCTGGTTCACCTGTATCATGTGTAAAATGGGAGTTTTTGGGTCAACATAAGTTGGCGAGTGAACCTTATTAGATAAACATTTGATAATGATTTTATGGTTAGTTTATCAATGAAATATTGTGCATAATCATAAAAGAGCAAATGTAAGTAATCAAGCATTGGCAAATAGCAGTTACAATTATAACATACAATAACACTTGATAGCATACATGAACATACCAATATCATATGATAACTAACATAAATGAACTGTGCGATCAAGGCTCAATCAAACGGAGCCGATCGTATTGCATGTACTGAAAATGTAAATTGAACTGTGCGATCAAGGCTCAATCAAACGGAGCCGATCGTATTGCATGTACTGAAAATGTAAATTGAACTGTGCGATCAAGGCTCAATCAAACGGAGCCGATCGTATTTCATGTACTGAAAATGTAAATTGAACTGTGCGATCAAGGCTCAATCAAACGGAGCCGATCGTATGCGGGCACGCCAGGTTCAACCACATAATAAAATGGGGAACAAGCTCAGACCTCATAAATGGGGAGCAGCGGCCTCGGCAATTGCATGTACTGAAATAATAATTTGCATCCAATAATAACTACTTAACAGCAACAAACTAAATACACATGTCATGATATGATGTATGCACAATAGTTTAGTTATAATATGTATATAAACAAAGACACATGATACACCCCAAAAACGTGATTAAAACGGGGAATTTGAAAGGTTCACTCACATTGGGTGCGTTGAATTTGAGATGGTGAGATGCGCACGATTTAGATGAGCGGATCGACGAGGAATACTAACCTAAATAATAATGGAAAATATATTAGGTGGATGGATTTTATTAAGGATTTTAATGAAATTTTTAGATATATTTTTGTGAGTTTATGGCTATTTTCTATCTTTAAAAATGTTATTTTTAAGTATTTTTAATTGATTTTTAAATTAAATTAAATAAATAAAAATATAAAAAAAATATATTTTTTTAAGTGTTGACCGTTGACCGTTGACCGGTTCGGTCAGCGGATAAATTCTGCGCCGGGTGGGATTCGAACCGGCGACCTTCCGTTCGCATGCACGCAGCTCTACCAACTGAGCTACGTGTCTAACCCGTTATAAACTCGTTTTTAATTATATTTATACACTTATTTGAATTAACCGAAGATTCCTTTATTTGCAAAAACGTTTTAATTCAATTGGACCGGTGCTCGTGACGAGATTCGAACGCGCGACGTGTAGTTCATGATGCACACAGTCCACCGCTGGACTGTGTGTCTAACCCGGTTATATTCTTGGTTTTTATTATACTTAACAACTATCTGTTTTAACCCGGTTTAGTTCTTGATCAAAAAGGCATGTTATTACACAAGGCGTGCGTGTAGCAAGGATTGAACTCGGGACGTGTGTGTGAAATTTGCACACAGTCCACCGCTGGACTGTGTGTCTAACCCGTTTAAAATACCGTTTTTAATTACTCTTATGTTCTGTTATGACTTCATCTTCTCCGCCGATTTACACAGACAGCATAATTCGACTGGTTATGATTGATTTGTGATTTATACCATTCTCAGACATTAACAGTAATTCAAAAGTAGAGAATGGAGAGAGTTTAAGGAACAGAATATACCGATTGATGTTATTCACAAAATCCGGCGGAGGTTCGTCGGTATTGGAAATGAACTCCGGCTGTTGAAATCAATTAACAGCGTTGATCGATTATTCATAAAGTTGAGCCACTTAAACAAGGTTTAAAAGAAGCTTAGGATATCATACCAGTTCACAGTGTGATTCCGGCAGTCTCAGAGATTTTCCGGCGAAGATAAGATTTTTGATAAACGTTGACTAGGATCGATTCTGACGATGGAGTTGTGTTAGAGACTGATTAATCACATGTTTTAAACAGAAAGAGTCGGAGGAATTACCGTGAGAATGTGAGTCCCGGTTTTCCGGTGACTTGCAGAAATTTTCCGGCGAACTGATTCAGAAGATCTTATGGTTCAAAAATGCGACGAAAATGAAATTGAGTATTGTTGTGATAGTTCTGAATCGTGCAAATGATCTGGAGCTTGAATTAAATCAGAACTTGATGAATTTTCGGTTTCAAAAGCCGAAAATGATAGGACTTAAAGTTTCAATCAATTTTAACTTGATTAGAAACCGTAATACATCGGTTATAACTGAAATTGTGAGGTAAACAATCGATTTGACGATTGGTTTGCCGAGTACCGGTTTTCAGATGGTATCATCGGTTAAACTGAGTTTGTGTATAAGTTTCTTTTGTTTTCCTAGAGTTAACAGAAAACACATTGTGGCGGAGTGGTTTCGAGAATGAT
Source organism: Scalesia atractyloides (assembly GCA_947069175.1). Lineage (NCBI taxonomy): Eukaryota > Viridiplantae > Streptophyta > Magnoliopsida > Asterales > Asteraceae > Scalesia > Scalesia atractyloides. Next base: position 45,387,209 of record CAMTDV010000015.1, on the reverse strand, counting down.
TGTTAAGTCGTTGTAGCGACTCAGCTGACCCGGGTTCGAGTCCCGGCAGCTTCAAATATTTTTTATTTGTTTTATTTTAACTTTTTATCAAATATAATTTTTATAGTTTAGTTTATTTATTAATTTTGTATCGTTTTAACTCAAAATAATCAACTTGATACAAGATTACAAAACGGAGCGGGTTTTGGAGACCCGATTTTTACAAATGTTACAACACGCACGTAAAATGTCCTCCAAGGTTTGAATGGTACGCTCACTTTGTCCGTCTGTTTGAGGATGGTAAGCCGTACTGAAGTTTAATCTTGTGCCTAGAGATTGTTGGAAGCTTTTCCAGAAGTGAGACGTGTATCCTGTATCTCTATCAGAGACAATGGATATCGGCACGCCGTGCAAAGATACAATCTCATCCACATAAAGCTTAGCCAGCTTATCGGAGCTATATGTTTCCTTAATTGGTAGGAAATGAGCGGATTTGGTTAATCTGTCCACAATAACCCAAATCGTGTCATTGCCACGCTTGGTCTTTGGTAACTTAGTGATGAAATCGATCGTCACCATTTCCCATTTCCATACTGGGATTTCGAGCTGTTGTAGAAGTCCTGACGGTTTCTGGTGTTCTGCCTTAATTTGAGAACACGTCAAGCACTTTGCTACATGACTGGCTATAGCTTCCTTTATACCCATCCACCAATAAATGGGTCTTAGGTCTTGATACATCTTGTCGCTTCCTGGATGAACCGAATATTTAGAATTATGTGCTTCTTGAGGGATTACATTTCTAAGTCCTCCAAAGATCGGAACCCAGATCCGATCATTTAGCCTGAACATTCCATCCTTCCCGGGTACTAATTGATCAATAGTTGCACCTAATCCTTCCTTAGCAATGTTGTCCTCTGACATGGCTTGCTTTTGTGCATTTAGTAGCTTCTCATTCAAGCTATTTTTCAGTTCAATGCTCTTGGCATTGATTCTTAAAGGTTTAATTCTTTCCTTGCGACTGAGCGCATCAGCGACTACGTCCGCCTTTCCTGGATGGTACCGAATCTCACAATCATAGTCGTTCAATGTTTCCATCCAACGACGTTGTCTCATGTTCAAATCTTTCTGATTGAACAAATGTTGAAGACTTTTATGGTCAGTGTAGATGATACACTTTGTTCCATATAAATAATGTCTCCAAAGCTTAAGTGCAAATACTACCGCACCCAGCTCCAAGTCATGGGTGGTGTAGTTTCTCTCGTGCACCTTTAATTGTCGTGAGGCGTAGGCAATCACTTTGCCTCTTTGCATAAGCACACATCCCATGCCCGTGTGCAGTGCATCACAGTAAACCACGAATTCTTCTACGCCTTCTGGCAAAGTTAACACCAGGGCATTGCTTAATTTATGCTTTAAAGTTTCGAAAAATTCTTGCTGCTTCGGACCCTAGTTGAACTTAGCATCCTTACGAGTTAAGATTGTCAAAGGAGCGGCTATTCGTGGGAATTTCTCAATGAACCTTCGATAATAACCAGCCAGTCCTAATAAACTACGTATCTCGGAAGGTGTCTTTGGTGCTTCCCAATTCATAATTGCGTCTATCTTTGCAGGATCTACTTGAATACCACGTTCGGTTACTACGTGACCGAGGAACTGACCTTACGGAGCCAGAATTCACATTTAGAAAATTTTGCGTATAGCTTTTCTTGACGTAGTATATCGAGAATGCACCTTAAATGTTTCTCATATTGGATTGATTACGAGAATAGATGAACATACCAATATCATATGATAACTAACATAAATGAACTGTGCGATCAAGGCTCAATCAAACGGAGCCGATCGTATTGCATGTACTGAAAATGTAAATTGAACTGTGCGATCAAGGCTCAATCAAACGGAGCTGATCGTATTGCATGTACTGAAAATGTAAATTGAACTGTGCGATCAAGGCTCAATCAAACGGAGCCGATCGTATTGCATGTACTGAAAATGTAAATTGAACTGTGCGATCAAGGCTCAATCAAACGGAGCCGATCGTATGCGGGCACGCCAGGTTCAACCACATAATAAAATGGGGAACAAGCTCAGACCTCATAAATGGGGAGCAGTGGCCTCGGCAATTGCATGTACTGAAATAATAATTTGCATCCAATAATAACTACTTAACAGCAACAAACTAAATACACATGTCATGATATGATGTATGCACAATAGTTTAGTTATAATATGTATATAAACAAAGACACATGATACACCCCAAAAACGTGATTAAAACGGGGAATTTGAAAGGTTCACTCACATTGGGTGCGTTGAATTTGAGATGGTGAGATGCGCACGATTTAGATGAGCGGATCGACGAGGAATACTAACCTAAATAATAATGTAAAAATATATTAGGTGGATGGATTTTATTAAGGATTTTAATGAAATTTTTAGATATATTTTTGTGAGTTTATGGCTATTTTCTATCTTTAAAAATGTTATTTTTAAGTATTTTTAATTCATTTTTAAATTAAATTAAATAAATAAAAATATAAAAAAATATATTTTTTTAAGTGTTGACCGTTGACCGTTGACCGGTTCGGTCAGCGGATAAATTCTGCGCCGGGTGGGATTCGAACCGGCGACCTTCCGTTCGCGTGCACGCAGCTCTACCAACTGAGCTACGTGTCTAACCCGTTATAAACTCGTTTTTAATTATATTTATACACTTATTTGAATTAACCGAAGATTCCTTTATTTGCAAAAACGTTTTAATTCAATTGGACCGGTGCTCGTGACGAGATTCGAACGCGCGACGTGTAGTTCATGATGCACACAGTCCACCGCTGGACTGTGTGTCTAACCCGGTTATATTCTTGGTTTTTATTATACTTAACAACTATCTGTTTTAACCCGGTTTAGTTCTTGATCAAAAAGGCATGTTATTACACAAGGCGTGCGTGTAGCAAGGATTGAACTCGGGACGTGTGTGTGAAATTTGCACACAGTCCACCGCTGGACTGTGTGTCTAACCCGTTTAAAATACCGTTTTTAATTACTCTTATGTTCTGTTATGACTTCATCTTCTCCGCCGATTTACACAGACAGCATAATTCGACTGGTTATGATTGATTTGTGATTTATACCATTCTCAGACATTAACAGTAATTCAAAAGTAGAGAATGGAGAGAGTTTAAGGAACAGAATATACCGATTGATGTTATTCACAGAAATCCGGCGGAGGTTCGTCGGTATTGGAAATGAACTCCGGCTGTTGAAATCAATTAACAGCGTTGATCGATTATTCATAAAGTTGAGTCACTTAAACAAGGTTTAAAAGAAGCTTAGGATATCATACCAGTTCACAGTGTGATTCCGGCAGTCTCAGAGATTTTCCGGCGAAGATAAGATTTTTGATAAACGTTGACTAGGATCGATTCTGACGTTGGAGTTGTGTTAGAGACTGATTAATCACATGTTTTAAACAGAAAGAGTCGGAGGAATTACCGTGAGAATGTGAGTCCCGGTTTTCCGGTGACTTGCAGAAATTTTCCGGCGAACTGATTCAGAAGATCTTATGGTTCAAAAATGCGATGAAAATGAAATTGAGTATTGTTGTGATAGTTCTGAATCGTGCAAATGATCTGGAGCTTGAATTAAATCAGAACTTGATGAATTTTCGGTTTCAAAAGCCGAAAATGTTAGGACTTAAAGTTTCAATCAATTTTAACTTACCGTAATACATCGGTTATAACTGAAATTGTGAGGTAAACAATCGATTTGACGATTGGTTTGCCGATTACCGGTTTTCAGATGGTATCATCGGTTAAACTGAGTTTGTGTATAAGTTTCTTTTGTTTTCCTAGAGTTAACAGAAAACACATTGTGGCGGAGTGGTTTAGGGAATGATTGTTAAGCCGTTGTAGCGACTCAGCTGACCCGGGTTCGAGTCCCGGCAGCTTCAAATATTTTTTATTTGTTTTATTTTAACTTTTTATCAAATATAATTTTTATAGTTTAGTTTATTTATTAATTTTGTATCGTTTTAACTCAAAATAATCATAAATAATTAACGCAACTTTTATAACTTGATACAAGATTACAAAACGGAGCGGGTTTTGGAGACCCGATTTTTACAAATGTTACAGTATCCCCTACTTTTAGGAATTCGTCCCGAAATTTAAATAGTTGAAGTAGTAGGAAAAAGATGCGGGTATTTTTCACGCATTGAGTCTTCACGTTCCCAAGTAAACTCAGGTCCCCGTTTCGACTCCCAGCGTACCCTAACAATTGGAATGCGACTTCGTCGAAGACGCTTTTCTCCGTAGTCCATGATCTCCACTGGTCTTTCAATAAAATGCATGGATTCATCAATCTGAATATCTTCCAGCGGAATATGGAGGTTCTCATCAGCGAGGCACTTCTTCAAGTTCGACACGTGGAATGTGGGATGAATCCTGTCGAGTTCTTCCGGTAGGTCAAGCTTGTATGCTACAGGACCTACTCTTTCGAGTATCTTGAAAGGTCCTACGTAACGTGGTGCTAGCTTTCCCTTTTGACCAAAACGAACTACTCCCTTCCACGGTGATACTTTTAAAAGCACATGATCACCAATGTTAAACTCCAAGGGCTTCCGTCGTTTATCTGCATAACTCTTTTGACGACTTTGAGCTGCTAGAAGATTGTTTCGGATTTGATGAATCTTGTCTGTGGTTTCTTGGATCAATTCTGGACCAGTAATTTGTGCTTCCCCAATTTCGTGCCAACAAACAGGAGATCGGCACTTTCGACCATATAAGGCTTCAAAAGGTGCCATGCCGATGCTCGAATGATAGCTGTTGTTGTACGAAAATTCAACTAACGGTAGGTGGGGCGTCCCAATTTCCCTTGAAGTCTATGACGCATGCTCTAAGCATATCCTCAAGAGTTTGAATGGTGCGCTCAGACTGTCCATCAGTTTGAGGATGATAGGCGGTACTGAGATCTAATCGAGTGCCCATAGCGGATTGTACTGCCTGCCATGTTCGTGAGGTGAAACGACCATCACGATCAGAAATAATACTTAATGGTACCCCATGTCGGCTTACGATTTCGTTGATATAAATACGAGCAAGCTTTTCGTTCTTGAAATCTTCTCGAATAGGAATAAAGTGAGCTGATTTTGTAAGTCGGTCTATAATCACCCATATAGTGTCATACCCACCAGAAGTGCGAGGTAACCCGGTAATGAAATCCATGGTTATATTTTCCCACTTCCATACAGGTATTTCTGGTTGGACTAGAAGTCCTGAGGGTCTTTGGTGTTAAGCCTTCACCTTAGAACATGTGAGACACTTGGAAACAAAAACGGCAATATCTTTCTTCATTCCAGGCCACCAATAGGTGTATCGTAGGTCTTGATACATTTTATCGGCTCCTGGGTGTATAGAATATCGCGTTTTGTGAGCTTCATTCATGAGAGTTTCCCGAAGATTATTGTGGTTAGGAATCCAGATACGATTTAGGTAATACAGAATACCGTCTGATTTAGTTTCAAGTTTTGGCTCCACAGGACATCTCTTTTCGTACATCTTCTTCTGTTATCGAAACGTGTTGAGCTTCTCGAATTTGATCTTTAATATCGGTTATAATTTGCGAACATAGAAGATGAATGGAGTTCGCATAACCCTTTCGACTAAGTGCATCAGCCACCACATTTGCTTTACCAGGGTGGTATCTAATTTCACAGTCGTAATCATTTAGGAGTTCGACCCATCTTCGTTGCCTCATATTTAACTCTATATGTTGAAGACTCTTGTGGTCAGTGTATATTTCACACTTAGTACCATAGAGATAATGTCTCCATATCTTAAGAGCGAATACAACGGCTCCAAGCTCTAGGTCATGAGTGGTGTAGTTCTTTTCATGAGTCTTGAGTTGCCTCGAGGCATAAGCTATGACTTTTCCTCTTTGCATGAGAACGCAGCCTAATCCTTGCCCTGACGCGTCGCAATAGACTACAAAATCATCACAACCTTCAGGAAGAGTGAGGATTGGTGCATCACAAAGTTTTTGTTTAAGAGTTTGAAAAGCTTCTTCTTTCTTGGGTCCCCATACGAATGGTTTTCCCTTATGGGTTAAAGCCGTGAGTGGCACAGCAATGCGAGAGAAGTTTGAAATGAACCGACGATAATAGCCAGCTAGTCCAAGGAAAGACCTTACTTCAGTTGGTGTGCGTGGAGCTTGCCATTCTTGAACTGCTTTGATCTTTGAAGGGTCAACATGTATTCCTTTGTCATTGACTACATGTCCGAGGAATTGCACCTCTTTTAACCAGAATTCAAATTTAGAGAACTTGGCATAAAGCTTTTCCTTTTCTAGAAGTGCAAGAACAAGTCGAAGATGACGCTCATGATCAGCTTTTGATTTTGAATAAATAAGAATATCGTCGATGAAAACTATAACAAATCGATCAAGGTAAGGTTTGCAGACTCTGTTCATTAGGTCCATGAAGACAGCTGGTACGTTGGTTAATCCAAACGGCATAACCATGAATTCATAGTGGCCATAACGAGTTCGAAAAGCAGTCTTAGGGACGTCTTCTTCATGCACTCTAATCTGATGATAGCCAGATCGAAGATCGATTTTTGAAAAGCAGCTGGCACCTTGCAGTTGGTCAAGAAGATCATCTATGCGAGGTAAAGGATAGCGATTTTTGATGGTTAACTTGTTGAGCTCCCTGTAGTCGATGCACATACGAAAAGATCCATCTTTCTTCTTTACAAAAAGGACAGGTGCACCCCAAGGCGATGAGCTAGGACGTATGAATCCCTTGTCAGTCAACTCTTGCAATTGACTGGCTAGCTCTTGCATTTCAGAGGGGGCTAACCTATATGGAGATTTTGCAACTGGTGTAGCACCAGGTATAAGGTCAATACGGAATTCGACATCTCTGATTGGAGGAAGTCCTGAAATGTCGTCAGGAAAAACTTGTGGAAAGTCTTTTACTACAGGAATATCTTCAAGTTTCTTCTCTGCGGTCCCCTTCTTGATGATATGGGCTAAAAACGCGACATAATTCTTGCGAAGGTATTTTTGAGCTTGAAGACAAGACATTAAGTTGAGCCCTTTCGACGAGGTTTCTCCAATGATTCGAAGAGTCTGACCGTTTGAAAGAGGAATACGAATAAATTTTTCACGACATACAACTTCCGCATGATGTTGACTGAGCCAATCCATACCGATTATGATGTCGAAACTTCCCAGCTTCATAGGAATAAGGTCGACTGAGAAATCGTGGTCGTTTAAGGTGAGTGTACAGTTGCGTAAAATAGAGTCTAATGAAATTGGTTTTCCGTCCGCAACTTCCACCGTTATGGATTCCGCGAGCTTATCCTGATTTTTGCTTAAGATAGGTTCAAATCCTAATGACACGAAACTTCTATCCGCACCAGTATCAAATAACATAGAGGCATATCTACCATTTATAAGAAACGTACCGTTGACCACATTGCCGTCAGCTCTGGCCTGGTTCGCATTGATATTGAAAGCTCTTCCTCTAGCAGGTGGAGGAGCTTGGTTCGCTTGATTCACAGGGTTGGCTTGGGCCTGAGCATGAATAATATTAACCAGCCTTGGACATGTGTTTCTGAAATGACTTGGGTCGCCGCAATTGAAACAGGCCCGCATAGGTTGGCCCATAGGGTAATTGGGTTGATAGTATGTTTGGGCTAAATGTTGGGTGGGTGGAAATGGTAGTTGTTGTTGTGCTTGACCCATTAACTGTTGGTGGGTTTGGGTTAAAGGTTGGTGGCGGTTTGTTCGTTGAAGCATGCGGCAGTTTTGAACAGTATGTCCTGCGCGACCGCAGCCGGTGCAGTATTGGCAAGGATGATCAGGGGAGTGGTGATACTGACAACGGTTACATTTTGGTAATGGGCCTGTGTAGGGTCTTCTGTATGGCGCGGGTGAAGGAGTGACTTGAGTGATGGGTGCAACAGGAATAGGGGTGTTGGTTTGGGTGACTGCAAAATTCCTGGTGTTGCGCTTCCTCTTGTTAGCAAACTTAGAGGAAGGAATGGGGTGGTTTGAGGTTTGTCCCTCAACAGGGGCTTTCTTCTTCTCTTATTTGAACTTCCCATTGCGAATTCGGTTTTCGGTCAGTTCAGTTGCCAACTCCATGGCAGCTTCGAGTGTTACCGGTGAAACGCTGAGAACCGAATCTTGAATTTTCGAGGGAAGTCCTCGAATATAATGTTCGATCAGACGATAGGTTGGAGTGAATAAGTTTGGAACCATTTGGTTCAACTCCAAGAACCTCTTGTTGTAAGTAGAGTGATCACCCTCTTTTTGCTTTAAGGCATGAAATTCATCCTCCAACTTCTTAATTTCACTTCTAGGACAGAAACGCCTAGTCATGATTTCCCTTAACTCCTCCCAAGTTAAGGCCATCGCATCTTCAGTTCCCCTCTCTCCTTTCTCAGTATTCCACCAAGTGAGAGCTACACCAAGTAGTCTCCCGGTGGCGTAACGAACCTTGCGATCCTCAGGACAATCGCAGTTTAAGAAAACGTTTTCCATCTCCTCGAACCAATGTAGGAGAGCAGTGACTCCCTCGGTCCCTTCGAATTTTGGAGGATCACAGGACTTAAAATGTTTGTAGGAGCACTTGATGGTAGGAGGGTTGTCGATGTTCTGGTCCTGTTGTTGAGGAGGGTTAGTAGGATTTGTAGCAAGGGCTTGCTGTACTTGTACCACGATGTCAGGCAATATCGTGGCCATTTGTTTCGCGATATGAGAGGCCAACCGTTCCTGAGACTTTCCCGAACTTTTACCCCTTCGATGCTGTCTAGATGACATCTACAGGATCATAAAATGAGAAGATTGTGAGTTTATGGTGTCTTTTTAGGTGTCATGTGTCTTTAAGAAAATGAAAATAACATAAATATCAATAATGCAACTACATCCATAGGATGTATTGGGTTCACTCATGTTGGGCCTCAAATGTCCCCCATACCTTCACCTACATAGTCATGTGGGCCCCCATGGCTATTGGCTTGGTAGGATTCACATTAGTATTGGCAATTTAACACTCGCATCCCCCGAATGCAAACCACAAAATATGTTCATGAGATGTTTGGTCGGAACGTGTCCAGGTGTAGACACAAATGACAACTCAAAGTGGGATTAGTTCACACGACGTTTGGTATAGCATGCTTTGGCCTAATAAGTACTTCGTACTCTCATCGTTAGTCCCCAGGTAGGCAAACTGGTCCTTTATTTTGGATTTATACGAATGCCAGCCTAGACAGGACGTTCCGACTACCGGTACTAGTACCCTTCCAGTTACTACATGCCCGTCATGAGAACTCACTTTGATGAGATTTGAAAACACGAAAATCATTGTAAAATCAATCATGATGTGGTGTGTGCTTTCATGGATGTGATATGTTATGATCATACGATTTCATGATAGGCATTATTTGATAATACATACTTATGAACATGCTTGTACAATATCAAACGTAACATTTAACATAAAACATATAAACATCATGAAATTTGGCATATAACACACAAAATTCTTATAAGTTTCTAATCGACTATAGTATAGGCTCTAAGGGTCTAATAACCTATCCTATATCCCTATAGTCATGGCTCTGATACCAATCTGTCACACCCCGACACGCAGCGGAAATAAGAGTCGGAGCATAATTGGGTTATCACCAAAGCACATGACATTTACTATTATGTTTCATATTTAATAAAGTCAAAGTTACATTTTCAAACATCCAAACATGTTCATTCAATACAAAGGAAATAACCAAACATAACAATCCCAATACTAAATCGTTTTATTCTTCTAATCCAGGTCCTATGTGTTCCTAGCTGCTGCTGGTTCACCTGTATCATGTGTAAAATGGGAGTTTTTGGGTCAACATAAGTTGGCGAGTGAACCTTATTAGATAAACATTTGATAATGATTTTATGGTTAGTTTATCAATGAAATATTGTGCATAATCATAAAAGAGCAAATGTAAGTAATCAAGCATTGGCAAATAGCAGTTACAATTATAACATACAATAACACTTGATAGCATACATGAACATACCAATATCATATGATAACTAACATAAATGAACTGTGCGATCAAGGCTCAATCAAACGGAGCCGATCGTATTGCATGTACTGAAAATGTAAATTGAACTGTGCGATCAAGGCTCAATCAAACGGAGCCGATCGTATTGCATGTACTGAAAATGTAAATTGAACTGTGCGATCAAGGCTCAATCAAACGGAGCCGATCGTATTTCATGTACTGAAAATGTAAATTGAACTGTGCGATCAAGGCTCAATCAAACGGAGCCGATCGTATGCGGGCACGCCAGGTTCAACCACATAATAAAATGGGGAACAAGCTCAGACCTCATAAATGGGGAGCAGCGGCCTCGGCAATTGCATGTACTGAAATAATAATTTGCATCCAATAATAACTACTTAACAGCAACAAACTAAATACACATGTCATGATATGATGTATGCACAATAGTTTAGTTATAATATGTATATAAACAAAGACACATGATACACCCCAAAAACGTGATTAAAACGGGGAATTTGAAAGGTTCACTCACATTGGGTGCGTTGAATTTGAGATGGTGAGATGCGCACGATTTAGATGAGCGGATCGACGAGGAATACTAACCTAAATAATAATGGAAAAATATATTAGGTGGATGGATTTTATTAAGGATTTTAATGAAATTTTTAGATATATTTTTGTGAGTTTATGGCTATTTTCTATCTTTAAAAATGTTATTTTTAAGTATTTTTAAATGATTTTTAAATTAAATTAAATAAATAAAAATATAAAAAAATATATTTTTTTAAGTGTTGACCGTTGACCGTTGACCGTTGACCGGTTCGGTCAGCGGATAAATTCTGCGCCGGGTGGGATTCGAACCGGCGACCTTCCGTTCGCGTGCACGCAGCTCTACCAACTGAGCTACGTGTCTAACCCGTTATAAACTCGTTTTTAATTATATTTATACACTTATTTGAATTAACCGAAGATTCCTTTATTTGCAAAAACGTTTTAATTCAATTGGACCGGTGCTCGTGACGAGATTCGAACGCGCGACGTGTAGTTCATGATGCACACAGTCCACCGCTGGACTGTGTGTCTAACCCGGTTATATTCTTGGTTTTTATTATACTTAACAACTATCTGTTTTAACCCGGTTTAGTTCTTGATCAAAAAGGCAGGTTATTACACAAGGCGTGCGTGTAGCAAGGATCGAACTCGGGACGTGTGTGTGAAATTTGCACACAGTCCACCGCTGGACTGTGTGTCTAACCCGTTTAAAATACCGTTTTTAATTACTCTTATGTTCTGTTATGACTTCATCTTCTCCGCCGATTTACACAGACAGCATAATTCGACTGGTTATGATTGATTTGTGATTTATACCATTCTCAGACATTAACAGTAATTCAAAAGTAGAGAATGGAGAGAGTTTAAGGAATAGAATATACCGATTGATGTTATTCACAGAAATCCGGCGGAGGTTCGTCGGTATTGGAAATGAACTCCGGCTGTTGAAATCAATTAACAGCGTTGATCGATTATTCATAAAGTTGAGTCACTTAAACAAGGTTTAAAAGAAGCTTAGGATATCATACTAGTTCACAGTGTGATTCCGGCAGTCTCAGAGATTTTCCGGCGAAGATAAGATTTTTGATAAACGTTGACTAGGATCGATTCTGACGATGGAGTTGTGTTAGAGACTGATTAATCACATGTTTTAAACAGAAAGAGTCGGAGGAATTACCGTGAGAATGTGAGTCCCGGTTTTCCGGTGACTTGCAGAAATTTTCCGGCGAACTGATTCAGAAGATCTTATGGTTCAAAAATGCGACGAAAATGAAATTGAGTATTGTTGTGATAGTTCTGAATCGTGCAAATGATCTGGAGCTTGAATTAAATCAGAACTTGATGAATTTTCGGTTTCAAAAGCCGAAAATGATAGGACTTAAAGTTTCAATCAATTTTAACTTGATTAGAAACCGTAATACATCGGTTATAACTGAAATTGTGAGGTAAACAATCGATTTGACGATTGGTTTGCCGATTACCGGTTTTCAGATGGTATCATCGGTTAAACTGAGTTTGTGTATAAGTTTCTTTTGTTTTCCTAGAGTTAACAGAAAACACATTGTGGCGGAGTGGTTTAGAGAATGATTGTTAAGTCGTTGTAGCGACTCAGCTGACCCGGGTTCGAGTCCCGGCAGCTTCAAATATTTTTTATTTGTTTTATTTTAACTTTTTATCAAATATAATTTTTATAGTTTAGTTTATTTATTAATTTTGTATCGTTTTAACTCAAAATAATCAACTTGATACAAGATTACAAAACGGAGCGGGTTTTGGAGACCCGATTTTTACAAATGTTACAACACGCACGTAAAATGTCCTCCAAGGTTTGAATGGTACGCTCACTTTGTCCGTCTGTTTGAGGATGGTAAGCCGTACTGAAGTTTAATCTTGTGCCTAGAGATTGTTAGAAGCTTTTCCAGAAGTGAGACGTGTATCCTGTATCTCTATCAGAGACAATGGATATCGGCACGCCGTGCAAAGATACAATCTCATCCACATAAAGCTTAGCCAGCTTATCGGAGCTATATGTTTCCTTAATTGGTAGGAAATGAGCGGATTTGGTTAATCTGTCCACAATAACCCAAATCGTGTCATTGCCACGCTTGGTCTTTGGTAACTTAGTGATGAAATCCATCGTCACCATTTCCCATTTCCATACTGGGATTTCGAGCTGTTGTAGAAGTCCTGACGGTTTCTGGTGTTCTGCCTTAATTTGAGAACACGTCAAGCACTTTGCTACATGACTGGCTATAGCTTCCTTTATACCCATCCACCAATAAATGGGTCTTAGGTCTTGATACATCTTGTCGCTTCCTGGATGAACCGAATATTTAGAATTATGTGCTTCTTGGAGGATTACATTTATAAGTCCTCCAAAGATCGGAACCCAGATCCGATCATTTAGCCTGAACATTCCATCCTTCCCGGGTACTAATTGATCAATAGTTGCACCTAATCCTTCCTTAGCAATGTTGTCCTCTGACATGGCTTGCTTTTGTGCATTTAGTAGCTTCTCATTCAAGCTATTTTTCAGTTCAATGCTCTTGGCATTGATTCTTAAAGGTTTAATTCTTTCCTTGCGACTGAGCGCATCAGCGACTACGTTCGCCTTTCCTGGATGGTACCGAATCTCACAATCATAGTCGTTCAATGTTTCCATCCAACGACGTTGTCTCATGTTCAAATCTTTCTGATTGAACAAATGTTGAAGACTTTTATGGTCAGTGTAGATGATACACTTTGTTCCATATAAATAATGTCTCCAAAGCTTAAGTGCAAATACTACCGCACCCAGCTCCAAGTCATGGGTGGTGTAGTTTCTCTCGTGCACCTTTAATTGTCGTGAGGCGTAGGCAATCACTTTGCCTCTTTGCATAAGCACACATCCCATGCCCGTGTGCAGTGCATCACAGTAAACCACGAATTCTTCTACGCCTTCTGGCAAAGTTAACACCAGGGCATTGCTTAATTTATGCTTTAAAGTTTCGAAAGATTCTTGCTGCTTCGGACCCTAGTTGAACTTAGCATCCTTACGAGTTAAGATTGTCAAAGGAGCGGCTATTCGTGGGAATTTCTCAATGAACCTTCGATAATAACCAGCCAGTCCTAATAAACTACGTATCTCGGAAGGTGTCTTTGGTGTTTCCAAATTCATAATTGCGTCTATCTTTGCAGGATCTACTTGAATACCACGTTCGGTTACTACGTGACCGAGGAACTGACCTTACGGAGCCAGAATTCACATTTAGAAAATTTTGCGTATAGCTTTTCTTGACGTAGTATATCGAGAACGCACCTTAAATGTTTCTCATGATTGGATTGATTACGAGAATAGATAAGTATGTCGTCTATGAAGACAATGGCAAACTTATCTAAGTATGGCTTGCAGACTCAATTCATGAGATCCATGAATGCTGCTGGTGCATTAGTGAGCCCAAAAGGAATCACTAGAAATTCGTAGTGTCCATATCTTGTTCTGAAAGCAGTCTTAAGGACATCTTCATCCTAACCTTAAGTTGGAGATATCCTGACCTTAAATCAATCTTCGAGAAGTAACTTGTACCTTGTAATTGATCAAATAAATCATCGATCTTGGGCAAAGGATAACGATTCTTGATCGTTATCTTATTGAGTTCATGGTAATCAATGCACATCCGCATTGATCCGTCCTTCTTTTTAACAAACAGGATAGGAGCTCCCCAAGGCGAAGAGCTGGGTTGAATAAAACCTTTCTCTAAAAGTTCGTCCAGTTGGGTTATCAATTCTTTCATCTCGGTTGGCGCTAAACGATATGGAGCTTTAGCTATGGGAGCTGCTCCAGGTATGATGTCAATTCGAAACTCGACCTGCCTATCAGGAGGTAGGCCAGGTAATTCTTCTGGGAACACGTCTGGGTATTCAGAGATGATAGGAATATCTTCAACTTCGGTATGGGTTCATCGATGGTAACTTGTGCCATGTAGATGACACAACCCTTCTGCATACATCTGGATGCCTTAAGCAAAACAACTTTATCGGGCAATCCAACGTGTTTGTCTCCATGAATGGTAAGGATTTTACCAGACGGGGATTTGATTTCGATGAGTTTCTTATCGCAGGCAATGCGAGCTTGGTTATACGATAACCAGTCCATGCCTAAGACTACATCGAATCCCGCTAGTTCCATAGGTAAAAGAGAGACAGGGATAGAATGATTCTTGATGGATATGAAGCATCCGTCAAGAATGGAAGAAGCGGTTTCTATAGTTCCGTCAGCGAGCTCTACTTCATAAGTTATGTCTAGAGTTCTTACGGGCAAGTTTGATAGTTCACTAAACTTATGATCTACAAACGATTTATCGGTGCCCGAATAAAAAAGAACTCTAGCAAAAGCGTCGTTGATAAGGAACGTACCCGTTATGACATTGTTATCATTCACTGCTTCCTTGGTTCCCATTTGGAAGACTCTAGCAGTGCCTTTCTTTGCTTCAGCGGTTTTAGCCTTACCGTCAGTGTTTGCCTTAGGGCAATTCGTCTTGATATGGCCCTTCTCACCACATCCAAAACAGGTAGCATCCTTTATATTTCGGCACTCATGTGACCGATGCCCTGTTTTCTTGCAGATATTGCGCTGTTTTGGTTTCTGGTCCAAGCGACACTGTCCATAGTGTTGCTTCCCACATGTCTTGCAAGTGGGTTTGTTGCTCGACTTCTGACTGTCTTTGTTGAACCCATGTTTTCCCTTTTTGTTAAACTTCTAGGAGTTGTTGTCCTCCCGTTTTCGCTTCCCATCATTGTCAGTCTTAACTAACATTTACCTCACGTAATCCTGAGTGAGGGAGAGGGATAGTTCTACAACAGATTTGTAGGTGCCAGGCTGCACCGCTTTAACCATACTCCTGATTTCAGGAGCTAGCCCATTAATGAAACGTGCAATACGTTTGGGCTCCGGGATAACCAAATAAGGCACTATCCTTGAGAGAGAGTTGTAGTCGGTGACAAACTTCCGACAATCCATGTTCTTCATAGTCAGATTTAGGAAATCTGACTCGATTTTCTCCACCTCGTGAGTTAGGCCGTATGTATCCTTCACCAGTTCTACAAATTTCGACCAACTAAGATTGTAGAGATGAACTTTGCCCGTAGACTGGACTAAAGCTTTCCACCAGATAAGGGCATCACCCTTGAATGATTGAGATACATACTTAACAACGTTCTTATCAGCGTAGCTGCTGATATCCACCACCGTCTCCATTTCTTCCAACCACCTTAGACATTCCACTGCTCCTTTTTCCCCCATTAAATCGCGGGGTATACAAGACACGAAGTATTTGTAGGAGCAACCGTCACCATCAACATTTGGTTTCTTATGATACTCATCACTCTTTGCTATACTCTTCACATTCGAAGAACGTGCTTCATTCTTCTTTGGCTTTGAGTGGCTAGGCTGAGATTTAGGTTTAGAAATAGGCTTGGAGCGAGAAGTACTCGACTCAGGTTGTCGTTCAGACCTATCCTTCAAGGCTTTGCCAACTTCTGCGGCAATAAGGACTTTTAAGTCATTCTTAGTAATAATAATATTCTCATTGGCGTCATCGTCATTGCATTTGCTATTAACTTCATTAGAATCCACCATTGTTGCAACTTACTTCTAGATATCGAGATAAATTTGGTAAGTTGCTATGGTGTACACTTTTTACGACATGGTTCTATGACCATACATAATTTAGATAAAAGATGTGGTATATATATATATCCTAGGTCTCAAAGGACCATCATAGGCATTTATGGATTTGGACATAGTCCAAAATTTATCAATTAGTGCATCGAGCGTCACTACTGTATTATTGGACATTGGCTTTACTACTATTTGAGTGTTTGAATATTTTAGCCAGGATCTAACTTGATCACTTAGGCGATAGGGTGTGAACATTGTCTTTACCCAATTGATTAATGTAACGATATTTATCACGAGGATTTAAGAGTTAACTCCCCATTGTGAGTTTGACACAGAGAAATGATAAACTTGGAAGTTGAACATTGTTCACCTTTGCTAGACAGAAGGTTACTTCCAAAATTTTTATTTGCCAATTTATTTGATCATAATTATTGGCTAGAAGATCTTTGGATAATATAGCGGATCGATAAAACTCGAATAAGATCATGACGATTGATTGAATAAAATACATAATAAGAAAAATTTTACTATAAGGAATGACACATAATTGCCTATTATATAGGACTTGAAATAACGAAAGTAGTTCACGCAGGAACTTAACAAGAAAAATAATGTCCTCGCAGGGACTTAAAAGAAAATAACAATGTCCTCGCAGGGACTTTTGTAATTTCAAATTACATATATGAAAAATACAAAACTACTCATCCTTCCTCCCTTTCACAGTTTTATAAAGTCTCTTGATAAATTTAGTTGTTTTCTTTTCTGACTTCTTAACTTCTTGCCGCATTTCCCTGACCTGATCTAAGGCCTCACTGAGAGCCTCGAGTGGTACTTATGCTTGGGGTTGAGGCTGAGGTGGAGGTGGTTGCGGCTGAGGCGCAACTGGATACAGATATCCAAAAGGTGGATACCCAGTAGCGGCATAAGGAGGCGGATAATTTGGGTAAGAGGAATGATAGAGGTTATTATGAATGACCGCATCATAACAAGGATCCTGCTCTAGACCATGGTGGATGTAGTTATATAAGCCAGGATGGTCGACTTAGTTAAACCCAGACGGGCCTGTATAAGCAGGTATTGGGTTGGCAAAATCCTGCGGTGGTAGAGGTGGTTGAGGCAGAGGCTCAACAGCTGGTTGTGGTGGGCCCGGTTGGGGAATATCGTGATGCAAGTTGATATCATCATTACCAAACAATACAATAAACACAGCGGAAGTCTGGATAATTACTATTACAAACGTTTGAATGTTCAAAGTTCAAAAATAAATACAACGCTTATAATTAGATCCACAGGCGGATCGAAATATGATTACAAAAGGAAATTTAACAGACTAAGGCCTTCTAAGCAAAGGGTTGCAATTCCTCTTAAGCTTCACCGGCCACTTCCAGCCTACTTACGTATACTTGTCACCTGCGCTTAGTCTTTTGAAAATACATCACTAGTAAATACATTTAACCGACTCATGTTGAAAACATTTCGAAAACATTTAGTGTACACAAAGGTACTTTGTTTAATAAATAACTTGGGATAATTTATTTTCACGTTATTAGTTTTACATGCCAATAATACATTTAGAGCCCGAAAACTATGTCGGGAACATGATTAATCAACACACCACTTTAATACCTTTAATAGGTACACCCATAATGGGTTATAATTTATTTTAGCATCTGTCGGGTGTATGCCTACACCCCGTGCTTAAGTCGTGGCCATTTACAATTGAATGAGCCGTGGATATCCAGGACATGGTCGTTTTAACCCCCAAATGTTTAATATTAAGCAATACGAATTAAAATAGATTATTTGAATTCCCGACTCATTGGTCTTTGATCCCATATCCAACCATGTGGTATTGTTATACCGTTTCCCAAGCCCGTATAAGTGAAAATAAGTTAAAGTATTTATCTGGCTTGTAAAATCTTTAATAATTAAGAAAATAAGCAAAGCACAGCCGTATTCAAAATAATTAGCTCGGGAACAATCTACTGGAAGCCTCTAGTCTGGAACAGAGGGTTTTAATAACCGATTAGTTAGCTAGCGGGTCTTTATTTAGTCATTGACTTAGACTGGCTAACTTACATAAAGATAACGGTACGAAACACTAGATTAAGCGATGACCGGAAAAAGAATGCATTTTGGACCCGACAAGTACTAGGACTTGTATAATATGGGTTTCCATTTTACATTATGGAATTTGAGAATATTTTCATATGGTTAAACCCGTTTCGGTTAGATTACGTAAACTAGTTACGTGGACCGAACCGTACGCATATAAGCGAAACCGGGTAACCGGGTGAGTCCTATACAAGTTCCATATGCCATTATGTTTAAGATATGTTAAAATATTAGTAAGTTATCAATATGTTGACCCGTTACGGTTTTAGAATCAGACTATGCTTTAAAAGGGCAATTTCGTCATTTTACAATGTGATAAATGAGCTTATGTGTAAACTGATGTTATTGTCATAAACATTCTGTAAAAATACTTATTTTATGATGTTATATCTGTAGGATATCAATTGTATGTGTGGTTTATAGTTTAAGACCAAACTATGTCCCGAAAGGGCATTTTGGTCATTTCACATATAATTTGATAACTTATTTGGGAATATGAGGTTGGGACATGTACCTACTATTAATAGGTTGAAAATATGTTTTGAAACCAATAGGTATCAAGCCTTAATGCTCTAATATGGTTTTAAACCATATTATGCGCTGAAACGACGATTAAGTCGCTAAATGACGATTTAAAGGGTATTTAAGTGAAACTATTGTTGTGACAAGATTTGTATAGTCAAAATATGTTAATATATATTATATCAGTAGTTATAAGATTTTGGTCCCTTAAAATGTTTAAAACCCATTTAAAGTGCCGGAAGGGCAATATCGTCATTTAAGGACATAATATGCAAACTATAGCTTAAACTCAATTTGTAACCTGAATGAACCTCCCAAATAATCCTAATAATGATATTACATCAGTAGGTAATGAGTTTTGATGTCAAATTTATGTTTAAACCATTCTATACGCCAAAAGGGCGATTTGGTCACTTTAAACGTGTTAATTACGTTGAATAATCAAAACATAGTTCATGACCAGGTTACTAACATTAAAAAGAGTTTATTAGTTTAACAATTCAGTTTACAACTCATTTATATGCTTGTTAGTGATCAAAACCTTAGTTTATAATAAAAGGGCATTTTAGGCATATTTATGAATACTTGCGTAATGACTCGGATTACTACATAACCATGTTATATAACTCTAGAGGGTTATAGTATTCTATAACATGGTCATAATGCAACTTAGGAACAGTAGCCAAGGTTCCTAAATCGGGTCAGAACAGAAAGTCAAAGCAGAAGTCAATTTTTGCGACTTTCGGTTGCGAACCGACCTTAGACTTGGAATTGACAAGTCGAACATGTTCCCACATGTTCTTATAATTATTACCATGTTATTAGAGTGTCAAAACAGATTTTATAACACCTACATTACTAGTTATGATTTTATTTCAAAACTGATCCGTGACTTTTTATTAACATAACTTTGACCCGTCAATTGAACAAGCAAATGTGGTAATCAGGAGATGCCCTCTTGAGGGATTAACACCAAACTTATTACGATCACGTAGCCATGTTTATTACGAAAATTGGCTGGACCATAATGGTCTTAGCTTGAAGTCAAAGCGTATTTACGTCAACGCTTTGACTTAGGCTAATTGCCTAATAAAACTGAAAGAACAGAGTTGGAACACTTACTAGTGAACCAAAGATGACTAAGAGACTTAGAGGAAGTCCCCAATAAGCTCAGGAACCTCCAAGTGAGCAATAGAGATGAAAAGATGAAAATGAGCAAATTGTGATGAAGTTGGAGGTGCTATTTATTGCCAAGGATGAAGCATGGGATCACTCCAGGTGTTAGGAGCTGATCTAGGATGAGTACAAGTGGCTAGGATCATGGCACAAGTAGGAGGAGGGTGGAAATGGCGAGCAAGGTGACAACACAACAGGCTACCATGTTTCTGTCACTAGCACCCCCTTACGGACCGTAAGGGTATAGCATTGCGGTCCGTAAGGACCTCTGGCGCAATTTTGAATGGTTACGGACCGTAACAAGGATGTCTTGCGGCCCGTAACCGTCTTACTGAAACAAAATTTTGATTGCCTTACGGTCCGTAACCATTGATGGTTACGGTCTGTAAGGACCTCCCAGATGGTGAATATTTGGTATTTTTCCACTTTTGATTCTCTGACTTTTCCAATGCTCGTTCAGAGGTTATTAAAATAACATGACGACGTCTTTTAGTCCCTCTCGGTTACACGTGGCCACCAAGAATTTTCGGGACACGTGTCAGATTTTTATTAGGCAAAATTTTCGAGGTATTCATGGCTTTTTGGGGTGTTGAACTGCACGTGATGCAGTTGGTGGGCTGGGGGTGTCTACGTGACACGGCCCGGCGAGCTGAGGTGTCTGTGGTGACACGGCCCTAGGCATACCGATGTGTCTGTGGTGACACGGTTCAGTTAACATAGTCAAGGTTTCACTCGTACACTCGTGTAATTCCATCTGCGATCTGTGACTAGTGCAATTAAACTTGTTAAAGCATTTTGCTACGAAACAACCAAACCAGTGAAACTCACTGGCTCGTTTAGCAGACCCTTTTTAAAACTAACATGCATTTCGGGTAACTTGAGAATGGTGTGATCCGTGTATGTTGTTCAAGACGTGTTTATAGACGAATACTGATACAATCGCATGCGACTTAGAGGACTTATGTGGTTCATGGGAACAAGCAGTTGTAACATACATGTAGTATGTAATCAACATTTTGTAAGTAATAAAATGTAGTGTCTTTATAAACAATGTGTTTGTACCAGAGGTGTCTGTTGCATCCCGTGTTTTCTTCCACTGCAGATTGGGGTGTGACAGAAGATGATATCAGAGCCATTGGTTATAGAAAATGGTTATAGAGGATTAGGTGCCTTTAAGGAAACCTAGACTATAACTACAGGCTCGGACCTTAGTGGACATCATTGGAAAAATAAACCTCTACTAACAGTAGTTAGTAAACACTGTAAATTACCCTATTGCAAGTTTCAGGATGGCCTTGTGGGGCAAGTGGGTTATTATGGTCCGAAACGTAATAATAGACTTGCTCATACGAGGCAGTGTTGGGTAAGTCGCGGTAATAAACACACTTAAATACGTGGAGTGATATATACGTGTACCAAGGTGATAGTGTGTGGATGTTTGTGCATGGATTGATACATGAATTGGGGTCGGTGGATAATACGTTACTACAGATGCCTTCGGGATAGGCAGAAAACTGGCATTACAGTCCATTCCACATTCCTACTGCTCACATAACTAATAACCACTAGAGTTGGATTCCTATTACTCATACCGTTGTTACATATACGTTATGATGTGAGAACTCAAGTCTTTATTACGATACGATCTCACCAACTCTATCCTTATAATTATTCTAACAAGGATTGCATACCAAAATGGTATTTCAAAAATAACATAGATACACAAAAACACACAGGTCGTTCTAATAAACTGGGAGGACGTGTACGGATCCTTACTCCACTTCTCGTTGTTTCACATTTGATTGTTATACAATCACAGAATTCAAACATCTTGCAAAGCTTTCTCGTCCTTGTATCAACGATTCATTTGATTGTCCATTGGATTCCTCTTCTGCTTACAATATTGGCTTTAGCCCTCACGTCATATGATATTATGATACTTAGTGGCACTCCTTAGCACATGTCCCGATATATGTTATGTGTGAGTTTGATGATCTCCGGGTTATGGAGATGGCATGGAATGCGTGAATAAGTTACCCTTCCTGTTGTCATTCGATTCCATTAGATATAAATTTTGTGATTATATAGATTCCTTTGAAACGCTTTCCACTGTGGAACCTCGTTTCGTGTGATCGTCGGTTACATTGCGTTCTTTATGATTAATGTTTTTTCGGATTTCAGTTGGTTATTCGCGGAAAGAAATATGAGGCCCGAATATCTTGGTGAACGAGACATTGATCATGTATATGGGTGTGGTGGATATGTTGTGGTATTCCTTGTATATAAACACCCGGCTACATTATCAAGGCACCGTTACTCACGGCAGACGGGCTTCATGTTGCGATTCGTTCGGTTATGTTTTGGGCAATGTAGTGTTGAGACTTCGACCCTATTTGATGCGATAGATGATGCCACAATTGTTATAACTACAATATCTATACACGTTTGCGGTACTTCTAAGTGAAAGTAGTTTGGGTCGACATATAACGACCCTTGGGTTGGAAGGTCCTTCTTCGTATTCATAATAGGACTTTCTAGGGGTACTACACCCTGGTAGTACTCTGTGCTGAACAATTTGGGTATAGCCGGTGATAGCTTACCCACATCAATTTACCCAATGATTGATTCATGATAAGTAGCAATGTTTCTGTCTTTGGTAAGGCAATTCAGCATGATTTATTTCTTTTGGCGGAATTTGCTAGAACATACAGTCATATATTCGAAATCATTACGTTACGACAAACAACTATACTTATGTCACGGGTCGTCGTCGATGAAGCTATTCGGTTGAAGCGTATATTTCCTTTACTAGCTGTTATTCGCTCGTGATGCAATCCCTAATTCTTAATAAGGACACGTAATTAGCATCGGTATTAATAACCCAAGGGGATTTAGGGGTATACATAAATGGAGAAACTTATCTGATGCAATCCAGGTTCGGCAAGGAATTGTGTGGATGCGGATCTGATTATAATAAGACTCGTGGAGGCGAAAACATTTTGTCCATATTCCTCGTAACCGTTAATACTTTGTATTAACCGAACACTCATATGTATACGTTTATTTATAAGTATACAACATTATCTGCGGTCCAATCCACGGGTCAAATTAGTAAATCTCGATTAAGGGTGATGTAACCCCAGTGCAAAGTAAGAAAACTATAATCATAAAATACTCCGTTTCATTTCTTTAAATAAATTCAATTCTCCTTACTAAAATTGTTGGAAAGCGTTAAGGTCCGGTACATGTAATTACTAATTTGATACTCCCTATCCCTTTAATCAATGTTCAGCCACTGCGGTACGTTAGCTTCCTATGGAATTACGGCATGTATTTTAGTAATAGAACCAAGTTATAAAACCTTGAATCTTATCGATTTAGTTCAAATTAATACAAGGTAAATCCCTAGTAACTCGAAGTAATAATGAATAAGCGGTATGAAGGACCCGTAACAAAGCTACCTCTTAATGAATATTTAATAAACAAAAGGACACAAAGCGAATTTTTTTTTATATGATTATTTTATTCAAAGGACGGTATCTAAAAGAATTATATAAATTTTTTGTATATCAAACGATCCCTTGTTTTCAGCCTCGCATAACATAGTAAAAATGATCCAGTGAAAATGAGGTCGCATTTGAGTAGTATTCGAGTATAGTAATCCAATGACTAACCTATGTGACAACTCCTATCTAAACCTGCAGACTCTAGACCACCGGTTTTTTCGGTCATATTTTTGTGACGACCATACTAAGTATTCATCTCAATAATGATTGTAGTAGTAGTCGGCAGAGTATTAACATTCCTAAGCAGGGCGAGGAAACAACCATGAGAAGGAATAGTATCGTAGAACCCAGACGAAAGGGAATGACGCCCAAGCTCTATATACACGGGGTCATGACCTGAATTCTTTCACTATCCGTACCCCTGGACCACTAAGTCTTAAATCAATATCACCCGTATGAGGGCGGTGCATTCGTTCTAGAAATCGTGTAAAGGGATACATGGGTCTTTGATTCCTTTTGGTTAAGGTTTTCGCGTCATGATACCTACGACGACCGTGCGATTGGTCCTGAGTAGGGACCAACTCAGATACTTATATGTCTATAAAACATGTTGACTCCCCCACTCTATGATAATAATACCCGGGAAACACCATATGTCTCCTCCTCTTCCTTGAAACATCCGAGGAGTCCAAATATTTATATACGATTTTATTTACGATTCATAGGGGATGATCGAAATTCCCTTTGGGCCATTGTAAAAGTGTTATTTGGTAACGGTCTCCTACGTGTGTAGGAGGATGATGCATGTGATACACTGACTTTCATCCGTCGATTGGATACAAAGTGAACGATACCCTACTCTTGTGAGTAACCAAGAGTTATGCGTTAAACGGTGTTGCTTGTCCTCGTAAGTGTACGAGGAGTACATTCTTTAAATCAGGGGAATATTGTTGAAACACCCCTGGTCTTCCTTCAACTAGTTGGTACCTTCAGTTGAGTTTCATTTTAATCAATTTAAATGAGTAATCACGAAATACGATGTTACCGAGAAATTCTTGCTATCTAAAGACAAGAATGGTAGAAATCTTAAGTATGATACTATATATATATAAATGGGTATTTGTACCACCTAATTCTAAGAATTAAAAACCACCCCGCATGAAGTAACACGGTCAAAACTAAACTCGCATTGAAAAGGAGTAATCATCAGTCATCCAAATATCATAATGTCTTTTGCGCGTTGAACCCACATGGGGAAAACTAAACCATAAATCTAGTAGTCCCGATCATTCTAGATGAAGGGACTAGTGAATCTTCCGAATACGTCCCTAGGATATCATGTCCATCCAGAGGGAGAATTCCTTTGATAAGCACGTATTATATGCCTAAAATAAGAATAAAACTTCGACGCTACAACTAATTCTCTTCAAACTTGGAGAGTTACTTAACATATGATACGAATTATAGATACCTCGATGTACGATACCGAGTAAAACCAAACGACCAAAGTGTAAATTGGTGCTTGGTTGGATGTACCGACTGGCTGCAAAATGGCATTAATAACCTCTATTCGTATCCTAGCCGTCAGAGTGCTAGGCTTACCTCGATTGATTATGGTTTTCATTCAGCCTTTCTTAAAGCTGCTTCTGTTATTTTAAGAGGTGGCCAAGCGATTGTGGATCCATGTTACCACATTTTCCGGCAGCACGTATTCCTTCCCTGCCTTATTAGTAAGCAGAAAGAACTAATCCTAAGACAAAGGGTCGAGTGCCCATGGTTTCAAAAAACCACACGATTTTTCCCTATCTAACCGAGATGGTTTTGTGTGAGCAAACTTGACGGAACCTTACGTTTAATTGGTGATTTAGATGGCAGAGGTGCCAAGATAGAAAGCATCCTATCTTTCAATACTCATATACAGTGCAGCTCATACCAAGTCCGAGTGGGACTTAAAAAACCACGAGACCGAGATAGTCAAGTGGTGATAAACCATCTTGTGAACCGTGCCACCTCACCCAGATAAGGATGAAAAGTACACAATTGGTACCCCCCTTAAAAAAAACATGTATTTCATTAACATAAACTATAAGGTACACACATTGAAGATTTAAACGATACAACATTTTATCAGACTAAATACCAACTGGTTCACAAAAGTTCACTAGAATGGGAAATGATTACTTCTCGTTGTTTCCATTAATATTATCCTTATGAAACATTAGTAGAGCGTGGCTATGTTCCAACCCTGCGGGGGATACTCTGTTGATGGGGAATTTTGATTCGATAACTCGTTACTTAGTCATCTTTTACCAAATTACCTGCACGTCCACAGTCAATTTTGATTCCATATTTAGAGCATCATGGTGACACTTGTGATCGTTAGACACTCATCACACCTTAAATATTTCTACGTGATATAGTAGCATTCTAAACGTGGTGTTACTTGGATTAAAACCGCATTGGGTACACACTCTATTATTCCCGGTATATGGGAATTTTTATACGATTATCTCCCGGAGAATCACATCGATGTTATCAAAGTTAATAAACAGTTGTATAACAGCTAAAGCCAAGCTCCCGAAACTTAACATAAACTGGAATTATTATTGCAGAAATTTCATATCCTTACGACGTAACACGACTGCGGGTGAGTAGTTCGGGCACACCATTGATGTAAGGGTGCAGATTCATTGTTTGTACACGAATAGAGTAGGGACTCTCGTGGTCGGTTAATATTAACCGAAGTACCCATGTACACGACAGGAACCCTAGGAGGATATCCATACCCCTCCTCTATAGGGGGTGTTCAAGAACTATTAAAACAAAATCGTAAATGCAACCTATGGTATCTAAATGGTAAAAATAATGAATGCGAACAAAACATAACAATTGCAGTTAATTGCTGTTGGGATTGAACCCTATGAAAGGAACAGATGATACAAAGCCAAATAACACTATCCGAGCTTTGGTTAAACTATCAGAGGTTACAACCTCTGTTGTACATACACTGCTTTTCCTAAAGACTGCTCTCCTATCATCTGTCTTCACAAAGTTACAAAGGTCTGCCAGAGTTACAAGGATCAGAGGATAGAGATCAGAGCTTAGTCATTAGTTAGATAACCAATGTAACAGTGCTAAGCACTGATAATTAGTATTAGCAGTGTTTGTAGTTAGTTACATTTAGTTTCCTGTCACTATCAACCCTGACGTCATCAAAGATGCTTAGTGGTTAGATAGTTTAGTATAAATAGGTAACTTGTGTAACAGTTTAACTGGTCTATCAAAAGATCAACTTTCGCATATCATCTTCTCTGCATTTTCTTACTACCAAACTTGAATTGCAAAGGCTGAGGGGGAGTTTGTGAATCACATGCGAGTTTACCAACTTGAAAGCATGATGATGATGAAAACAAATGACCATTGCTTGTAGTAAAAGTTTTCCATCTATTTCCGCTGCAAATCTCTTTTAAAACTCAATCGTTTTCCATTTTTGAAACAAAAACTACAAGTAATTCCAACTCAGATCCTAACAATTGGTATCAGAGCTTGATTCTTCAAATTCGATCTAACAATCGATTTGATTCGAACAAATCAGCTCTCTGCTATTAGTTTGGTTATTTTTGCTTGATAAATGGAGTTTTATTACGTTCAAAGTTTTTAAAACAGAAATCTGTGTAAAATCAACTGAAAATGTCTCAAAACACACAAGATGCCAACTCTGGATCCTTATTCAAACCGCCGATGCTCAAAAGAAATGAATATTTCATTTGGCAACAACGAATGGGTCATATCCTTGCTCAGCAAAACACCGGTTGCTGGAGATCTGTTGCTTATGGACCTCACGTTCCGATGGTTCCAAGCACAGAGGATCCAACTAAACAAGTGCCAAAAAATCCTGAAAACTTTTCACAACAGGATTTCCAGAAAATTGAATTGGATGCTAAGGCATTTAGCATAGTCGTTTCGGCCTTACCCAATGAGATTTATGCTGGTCTACTCCATTGCATAGTGTGCAAAGGAGTTATGGGATGCACTAAAAGAGCAATTCGGTGGGACTGAGGAAGTGATAGAAAGTAACAGAGAAGTTCTAAATCAGCAGTATGAAATGTTTTGTCACTTGAAAGGAGAGTCTCTAACACAACAGTTCGAACATTACAGCTGTCTCATCAGTGAACTTAGACTGGTTAACGTGGTTTTTCCTAATTCGACTGTCAATAGTCATTTCCTTAGATCGTTACCAAATAAGTGGGAGACTGTAGCTTATGGAACACGAAAATCTGTTGGGTTTAAAGAAATGTCATAGACACAACTTCATGGGATACTCCTCACTTATGAGAAAGAGTTAAACTAGAAAAAGAAGTTGCAAGATTCTGGCAAAATGACTGATGATTACTCATTGGGTAATACAGCTCTTTTTGGCCAAGAAGAGGGATCTGGCAGCAGTAAGGACCAAAGTTATGATCACTATATAGATATTACTTCTGGTGGGAACTTTGGATCTGAAACATATGCACCCAACTATGCTTTCACTGCTAGTGGGGAATGCCAAACCTCTGACAATCTATCCTTTAAGCTGAATGACTTGCAACACTTTGAACCTTCTGATCTTGAAGAAATGGATATTTTGCACCAACTGGCCCTATTGAGTGTTAGGGCTAGTAAATTCTATAAGAGAACTGGTAGGAAATTCCTAGGATTGCATGGGGGTTGAAGGTTGGGCTGGATAAATCAAAAGTTAAGTGTTATAAGTGTAATAGGTTAGGACACTTTGCCAGAGAATGCAGGTCTCAAAATTATGGACCAATAGTGACTCATCCTGGCCCTAGACCTCAGCACACACAAAACACTGTTCATTATTCCCAATATGCCCCTGCTCAACATGTTCAAAACACTACCCACTTTGCACATCCTGCTACTACTGTTCCAGTGCATTATGTTCAATCCACTGCTCCACAAATTCAATATGTTCAGGCACCATCACATCCTCAAGTGCATGTACAACAAGCACCCATTGTCACACAACCTGCTCAAACCACTGCTAGTCCAGCAGAGGTTGGTCAACAGAGCTTTTTCACACAAAGTTATGTTGACTGGAGTAGCTTGCCTGAGGATTTGACTGATGAGAACTTTGCTTTAATGGCCAAAAATGATGTTGAACAAGAATTTTGTTTGATGGCCTTAGAGACAATTGCTGAAGGTGTTGAATCTGTGGAGTTAGTGTAAAAAACTGATAAAGTTCAAGTTTGTGATGAAACAGTGGTTTCAAGTGAAGAAAAGAAAAATGCTGCTGATGAGGAAAAGAATTCTCATACTGACCCGTGGAATGTTGATGTGTGTGAAGATGAGTGTGATTGTGCTCTCATGGCTGCTACAAAGGTATCACCTCAAATCCTTAAAGATCTATGTTCTGACAAATGCATCATTGATTTTGCAAACAGTAAGCAGGTGAATGAAAACCTAAGGAACAAAATTTTAGAAGATGAACTTAATTTTGAAAAATTGATTAAAGAGTTAAAATCAAAGTTAAGTGAAAAAGATTCTGAAATGAGTAGCCTGAGACATGAATCAAGAATAACCAAGGACCAACTCCAAACTATGGTAGAAAAATACCAAGTTTGTAAAAAGGAGTTAGAAGAAACCCAAATCACTTGTGAAAAATGGGTTGAGTCCTGTAAAGGTTATGAGTTTATACTCGATGCTCAGATCAAGAGCAACATTAAGATTGGTGTAGGTTTTAGAACCTATGACCAAAATGAGAAAAATGTTGCTGAAATTGATTCTGAGTTGGTTGAAATAGTCCCAAAAATTTGGCTGGTGAAGAAATAAAAATCACAAATAAATCTGGAAACAAAATTGTTTTGGAAAAATCAGAGGTTTCAACAAAAGATAAAGAAATTGAAAAATATTAGTTTAAACCAACCTGGTCAGATGAATGTGATATTTTAGAAAACTTTAAGCCAATGGACTTTACAACCTCTGATGATATTGAAGCCCCAAAAGCATTGGTGATCCCTCTCAAAGATATACCAGCAGAGGTCACAACCACTACTGATAAAAAGTCTGATAGGAAAAGAAGAGTAAAGATTAAAAACTTGTTTTGTGAATTTTGTGAAAAAAGAAATCATGTGGCTGCAGATTGTTTTCTTTTAAAAGCCTATGACATTAACAAAACTTTTGTTATCAAAAATTCTTCAAGATGCACCATCTGCAACAAAATAAATCATTTAACTCAAGAGTGTGCCTATCTCAAAAACTATGAGCAAAAGGTAAAAGAGATCAAGGCAAAAGCACTAGAAAGAGAAGGTTCAAGTTCTGCTGGAAATAAATCTAAGCAGAGTTTTGAACCAATTGAAACATCTGTTACAAAAGCTTTAAACAAAACCTCTGTTCCTAAAGAGGTGCAAGTGACAGATGCCCCACCATCAAACTCATTTCCAAGAGGGTATGGCCAACCAGTCTATAAAAGGTTCCTCTTACTTATGAAGGATACAAAAAGCCTTCAAAGCAAAGAGTGAATAAGCATCCCTATGGATACAATCATCTGATAGGAAATCGTCAAGAGCAGACATTACAAGAAAATATCCAAACCACTGACCATTGTCCTAGACTTGAGACTGGACCATCTGTGACCCCATCCAAAGCCATTTTGGCTTTGGAGGCCTATCTTAACTGATCTATTTACTTGATGTGCAGGGATCCTCTACTTGCCTTGATAGCTTATGGTATGTAGAGCCCTTCTCAAGGACTTCATGGCTCATGGGGGGTGATATATCTTTTGGTAATAACTCAAAGGGAAAGGTTTTAGGGTCTGGGTCGGTTCTGGCTGGGAAACTCAAGTTTGAAAATGTGAACTTAATTGACAATCTGAAATTTAACCTGCTGAGTGTCTCACAAATGAATGACAGAGGGTATGGATCCTTCTTCACCAAGAAAACTTGTCAAATTGTGGGACCAGAGGTTGTTAAAAAGATTGATCAAATCATTGCTGAGAGCAAAGCACAACTCACTGCACACAGAAGTGGAAATGTGTATGTGGTAGATATGCTAAAAGATAATCCTATGTCTGGAACATGCTTATTCTCAGTTGCTTCTAGAAAAGAGACTGAGTTATGGCATCGAAGACTTGGACACACAAATCTTAAAACTATCACCACACTCTCAAAACAAAGTCTTGTAAGAGGTTTGCCTCACAAGCAATTTTCCTGTGATGAACGTTGTGTTTCCTGCCTAAAAGGAAAACAACATAAAAGTTCTTTCAAATCAATTGAAGAGTCCAAAACAAGCCAGTGTTTACAATTGCTTCACATGGACTTGTTTGGCCTAGTTCAAATCATGAGCTTAAAACACAAAAGGTATTGCCTAGTGATAGTTGATGATTTCTCTAGGTTTACATGGACCTTCTTTCTCCACTCTAAGGATGAAACTGCAGTCATTTTGCAAAACTTTGTTAAACAAGTAGAAAAGCAATTTGATCTTCCAGTAAAAATCTTTAGGGATGACAATGGAACAGAGTTTAAAAATAGGGAGTTGGATGCGTTTTGTGAGTCAAAAGAAATTGTTAGACAATATAGCATTCCAAGAACTCCAGAGCAAAATGGGGTGGTTGAAAGGAAAAATAGAACTTTAATTGAATCAGCAAGAACTATGCTTACAGACTCTGGTTTACCCTTGTCCTTCTGGGCAGAGGCAGTAAACACTGCTTGCTTGCTATGTCCAAAACAGAGTTTTGATTAACCCCAGGCATCAAAAGACTGCCTATGAGATTTTGTATAAAATCAAACCTCTGATTTCCTATTTTAAAGTTTTTGGCTGTCCATGTTTTATTTTGAACTTAAAAGATTCTATATCTAAGTTTGCAGCCAAAATTAACTGTGGTTATTTTCTGGGATACTCAACCAGTGCTAAAGCCTACAGAGTTTTTAACTCTAGGACCAAGTGTGTTGAAGAAACTTTGAATGTGAAGTTCAATGAACTTTCATCACTGAAAATCCCAACAAATCCTACAGAGCTTTTTGATTTAGATAAATTCACATTTGCTGATACTTCTATCAAGCTAGACAATGCAGGTACACCACAATCATCTGGAGAAGATCAAGATCAAGAATATGACTGTGTGCTTCCACAAACAAAAGTCAATTCTTCCAACAGAGGATCAGGTGCCACGAGTTCTTGTGTAAACTCTGCCACTTATGGGTCAACAGTGTTTGATCCTCAAACCTCTGCCAGTTCACAAAATCAAACATCTGTTGATAAAAGTCCTACAACTGGGCAACAAAATCATCAGAATGTTACCTCTGTACCCCCAATACCACCACCTCCATTTCCATCAGCGACTGATACTTCAAATTCACCAGCAGAGGTTAGCTCAGATGATACGCATTTGCAGCCATCACCTCAAAATGTTCTTGTTCCATACCAAGGTGATTTGATTTATCTCAAAATCCATCCAGCAGATCAAGTTATTGGCAACATCAAATCTGGGGTGCTCACACGGAGCCAATCCCAAAATATTTGTCTTTTTGCTGGTTTTCTATCACTCACACAGCCAGTCAAGTACCAAGAGGCACTGAAAGACAACAGCTGGGTAGAAGCCATGCAAGAAGAACTCCTTCAGTTCAAGGGACAACAAGTTTGGGAGCTTGTGCCACTGCCAAAAGATGTAAGTCCAATTGGCACAAAGTGGGTCTTCAAGAACAAAACTAATGAAAGGGGTATTATTGTCAAAAACAAAGCAAGGCTCGTGGTTCAAGGCTACAGACAGGAAGAAGGTATAGAATGTGATGAAACTTTTGCTCCTGTAGCAAGGTTGGAAGCTATTCGCCTGTTCTTAACTTTTGCTGCTAACCACAACATAAAGGTGTATCAAATGGATATAAAGAGTGCATTTTTGAATGGAAAAATCAAAGAAGAGGTGTATGTCTGTCAACCTCCAGGTTTTGAAGATGCATTCCATCCTGATCATGTCTACAAGCTCAACAAAGCATTGTATGGCTTGAAGCAAGCACGAAGAGCCTGGTATGAAACTCTATCCACTTTTCTCTTATCCATAGGGTTTACTAGAGGTAAAATAGATAAAACCCTATTCTTAAAATGGAAAGGAAAAGATTTGATGCTTGTCCAAATTTATGTGGATGACATCATTTTTGGATCCACAAGCACTGCTATGTGTGAAGAGTTTCAAAAACTCATGGCAGCAGAGTTTGAGATGAGTGCAATGGGTGAGCTCCAATGTTTTCTTGGTGTCCAAGTTAAACAATTGCAAAATGGTACATTTATCCATCAAAACAAGTATGTGAAAGAACTGCTTAAAAAGTTTGATATGGATGATTGTAAACCATATAGCACACCCATGGCAACCACCAAGCTAGTCACCATTGATGGTAAAGATGACCTTGTTGATCAAACTCTTTATAGAAGCATGATTGGGTCTTTATTGTACCTAACTGCATCAAGGCCAGAAATCATGTTTGCAACATGTGTTTGTGCCAGATCACATACATTACCTAGAAAGTCTGATCTTATTGCTGTAAAAAGGATATTCAGATACATAAAAGGTGCTCCCACACTTGGTATCTGGTATCCAGCTAATAGGAATATTGAGCTTTCAGGTTTTTCAGATAGTGACTTTGCTGGGTGCAAAACTACAAGGAAGTCCACATCAGGAGGATGTCAATTCCTAGGTGATTGTCTAGTGTCTTGGCAAAGCAAAAAGCAGGTTGTAGTTTCAACATCCACTGCTGAGGCAGAGTATATTGCTGTTGCTAGCTGCACTGCTCAACTCCTATGGCTTCAAAACCAGTTTCTGGATTTTGGTGTAACTGCATTAAAGACTCCACTCATATTGGACAGTCAAGCTGCTAAAAACATCATTAAAAATCCAGTTTCTCATTCAACTACAAAGCACATTGACATCAGACATCACTTTGTGAGAGATTGCTATGAAAAAGGTTTGATTTCCTTGCATCATGTCCATACTTCAGATCAGTTGGCAGATGTTTTAACCAAGGCATTGGATACATCTACCTTTGAAAACTTGATCTCAAGAATTGGAATGCTAAACATGGATTAAAACAAAAACAAGTTTTCTTGTAAATCCATGCGTACATAGCATCAAAATGTGTTCAGAAAATCAAAAACTCATCCTTAAAAATAGTTAAACTGAAAATTTTCAATAAATCTTTAAAAGTCTGCTCACAACATCTGTTTGCTCAAAACCTCTGATAGGCTTCAAAATCTTATCCACTGTTAAAGTGTATCCTCTGACTTTCATTTTTACCACTTTTTCAAAAAACACTGATAGCTATCTTCTGGTAGTGTTGAAAATCAGTACTTTTCTCATCAGAGGTTACACGTGGCCAGATGTTAGCCATCAGATCTTGCATCAGATGCCATGTCATGTTCACTTTTTCAAAACCCTATAAAAACCATGTTTTATCCCTCACCAGTGTTTACCCTAAACTGTGTCGATTTCAAAAATCTCAAAACAGTTTTTCTCTCTAACACAATGGCTCCCAAATCAAAATCTTCAAAGAGATCCACACAAGCACTTCCACCCTTCACTCTCATAATCAAAACCCCACATAATTACACCGCCATACTTAAAGCAAACGACGCAAATACTCGCTATCATCCAATGATTCGAATTTTGCAAAAGTCGAAATTCAAGCACATGTTAGAAGTCAAAGCCCCAATTTACATTGATTCTCTTCGTGACTTCTGGAATAATGCTAAGGTTCACTCAACTGCTACTGGTGTTCCTTATATAATAATCTCAAGAATAGGGGGAGTGTTGATGCAAATTAGCCCCCAATCGATCTCTCAAGTTTTCAAGTTAAATGACATAGAACACCCTGTGTCATTTACCCAAAATGAGATCCAAGTAGAGTTTCTGGAAAGAGGTTATGTAGGCCAGATGAAAGGTATGACCATCTTTAAACCTAACTTTCCTGCTGAGATGAGATTTTTCTTTCACACAATTCTAACTTGTCTCTCAGCAAAAACCACTGCTTTCAATGAAATTCCATTGAACATGCAATATCTGGGGTATGCAATTTTAACTGACACAGATTTTAACTACTCCCAGATACTGTTCAATGATCTTGTGAAAAATTTTCAAAATATTGCAAAAAGAAAAGCTTTTTTGATTCATCCATGTTTTCTGAGTGTTTACTTACAAGATCAAATCAAAGGTCCTGAAAGTAAAAAAGACGCTGTGACTAAACCAGGCTGCCTCACTCATGAAACCTTCACCAAAATACAAACTAAGATAAAGTTGCGAAAACACAAGTAGAGGAGGCTGAGCAAGTTTTACCTGAACAAATGTTCAAACTCAACCTCCTGCTACTAAGCCCACTGCTCTTGGTGATCAGGGCACCACAACCGTTGCTCTGAAGCCCACACCAAAAATCCTCAAAAAGAAAACCAAAACACTTACCAAAAATCCCACCAAACCCAATAAGGGTCCTCTGGAAGATGAGATCCCAGAGGTTAACCCAGTGATAACACTAAAGTCACAAACCACTGCTGCTACTTCTTCACAGCAGATGGTTCAAAGATCTCCAACCGGCTTTGAAACTCCTCCTTCTTCCTCACAAAAGGAAAAGGTTGTAGACACAAGGACACCAAATTATGAAGCTCTAGATCTACTTGGTTCTATCTTCCACAGCCCCTCTCCCAGGGCACTGTCGCTTTCTACACAGCCACCTTCACCAATGACTACACTTCCACCTACTATATTACCATTGCTGAATGCAATTGAATTAGACCAGACATAAACCAACACTTCTCAACAACCTATTACTGAGAATATACTTCATCAAGAGGCTGGGTCTGACTCTTTATTCATTGCTAGCCCATCAGCACATGAAGAGGCTACATCCCTTGGGTTACATGTAACCCTTGGTGATAGTTCAACTCAAGCAGCCACTACAATTGCTGAACTTCCAAGTTCTCGGTTGGACAGTGGTTCATTACTAAGACTTGGTTGAAGGCAACCACTGTTGAGGCAACAACTGTTACCTCTGTTGTGGGAAGTCCCCAATTCTAAGACAAAGGGGCATCTATGGTTGAAGCTGGTACTAAAACCAATGCTAATGATACCATAGCTACAACTCCCACTTCAGGTAGGAGTTCAGATGATCCTATTAAATTAGGTGATAAGCTAAAATACCAGGATTTGACGGAAAGGGTGACAAAGATAGAAAACTCTGTTGATGAAATCAAAAGTTTACTGAAGCAGATGATAGCTATGAAAAGTCAACCCTCTGTTCTATCCACTGCTGATCTCAAAGAAGCTCTTAACCCTCTGTTTCAACATCAACAACATTATTTGGATCTACAACACAAGCACCAGATGAATGATGTTAGAAACATGGTTGAATCACGGTATCAAGACACTGCAGCAGACATTAAAGACATCAAAGCTCATCTACTCACAACCACTGGCCATGCACCTCCAACGGTTATCTTTGTTACAACAATGAAGCCAAAAAGGGGGAGAAACATTTGGGAAACAAAAAGCTGAAAATAGATGATGATAAGACCAAACCTACATTAAATATTCCAAGGCCTGATGGTTTAAAGAAGAAAGATTTAACTGATGAAATTGTGGCCAAGGCAAGGGCTAGTCACAAGAAGACAGTGATCAAGAAGAGCAGAGTGTTGGTTGAGAAAAAGATTGAACAGCAAAAAGAAAAGGGAGAGGTTGGTACTTCATCAAAGAGGATACCTGCTAGAAAAGCCAGGCAACCAACATCCACACCTCCTAAAACTAAGCCTGCAACCAATCAAACCATTAAAACCTCTGCCCCTCAAAAACCTATCACATCTTCAAAACCACAACCCACATCCACACAAGCAGATGTTACAGCACCTGTTGTGTCAATATCTGTTGATACAGCAGAGGTTGCAACAAATGCAACTCCATCCACTACCATGATCATATTTACCACATCAACTCTTTCATTATCCACACCACCTAAGATCCCACTACCACCATCACCCACTTTAAGGTTCAAAAGGAGAAAAATCACAAAAGTGATCAATGATGATGAGATTCATGCACATCTTCCACTATCATCACAACCAATGACCTCCACATCAGTGATTACAACATCTTCAACTCTTGAAGTTACTCCTGCAGCAAAGCTGTATCCTCTTGATTTACCAGAAGTCAGGGAAGAGATCCTAAGTTTCTTTTCAGAGGATGACCCTGACAAAAGAACAATCCTATCCCTTGATGGTTATCCAAGACCTGCAAATGTTGATGATTACCTGGAATTGAAACGGAAGCAAGCAGAGGATATTGCCAAAAGAGAAACAGCTGGTAAAGGTGATAGAGAAATACAGATTGCCATGTCCTTTCAACTAAGTAAAGCCAACATCTTACAAAACTTTGTCAAGAACCTGGGCAACCCGTTGTCAGAAAGGGAAGATAAGCTGCTCAAAAGTGAACTTATTGAGTATATCATGGAGAAGAAGATGTATAAGGAAACAAGGGCACAGTTCAGGGATTG
The DNA here is from genome assembly GCA_947069175.1 of Scalesia atractyloides. Classification (NCBI taxonomy): domain Eukaryota; kingdom Viridiplantae; phylum Streptophyta; class Magnoliopsida; order Asterales; family Asteraceae; genus Scalesia; species Scalesia atractyloides. The sequence continues at coordinate 45,350,119 of CAMTDV010000015.1, read as the reverse complement.
GAGCATAGATGAGCTAATAGATGAAATCAACAGAATGCAAGAAATATTGAAAGACCCTCTCAAAAAGCCAACTCCTCCCAACTGGGATTTATAAAAGAAAGATATCCCTGAAAAGACTTAAAGTTGAAGAGAATGAAGAATGAACTAATTCAAAATCATTATGGTTCAAAGAACCAAGTGATGAGATGGGGTGAGGTCAGGGTGATAGACACTTACAAAAAGTTGGAAGAAAGGAGGAAAAAGGATCCATCCATGCCTCCTAAGCCTGATTATTCAAAAGAAGATGCTATTCTCAAAGCCCAACTCTCCAAAAAGTCCAGCACAACATCTGCCCATTCCACACTTGCCCTGTTACACAGGAAAAAGGCAAGGGGAGATGTCTCTAAAGACTGACAAAGAGTTTGAGGATACATTTATCAAAGAAGGTATACAGAACATGATTGATTATCTAACAAATGATTCAAGTGCCAAGCTGGCTAAAGATTTATCACAAATAGCTCCTTCACAATCCTCAGCAATAAAAGCTCATTCAAGAAAAACTTCAGACCCAAAAATTCTAAAGTGGAATGTCGACAAAGACACCCATGAATTGACATTGCTCAAGTCTGATGGTAATTCCACTAAACTATCCATGGAAGCTGCTTATGGGGAAGACTTCCAAGAATTATTATGTTTAGAGCTGGAAAAGGATGCTGATGACATAGAATCTTTTAACTTTGAACTTCAATTCAAAGGTCAAATAAGACAATTCTTCCTGAGGAATAAATACCAAGAATAAAGTGTTTTTAGCATCATCTGTTCTAGGGGGAGATTGTTGGGATTGAACCCTATGAAAGGAACAGATGATACAAAGCCAAATAACACTATCCGAGCTTTGGTTAAACTATCAGAGGTTACAACCTCTGTTGTACATACACTGCTTTCCCTAAAGACTGCTCTCCTATCATCTAACTTCACAAAGTTGCAAATGTCTGCCAGAGTTACAAGGATCAGAGGATAGAGATCAGAGCTTAGTCATTAGTAAGATAATCAATGTAACAGTGCTAAGCACTGATAGTTAGTATTAGCAATGTTTGTAGTTAGTTACATTTAGTTTCGTGTCACTATCAACCCTGAGGTCATCAAAGATGCTTATTGGTTAGATAGTTTAGTATAAATAGGTAACTTGTGTAACAGTTTAACTGGTCTATCAAAAGATCAACTTTCGCATATCATCTTCTCTGCATTTTCTTACTACCAAACTTGAATTGCAAAGGCTGAGGAGGAGTTTATGAATCACATGCGAGTTTACCAACTTGAAAGCATGATGAAAATGAAAACAAACGACCATTGCTTGTAGTAAAAGTTTTCCATCTATTTCCGCTGCAAATCTCTTTTAAAACTCAATCATTTTCCATTTTTGAAACAACACTACAAGTAATTCAAACTCAGATCCTAACAATTGCAAGCTGAATACAAGACTCCTATTCTACTGTGAGTCCAACAACACAGATTGAAAGTGATCACCAACGTTACTCTTAACAATACGTAGGAATTGTGGATGGACAAATTACACAGCTACTATGTAGCACAATTATCATCCCCATACGATGATGATACTAAACGGAAAGATAAAACATACTTGTCTGTCGGATGATTGACACAAATACAAATACTGAGCTTTCCAACGGATTACTAAATGGAATTTCGAGGATGAAATTCTTTTAACCGGGGGAGACTGTGACAACTGTGAAAACTGCCGGTAAACTTTGACCGGTACAAGTCCGCGGTAGTCGGACGTGACATGTATATCATGATAATTGTTGTGATTACATGTGATGTGATACTCAGAACCAAACCAGGTACACCTTAATCGGTCCAAAACTTTAAAGCATGCTTAAAACAATAATTGTGCGAAAACCCTAAACACATGCATGACTTGTGTGCAATGCTAAACGATATCTGTTATGTCTCGGAGGAATCCGAGAGCACGTCATGGTTAACACGACACTATTAAGGGCCAACAGTGTGAGGTTGGTGTCCTTAGTCTGTAACAACGTGTTAAACGGGAGCGTTCCGTTTAACAGCGCATTAAACATTTGACAATAATTGTTAGGCCATTGGTAGGGCTATTTAAAGATTCCGAGTTCACGAAACATCTTAGTTACGAGCCATAGACTATGATCTAAAATTTGAAGATATTAGGAGAATGGGCACGCAAAACGAGGAATTTCCCGGTTAGGGAAGCGCCTTCGTTTTGAGAACAACAAATGGCAATCAAACATGCAAGGAACGGTCAATCAAGCCTAAAAATACTTAAACTACCCTAATACGAGGCCATTATGATTAAAACGTAACCGTATTCGGGTTTCGAGACGGTTATGCACGGTTTTTAAAACCGAGTCTTTTAACACTAAGAATGTGAAAAAAGGAGCCCGTTTGGCGAATCGGGGACGCGTGTGGACCCGAAAACGAACCTAAACACAAGAACGAAGATAAACATCATCTTTTAACGCGAAAAACGAAGCACGAGAAAGCGAGGGTGGGGTAGGGGCACCCCCTAGTAACCGCCCCTATATATATATATATATATATATATATATATATATATATATATATATATATATATATATATATATTATTTTCTTCATTTTCACCTCAAAAACCTGCCATAACCTTAAAGAACTCAGGTGATTCTCAACCAATTTAAGCAAAATCAAAGGTATTATTCAAGTTTCATATGGTTTTGATGAAGTTTTCTTTATTAAACATGAACTAGATTATGAAACTCTTTTTAATCCATGATTATGGATGATTTAAACATGGTTCTTGGCTGAATAAGAACATCTCAGGGATTCCCTGATGTTATATGGTAGCCAAGGTCACAAAACTTCGGCTTTTGATACCCTAATTGACTCCTAATCGAACAAAAGCGATTAACAAAGTTATTAACCGAAAAACAGTGAAACAAGGCTTGATTGACATGGATTATGTCATGTTTGGATTGTTCTTGGTATATAGGTACTGTATATGGCTCACACACACTTCTGGCCTCGCTGGAATCGAAGGAATCGCTAGGTATAACGCCCGAAACCTTCAATTAGTGTAGGCAGAATATTTTTGGTCTATAACTTGGTATGTGATACTTGGATTGAGCTGAAATTTGGTTTGGTGATGTAGCATATTGACAGTAATGTCCACGTAAAATTTTAGAATTTTCTATGATGTTTGGCGAATTTTTAACTGTTTTACTGAAAGAAATTCGGGAAAAATACCAAACGGAGTCAATAAATCACCAAATATTATATGAACACCAAGGAACATATAGGGAACGTTCTGGGAAGTTTGAGAGTGCATTGGTTGAATTTTGATTCAGACTAAAAATCCGCGTTTTTGAGAGTTTTCGGTTGTCAGAAACGCACTGAAACGAAATCTGAAAAATCCCAATTTTTTTCAGGGAGTTCCTGGACATATAAGGAGTCACTGGAATATTTTGAGAATTTTTAGACATCGGATGATAAGCAATGTAAATTATTCGGTTAAATGTTGTTTTCAAATAAATTATTTAAGTTATAAACATAACTTTATAAATTCCCAAAATATTTTTCCTTGAATCTATATATTGTTACTGATTTCTAACAGAATTTCCAGAATTTTATAAAATACGTAGATTAAATGGGATTTTTCAGGTTTTAAAACGCTTCTTTTAACTAATTTCGGCAGTTTACTGGACAACGAACCTACCGGAACTGGGAACGGATCGAACCCTATCTTGACTATAATTGGAACACCGGGAGTATTTTGGAAAGTTCTAGGGTAAGCTGGACACTCTGGGTATGTTCCACCACCGTTCGGGAGAATCCCCGACGGCGAAAACGTAAACTCAAATTCGGGATGCCTGGATCCTCCAAACGTCCGGATTTCCTTAATAAATACTTAATCTTTTCTAAAAGACAATGTATTGGCACTGTCTAGATCTTAGTGCCGTTATCCGAACACATAGAACAACCGACTTTGGCTGGCATGCGAACCGGTGCCCGGAAGCCAAACGTAAAACTGATCTTACGCTAACATCCATCATCACACCAGGATACTAGATGTACAATATGGCCTGAAAATACCCACCCGGGCCCAAGTTATAGGCGTTACTGACTTAGCGACTGATATTGGTAATTAACTTTGGTTATGTTGTTAGGCATAACTGCATTGGGGCGTTGAACTGCACGTGACGCAGTTGGTGGGCTGGGGATGTCTGCGTGACACGGCCCGGCGGGCTGAGGTGTCTGTGGTGATACGGTTCGGTTAAAACAGTCAAGGTTTTACTTGTACACTCGTGTAATTCCATCTACGATCTGTGACTAGTGCAATTAAACTTGTTAAAGCATTTTGCTACGAAACAACCAAACCAGTGAAACTCACCGGCTCGTTTAGCTGACCCTTTTTAAAACTAACATGCATTTCAGGTAACTTGAGACTGGTGTGATCCGTGTATGTTGTTCAAGACGTGTTTATAGACGAATCCTGATACAATCGCATGCGGCTTAGAGGACTTATGTGGTTCATGGGAACAAGCAGTTGTAACATACATGTAGTATGTAATCAACATTTTGTAAGTAATAAAATGTAGTGTCTTTATAAACAATATGCTTTTACCAGAGGTGTCTGTTGCATCCCGTGTTTTCTTCCACTGCAGATTGGGGTGTGACAGGGTTAAGCCGTAACCCGTGTTATCCCTGCTTACATATTAGTTCCGCCGTACTTATACCACCTTTTATTGCATAACTAAGAATTGATAACATATTTGATATTTGGTAAACGAGATAGACATCAGATGAAGGATTATTCTGTTTATTGAATTTTAACTGCACGTTACATAACATCATTGTACATTTATTTAGCTACTACAACAATTTACGTAATGCTATTCAACTAAACATCACACACTTGTCTAGTCTTCTAGCATCATTGCATTTGCTTGTAACGATATCCATTACGTTGACACATGATTTATAAGGAGTTCTAGATTAGTCTTGCATATTTTATCGAAACTAAATGTCCATATCGATAAGCGGCACCGTCGTTCATAGATCAATATAACCAAAACCGTAAATTACATTAAAGCATAATGGGAATTTGTTTAATCAGATGTTGGTTATTTACATAAAAATATTTTTCTGATTGATTTATTAATTAAAATTTGTCAACTAGAAGTTACGTTTATTATAAATTTTAAAGAATTAATATATCATAAATACTCCAATGCCAATGCCAAATGTAACTGCAAGAGTACGAAGGACGGCTACATATTTGATTAAGATTTGAAGAAATATTGATTGGAATAACAAGAGAAAAAGGATTCTTATTATGCATCAACATGTTCTAAATCAACTACCCTGATATTATGATCAACTACCCTGATATTATCCATCTATCTAGATTATCCACACATATGTTTATTTGACTATTTAAATATTTAAATATATTTTTTCTAATTTCTTATTAAAGGCATAATTGTGTTTATAGTTTTTTCTCACTTTTCCGTGGTGATATGCATGTTTTTATAGCAGATGCTACTGAGTTAATGTTAAAATTATGTATCAAAACTTCGATAAAACTTAGTCAAGTTTATATAATATATTATATATTAAAAGTTTTAATAGAAAAGCAAATTATGCTTTAAATAAAAAGAATATTTTTTTTAAATACTTAGACATGCAGATGCCGGTGCATCTACAACGACAATGTTAGAGATGCGTTTGGGATTCGGACAAGATCGAGCTGACATCACAAGCGATGGAAGCGATAACATGGCGGGGTCCGGTTTATTCTATCGAACCCATTCGGTTTGGGCAGGGTGGGCCCCAAAACCACCCTACATTAAAGAAAAGAATAACTAAACAAAAACATATATGAACCTAATTAAATTTAAAATATATATATATAAAACCTTAAAAAACATAAATTAAAAAAAACAAATATATAAATTATAAAATCCCAGATAAACTTAAGTAAAACATAATAAGTCCTAATTAAACACATATAAGCCCTAATTATTTCAGTCCCAATCACCTACGGAGGACTTAGGAGATTGCACATCATGATCGCTATTACACAAACCTAATTAAAATATGGGTTATTGGATCTGATCACCCTCAACTATTCGCTTTTAGCCGCTGGCACTCTCAACTTTGACTTTGGTTCCCACCACTCCCAACTTAACACTTTGGTTGTCCTGGCACCCCGTGGTTAACTAGACACTAACTGCGTTAGTTCTTTTTGCTTACATGGTATTTTTATCTGATGTGGCATGATGACATGTAAATAATATTGATTTTTTTTAAATATGCATTTTTTTCCAAATATCAAAAATAAAAAATATTATTAATTATAATTAATATTAATATAATATATATAAATACTAAATAGTATGTGTATGTATATTTACAGTTACCCATCACAGTCTACTACTCTCCCTCTCTCTACACATCTGACCAACCACCACAAACCGTCACACACCCCTCTCTACCACCGCACCACCTGCAACCAACAACCACATATAACCGGAATAGACTTAATCGTAGGGTTTTGAATGGGTTTACGGTATACTAGGCGAATCTGCACCTGTTCCTGCTCAAACCCTAACCCTAGCCTCCGCCCTGCCTTCGTCTACAACAGTGGCGCCACCGTCGCAATGCCTCACGCGCCGCCACGGGTGTTTAAATCGGGACCAGTTTCCGTAGGTTTGAAGATCTACCAAACTGAAGGTGTCTCCGCCTTGTTTTCCGTAACAAACGGACTGATAAAGCACCGGAATGTGTCTGTTAACTCGAAAAATCACCGCCGGAGGCATCGGCGCCGCCGTGGGGAATCCGGCGGATGTGGCGATGGTGAGGATGCAATTAGGGTTCTGATGGTGGTGGTGGTTTTTTTTGTGGCGGTGGTAGCAGGTGGTAAGGGTGGTGGTTGGTGTGGGATGGTATGAATATATGATAAGATATCATAATTCTCTGGCTTACATATGTTGTTTTAGTTTTCCTTTAATTTTTTTCTTTGTGGGGGTTTAATTAGTGGAAGGAAGATTTTGTAGATTCTTTTTTGTTCGTTGCTGCTTCTTTTTGATTCTTTCATTGAGCTCCTCTGCCATGAGTGTTCTGTAAGGGTGTGGTAGTAGGAGGTGGTGGTAGGAGACGATGAGTGTTCTGTGAGAGAGTGATGGTGGTGGTAGAGGTGATGGTGGCAGGTGATTGGTGGAAGTGATGGCGTGATGATGGTTTGTGAGGTGGAGGCCTTGGGCTTGAATTAAATATAGATTTCTTTAAAAAGTAATTGCCACCTCAGTATGACAAATCATCAACTATTGTACATGTAGGATAAAAGACTAACTGAGTTAGTGTTTTGTTAATGACGGGTGTCAGGACAACCAAAGTGTTAAGTTTGGAGTGGTGGAAGCCAAAGTCAAAGTTGAGAGTGTCAGTGGCCAAAACCGAATAGTTGAGGGTGATCAGATCCAATAACCCTTAAAATATTAGATAACGTCGTCGGAAAAAATTAAAAATAATAAATAAGAATTAAAATAAATTTATGGAAAATATTAGTTGATGTGATAGCTATGAGATGGATGTTTGAAATTGAAACGGTTTATTGTTAGAGAAAAAATAGGTTTGAAATGATTGATGTTTTGAGTGATGTGGCATTCTGAAGTGGCGAGTTTGGATTTTGGACGATGTTTATTGTTGGAGATGCTCTTAATGGCAATTTATGGTGTAAATAGATCGGAACAGTAAATATATGTAATGTTCGTATAGGTTAAGGTAGGGTATATGCCAATGTCGCGAAGTTCGGGAAAGATGATATCCATGGTCGCTGACAACCAGAAATAAGGAGGCAACATCATGAAACCAGAAAAGAACCACCGACTTGGGTGTCATCAATCGAAATCAAATTGTTCGGACTGTCACACCTCAATCGATGGTGGAAACATCGTAGTGAGATGAAACGAGATTGCTCGAGACTTCATAACATACAAGAAGTGAAAATAATTTAAATAACAATATTTCATTTATTTCTAATTCAGAGGTACAACGTGTGATATCCCGGGTTTTTCGGATAACTTAAAACGCGACACTCGTCGAATAATATATATGCTAAGTATTAAGCGTGCACGAATTAAATGAATACGTGATGTGTGTTGTGTGTTGTGTGAATTTTTAGTTATAGAGTAAGTATGATAGATGTGTACACGAACTGAACCGAACCGCGACACGTATCAGCTTTGATTTATTGTGACTCTAGGAATTAACGAAGTTTAAACTTTAAACCCAAGTCCTTGGCCGCGATATCAAGCCTAAGACCGCAAATCTACTTTGTTCAAAACCAAACCAAAACAGCCCAAACATGTTTCGGCCAAGAACAAGATCAAACCTAGACCTAAAGTTCTAACTACCCGGCCGAGAACAACCTAAACCGAAAACCATTGCATGCAAAACTCAAACTAATCGGCCACATGATTTAAACCCAAACTAACCCACCCTATTCCTTGGCCGCGAGATCAAGCCCAAACCCAAACCAAAGCAATCCAAGTATCATCGGCCACATATGCTTAAGCCTAACCGTAACCCTCACCTTCTTTGCGCCTATATATACTAACACTTATGCATGTTCCATTCACAATTCACAAAACCCTAAAAAGAAAACTGCCGTCGGCAGCCTTGTCTCACTTTGTGATCGCAAACACGGAGCAGCCTTGCTCTCTTCTTCCTCTCGGTCGCAGCAGCAGCAGCCGTCTTCATCTTCACCTTCATTCAGTCGCGAAATCTGTCCTGGTTCACCTCTAGTCGATCAACAAAACAGCTCACGTTATCAACGTTCTCTCGGTCGCGATCTTTCTGGAAAAGTCGGATAAATCTTGTCCAAACCTCGGCTTGTTTACCTAGTTAACCAATATTAGGGTTATCTCTGATTACAAGATCATGTGCGGATATATATATGCTTGAATGACTAGTTGTTTCGGATATTATATGCTGAGTTGATTGTTGTTTATATGTATAATAGTTGCGGAACTTGTAAGTCGCGAGTATGTTTGATTGATAAAAACTAGAGTTAATGAGTAGGGTTTGCATGGAATTGTTATAGGTATTAATCTAGGATTAGAAATCGGTTTTAGATCGCCTAGATTAATCGCATGAACGGGATTACACGAGTTTATGATAAAGATATGCTGAATCAGGATGCTGAGTGAAAGTTACAGCCGATTTCATTTGGCTGTAACTCGGTCGATAGTTGTCGAAAAACGGATTTTCTGAGGTCTAGAACATAGAGATTTGAATAAGGAATCTAATGGCGCTGGATTCATAATTTTCTGAAGTCGTTTGATATTTTTAAAGGCCCAAACAAGTTCAGTAGCTAAAGCTGTGAAAATTCTGAAATTTTGTTGGTTGTTTATCAAGTTGGATTTTAAAATCAGTAGGGAGTTGAGTCATGGATTTTTGTACAGCAACTAGGTATAGAAATTTCCTGGCAACTCAAATTTTGTTAATCGGACAACCAGTTATTTTTAAATAAATTCTTCGTGGACTGCAGTCAGAAAGCGGTAAATCTGACTGCAGCTTAGTGAATTAATATTTATGGTTAATTGGTAAGGATTTAGGACTTGGAAAAATTATATAAATTTCTATGGTATAAATGTCACCTACTGTAAAAATATGGGAATTTTTGGAATGTTAGAACTATTTTATAAAAATTCTAGAAAACAGCTGATTAATGAGTGTTAAGCAGAAAATTGATAACTTGTGATTTTATGCATTAAAGTGTTGCATGGATTTGGAATATGTTCATGATAAGTTGTTTGATTACTATGATCACATGAGAATACTTGCATGCATGTTTGAGTGTTAGATATGTTGTTTGTGTGTATCACTTTGTGAGTAAATTGCGTGTGGAATTTGTATTGGTGTGATTTCACACTGACGGGTAATTAATTGGTTTGTTAGGACGCAACTAGCGGTCCCATCTCTTATAACATCTTTGCTACACTAACCGAGCAAATAAAGGTGAGTTCACGGCCCCTAACTTTATCCGGTTTTTAAACAACAGGGGGAGAAACATGTATACACTCTCAAACTCAATCTCTTTACGTTATACGAATTTAACGTCACATAACTATACGGTAACTAAGTTAATGTTAATGTAATGTTATGGTCACTAAGCAGCTTTATCACTTAAGTCCTCGACAATCTCCTCGGATCGTTAGTATTTGGGTTAAATAGCGGGGGAATTATAAGTAGTACTACTGGGCCCGACAAGCCCCATCCGAGCTAGTCGCGCTAGCCGACCTGGTATGGTCAACGGGTGAATAATTGGCCTAACACCGCCATGGTCATGTGATAGGCCTGGCAAAACGGAGGCACAACAGTCAGCTTCGATCGCGAACTCTTACGTGACATGACTTTAGGCTAGCTACCTATATATATTAACATTGAACTTAATTACTAATCAACTTAATATTCCGGTTTGGAATATTGGAAACATCAACTTATTATCCCGGGTTGGGGATAATGGAAATAACAACTTAATATTCCGGGATGGGAGTATTGAAAGCAACAACTTATTATTCCGGGTTGGAATAATGGAACTAATACGTTATCCCGGGTTAAGGATAACGGAGTAAACAAACTATAACCGAACAAACGAATTTATGAAAACCTGTGAACTCACTCATCTTTAATGTTGACACTTGTTTCTTTACATGTTTCTCAGGACGCTAGGAGCTCTAGGTGCACGCACATGCATTGAACAAGACATCTTTTATCGAGTCTTACTTATTAATATTGTTTTGGGATTTTTCTTTTGTTTTGGCGTTTGTGTTGGCGCCCGCATCACTACTTATTTATGCTTCCGCTCAAACTTTAAAACTAATGCTCTGCTAAATATTGGTAATTGATATAAAATCTACAATGAACGATTCTGGAAAACGTATTATCAAATCATGTAGAGTCGTTCGACGTACTAGTGTTTCAGATTCTGGTTTGTTCACACGCCTCGCGGTAAAACTCCGCAAGTGGAAATTGAGGTTGTGACAGATTGGTATCAGAGCCACTGGCTATAGAGAACCAGGTTTGCATTAGAAGTAGACCTAAACTATAGCTGATATCACGACACTAGACTTAGTTTGGCACCGAATTATTATATCTTATTATGTAATATACCACAACTGTGTTTGGTAGATCATACCTTCATAATAAGAAATGAAAACAACTCATAACTAACTACACGACCTAACAGGCAATGTCATCATCCTCATCGTCATCATCGTCCGACAGACTTACGCCACCAAGGGCACCAGGAAAAGCACAAATGGTGGAACCCATACCACCTTATGGCGTGGAGACACGCTCAGCAGCGAGGAAAAGGCTCGCTCTGGGGGAGGAGTCGTCGTTACGCCCAACTATTGCTGTACCGGTTGAACCGGTTAATCCTGTAGAAATAGGAATTGACATGCTTAGAATCCTGGTGCATACACAACAAAAACAGCTAGAAAGAATGCAGGAAACCATCCTGGCACAAGGATGGATGATCCGACACCTTACCGGAAAGACCGACTCGCTCGAAGAAGAGCATCGTACGAGCAAGATAGCTCGTAACACCATAGCCAGAGATCTGCGTGCTGAGCAGATAAGAGCCGACTGGCTGGAGGACAGAGTCCTGGAAAATAGTTGGAACATTCAGGAACTGCAAAATCAAGCACTTGCACCAGCACCGGCCCCTCCAGTGCCGGTAGAGGAGGATCCAGAAGAGGATCCAGAGGAGGATCCTGAAGAGGATCCGGAGGAGGACCCAGCTGAAGAAGCTGGAAATGCCGCACAGGATGACGGCAACGACAGTGACTTGGGGAATGGAGACGTAGACGACTGACACGTCTCGTTTATATTATTTGTTTTCCTTCAGTATTATTTATTTTCCCACTTGTGTTTTGAGACTTTATAGTGAATTCGTATGTGTGATTTGCACTTTTGTAAGACGTTGAAATTTCAGTTAATCAAGTATTTCTTTTGACTATTTAACATATTGGGTTGACATAACTTAATAATTATTAAAGTACGAAGTAGGATAACTATATTGGATATATAGACTTATCGGGGTATGTTTGTGTTATGTTTCGAAGATCTAAATGGCGACTGGAAGACGTGGAAACCTTAACTTGACGCCCGAAGAACTAGCTGCCATGATTCAGGAGCATGTGAACGCAGCTTTAGCGGGTGTTCAGAACCAGCCGGCAGGTAACCATTATTAAATTTTCGCGTGAAAATCTAATAGTGAGGCTAGTAAAATTCCTTGCTGACTTCCTGTTCTCTGTCAGCAGGAGGGGGCTTTAACCCCTACAAGATGTTCCTGGACGCAAAGCCAAGCAAATTCTCGGGGGCGGAAGGACCCATTGGATTGGTCCGCTGGATCGAAAAAATCAGAATCCGTTTTTGAAATGTGCAACTGCCTAGAGGCAAACAAGGTCAAATACGCAGCCTCAACACTGGAAGATGGGGCATTGACATGGTGGAATGCACAAGTCCAAACACGTGGACTGTTAGCTGCAAATGCAATGGCATGGGCTGAGTTCAAGGCCCTGATTAAAGAGGAGTACTGTCCGCGAGACAGAGTGCAACAATTGGAACAAGCTCTATGGAACCACAAGATGGTGGGATCGGAAATTGAAGCTTACACTGCAAAACATGATGACTTAGTATTTCTGTGTCCCGATTTGGCCAACACGGTGGAGAAAAGACTCGAGTTCTATCTCGGGGGTCTGGTTCCGGAAATTCAGGGTATGGTGATGTCTAGTAACCCTGTAACCGAACATCAAGCAATCCGATTGGCTCACAAACTCACCGATAAGGCGGTGGAACAGAAGAAGCTGCCAGTACGGGGTACAACTGAAGTTACCCCGGACAACAAAAGAAAATTTGAAGACTCCACTGTTCGACAGTCTTCGTCATCACATCCGCAGCAAGGGAACCAGAAACGGTTCAATCACTACCACAGCCATCGGGGTCATCAAAATCATCCCGCCAACAACAACAACAACAACAACAATATCAACAACCCGAATGCAAGCGGCTATGCGGGTCGAAAGCCGCAGTGCAACCGCTGTAATCTCCACCATAACGGCCCTTGTGCCGGAAGTCGCTGCCAAAGATGTGGCAAGATGGGACATGCAGCAAAGGATTGTCGTGGGGAAATCATGTCCCGACAAAATCAGAATCAGCCCCAGGGTCAGCAGCAGGGTATAAACCGGGGATGCTATCAGTGTGGTAGCACTGCTCATTTCAGAAGAGACTGCCCACAGTTGCGCAACAACAACAATAATGGTGGAAACAACCACAACCACAATAACCACAACAACAATAATAACAACAACAATGGGAACGGTGGCACAGGAGGTGCCAAAGGTCGTGCATTTACATTGGGCCGCGGAGAGGCCAGAAACGACACAAACGTGGTCACCGGTAAGTTTCCCCTTAATGAACATTTTGCTTCTGTGCTTTTTGATACGGGTGCGGATAGGAGTTTTATATCTGAGTCTTTTAGGAAGAACCTAAATCTCACGCTTAAACCATTAGAGACCCCTTATGTTATAGAATTAGCCGATGGTAAATCTGTAGATGTGACCCAAATCGTATCCGGCTGTCAACTCAAACTCGCGGGCCACACTTTTACCATTGATCTGATGACAACTACCCTGGGTAGTTTTGACGTGGTAGTCGGAATGGACTGGCTATCCGACGTCCGGGCTGAAGTTCTCTGCTTCGAAAAATCCATCCGTATTTCGCTCTCTAACGACGAAATCCTGACAGTACAAGGCGATAAGGCAAGCGCCGTCACCAACATCATCTCATACATGCAAGCGCAGAAGTATCTTCGGAGAAAGAACTCCTTCACTTTACTCGCACTAATTACCGAACAGCCTAAGGACGAGAAACGTATAGAAGACATCCCTGTCGTCCGTGATTTTTCCGATGTATTCCCAGAAGAACTACCTGGTCTTCCACCACATCGACAATTGGAGTTTGAAATCGAATTGGCAAGCAATGCAACTCCTATCGCCAAGGCTCCATACCGCCTAGCTCCAGCCGAGCTGCAGGAGCTATCTACCCAACTTCAGGAACTATTAGAAAAAGGATTTATCCGGCCAAGCGTTTCGCCATGGGGAGCTCCAGTCCTCTTTGTCAAGAAAAAGGACGGGACTTTCCGCATGTGCATCGACTATAGGGAACTCAACAAGGTTACTGTCAAGAACCGATACCCGTTACCTCGCATCGACGATCTCTTCGACCAACTTCAAGGGTCAAGCTACTACTCTAAGATTGATTTACGGTCCGGTTACAACCAGCTACGCGTCAGGGAGGAGGATATCGCTAAGACGGCATTTCGCACTCGGTATGGCCATTACGAGTTCTTGGTCATGCCATTCGGTCTCACTAACGCACCTGCGGTGTTCATGGACCTCATGAACCGCGTGTGTAAGCCATACCTCGACAAATTTGTCATTATGTTCATCGATGACATACTCATCTACTCCAAAAGTGAAGAAGAGCATGCTGAACATCTACGATTACTGCTAGGATTACTTCAACAGGAAAAGCTATATGCCAAGCTCTCAAAGTGTGATTTCTGGATCCGGGAAGTTCAGTTTCTCGGGCACGTCGTGAATGAAAAGGGTATCCACGTAGACCCTGCCAAGATTGAGGCCATCAAAAGCTGGGAAGCACCTAAGACACCGACGGAGATCCACCAATTTTTGGGATTGGCTGGCTACTACAGACGTTTCATCGAGGGATTCTCAAAGATCGCACAACCGCTTACTACTCTCACCCAGAAAGGCATCAAGTATGCTTGGGGTGAAAAGCAAGAAGCAGCATTTCAATTGCTGAAGCAGAAACTTTGCAGTGCACCCATTCTGTCCTTGCCGGAAGGGACAGATGACTTTGTAGTGTATTGTGATGCTTCCATTCAGGGATTGGGATGCGTACTCATGCAACGCGATAAGGTCATCGCGTATGCGTCGCGACAGCTGAAGGTTCACGAGAAAAACTACACGACGCATGACCTAGAATTGGGAGCAGTAGTGTTTGCACTTAAGATTTGGAGACACTACCTCTATGGAACAAAGTGCACCATCTTTACTGACCACAAAAGCCTCCAGCACATCTTTGATTAGAAGGAGTTGAACATGCGACAGCGTCGCTGGGTCGAACTCTTGAACGATTATGAATGTGCCATTCGGTATCACCCGGGTAAAGCTAACGTGGTAGCTGATGCCCTCAGTAGGTAGGAACACTTGAAACCTCGTCGTGTACGAGCATTACAACTCACTATTCATTCGGGGCTACCCGATCAAATACGCGACGCCCAGTTAGAAGCAGTTAAGGAGGAAAACATCAAAGCCGAATCAGTGGGAAAAATGGAACGCGATTGGGAAGTAAAGCCCAATGGAGCCCGGTATTTCATGAATCGCATATGGGTACCTCTCTACGGAAACCTCAGAGAGCTAGTCATGGACGAAGCTCACAAATCTTGATACTCTGTCCATCCGGGTTCGGATAAGATGTATCAAGACCTTAAAGCTGCATATTGGTGGCCCAACATGAAAGCCGATATAGCCACCTACGTGAGTAAATGTTTGACTTGTGCAAAAGTCAAGGTGGAGTATCAAAAGCCATCGGGGCTACTCCAACAACCTGAGATCCCAGTGTGGAAATGGGATCAGATCTCAATGGATTTCATCACTAAACTCCCGCGAACTTTGGGTGGTTGCGATACTATCTGGGTGATTATGGATCGTTTAACTAAGTCCGCACACTTCCTAGCTATCAAAGAAACGGATAAGATGGAGAAGTTGACTCGCATCTACATTAAGGAAGTAGTTTCTCGGCACGGTGTGCCAACGTCCATCATCTCAGACAGAGATGCTCGCTTCACGTCAAACTTCTGGCGGTCACTCCAGAAAGCGTTGGGAACCCGCCTGGATATGAGCACAGCCTATCACCCTCAGACTGATGGTCAAAGTGAAAGGACCATACAAACCTTGGAAGACATGCTTAGGGCATGCGTAGTGGATTTCGGAAATAGTTGGGAAATCCACCTGCCTCTAGTAGAATTCTCATATAACAACAGCTATCACACGAGTATTTCGGCAGCACCGTTTGAGGCATTATACGGTCGCAGATGTAGATCACCGGTCTGCTGGGCAGAAGTCGGTGACAGTCAACTCACAGGCCCTGAGTTAATACTTGAGGCTACTGAAAAGATTGTACAAATCAGAAACCGCATGGCGGCGGCACGAGATCGACAGAAAAGCTACGCTGATCAACGACGCAAACCGCTTGAATTTCAAGTAGGCGACCGCGTCCTACTAAAGGTGTCACCCTGGAAGGGTGTAATCCGCTTTGGAAAACGGGGCAAACTTAACCCACGGTACGTAGGCCCGTTTGTAATCTTGAAACGTATTGGACCCGTAGCATATCAATTAGACCTTCCTGCCGAACTCAGTGGAGTTCACAACGTATTTCACGTTTCAAATCTGAAGAAGTGCCTATCAGATGAAACTTTAGTTATTCCATTGGATGAGATCCAAGTGGATGAGCAACTGCACTTTGTAGAACAGCCTATCGAGATCATGGATCGTGAGATCAAGACTCGAAGGCACAGCAAGATTCCAATCGTTAAAGTTCGTTGGGACTCTAAGCGTGGACCGGAGTTCACGTGGGAAAGAGAGGACCAAATGAAAAGAAAATACCCACATCTCTTCGCAACTGAGCAGCAAACTAACGATACCAGTAACTAAATTTTCGGGACGAAAATTCTTTCAACAAGGGGATGATGTGACAACCTAGAAATTTCTCATACTTTCGTGTACTATTGTTGACTAAATTCTTGTGCATGACACTTGGAAAATCTTTGTGTATGACACTTGGGAACTTCTCGTAACGTTGCATACCATCATTAACGAACTAACTCTTTGTGCGTGGCACTCTAAACGTGTACGCTACATGCTAAACCGCGTTTACTCAATTTTCGGGACGAAAATTCTTTCAACATGGGGATAATGTGATATCCCGGGTTTTTCGGATAACTTAAAACGCGACACTCGTCGAATAATATATATGCTAAGTATTAAGCGTGCACGAATTAAATGAATACGTGATGTGTGTTGTGTGAATTTTTAGTTATAGAGTAAGTATGATAAATGTGTACACGAACTGAACCGAACCGCGACACGTATCAGCTTTGATTTATTGTGACTCTAGGAATTAACGAAGTTTAAACTTTAAACCCAAGTCCTTGGCCGCCATATCAAGCCTAAGACCGCAAATCTACTTTGTTCAAAACCAAACCAAAACAGCCCAAACATGTTTCGGCCAAGAACAAGATCAAACCTAGACCTAAAGTTCTAACTACCCGGCCGAGAACAACCTAAACCGAAAACCATTGCATGCAAAACTCAAACTAATCGGCCACATGATTTAAACCCAAACTAACCCACCCTATTCCTTGGCCGCGAGATCAAGCCCAAACCCAAACCAAAGCAATCCAAGTATCATCGGCCACATATGCTTAAGCCTAACCGTAACCCTCACCTTCTTTGCGCCTATATATACTAACACTTATGCATGTTCCATTCACAATTCACAAAACCCTAAAAAGAAAACTGCCGTCGGCAGCCTTGTCTCACTTTGTGATCGCAAACACGGAGCAGCCTTGCTCTCTTCTTCCTCTCGGTCGCAGCAGCAGCAGCCGTCTTCATCTTCACCTTCATTCAGTCGCGAAATCTGTCCTGGTTCACCTCTAGTCGATCAACAAAACAGCTCACGTTATCAACGTTCTCTCGGTCGTTATCTTTCTGGAAAAGTCGGATAAATCTTGTCCAAACCTCGGCTTGTTTACCTAGTTAACCAAGGTTAGGGTTATCTCTGATTACAAGATCATGTGCGGATATATATATGCTTGAATGACTAGTTGTTTCGGATATTATATGCTGAGTTGATTGTTGTTTATATGTATAATAGTTGCGGAACTTGTAAGTCGCGAGTATGTTTGATTGATAAAAACTAGAGTTAATGAGTAGGGTTTGCATGGAATTGTTATAGGTATTAATCTAGGATTAGAAATCGGTTTTAGATCGCCTAGATTAATCGCATGAACGGGATTACACGAGTTTATGATAAAGATATGCTGAATCAGGATGCTGAGTGAAAGTTACAGCCGATTTCATTTGGCTGTAACTCGGTCGATAGTTGTCGAAAAACGGATTTTCTGAGGTCTAGAACATAGAGATTTGAATAAGGAATCTAATGGCGCTGGATTCATAATTTTCTGAAGTCGTTTGATATTTTTAAAGGCCCAAACAAGTTCAGTAGCTAAAGCTGTGAAAATTCTGAAATTTTGTTGGTTGTTTATCAAGTTGGATTTTAAAATCAGTAGGGAGTTGAGTCATGATTTTTGTACAGCAACTAGGTATAGAAATTTCCTGGCAACTCCAAATTTTGTTAATCGGACAACCAGTTATTTTTAAATAAATTCTTCCGTGGACTGCAGTCAGAAAGCGGTAAATCTGACTGCAGCTTAGTGAATTAATATTTATGGTTAATTGGTAAGGATTTAGGACTTGGAAAAATTATATAAATTTCTATGGTATAAATGTCACCTACTGTAAAAATATGGGAATTTTTGGAATGTTAGAACTATTTTATAAAAATTCTAGAAAACAGCTGATTAATGAGTGTTAAGCAGAAAATTGATAACTTGTGATTTTATGCATTAAAGTGTTGCATGGATTTGGAATATGTTCATGATAAGTTGTTTGATTACTATGATCACATGAGAATACTTGCATGCATGTTTGAGTGTTAGATATGTTGTTTGTGTGTATCACTTTGTGAGTAAATTGCGTGTGGAATTTGTATTGGTGTGATTTCACACTGACGGGTAATTAATTGGTTTGTTAGGACGCAACTAGCGGTCCCATCTCTTATAACATCTTTGCTACACTAACCGAGCAAATAAAGGTGAGTTCACGGCCCCTAACTTTATCCGGTTTTTAAACAACAGGGGGAGAAACATGTATACACTCTCAAACTCAATCTCTTTACGTTATACGAATTTAACGTCACATAACTATACGGTAACTAAGTTAATGTTAATGTAATGTTATGGTCACTAAGCAGCTTTATCACTTAAGTCCTCGACAATCTCCTCGGATCGTTAGTATTTGGGTTAAATAGCGGGGGAATTATAAGTAGTACTACTGGGCCCGACAAGCCCCATCCGAGCTAGTCGCGCTAGCCGACCTGGTATGGTCAACGGGTGAATAATTGGCCTAACACCGCCATGGTCATGTGATAGGCCTGGCAAAACGGAGGCACAACAGTCAGCTTCGATCGCGAACTCTTACGTGACATGACTTTAGGCTAGCTACCTATATATATTAACATTGAACTTAATTACTAATCAACTTAATATTCCGGTTTGGAATATTGGAAACATCAACTTATTATCCCGGGTTGGGGATAATGGAAATAACAACTTAATATTCCGGGATGGGAGTATTGGAAGCAACAACTTATTATTCCGGGTTGGAATAATGGAACTAATACGTTATCCCGGGTTAGGGATAACGGAGTAAACAAACTATAACCGAACAAACGAATTTATGAAAACCTGTGAACTCACTCATCTTTAATGTTGACACTTGTTTCTTTACATGTTTCTCAGGACGCTAGGAGCTCTAGGTGCACGCACATGCATTGAACAAGACATCTTTTATCGAGTCTTACTTATTAATATTGTTTTGGGATTTTTCTTTTGTTTTGGCGTTTGTGTTGGCGCCCGCATCACTACTTATTTATGCTTCCGCTCAAACTTTAAAACTAATGCTCTGCTAAATATTGGTAATTGATATAAAATCTACAATGAACGATTCTGGAAAACGTATTATCAAATCATGTAGAGTCGTTCGACGTACTAGTGTTTCAGATTCTGGTTTGTTCACACGCCTCGCGGTAAAACTCCGCAAGTGGAAATTGAGGTTGTGACACAACGTTTGAAAGAAAATTACAACAACTTGTCCATGATCAAACAAAAGGAAATACAAAACAAAGAAATCAAGTGTGTTTCTTATCTACCCTAAGTAGATTTCTTCAAGCATCATCATACATCTCCTGCAAAATGTATTAAAATATATGTCAACACAAAAGGTTGGCGAGTATACAAGTTTGGTTTACATAGCATATAACAAAAAGATTCTAGAATCCAACATGGCAATTCGTATTTTAAGTTAAATTACATACCGGCATTCACAACCTAAGTGTCAAACAAAAGATTCCACGAGCGTAATCTTTGTCAATAAGTGAACAAAACCGTTTACGATTGAATACTTAACATAGACCACGAATACAGGTAGTGTGCTACTCCTAAATCACTATACATATTAAGGTAGGCTAGAAAAATTAATGACAAGTAGTTGCATGAATAAATATCTAGCATGGATAACCTAAGCATAATAAATATCATGTTTGATGGATTGAGTGATTTCCTAATCTTGATTGTGTGCATGTGTGTGTTTGATTATTTTTTATACATGTTACACCACAAAAGTGATTAAGCGTAGAAGGGGATTCAATTATACTCACGGTTTACAAATCTTCCACAAACATGAGTTAAAGAGTCTTGAAGATTGAACACCGAAGTACCCTACAACAGTGAAACGAAGGTGTGTGAGTTTATGGGATTGTTGATGGATACAGATTCAGAAATTTAATTAGGGTTATTGGATTTTAATAATCATAAGTTTCACATGTTGGCCGATAATAATCCAAACTTTAAAAATTCCCTCTAATGATGCCAACTTATAAGAATTTGGCCCCCATAAATCATTTTTCTAACATATAAGAATTTGGCATCCTCAATAGATTCAAGTGCACCTGCAGACTCCTTAAATGATTTAAGTGCACCTATGTTGGAAAAAGATCAATGTGTTGATTCATATTTATTTTGACTACTTTCTCATATTTATCATATTCTGTTCATTTTTATTCGACCTTCCCGAAGTTCGTTCTCCGAGCAACTCCGTTTAACCAGTGGATTCCCTCCAACTTTCTTCTTTTAGATTTGGTTGCTGGTTGGGCCGGTTCGATGGCCCTATATAAATTAGCAGTTTTTGATCCTTCTGACCCTGTTCTTGATCCAATGTGGAGACAGGGTATGTTCATTGGCCAAATTCTTACAAGTTGGGATCTTTGAAGGAAAATTTTAAAGTTGGGATTATTATCGGCCAACAAGTGAAACTTAGGATTATTAAAATCCAATAACCCTTTTAATTACTAGAATGTATGTATACAAGGAAAATTACATCTTGTCTAGACACTCAATTTGGACACTATATTTCAGTGTGATTTCATGGGTACCGAATCACCCATTAGAATCCAATTCGAGGAATCAAGAACAAGAATGGCATCTACCATAACTCATAACCTTCAACCATGATGTGGTTGATATTATGGTTCGGTTTGAATAATAATAATAATAATAATAATAATAATAATATACATAGATAGTTAGTTATAGTCCAATGTTAGGTTAATCATGTATGGTCATGTAAAGGTAGGATTAAAATCCCTTAACCATATGAATTCACCAATGCACAAATCATCAAAAGGATGGTTTTGGATGGTCCTGAATCTAAGAACAAGAATTAAATCTCCTAAATCACCAAGACAACTAAGTGAGTAAACTAGACAAGTGCATTTAAACATCGATAGTGTTTGAAGACTTAGTGTAGTTTGTTCACTTTGTTTACTTTAAAGTTGTTTGGTGACTTAGGAATGAACTAACTAATTTGCTAAGTAATCACATGGGATAGGTGGAATCATACTTATAGGACCAAAGTCCCATTTTTCACACCTTTAACCATAACACAATCCTTCAACATTGAAGGTTGAAGCCTTGGTTTGGTTTTTACTCACTTAGAGACCACTTGGGGTCTTTGAAACAAAAAGTAAGGAGGTGTTTGAACCTCATACTTTCTGGAATGATACCTTAACTCAAGCCCTCAATATGTAGATTAGTTGGGGACAAGGTTTGGTGCATGTTCATCCAAGAAAGATAAGTAAAGGTTGAAGTAAGTTGAAAGCTTAACAAAACAGAATTTTAATATTATTTTGGACCTCAACAATGGATAATATCCCAAGGGGTTATCCGTGAGCTAGAAACAATTATGCCCGTCAGACATTGGCTTGCGGACCATAAGCCTTATGTCTTGCAGTCCGTAAGGCATGCTGAATTTAAAAAAAATCAATTTTCCCCTTGATGTTTGGTGGTTTGTCTAATTATGCAATATCTTTTGTGTGTTAAGTGTTTTTAGGGTATTTTAAGGCATTTATATGCATGTGTATAGAATGAATGTGTATGTATAATATTCCGAACATAAGATAAACATAAAGCATGTTTGGTTTCGTATATATATAAACGTGTATTCGAGATTGATTATGTATCATGTGTGTAAGAATAAACAAGTATGAAATAATATGTATTTCTATTATGACCAAAGTCTTGAGATTATAAAGATTGAAATGAAACAAGGGTACAAGCTTGCTAAAAATAGAAAGTATGAAATACCAATCGTTACAGTCTCCCCTACTTTAGGAAATTTCGTCCCGAAATTTATTCAAGAGGAAGACCAGGGAAAAAGATGTGGGTACTTCGTCTTCATATCGCTTTCGAGTTCCCAAGTGAATTCAGCACCACGCTTTCCT
Source organism: Scalesia atractyloides (assembly GCA_947069175.1). Taxonomy (NCBI): domain Eukaryota; kingdom Viridiplantae; phylum Streptophyta; class Magnoliopsida; order Asterales; family Asteraceae; genus Scalesia; species Scalesia atractyloides. Next base: position 45,327,341 of record CAMTDV010000015.1, on the reverse strand, counting down.
TCCCAATGAACCTTGACGATAAGAATACGACTTTGCCTAAGTTTCTTTGTTTCACGATCGATGATTTCGATGTCACACCCTGGTCGTAGCGGAAGCGCAAACGTGTGACTATGAGGTAATCATTGCATCCAATCGCGTAAACACATAGTAATTAACAACGATGTCATATCATATATTAAGTTGCAACAAACATTACAAGTTTTGTAAAAACAAGTTTGCATAAGTTCAACGCGTTCAAGATGTTACCCCAAAAACATAGTTGTAGTTACATGACATCACAAAACAAGTTTGTTATCATCATAAAGTAAACCAAGGTTTTGACTCCTATATACCCATACAAGGTTGGGATATAAGAGGCAAATCCTTCAAAAGTGGCATCCGTTGTTATATCATTCCCATTTCCCGAAGACTATCACCGGCTCATGTCTTGTTCCCTGAAATACATGTAAGTTTGAAAAATCAACAAAAGTTGAGTGAGTTCATGTAGTATTGTTTTCTTATAAATGTCATAAATGTCATCAGTATTAAAAAACCATGTATGTTATTGTCATTTACCATGGGTTTAAGGATCTATCAGTGGGTAGCTAGTCCGCTGACATTATGTGCCATAAGTAAGTAAATAACCAAACGAAGACAACTTTGTCATCAATTAGGGCTCACAAAAGCACTCCATGGTTAACAACTCGGATGGAGCGTGTCTCAAACTCAATAGATCTATACCTTTTGCACCTTGGTCACTAAGTGATTAATGGTTACTAATGTTATAATCCTACTTACGCACATCGATCACTGTCATCATCTAAACCCGAAGCTAACATACAATTGTCATAAACATGTATTTCCCCCCAAGTGTTATAAAACCAAAAAACGTTTAAAAGAAAAGGGGGACATGAACTCACTAGTTTGCATTCCGTAAAGTCGTACTAATGTAATGCGAGTGTCCGAGTACGCTTGTAACCTACAAGTGTACTAATTTTATTAGACACTTAGGTCGGGTTTGACCTCGTACAAGTTGTTCATCTTGATTTGTTGTTATGTGTACATTTGTTTTCTTTGAACAACTTAATTATTTTTATAGTGTTGGTAGGTTGTGTGTTCGTTGAATAATTGTGTATATATATTTCACCAATATATATATATATTTGTTATCTTGTATGAAACCGTAAGTGAACGGGCCTTGCCCTTAACTTGTCCTCGTGCCTAGCATGCATGTCCTTGGGCCTTGCCCACTTAGCTTATGTCATTGGGTCTAGCCCACATAGTCATGAGATTGGGCCTAGCCCACTTAGTTTATGTCATTGGGCCTAGCCCATATAGTTTATGTCATTGGACATAGCCCACATAGTTTATGTCATTGGGCCTAGCCCACTTAGTTATTAGATTGGGCCTAGCCTACTTAGTTTATGTCATTGTGCCTAGCCCATATCGTTTATGTCATTGGGTCTAGCCCACTTAGTTATATGGTTGGGCCTAGCTCATGTCTTTTTATCATTGGGCCTAGCCATGTTATGTTATCAATGGGCCTAGCCTATATGTTATATGTGATTGGCCCTAGCCCAAGTTGTAATGTGATTTGGGCCTAGCCCATTATCATAATTTGAGTCCATTAGTGGGATTCTTATACTTATGTATTATTAATAAGTACAAGTATTACAAATATCCATATATTTTATAACACTTAGAAATCTTTATACACTTTTCAACTCCGGATTTTTACTATCGGCGGCGCTTATATATATTTATTTGTTCGGTGTCTAAAATATTTATTTTTGACGTGTCATTGAGAACGCGTAATATATATCTTTTGTGTCGATAAAACGCCCATGTGTCGTAGTAATTTCCTCGTGGCGACGATATGATTAATATTATCCGTTGACGATATAGATGCTTGTCGGTTGGAAAATATTATTATTTCTTAGGAATTCGCCTTTGTAGTTTGACTTCGTCTGATTTCTTTTATTCGTCCGTTTCTAAGGATACTTCTTTTGGAAGTAAGTATATGTAATTTCTTTGTATCTTTACACTTGTTTCGTACAAGTATTTATTGGTATATCCGGGGTGTATTGTTTGATCATCCTAAGCATTTCTACTACATACACCTTGTACACAAATACATATACTTATGAGTTTTCCAAAATATATATAATTTTACCAAAAATCATATATTATGCCTAGTTATTATTTTTCACCACTTATTTTTATGAAAACTATATATTCAAGGCTATATGATTACTTCAATATTTAATACTTGTCACTATGCATTAAAACTTCCATAATGACGTTTAAAATCACTAATCGTGTTTAACCATGTTAACCACCCTTTAATCCCAAGTTTAATCACGATGAGATTTTTAGTAAACTTCGCCATAGTTTCCCCCAAAATAGGATATTTTCCACGTTATAAAAACGTATTTAAATCATAATCAATCACCAAGTCATCGCTAATCCAAGTTTGTAAATCTTCCATAAATCACTTATAAGTCCATGTAACCTTATTTAAACACTTGTTTCATTATGTATCCAAAGATTGTATGATTAGTTCATTAAATTGAGTATGATGATCTTTCTTGATTTAAACATAATCATGTTTAAATCACATATTCATGTTTATCATGGTAAGGTGACCACAAATATAAAATACTACATGAAACTAACAACATGATCATCATAAACATAAACTTTAAGTCACTAATATTAACAAGATCATCATAAACAACATGATTATACAAACTATCATACTCTAATCTACCTAAAACAACACATAATATAGTTATATTTAGTGTTCTTTAACTTTGAGATTAGGGTTTTAGTTTAGGTTCATCTTTTATATCAAGATAATCAACTTGTGCTTTGATAATCTACTAGTAATATGGATCATAAACATGGTGTTTAGTAGACTTACAAAGTGCACAAGCTAGATTAGAAAATAAGAAGAGATTAAGCTTCAAAGAAGACTCATGATGATGCTCCAAAGCTAATCCATAGTTAGATGATCTTGTGAGGCTTTGAAATGAAGTAAATGGAGGTGTTTAATGGTGGTTAATGGTGGTATAAGGTGGTGATGATGGTGGCCGCGGGCTATGGAGGAGAAAGAGGAGGTTTTGTGTGTTTTTAGTAAGGTGTAATATGCGAGAATTTGATAGATAAGATTAGGTTATAAATCATGATTCTTACAAAAGTCAAGACACATATCATAGACCATACTTATTTCTTACAAACTTTGAAAAAATGAACAAAATGGTGAGGCCTCTAGCGCCCACCATAACCGTCCACTAGGGGGGGGGGAGGTAGTGTGTAAGTTTTTGATGATTAAGTCTTTAAACATTAGATATTTTGGTCATTAAGGGAAGCAGGGTAATTAGGGTTCTAAGTACACCATTAGGAGGGGTAATTAGGGATTAAGACTTGTAATATTACTAACTAGTTCACTAGACTAGTTAGAATGATAATTCATTAGCTTAAACGTCTTCCGTTTAAGCGTCGGCGCACTAACGGTGCTTTTATGTCGCACCGACGAACATTTCCGTAAGTTGTCATCTCGCTTCCAAAAGTTGTATGGAGTAGTTTGTTGTTCCAAAATAAGCTTAACTAGTTCACTAGCTTTGTCGTTTAGTTGTTACGGTGTCGAAAATACCGCTCGCTAGCTCGTCGGGTCGCTAACGGATAAATTATGTTTATAGCGATTTATTACCGGAAGTTTATAACTTTGAATATTCCAATGATATCCTTTAAACGTTTTAGTGTGTTTTCCATATTTATCACAATTCTGAAGGTCCAGAATTGTCGGAATATTATTACGGACGAACTAAAAATATTATATTTTTAGTCGATCGGACAATTCCGTATTTAGGATGTTGTACCGGAAGTTGTGTATTTATATAAGATTTGTTCCCACATTAGTTTTCTCAAAATTTTATGGATTCTGTTATGTACTCAGTATGTATGAGTTCGTTGTTCTGCTTAGTTTCGGTGATTGCCGGCAAACATCGCGCAATCCTGATTAGTGTGTTCCGCACCTTTTATCAACAATTTTAGGACATAGTTTTAATTGTTTCGCGTTGTAACGAAAACCATTAGATGTTATGTCATGTTTTTCTTGTCCTAATACTTGTTATGTGTCGTACGACTCCGTTACGTAAATAAATTATATTTAAATGCATGAGATAATAAAATAAAATAGGTGATTAGATTGTACGGAATTACCGGTTATTTGCCATTTGTCACATACTCCCCTGTTAAAAAGAATTTCGTCCCGAAATTCACTTGGAGGCATCCTCAGAAGGATTCTTCTCGAACAGGTGGGGGTACTTTGCTTTAATTTGATCTTCACGTTCCCAAGTATACTTAGGTCCGTGACGCGAGTTCCAGCGGACTTTAACTGGTTTAATCCGACTCCTACGAGTCTTCTGAATCTTCCAGTCCATAACTTCAACAGGTTCCTCGGTGAACTGAAGCTTGTCATCTATGTGTATCTCGTCCGCTGGGATAATAACTGTTTCATTGGTTGGACTTTTCTTAAGATTAGACACATGGAATGTGTCATGTACATTGTTGAGTTCCTCTGGCAATTTCAACTTGTATGCAACTATTCCAACTTTTGCCAGAATTTCAAAAGGTCCGATATACCTCGGGTTTAGTTTTCCGCGTTTCACGAATCTGGCTACACCCTTCCAAGGCGAGACTTTAAGCAGCACTTTGTCTCCAACCTTAAAGGATACGGGTTTGCGTCATCGATCTGCGTAGCTCTTTTGTCTATCCCGAGCCGCCTTAATACGCTCGCGGATTTTGAATATTTTATCTGTGGTTTATTGAACTAATTCGGGTCCAATGAGTTGTTTGTCACCGACTTCCGCCCAACATAGCGAGATCGGCATTTACGCCCATAAAGTGCTTCGAATGGCGCGGCCTTGATGCTAGTGTGATAACTGTTGTTATAGGAAAACTATACCAACGGTAAATGAGTATCCCAATTTCCGCCTAAATCCATCACACAGGCGCGCAACATATCTTCCAGGGTTTGGATGGTCCGCTCGCTTTGGCCATCAGTCTGCTGATGAAATGCGTGCTTAGATCCAAACGGGATCCAAACGATGCTTGAAAGGATTGCCATATCCGTGACACAAAGCGACCATCTCTATCTGAGATTATCGACACTGGCACTCCATGACATGCCACAATTTCCTTCAGGTAAAGTTCAGCTAACTTCTCGGTACTGTCTTTTTCTCGAATAGGTAAGAAGTGAGCCGACTTGGTCAATCGATCAACTCTGACCCAAATCATGTCATGACCTCGAGAGGTCCGCGACAGCTTTGTAATAAAATCCATTGACATCTGCTCCCATTTCCAAACGGGAATCTCGGGTTGTTGTAATAGTCCAGATAGTTTTTGATATTCGGCCTTAACCTTCGCACATGTTAGGCATCTCCCAACATACGTCGCAATATCTGCCTTGAGATTAGGCCACCAATAGTACTCCTTCAAATCTTGATACATTTTATCAGATCCTGGATGAATCGAGTATTTAGACTTGTGTGCTTCATCCAATACCAAGTCTCGTAACTCGCTAAAGTAGGGAATCCAGATTCTTCCCATAAAGTATAGAGTTCCATCCTTGTTTGTTTCCATCTGTTTCTCCATGCCTTTCAATGATTCGGCCGGAATGTTTTCTGGTTTTAGGGCTTCCTGTTACGCCTCGCGCACACGAGTCGTAAAGTTTGTCTGGATAGTCATTTCCAAAGCTCGTACTCATAGGGTTTTGACTCGTTCCTTCCGGCTCAAGGCGTCTGCCATAACGTTAGCCTTGCCTGGATGATATTTGATCTCACAGTCAAATCATTCAACAATTCTACCCATCGTATTTGGCGCATATTCAGCTCCTTCTGATTGAATATATGTTGAAGGCTTTTGTGATTAGTGAATATGGTACACCTAGTGCCATATAAATAGTGACGCCTGATTTTTAAGGCAAATACCACTGCACCTAGCTCTAGGTCATGAGTGGTGTAATTTTTCTCGTGAACTTTTAGTTGGCGTGACGCGTACGGGATGACTTCTTCACGTTGCATCAACACGCAACCCAAGCCTTGATGCGACGCATCACAATATACTACAAAGTCATCGGTACCGTCCGGTAGGGATAATATCGGTGCCTGGCATAGTTTTTCCTTTAATGACTGAAAAGCTAACTCTTGCTTTTCTCCCCAATCAAACTTCCTATCCTTTTGTGTAAGAGAGGTTAGCGGTTGAGCAATTTTCGAAAAATTCTCAATAAATCTCCTGTAATATCCCGCTAAACCTAGAAATTGTCATACTTCCGTGGGGGTTTTTGGAGCATTCCAGTTCTTTATTGCCTCGATCTTTGCTGGACCAACATGTATACCATTCTCGTTCACCACGTGACCGAGAAATTGTACCTCGCGAATCCAAAATTCGAATTTTGAAAACTTGGCGTATAATTGTTCTTTCTTGAGCAGTTCCAAAATAGTTCTCAAGTGTTGCTCGTGTTCCTTCTCGGTTCGTGAGTATATTAATATGTCATCAATGAATACGATCACGAACTTATCGAGGTATGGCTTACATACCCGATTCATTAAATTCATAAACACGGCGGGAGCGTTTGTTAAGGCAAAAGGCATAACAAGGAACCCGTAATGACCGTAACGAGTCTGAAACGCTGTCCTAGGAATACTTTCCTCTTGGATTCTCAACTGATGATATCCGGATCTTAAATCAATCTTGGAATAAAAAGTCAAGCCTTGTAATTGGTCGAATAAATCATCAATTCTTGGTATGGATACCGATTCTTAATGGTCAGCTTGTTTAGCTCCCAGTAGTCGATGCACATTCGGAAGGTTCCATCCTTTTTCTTGACAAATAGCACCGGAGCTCCCCAGGGCGAGAAGCTCGGCCTTATAAATCCCTTATCAAGTAATTCCTGAAGCTGAATTGATAGCTCTTGCATTTCTGAGGGCGCTAAGCGATATGGAGCTTTAGCCACAGGTGTGGCTCCTGGCACTAAGTCGATACGAAACTCAACTTGTCGTTGTGGAGGTAAACCCAGCAAGTCTTCGGGAAAGACTTCCGAATACTCCTTCACTACAGGTATATCTTCCACCTTGCGCTCCTCGGCCTTCTTGTCAACCACGTGAGCAAGAAAGGCGATGCATCCTTTCCTCAAACATTTTTTAGCCTTCATGCAATTAATAATTCGGAGTGGCGTGTCATGTTTCTCTCCGTGCACCATCAAATGTTCTCCGTTGGGTAAGGGAATACGAATGATCTTTTCGTGTCATATGACTTCGGCTCGATTTTCGGATAGCCAATCCATGCCAATGACGACATCAAAACTACCTAATTGAACTGGCAAGAGGTCTATGTCGAACTTTCGTTCACCCAGTTCTAGGGTACATTTCTTTATTATTTCTTTCGACTCTATTAGTTTCCCGTTTGCTAGTTCAATCGAGTATGGAACATCTAATTTACTCGATTCTACCCTAAGTATATTTCTAAATTCCTTAGAAATAAAACTAAAATCTGCCCCGGTATCAAAAAGTATGGATGCAAGTGATTGTTTATAAGGAACGTACCGGTGACCACATTCGGGTCCTGACGAGCATCCTTAGCTCCAATCACAAAAGCTCTTCCCTGAGCTTGGTTTCCTTTTGGGCAATCCCTCTTGAAATTCCCTTTGTCGCCACAGTTGTAGCATCCCTGGTTCCCTTGGTTTCCTTGATTTCCTTGGTTTTCTTGGTTTGCCCGACATGCATTAGTGGCATGCCCCCATCTTCCACATTTGCCACACTTGTAGCCTCGGCATTCCCCATAATGGTGGAAAGGGCATTTGTTGCATTTCGGGGCATCCCCGGTGTAAGGTTTCATGTTGGTGTTGTTGGCGGTGGTGGTAACATACGCTTTTGCTCCTCCTGTGTTTTGTTTCTTGTTCCGATTATTGTCATTGCCGCGTGTACCCTTCTTGAAATGAGATGATTTCCGTTTGTTAGAGTCAGTAGTGTCCACAATAGTGTCCTTTTTGTTTTCCCTGCTCTTAGGTAACTTTCTTTGACGCACAGCCTCCTCAGTGAGGCTAACAGCTAAATTAATTGCGTCCCCAATGTCGGTGGATTTCGATGAGATAACTAAGCTTAGAATCTCAGGAGCAAGTCCCCATATAAACCTTTAAAACCTCTTAAACTCGGGTTCCACCAAGTACGGAACCACTCGAGACAAGTCGTGGAACCTCTGCACATATCCTACGATATCTGAACCAACCATCTTTAGGTTCCAGAATTCCGTTTCTAGTTTTTGAATTTCCGACCTCGAACAGTACTTTTTCCTCATAATTTCTTTTAGTTCTTCCCAAGTCAGGCCATATGCAACATCTTCCCCTTTCGTCTGGACCTGGAGGTTCCACCAAGATAACGCTCCGTCATCGAACAGTCCCGTAACATAAGTGACTCATTGTTCCGCGGGACACTTGCTCATTCGAATGACTGAGTCAGTCTTCTCGGTCCAGCGCACAAAGGAAACGGCGGCTCCTGTACCGTCAAAATTCAGAGGTTTGCAGTCTAAGAACTGCTTGTAAGTGCAACCTGAAATCATCATTTGCACGAGTTAGGTATGGACAAAAAGAAGCACGAATGGAATAAATGAGAGTGCAATGGGATTTAATGAGTAACTAAGAGTTACCAGTCGGAGGGTTGGTTCCGGATGTACCTCCGGTTCCACCACTATTCTCGGTACGGTTGGCTTCATACTGTGCGATAGCCTGAGAAATGTGTTCATTAAGCTCCTGTTCGGTTGTAGGTAATGGGTTTGCATTAGTCCTTCCTCGTCGAGGCGACATTGTCTTCTAGCAGGGATAGCGATCATGATTAGACGATTGTTTATTACTAAAATAAACATTTACTACCATCGATGTGTATAAAAAATTTATATCATGTGTCCACCGTTTATTCATTTATTTATTTTATTTTGTTATATATATATATTTTCTTCTCTTTTATATATATATATATATATATAACACCAACACGTCGGGTATGAAGTAACCATATATAATAACGGCGTAATCACCCGATCGCAAACAAGTATGAACACACCAACCATCGCAATAGCTATGGAATCTCAAAGCGTAGATTAATCACCACAATCATAATCAGAAAACATCATCCTCAACATAATAAGAGAACATCACCCACGATGTCACCATGCCACAATAATATAAATCAACATACCACCACAACAATATAATAACAACCACAACATAAAAGAAGTACAATGCAAAGATAAAGAAAGTACACTTTTATACATAATGACAACTTATTACAATTCATTCCTGAAGATCAAAAGGGACTTAGGGGTACAAAGCCCTAGTCAATACAAGTTAAGATAATACAAAAGTAAACTTTTCTTCGGTATCGCATCTTCATGTCTTTAGTTGTCTTCCAAAAGCTGGGTCTTCTAACCGAAGTCTCCCAAAAGCAAGATCTTCTAACTGAAGTCTTCCAAAAGCCATATATACAGACATGGGACGAATCCCCAAAAGGTGATAATAGCCATACTACTGAGGTGGGAAGGGGGTGGTGGTGACTGTGGTAGTGGTGGTGTGATGGAGGAGGTGAGGATGGTAGGGGTGGTAGTGGTGATGCAGGAGGTGGCTGGGGAGTGATAGCAACCCTGAGAGCTGCTACCTCAGTCTGAAGCTCTCTGATCCTACGAAAGAGTATGGTAATCTGTATCTCGGATGATAGTTGTCTATCCTCCATAGTAGATGGAGGGAAATGTGAGGGATGATAAGGATCAGATGGGCTCATGCCAGGTGGTGGGATCGGTGCATATGCTCTAGGGTAGTAAGGGGTGTGTCCGGTGACATGAGATGGTCCAGCTGCATAAGGATCATAAGGAGTGTGGGTAGCTTGCTGGTATGCAGGCTGTCCCAAATGATAGGTAGGGAATATAGAGAGTGTGAGAATACCGACAAATGCTTGGGATCAGTAGTAGGAGTAGGTGGTACTGAAGCAGGAGCAGGTAACACTGATGTGGGGGGTAGAAGGAGCAACAGAGGACGCAGTAGAGGAAATGTCGACAACAGAAATGACGGGTGAGGGTATCTCGAGGATAGCAATGTCAAAGACCTCGCCACCACTGAGGTCATCCTCGAGATGATCAACCTGGAATACTGGTATGTCATCATGATCGTCGTCAAGGTCAATGATAGGTGGCACGATATCAAGGGGTATGGCTAGGTACACAACAAGATGCTCCCCCTCGGGGTGTCCGTATATGACTCTATCATGCATATGTAGAGGGAGGGCTAAGACATCGTCTGCTAAGGGTGCCTCGTCCTGGGCAGGATCTAGAAGGGCAAACGGTTGGAAGTCATCTAGCAGATCATCATCATCTGATAAGGCCTCCTGATCTATCTCCTCGTCGGACGATATAAGCACAATATCCGGTACATACTCCTCATCGAAGACTAACTCCATCGGGTCGGTGTCCGTAATAGCCGAAGAAGAAGACGACATAATCCTGGCAAATAATCCGTACAATGTATACATATATGGGTTAGAAATTAATTATTACTTGTAATCATAGTTTATATTGATCACTGTTTCTCATGCAAGTCTTTGTCCTTTGGTTTCATGTGATCTTAATGTTCATGTCTATCTTCCATAGACCAATCATGTATAAACCTTAACTGACTACTTGTAATTGAGCTCATGTGATAGATCCTTATGTCATCGTGACACAATGAAAATCTTTTTGTTATTTTGTCATATTTTTTAAAATTACTTTTGTGAGGTTATAAATTTTTGTTTTCATGCGAGAGCCCTTGGTGATTGTAGACCAACTTAGTAAAAGTTTTTCCCCGGTTCACTACAATCGAAGCTCTGATACCAATCTGTCACACCCTGGTCGTAGCGGAAGCGCAAACGTGTGACTATGAGGTAATCATTGCATCCAATAGCGTAAACACATAGTAATTAACAACGATGCCATATCATAAATTAAGTTGCAACAAACATTACAAGTTTTGTAAAAACAAGTTTGCATAAGTTCAACGCGTTCAAGATGTTACCCCAAAAAACATAGTTGTAGTTACATTACATCACAAAACAAGTTTGTTATCATCATAAAGTAAACCAAGGTTTTGACTCCTATATACCCATACAAGGTTGGGATATAAGAGGCAAATCCTTCAAAAGTGGCATCCGTTGTTATATCATTCCCATTTCCCGAAGACTATCACCGGCTCATGTCTTGTTCCCTGAAATACATGTAAGTTTGAAAAATCAACAAAAGTTGAGTGAGTTCATGTAGTATTGTTTTCGTATAAATGTCATAAATGTCATCAGTAATAAAAAACCATGTATGTTATTGTCATTTACCATGGGTTTAAGGAACTATCAGTGGGTAGCTAGTCCGCTGACATTATGTGCCATAAGTAAGTAAATAACCAAACCGAGACAACTTTGTCATCAATTAGGGCTCACAAAAGCACTCCATGGTTAACAACTAGGAGTGGAGCGTGTCTCAAACTCAATAGATCTATACCTTTTGCACCTTGGTCACTAAGTGATTAATGGTTACTAATGTTATAATCCTACTTACGCACATCGATCACTGTCATCATCTAAACCCGAAGCTAACATACAATTTGTCATAAACATGTATTTCCCCCGAGTGTTATAAAACCAAAAACGTTTAAAAGAAAAGGGGGACATGAACTCACTAGTTTGCATTCCGTAAAGTCGTACTAATGTAATGCGAGTGTCCGAGTACGCTTGTAACCTACAAGGGTACTAATTTTATTAGACACTTAGGTCGGGTTTGACCTCGTACACGTTGTTCATCTTGATTTGTTGTTATGTGTACATTTGTTTTCTTTGAACAACTTAATTATTTTTATAGTGTTGGTAGGTTGTGTGTTCGTTGAATAATTGTGTATATATATTTCACCAATATATATATATATATATTTGTTATCTTGTATGAAACCATAAGTGAACGGGCCTTGCCCTTCACTTGTCCTCGTGCCTAGCACGCATGTCCTTGGGCCTTGCCCACTTAGCTTATGTCATTGGGTCTAGCCCACATAGTCATGAGATTGGGCCTAGCCCACATAGTTTATGTCATTGGGCCTAGCCCAGATAGTTTATGTCGTTGGGCCTAGCCCACATAGTTTATGTCATTGGGCCTAGCCCACTTAGTTATTATATTGGGCCTAGCCCACTTAGTTTATGTCATTGCGCCTAGCCCATATCGTTTATGTCATTGGGCCTAGCCCACTTAGTTATATGATTGGGCCTAGCCCATGTCTTTTTATTATTGGGCCTAGCCATGTTATGTTATCAATGGGCCTAGCCTATATGTTATATGTGATTGGCCCTAGCCCAAGTTGTAATGTGATTTGGGCCTAGCCCATTATCATAATTTGAGTCCATTAGTGGGATTCTTATACTTATGTATTATTAATAAGTACAAGTATTACAAATATCCATATATTTTATAACACTTAGAAATCTTTATACACTTTTCAACTTCCGGATTTTTACTATCGGCGGCGCTTATATATATTTATTTGTTCGGTGTCTAAAATATTTATTTTTGACGTGTCATTGAGAACGCGTAATATATATCTTTTGTGTCGATAAAACGCCCATGTGTCGTAGTAATTTCCTCGTGGCGACGATATGATTAATATTATCCGTTGACGATATAGATGCTTGTCGATTGGAAAATATTATTATTTCTTAGGAATTCGCCTTTGTAGTTTGACTTCGTCTGATTTCTTTTATTCGTCCGTTTCTAAGGATACTTCTTTTGGAAGTAAGTATATGTAATTTCTTTGTATCTTTACACTTGTTTCGTACAAGTATTTATTAGGGTGTATTGTTTGATCATCCTAAGCATTTCTATTACATACACCTTGCACACAAATACATATACTTATGAGTTTTCCAAAATAAATATAATTTTACCAAAAATCATATATTATGCCTAGTTATTATTTTTCACCACTTATTTTTATGAAAACTATATATTCAAGGCTATATGATTACTTGAATATTTAATACTTGTCACTATGCATTAAAACTTCCATAATGACGTTTAAAATCACTAATCGTGTTTAACCATGTTAATCACCCTTTAATCCCAAGTTTAATCACGATTAGATTTTTAGTAAACTTCGCCATAGTTTCCCCAAAATAGGATATTTTCCACGTTATAAAAACGTATTTAAATCATAATCAATCCACCAAGTCATCACTAATCCAAGTTTGTAAATCTTCCATAAATCACTTATAAGTCCATGTAACCTTATTTAAACACTTGTTTCATTATGTATCCAAAGATTGTATGATTAGTTCATTAAATTGAGTATGATGATCTTTCTTGATTTAAACATAATCATGTTTAAATCACATATTCATGTTTATCATGGTAAGGTGACCACAAATATAAAATACTACATGAAACTAACAACATGATCATCATAAACATAAACTTTAAGTCACTAATATTAACAAGATCATCATAAACAACATGATTATACAAACTATCATACTCTAATCTACCTAAAACAACACATAATATAGTTATATTTAGTGTTCTTTAACTTTGAGATTAGGGTTTTAGTTTAGGTTCATCTTTTATATCAAGATAATCAACTTGTGCTTTGATAATCTACTAGTAATATGGATCATAAACATGGTGTTTAGTAGACTTACAAAGTGCACAAGCTAGATTAGAAAATAAGAAGAGATTAAGCTCCAAAGAAGACTCATGATGATGCTCCAAAGCTAATCCATAGTTAGATGATCTTGTGAGGCTTTGAAATGAAGTAAATGGAGGTGTTTAATGGTGGTTAATGGTGGTATAAGGTGGTGATGATGGTGGCCGCGGGCTATGGAGGAGAAAGAGGAGGTTTTGTGTGTTTTTAGTAAGCTGTAATATGTGAGAATTTGATGGATAAGATTAGGTTATAAATCATGCTTCTTACAAGTCAAGACACATATCATAGACCATACTTATTTCTTACAAACTTTGAAAAAATAAACAAAATGGTGAGGCCTCTAGGGCCCACCATAACCGTCCACTAGGGGGGGGGGGAGGTAGTGTGTAAGTTTTTGATGATTAAGTCTTTAAACATTAGATATTTTGGTCATTAAGGGAAGTAGGGTAATTAGGGTTCTAAGTACACCATTAGAGGGGTAATTAGGGATTAGGACTTGTAATGTTACTAACTAGTTCACTTGATAATTCATTAGCTTAAACGTCTTCCGTTTAAGCGTCAGCGCACTAACGGTGCTTTTATGTCGCACCGACGAACATTTCCGTAAGTTGTCATCTCGCTTCCAAAAGTGTATGGAGTAGTTTGTAGTTCCAAAATAAGCTTAACTAGTTTACTAGCTTTGTCGTTTAGTTGTTACGCTGTCGAAAATACCGCTCGCTAGCTCGTCGGGTCGCTAACGGACAAATTATGTTTATAGCGATTTATTACCGGAAGCTTATAACTTTGAATATTCCAATGATATCCTTTAAACGTTTTAGTGTGTTTCCATATTTATCACAATTCTGAAGGTCCAGAATTGTCGGAATATTATTACGGACGAACTAAAAATATTATATTTTTAATCGATCGGACAATTCCGTATTTAGGACGTTGTACCGGAAGTTGTGTATTTATATAAGATTTGTTCCCACATTAGTTTTCTCAAAATTTTATGGAATCTGTTATGTACTCAGTATGTATCAGTTCGTTGTTCTGCTTAGTTTCGGTGATTGCCGGCAAACATCGCGCAATCCTGATTAGTGCGTTCCGCACCTTTTATCAACACTTTTAGGACATAGTTTTAATTGTTTCGCGTTGTAACGAAAACCAGTAGATGTTATGTCATGTTTTTCTTGTCCTAATACTTGTTATGTGTCGTACGACTCCGTTACGTAAATAAATTACGTTTAAATGCATGAGATAATAAAATAAAATAGGTGATTAGATTGTACGGAATTACCGGTTATTTGCCATTTGTCACATTCGATAGGATTTTCGATGAAGTGCATAGACTCATTGATGTGTATGTCGTTTAGTGGAATGTGAAGTTCTTCATCGGCTAAGCACTTCCTGAGATTGGAGACATGGAACGTTGGATGAACGTTGTTGAGCTCTTGAGGCAACTCAAGTTGATAAGCTACCTTGTCAATCCTCTTGAGAATCTTGAAAGGACCTAACAAACGAGGAGCAAGTTTGCGTTTCTTACAAAAACGGACGACTCCTTTCCAAGTGGATACCTTGAGGAGTACGTGATCGCCAACATTAATTCCAATGGCTTACGTCGCTTGTCGGCGTAACTCTTTTGTCGACTTCTTACTTTGAGGAGGCTGACGCAAATTTATAGGATCTTGTCCGTCGTCTCTTGTATGAGTTTGAACCGATGATTTGTGCTTGGCCGATCTCGTGCAAACAAATAGGTGAACGACATTTTCGACCATACAATGCTTCAAATAGAGCCATTTGGAGACTATAATGGTAACTGTTGTTATCTAAGAATTCCACCAAAGGTAAATGTACGTCCCAATTGCCACCAAAATCAATTACGCACGATCGAAGCATGTCTTTGAGAGTTTGGATAGTATGTTCGGTTTGACCATCCGATTGGGGATGGAAAACCATATATTGATATTAAGTTGATTGCCCATATCGGTTTGAAATGTTTGCCAAATGCGAGAAGTGAAACGACCATCGCGGTCTGAAATGATGTCGATTTCAATACCGTGTCAACATATGATTTCTTCGGTGTAGATAGGAGCTAATTTCTCAACTCGATAATCTTCTCAACTGGGGAGGAACTAGTAGGGGTGAGCATGGTGCGGTTCGGTTCGGTTATTGCCTATAACCGAAACCATAACCGCACACTTCGGTTATAAAAAAATAATAACCATTCAGTTTGGTTAATGTGGTTTCGGTTAATCGGTTTGCGGTTAATGCGGTTTCGGTTCGGTTATAGGTCGGTTATTTTATTGTTTCTAAAGTTAGGCTTTAAATGTGTGGGTTATGCAAATATCATGCGCAAAAAATAAATACACATAGTTAAAGCTTGTAGAATTATCAATTATATTTTACTTCCACATATTACGTGGAAGCATACATACGAACACCCAAAGTGGCTAGAGTTTTAAATTCAATGAGGTTGAGTCATGATTAAAAAACTTAAACACTTCACCAAAAAACATATGGATTGGGCCATGGTTAAACACTTAAACACTAACTTAAAAACCTATGGTCTTATGGATTCGGCCATGTTCGGTTATTTGCGGTTATGAAACTAATAATAACCATAACCGAACCGCAACATGCGGTGATCAAAAATATATATAACTGACCCTTCGGTTATTTCGGTTTTCGGTTATTTCGGTTCGGTTTTTCGGTTATTTTGGTTGCGGTTCGGTTATTTCAGTTTTATGCTCACCCCTAGGAGGAAGTGTGCAAATTTAGTCAATTAATCAATGATCGCCCAAATGCCATCGTGATCGAATGATGTTCGAGGGAGTTTGGTTATGAAGTCCATCGCCATACTCTCCCATTTCTACACCGGGATTTCGGGTTGTTCGAGTAGACCAGAAGGACGTTGGTGTTCGGCTCTTACTTTGGAACACGTGAGGAATTTAGATACAAATGGGGCAACGTCTTTCTTTATTCCAGGCCACCAAGAGGAACGTCGAAGGTCTTGATACATGTTGTCCGCACAAGGGTGAATGGAATGTCGAGATTTGTGCACTTCGTTCATCAAAAGATCATGAAGGTTATCGTGGCGGGGAACCCAAACACGATCAAGATAGTGAAGGATACCATTAGATTTAGATTCAAGTTGCCTCTCAGCACCACATTGCATGTCGTCAAACTTATTATTTTCAACGATGGTGAGATGTTGCGCTTCGTGAATACGGGATTGGATATCGGTTTGGATTTGTGAACAACGGATGCTTTGGAGCTTGACATGACCTTTTCGACTAAGAGCATTGTAGTTTTTTAACAGCTCGACTCATCGTCATTGACGCATGTTTAGTTCCTTTTGCTTGAAGATATGTTGGAGGCTTTTATGTTCAGTGAAGATCACGCATTTCGTACCATAAAGGTAGTGTCTCCATATATTGAGAGCAAAAACAACCGCACCGTGCTCGAGATCGTGAGTGGTGTAGTTCTTTTCGTGGATCTTGAGTTGTCTTGATGCGTATGCGATAACCTTGTCTCGTTGCATAAGGACACAACCGAGGCCTACGTTAGAAACATCGCAACAGATATGAAATCATCTTTTCCATCGAGAAGGGCTAGGATAGGAGCATTTCAAAGAAAGTTATTAAGAGTTTGGAAAGACTGCTCTTATTCGGGACCCCAAGTAGATTGAAGAAGAAAAACAGAAAGAAATGAAGCCTTAGTTTAGTTTTTACTCACTTAGAGACCACTTGGAGTCTTTGAAACATAATGTAAGAAGGTGTTTGAACCTCATACTTTCTGGAATGATACCTTAACTCAATCCCCTCAACATGTAGATTAGTTGGGGATAAGGTGCATGTTCATCCAAGAAAGAGAAGTAAAGTTTGAAATAAGTTGAAAGCTTAACAAAACATAATTTTAATCTTATTTTGGACCTCAACATGGGGTAACATCCAGTAGATTGAAGAAGAAAAACATAAAGAAATGAAGAAGGAAGTGAGTTGAAAGCTCACTTGAATGCGTAAAAACTTTCTGCTCAAAGTTGCAAAGATTCTTGAGAATCATTTAGTGTTTGAGAGTATAATGAGGTTGTAGAAAGTGAAAATGTGTTAGAGGAAGGATTAGGGTTTGGGTTTGAAGAAGGTTAGACGGTGATTGGAGAAGAAAGGAGGTGAAAAGGGGGTCAAATCCGCGAGCTAGAAACAATTCTGCCCAACAGACATGGCTTGCGGACCGTAAGCCTTATTTTTTGCGGTCCGTAAGGCATGTTGAATTAAAAGAAATCAATTTTAGCCCTTGATGTTTGGTGGTTTGTCCAATTATGAAATATCTTTATGGTGTTAAGTGTTTTTAGGGTTTTAAGGCATTTATATGCATATGTATGTATAATATTCCGAACATAAGATAAACATAAAGAATTATTGGCATCCTATATATATAAGCGTGTATTTGAGATTGATAATGTATCATGTGTATATGAATAAACAAGTATGAAGTAAAATGTATTTCCATTATGATCAAAGTCTCGAGTTTACAAAGATTGAAATGAAACATGGATACAAGCTTGCTAAAAATTGAAAGTATGAACTACGAAACATTACAAGGAAGGAGAGAACCAACATACTTATGCATGTACCTTAGCTGGTGAACATAGTTATGCGATCGGAAAAATGGTGGTGTCTGTTTCAACAAAATACTTTCTGGTGGCAACATGGGGAAGACGATTCTTTATCGGGACAATGAAAGATGTTACTCGGTTGTGTAGACTTGAAACTTCCTAAGATATGTAGAAGAGGAGGGCTGACCCTCTGATATGTATTTGGGATAAAAATAATATTGACATCCCCTAGCTCCGCATCAGCGAATGACTTTCTAAATGATAAAAGAGATATGTGGAAGGGATGGTTTAACTCATTTGAGTTGTGGGAAGGTCAGAAAACAACTTTCGAACGTGTTGTGTGGTTGAAAATCATGGGAGTGCCGATTAACCTATGGGATGAGGAAGTGTTCGATACCACCGTTGGTAAATATGGTAGGGTTGTCAACAATTCCATGGCATCAATGAGAGACGATAACCTGAGCCAAGAAACGTTGGAGTTCTAGTTCAAGATGGGAGAAGGATTAAAGACGAAGTAGAGGTTCGGTGGAAAAAAAAGATTCTTTTCCGGTTTTAGCAAAGTACGAGTTGGAGAGACACATTTCTTTCCGAGCTCACATTCATTTTATATATTATTATATATGATATATGAATATATCTTCATTATAAGAGAACGGGAAGATGGGGAAGAATGCAATAGGAGAGAGGCGTAGTTGAATCTGATGCATTTTTTACACTGATTTTGTGCTGAACAACAAAAGTAAGATGGTACGTATCTGATGTAGAGTAGAAACGATAAGTAAGATCAATCACGTTGATTCTATGAATACCCGTGATGAACTTGTCCCAACCCTAAAATTCAACCCAAAGGGCACAGAATTTGAAATGAAAAACTGCTTTTTTCCAAAACTAAAATCTTATCATTATCACCTCATAACCAACATATTAATAGAGTTATAAATTTTAAACGGGCCCCAAAATACACTCGGGCCAAAAACTAAAACAAAACAAAAGTAGGCAAAAAGCCCAAAAAAACATAAAAATGAAAAATACTCATAGAAATAAGCCTTTTTTGGGCCCGAACGTAGGTGGTTTGTAGCAAAATGGGATTTTTCCTCACGATCGTTTTGACTGGTCGCACGCCCAGAACGGACCCCCGTAGCCCAAGTTAGAGCCATTTTAGTGAAGCCCCATTTGTCACGCGATCTTGGGCCTCCAAATATAACATGGCCCGCTCCTCCACACTTGGGCGCGCATCAGTATCGATCTTGAGCAAGGTATCCAAACCGTTAATAGTGAAACAGAGTCTTCCATGAATAATCGGTCAGACGAGAATAAGGATATGGATGTGGAACTAGAAGAAGGTGAAATTAACGAAGCGAAGGCCACTTCAAGAAATTCTGGCAGCATCTCCTAAGATAATACCGCCGCCAGAGACAACGAGACAGAAGGGTGCTCAGAGAATGAAAGTCATAGGAAAAATGTGCATAGGGATTCAGAGTGCATGGGAAACCCAAGGGGTGGCTCTTCGTCCTAGGTGCAGCCACCTGTTGACTTCCCAATGCAACGTACCCAGGTTTCCGAGATTGGTAACAGATCCCGTGTGGTGGGCTAGGTATATAGGAAATGACCCAGGAGAGAAGTAGGTTTTTACGAGATGGTGATTGACCTTAATGGGCCGCCAGCTACACCCAGGTTAAATTTTCAAGAGTTGGTTAAGGATAATGGGGGCCAGGCCTGTCGTGGGAGGTCATCATGCAAGTCTTCTGTTGGGATTAATTGTTCCAAGAGAGTTTCCCTAGGAAACAAAGACTCCACGCACCATATACCTTCATCCTCTTTGATCTCAGACCCTCCTAATATCGATGCTACTAATGAGTTGATACCCATCGATCCCATCTATACGACCAGAGGGGGAAACACTGTGAGTTTTGGAGGCGTTGTCTGTATATAGCTGGATGGATTTGAGATGGACCTGGAAGAGGCAATCAGGGAAGAGAGTGACCAAAATTTTTATCAATGATTTTTTTATCGTTCGATGTCAGGGATATCGGAGAAGGCCCAAACTTTATCTCCACGAGTGATGCAATTAAATCACAGAGAATCAAATTTGCTTCTATATAGAAAACAAAATGACCAACATTGAAATGATACAATATCAAAAGGATCTGGGGTAAAGGCGCTTTTAACTTCGATTTGGTCAACGCCGAAGGGCGATCGGGAGTACTTTTCTGCATTTGGGATCTATGCATGTTTAGGAAGGTCAACTCGATTCGTCACCGGAACTTTTTGGTAATCTCAGGTGTGTTATAGAACACAACGAACCTATCAATATCATTAATGTATATGCACCGAAAGGTTTAGGTCCAAAGAGGGAATAGTGGAATGCGCTTTCGAACACTATGGCCTCAATGGATGATATGTGGACACTGATGGGAGATTTAAATGTTGTCCATACTTTGGAAGAAAAGCAGAACATGGAGTTTATTTCCGGATGTGCAGAGGCCTTTAACTCATTCATTGAGGATAACGGTCTTTAGGAATACCTGATGGGTGGGTGTTAGTTCAGTTTTGGGTATGGCCATAGTTAGAGATCTAAATGTAATAGAACGTAAGAAGGCTTGAGTCTGTGTCTGTAAGTATGTGTACCAGACAGAGGTTTCGCTAGGTTGTGTTTAGACGTCTTAGGATTGTTTAGGTAGTGGATGTTTTACACATTATCATGATACATGATGATGATGTATGATTTGGTATATGTCGTGATATATTTCACAAAAGACAACAGTTGATACTTGGAAAGTTAACATAAATAGTGGCGGATGATTATAAAAGCTTCACTTCTAGATGTAATAGATTGATAGTAAAGCTTAAACCGTTGATCAAAGCTTATACGTTCAGTAGACTCTCACATAACTTCTGATCAAATCCCGAGAGCATAGCATAAGAGGTGTCTAGATTGTATCGAAACTCTGTCCGGTTGTTGTTAGATGTAATAGATTGATAGTGAAGCTTAAACCGTTGATATTTACATCTCGAATATGGTTCGGTTTAATAGATTCCACACATTAAACCGAATTCTAGCGATTTGAATCGTATTTCGAAATAACATGTTATAGACTCAAGAAAATCCAGATTTCGTTATGTTATGACCCGGTTACAGCCGATACAAGTCGGCTGTAACGTTCTGGACAGAATCTGTTTTCGTTACCCGAAACCTCGTAAACGCTTCATTAACGAACCCGCGGCCCATTCATTAATCACCGTAGATTATTAGTCATGTATATTAGATCTAACATGCTCATCATCAAGAATTTAACCCTATTCCATAAATATATATATATATATATATATATACATATATATATATATGTCTATGCAAACAGAATCAATAACACCAAGTATCATACTAGATTTTCATGCGCCCTAGACTACGAGTTATCATTATAAACATCAAGATCATCAAAGACATACGCAAACACAGCCAAGAACAATTAATTAAGAAAAGGTTTACGACACGGAGCAAAGATTATAATGTTACCGAGGTTTAGGAGATGGTGTAAGTCGCTAGAACTCGAACCGAAGTCGTGAAAGAGTCACTTGGAGCTCTTGAATATGTCGACCAGAAGAGAAGGGTCAGCAGCAGCAAAACGAGATTAAGGTTGTGGAGTTTGAGGTTTTAATAAATAGTTGCATACTAAAAATACGTATATAACATACTAATAAGAATTGAGGTGGTTTGCATTATGTGGCCGTAACCCACAAGAAATATTTATAGGGGAAATGGGCTTGAGTTTGTTTGGGCTGCACTTTATAATAAAATGCAAGTGGCCTCAAACTTGAAACAAGAGATGGCAGCATCGATTTGCTGTCAAGTTACAACTATTATTTATATATATTTTTTAAATCAACTAATTATAATAATAATATAATTAATCAGTCAACTAATGTAATGTGTAATAATTAAGTTATGGTTCGGGCCTCATAAGTTTCGAGTTATACAAGTTATTCCATAGTTCAAACGATTCGGGTCGGTTCGGCACGTTATGGATTCGATTTCTAGTTAATCGCTTAAATAATATGGACTTAAAATATAATTTAGTTAAGTATAATTAACTCGTCAAATAGAATAAGTAAAATGTTCGATTATAAATACGAAACGAACGGATTATAACCTCGAAATTACGAGTTATCACATCATCCCCAAGTTGAATGAAATTTTGTCCCGAAATTTGATAAGTAGACATAGGAGAATAAAAGAGGAGTTAAGATGACTGTGGATTTTTCTCGGGTACCACATTACGGACCGTAAGCCTAAGGTCCTTACGGTCCGTAAGACTCGGTACTGGTAGTTTTTGTTTGGAGGTCAAGGCATTCTGCCCTTTTGCCACCTTGCTCGCAAACCTGAGCTCTTTTGCAGCTCTTGACACCTCAACAAACAATTGGAGACATCATAGATCATCTTCTAACACCTGGATTGATCTTATACATCCTCTTCCACTATAAATAGCAACTTAAATTGCTCATTTTCCTTCTTTTCTCCTTTACTCTCTATTTGGAAGTTACTGATCATAAAGGAGCATCCCTCTAAGTTTTAAATATTCTAAGGATCACAAGTAAAAGTTCCTTTCCAACTCTTTTCATTTTTATAGGCTTTTATAAGCCGAAAGTCAAGCAAATTACCTTTTGCTTTGACTTTCGGTTTAGACCATTATGGTCCAGCCATTGTTCGAATCAAACATGGTTACGTGATCGTAATAAGGTAGGTGTTGATCCCTCAAAAGGGCACCTCCTGGAAATCACGTTCAGATGGTCAAATGACGGGTCAAAGTTAAGCTTAATTAAAAGTCAAAACGCTGTTTTTCGGAAACTTTATAAAATGAACTTGTAAATGTTATAACCCATATTTTGACACTTAAATAAGTTGGTAATTAATATTATAACATGTATGAACATGTTTAGCCCATCATTTTCAGTTTTAATGTCGGTTCGCAACCGAAAGTCGAGCAGTTTGACTTCTGCTTTGACTTTCGATTTTGACCCGAGCTAAGCTAGCTACTGAATTTAAGTTGTATTATGATCATATTATTATATAGGATAACCCTCCGAGGTTATACTACATGATCATAATCAGATTCCGAGTTTATATGCAAGTTTCTATAATATGCCTAACTTTGACTAAAATGTCCTTTTTGCATAAAACATGGTTTTAATTGACAATAAACTTGCAAATGCTTTACCTACTGATATGTTAATATAATTAACATATTTTGGTATTATGATTCTGTTCATAACATGAGTTTTGATTAAAGATTGTAATTATTTTATATTACGACCGAAACGCCCTTTCAGGGCATAGTATGTTTTTTAACCATAACTATCAAACAAATCTTATTACCTACTGATGTTATATTATAATATAACTAAAGTGTTTTCACAGAAGGTACTTTATCATAACTCAAATTTATATGCAAGTTCTTAAACTATGTCACTTAATGATTAAATGCCCTTATGGTGCATATTTCGATTTTTAAACCTTAATGGTCATATAAGTTGATAACCTACTGATGTTACAACTTATTTTAAATATGATGGCATATAAAACTTGTTTATAACTCATCCGGTTACCCGGTATCGCTTATATGTGTGCGGCTAAGCTTATGTGACTGGTTTACGTAAGTTTACCGAAACGGGTCAAATCCTTTCAATTTTATTTCAAATTGCAGAATGTATATTGTTTACCGATATTATACAAGTCTTGGTACTTGTTGGGTTTAAACTACATTCTATTCCGGTCATCGCTTAATCAAGCATATCGTATTGTTTCCGTTAATTTAAGTTAACCGGTCCAAGTCTATGACTTGAATAGGACCAGTTGACTTTCTAATTGGTTATTATACCATTCATTCCAGACTAAGGCCTTCCAGTAGATTGCAACCAATCCTAGTTAATTGATAACAGTTGTGCTTACTTTATTATCTTGCATTGTAAGACATATATAAACCATGTAAATACTCTTAACTCATTTTCCCTGTACGGGCTTGGGATATGGAAAATTATTACCGCTTGGTCGGGTATGGGATCATATGTCGGATTGTGACTAGAAAATCCGCATAACCCGTTTTAATCTGTTTTGTCTGATAACTTAAACATTGGGGGTTAACGCGACTGTGTCTTGGATATCCACGGCTCATTTAAGTTGCTAATGGCCACAACTTAAGCACATGGTGTAGGCATACACCTGACAAATGCTAATGCTAAAATGTTTTTCATACCCATATTGGGGATACCCCTTTGTGGGTTAAAGTGGTGTGTCGGTTAATCATGTTATTCGGTTTCTGCACCGGACCCCATATGTATTAACAGACTTGTAAAACTGTAACAAGATCATTTTGAATTGTCCCAAGTTATTTATGAAATCATGTGCCTTGTGCACCTAAAACAATTTTGAAATATTTTCAAAATGTGTCGGTTTTTTGTGTTTACCGGTGTAAACTGGCGTATTTTCAAAATACTAAGTTACAGGTTGCAAAGATACGAAAATAGGCTGGAACTTGCCTGGTAACGCTAGCAGAGGAATTTGCAACTCCTTTGCATATAGCCGAGTAGTCTGTTGATCACCTGTGGATCTTTATTACAAGCTTGTCTGTATTATTATTTTGAACATTTGGGCATTTAAGTTTGTAATAATATTTTAAATCCAAGACTTCCGTTGTGCTATCTATGTATTGATAGCAATCTCGTCACGATATTCCCCAACTGGGCCCACCGAACGATGTTTGAAATATTGGGGTGTGACAGGTTTCGATTAAATGTGTTGCTAAGAATATAGAAGAAGAAGTAGAAGCAGTTGATTGTTCCATATTGTTGTTATTGTTCCAGATCTGAGTTTTTGATTATCAAGATGCAGCGAGTTTAAATCTGAGTTGCACGGATTTAGATCTGTATTGTTGTTTTTGACGGCTGATATGTCAAAAGTAGGGTTGTTTGTTGTTGTAAGAGAAATAGGATAGAGAGTGGTGGCAGTGAATACATTTAGGGACTTCTACGTTTTGTCAAGAAAGAGAATACATAGAACAATTGGTTGTGTTAAAAAGGTGTTTAGAGTTGGCAAATGAATAAGCGACGGTTTGATTGAGAAAGAATAGGATTGTAGGTATAGTTGTTTTTATATTAACTGGATCTAGAAAGTTGAAGTCTTGTTGTTAGCGGCTATTGTTTCGGGTCTTTAGGGTTTAGATTGGTTTGGTGGTTTTATAAAAAGAAAATAAAACCAGAAATTAAAGAAATATAAAACGTGAAAATGTGACTAGAAAGTTAGTGTTAGAAAAGTCAAAAAGCAAGGTAGTGATATTTCTGAAAACAAAAACTTGTGGATATTTCGTTTTTTTTAAATAAAAATATTCAAAAAACTTTCTTGGGAAGTGGCAGGTTTAAGAATTTCAAAAGGCCTATCAAATTCATTTCATAAGATATATGTCATAGAAAATTATTAAATCGAATGTTAAAAAGAAACTTTTGTGAAGAGTAAAACTTGACATATTTTGCATCGATTAGTGGGCTCCATTAGTTCATTAGATTTTGAATAGTATCATCTTTGTGTGGGTTGCAAGGTGTTGATACAGAATCGCATTTGGGTCACATTTTTTTTGGGCTGAATACTAAATTCAAGTGGGCTACAACATTGTTGCCATTTGGGGCCGAGATTGTTTTCAATATTGTGCTTCGGAATTAGTGAGCTACAAGATATTTTGAACTGGATTTCTTAGTTCGTATTTGTGGGTAAAGATCGTTATTTTTGTTAGATTGTATTTCGGGTTGAAGCGTTTTAAACTGGGTTTTAATCTACAATTTCGGGTTTGACTATTCGGGTTTAAGAGAATACAATTTTAACAAGTTCAAAGCTTGCTTGGTTTCCAAGTGAAAAATTTTAGAAAATGAGTGATTGGGATGGTGAGTTTTGGTATTATTCAAATATGGGGTATCAAGATCGTAAAAATATTTGGGTAAAGATATTTGAAAATTTTATGTGTAACAAAGATGAACCATTGTAGAAGTTGACAGAACAATATTAGTGTTTAGTTAGAAAGTTAAAGAGAGTTCAAGTTAAAGGTGTCGTATGCTGAGAAGATATCGAAATTTGCAGAAATTCTACCTTCGAAGTGGGATATATTTTTGTTTGAATTGAAAAGGATTATAGGTTTTCAAGGTTTACTTTACATGAGTTCATTGAAAAGATTGAAGCACTGGACCAGAAATTTAAAAGAAGAAGGCTATGAAGCATTGGAGATCCTCTGCGCATACGAAAGTATCAGATGTTAGTGCCTAAACGTTTCTACTTTATTTTACTTTGTGTTTCGTTTAAATCTTGGATCACCTTTGCGTATATGAGAATATCGAACTGGTGGTTAAGAGTTAAACAATTTCAACTTGTTTTTATTTCTTGTTTTGTATAAACATTGGACTTTCTTTGTGTAGAAAGATCGACTTGATTGTTAATGTTTAAATATTTTGCGTTATTTTTACACATATCACAGTTGATAAAAGTTTAAAGGCAATACTTGAGTTAGTGTATTACATGATGAGGGAATATGCTGAGATCGTGGGGTCCATAAGAACTTAGTGCAAAGTAATGTACCTTAACGTATCGGTAAGCATTTCGAAAGTTTTTAGATTGAGTTTAAGTGGACTACCATACCGACAATCCATGTGAATTGCTAAACTAAGTGTTTTATCAAGATCAACGGTGCAGCTGATATGTCAGTAAAACAGTAAAGCTGATATGATCCTATGGCACGTTTTCTCACAATAATATAAACTGTAAATATTACATTTCCGTATGTCTACATTTCTGCATTCAATATTAAAAATCCAAAAAGATTTTCTTTCCCAAATCTTCCATGGAAACCTGATAATGTTGAGTGTGACTGTTCTTTATAGTCATATCTGATAAAGATACGGAGCATCGTTCATGGGTGAGACTACAGTGTCACTAGAAGATGTTTTCCAAGGCATATCAAGACTTAGCATCACATACTTCTAGCTATGTCTAAGGGGGAGACTGTTAGTGCTCTTTTTATGTGTGGCCATAGTTAGAAATTTAAATGTACTAGAACGTAAAAAGTCTTGAGTCTGTGTCTGTAAGTATGTGTACCGGACAGAGGTTTCACTAGGTTGTGTTTAGACGTCTTAGGATTGTTTAGGTAGTAGATGTTTTACACATCATCATGATACATGAAGATGATGTATGACATGGTATATGTCATGATATATTTCACAAAAGACAACAGTTGAAACTTGGAAAGTTAACATAAATAGTGAGGGATGATTATAAAAGCTTCACTTCTATGCAGGCGGGGAACTCATGCGCACATGCATTCATGCGTGTGGAAGGTCATGCATACAAGGAGGATTATAAGAGTCATGCGTAGGGGAGAGCTCATACATCCAATCATATATGCGCATAAGGATTCATGCTCACAAGGAAGCACATATGCTCATGTTTCCAAGTCTATAAATACTCTACATGTTCATACGTTCAGTAAAGTCTCACATAACTTCCGATCAGATCTCGAAAGCATAGCATAGAAAGGTGTCTAGATTGTATCGAAACTCTGACTGGTTGTTGTTAGACGTAATCGGTTGATAATAAAGCTTAAACGATTGATATTTACGTCTCGAATTCACCATTACGGTTTGATTTAACGGATTATGCATGTTAAACCGGATTCATCACGGATCTTGTGTTCGTATCGTATCGTACCGTTCCTGTTCTTTCAGTGGGCGAAAATACACAAGGGTCTCGGATTGTGGAAAACATCAAGCAAAATATACCGCTTCCTTGTTTGCTAACATTTCTGGAAACGCTGGCCGGATGCGTTAGTAGCGCACTTCCAAGGTATGAATCGGATCACAACCCTATCATGCTTTCGACCACGGTAAGTAATTCTGGATCAATCCCTTTCCGTTTTTATAACTCTTGGTTAAGGTGCCTGGGTTTTGAGCAAGTGGTCATGGGTGCCTTGAATTTACACCAAATCGAGGATCCTCCTAATCTTATTTTAGCTAGTAAACTCAAATCTGTAAAATTAAAGTTTGGTTAGGTATGGAAAGGGATAGGGGCAACAGATAAAACAACTTTAATAGCATGGATTAATGCCTTGGATTTGCTAATGGAAGAAAGGCCTCTCTCAAACTCAGAATGGGAAGTTAGAAAGAAATTAAAAAAATTGATAGAGGAATTAAATTTGGCAGTGGCAAGTGCTTTAAGACAAAAGACAAGGTGAAGTGGGCGATTGAGGGGGACAAATACATCATTTTTCCACGGCATAATCAATCACAATAATATAAGTAAAAGAATAAATTACGTTCAACTTAGTGGTGAGTGGATCACGGATCTAACAAGAATTGAATTGGAGCCAAGAAAGTTTTTTGCTTACAAGTTTAGGGAGTTGCGATTTAGAAGACCAATTTTTAATTGCCCAGACTTCAAGAATTTAATGCTCCTTTCACGTTCCAAGATATTAAAGAAGTGGTTTGGGAGTGTGGTAGTGATCGGGCGCTGGGCCCGGATGGCTTTATGTATTCCTTTATCAAGCACTTTCGGGATTCACTAAAGAACAATTTGGTCAACATTATGGCAAAATTCTATGAAGACAGGGAGATTAGCTAGGGTGCAGCTCTTCCTTTTTGGCATTAATCCCGATAGATACATATTCTATCTCTTTTGACGTGTGGTGAGGATGTAGATTTTTACTATATTTTAAGCACTTCTCACTCTTTTATCAAGCTTTAAATTTCTAAAATATAATATAACACTGTCACTCTTTACAACACGCTAGAGCAAGTGCACCATTCGTTGGCGTAGTATAGTGATACCAGTGCCATCCAAGGACACAAGAGCTTTTAATACTAGAATATTGTCAACGTCTAATCTAACCAAATTTTGAGAAAAGATTTTTTAAAAGGTAAATCAAGAAGGAAACTAAAGAAATAAAGAAACAAATAGACAAGATCGAATCACTTGGTTCCGACTCGTCTTTTATGTATCCTTTGATGATTTCCGCACTTTGGGTTTTTTAAGAGAGTATCTTGGTTATAGTGGCATGTCCCTCTTTTGGAGGCAACACTACTCTCGGCCATATTGGTCTGAGTCAGTAGAGATATAGTCCCGTAAGGCCGGAATATTGAAAGATAAGTAAGTAACTTATTAGTGCAAAATGTGGCATGTCCCACTTTTGGAGGCAACACTACCCTCGGCCATACTAGTTTAAAGTTTTAATAGTAGTTTATTTATAAAGGATTCAAGCCGTTCTTACTTCCACCGATTTGATGCTATCTGCCTCAAAGGAAGTCCTAGTAAGCTTGAATCAAGTCCTCGCAAGATCTATACACTGAACGAGGCAAGAACTTTACCCAAACCACCCTTCTAACCCCCTTCCAGGTAGTTAAAGCGCTTTATATAGACCGTAAAGACACGAATGGGTGAATCAACAAAAAAATGAAGAGATGACAGAATAAAGTTCACTTTCAATATAAACAAAACTTGATATTAAAGTCATTAATACAAACCCAATTAAAAGTTAACCAAAGATTGGAAATCAAAAGTAACACATAAATTACTTGTCTTCGCCAAAGATGGATGATGGATGAATGTGGTGGATGATGGTGGTATTGGGGGGTGGAGTGGTGGCAGGTGTGAGAAGTAGTTTTCCAAGGGATAGATTGCAATTAGACCAAGCACCCATATTTATAGTTGGAAACAGATAGTTTACATGGCCCTGTGCCCCCTTCTTCTCTGTGTTCATTTAATGAGTTGTGTCGGTCCGTACGCTTGCACGGCCCCCTTTATCAACAACACGGCCCCGTGGCCATCGTACTTGTTGTATTATCCAAGATTTGTATATCTAGGATGGGACAGGTCCTGTGTCTCTTGTTTTCTTCTATATGTCTTTTTCTTTCTGGAATCTCGATTAGGGCACGACCCCATGCCTTGGTGGCATGGCCCCATGCTTGTCTTCTGAATTGTTGTTTTTGGTCTTGGGGGGAAGCTCGGAGGGTCGGTATGATCTATCAACTTTCCTTCTTTTGTATTTATCCTGGTTTTTGCCGTTAATTTGTTCGTTTTGTACATTTAAGCTCTTTTAATCTTGAAAATCAAATGTATACAAAGAAACACACTTTTTCCAACATTTGTACTAAAAATGGTTGATTTTATACCTAATTCGATATAATTTATATGTTGCATTTGGTGTATATCATCTTTTAACGACTGTCGCCCGATTACTATAATCGGGTGTATCTCTAAAGTTATCTCAAATGTGTTGGCAAATTGAATAAAGAAAGTGGTTGATTCGGTGGTCTCCAAAAATCAATCCAGGTTTCTTGCAAATCAGAATATCCTTTATGGCCCTTTAATACTAAGTGAAACGATTTCTTGGGCTAAAAAGGTGAAAAAGAAGCTTTTGTTTTCAAAATCGATATAAAAAGGCTTATGATTCTGTAAGTTGGTATTTCATCGATACCATCTTACATCAAATGGGCTTTCCAAGTACTTGGAGAATGTGGGTGAGGGGAGGGGGGGGGGGGGTACTAATCTCTTCTAGAGCTTCGGTTCTTATAAATGGTTCTCCAACTTTAGAATTCCAATGCTTTTGCGGGGTAAGGCAAGGCGACCCGTAGCTCTCACCGAATTTATTAGAAAAGCATCATTGGTAGGCCTAATCCAGGGATTACATCTCCCGAATTATGGGCCAAACATTACTCACTTAATGTATGCGGACGACGTGGTTTACATGTGGGAATAGGGGAAAGGCAACATATGTAATATTGTTCGATTAATGAGATGCGTATATCTCAACTCGGGGCTGAAATTAAACCACAAAAAATCAAGTTTATTTAGCCTAGGGGTGGGAGATGTGTTGGTGAAACATGTCGTGAGTCTCATAAATTGCAAGGTGAGGAAATTTCCTTGCAAATAACCAAGTAAGACATTAGAAGGGCATAGAGGAGGTTTTAAGTCACACTTATCAAATTTGGAAATCAAAAACCTTACCTATAGGGCATAGTGTGATACATTTAGAAACGGTACTTGATAGTTTTCAATTGTATCATTTCTCCTTATATGAGGCCCCCAAAGGTGTGCTTGAAGATCTTGAAGCGCTTAGAAGAAGTTTTTTTGGGAGAGGAATGCAGAAAAGGCCAAAACAAGTTGGGTATGTTGAGATCGAGTAACAAGTCTGGTTGATAAAGGCGGACTTGGGTTGGGAGCTCTTCATGACATGAACTTCTTCTCATGAAGTGGTAGTGGTGCTTTAAAACCGAAGACAAAGCCTTATGGAAAAATGTTATATCATCTATACATTTACAAGTAAGTTCGTCTTCATATTTTCCTATTAAAACTGGAATATCAAGTGTATGGTGCGGGGTCGCAAAGCTAGAAAAGATACTTGTGGAGCAAAATACTGAGGCTATATCCTTACTTTAAGGCTCTGTCAAATGTGGGGGGGCTGTAAGATTTTGGTTTGATGAATGGAGTCGTGAACGTATTCGTAAAGATTGTTACCCAACCCTCTAAAATTTAGAGGCTAAAAAATTCGTCACTGTTCATGGAACAGGAAAAGAGCTCCAATCAGCAGCAGTGTAGAGATTGAAGAGTTGGGGCAATGTCAGCAAGTCCTGGGCGAAACGGTAGATCGGGTCGGGCGGTTTGTTTTCGGTTTCCTCATGTCGTGAACTGCTTAGTAAACATGCAATTTCTTCTAATCCATTTAATTGGGTAAAGTGGGTACCAAAAATATTTGTATATTTGGGTGGCGCGCAGAGCAAGACTAGCATTGGCGAAGCTTGACCTGAACACAAGAAAATACGTGGAAACTCCAAAACCGGAGAAAAACCACGAGCCTCCAGAGAGAAAGATCCACTATGCGACAGATTGTTATAATCACATCGACTAATCTCTCAAGCCTCCCCCTGCCCAATTACACCCACACTCTCCAAAGTATTTAACTAAAACCTTTCTACACTTTAAGACCAAAGAACTACAAAAGAAAGAAAGAACCAAACACTTCAAGTGTATTTGTTTTGGTTTGGGCACTTTGAAACCAAAGCCTTGGACTTCTTTTATAGGCTTGGAGTCCTCCTATTCTTTCATCCTTGCACCAATGTGGGATGGGGACATTTTTCATATAGCCAAAAAACCCAACAAACTTGGTGGCCGGACTCTTAAAAATCCAATATATTACACTTAAAAAAACAAATTTTTGGTAAAACTAATTGTACGCGTGAAAAAAACCGGGGGGGCCGGGGCACAACCAGGCCTCCATTATCCTCTTCCCATGAAGACCGGTTACCGACGCTAAAAGGACTTCATAAGAGAAAATACGTCAGGGGCCTACAAACTGTCGACTTTGCAGACACAACGAAGAAGACGCAAACCATTATTTTCTTCTTGCTATATTTCAACCGTTATGTGGCAAAAAGTGAGTCGGTGGTGTAAGGTACCAATGGTAGCGGCATCCACTGTTAGAGACTTGTTAAATCTACACAAAGGTATGGATTTTAATGACCATAAAAGGAGAATAATGCAAGTAATCATTTGAACTTCATGTTGGGCTATTTGGAAAGCGTGAAATGAGTCCATCTTTGTCGAGACTAGCCAATGTAGACCCAATTTTTGGGGAACTTCAAGCCTTAAGTTTTCTTATGGTACGGGTCAAAACACCGATGGAGAGATAATGGATTGGGTTGGGAGGAGTGGGTGTCTTTTAATTTTTCAAATATGTAATGTAAAGGGTGTGGGTGTCGTTAGGGGCGATCCTTTTGCATTATGCTAGTACCTTGCTTGTATCATGCAATTGTGTAAACTTTGGTGATGAATAAAGTTTGTTTGCCATTTTAAAAAAATATAAGAACTTTTTTATATAATTTGACAATTCTCGTGTTGATAACGTAAAACATAAAAATATAAACAAAAATAGTACATTTCATCATTAATTCACATAAAAAATTGATGATGTTGTTTCATGATGTCTGACCAATACATATGAAAAAACAAACATCCAATTGGTAAACAAATACAAAATCAAGGTTAATGACAAACAAAATTAAGAAACCATAAGAAATCAAACGATAAACCGATTAGAAGACAACTGAGAGCAGAGTAACGATGAAACGTCCCTACAGTAAAGAGTTCAAGTTGCAATTGAACGACCCTGTAGTGAAGGCTACCCGAAATTTGATACATGGGTTTGTTTTGCCAGGTCTAGATTCCCTACCATAATTTACATAATCCTTTTTTGAGCCATCTACATGCATGCATATTCACAAGCATCTAACACCAAAACACAAGTAACCTGATAAAAAACCATCTAGACAACATTCCTCGTCTCCAGATCGAAGGATACAAAAGAGCCGTTTTTTCTACAAAAAAAAAGTAAAAAAGATTCAAGATGTTTTCTGCAAAGATGTATGGGGAAGCATGGAGTTGGTGAGTTCCTCATTAAGCTTCACAGGAAGCGGTGGCATCTGCTTCATTATCTCGGGCATGGCGTTTAAGCTGCGATTAGCAAAATATTTATATAACTAAATGATAAGTTGGGAGTGAAAGCGCAAGAAAGATGACATACTCGTTCAAAATTGAGTTGATATTATTTCGCGCTTGGAAAAAAAGATTGATGTTCTCATGCACCTGCTACATAAGAGAGTAAAACATCAGGATCTCTGAAGAGTAAAATGGACTTTTGTAACCCATTCACTTTTTAGCTATTATATCTTTTTACTTTACCCTTTTGACCTATTATAGATCAAACATAGCCCGAATTAATAAGCTAAATGGTCAATCTGATGACCAAATCACTCCTCCAGCAATCATCTACAGTCCCACACAATTAAAATGTTGCATAAGTGCCCCGATTTTCGTACAAGAAACGCAAGGTATTTATATATTTTTTGTCCTATTTCTCATACGTTTCTATCATTGCGTACCCAAAACTTGGATATAAATAAGCTCTATAACATATAAATAACCTACATGTACAACCTAAAAAGCTATATGTACAACATCCTCCCGTGTACATGCGGCGTACGCCAATCGCCTCCAGCAGTCACAAGCTCAATGTTTGATTTTTTGAAATCGTAATTAGACAAAAATCCACCCGACCATACAATGCATGATTTACCTTAAAAGCAGCAAAATTTGCAGAAATTTGATCCAATGCCTGGGCATTCTGTTCAAGAAGCTGCCCTGCTGTACCACCAATGGCTGCAGATGTCAAACAAACAAATTATAAAAGAAAAGAAAATTCCTACACATCAAGATTACATGTTACTAAATACATATTTTCTTAATCAAAATATTATTCCACTGAAAAATAATATTAATAAAAATCACACCAACCTTTGTAAGAGATATCATCATCGCTATCCATAGACACTGCTGATTGAGCATAAGGAGGGCCGTTGGCACGGTTTGTAGTATGAGAAGACGACTTTGCCAAATGCTCCGTTACTTTTTCCTAGAGTTTATAACATAAAAAATTAATAAACGCCTTTCTTGCTTTACCATTATACAAAAAATACCTTTTTGTCTTTGCTTTTCCTTGATGAATTATTATCCTCTTTCCTTCGCTTACCGTTTTCCTTTTTCTGGAAAAACAGAGAAGAAGATAAGCCAGAGCTCATGCAAATTTGAACACTATATACTAACCAGAATATAACTTAGTTTTGTTTCTTTATTGGCATACCCAACATATATTGACCAAAAAAAAGAGTCAAACGAGTGTTCTGACTCATAAGTTGACAATTTAGGGATGCTATACAGCCCGTCACAAACCCAAATATTTTACAGGAACCCGAACACACAAGAACCCGAACACGACTTGTATATTTGCGGATTGACACGAACAAGACCCATGTCTACCGCAAAAAAAAAATAATAATTAAAAAAAAATCCTTACATGCTAATACTTCAGGATTCTAAACTTACACGTTATTTTTATTTTTGATGCAATTATGTTTAACCTTGCCAATTTATTTATAATAATTTCAACTTTAGCATAAAAAAAAACCTAAATAGTTCAAGTTAAACACATTTTAAAAAACAAAAATTGGTTAAACGGGACAACCCACTGGGTTCGACCCAAACAGACCCTGACCCGTTTAGACCAAACCCACGGATTTTAACCCGAATGCAGCCCTATCTTAATATTGTACAGTTAAAGCAAGTACTTTAGAAAGAAGAGAACAGTTTACTAAAACAAAATGAAAATCACCTATGGTTAACTAAATATGACTTGTATCTCCACAATTATGTAAAAAAAATCATACCGTCATCCATCTACAACGAAGTGCCACATCCCTAACTGTTTTATCTTGCAGTTTCTTAGCAATCTTTGCATAACGCAATAAGCTACTATCAGAAGCATATCTGCGTATTATGAAAAGGCAAAAACAAGTGAGTTTATAATAATCATATGAGGTATAATACCAAAGACAAAATACTAGGTTTGATTCTAAGAATGTGTTTATTCTGCAAGTATCCATCCAATCTTTTTTAGACAAGATCCAAGCTTCCAGTTAGTTGTATATTAGCTTTATATGTAGAAAATCGCATGACCAAGTGAAAAAAGAATCTAGAAATTCAGCAACATCCCTGCAAGAAAACTTTAGAAACAAATCCTGCAAATCCCATGTTGAATTTCAAGGCAAATTGGATAGACCTATTTGCTAATGATAATAATCCATACTGACAATTTAAGACACTCAATTTTGCTCGCTCACAAGGCATGTATGTTTCCCTAACCATCCATGTGAAGGAATTGGATCTCAAGAAATGTAGAATTCACTAGGATTGTCAAATTATTTTTAACTAAAGATTCATTCATCAGATATTTGACTACCCATCAATTTCACTGTTTTTGACAGGGTTTTGTGTGCGGTAAAAGAGGCTTCTACCAGGTGCAACAAAGTGAGATTTCTGGAGGGAGGGAGGGACCAACGATCAAATCAACCAACAATAATTATTTTGTAACCGACAAAAGGGTGCATCTTCAAACATGACTTCTTGTTATTAGTAGGTTGTTGGATTTATTAAGGCTTGAAGAAACACGAGTACGTGTGGATGTTTAGACTCGGGTTTGTGTGGTTTTTCGATAGCTCCGAGTTTGAGTTTATTGAAACAAGATGGTTATGTGAAGGGGTATAGTCTCAGATCTTTCTATAAGGGGCGCTATTGACCCCTCGCTAGGGTAATAACGAACCAAGGGAGGCTATCGAACCAAGCACGAGCTCCCCTATCAGGGTTTGCACAAAAAGATGACACTACATTGGCATGGTCCATCCTCCCACCACACCAACACTAGTAAAGACTTGGATATGATCATTTAGGTCAGTCAGCCCATTGAACTTCCCAATTGTTGGTGGTAGCTTAGCCTTCTCTAACGTCACCAAAACGATTTTGCGGATGAATTTCGACTGTTCAGCAGTTGCTGCTGGCCTTTAAACTAAGCTATAGTCATGCTCAACCGACTTGTTGTACGAGGTGCGCGTGCGTGGCTTGTATGCTACATGGCCCTTCGGCAGACGACTAAAAACTGAAGAACTTTCCTCTTGTTGGTAAGTTGGATCGGACTAACCTGTATTTGTATCCCATTATTCATTCATGTTGCACGGGCCTAAACGGCTACTTACCGGCATTCGTCATTGAGAGTGAGTATGCTGGTCATAGTAGCTTCTTGATTCGTCATAACTGTCACGTGTGGTGTGAGCACTCTGCCTTCGTGGTGACAGCGATCTGCGGTATTGTTGCCTATTCGTGCGCCCTTGTTGTGGCGATTCGTAGTTTAACTGCCTAGGCATCGTCGTCGACATTGGAGCTTGTTGCGTTTGAACTTGAGTTGGGCCTTGTTGCGTGCACAACTTCGCGTAAATGGCATTTAACGCCGCCTGACTTTTTGCGAACCATGATGCGGGGATCTCCCCTTCTGGTAATAC
This sequence comes from Scalesia atractyloides, assembly GCA_947069175.1. Classification (NCBI taxonomy): domain Eukaryota; kingdom Viridiplantae; phylum Streptophyta; class Magnoliopsida; order Asterales; family Asteraceae; genus Scalesia; species Scalesia atractyloides. The sequence goes on along the minus strand of CAMTDV010000015.1, from coordinate 45,290,043 downwards.
TGATAGCAATGGTCCTGATGGTCCAGCACCTTGATTTTTTGGGGTCATGGTTTGTGCGGTACGGGTACCACTTGCGCGCATGCCCCCGACTTCGGTGTCTCCCTTTCGATGTACTCGTCAACAGGGTGGCTTTGGAAGTGCGAGTTCCTTTCCGCCTGACTCGTTTGAGAGATGAAACCAAAAGGAGAGAACATAATGCCTTGAACTGCCATGAGATCAAATGCAATAGCTTAGAAATAAGATGAAAGGTGATTGTAGAAATTGGTGGGCGCCAATGAAGAAACACCAAGTCAATCTAAAGGTTAACTTGTGGTTTGTGTCTCGTCCAAATAAGGCTAATCTTCTTTCTTCCTCGACTGATTACTACGATGATCCTGCAAAACAACCACAACACCGTGAAGCTCGTTACAAGGAGGGGAACAGGGGGGGTCTCCTTATAACCACCCTTCGGTGTGAGAATAAGAACTTGTCTTGAGGATAAAAGTGTGTGTATTAAGTGATCGAGCAAGAGAGCGATCCTTAAATCTAGAGGTGTAGCTCCCTATTTATAGACAAAGAGAGTTGTGAATGAGATGGGCTGATGGGCCTTGGGGCAGACATTGACAACAAGGAATATCCTCTTTGCCTCTTGGAGCACGACCGTTAGTGTTTGCAGGCGAAAGGGTAGTTGGCGCACGTTGAATGGATCTACGTGGCCTGGTAGTTGTCTTTGTTGTCTGGTCTGTCATTAGCAGCTTATTGGAGATCGTGGAGAAGTGGTTAGCGCACGATGATTGGTGACATTATCTGTTCTTGTGTACTTCTTGTTTCCAGCATGCTTTGTTTAGCGTGCAGCATCACTGGACACAACCTGTCATGCGCTCATTGGCCACTTGTACTGGCAATCGTACTGTTTGTACTACCTAACCTTGTCCTACTGACGCAGGGGTTGTCTACGCTTCTTGGGCTCGCGCCAATTCCGTTTTAAAAAGAACCAAGTATTGGATTTTGCTTATGCTGAGTTTGGACTCACGCGCGATCTTGAGGTTGTCTCATGCAGTCAGCGCAGTACTAAAGACCATACCCCTGCAATTATTGAAAATTTGTCCATAGGTGACGTGATCAATAAAATCTAACTGTATTCCAAATATGAGACTGCTAATGTCTTTAGTATTTGGTTGTTGGATTTGAGACTTAAAATAATATACGTATTTTATAAAGATATATGAATCTTATAATTAGCATTTCCGGCATTACAAAAACAAAGAGTTACGACCACCAGATTAGTTTCTTTTGTATATACTAGTGCGAAACCCGCACGTTGCAGCGAAGTCGACAATATAGGCCGAGAACATAATTCAAACCTAAAAACGTTAAAAATCGTATATACGTTGTGTGAGTGTATATATATAAAAGCACTCGTGCTTCGCGGCTGCAACGCATGAGAAACCCTTATGATAAAGATTTTATAGTATACCGCAACAATTTTTATCTAGTGGGAAACCCGCGTGTTGCGGGAGAGTCGACAATTACATCTAATTTTTTTTAACTAACTTCTCTAAAATTACAAAACTATTTTATGTTACATTTGATTAATTGTGGTTCACTAATTAGTCCTTTAGTCCAAATACACAAATACAATAGAATGTATTTTTGAATATAGGTTCTTGATGAATATGATGAGTTTATTATCCATATGATTATTTTTTATTATTTATAAACAATCTAATATATAGTATACATTTATTAAAAATAAATGTCATTCATCAAGGGAAGAGGCGTATGAATGAAGAAAATGATAAAAAAATTAGGCATTTTAACTTAACCCTTCATATGTTATCTTAAAATTTGATGAAAATTTACTATTTTGTACATAGAAACTGCTTTATATATATATATATATATATATATATATATATATATATATATATATATATATATATATATATATATATATATATATATATATATATGAGAAAACTACATATAAATGACAAAACTAAAAAACTAACTAAAAAACATGCCATTTTTTACAATTTTTTATAAAAATTCGCTATTTTTATGTATAAAAATACTTTTTATCAAAAAAAAAAACTTCTACTGCTGTGTACTGCACATATGCATTATATGTATATGCTGCACATATGCATTATATACTTATAATTAGCTTTTGAGTTTAGTTTAGCTTTTAAGGTTAGGTTTTTTGGAGGTTTAGGATTAGGATTAGGTTTAGGTTTTTGGGTGTGGGGAGGGGGTGGGTGGGGGTTTAGGTTTTTTTGGGGTTTATGTTTAGGGTTTAGTTTTAGGTTTTTTATCACACCCCAACCGATGGCGGAAACATCGGGATGTGGCACTAAGCGACGAGATTGTTCGAGAGAATCCACAACGACTATTTTGTGATAATAATTAATTAAATTCAAATTTTCATTTGCATCCAAACAGACAACATAAAATAACCCAAAATTTGAAGTACAATTGTTCAAATAACATAACAAAACATATCAAAATTTTAGGCGGGTGTCTGGATCCTAAATCCATTTCCAGCATACGAATTATCAACCTGTCACATACGTTAAAATAAAGTCAATACAATAATGTAAAGGTGAGCACACAGGTTTAACATCTGTAGTAGTAATAAGGCGTTTTGCGAAATCAACATGAATAAATGTAGTCAAGTGAACACATATGTTATCAACACCGAAACGAACTAACCAATTAGACCGCGAGCGAGTCTGCGAGATACGCGTCCACCGAAATGGCCACACCAGTAAAAAGTAAGTAAAGTGAACCTTAACAGCCCCCAATCCCATGGGTGACGGGTCAACCTATAGTTGTTATCATGTTAAGGGTGGTAGGCAATTATCAAGGCATACACATAACACATAGTAGTTCGCCGTTTCACGTAAAGTCATGCGAGAGCGATTTGCGTTTTAAAGCATTTTTAGTGTTGTGTGATGTGTTTTAGTATAGAGAACGTATGTAACACCCAAAAGTGCATTAAAACGAAAAGGGGGTCAAGTATACCCACAGTGGGAGCAAACACTAGTGAGCTGGAGTGAGAAGAGCATCGGGTCAACCTGCGCGTAGAAACAGAAGAGCATCAGTCTTCCATAGTGCTGAACGGTTGAACGGAGAGTCGTGCAGGAGAAACAGATGGGTCACACGAGGCATGGTTCGCACGAGGCATCACGCTCATGCGAGTCATGTGTACGAGCAATGCTCATGCGAGTAACTTGTTTTCGTGTCCAAAATCGAGTGTTTTCGCGTCATTTCTTAGGGAAATCGAGTGTTCATCCCTCCAGCCTTATGCTACTGATCGAACCTAGTACCGAAAAGGTCTTTAGAGCGAGTGAGTCTCTTGTGGAAACTTAGACTAGGTCGTACGAACCCAAAGTGGTTCGTGCGAGCCAGTCCAGTTTGCACAAGTGACTGTTCTTGCATCTTCGTGCTACTAGAACTGAGTTTTCGCCTGAAAAGGAATGTAAATACGAGTCCTTTTCATGACGGTTTTGAAACCGCTTTGTCGCACTATCTAGTGAACGAAACATATGTTGGTTTTGTCCGTTTTTGTGTAAAAATTGAGTTTAAAACAGTTTTTCTTAGGATTTAACACTTAGTGAGTTCGAAATTGTCACACCCCGATTTCCACGTGAGTCCCGGTGGGGAATGTCGTGACGTATGTTGATATCATCATAACCAAACAACACAGAGTAACACAGCGGAAGTCTTGGAATAAAATTACTTATTACACACGTATTGTTCAAAGTTCCAAAAATAATATACAACGTTTGTAATAGATCCACAGGCGGATCGAAATGTTACATCAAAAGAAAGTTTGACAGACTATAGACTTTCTAAGCAAGGAGTTGCAAATTCCTCTTAAGCTTCGCCGAGTACTTCCAGCCTATTTCGTAACCTTGCTACATGCGCTTAGTCTTTTGAAAATACATCAGTTTTCACTGGTAAATACAAATAACCGACATGTTTTGAAAGCATTTCAAAATCATTTCCATGTACACATTGGTACATATATTTTATAAATAACTTGGGACAAACTATATCTCATGTTATCAGTTTTACATGCTAATAATACATTTAGGGCCCGGAAACAATGTCGAGATCATGATTAACCGACACGCCACTTTAATACCTTTATTAGGTATACCCATATTGGGTTGTAAAATATTTTAGCATCTGTCGGGTGTATGCCTACACCCCGCGCTTAAGTCGTGGCTATTTGCAATTAAATGAGCCGAGGATATCTAGGACACGGTCGTATTAACCCCCAATATTTAATATTAAGCAAGACGAATTAAAATGGATTATTTGAATTCCCGACACATTGGTCTTTTATCCCATATCCGACCACGTGTTATTATTATACCGTATCGCAAGCCCGTATAGGGAAAATAGGTTAAGAGTATTTACCTGGCTTAGCAAATCCTTTAAAGCAAGAAAATAAGATAAGCACAACCATATATAAAATAGCTAGCTTGGATGCAATCTACCAGAAGTCTCTAGTCTGGAGTGAATCATATTATTAACCAATTAGAATGTTAGCGGGTCTTATTCAAGTCATTGACTTAGACCGGCTAACTTAAATTAATGAAACCGGCGCGATACGCTAGATTAAGCGGTTATCGGATTAGAATGTAGTTTAAACCCAATAAGTACTAAGACTTGTAAAATATGGGTAAACAATATACATTCTAGAATTTGAGATTAAAATGATAAGGTTTGACCCGTTCCGGTAAACTTACGTAAAAAAAGTCTTCATAAGCTTAACTGAACGCTTAAATGCGATACCGGGTAACTGGATGAGTCATGAACAAGTTCTACATGCCAATATACTTCAAATAAGTTGTAATATCAGTAGGATACCAACTTATATGCCGTTAAGGTTTTAAAATGAAACTATGCCTCATAAGGGCGTTTTCATCATTTAATGACGTATAAAAGGAACTTGCGTATATTCTGATGTTATAATCATAAACATTCTAAAAAATACTTAATTTGTGATATGATATCAGTTATGATATCAAACATATGCGTGGTTTATAGTTTAAGACCAAACTATGCACCATAGGGGCATTTTGGTCATTTCACACATAGTTTGAGGACTTATTTGGGATTATGAGTTTATAACATGTACCTACTATAAAAAAATGTTTTAATGAGTTATAAAATTAGTAGGTAACAAGTTTTGGTTGATAAATATGGTTTTAAACCATACTATGCGCCGAAACGACGTTTAAGTCGCTAAATGAAGATTTATGCGATGTTTAGTAAAAACTGAGGTTATGACCAGGTTTATATAATCAAGATATGTTATTTAGTATAACATATTAGTAGGTAAAAATGTTTTATATAAAAAGCTTGATTAAAACCGTTTTATGTGCCAAAAGGACATTATCGTCATTTACCGACATAATACAGGAACTTGTACTTAAACTCAGAGTATAAAGGGTTTGATATCCCAATTAATTCTACATATGATATTACATCAGTAGGTAAATAAGTTTTATGAAAAAAATCATGCTTAGATCTGTTTTAGATGTCGAAAGGGCATTTTGGTCCTTTAAAAGCACTATTTGCGATGTTAAGGTAAAACTTAGTTTAATGTATAATAACATCATAATATAATCATGCTAACACATCAGTATGTAATCCATTTGCAAGTTCATTATATATAAAAATCTCATTTTTAATAAAAAGGGCATTATTGTCAAAGTATGGTATATAAAAGAAACTTGTGCATAAACTCGGATTTCTATTATGATCATATAATATAACCTTAGAGGGTTATACTACATTAAATTACGATCATAATGCAACCTTAAATCAGTAGGTAACTATTCTAAATCGGGTCAGAATCGAAAGTCAAAGAAGAAGTCAAACTTCGCGACTTTCGGTTGCGAACCGACCCTAGAACTGGAATTGACAAGCCGAACATGTTTACACATGTTCTAATAATTATTACCAAGTTTTTTAAGTGTTAAAACATATTTTATAACACCTACATTATCAAATTATGATTATTTTCAAAACTGACCCATTTGACTTTTTAAATAATAATAAGTTGACTCGTCAATTGACCAAGTAAACGTGATTCTCAGCAGGTGCCCTCTTGAAGGATTAACACCTACCTTATTATGATTACGTAGCCACGTTCGAATCGAACAATGGCTGGACCATAATGGTCTAAACCGAAAGTTAAAGCGTTGTTACGATAACGCTTGACTTTGTCTTAAAAGCCTATAAAAACAAAAAGCAAAGGAAAGGACACTTACAAGTGATCCTAAGGAAGTTTAGAACTTAGTAGGATGCTCCCCTAGAACCAGGAACTTCCAAAGAGTGAGTAAAGGAGAAGAATGAGTGAATGAGCAAGTAAAAATGCAAAAGTGACTTGCTATTTATACTTGGAGGTAATGCACAAGATCAATCCAAGTGTTAGGAGGAGCTAGGAGATGCATATAAGTGCCCCATAACGTGGGCTAGCAGTTTGGGAGCCCATGGTTTCGAAAATGGGAAGTTTTGGTGGTTTGAGTGGCCTCCAAGGCATAAAACAATAATGCGGATAGCAGGTCCCACCGTAAGCTACAGTGGGGAGCGTAGCTTACGATGGTGGCTGGTCAAACACACCCACAAACTTTCAATTACTTGACAGTTTTGGCCCCTTTGACCCCCGAACTTGCGTATATTGTTATAAATGTCATGTAAAGCCTCCCGTGGCCCATAATAGGCATATCCAAGGGTATAATGAACACCGTAAACTCCCGGTTCATTAAAATGTCACTCAAAGGCATAGTTTCAGCATATTGACACTTTTAACCCTTCGTCACACAAACTTTTGAATTTATCAAAAACGGTTTTGTTCGTCCAACAAGTGGCTCGTTAAGAGAATACAAACACCGTATAAGGTCACTTAGGGGTATAAATTAACATGTTGACACTTTTAGTCCTTTCGTAACTATAGTTTTCAATTTTCACAAAAATAGTCCCTCCTAGCCATATTTAGGCACAATTCGGTTTAGGGACACGTGTCAATACATTATTGGACATGATTTTATGAGGTCTTACATCCTCACCCCCTTAAAAGAAATCTCAACCTCGAGATTTTATTCAAAAATATGAGGGTACTTTTGTCGCATATTGGACTCAACTTCCCATGTATATTCGGGGCCTCGACGGGCATCCTGTTTAACCTTTACAATAGGTATCTTTTTCTCGCGGAGCTTTTTAACCTGTCGATCCTTGACCGAAATCGGTTTCTCAATGAACCTCAGGTTTTCATCAATTTGCACATCATGGTGCGATATTGCTAGCGACTCATCGGCTAGAAATTTCTTTAGATTACTGATGTGGAACACATCATTGATTCCACTAAGCTCCTGCGGTAGTTTCAGCTTATAAGCTACGGACCCAACACATTCGATTATTTCGAATGGTCCATTATATCTCGGGCTCAACTTGCCCTTTTTACCAAAGCGCATCACACCTTTCTAGGGTGATACCTTTAACAAAACCTTGTCCCTATTTGGAACTGAAGAGGTTTACGCCTCTTATCGGCATAACCCTTCTACCTATCCCGGGCAGCTTTTAGACGATCACAGATTTGTATCATCTTATCCATCGTCTCGAGGACTATCTCAGGTCCTGATAGTTGGGCCTCCCCAACTTCAGCCCAACAAATGGGCGTCCTACACTTTCTCCCATACAAGGCTTCGAATGGAGTAGCTTTGATGCTTGTATGATAGCTATTATTGTAGGAGAATTCAATTAGGGGTAAGTGGTCATCCCAACTTCCACCTAAATCGATCACACATGCACGAAGCATGTCTTCCAATGTCTGTATGGTACGCTCACTCTGTCCATCTGTCTGCGGATGGTAAGTTGTGCTAAAATTTAGTCGCGTGCTCAAGGATTGTTGGAAACTTTTCTAAAAGTGAGATGTATGTCTGGTATCTCTATCAGATACAATGGATATTGGCATACCATGTAAGGATACAATCTCGTCCACATATAACTTAGCCTGCTTGTCGGAGCTATATGTTTCCTTAATTGGCAACAAGTGACCTGACTTGGTTAGTCTATACACAATAACCCAAATCGTGTCATTGCCAGTTTTGGTCTTTGGTAACTTGGTAATTAGATCCATAGTTACCATTTCCCATTTCCATACGGGAATTTCAAGTTGTTGTAGGAGTCCTGACGGTTTCTGGTGTTCAGCCTTAATTTGTGAGAACACGTCAAGCACTTCGCTACATGGGTGGCTATGGATTTCTTCATGCTTATACACCAATAATTCGTTTTCAAATATTGATACATTTTGTCACCTCCAGGGTGAATAGAGTATCTTGAATTACGTGCTTCCTGGAGGATTAGATCTCTAAGTCCTCCATAGATCGGAACCCAAATCCGATCATTAAATCTCATAATTCCATCCTTCCCAGGTGTTAATTGGTCAACAGTTCCACCTAATTCCTCATTATGGATATTAGCCTCTAACTTGGCTTGCTTTTGCGCATCCAGTAGCTTTTCATTCAAGCTATTCCTGAGCTCAATGCTCGTGGCGTTAACCCTTATAGGCTTAACCCTTTCCTTGCGACTAAGCGCATCAGCGACTACATTCGCTTTGCCGGGATGATATTAAATTTCGCAATCATAATCGTTCAATGTTTCCATCCATCAGCGTTGTCTCATATTTAAATCTTTCTGATTAAACAGATGTTGGAGGCTCTTGTGATTGGCGTATATAATACACTTTGTTCCGTAGAGATAATGCCTCCATAACTTTAGTGCAAATACAATGGCACCCAATTCCAAATCGTGAGTGGTGTAATTCCTTTCATGCACCTTTAGTTTCCGTGATGCGTGGGAAATTACCTTGCTTCTTTGCATATGCACACAGCCCATGCCCGTGTGCGAAGCATCGCAATAAACAAGGAACTCTTCAACGCCTTCTGGCAGAGTAAGCACTGGAGCATTACTTAACTTGTGCTTTAGAATCTCAAAGGATTCTTGTTGCTTTGGACCCCAGTCAAACTTACATTCTTATGGGTTAGAGTAGTTAAAGGAGTGGCTATCCTCGAAAAGTTCTCAATGAACCTCCTATAGTAGCCGGCCAGTCCTAAGAAGCTATGGATTGCAGATGGAGTCTGGGGTGCTTCCCAGTTCATGATTGCTTCAATCTTGGCGGGATCCACTTGGATACCTCGTTCACTAACCACATGTCCAAGGAATTGGACTTCGCGAAGCCAAAATTCGCATTTGGAGAATTTAGCATAAAGCTTCTCCTGCTGTAAAAGTCTAGGATGCACCTAAGATGTTTCTCGTGATCAAAATGATTTCGAGAGTAGATAAGTATGTCGTCTATGAAGACAATGACAAATTTATCTAAGCATGGCTTGCAGACTTTATTCATGAGATCCATGAATGCTGCAGGTGCATTAGTGAGCCTAAAAGGCATCACTAGGAATTCATAATGGTCGTATCTGGTCCTTAAGGTAGTCTTCGGAACATCTTCACTTCTGACCTTCAGTTGGTGATAACCTGACGTTAAGTCTATCTTTGAAAAATAACTTGCCCCTTGAAGTTGATCAAACAAGTCATCGATCCTAGGCAGAGGATAACGATTCTTGATCGTTATCTTGTTAAGCTCACGATAGTAAATGCACATTCGCATTGAACCGTCTTTCGTTTTGACAAATAAGATAGGAGCCCCCCAAGGTGATGAGCTAGGCTGTATGAAGCCTTTCTCCAAAAGCTTATCAAGTTGGGTTTTTAATTCCTTCATCTCCGTAGGTGCTAAACGGTATAGAGCTCTTGAAACTGGTGCAGCTCCAGGTAGGATGTCAATCCTAAACTCTACTTGCCTATCAGGGGGTAAACCTGGTAATTCCTCAGGGAATACATCTGGGTACTCAGAGATAACAAGAATATCTTTGATTTTCGGTTTTGGCTCATCAACGGTCATTTGTGCCATGTAGATGACGCAACCTCTCTTCAAACACCTGGATGCCTTAAGCAAAGATGCTTTCTCTGGCAAACCATAGTGTACGTCTCCAAGGATGGTGAGTATATCACTAGATGGGGATTTAATCTCGATGAGTTTCTTGTCGCAGGCAATACAGGCTTGGTTATGAGATAACCAGTCCATGCCTAAAACCACATCGAACCCCACCAATTTCATTGGTAGAAGAGAGATAGGAATAGAAGGATTCTTGAGGGATATAGAACATCTATATAGAATGGTAGAAGCAGTTTCTATGGTTCCGTCAGCGAGTTCTACTTCATAGGTTAAGTCTAGAGTTTTTATGGGCAAGTTTAATAGTTGACTAAACTTATGGTCCACAAAAGATTTATCAGCCCCTGAATCGAAAAGAACTCTAACAAAGATGTCGTTGTACCCGTAATGACATTATTATCATTTACAGCCTCTCGAGCATTCATCTAAAAGGCTCGAGCTTTGCCCTTTTTAGCCTCTCCAGGCTTTGCTGCTCTTTCAGTGGCAGCTTTAAGACAGTTGGTCATAATGTGGCCTGTCCCCACCACATCGTAGCAACCTGCATTCTTAATGTCCCTACATTTGTGGGACCGATGACCAACTTTCTTGCAGATATTACACTGCTTGAGCTTCTGTCCCGTACGACACTGTCCCCCGTGTCGTTTTCCACAAGTGTTGCATGTAGGCCTATCATCTGACCTTTGTTAGTTCTTATTGAACCCTGAATTGCCATTTTCTTGAACCTGTGGGAGTTATCATCCTCCCTCTTCCTCTTTCCGTTATTTTCAGCCTTGACTGACCTTTGCCTCATATAATCATAGGTGAGGGAAAGAGATAGTTCAACCTCGGACTTGTAGGTACCAGGCTGAACAGCCTTAACCATGCTCCTTATTTCTGGAGCCAACCCATTGATGAAACGCGTTTGGATTCTGGAGTAACCAGGCATGGTACTAATCTAGACCAAGAGTTGTAGTCGGAAACATACTTCCGACAATCGAGATTCTTCATTGTAAGAGCCAAGAAATCCAATTCTATCTTTTCCACCTCATGAGTGGGCTGTATGTGTCCTTAACCAGGTCCACAAATTTGGACCATTCCATGTTGTACATATGTACTTTCCCAGTTGATTGTATTAAGGCCTTCCACCAGATTAGGGCATCACCCTTGAAAGATTGGGAAACTTTACAACATCCTTATCAGCACAGCCGCTGATATCAACCACAGTCTCCATCTCATCCAACCACCTTAGAATTTCCACAGCTCCCTTTTCTCCATTGAAGTCTCTAGGCTTGCAAGAGACGAAGTATTTATACGAACAACCATCCTTAGAAGAATGGATCTTATCATGAAGTTCCTGCTTCTTAGCACCTCTCCTCACATTGGAGGAGTGTACAGAACTCTCCTTTTTCAATGAAGGTGGTTTGGATACAGGTTTAGAGAGAGTAGCACTCGACTCTTTAAACTTCTCGAAGGCTTTTTCCATAGCCTTACCTACGGCTGCATCTATGCGAGCCTGGAAGTCGTTATCATTGATTATGTTTGCACTGTCATTAGCATTATCGTTGCGATGACTGCTGGCTTCATTAGATCGAGCCATTTTGTTGCCTTGGTACTAAACACCAAAATATGTATTCATATATTAGCCATGGTATCATTCAACCATATAGGCTTAAGATCTTGGATATATAAATCCTTCGCCTTTGTGCACATTGTCACAATTATTTAGCTTCGACATTTCAATGAATGTTATTTAGAATGTTGATATGTATTGGCCTAGGTCTCATTGGACCATAAAAGGCAAATATATAACTTTGGACAAAGTCCATGAATTTATTGGACAGTGGATCATAATTTCACAACTGTCACTGCCATACTGGCAAATCTTATATGACTTATTGGCTTGTCTCGAAGGACATATATGATATGACACATTTATCCATCACTAAGGACATGAAATACGGTGCATTGGCCCGTCACATTGGACATGAATATGGCACATTAGCCCGTCACATTGGACATGATATATGGCACATTGGCCTGTCAGATTGGACATATAATACGGCACATTGGCCTGTCAGATTGGACATATAATACGGCACATTGGCCTGTCACATTGGATATGATATATGGCACATTGGCCTGTCACACTGGACATGATATATGTGAGCTGTGATCTCATTGGATAATAAGGCTTCGAGGTTTGGACATAGCCTATTACCTCTGGACAGGGAGTTACAAGACTATAGCTGTGATTGTCACGATGGACAATAAAATATAGCACATTGGCAATACATCACTAATGGATGTTTTAATCATAATCATCTTATTGATGATATCAGCTGGGGGGATCTAATTTAATCACACAGACTATATGGTTTGGACGTAGCCTATTACCCAGACGGCTAGTGTGGTTCCTCAGGTCACACTACCTGGAGTATCAACATTACATTGAAGGTTAACACAGAATAACCTTAATGTTTGACTATAAAAAGTTAAAATGATTTTGAAGTTGAAACATTGTTCACCACTTCTAGATAGAAGGGTTACCTCCATAATTATCATTTGCCAATTAATTTGGACATTGCTAATGGCTGGTCAAACAATTAAGAAGATCTTTTGGAATTTTTTTCGCAGATCATAAAGTTCGAATTAAAATCGAGACGTTGGCTTGAACAGAGATGTGTGTATATATATATATAGTATTCTAAAATTCTCCATTGTTTCACAAGTAAAAGTTACAGAGGCGCCTTAAACAGGACTTGAAATACTAATTAATTGTCCTCGCATGGACTAATGAAAAACATGTCCACGCAGGGACTAAAAAGAAATACTATGTCCACACAGGGACTAATAAGGAAACGAAACATAAGATATAAGAAGGATTTTTCAGCTGTCTCCAAGTTCTTCATTCCCAACCTTCCTCTTCTTATTTCACCACACTTGTCATTGGCACTGAACCACTCAGTAGTTGTTGTAAGTTCTCCAAGTAAGGATCCGTTGTACAAGTGGAGTCCGACATATGTGTGGAATCCATGGGTTCAATGGTTAATTAATGATAAGGATCACATATTGGAGTTTGGTTGGTAAAATCAAGGTTTGGAATTTCAAAGAATAGGAATAGAACGTACGGATCATCAGCGTCCACTGGCATAAACTTTGGGGTTTGGATCACATTTTCTGGAGGATTGGTTTTGGGAAAAGGATTTTGTCCTCGAGTAGGGGGTAGAGTACCTTTTCTCCAGATGGGTCGAACAGATATTCGGGCCGTGGTACGAAGCTTTGGGTTTTTAGGTTTAGGATGAAAAGAATCTCAATTAACGGCTTCCTTGGTTGGTGACATTTTCCTCAATTCATAAAATCGAAAACAAATTGAACTCAATAGGAATGAGAGTATTCCTATGTCCCAGTCTAGACTCGGAAAGGTCTAAGGAATATGCTACTGTGTCGTTTGAGATCAAACACAAAAGACTAGTGTTGAATTCCCTCAAACGTTGGCTCTGATACCAACCTGTCACACCCTGATTTCCACGTGAGTCCCGGTGGGCCTGATGGGGAATATCGTGACGTATGTTGATATCATCATAACCAAACAACACATAGTAACACATCGGAAGTCTTGGAATAAAATTACTTATTACAAACGTATTGTTCAAAGTTCCAAAAATAATATACAACGTTTGTAATAGATCCACAGGCGGATCAAAATGTTACATCAAAAGAAAGTTTGACAGACTATAGGCTTTCTAAGCAAGGAGTTGCAAATTCCTCTTAAGTTTCGCCGAGTACTTCCAGCCTATTTCGTAACCTTTCTACCAGCGATTAGTCTTTTGAAAATACGTCAGTTTTCACTTGTAAATACAAATAACCGACACGTTTTGAAAACATTTCAAAATCATTTCCATGTACAAATTGGTACATATATTTTATAAGTAACTTGGGACAAACTATATCTCATGTTATCAGTTTTACATGCTAATAATACATTTAGGGCCCGGAAACTATGTCGAGATCATGATTAACCGACACGCCACTTTAATACCTTTATTAGGTAAACCCATATTAGGTTGTAAAATATTTTAGCATCTGTCGGGTGTATTGGAGTGTGTGAAGCGTGATATATTTTTATTAACATTTTACGTCCATTTTACGCATTAGTCAAGTTTTTAATTTATAAAACACGATATTGTACTAACACTAAACACACACTTGGGCAAGTGCACCCATCGTGAGCGTAGTATAGTGTTGGTAAGATACTGAGGTCTTCCAAGGACACAAGAGCTTTTAATACCGGTTTATCGTCAACGTCTAATCAATCTAACATTTTTGATAAAAGTATTTAAACAAAAAAGTAAATCTAAAAATTGAAAAGATAAATAAAATAAAATACAAATAGACAAGATAGAATCACTTGGATCCAACTCATCTTTAACGTACCCTTTGATGATTTTCGCACTTTCAGACTTTCAAGAGATTATCTTAGTTGTAGTAGTAGGCCCCTCTTTTGAAGGTGATGTTACCCTCAATCTAGTGGTTTGAGTCAGCAGGGATACAATCCCAAAGGGTCAGAATATTGGAAGATAATTAAATAAGTTATTAATGCGAAAAGTGGTAGGCCCTCTTTTGAAGGTGACGTTACCCTCGGCTAGAGTCAGTAAGAATACAATCCCAAGAAGCCGGTTTAATGTTTTAATAGTAATTTACATATGAGGGATTCAAGCTATTCGCACCCCTGCCATCCAATACCTTTGGGGCATTGAAGGAGGTCCTAGTAAGCTTAAACCAAGTCCTCGCAGGATCTATACACTGAACGAGACAAGAACTTTACCAAACCACCCTTCTAACCTCTTTCCAAGTAGTTAACGTGCTTTATATAGATGGTAAAGACACGAATGAGCAAATCAATGACATCATGAAGAAATGGTTAGGAAAATTCACTTTTAACATAACAAATTAGTTACTAAAGTCATTAATGCATATCCAATTAAAAAGTGCCGAAAGATTAAAAACCAATAGTAATACATTAAAGACTTGTCTTCACCAAGTGATGTAAGAGATTAGCCAAGCATGGCCTTTGTTTGACAAAAACCCTTACAGTCACTCTTGGATCCTGAGACTACTACACACTCTAAAGATGCTAGATGGATGATGGTTGTGGGTGTAGGTGTTCTAGTGGTGGTGGAGTGGTGGCAAGTGAGAGAGAAGTGGTTTGCCAAGGGATGCCTTTGAAGTGAACCAAGCACCCATATTTATAGTCCAAACAGTAGCCCGGCCATGGCCCCGTGTCCATTGGGCACGGCCCATGGCCAACTCCTTCTCTTCCTTCATTAATTTCATCTGTCGGCAGAGGGCCCTACACGACCCCGTGTCTTCTGGGCACGACCATGTGGTCAACTCTT
The DNA here is from genome assembly GCA_947069175.1 of Scalesia atractyloides. NCBI lineage: Eukaryota > Viridiplantae > Streptophyta > Magnoliopsida > Asterales > Asteraceae > Scalesia > Scalesia atractyloides. The sequence continues at coordinate 45,274,662 of CAMTDV010000015.1, read as the reverse complement.
TGCTGTACTATCAAGATTCTGCAAATCTGAGAGTTGACCACACCCCATGTTGGTCTGGGCACGGGCCCGTGGTGGGTGTAGAAGCTTCTGCAGGTTTTGTCTTCAAGTGCAATGGCTGACCATGCCCCATGCCTGGCTGGGCACGACCCCGTGGTCAGCTTCTGTCTCTTGTTTTTGTCTTTAGGGTGTTGCTGAGGGGTCAGGTATGGCACGTTATTTCTTCTTTTTGTATTTATGTTGGTTCTGGCTGCTTATTTGCTTCTGAAGGGGTATGGTCCCAAAAACCTTGCGCCAATCAAGGAAACCATACCCATTAATAACTTCTAAGAAAACTGCGCGCAGACTTCTTTGCCAAAATAAGATTTATTTGAACTCTTCGCCAGATATCCAAGAGAGGAAAGAGTCATTTAACTACCTTGCGCGGGCTCGCGCATGGCTCAAAAGTTAACCTTGAACACTCTTTGGATAAATGCTTCATTTAACTACCTTGCGCGGGCTCGCGCAAGGTTCAAAGTTAACCTAGAACACTCTCGTTTGATAATGCTTCATTTAACTACCTTGCGCGGGCTCGCGTAGGGTTCAAAGTTAACCTTGAACATTCTCATTTGATAATGCTTCATTTAACTACCTTGCGCGGGCTCGCGCAAGGTTCAAAGTTAACCTTGAACATTCTCATTGGATAATGCTTCATGCACAAACCTTGCGTAGATATTTATATCAAAGCAAGCATCCACCAAACGTTGCGCTAAGCAGCAAAGAGAAGAAGGAAGATCAGATTAACTAACTTGCGCTTCTCGCGCAAGGAAACAGTAAATTCTGAGAAACTTTCCCTTAGCAAAATCCTTGACTTGGTGCAGAAACAAATGGAATCTTTTCTGTTGTAACAGAATGTACACGTGGCGAATAATAGATGGGTAACAGCTGTGAAACCTTCTAGAAGCCATTAACACCCAATCGTGCAAGCATCTTTTCGGTTATAACCAATTGCCACATGGCAACATCTGGACGGCTGAGGAAGATCACGGTGATGACATGCTCACATTTATAAGATGTAGTGATCTCATGTTGACACGTGGCACCTCCCTAACAGCTAATGAGCTCACGATCCGTGTGCACTAACGGATTGCCAACAAACGTTAACGGAATAGAAAAGATTCCGTTAAAGTTAACAATCTCTCTTTTTGGCGCCAAACACCGGCTATAAATAAGTAACTTGGAGTTCAAGGAAAGGTATTCACTCTCCACTACTCTCTCACTTACAATACTTACTTCCGACTACTTGTACTTATTCTCACGCCGGAGGGTGGTCACGCAGAGAACCCCCTTCTCCCCGTGGCGAGCTAACGGTGTTCTGTTTTGTAGGATCAGCAGAAGTACTGTATTAATCATCATCCATCATGAAACCAAACGGAGGGTTAATCCTTTTATGCAGAGCCCATTCCATAGATCTACTTAGATTCCAGTCTAGTTGATCTAGGGTTTTTTCATTGGCGCCCACCGATTTCGATTCTTTCTCACCTTTTGTTTCGTTTCACTTAGATCAGCAGCATCATGGCTGATGGATCATCTTTTTAAGGTCCTCGATCAGGGATTCGACGCGTTGTTGTCGTACCTCAGTTCGACGGGCAAATAGTTGAGGATTCTTCACACGAAGCTAATGCTCAGTATGATCCTAATCATGCGAGTATTCCTATAACGCCGGCGGCTCCTAAGGTTGATGTTATGTCAATTTTACCACCTGGAGAGACTCCATTATCGTGGTTAATCAAATCTCAAGCGACTCTAAATGCTATGTATGCTCAGTTATGTGCTCAAACCGGAACCCCAGCTTTTCAAGCTCCGGTTAATGCTCCTCAGGTCCGTGCTTCACCGGCACCTCGAGTTTTGAGTTATAATACTCAAAGTCATGCTCGTTCTCCTTCGCGCATGCCAGAAGATGGAACAGAAATGTATTCTAAAACCATGAATGATCCTGTTCATTCTGGTAATAGAAGGCAAGAGGACAACGTTCAACGTCGCGCCTCTGTCCACTCTCGTTTGGGCCCGTGATCTTCGCAGAAACGGGACACCCAACACGATGAGCTCGATAGAACCTATGACGAAGGGGATAGTGCAAGTATTTTCAATCGCATATCTGCTGATCATGCCAGTTACAGGCCAAAAGTACGTGCAGTATACAATCCAGAAGCTGAGCATGATTACAATTTGGTGTATCGCCCAACCGAAGTAGCTGAGCAATCAAAGTTTACCACAGAGATAGCGCTGGCTCCGTTGGAGCGAGCGAAATTACCATCCAACATTGGAAAGTTTAACGGCTTGACCGATCCTGATGATCACATGCGCCTCTTTACCGGTGCAGGGTTACTTGGATGCTGGACATTGCCAATGTGGTGTCACTTATTTGTACAAACCCTTACTGGCGCTGCGCGCCTTGGTTTGATAATTTGCCGGCAGGTAAACTTTTCTCTTGGAATGACTTAAAAGAAAATTTTCTTACACACTTCAGTCAGCAACGGCGATAAGTGCGTGACTCCTCAGATGTAATAAAATCTGGCGGAGGGACGATGAAAGCCTCGAAGATTTTATAACATGTTACAATAAAGAGGTGTTGGAGATTGGAGATGTCCATGAAGACCTTATACGCGCGCAGTTCAAGTATGCGGTAAGGTGCGACGAAATGATTAAAGTGTTGTCCGGTACAACTGGCCTTCCAAAAAACTGGGATAAACTCATGGTGGCAGCCAAGGTCTACGCCCAGACTGAGCGCAACTTAAGTTCTAACATGCCACCTCTACCTCAGAACCATCCGCAAGACCTGAGTAGAGGTAGTCGCAAGTATAAGAGAAATTGGAAAGAGTCAAGTCAGAATTCGTATTCTCCGTATTCACCAATTGATACGCGAGCAAAAATAACAAGATAACAACTCAAAAAGCAATTAAACAAGAGAATAGGGAACGTCAGTGGACTCCCTTAACGAAGTCGCCGCTGAGGTTCTCAGCACTGAGAATTATCAGTTTAAACAACCGCAACCAATGAACAACAAAAAAGGGCAAGACCCAAATTTGTTCTGTGACTATCATAGAGACACAGGCCACAAAACAGATAACTGCATCAGTCTGCGCACGGAGATTGAGAAAGCATTAAAGAGTGGGAAGCTTACACATCTAGTCCAGAATGTGCGCAAAGAGATTAAACAGATTACGCGCGAGAACGAAGGGCCTAGTAACAAGAAAATGAAACAGCACGTTTCTATGATTCAAGGTGGATCATCGCGCAAGCGTAGCCTTCAACATTTTCAAAAAACACTTGGCGCGAACAACAAGTCATTTTTCCTATTGTTCCAGGAGGTCCTCAAGAAGACCGACCAGTAGTTATCACCGGTATCTTTGGGCATTACCAAACAGACTATATATTTATAGATCCGGGTAGTTCCATGGATATCATGTATGAGCAGTGCTTCAAGCAACTAGATCCTGAGGATAAGGCACGCTTGGAACCAGTTGATTTTCCATTAACTAGGTTCTGCAATGAGGCTGTCTTTCCTCTAGGACAGATTCTTTTTCCTGTTACGTTATCTGATGGGAGGTGTTCTCGAACGAGTAACGTCAACTTCATGGTGATGCCGACAAATTCCCGTCATGATGTATTATTGGGACGCTGCGCGCAACGTGATTTTAGTATGATTACCTCCGCTCCGCATGCTGCTTGTGGTTTTCTGACACCAAATGGTATAGCTATACTTTATGCGCGGAAAGAAATCATGTCAATTGAAGAGCCAATTATGAAGGCTGGCAAGTCGTTGCCAAGCAAAGAACCAGTAAAGTGGGTACTCAACAATAAGTTCCCTGAGCAGACAATCTTATTAGGGCCTGCAGTCAGTATTGAAATTTGCGCAAAGCTTAAACTACTGTTGTTTCGCAACAAAGACATTTTCTCCTGGACACCTGCCAACATGCTTGGTGTCCCGCGTGACGTTGTGGAACATTGCCTGAATGTATTTCCATCAGCAGAGCCAGTTGTGCAGAAAAAGCGCAGCCTCGGGTCAGAAAAGACAGAGGCAATGAACGAACAAGTCACCGAGTTATTAAAGGCTGGTATTCTGCGCGAAGTCAAATACCAGACCTGGGTGGCAAACCCAGTCATGGTAAAGAAACATAATGGCGGATGGCGGATGTTCGTAGATTTTAAAGATCTAAACAAGGCGTGTCCGAAAGATTGTTATTCTCTTCCTGAGATTGACAAAAAAGTTGACTCATTAGCTTCCTTTCGATGGAAATGTTTTCTAGATTGTTATAAAGGTTACCATCAAGTCTTGATGAAAAAAGAGGACGAAGATAAAACCGCTTTTCGCACGGAGAAGGGCATTTTTGTTATACCAAGATGCCTTTTGGTCTCCGCAATGCGGGAGCTACTTATCAAAGATTGATGGATACAGTGTTTGGAGATGACATTGGGAAAACTGTGGAAGTCTACATTGATGATTTGGTCATTATGAGTAATTCAGAAGATACTATGCTAGACAACATCCAAAGAACTTTTGATTCCCTGCGCGAGGTAAATCTTAAGTGAAATCCCAGCAAATGCTCCTTCGGCATGGAGGAGGGCAAATTTTTGGGTTTCATCGTCACCAAAGATGGTTTCAAAGTTAATCCCGAAAAGGTCGAGGCAATACAAAAAATGTCTTCTCCTACTACCATCAAAGAGATGCAACGTTTGGCTAGAAGGTTAGCTGTGCTAAACCGCTTCCTCGCCAATCATGCTGCAAAATCTTATCCATTTATTCAAACCTTGCGCAATTGTATGAAAAGCAAAGAGTTCGCATGGACTCCTGAAGCTGATCACGCTTTCCAGCAGATGAAAGAGTGTTTAGTTCAACTTCCCACACTTACTGCTCCTCGTGAAAAAGAACCCATGGTCTTATATCTTGCTGCATCTGAGGTAGCAGTAGGTACCGTCTTGTTGGTAGAACGCGCAGGGGTCTAGTCTCCAATTTACTATATCAGCAAGATGTTGAACGATCCAGAGACAAGGTATTCAATCATGGAGAAATTAGTTTTAGCATTGGTCCATGCTTCACGCAGGCCACGAATATACTTTTCTGGACATGTTATTACAGTTTTAACAAATTTTCACATTGGCCAAGTCCTGGCCAAACCAGATGTTTCTGGACGACTTGTGAAATGGGCAATAGAATTGGGAGGTTATAACATCTGTTATAAACCTAGACCAGCTATCAAAGGCCAAGTTTTGGCAGATTTCATCGTGGAAATTCCCACCAATAAACTTGAAGAATGCCAAGCAATCCAAAACCCAGTCCCAATCATCGACAATAGAGCCTGGACATTGTTTACAGATGGCGCATCAAACAGTGATGGGGCGGGAGCAGGTCTTCGTTTGATGAGTCTAGAGGGAGCAGAATTCACATATGCAATTCGGTTGGATTTTAAAAGCACCTACAACGAGGCCGAATATGAAGCTTTCCTAGCAGGCTTACTTCTCGCTATCAAAATGGGCGCAACAAATTTAGAAGCCCATGTTGATTCAATACTAGTTGCTGAGCAAGTAGTTGGAACGTACGAAGCAAAGGGAGATATCATGGCTCTAAACTTGGCGCAAGCCAAGGCTCTTATAGCACAGTTCCAACAATTTAAAATCACACACGTCAAGCAAAACGAAAACAAACATGCTGACGCTCTAAGTAAACTCGCTGCAACTAGTTTCAAGCATTTGGAAAAAGAGGTTCACATCGAGGCTTTAAGTAATCCATCAGTCCCTCTCAGGCAAGTGACAATGGTCGAAGTAGGAGATCCATCATGGATGTCTCCAATAATGATGTATCTGTTACATGGTTCTTTACCAGAAGATAAAGCGCAAACACGTAAGTTACGATGCAAAGCCCTCAATTATGAAATGATTGATGGTATTCTGTACCGACGCTCTTACATGGGTCCTTCGCTCCGCTGTGTTGACAAACATGACGCGCAATACCTAATCAGGGAGGTCCATGAGGGGCTATGTGGCATACATTTTGGGCCACGCATGGTCGTAGCCAAAGTGAAAAGCGTAGGGTATTATTGGCCCAGAATGTACGTTGACGCGGTAGAGATCTTACGCAAATGCATGTCCTGCCAAAGGCATGCCCCTAAAACGTAGCACCAAAAGAATCCTTTGGTACCCGTCACAACAGCTTGGCCATTTCAACAATGGGCCATTGATTTAGTGGGACCATTTCCAGATGCGCCCGGTGCAGTAAAGTTTATCATCGTTGCGGTCGATTACTTCACCAAATGGGTTGAATCCAAACCTTTAGCTTCTATTACAGTGATGGTAATTCGCAAATTCATCTGGGAATATATTATTTGCTGTTTTGGTCTGCCCATGCGCATTATTACAGACAACAGTCCAAATTTAACGGCTCAAGAGCTGCAAACATGGATGACCGAAATGGAAATCCAGCATGTTTTCGCTTCTGTTGCGCACCCACAAGCAAATGGTCAAGTTGAAAGCATAAACAAACAGTTGGTCGACGGTATCAAGGCTCGCCTTGGCACAGCACGGTGGGGGTGGGTTGATGAATAGCCTAGCATCTTGTGGGCACACCGAACTATGCCCAAGACTAGTACCGGAGAAACTCCTTTTAGCCTTGTGTATGGCACGGAAGCTATAATTCCTGCCGAAATTGGGTTACCATCTCCAAGAATGCTAGCTTTGGAAAACCAAGATAACGAAGAACAAAGGCGCATCGACCTAGACTTATTGGAAGGGCGACGAGAAAATGCAGCGATTCGTGAAGCTAAATACAAGTCCCAGCTTGAAAAGTATTACAACAAAAGGGTGCGCATCTGTTCCTTTTTGCCTGGTGACTTTGTTCTTCGTGATAATGAAGCGTCAAATGTCGAAAAACCGGGGAAGTTAGCCCCGCGATGGGAAGGTCCATACGTGATAAATGAAGTTTTGGGAAAAGACGCGTACACTCTGAAACGTATGGACGGATCCAGCGTTCCTCGAACCTAGAACGCCCAACAATTACGCCGATGTTATATGTAATCTCAGTCCTCTAAGCAACTTCTGAGTGTTGCGCAACGAGACTGCTTACTTTATTTTATTATGTAATCTTAGTGGCAGCCATAGTTTTGCGCTTTATCAATATGAATAAAATACTATGCCACTACTTACAGTCTTGTATATATTCATTTACAAATGCATGCAATTCCTTTGGATAAACAAAAACACAAACTCATGAGCCACAAGCTAACTTAATACTTACGCTCACACACGAGAACGGAAATTGTTCATTTGTCTATCCTATACAAGTAATTGGTCCCATGCAAACATTGTAAAACTGAAGTATATTATATTCACATCCATAGTACTTGGGCAGCAGTGCAACGCTACAAGTTATCATAAAGTAAAAAATTACAAAATTCCTATTCTATGGATTTGGTTCCCGCCTGCTTCTCTGTTGAAGAAAAGATCTGCTTTAGCTTATCAACAAAGTCGTCTTGCTGCAGCGCGGCGTCCACAAGATCCATAATCAGGATCTGCAATTGATCGTATTTTTCTTTGGAAGCAGAATAAATGGCGGCAGTGTTTAGCCCATGCGTGGCCGCACGACTTGTATCCCATTCGGTCTTCAGCACGTGGGCCACATGCAAGGTACATTCTCTATAGCCCTCGGCATGCCTGTCGTTACACGCTACCATCATTAATTCCGCCACTCTCTCATCCAACTCCGAAGAGTTAAGGATGGCATTTGCGATCTGTATACAAATACAACCAGTATATGTTGCGACAATCAAACCAGACATATATAAAGAAAAGTGAATATTACCTCCACAATTCCGTACTCCCGCAACCAGGTAAGCTGGTTCATCAGGGATTCGGCCAAGCTTTCTGCGGTAGCGCGAGCGACCTTCGTGTCATTAAGTTTTTGTTCGCCTTCAGTTAAACGGCAGATCAAATCGGCTTTCTCTGTTCGATGAAGGTTGACATCTTTTTTCAAACTGTCAACCTCAGCTTGCAGTTGCTCCTGGTCAAATAGCATAGCAGTTAGATCATCAATTTCTTTATTCTTAACAAGGAGAGTCATTTTGGCTGATACCTCATTTTGCTCGCTCCTTTCTCTGTGTGAGCGCGCCTCTTCTGCTGCCGCAACTGCATCAGCTTTCTCTTTTTTGAGTTTCTCAATTTCGTTGCGCAGAGAAATTTTTTCTTTGTTGTCACGCTCGCAAGCCTCCACAAAGCGCTTGCGCTCGTCCGCATATTGCGCAGCAGACGCCTCATACTTGCGCTTCCAAGACAGCGCAGCCCATATTCAGTCTTCTTCTCTTCCTCAAACTGGGCCTTTTCCGCCTCAAAATCAACAAGCATCTTCAACGCCTTCTCCTTCTCAAGTTTGGCCTTCGCCTTTTCGAGCTCAACCTCATCCCACTCCTTGTTCATGCTGCGCCATTCGTGCACGATTCTATTTATAGTGGACGAGGCAAGGGCAGACTCTTGCAGATATGACTCGTAAGTAGCATCATGGTCTTTTTCTTCCTGGCGCTTCACCTCCGCCGGCAGGAAGATGCCCTTATACCACTCCCTACAAGAGTGTCAATCAGTGAAAATATCCCCCTGCTTAACTTTCTACACGGGCTGATGAATCGCAGAGGCCCGCCTCTCAGAATAAGAGCGATAATAATAATCCCCAGGCGTCTCCTCTGGGCGAATAGGCGACTCCTCTTCCAAATCCTCAACAAACACAAAGCCTTCGCTTTGTGTTGAGGGTCCGGCTCCCTTGGATATCAACTTTGACGGTTCCCCAGCATCTGTAGCCGTATCTTTAGCCTGCTCGCCAGCAGGATTCTCATCATCAAAATTTTTGGCTCTTCTTCCGGAGCCACTTTCTCTATATTTTCCAGGACGATGGGGTCGACATCAAGAACAGGAGTTTCTTGCCCCGCATCTCCCTCATCAACGTTCTCAGGCCTACGCGGTGATGGTATAGCAGATGAGGTGGCAGGCGCAGCATTCACCATTTTCTCTTCAAAACATATTAACAAATACCAAGTATAAGATTCTGTGCAACTTTTTGATAGAAATGCAACAAACTAAACGTACCAGGTGAGAACTTCTTTGCAAAGGCATCCAGATTGCCCTTCTTTCCTATGTGCGGGCGCGCAACTTTTGTTGGCGCAGGGGTTTTGGTTTCCGCCTCCTTCCTCTTCTTGGAAGTGCGCTTCAACGCCTCTTCCAGGATAGAAGGTACTTCCAAAGGATCATCTAGGTTCGCAGCTGGAAGAGAGGAGGTGTCAACGAGTTCGGGCTTCGGTTTCTTCAAATCTACAGGCGCAAGACCCTCCAGTGAGTCCGACACCACCACATAATCGCACCAAGAGTCAGATACGAGACGCGTACTTTTCTTGCCCTCAGCTTTCGCAGCAGCTGATGGCTTAGGTTTTTGCTCTGGGTTGGATGGAGGCGCAGCAGCTGCAGCAGCAGTTGGCTTATTCTTCTTCTTCGAATCAGGGCCTACGCCCAAGTTTAGCAAATCACCTACATAATCAATCATATTGATCAAAGGTTGCGCCATTAGTTATATTGCAATATTACTTAGAAAAAATGTTCAAGAGTAATATTGCAATATCAACTTGGGCTATGTAAGAGCTTAGTTACCAGTTTTCGAGGATGGTTGCGCCTCCAGATCTTCCTTCTTGGGCAACTCAAAGTTCCCCAAGATTTGCGAGAACCAAGTTTCCTCGCCATCAGCAAGAGGCACGACGGCCATTTTCCCTCTCTCTCTCTCTCTTGAGAGAGACCAAGTAGAGAGGCGCAACTACATAACAAACATTTTTACGTCAGTACATATATATTGAAAGATATTGCTAGGAAGTTAAAAGGTTACATACCAGTTCCATCTTCGGTATACACGGACTTTTCCCGGCGTTCCTTCTTCTAGAAAATACTCATCCCGGCAGCGATGAGGGCCCTCTCCGACAAAATAATATTGGGCACATCTTTAATATCTTGATACCATACCTTGTCGGCAGGTGTAGGAAGGCTCTCCAACTCGATCTCATCACCGTCCCGGAACGTCATTTTCATCGGGATCACCGCCGCCTTGATGAAGAAGAACTTTTGCTTCCAGTCGTGGTAGGACTTCGGCGGCAACAGCAGCAATCGTTTAGCTTGCACACGTTGTTGGAACGAATAAAAACCCAACGAACAGTGCAGCTGGTATAAAACTCTAAATTTCTCGACCGACGGCACGATTTGCATCGATCGGCAAACGAACTCAAAATGCCGGATCCTCACCATTTCCATTGGGCTCAACTGAGGAATGTGAATCTTGTAAAAACCAAGAATTTCCAGCAAGAAATGGGTCACCGGAAGCCGGAAGTTCCCTTTGGCAAAATAATCGTAAAAGAATGTACTATAGCCGGCCGGCGCATCAGCCGCCATGGCATTCACCACCGGAAAAATGCTTTCCAGGACGGAGCAAAAAGAAAACTGGTGGCAAGATTATCGAAATCTTTCTTCGACCACTTTAACGGTGGCAAACTTGACGATAACATCTCAACAGAACTTGCACCAGTAGCCATAGCAAAAACTTTGAAGAATACTTCAAAAATTTTGAAGATCGCCGGAAGATATGAACTTAAAATTCTCTCAAGTTGTGATGTGGTGAGGAAGCAAATGGATCGTTGATCCCTTTATATACTAACTGCAATTAATGCACGATTTGACTGAAGCGACTTTTGCGACCATCACGTATCCCCAAATAACCGCAGGGGCGAGTGGGGAACAGTAACCGCCCCACACTGTCGACAGCCTGTCAACAGTACCACCACGTCTCAGGAACATGCGTCGTCACTAACTACACCATCCAGATAAATGACACGTGTCTAAGTATATTTGAAATTCAAATACTTTTTCAGATTCACTTACGACACGTCATCAAGATGCATAAAGCAACAAAAAGCTAGTCCTTACCTAGCACAGCACATATATCTTAAGTCCAGTGCTCCACCTACTTTCTATTCTTACATAGGAGCAACACTGGACTGGGGGGACTTGAAGGGGTATGGTCCCAAAAACCTTGCGCCAATCAAGGAAACCATACCCATTAATAACTTCTAAGAAAACTGCGCGCAGATTCTTTGCCAAAATAAGATTTATTTGAACTCTGCACCAAATATCCAAGAGAGGAAAGCGTTATTTAACTACCTTGTGCGGGCTCGCACAAGGCTCAAAAGTTAACCTTGAACACTCTTTGGATAAATGCTTCATTTAACTACCTTGCGTGGGCTCGCGCAAGGTTCAAAGTTAACCTAGAACACTCTCGTTTGATAATGCTTCATTTAACTACCTTGCGCGGGCTCGCGCAGGGTTCAAAGTTAACCTTGAACATTCTCGTTTGATAATGCTTCATTTAACTACCTTGCGCGGGCTCGCACAAGGTTCAAAGTTAACCTTGAACATTCTCATTGGATAATGCTTCATGCACAAACCTTGCGCAAATATTTATATCAAAGCAAGCAACCACCAAACGTTGCGCTAAGTAGCAAAGAGAAGAAGGAAGATCAGATTAACTAACTTGCGCTTCTCGCACAAGGAAACAGTAAATCCTGAGAAACTTTCCCTTAGCAAAATCCTTGACTTGGTGCAGAAGCAAATGGAATCTTTTCTGTTGTAATAGAATGTACACGTGGCGAATAATAGATGGGTAACAGCTGTGAAACCTTCTAGAAGCCATTAACACCCAATCGTGCAAGCATCCTTTCGGTTATAACGAATTGCCACATGGAAGCATCTGGACGACTGAGGAAGATCACGGTGATGACATGCTCACATTTATAAGATGTAGTAATCTCATGTTGACACCTGGCACCTCCCTAACCGCTAATGAGCTCACGATCCGTGTGCACTAACGGATTGCCAACAAACGTTAACGGAATAGCAAAAGATTCCGTTAAAGTTAACAATCTCTCTTTTTGGCACCAAACACCGGCTATAAATAAGTAACTTGGAGTTCAAGGAAAGGTATTCACTCTCAACTACTCTCTCACTTACAATACTTACTTCCGACTACCTGTACTTATTCTCACGCCGGAGGGTGGTCACGGAGAGAATCCCCCTTCTCCCTGTGGCAAGCTAGCGGTGTTCTGTTTTGCAGGATCAGCAGAAGTACTGTATTAATCATCATCCATTGTGAAACCAAACGGAGGGTTAACCCTTTTAGGCAGAGCCCATTCCATAGATCTTCTTAGATTCCGGTCTAGTTGATCTAGGGTTTCTTCAGCTTCTTTTGTTCTTTTCAGCTTATTTTAACCTGAAAATACAAAAAGGAACAAAGAAACGTGCTTTTTTCTAGCATAAGTACTAAAAAGGGTTAGTTTTATGCCTCATTTGATATAATTTATATGTTGCATTTTTCACACATCAAATATCTCACACTTGAATCTTTGCTTGTCCTCAAGCAAAACTCTTTAAATGTGACTTACACACCCAAATGGAATAGGTAGAGAAGAAGGTTTGTCTTGAGTGTCGGGAATCCAAGATCTTTATTTTAATTTTGTTTTATTTTAGTTACAATCCTATTCGTCATGATTTATTTAGAACATTTTAAAGAAAATATATTTTATTTAGGCATAACATGCCTCTTTAAAATTCTATTTATAAACAAGTTCACGTACCTCACAAGAGATCACTCAACACTCGGCCGAAGATGTATTTTTGTGATAACACTCGACTCCGGTTTGGAACTTACTTCTACCATATGCTTGCCAAGCGATCGATCCTCCTCCTTTATAACTATAAACCTTTGTAAATATCAAGAGGACTTTGAAAAGGGTTAGGCTTTGGCTAAAGGTAGATGATTTTTGGGTTAGTAGTTAGCAAAATGGCGAAAAGCGTAAAAGGCGTCGGTTATCGTAAAAACTTTTTGTTTGTATGACATTTATTCAAACACGATTTTTGAGGAACTTGTTTGGTTATTGAAAGAATTATGTGTTTTTTTATGTCACAAGATAACCGAGCTTTTTACTAAAGCAAATGGGTTTTAAGGAAAAAGGTTTTGGTGGGTAGTGGGCGTTTGTTTTGTGGGTTAGGCTAAGGCTCAAAGGGGTTAACTAGGGGGATTTTAGGTAGAAGAGTAAAAAGAAGGAAAACAATGGTTTTGAATGAAAAATGGGTTAGTCCTAATGCCTCCATCATTTACTTACTTGCGTTCAAGTTGGTAAGGACTGAGAATGTATCATCTTGGCAAGTTCTAGAGTCGTAAGAACCAAGCGGCTATTCACACAAGAAACAAAAAGTGAGCATTTAGTTTAAAGATGTATGCATGTATGCTCAATAAAGGCTCAAAACTCACATATTGTGGGAATGGGTTTTTATTGTGAACAAGTATATATAATCAAATTTTAAAAAGATTTGTCATACCTTTTTTATAATTTTCTTGTTTGGTTCTTTTTATCACGACGCTGTCGGTTGTAACTTGTAGAAACATAACTCTTTTAGAACTTGTTATTCCCAAATTAAACCAAGACAAGTAAAAAAAATGAAAAGTTTTTGAAAAGATTTGGGGTGATTAGCGGTTCCAATACGAGTTTTGTGTAAGGCTTATTATTAGGACGTGCGAGATTCAAGGTTTTAGCTTCCCCACTCACTTAAATTACACATTGTCCTCAATGTGTCCAAAAATAAGTTTTCCGGTTGATTCGAACATGTAAAAGTATGTTTAAAACAAGTTTTTATGATACTAGGCACCTGGCCACGGGCCCGTGTTGCCTGGGCACGACCCCGTGTACAGAGTGTCAGTTTTAAAATTTACAGAAGGTTGACCACGGGGCGTGCCTGGTGGCCACGACCCGTGGTCAGTGTTATGAAGACAAACAGTAGGTCAGTGGGCTGGACACGGGGGCGTGGTCATTGGCCACGGCCCCGTGGTGACAGTCTGCAGCTGTTGAATTTCAGGTTTCAGCCTTTTGCGTCTGGTTTCTAGGCTTATATCGCACTAATGTTTAGTGCATTTAAGCCTCCTGTACCTGTTTTACCAATATCACACCACAAAGAAGCATGCTACAATACCAAATCCTAAGTTATGAATGTCTAAGATCCATCGTCATCACAAACATAAAAAATAAACGAAAGTGCAGAAAGTAAAAGTTGTTCAAGAAAGTAAATTGTTCAAACCACAGCACGCAGACCGGCCAATTGTTCAAGGGTGGGCGTAAAGAGGTTAACCTGAAACTGCATTCGTCACCTACACCATCACCAACGCCTCCGCTCAGTCCATGTCCTCGTCCTCATCGTCCTCCTTATCATCACGATACGCTATATGCTCCCGGATGTACGTGATGTCGCCTTGCATATTAGTGATGGAACGTTCCACCGCTCTGATCCGGGTGTTTCCGTTGCTAGCCATGTTGTAGGTGTTATGGGTGCATAAGAGGTTTTCCTGCAAAAGGTCAATTAAACTTTGAAAGTTAGGAAACCCACCTCCTTGAGAGAAGGAACCCATTTGGTAGCTGTGATATTGTGGAGGAGGACAATTTGGTTTTGAATGAAAAATGGGTTAGTCCTAATGCCTCCATCATTTACTTACTTGGGTTCAAGTTGGTAAGGACTGAGAATGTATCATCTTGGCAAGTTCTAGAGTCATAAGAACCAAGCGGCTATTCACACAAGAAACGAAAAGTGAGCTTTTCGTTTAAAGATTTATGCATGTATGCTCAATAAAGGCTCAAAAACTCACATATTGTGGGAATGGGTTTTTATTGTGAACAAGTATATATAATCAAATTTTAAAAAGATTTGTCATACCTTTTTTATAATTTTCTTGTTTGGTTCTTTTTATCACGACGCTATCGGTTGTAACTTGTAGAAACATAACTTTTTAGAACTTGTTATTCCCAAATTAAACCAAGACAATTAAAAAAATGAAAAGTTTTTGAAAAAGATTTGGGGTGATTAGCGGTTCCAATACGAGTTTTGTGTAAGGCTTGTTATTAGGACTTGCGAGATTCAAGGTTTTAGCTTCCCCCCACACTTAAATTACACATTGTCCTCAATGTGTCCAAAAATAAGTTTTCCGGTTGATTCGAACATGTAAAAGTATGTTTAAAACAAGTTTTTATGATACTAGGCACCTGGCCACGGGCCCGTGTTGCCTGGGCACGACCCCGTGTACAGAGTGTCAGTTTTAAAATTTACAGAAGGTTGACCACGGGGCGTGCCTGGTGGCCACGACCCGTGGTCAGTGTTATGAAGACAAACAGTAGGTCAGTGGGCTGGACACGGGGGCGTGGTCATTGGCCACGGCCCCGTGGTGACAGTCTGCAGCTGTTGAATTTCAGGTTTCAGCCTTTTGCGTCTGGTTTCTAGGCTTATATCGCACTAATGTTTAGTGCATTTAAGCCTCCTGTACCTGTTTTACCAATATCACACCACAAAGAAGCATGCTACAATCCTAAGTTACGAATGTCTAAGATCCATCGTCATCACAAACATAAAAATAAACGAAAGTGCAGAAAGTAAAAGTCAGTCAAGCAAGTAAATTGTTCAAACCACGACACGCAGACCGGCCAACTGTTCAAGGGTGGGCGTAAAGAGGTTAACCTGAAACTGCATTCGTCACCTACACCATCACCAACGCCTCCGCTCAGTCCATGTCCTCGTCCTCATCGTCCTCTTTATCATCACGATACGCCATATGCTCCCGGATGTACGTGATGTCTCCTTGCATATTAGTGATGGAACGTTCCACCGCTCCGATCCGGGTGTTTCAGTAGCTAGCCATGTTGTAGATGTTGTGGGTGCATAAGTGGTTTTCCTGCAAAAGGTCAGCTAAACTTTGAAAGTTAGGAAACCCGCCTCCTTTAGAGGAGGAACCCATTTGGTAGTTGTGATATTGCGGAGCAGGATGATTAGGGTCGTCTTGAAGGGCCAGGACTTCCTCCGGGCCCCATGTCTTTCCTTGGGCATTTCCTTGAGCCCCATGGCCCGACATTGGGCAAGATCGACCTTTTTGGACTTCACACCTTGATTGAATGATTTGGGGTGCGTTGGAGATAGTTCTTGAACAGCTTATAAATCCACCCGCCGAACAAGATTGGTGTGGGAGGAGATGCCATTTGGTTAAGGTGCATGTTCTTGAGGAGTATGTAGGTGACATCAAGCGGTTGACTGGTGTGGATGCAGTAGAGGCAGGTGACGTCACGGAGGTTTACTTCTCCAGAGTTGTCTTGCCGTTGACTAAGGGAGCTGCTCAAGACTCGGTGGATGAATCGGTAAAGTGGGCCTCGCAACTGCGAGCTCTTGGTGATGCTAGGGTTGTATGCTCCATCTCCAAGTTGTGACCATGCTGTTTGCCTCATGTTGACCAGAATTTCACAGAGACCAGCCGTGAATTCATCCTCAACCGACTCATCCTCGGTGTATAAACCAATGTTAACACCGAAGTTTGCCATGGAGATAAATAAAAGTTTCCCAGCACATCTGAACTCGACTGCATCAGAATCGAACGGGTCTGCCTTAGTGTTGAACTTGAAAGTGTTGTAAAACTCCATATTATACCCATAGACGGAGTGGAGCTTTTTGTCAAGAGCAGCTCAGAGTGGACCTGTGACTAGCATTTCATACCGATCTCGTTGAACCACGGCTTCCAAAGTTTCAAAGTATGTTTGTCTTGATGCTTCTTCTGGCCTAGTTTGAAGGAATTCAAAGCAGTTTTGGTACTCCTATTCTGATGTCTTAAACTTTAGGAATATGTTGGCCATTTCTGCCTAAGAGAACCAAAGATCAATTAGTGCTTTACGATTAAAGTTTTGGGAAAACATGAAAACAGACAGCTGGACACGGCCCCGTGGTCACTGACCACGCACCGTGTTCAACCTGCATCTGTGGCCACGGCCTGTGGTCGCTGACCACGGTCCCGTGGTCAGGCCACTGTTACTAAAAAACTTCATTTTTCAACCCGGTTTCGAAAAGTTAAAATTTTTTGTTTGAGTAGGTACGATTTTCCCCAAAAATGAAACCCCAAGTGTCGTTTTTCCAAAAACAAACCGTTTACCCTATCAATTTTAACTTTTTTTGGTTCAAAAACAAGGGTTCATGGTTTATACTTTAAATTCGGTGAATCTATGAACAATAGTGGTTGATTTACTCTCTATAACATACATGCAAACTATTATGATTAGATCGACTAAGAAATTTCGGAGTTGATTTGGTTCTTGTTCAAGAACCCTAGATTTTTCCCCAAATTTCTTGTTGTTATACTACATGCAAATCGTTAAATTAACTAAAGAAGATGTTAGAATCATACCTTGTAGTTGTTGAACGAAGTGGAGACGTTGGAAAAAGTAGAAAAATCGCAAGGGAACCAGAGGTTTTTCGGGGAAACGGGTCGTGGTGAAATGAGGAAATAATAAAGAAAAGGGGTTTATACCCGTCTGCACACCGACCATGGCCCCGTGGGCGGTTAAAGTATTTTTTTAGTGCACGTGTGGGCAACCGTTTCCCTGAAAGAGGTTCCCTAAGTTGTCTTACCTGTTTCGAAGATCTCCTGATGTTCATTACCTACAAGACATGTAAAGGTCCGGATCGGTTCACCGAAGAACACAAACCCTGCGTTTAATCTGGTTTAACGTGCGGAATCCGTTAAACCGAACCGTAATCGTGACAGCAAATCGTAAATAATCAACGTTTATTACATTCTAATCGACAACCGGACAGAGTTTCGACGTCTCATTTGACAAAATCGACTCGATTTAGATCAGAACCGAAGAAGCGTTCTTGAGAGAATTCTTGAGCGAAGTTGTTGTATCTTTGATGTGTTCTTGAATAGTGTTATTTATAGAGCCTATGAATGCAAGTTCGGCCGAAGATCTTCATGATATTTATAATGAGATTACATGATCTTCGCTCGAAGTTGCTGTAATGAAGTCCAACACATGCTATCTCGTTTGTAAACTGTTGAACTTTTGATGATGCAATGATGATATTGTTAATATGATGTCATCATATTAAATGATGACATCATACTCGAACGTACCCGCTTTCTTCGTATCATGTCGTACCGAAACCTATCTCATCCTAACGCTCCCTAATAAAACCTAGCGAAACCTCTGTCCGGTATAATACAGACTCAAGACACTTGACATTACATGTACTATTAGATTTCTATCTGTGGGCACATGAATAGTGCACTAACAGTCTCCCCCTTGGACATAGCTAGAAATCTTTGATGTTTAGTCTTGAATTGCCTTTGATAACATCTTCAAGTGAAACCGTAGTCTCCCCCTTGAATGATGCTCCGAATCTCTAAGATTTGACGATTAAGAACAAACACACGTATCCACACACAAACAATTTCTTAACAATCTAGTTGGTCCGGCTCACATTCAAAATTATCAAGTTTCCATGGAAGATTTTGAAAGAAAATCTTTTTGGATTTTGAATTTTGAATGCAGAAATGTAAACAAACTGAAATGTAATATTTACAGTTTATATTTTTGTGAGAAAACGTGCTAGATGATCATATTAGATTCCTGAGACATATCAGCTGCACCGTTGATCTTTAAGAAACACTCAGTTTAAACAATTCACATGTATTGTCGGTATTGTTCTCCATTTAAACTCACTAAAAACTTTCGTAATGCTTACCGATACGTTAAGGTACACTAATTTGCACTAAATTCTACCCCACGATCTCAGCATATCCCCTCATTATGTAATACACTAACTCAAGTAATGCCTTTAAACTTTCATCAACTCTGAATTGTGTGAAAATAACGCAGAATGTTTAAACATTAACAATCAGGTCGATCTGTAGATACGTAGAGAAAGTCCAATGTTTAAAAAAATAAGAAATAAAAACAAGTTGAAATTGTTTAGATCTTAACCACCAGATCGATATTCTCATATACGCAGAGGTGATCCAAGATTTAAACGGAACACCAAGCAGAAACGTTTAGGCACTAACATCCAGTTCGATACTTTTGTATACGCAGAGGATGTCTAACGCTTAAACAAAATAAAGAAATAAAATAAGTTTAAATCTTTGCAAAATGAAATGCACAATCATAGTGACTTTTTTTAGTAAGTTGTGAAAGTTCACAAACTGACCAGTTTTTATGCTTTTCAGCATTCAGCGATTACCGAGTAGGTACACAGTCACGAAGGACAAAACTAAGTATTATGCTTTCAACCGTGTTTCCCACTAGAACTAGGCTATTTTATTTAGATTTATATCATTATCGCAAAACTACTAGTCTAGCTGAGCCTACCAACACATCTTTAGTGAGATTGTTAACCATTTTAAACAATACATATCTTTAGCATGCACTGATAGTCCACTGATGTACTATCATTTCCTCTTTTTCGCACAAGTAATCTCATTTTATATTTTTCAATGTTTTTTTTATATTTTGAGATTTTCTACTATTTTTGGCTTTTTGAAAAAATTGTCTATCTAAATTGATTTTGAAATGATGTTTTTCAATTTTACAGGAATTTTACAGAAATTTTTTATTTTTGACAATTTTAAAATTTTTCTCCTCCTAAAATTGAAAACCTCTTTTCAAAATCGAAAATAAGAATCTTTCATTTTAACCATTTAATGACTTTTTACGAATGTGAACGCGATACTACCATTTTATTTGTGTGGAACACCAATCCTTTCAAATTATTTCCACTGCACAAACAACCACTGCTTCTGAAATGAAGCTTACTTGAAGTTTGGTTTCCTGCACATTCAAACAATCTTCAATTAGTTTTGAATTGGAACTCAATCCATTCTGGATTTAGGTTTACCAAATTCATTACCATTTGAAATAAACAGTCCCTCACTTTCTCTTTTATGCTCAAACAGTTTGATAAAAACTTTTCTGAATATTTTACTTTCTTTGATTCTTCAACTGTTTGATTAATCGATTTATTCGTCATTCTCTCTTTTGTCCTCAGATTTGTATCCGATGAATTCGTTTTACTTGACCGATCACTCTTTGTTGAGTAAAACGATTCTCCAGAACTTATATCTGAAACGGTCGTATCCGAGGACAAAATCTTTTCTAAATACTCTCTAACTTTCTTTCTCTTTTTCCTCAATTTGCCTTTCTGCCCTTGCGATAATTTCACTTTCAGTTCTTTGGGCTTTTCTTCTGTTTTTACTTTCTTCTTCGCAGCTTTTCTGTACCCCCCCCCCCTTGAAATTTATCCGACGATCTTCTCTTCGAATTTATCGGACAATTTCTGAAACATGACCTTTGATTTGACAATTATAGCATCTTTTCCAATCAAATCTCTTTCTTTGGCAGTTAACAGCAATATGTCCACATAATCCACAGTTGTAACACACCCTATTATCATATCGATCTTCTTTATCAAACCATACACTCAAATCATAACATTGTTTTGATGTGTAGTAGTCATCTTTCTTGCTTCTTCTGTAAACTTGATTTGACGTTGAAGCACTCTGGTCCGACCTGCATCACTTATATTCAAAATTTTGTGAATTTTTATAATGATTGGATGATCGTACCGATGAGCTTTTATTTTTCTTTTGAAAATTTTTAGAATTTTTAGAACTTTGTTTTTCTTTTTGTTTTCGTTCTCCATTCTGTTTAGAAGGTTTATGCGTTGAGCATTCACCTTTCTCAGTAGATTGTAGAACAATTTCTTGAAACTTTTCTTTTAGTTTTAAAAATATTTCATGTTTATCATTTTTAGCTCTTTTATCATCGGTATCATTATCACAATCCTCAATTATGACATTGTTATAATTTGTGACATTGTCACTTATTGGAATTTCTTTTTTATTCTCATTGATCGGTATTGGACATATATGATCTAGAATCAATGACGAGGTATCAAAACTCTTCAATTTCTTTTCTAAATCAACAAATTTAATTTTAGTATTCTCAACTTTATTTTCAAGTTGAGTTATTTTCTCAAGATAAGAATTTATTACTTTTTGATTTTCAATATTAATTTTTCAACAACAGATTTTTTATTTTCTAAAATTTTTATTTTATTTTTTAAATCATTTTCTAATCTTATAGAATTTTTGTTTTCTAATGTTAAACTTTCCACATCTTTCAAAAGTTTGGACATTATCAGATCTGGATTTTTTACAATTTGAGCACACGGATTCAGAACTTGAAACTTCACTTGTTGATGCACTTGATTCTTCATTCTTTGGAGTTGAATCTGTCTTGAATGTACTTGCAGAAAAAATTCAACAAAATCAACAACATGATTTATATTTTCATCTATATAACAACCCCTCTTAATATCATATTTCAAAACAGATTTTGCTTTAAGACATAGATTGATTCTTCTGCTTATTTCAAAAATAACATCCAAGCTTATTTTATATAGCTTCTCTTCTATCAAAGCTTTCTTCTTCTTTGTAATTTCTAAATCGTGGTTTTTAAGCTCAAAGAAAAAATCATTTACATAAAACTTTGAAAATCTCGAATCCTTTTTCAGTTCAATTAAATATTCATCCCACTCAGACGGTAATGCTTCTATAAATTTTGATATCAGTTCAGCACTTAATATTCTTATATTGTATTCTTTTAACTTGTCATGTAATGCATCATACCGTTTTTTTAACTGATCCAGCGATTCATCTTTTTTACACAAAAAATGTTCAAATCTCTTAACCCAAGTATTTTTATTATCATTTTTATTCCTCAAATACCAAAAACCATCAAACCAATCATTTGTTCTTTCAAGCTTATCATTTTCCATTTTGTCAAACATTTTAAACACAATTTCTTTGTTAAACCACTTGGTTCAAAAATGTCAACTCGAAATTTCTAAATTTTTGACAACCCTTAGTTCAGTAAGTTTTGTGACCCAATACCAAACCCAAAATTAAACTTTTAATCCAAGCCTATATCACACTAAAAGCCCACACAAAAATCACAATTCACTGTCTTTCAAACTAACAGTCCAAATTTAGTTAAAGCCCAATGATCAAAACTATCTCAATAATACCAGCCCACTATTTAAAACATTAAGCCCAGATGAATAATCTTGTATAGGCCCAATTTTCAAAATCACTATCGAACTCTTCAAATATACTTTGGACTTTTCTGAACAAAAAATCAATTCACCTTTTCAAAATCTTAATATGAAAACGTCAATTTTTCTTATACCCACTAAAATCACATTTTTACTTCCATGAAACAAGAAAATATCACTTCTGAATTAATTTTCAAATTCTTGAAATTTAGTTCTTTTATAACTAACTTTTCCAAAACTCACATTCTGTCATTTTCAAAAACAATCACAATCAACTTTTTTAAAAATGTCAGCTCTCAATTACTATGTCCCACCCATCATTTTTTAAAGAAAAATTAACAATTGAAACCATGAACTGTCAATCTTTTTAATTGATTTTTTCTTATTATTCAAACCTAATACCTTTTTACAAACCAAAATTTTATAACATTACATCTGTCATGCAAAACCCTATGAGTTCAGAATAACACGAAAATTCTATGAAAACCTGCAACTACACTTATTCTTTAGTGACAAATCAACCGTCACTAGAACTTTTTCACTAAACCAACCCTAAAGCTTTCTATCAACAATACAACCTAAAAATCCTATCTTTCTACAAGCCAGCCAAACTAACAACCTGAACTATCAAACATTTCTCATCGATGAATAACAAACACAAATACTATATTCAGATCTTTTGAACAACAACACCCTGCAACTAAACTTCGATTCAAAATACTGTTCAATCGAATTCAGATCTAAAATGATCCGTGATATGTGCGTATAACAGACGATAATTTGATTTCAATCAATTTTCATGATGTTCTTATTACAAAAAAAACTTTCAGTTTATAACCAATCTGGAACTCAGACACAAACAGATTCAATTTCAGCCGTAAAACAATCTGATATCAATCAGCATATTGCAAACTTTGATTGAAAAAAAAAACGTTCCGAAATTGATAGAAAAATATATTTGAATCACAAAAAATACGTCAAAACTTGATCAAGTCAATTTGAAACAGTGCGAAACTATCAAACAACAATCGGATCAGATCTGAAATGAACAATTTTGATCGATATTCAAACAAATTAGCCCGAAATCTATCGAATCGAATAGAAATGTACTGAATCAAATAAAAATTTGTTTAAAACACATCAACAAACCATCGAAACACATCTGAAATGTATGAAATTCACCGAATTCAACAGAAAAACCCGAATTTTTCACCGAAAAACAACCGATTTCACCGAAACTCATCCGATTTCGATCAACGATTACACGCAGAGCTTCCAAAGCTCTGATACCAATTAAAGGTCCGGATCGGTTCACCGAAGAACACAAACCATGCGTTTAATCCAGTTTGACGTGCGGAATCCGTTAAACCGAACCGTAATCGTGACAACGAATCGTAAATAATCAACGTTTATTACGTTCTAATCGACAACCGGACAGAGTTTCAACGTCTAATTGACAAAATCGACTCGATCTAGATCGGAACCGAAGAAGCGTTCTTGAGAGAATTCTTGAGCGAAGTTGTTGTATCTTTGATGTGTTCTTGAAAAGTGTTACTATGAATGCAAGTTCGGCCGAAGATCTTCATGATATTTATAATGAGATTACATGATCTTCGCTCGAAGTTGCTGTAATGAAGTCCAACACATGCTATCTCGTTTGTAAACTGTTGAACTTTTGATGATGTAATGATGATATTGTTAATATGATGTCATCATATTAAATGATGACATCATACTCGAATGTACCCGCTTTCTTCGTATCATGTCGTACCGAAACCTATCTCATCCTAACGCTCTCTAGTAAAACCTAGCGAAACCTCTGTCCGGTATAATACAGACTCAAGACACTTGACATTATATGTACTATTAGATTTCTATCTATGACCACACGAATAGTGCACTAACAACATGATGTTAATTTACATATATACACAAACCCTTGTTTAATCATACCTCGCTTGCTTGTAACGAAATCTCTTCTTCTTCATCCTCAATGAATCCTTGGTATAGCTTAAGCCTTTGTCCGTTGACCTTGGATGGAACTCCATTCCGATATTTAGTCTCGATTGCACCATGTGGGAAGATATGGGTGATGGAAAAAGGTCCCGACCACCTAAACTTTAATTTTCCGGGAAATAATCGAAGTCGTGAATTAAACAATAGCACTTGATCTCCTTCTCGAAATTCATTAGGTTTAATATTTTTGTCGTGTAAGTTCTTTATACATTCCTTATAAATTACGGAGTTAGAGTATGCTTGATTTCTCAATTCGTCGAGTTCGTTTAATTGATAAAATCGAGTTTTACCGGCTGTTTAGTGGTCTAAGTTTACGTTATTTTAATGCCCCGTAGGCTCAATGTGCTATTTCTACTGGCAAATGACAACATTTTCCATAGACTAGCTTATATGGGGTGGTACCTATCATTGTTTTAAAAGCGGTTTGAAAAGCCCATAAAGCGTCGTCTAATTTATCGGCCTATTCTTTTTTATTTAATCCTACGGTTTTTTCAAGTATTTGTTTTAAACCTCGATTGGTTACTTCGTCTTGTCCATTTGTTTAAGGATGATATGCGGTTGAGATTCGGTGATAGACCCTATATCTTGTTAAGATTTTTTAAAGTTGATGATTACAAAAGTGGTACCTCTATCACTTATTAAAGCTTTTGGAGTTCCGAAACGAGAGAATAGTCGTTTCGAGAATCTTACCACAACCCTTCCATCGTTTGTTGGAAGAGCTTCGGCTTCGGCCAATTTTGACAAGTAATCCACGGCCACAAGTATATATTTGTTTCCTTTTGATGGTGGGAAAGGACCCATGAAGTCTAACCCCCACAATAAAAAATCTCACAAACAAGAATACCATTTTGTGGCATTTCGTTTTTTGAAGAAATATTACCTGATCGTTGGCACGCATCACATGTCTTGATAAGACTCTGCGAGTCTTTGTAGATGGTTGGCCAATAGAACTCTAAATCGAATACCTTTCGAGCGGTACTAGTGGCTCCATGATGTCCTCCGTACGGACCTTCATGACAATGGCGGAGAATTTTTCTTGCTTCGTTACCATGTACACATCGTCGGATAAGTTGGTCAGCACAAATTCTGAAAAGATATGGATCTTCCTAGAAATAATGCTTTACCACGGCAAAGAATTTTTTTCTTTGATGATGTGACCATCCTTTCACAATTATCCCACTAGCTAAGTAGTTGGCGTAATCATCATACCATGGCTCTTCTCGGTATTCCACCATTTCTAAAGACTCCGTTGGAAATTTTTCGTTAATGAGCTCGTCCCTAGTTGCCTCCAAAGATGGATCTTCCAAGCGAGATAGATGGTCAGCAGCGGTGTTCTCAGCTCCTCTTTTGTCTTTTATCTCAATGTCGAACTCTTGGAGGAGTAGAATCCACCTGATTAAACGCGGTTTGGCATCCTGCTTTTTAAACAAATAACAAATGGCTTCATGTCCTGTATAAACTATCGTTTTAGAAAGAGTAAGATAAGAACGAAATTTATCAAAAAAAAATACTACAACTAGTAATTCTTTTTCAGTTATAGTATAATTTTCTTGTGCATCGTAAAGAGTTTTACTAGCATAGTATATCGGATGAAAATGCTTATCTTTTCGTTGTCCCAAAACTGCTCCAACCGCAAAGTCACTTGCATCACACATGATTTCGAATGATAATTTCCAATCAGGTGCTATCATGATTGGTGCATTGACTAGCATTTCTTTTAGTGTTAAAAATGCTTGATTGCAATCCTTGTCAAAGATGAATGGTGCATCTTTTTCAAGTAATTTCGTTAGAGGTCTGGAAATTTTAGAAAAGTCTTTGATAAATCGCCTATAAAATCTGACGTGCCCTATGAAACTTCTTATGGCTCTAACGGAGGATGGAGGTGGTAATCGAGAGATGGTGTCAATTTTAGCTCGATCAACCTCTATTCATTCGCTTGAGATTTTGTGACCGAGTACTATTCCCTCTCTTACCATGAAACGACATTTTTCCCATTTAAGGGCGAGGTTCGTTTCCTCACATCGGGATAGCATTCGTTCAAGATTATCGAGGCATTGGTCGTACGAATCTCCAAAGATAGAAAAGTCATCCATAAAAACCTCCATAGTCTTTTCTATCGTATCATGGACACCATGCAAGGTTGGAAGGTTGCGGGGGCATTACGTAAATGAAAAGGCATGCGTCGATAAGCGAAAGTTCCATAGGGACATGTAAAAGTTGTTTTTTCTTGGTCTTCTGGAGCTATCGGTATTTGAAAGTAACATGAAAACCATCTAAAAAACAATAAAATTTGTGACCGGATAATCTTTCTAACATTTGATCAATAAAAGGTAAAGGAAAGTGGTCTTTCCTCGTTGCCTCATTTAATCGACGATAGTCTATACAAACTCTCCATCCGGTGACGGTCCTTGTTGGTATTAATTCATTTTTTTCATTAGTTACCACCGTCATACCTCCTTTTTTGGGAACTACTTGAACGGGACTCGCCCAAGGGCTATCAGAAATTGGGTAGATGACTCCGGCATCAAGTAGTTTGATGACTTCATTTTTAACCACTTCTTGAACATTTGGATTTACTCTATGTTGTGGTTGTATTACTGATTTGTAGTCATCTTCCATCAAAATTTTGTGCGTGCACATGGAAGGATTTATTCTTTTAATATCTACAAGCTTCCATGCAATCGCGTTTTTATGTTTTTTCAAAAGTGAAATCAATTTTTCTTTTTCTAAACTAGTTAATTTCGAAGAGATAATTACTGGTAATTTACCATGCCTGTCAATAAAAGCACATTCCAAACCTTTTGGGAGGTCATTGAGCTCAAGTGGTGGGTCGTTAGGAGACTCCTTATTTGTTTGCTCTTCATTTTGGTTGAGAACCAAAAAGGTTTGTTCAATGGCATCATCTTCTTGAACAAGTTGGTCGAGTTCTTCCTCCGTATCGGGTGGTTCATCTTCATCTTTAATTAGGGGGTTGTCATTGCTGATTGGGTATTTTGCGGATTGGTCTAGATTGGCGTACCTTTTGTTGACCCCTAATTGAATTGGTAGGTTATTTTGCTTCCGGTTGATCAACGCTTGATGGGTCTTCACAAAAGGTTGTCCCAACACAAGTGGAGCGTCATCGAGAATGACGAAGTCAGTTGGGACTACCGTTTGATTTGTTTGCACAAGCACATCCTCAACCACTCCCATTGATTTTATCATTTTTCGATTAGATAGAAAATTGGGAATTTGAAGTGGAGAAAAATCACTAATATTTAATTTTTCGAAAATATAGTTAGGCATTATATTAACACAGAGATCTTTGTCGATTGTAATATACTAATAAATTTGTTTTGAAAGAAACATGGACTGGTGTTATGTTAATTTCAAATTGCTCATCTTTTATTAGCGTAGTTTGATCATTTGTTAATGTAATGCTAACCATTTTGTCAATTTTAGTGTTAGTGTTTAACTCTTTTAAAAACTTAGCATTAGTGGGCACCAAACAATGATTTTCGAAAGAAGGTGACAAATGTTAATTTTTTGAAAATTTGACTCTTTTTTGAAATTATCGTTTTCGGACTTACCTTCTTCGTTGTTTGGTTCATGCGTTAGTTTTTCACTTAGTTGTTCTTCCATTTTTACTTCTGCAACTATTACTTCCTTAGTACAATCAGCCTCTTCCCTTTCTCGAGACTTTGTATAATGCTTTCGGCTTCCGGAAGGATAGTTGGTGGTGTATTGTGATGTGATGTTGAGAGGGATACGTGTCCCAATCAAAGCTTGATTGCGGAAGTTCAAACTTGGTTCCTCATAGTGAGTGTATGAGGTGGATGGTTGGAAAAGGTCACAATATTGTACCGAGTGGGAGTTACCGCAAATGGTACAATATTCTTCCTCGTACTCATCCTCTAAGTAGTAGTGAGTGTAATCTCCTAGGTATTGATCCATGAGGAAATACCCTGCAGATTACAGAGTCTCAGGACCAGAAACAAAAATTAAAGCCTGAAACAGAAGCTCACCACGGCCCCGTGGTCAAATTCTGTATATGGGCATTTGAAAACTTGCTACTGGTTACTTGCAGCACGGGTGTGTCCAGTGGGTACGGCCCCGTGTTCAGCTAACTGTAAGTTAAAAAAATTCCTAAAAATAAGAAAACGAGCGCACAGTTTTGAAAAATGATTAGGCCGCCGATTTTAAGCTTTCTTAAAATCCTTGTGTCCCCGGCAACGGCGCCAAAAACTTGGTGTGCATGAAGCGTGATATATTTTTATTAACATTTTAAGTTTATTTTACGTATTAGTCAAGTTTTAAATTTATAAAACACGATATTGTACTAACACTAAACACACACTTGGGCAAGTGCACCCATCGTGAGCGTAGTATAGTGTTGGTAAGATACCGAGGTCGTCCAAGGACACAAGAGCTTTTAATACCAGTTTATCGTCAACGTCTAATCAATCTAAATTTTTGATAAAAGTTTTAAACATAAAGTAAATTTAAAATTGAAAAGATAAATAAAATAAAATAGACAAGATAGAATCACTTGGATCCAACTCATCTTTAAGGACCCTTTGATGATTTTCGCACTTTCGGACTTTTCAAGAAATTATCTTAGTTATAATAGTAAGCCCCTCTTTTGAAGGTGACTTTACCCTCAACCCAGTGGTTTGAGTCAGCAGGGATACAATCCCAAAGGTTCGGAATATTGGAAGATAATTAAGTAAGTTATTAATGCGAAAAGTTGTAGGCCCCTCTTTTGAAGGTGACGTTACCCTCGCCTAAGTGGTTTGAGTCAGCAAGGATACAATCCCAAGAAGCCGGTTTAATGTTTTAATAGTAATTTACATATGAGGGGTTCAAGCTATTCGCATCCCCGCCATCCAATACCTTTGGGGCATTGAAGGAGGTCCTAATATGCTTGAACCAAGTCCTCGCAGGATCTATACACTGAACAAGACAAGAACTTTACCAAACTACCCTTCTAACCCCCTTCCAAGTAGTTAACGCGCTTTATATAGACCATAAAGACACGAATGAGCAAATCAATGACATCATGAAGAAATGGTTAGGAAAATTCACTTTCAACATAAGAAATTAGTTATTAAAGTCATTAATACATTTCTAATTAAAATGTGCGAAAATATTAAAAACCAAAAGTAATACATTAAAGACTTGTCTTCACCAAGTGATGTAGAGATTAGCTAAGCATGGCCTTTGTTTTACAAAACCCTTACAATTAATCTTGGATCCCGAGACTACTACACACTCTAAAGATGATAGATGGATGATGGTTGTGGGTGTTGGTGTTGTAGTGGTTGCAAGTGAGAGAGAAGTGGTTTGCCAAGGGATGCTTTTGAAGTGAACCAAGCACCCCTATATATAGTCCAAACAGTAGCCGGCCATGGCCCCGTGTCTAGTGGGCACGGCCCGTGGCCAACTCCTTCTCTTCCTTCATTAATTGCATCTGTCAGCAGAGGGCCCCACACGACCCCGTGTCTTCTGGGCACGGCCCCGTGGTCAACTCTTTGTTGTACTATCAAGATTCTGCAAATCTGAGAGTTGACCACACCCCATATTGGCCTGGGCACGGCCCCGTGGTGGGCGTAGAAGCTTCTGCAGGTTTTTTCTTCAAGTGCAATGGCTGACCACGCCCCATGCCTGGTTGGGCACGGCCCCGTGGTCAACTTCTGTCTCTTGTTTTTGTCTTTGGGGCGTTGCTGAGGGGTCGGGTATGGCACGTTATTCCTTCTTTGTGTATTTATGTTGGTTTTGGCTGCTTATTTGCTTCTTTTGTTCTTTTAAGCTCATTTTATCCTGAAAATACAAAAGGGACAAAGAAACGTGCTTTTTTTCCAACATTAGTACTAAAAAAGGGTTAGTTTATGCCTCATTTGATGTAATTTATATGTTGCATTTTGCACACATCATGTATGCCTACACCCTGCGCTTAAGTCGTGGTCATTTGCAATTAAATGAGCCGAGGATATCCAAGACACGGTCGTATTAACCACCAATGTTTAATATTAAGCAATACGAATTAAAACGGATTATTTGAATTCCTGACACATTGGGCTTTGATCCCATATCCGACCATGCGGTATTATTAGACTATATCCCAAGCCGGGAAAATAGGTTAAGAGTATTTACCTGGCATAGCAAATCCTTTAAAGCAAGAAAATAAGATAAGCACAACCGTATATAAAATAACTAGCTTGGATGAAATCTACCGGAAGTCTCTAGTCTGGAGTGAATGGTATTATTAACCAATTATAATGTTAGCGGGTCTTATTCAAGTCATTGACTTAGACCGGCTAACTTAAATTAATGAAACTGGCGCAATACGCTAGATTAAGCGGTGATCGCATTATAATGTAGTTTAAACCCAATAAGTACTAAGACATGTAAAATATAGGTAAACAATATACATTCTAGAATTTGATATTAAAATGTTAAGGTTTGACCCGTTTCGGTAAACTTACGTAAAAAAGTATACATAAGCTTAACCGAACGCTTAAATGCGATACCGGGTAACCGGATGAGTCATTAACAAGTTCTACATTCCAATATACTTTAAATAAGTTGTAATATCAGTAGGATACCAACTCATATGCCCGTTAAGGTTTTAAAATGAAACTATGCCTCATAAGGGCGTTTTCGTCATTTAATGACGTATAAAAGGAACTTGCGTATATTATGATATTATGATCATAAACATTCTAGAAAAATACTTAATTTGTGATATAATATCAGTTATAATATCAAGCATATGCGTGGTTTATAGTATAAGACCAAACTATGCACCATAAGGGCATTTTGGTCATTTCACACATAGTTTGAGGACTTATTTGGGATTCTGAGTTTATAACATGTACCTACTGTAAAAATCTTTTAAATGAGTTATAAAATCAGTAGGTAACAAGTCTGGTTGATAAATATGGTTTTAAACCATACTATGCGCCGAAACAATGTTTAAGTCACTAAATGATGATTTATGCGATGTTTAGTGAAACTGAGGTTATGACCAAGTTTATATAATCAAGATATGTTATTTAGTATAACATATTAGTAGGTAAAAAGGTTTTATCTAAAAAGCTTGATTAAAACCGTTTTATGTGCCAAAAGGACATTATCATCGTTTACCGACATAATACAAGAACTTTACTTAAACTCGGAGTATAAATGGATTTGATATCCCAATTAATCCTACTTATGATATTACATCAATAGGTAAAATAAGTTTTATGAAAAATTTATGTTTATATCCGTTTTAGATGCCGAAAGGGCATTTTAGTCCTTTAAAAGCATTATTTGCAATGTTAAGGTAAAACTTAGTTTATGATTAGTATAATAACATCATGATATGTTAATTATGCTAACACATCAGTATGTAATCCATTTGCAAGTTCATTATATATAAAAATCTCATTTTTAATAAAAATGGCATTATTGTCAAAGTATGGCATATAAAAGAAACTTGTGCATAAACTCGGATTTCTATTATGATCATGTAATATAACCTCAGAGGGTTATACTACATTAAATTACGATCATAATGCAACCTTAAATCAGTAGGTAACTATTCTAAATCGGGTCAGAATCGAAAATCGAAGCAGAAGTCAAACTTCACGACTTTCGGTTGCGAACCGACCATAGAACTGGAATTGACGAGCCGAACATGTTTACACATGTTCTAATAATTATTACCAAGTTTTTTAAGTGTTAAAACATATTTTATAACACCTACATTATTAAGTTATGATTATTTTGGTTTGACTTTTTAATTAATAATAAGTTGACTCGTCAATTGACCAAGTAAACTTGATTCTCAGTAGGTGCCCTCTTGAGGGATTAACACCTACCTTATTACGATCATGTAGCCACGTTCGAATCAAACAATGGCTGGAACATAATGGTCTAAACCGAAATTCAAAGCTTTATTACGGTAACGCTTGACTTTTGGCTTAAAAGCGTATAAAAACAAAAATCAAAGGAAATGAACACTTACAAGTTATCCTTAGGAAGTTTAAAACTTAGTAGGATGCTCCCTTAGAACCAGGAACTTCCAAAGAGTGAGTAGAGGAGAAGAATGAGTGAATGAGCAAGTAAAAATGCAAAAGTGACTTGCTATTTATACTTGAAGGTAATGCACAAGATCAATCCAAGTGTTAGGAGGAGCTAGGAGATGCATACAAGTGCCCCATAACGTGGCCTAGCAGTTTGGGAGCCCATGGTTTCGAAAATGGGAAGTTTTAGTGGTTTGAGTGGCCTCCAAGGCATAAAACAATAATGCTGATAGCAGGTCCCACCGTAAGCTTCAGTGGGGAGCGTAGCTTACGATGGTGGCTGGTCAAACACACCCACAAACTTTCAATTACTTGACAGTTTTGGCCCCTTTGACCTCCAAACTTGCGTATATTGTTATAAATGGCACGTAAAGTCTCCTGTGGCCCATAATAGGCATATCCAAGGGTATAATCAACAGCGTAAACTCCCGGTTCGTTAAAATATCACTCAGAGGCATAGTTTCAGCATATTGACACTTTTAACCCTTCGCCACACAAACTTTTGAATTTATCAAAAAAGGTTTTGTTCGTCCAACAAGTGGCTCGTTAAGAGACTACGAACACCGTATAAGGTTACTCAGAGGTATAAATTAACATGGTGACACTTTTAGTCCTTTTGTAACCATAGTTTTCAATTTTGGCAAAAATAGTCCCTCCTAGCCATCTTTAGGCACAATTAGGTTTAGGGACACGTGTCAATACATTATTGGACACGATTTTATGAGGTGTTACAGAAATAACAAGATTTCTAACTTGGTAAGCCAAAGCTAAGCCCAAAATACTCGTTTAAGTTTGAATCCAAAGTAAAATTAGAAGGTTTTATGAAAAAGATGAAGATTTTTGTAAACAGAGAAGTTTAGATGAAATCGGAGATATTCTAGTGTAAAATCATTGTAGAAATCATTGTGATTCGCGTGGAAAGCGTGGTTTCTTACTTGGAAAACAGAGTGAAGCAGGTAGAGGGTTCCTTGTGCGAGTGACAGCAAGGGGAGTGCATGTGCATGGATTCAACTTGGATTTGATTAAAATGGTCATGTTAGTGTTGAACAGATTTTTGATTGAAGAAGATAACAAGTTCGGCCGAACTTGTTATCAAGTTCGACCGGACTTGCTAACCATAAAATTGAATTGAGAATGATCTAGAAAAGGCCGAACTTCTAGAATAAAACAGATCAAAGCATAAGTTCGACCGAACTGCAATAAAATTGAATTGAGAATGATCTAGAAGTTCGCCCGAACTTTTTGTAGGACCGATCCTCAATGCATAGGAACCTAAATTTGATATCTAATGTCCATAATAGCGAAAATATTACGACACGATTACCAATAGACAAGAATTAATCAGTTAAATGTTAATTTTATTGATAAAACGTCAAGTTTCCAAAATGACAGAGCTTCGCCTCAGAGATGCCAAAGTTACAAATGAGGATGACAAGCTAGGTATTTATAGAGGTACAAGTCCGCTCATGGAGGAGGTGAGTTCGGGCGAACTTGCCTTAGCAAGTTCGGCCGAACTTGACATTCTAAGAACATCATGGGCGAACTTGACCCTATTACATATAAATACTTCATATCACTAGCCTATTCAACCCAAATCTATACAGACTCGATACAAGACTAAGATATAGACATTCTGCACCAACAGACTCCCCCTTGGATATCGTCTTCGTCTTGTATCAGTCTTTAAAACTCTATCTTCAAATAAACATTAACGAACACGACCGAAGAAGTTCTTGTAAGGCTTCCTTCGTCATTCTTGCTTCGGATCTTGCGTCTTATCTGTGGGAGGCACTTTGTTCATAAACTGGAACCTTCTAAGCCTTGCTGCCCTACCTTTCTCGTGTATCTTCTCAAGACGCTTTTCTTCCTTTAGAAATTCAACTCGCTCAAGATCCATCCATCTTGTATTCCACATCTTCCCAGAGTTCTCTTCACGAGCATAACATACATTAACGACCCTTTGATATTGCATGGCATGTTCTTTTTCTCGTTCTTCAAACACTATCTTGCTGTAGAACAAGCACTTGATGTCTTCTCTTGAACAATTCACTAGACACATCGGGTCTAGTATCCTGATTGTTCTCCACAATCCTCTCATACCCTGAAATCCCAATATCTCAACCTATTACTTCGTGATATCCAAATGTTCTTCAAATCGTAAAACAATAACGGCTTCACATGTAGTGGGATCTATCTGCCACCACTTGAACACTGGATAGAAATTCTGTTCAATAGGCATCAATGGCATGTTTCTCATCGCTCTTGGTCATTTCATAATCAACGTTATATCTTTTTCCCCTGTTTTCTTATTCGTTTTGATGCGACGACCTGGAATAAACGGCTTCCAATACATGAATCCCTTTGTCGCTTCAAACTTGATCATTTTCCATAGTAACTGATCAATATACTTCATAAGATATGTAACATTCACGGTTTGGACAAGCTCTTCAACATCCCAGTATGGTAAAGTCTTGAAATCAGCCAGATACTTGAAGTATTGCACCCCAAATTCCCTTTGATTGCATAAACATTCAACTCCTTGAACCAACCCCAACTTAGGATATCCCCCAATGATACGTCTTTATCTCTGGTAAAGAATGCTAAAGGACGTCGAAACTTACGTTCGCGCGGCATTTCTTTTAACCAAGATTTCTTTGCTTGAGCTATTTCCTCTTTTGTCATTGGTTTTGGAACTTTTCCTTCACGTAAAGATTTTCAATCTTATCTTTCAACATATCTTCATCAAGTTGCTTGTACATCTCCTCAAAATTAGGAAAACTATCTGTATTAGGACCGACGTACTTCGCAGTTTGATCAGTTTCATCATCAGAAGACCAATCTTCAACGATAACCCTGTTGTACTCATCAGCTTCAAACCTTCGTATATACTGATAATCATTCGGCTCAAGCGTTTTAACATTCATCACTTGTTCTTCAAAGTCAAGTGATTCAGCATCAACTTTGATTAACTTTGCCAAATCTTCTTTCGTATAGTTGTGAATGTACTCGCCTTCCTCTACATTGTTTTCTAACATAAGTATCAGAGGCTTTGTTGGCACGGCAGCAACAGGCTTTGCAAACCTATCAACATCAATCATATCAACATCATCAGTTGGCCCTGTTTGCCCTGACTCCCCCTGAATCTGATCATCCATCTTGTTCGGTTCATCATCCATCAGAGAAGAAAAATCAACATCATCAAAGACTTTTCCTTCACTAATTCTCATACCAACTCCTCCCTGATCATCATCATCATCATCATCATCAGCAACATTCCAATCTTCATAATCAGAATCGTCTTTCTTATCATCATCATTTTTATCCTCATCCTCTGCTTCTTCATCGTCCTTATCTTCAGAAGCAGTTACTGGATCATAAGGCTTGCCAGATTCGTCAACCTTAGGAATATCGGACTCAGAAGCTTTTTCAACCTCTTCAACTGTCTTTTCGACAGCTTCAGATGATTTAGGCCCTCAACACCTTTACCTTTTCCACTATTAGCAAGCTCCTTTTCAGATTTTTCTTTCGTCTCTTGTCGATCAAGACGATCATATTCAGCAATGAAATCAATACCCAAAGCATTAGATAATACTTTCTGCATCCTCGTGAACCTTCGATCCTTTAGGGCTTAAATCGTCTTTAGATCAGCAATTTCTGTTTGCAGCTTCTCGTTTGCATCTTGCAGACTTTCAATTAAGGCTTTGAAGTATTATCGTTCATTTTCCAACACTTTGACCTTGTCTCCAACATTTCTTTCTCAATAGAGCATTGATTCACTTTCTTTATTAGTTCTGCTTTCTCAGCTTCATTTTGTTGAACTTTTTCTTCTAACAACTTCACAATTCAAGAAGTTCAACATTCGTTTCTGGAAAGAAATCATTAAGATCTTGAAGACTAATCGGATCATTCTGCATATCACCAAACAGATTGGGCCCTGGAGTTTTTGGTGTTGACTTTGGAGTAGCAGCCTTTGGTGTAGACTTCCTTGGTGTAGAACTTTCAAAATGAGAAGTCGTTGGAGCAACTGGAGATGTAATAATCGGCACTTCAAGTAATCCAGCCTCAGGAGGTTCTTGTGTGACTCCTATACGTTCAGCCTCAGATGGAATAATCATAGGAGGTTCTAGTGTAACTCCTGGACGTTCAGCTTCTGATGTAATAGCAACAGGAGGTTCTTGTGTGACTCCTTTCTCCTGTGCGCTAGAAGGTTCTTGTGTAACTTCTGCGCTTTTTTTGCTTTCCTTTGTATCTGCGACTAGTAGGTTTCTGAGATTTCTTTGTTTTCTTCCTGCCTTTTGTCTGAGGAGACCCTGTAGTCTTTGTCGTTGAAATACTAGCAGACTTCACTTGTTTAGCTTTTTTTTCTTGGGTCTTTCCTCGTCAGACTCTTTTTCTTGATTTGGATCGAAATCAACATCAGTCTCTATGGCTTTTTCTGCCTCAGTCTCTGCTATTGTTTTCTTTGTAATTCTTTGAGAGAATCATTAGAATCTTCATCATTCTCTAAAGTAGCTGAAAGAACATCGTCTTCCTGAGTCGTTTTAACAGTTTCCTGACTCTCAATAACTACCGCAACACTTGATCCAGCCTCTGTTTGAACAGCTTCTGGCTCGTCTTCATCAACTAGCATCGTTTCAACTTTCTTTGCTGCATGCTTCTTTTTAGGCTTTTCAACTTCAGCCTTAAGAAACCATTCACTTCGAGCTTTCGGCTTGAAAGCTTTAAACCATTCTTTCTCAAAATTCAACTCTTTCTCGTCACCGCTACCGTCTTTCCTCCATTTGTTATCAGCCGGCGCTATATAATTTTCATCTTTGATAGCCCCAAATACTGGCTTTGCCACCGGTGCTGAGTCTTGCTTTTGAAATTTTAACAACTTCTTCATTGTTGTATCATCAGGGTGACTCAGATATAAGACATCATTCGGATCACGTGCAATGTTTGTGAACTTCTCGTCGATTAACATCTGCACGAAACCTTGGATATAAACACAATCTCGAATCATCCATATTCTTTGACATATGTGTAAACACAAGATTTGAATAATTGAACGGCTTTTTCAGAATTAACGCTGTTGCCATACAGGCCATATAATCTTGAACATCGTCAAGGCCTGCTTTGTGGTGACTGAACGTATGAATAATCGCATGCTTGTAGGGGTTAGGCACTTCCCCTTTCTTTAATGTCGGTTTGTTAATGCTGCCCTTGTAACCCATTCTGTAAAAACACCCTCGAACCATCTTCTCGTCCAAGAAAATCAGATCGTCTTTCTCAAATTGAACTGTAGGATTCTGCGAATATCATCTTCTGTAACCTTGATCTCTTTGACTTTGTTTCCCACTTTCACAGATGAAATAATGGTTTTTTATCATCACTGAGGCTTGCGTTCATCCAGAAATGGTAAGTGTGTGATCTATACGACACTGTGCGCTCCGTAATAGCTCTGTGTATCGGACATTCCTTCAGAAACTTCAGAATACTCTCGTACTCCTTCAGTGACGGGCATATTGCTTTGTCGAGCGTGATACGCGTATTATGGAACTTAGAAAAGTCCATAGAAATTACCTTCGCTGGTACTTGTGTAATATTCGTCGAAAAACGGGTTTTCAAAACCCGCTTCGTTTATTAATCAAATATTCAGTTATAATTTTTCGTTGCGTATTTATTGCTTAAATAAATTTTAAACAATACATAATTAATAAATATATTAAAATTTAAAAACCATAATTTATAATTAATAATAAAAAGTGAATAAAAAAATAAATTGGAGACGCCGGGTTTCGAACCCGGGTCACCCACAAATCCAAACATACAACACACCGCTCCGCCACACACTTCACTTGTGATAAACAAGGAAACAAATAACACTTAAGGTAAAACCAGAAAATCAAAACCGGACATCAGCGCGCTCAGAACACGGAATCGCCGGAGTAAGACCAAAACTCCGCAAATGTGGCCTTTCCTTTTGACTAAAACGCGATAACCGACTACGGCATCAATTATAACCGATGTTTAACCGTCAAATTCGGTCATAACTGCCGTAAAATCTTCAATCGCGAATCAAGACTCAAAAGCAGACACAATTCATCCAGTTCTTCACTATAAATACCCACTCAATCTTCTGGAAATCCTTTCGCTCAGAACCATGCACTTTTTCGAAGCTTTAGCTCGTCGCCAGAGAATTTCAATTTCGCCGGAACTTCGCCAGAATCGATCGTCAGAAAACCGTATTAATTCATCAGTCGGTATAACTGTCTAAACTTCTCTGCTATCTCTTAGTTTATACTTTAATCGTTCAAATCAATAATCAAAACTGTTAAAACAGTTCATACAGCCGGAAATCGCAAAATCAGAGCCGACTCTTGCCGGAAATTGAAGAAACTACTCTGAGTTGGTACATCATAATCCTTATCCTTCTTTTTCTATTCCAATTCAATCCAATTATAAGTGTTGTTGGTCAATTAAACAAACAATCGGCTTCACAGTTTCTGTGTTCTTATAAATGAAGAAGACGAAGTTGACTTGTGTATTAATATAATAAAAACCAGAAAACTAAACGGGTTAGACACACAGTCCAGCGGTGGACTGTGTGCAATTATAACATTCAAGTCCCGAGTTCGATTCGTGTACGTATCCGGTTCCCGCAATAACAAAACATTTTTTCTTTTAAGTTTAACAGAACACCCCTCAGATAGTACTTAAGTTTAATATAAATCTTAATTTAAATGGGTTAGACACCCAACCCAGTTGGTTGGACTGGGTGCAAATCAAAGCAATGGTCACGGGTTCGATGCGGGTTATACGCACCAGTTCTGCAGATTTTAAAACCTTTTTAAAATAACTAATTTCTGAAATATTCTAGTTAGTATATAAATATAATTAAATCTGAGTTTATTTCGGGTTAGACACGTAGCTCAGTTGGTAGAGCTGCGTGCACGTATACGAGAGGTCCCGAGTTCGAACCTCACTCAGCACATATAAAAACACAGTCCGACCGGTCAACGGTCAAAAAAGTCAATTTTTTTATTATTTTTATTTTCTTTTTATTTATTTATTTAATTAGAAAATTATTTAAAAATACTTAAAAATAAGATTATTAAGGTTAGAAAATTTCCTTAAACTCACAAAAAATAAATCTAAAAATCCCATTAAGAGTACTAATTAAAAATATTAATCTAAAATAAAATCCATTTATTTACCGAATCATTTCGTTATTATTTTAGGTTAGTTTTTCCCTCGTCGATCAAATCCTAAAATTCGTGCGCATCCAACGTCAACGCACCCAATGTGAGTGAATCTCTACCAATTCCCCGTTTTAATCATGTTTTGGGGTGTATCATGTGTCGTATAATTCTTTTATTATATATATAAACACTTGTGCATTCATCATATCCGTGATCAAATGTGTATCAAATGTGTATCAATTGTTGTGTGGATTATATGTAGATTGGATTTATCATTTTCAGTGCACGCATTTCATTAGGCCCATCAGTTCCCCGTGGGAGACGGGTTGAGCATCAGGTGCCTCATAAGATCGGCTCCGTTTGATTGAGCCTTGATCTCACATTCATCATCATTCATATCATATTCTCATCCAAAGTGGTTTGTGTTTGTTTATCTATATATGTTTGCTCACATGTGATTATTGCACAAATTTTCCTTATTAAAAAAACAAGAAATTAGTAACAACGTTTTATCAAGGTTCACTCGCCAACTTTTGTTGACCCAAAATATCCCCCGTTTTACACATGATACAGGTGATCCAGCTGAGACAAGAAACACATAGGAAGGCCTAGAAGAATAAACAAGTTTAAGCTTTGGATTAATTATATAGTTTCATTTCCTTGTAATTGTATGAATTTTGATTTGGATATTTAAGTTGTAATTTGAATTTAATAAATATGAAACATCTTAGTAAACATCATGAGCTTTGGTGATAACCCAATTATGCCCCGACTTTTATTCCGCTGCGGGTCGGGGTGTGACAGATTGGTATCAGAGCCATGACTATAGGGATATAGGATAGGTTATTAGACCCTTAGAGCCTATACTATAGTTGATTAAAATTTTAAATTGCTTATGCGTTACATACAAAATTCATGATGTTTATATGCTTTATGTTTATTTTTACACTCAATGTTATGCAAGCATGCTCACAAATACATGTTATTATACAATGCTCATCATGAATCATATCCTCATAACATATCATATCCATGAGAGCACACACCTCACGATTCCCATGATTTTTGCAATGATTTTTGTATTTTTCAAATCACATCAAAGTGAGTTCTCATGACGAGCATGTAGTAACTGGAAAGGTACGAGTACCGGTAGTCGGAACGTCCTGTCTAGGCTTGGCATTCGTATAAATCCAAAATAAAGGACCAGTTTGCGTACCTGGGGACTAACGATGAGAGTACGAAGGACCTATTAGGCCAAAGCATGTTATACCAAACGTCGTGTGAGCTAACCCCACTTTGAGTTGTCATTGTGTCTACACCTGGACACCCTCCTACCATACATCTCGCAATTATATTTTCCGATTTTCATTCGGGTGGTGCGAGTGTTAATCCGCCAACACCAATGTGAATCCTACCAAGCCCAATAGTCATGGGGGCCCACATGACTACACAGGCGATGGTATGGGGGACATTGGAGGCCCAAACATGAGCAAACCCAAGACATCCTATGGATGTAGTTGAATTATTGTCAGTTATGTTATTTTTCATTCTTTTTACAACACATGACACCTAGAAACTTCTTAAACTCACAATCTTCCTATGTATGTTCCTGTAGATGTCGGCTAGGCAACTACGTGGAGGTAGAAAGTCAGGAAGATCAAATGAACGCTTGGCCACACAAATTGCTAAACAAATGGCCGCAGTGCTTCTTGACATCGTAATTCAAGTTCAACAAGCTCTCACCGCAAATCCTATCAACCCTCCCACTCAAGAAGACCAGAGCGTCGCCAACCCTCCTTCCAAAAAGTGCTCCTACAAACACTTCAAATCTTGCGATCCCCCAAAGTATGAAGGGACCGAAGGTGTTACCGCTCTTCTTCAGTGGTTTGAAGAAATGGAAAACACTTTCCTCAATTGCGATTGTCCCGAGGATCGCAGGGTATGTTATGCAACTGGAAGACTGTTTGGGGTAGCCCTTACCTGGTGGAACACGGAAAAGGGTAAACGAGGAGTTGAAGATGCTATGGCCTTAACATGGGAAGAGTTAAGGGAAATCATGACAAGACACTTCTGTCCAAGAAGCGAAATCAAAAAGCTGGAAGACGAATTCCACTCACTAAAACAAAAGGAAGGAGATCACACTTCCTATAACAAGATATTTTTCGAACTGAACCAGATGATCCCTAATTTGTTCACCCCCGTGTACCGCTTGGTTGAACATTACATTCGAGGACTTCCCTCGAAAATTCAAGACTCGGTCTTAAGCACTTCGCCTGCAACACTTGAAGCCGCGATGGAGTTAGCTACAGAACTCACTGAGAATCGCATTCGAAACGGCAAATTCAAAGATGAAAAGAAGAAAGCACCCATAGAGACCTCAACTACAAACCACCCAGTCTCATCCTCAAGGTTTGCTGGTAAGAGGAAACGTAATGGCAAGAATTTTGCTGTCACCCAAACCAACCCTCCTATCACTGCTGCACCAATCACCCAAATTGCTCCCTCAGCTGCACCATTTAAAAAGCCATACACTGGCCCACACCCAAAATGCAACCGTTGTCAATACCATCACCCTCCCGAAGCTCTTTGCCAACATTGCACAAGCTGTGGCCGTGCAGGTCACACCATCCAAACCTGTCGCACTCTTCAACGAATGAACCGCAATCAACCCCCAACCCAAACCCACCATCAGATAGTGGGTCAAGCCCAACAACCTTTACTTCTACCAACTGTACCACCCGCAGCCCAACCTTACTACCAACCCAACTACCCCATGATGCAACCCATGCGAGCTTGTTACAACTGTGGGGACCCAAACCACTTCAGGAACACTTGTCCACGCTTGGTGAACATCATCCATGCCCAAGCTCAAGCGAACCCAGTAAACCAAGCTAACCAAGCTCCTCCACCTGCCAGAGGAAGAGCTTTCAACATCAATGCCAACCAAGCTAGGGCTGACAACAACGTGGTTAACGGTACGTTTCTCATCAATGGTAGTTATTCATCCATGTTATTCGATACTGGCGCGGATAAGAGTTTTGTGTCCTTAGAATTCGAACCTATCCTCAACCAAACTCGTGTTAATCTCATGGAATCTCTAACGGTGGAAGTTGCTGACGGAAAACCTGTTTCATTAAATTCTATTATACGCAATTGTACCCTCACTCTAAACGATCATGATTTTCCAGTTGACCTCATTCCTACGAAGTTGGGAAGTTTCGATGTTATAATTGGTATGGACTGGCTCAGCCAGCATCACGCTGAAGTAGTGTGCCGTGAAAAGTTCATTCGCATTCCTCTTGCAGACAGTTAGACCCTACGTATTTTTGGAGAAACCCCTTCGAAAGGACTCAAATTAATGTCCTGCCTTCAAGCCCGAAAATATCTCCGCAAGAACTATGTCGCATTCCTAACTCACGTCGTCAAAAAGGGAAACAAGGAGAAGAAACTCGAAGATATCCCAGTTGTGAAAGAATTCCCACAAGTCTTTCCCAACGACATTTCAGGACTCCCTCCTGTGAGAGAAGTCGAATTCCGCATCGATCTTGTACCTGGTGCTACACCAGTCGCAAAATCTCCTTATAGGTTAGCCCCATCCGAAATGCAAGAGCTGGCCAGTCAACTGCAAGAGCTGACTGACAAAGGATTCATACGTCCTAGCTCATCGCCTTGGGGTGCACCTGTTCTTTTTGTGAAGAAGAAAGATGGAACGTTTCGCATGTGCATCGACTATAGAGAACTCAACAAGTTAACGGTTAAGAATCGCTATCCACTACCTCGCATCGATGACCTCCTAGACCAACTTCAAGGCGCCACCTGCTTTTCAAAAATCGACCTTCGTTCTGGTTATCATCAGCTCAGAGTGCACGAAGAAGATATCCCAAAGACCGCCTTCCGGACTCGTTATGATCATTACGAATTCATGGTCATGCCATTCGGTTTAACCAACGCCCCCGCTGTCTTCATGGATCTAATGAATAGGGTATGCAAACCCTACCTCGACCGTTTCGTCATAGTCTTCATCGACGATATTCTTATCTACTCCAAGTCTAAATCCGATCATGAGCGACACCTTTGACTCATCCTTACACTTTTAAGGATCGAAAAGCTCTACGCTAAGTTTTCAAAATGCGAATTCTGGTTAAGAGAAGTACAATTCCTTGGACATGTCGTCAATGACAAGGGAATACATGTCGATCCTTCAAAAATCAAGGCAGTACAGGAATGGCAAGCGCCACGTACCCCTACCGAAGTAAGGTCATTTCTTGGTTTGGCTGGTTACTATCGATGTTTCATTGCCAATTTTTCCCGGATTGCTGTACCACTCACGGCTTTGACTCATAAAGGAAAACCCTTCATATGGGGACCTAAACAAGAAGAAGCCTTCCAAACTCTAAAGCAAAAACTTTGTGACGCACCTATCCTCACACTCCCTGAGGGTTGCGATGACTTTGTAGTATATTGCGACGCATCAGGGCAAGGGCTAGGCTGTGTATTAATGCAAAGAGGAAAAGTGATAGCCTATGCTTCTAGACAACTCAAAGTTCATGAGAAGAATTATACCACCCACGACCTGGAACTTGGAGCCGTTGTGTTCGCTCTCAAG
This sequence comes from Scalesia atractyloides, assembly GCA_947069175.1. Taxonomy (NCBI): domain Eukaryota; kingdom Viridiplantae; phylum Streptophyta; class Magnoliopsida; order Asterales; family Asteraceae; genus Scalesia; species Scalesia atractyloides. Next base: position 45,230,797 of record CAMTDV010000015.1, on the reverse strand, counting down.
ATATGGAGACATTACCTCTATGGTACCAAGTGTGAAATATACACTGACCACAAAAGTCTCCAACATATCTTCAACCAGAAGGAGTTGAATATGAGGCAACGAAGATGGGTCGAACTTCTTAACGACTACGAATGTGAAATTCGGTATCATCCTGGCAAGGCAAATGTGGTGGCCGATGCGCTTAGTCGAAAAGGTTATGCGAACTCCATTCGTCTTCTATGTTCGCAAATCGTAACCGACATCAAAGATCGAATCCGAGAAGCTCAACATGTTTCTGTAACAGAAAATGACGTACGCGATGAGTTGTCGTGTGGAGCTGAACTAAAAATCGAAACCAAATCCGACGGTATTCTATACTATTTAAATCGCATATGGATTCCTGATCGCGATAACCTTCGTGATTTCCTCATGAATGAGGCGCACAAAACACGATACTCTGTACACCCAGGAGCCGACAAGATGTATCAAGACCTACGATACACCTACTGGTGGCCTTGCATGAAAAAGGATATCGCTGTTTTTGTTTCCAAGTGCCTTACCTGTTCCAAAGTAAAAGCTGAACATCAAAGACCTTCAGGACTTCTAGTCCAACCCGAAATACCTGTATGGAAGTGGGAAAACATAACCATGGATTTTATTACCGGGTTACCTCGCACCTCCAGTGGGTATGACACCATATGGGTAATAATCGATCGTCTTACAAAGTCATCTCATTTCATTCTGATTCGCGAGGACTTCAAGAACGAGAAGTTAGCTCGTATCTACATCAACGAGATCGTAAGCCGTCATGGTGTACCTTTAAGCATCATTTCAGACCGTGATGGTCGTTTCACTTCACGAACATGGCGAGCCGTACAAACCGCCTTGGGTACACGATTAGTCCTCCGTATCGCTTTTCATCCTCAAACTGATGGTCAATCTGAACGCACCATCCAAACCCTTGAAGACATGCTGCGAGCATGTGTCATAGACTTCAAAGGGAATTAGGACGCTCACCTACCATTAGTGGAATTTTCGTACAACAATAGCTATCATTCAAGTATCGGCATGGCTCCTTCCGAAGCTTTATATGGTCGTAAGTGCCGATCTCCAGTATGTTGGCACGAAATTGGGGAATCACAAATCACCGGTCCAGAATTAATTCAAGAAACAACCGACAAGGTCATTCAAATTCGAAACAATCTTCTAGCGGCTCAAAGTCGTCAAAAGAGTTATGCAGACAAACGACGAAAGCCCTTGGAGTTTGGCATTGGTGATCAAGTACTTTTAAAAGTATCACCGTGGAAGGGAGTGATTCGTTTTGGCCAGAAGGGCAAGCTAGCACCACGCTAAGTAGGACCTTTCAAGATACTCGAAAGAGTAGGTCCTGTAGCATACAAGCTTGACCTACCAGAAGAGCTCAACAGAATTCATCCCACATTTCACGTATCAAACTTGAAAAAGTGCCTCGCCGATGAAAACCTCCATATTCCTCTAGAAGACATTCAAGTCGATGAATCTATGCACTTCGTTGAAAGACCAGTAGAAATCATGGACTTCGGAGAGAAGCGTTTAAGACGAAGTCGTATTCCAATTGTCAGGGTACGTTGGGAGTCAAAACGAGGACCAGAGTTTACTTAGGAACGTGAAGACTCAATGCGCGAGAAATACCCGCATCTTTTTCCTGTTACCACTACTACTTAAATTTCGGGACGAAATTTCTAAAAGTAGGGGATACTGTAACATTCGTCGAAAAACGGGTTTTCAAAACCCGCTTCGTTTATTAATCAAATATTCAGTTATTATTTTTCGTTGCGTATTTATTGCTTAAATAAATTTTAAAAAATACATAATTAATAAATATATTAGAATTTAAAAACCATAATTTATAATTAATAATAAAAAGTGAATAAAAAAATAAATTGGAGACGCCGGGTTTCGAACCCGGGTCACCCACAAATCCAAACACACAACACACCGCTCCGCCACACACTTCCCTTGTGATAAACAAGGAAACAAATAACACTTAAGGTAAAACCAGAAAATCAAAACCGGACATCAGCGCGCTCAGAACGCGGAATCGCCGGAGTAAGACCAAAACTCCGCAAATGTGGCCTTTCCTTTTGACTAAAACACGATAACCGACTACGACATCAATTATAACCGATGTTAACCGTCAAATTCGGTCATAACCGCCAGAAAATCTTCAATCGCGAATCAAGACTCAAAAGCGGACACAATTCATCCAGTTCTTCACTATAAATACCCACTCAATCTTCTGGAAATCCTTTCGCTCAGAACCGTGCACTTTTTCGAAGCTTTAGCTCGTCGCCGGAGAATTTCAATTTCGCCGGAACTTCGCCGGAATCGATCGTCAGAAAACCGTATTAATTCATCAGTCGGTATAACTGTCTAAACTTCTCTGCTATCTCTTAATTTATACTTTAATCGTTCAAATCAATAATCAAAACTGTTAAAACAGTTCATACCGCCGGAAATCGCAAAATCAGAGCCGACTCTTGCCGGAAATTGAAGAAACCACTCCGAGTTGGTACATCATAATCCTTATCCTTCTTTTTCTATTCCAATTCAATCCAATTATATGTCACACCCCGACCCGCAGCGGAAAAGGTGATCGGGGCATGATTGGGTTATCATCAAAGCTCATAACATTTATTATAACGTTTCATATTTATTATTACAATTTAAAGGGAAAGATACAATCATAATTACATCATGTTCTACACATCATTCTAGACTTCATTATTTTCTTCTAAGGCATTTCCTATGTTTTCCTTGCTTCATCCTGTTCACCTGTATCATGTGTAAAAATGGTTTTGGATCAACAAAAAGTTGGCGAGTGAATCCTATGAAAACATTTGAACAAGTTTATTGAATTGATTATAAAATGAGGTGCATAACCACATATGAGTAAATATAGATGTAAACATATCCACAAAACACTTAATATCAAATAATGCACACACATACAATAATAAATTGTTTTGAGGCACGCGTTGCTCAACCCGTCTCTCACGAGGAACTGATGGGCCTAATGTATGAGTTTTAAGGCACGCGTTGTTCTACGAACTGATGGGCCTAATGAATGATTTGCATACAACTTGACAATATGTAATACATAACTACAAACAATATTTACATTCTAAGTTTAAATCATAATATGGTATGGCACGAGTTTAAATAAACGAATTAATTCTAGTGACACATGACACACCCAAAACGTGTAATTTAAAAGGGGAGTTGTAAGATTCACTCACATTGGGTGCGTTCGGTTGATGATGTTGAATGCGCACGAAGTTTGATTTAACCACGAGTGAAACTAACCTAGATAATAACATAATGGTTCGGTAAATAAGCGGATTTTATTAATCAATTTTAGTAGGATTATTGGATATATTTTTGTGAGTTTAAGGCTATTTTCTAACTTTAAAAATGTTATTTTTAAGTATTTTTAATTGATTTTTAAATAAAATAAATAAATAAAAATAATAAAAAATGTTGACTTTTTGACCGTTGACTTGTTGACCGGTTTTATTGTGTAAATGTATGCGCCGGGCAGGACTTGAACCCGAGACCTCCCGTACGCGTGCACGCAGCTCTACCAACTAAGCTACGTGTCTAACCCGAAATATTTCTGTTTTTAATTATATTTATATACTAATTGAATTAATCTGAAAATCATTTATTTTAAAAACGATTTTAATGTAACGCTCGGTGCTCTCCACAGGTCTCGAACCCGGGACCTGCGGGTTAGTTTGGCACACAGTCCACCGCTGAACTGTGTGTCTAACTTGGTAAATAATCTGGTTTTTATTATACTTATATACAAACTAGATAAATTCATTTCTGTCCTTATATAAAAAGTTTGATAATTGCCAGAACCGGTGCGGTAGTCTGGACTCGAACCCGCGACGTATGATTTAAACGCGCACACAGTCCACCACTGGACTGTGTGTCTATCTTGGTTATTATTCTGGTTTTCATTAAACTTAAAATCTATTTGCGAGTGAATCCGGTTCAGTTTAAAAAAAAAATTATTAAGGCGAGTGTGCGTGTGACAAGAATCGAACTCGGGACGTATGCGTGTTTATTTGCACACAGTCCACCGCTGGACTGTGTGTCTAACTCGAGATATAACTTGATTTAAATTATATATATATATATAACTGAAAACTTCATCTTCTTCGTTAAGCTTAATCCCAGAACCAATGTCCGACAGTTTCATCAGTTTAATCAATTTCTTTAGTAGGTTGTGATTAGCTACATGTGAGATTAATAAAAACGAGAGAGATTAGGTGTAAGATATACAGAACAGAGATCCTCTGTTTCGCCGGCGAAATTCCGATGACAGCAGGTTATTCCGGCGACGTTTATCTTGCGGCAGAAGGTCTTCAGGAAGCTTGAGGTGAGTGTGGGTGACTTCGGTATGAGCTCTAGGTGTTCTGTTTTTAGAGTAAGGCACATAGGTGAAGGGGTTCGGTTTTCCGGCGAGTTGCAGAAAGTTTCCGGCGAGTGAAATTTCGTCGAGAATGGGTGTTGATCGTGAGCGAAAAGGCTATCAGAGGTTAGAGGGTGCATTTATAGGGAAGAACATCGATGAATTGGGTCCGTTTACCGTCTTGATTCGTCGGTCAAATATTTCTCCGGCGGTTATGACTGATGTCGCGGACTGGACATCAGTTATAACCGATGTTAAGGTTAATGCGTCGGTTAAATCAGAAGAAACCGTCCAATCTCGGCGAAATCGTCGGGATTTCCGACGACTGCGATTGGGCGCGTTAGTTTGAATTCGAGTTTGTGTATATGAATTAATTGTTTCTAATAATGAACAAGAAACACAAGTGACGGAGTGGTTGAGCGCGTGTGAGTTAAATCGCTGTTGACCCGGCTGACCCGGGTTCGAAACCCGGCAGCCTTGTTTTATTTTTATTTCATTATTTTTAATAAATTTTCAAATATAAAATATATATTCCAATATACTTATTAATTATGTATCGTTTAAAATTAATTTGAGCATTAAATATGCGATGAAATTTTTAACTAGATTGTTCTGTTAATAAACGAAGCGGGTTTGGTAAATCCGGTTTTTTACGGATGTTACATTATAAGTGTTGTTGGTCAATTAAACAAACAATCGGCTTCACAGTTTCTGTGTTCTTATAAATGAAGAAGACGAAGTTGACTTGTGTATTAATATAATTAAAACCAGAAAACTAAACGGGTTAGACACACAGTCCAGCGGTGGACTGTGTGCAATTATAACATTCAAGTCCCGAGTTCGATTCGTGTACGTATCCGGTTCCCGCAATAACAAAACATTTTTTCTTTTAAGTTTAACAGAACAACCCTCAGATAGTACTTAAGTTTAATATAAATCTTAATTTAAATGGGTTAGACACCCAGCCCAGTTGGTTGGGCTGGGTGCAAATCAAAGCAATGGTCACGGGTTCGATGCGGGTTATACGCACCGGTTCTGCAGATTTTAAAACCTTTTTAAAATAACTAATTTCTGAAATATTCTAGTTAGTATATAAATATAATTAAATCTGAGTTTATTTCGGGTTAGTCACGTAGCTCAGTTGGTAGAGCTGCGTGCACGTATACGAGAGGTCCCGAGTTCGAACCTCACTCAGCGCATATAAAAACACAGTCCGACCGGTCAACGGTCAACGGTCAAAAAAGTCAATTTTTTTTATTATTTTTATTTTCTTTTTATTTATTTATTTAATTAGAAAATTATTTAAAAATACTTAAAAATAAGATTATTAAGGTTAGAAAATTTCCTTAAACTCACAAAAATAAATCTAAAAATCCCATTAAGAGTACTAATTAAAAATATTAATCTCAAATAAAATCCATTTATTTACCGAATCATTTCGTTATTATTTTAGGTTAGTTTTTCCCTCGTCGATCAAATCCTAAAATTTGTGTGCATCCAACGTCATCAAAGAACGCACCCAATGTGAGTGAATCTCTACCAATTCCCCGTTTTAATCATGTTTTGGGGTGTATCATGTGTCGTATAATTCTTTTATTATATATATAAACACTTGTGCATTCATCATATCCGTAATCAAATGTGTATCAATTGTTGTGTGGATTATATGTAGATTGGATTTATCATTTTCAGTGCACGCATTTCATTAGGCCCATCAGTTCCCCGTGGGAGACGGGTTGGGCATCAGGTGCCTCATAAGATCGGCTCCGTTTGATTGAGCCTTGATCTCACATTCATCATCATTCATATCATATACTCATCCAAAGTGGTTTGTGTTTGTTTATCTATATATGTTTGCTCACATGTGATTATTGCACAAATTTTCCTTATTAAATAAAACAAGAAATTAGTAACAATGTTTTATCAAGGTTCACTCGCCAACTTTTGTTGACCCAAAATATCCCCCGTTTTACACATGATACAGGTGATCCAGCTGAGACAAGAAACACATAGGAATGCCTAGAAGAATAAACAAGTTTAAGATTTGGATTAATTATATAGTTTCATTTTCTTGTAATTGTATGAATTTTGATTTGGATATTTAAGTTGTAATTTGAATTTAATAAATATGAAACATCTTAGTAAACATCATGAGCTTTGGTGATAACCCAATTATGCCCCGACTTTAATTCCGCTGCGGGTCGGGGTGTGACAACTTGAGCCTGAAAAACGACGCAAAACAATTAGTACGCATTACGAGAAAAAGATTCAAAATTTTTCAACACTTTTCATCAAGTTCGGGCGAACTTGATTTGTGTAAAACAATCTGATTTTAGTCAAGTTCGCCCGAACATGTCAAAAACATGTTCAATCAAAAATGTCATAAGTTCGGGCGAACTTATGTTTAACAAGTTTCAAATTTTCTAAACACTAAGTTCGAGCGAACTTCTAGATCATTCTCAATTCAATTTTATTGCAGTTCGGTCGAACTTATGCTTTGATTGATTTTATTCTAATTGGTTAGCAAGTCCGGTCGAACTTGACAACAAGTTCGGCCGAACTTGTTATCTTCTTCAATCAAAAATCTGTTCAACACTAAGATGACCATTTTAATCAAATCCAAGTTGAATCCATGGTCGGTTTTAATTGTTTAACTCAGATTTAAGTTCAATTCGTCCATTAGAAACCTAGATCTATCATGTTTTAACTTTTCAGATCTGATTTCATTGTTTCATGTTCAATTCATGGTTATATTCTCAAATTCTCACCTCTTCATTGACAAGTGTGCAAGTCACCAAGATCAATATAAATTTCGGCAGAATAAGACTCTAACTTGCCAATTTCACAAAATCGCTCAAACTATGTAAGTTCGCTCAGAGAGATTGGTTTCAGTAATTATGAGTTCGGCTGAACTTGCAAGGTACTTATACCTCAGCAAGTTCGGGCGAACTTGCAAGTCCAAGTTCTAAGGCCCACTTAAGTCCAGGCGAAGTTGACAATTTCACAAACCAGCCATCAGTCATAAGTTCGGTCGAACTTGTTTGATTGTTAAACTTTATTCAGTTTAGCAAGTTCGGCCGAACTTGCCAAACCCACTTTTCAAACTTTTTCAAATTTTGCAATTAAGTCCCTGATCTTTCCACTTTTTACTAGATATGAAAATCCACTCACTTGACCAAGTCCAAGCTAATGACCTTGGTTAACCAATTTGTCTGCCGAGTCCAAGTTAATGACCCCGGTTTGACCCATTACGAACAAAATGTTGATATTTTCAAAATCAAAGTTTCAAATTAATGAACTTTTCATCGTTTTTGGCTTTTTAGATTTTAGAGATTAGCTCCCAGCCCGTTGTCAATGAGATTCCTACCAGTTTAGCACCTTACCAGACTTCGAAGATCCGTTCTCCAACATTGGTTTGCGGAAAACAATGTAGAAACAAAATCTTTTTGTATTTACTTAAGTTTATGCTAAAACACACTGAAAATCTTTTTGGTTTTAATCTGTAAAGCTGATAAACTATGTACAGGATAATGTAAACTATGTACAAACATATTTACAGACATATTTTTGTGAATTCGTGTCTAAGGATCATATCAGTTGATTGAGACATATCACCAGTACGTTGACCTTTAGATGACTTTAAGTTTTAAACTCGTTTACCCAGATTGTCGATATGTTTGTCCACTTAAACTTTACCATGTTTCTCAACTGTTTCAAGATATGTTAAGATATGATTTATGAAACTTGACTTATCTGCGGTTCCTACTTCTTGAATATACTCCCGTATCAAGATTCCATAGATTTCATCTTACAGGTGAATATAGCGTAATTAATATCTGTATCTGGGTTAGTGCGAGACCTTGAGAGCTCAGGTTAGTACTACCGTACAGACAAAGAGATGAAGGCTCGACTTTAAGGTGTGTTCCATTTAGGAATCTTTTCAGCACTGCAAATGATTAGATCTTTCGATACTTTTCAAGATTGCATGCAGTTAGGGGTTTATTGCAAAAGTATTATAGAAGTTCTAGGCTATTGCTTTCGCAAAATCAGAAGAACTTTTATAATACCCCAGATATCAATTATCTATAAAGACCTCGTATCTCAGAATCAGGTAATCTCTCAATCGAAATTTCGGAGTACTAAGTCCATATATCCAAGATATGTTAATCCACAAGATTAAGCAGTTGTAAAATTTAGTTTATATCTTGAAAACATTTTACTGAACGTGTTAAGCCTATCGACACATCCACAGTAAGACTTGTTTATCACTTTTAAACGTTACATTTCTTTAGCATACTATGATAGTCCACTGATGTACTATCATTTCCTTTTTGTGACACCGAATTCTTTTTGTCTTTTTCAAAGTTTTTGAACTTTTTTCATTTTTCATATGTATTTGAATTTTAAAATTTTCAAATGTTTTTGTATTTTCTCTAACATTTCTCCCCCTAAAATAAAAAACATATTTTTGTATTTTAGTTTTTAATAAAATTCTAAACTAGAAAGATGTAGACAAATCAATGTGAATCACGCGAACTCGTCGTCCGATCTGTATTCAACCTCAGCGTTCGCACCTGTCAGCAAATTTTTCATACCATTAATTCTCAACAAGTATTTAAACCGTGATAAAGCAAAAAGTTTGGAATAAAAATCAGCCTTTTGTTCGTCGGTGTGGATTTTATCTATTCGCACCAACTTCTTTTCGTAACAGTTACGAATGAAATGATAACGAATTTCAATGTGTTTTGTGCGTGAGTGATGAACCGGATTTTTGGTTATATCAATGGCTGCCTTATTATTAACATACAGCGGAATGTCGAGAAATTGTAGACGATAGCCTCTCATCTGCTGTTGTATCCACAGAATCTGTGAACAACAGCTGGAGGCCGAGATATACTCAGCTTACAGGTAGAGAGAGCGACCGTAGTCTGTTTCTTACACTGCCAGGTTACCATTCTTGTTCCGAAGAACTGGCATCCCGCTGTAGTCGATTTTGAATTCAACTTATCTACACCAAAATAAGTTGAATTCAAAATCGACTACAGCGGGATGCCAGTTCTTCAGAACAAGAATGGTAACCTGGCAGTGTAAGAAACAGACTACGGTCGCTCTCTCTACCTGTGAAGCTGAGTATATCTCGGCCTCCAACTGTTGTTCACAGATTCTGTGGATACAACAGCAGATGAGAGACTATCGTCTACAATTTCTCGACACTCCGCTGTTGTTGATAATAAGGCAGCCATTGATATAACAAAAAATCCGGTTCATCACTCACGCACAAAACACATTGAAATTCGTTATCACTTCATTCGTGACTGTTACAAAAAGAAGTTGGTGCGAATAGAAAAAATCCACACCGACGAACAAAAGGCTGATTTTTATACCAAACTTTTTTCTTTATCACAGTTTAAATACTTGTTGAGAATTAATGGTATGAAAAATTTGCTGACAAGTGCGAACGCTGAGGTTGAATACGGATCAGACGACGAGTTCGCGTGATCCACATTGATTTGTCTACATCTTTCTAGTTTAGAATTTTATTAAAAACTAAAATACAAAAATATGTTTTTGATTTTAGGGGGAGAAATGTTAGAGAAAATACAAAAACATTTTAAAATTTTAAAATTCAAAAACATATGAAAAATGCAAAAGTACAAAAACATTGAAAAAGACAAAAGAATTCGGTGTCACAAAAAGGAAATGATAGTACATCAGTGGACTATCACAGTATGCTAAAGAAATGTAAAGTTTAAAAGTGATAAGCAAGTCTTACTGTGGATGTGTCGATAGGCTTAACACGTTCAGTAAAATGTTTTCGAGATATAAACTAAATTTTACAACTGCTTAATCTTGTGGATTAACATATCTCGGATATATGGACTTAGTACTCTGAAATTTCGTTTGAGAGATTGCCTGATTCTGAGATACGAGGTCTTTATAGATAATTGATATCTGGGGTATTATACAAGTTCTTCTGATTTTGCGGAAGCAATAGCCTAGAACTTCTATAATACTTTTGCAACAAACCCCTAAACTGCATGCAATATTGAAAAGTATCGAAAGATCTAATCATTTGCAGTATTGAAAATATTCCTTAAATGGAACACACCTTAAAGTCGAGCCTTCATCTCTTTGTCTGTACGGTAGTACTAACCTGAGCTCTCAAGGTCTCGCACTAACCCAGATACAGATATAAATTACGCTATATTCACCTGTAAGATGAAATCTAGGGAATCTTGATATGGGAGTATATTCTAGAAGTGGGAACCGTAGATAAGTCAAGTTTCATAAATCATATCTTAACATATCTTGAAACAGTTGAGAAATGTGGTAAAGTTTGAGTGGACAAACATATCGACAATCTAGGTAAATGAGTTTAAAACTTAAAGTCATCCAAAGGTCAATGGTACTGGTGATATGTCTCAATCAACTGATATGATCCTTAGACACGAATTCACAAAAATATGTCTATAAATATGTTTGTACATAGTTTACATTGTCCTGTACATAGTTTATCAGCTTCACAAATTAAAACCAAAAAGATTTTCAGTGTGTTTTAGCATAAACTTACAAAAATACAAAAAGATTTTGTTTCTACATTGTTTTCAGCAAACCAATGTTGGAGAACGGATCTTCGAAGTCTGGTAAGGTGCTAAACTGGTAGGAATCTCATTGACAACGGGCTGGGAGCTAATCTGTAAAATCTAAAAAGCCAAAAACGATGAAAAGTTCATTAATTTGAAACTTTGATTTTGAAAATATCAACAACTTGTTCGTAATGGGTCAAACCGGGGTCATTAACTTGGACTCGGCAGACAAATCGGTTAACCAAGGTCATTAGCTTGGGCTTGGTCAACTGAGTGGATTTTCATAACTAGTAAAAAGTGGAAAGTTCAGGGACTTAATTGCAAAATTTGAAAAAGTTTGAAAAGTAGGTTTGGCAAGTTCGGCCGAACTTGCTAAACTGAATAAAGTTTAACAATCAAACAAGTTCGACCGAACTTGTGACTGATGGCTGGTTTGTGAAATTGTCAAGTTCGCCCGGACTTAAGTGGGCCTTGGAACTTGGACTTGCAAGTTCGCTCGAACTTGCTGAGGTATAAGTACCTTGCAAGTTCGGCGGAACTCATAATTACTGAAACCAATCTCTCTGAGCGAACTTACATAGTTTGAGCGATTTTGTGAAATTGGCAAGCTAGAGTCGTTATTCTGCCGAAATTTATATTGATCTTGGTGATTTGCATACCATTGTCAATGGAAGAGGTGAGAATTTGAGATTATAACCATGAATTGAACATAAACAATGAAATCAGATCTGAAAAGTTAAAACATGATAGATCTAGGACGAATTGAACTTAAATCTGAGTTAAACAATTAAAACCGACCATGGATTCAACTTGGATTTTATTAAAATGGTCATGTTAGTGTTGAACAGATTTTTGATTGAAGAAGATAACAAGTTCGGCCGAACTTGTTATCAAGTTCGATCGGACTTGCTAGCCAATTAGAATAAAACAGATTAAAGCATAAGTTCGACCGAACTGCGATAAAATTGAATTGAGAATGATCTAGAAGTTCGCCCGAACTTAGTGTTTAGAAAATTTGAAACTTGTTAAACATAAGTTCGCCCGAACTTATGACATTTTTGATTGAACATGTTTTTGACATGTTCGGGCGAACTTGACTAAAATCAGATTGTTTTACACACATCAAGTTCGCCCGAACTTGATGAAAAGTGTTGAAAAATTTTGAATCTTTTTTCTCGTAATGCGTGCTAATTGTTTTGCGTTGTTTTTCAGGCTCAAGTACCAGTGAAGGTAATTTCTATGGACTTTTCTAAGTTCCATAATACGTGTATCACGCTCGACAAAGCAATATGTCCGTCGCTGAAGGAGTACGAGAGTATTCTGAAGTTTCTGAAGGAATGTCCGATACACAGAGCTATTACGGAGCGCACAGTGTCGTATAGATCACACACTTACAATTTCTGGATGAACGCAAGCCTCAGTGATGATAAAAAGACCATTATTTCATCTGTGAAAGTGGAAAACGAAGTCAAAGAGATCAAGGTTACAGAAGATGATATTCGCAGAATCCTACAGTTCAATGATGACAAAGACAATTCGATTTTTCTTGGACGAGAAGATGGTTCGAGGGTGTTTTTACAGAATGGGTTACAAGGGTAGCGTTAACAAACCGACATTGAAGAAAGGGGAAGTGCCTAACCCCCACAAGCTCTTAATGCATGCGATTATTCATACGTTAAGTCACCGCAAAGCAGGCCTTGATGATGTTCAAGATTATATGGCCTGTATGGCAACGGCGTTAATTCTAAAAAAGCCGTTCAATTATTCAAAGCTTGTGTTAACACATATGTCAAAGAATATGGATGATTCGAGATTGTGTTTGTATCCAAGGTTCGTGCAGATGTTAATCGACGAGAAGTTCACAAACATTGCACATGATCTGAATGATGTCTTATATCTGAGTCACCTTGATGATACAACCCTGAAGAAGTTGTTAAAATTTCAAAAGCAAGACTCAGCACCGGTGGCAAAGCCAGTATTTGGGGCTATCAAAGATGAAAATTATATAGCGCCGGCTGATAACAAGTGGAGGAAAGACGGTAGCGGTGACAAGAAAGAGTTGAATGATGAGAAAGAATGGTTTAAAGCTTTCAAGCCGAAAGCTCGAAGTGAATGGTTTCTTAAGTCTGAAGTTGAAAAGCCTAAAAAGAAGCGTGCAACAAAGAAAGTTGAAATGATGCTAGTTGATGAAGACGAGCCAGAAAATGTTCAAACAGAGGCTGGATCGAGTGCTGCGGTAGTTATTGAGAGTCAGGAAACTGTTAAAACGACTCAGGAAGACGATGTTATTTCAGCTACTTCAGAGAATGATGAAGATTCTGATGATTCTCTCGAAAGAATTACAAAGAAAACAATAGCAGATATTGAGGCAGAAAAAGCCATAGAGACTGATGCTGATTTCGATCCAAATCAAGAAAAAGAGTCTGACGAGGAAAGACCCAAGAAAAAAGCTAAACGAGTGAAGTCTGCTACTATTTCAACGACAAAGACTACAGGGTCTCCTTAGACAAAAGGCAGGAAGAAAACAAAGAAATCTCAGAAACTTGCTAGTCGTAGATACAAAGGAAAGCTGAAAAGCGCAGAAGTTACACAAGAAACTTCTGGCGCACCGGAGAAAGGAGTCACACAAGAACCTCCTACACAAGAACCTCCTGTTGTTATTACATCTGAAACTGAACGTCCAGGAGTTACACAAGAACATCCTGTGATTTTTCCATATGAGGCTGAACGTCCAGGAGTCACACAAGAACCTCCTGAGGCTGGATTCTTGAAGTGCCGATTATTATATCTCTGGTTGCTCCAACGATTCCTCATTTTGAAAGTTCTACACCAAGGAAGTGTACACCAAAGGCTGCTACTCCAAAGTCAACACCAAAAACTCCAGGGCCTAATCTGTTTGGTGATATGCATAATGATCCGATTAGTCTTCAAGATCTTAATGATTTCTTTCCAGAAACGAATGTTGAACTTCTTGAAAAGCGTGTGAAGGTGTTAGAAGAAAAAGTTCAACAAAATGAAGCTGAGAAAGCAGAACTGATAAAGAAAGTGAATCAAAGCTTTGTTGAGAAAGAAATGCTGGATGACAAGGTCAAAGTGTTGGAAAATGAACGAGAATACTTCAAAGCCTTAATTGAAAGTCTGCAAGATGCAAACGAGAAGCTGCAAACAGAAATTGCTGATCTAAAGACGATTCAAGCCCTAAATGATCGAAGGTTCACGAGGATGCAGAAAGTATTATCTAATACTTTGGGTATTGATTTCATTGCTGATATGATCGTCTTGATCGACAAGAGGCGAAAGAAAAATCTGAAAAGGAGCTTGCTAATAGTGGAAAAGGTAAAGGTGTTGAGGGTGAAGTTCCTAAATCATCTGAAGCTGCCGAAAAGACAGTTGAAGAGGTTGAAAAAGCTTCTAAGTCCGATATTCTTAAGGTTGACGAATCTGTCATGCCTTCTGATCCAGTAACTGCTTCTGAAGATAAGGACGATGAAGAAGCAGAGGATGAGGATAAAAATGATGATGATAAGAAAGACGATTCTGATTATGAAGATTGGAATGTTGCTGCTGCTGATGATGATGATGATGATAAGGGAGGAGTTGGTATGAGAATTAGTGAAGGAAAAGTCTCTGATGATGTTGATTTTTCTTCTCTGATGGATGATGAATCAAACAAGATGGATGATCAGATTCAGGGGGAGTCAGGGCAAACAGGGCCAACTGATGATGTTGATATGATTGATGTTGATAGGTTTGCAAAGCCTGTTGCTGCCATGCCAACAAAGCCTCTGATACTTATGTTGGAAAACAATGTAGAGGAAGGCGAGTACATTCACAACTATACGAAAGAAGATTTGGCAAAGTTAATCGAAGTTGATGCTGAATCACTTGACTTTGACTTTGAAGAACAAGTGATGAATGTTAACACGTTTGAGCCGAATGATTATCAGTATATACGAACGTTTGAAGTTGACGATTACAACAGGGTTATCGTTGAAGATTGGTCTTCTGATGATGAAACTGATCAAACTGCAAAGTACGTCGGTCCTAATACAGATAGTTTTCCTACTTTTGAGGAGATGTACAAGCAACTTGAAGAAGATATGTTGAAAGATAAGATTGAAGAATGTTAACGTGAAGGAAAAGTTCCAAAACCAATGACGAAAGAGGAAATAGCTCAAGCAAAGAAATCTTGGTTTAAAGAAATGCCGCGCGAACGTAAGTTTCGACGTCCTCTTGCATTCTTTACCAGAGATAAAGACGTGTCATTGGGGGATATCCTAAGTTGGGGTTGGTTCAAGGAGTTGAATGTTTATGCAATCAAAAGGGAATTTGGGGTGCAATACTTCAAGTATCTGGCTAATTTTAAGACTTTACCATACTGGGATGTTGAAGTGCTTGTCCAAACCGTGAATGTTACATATCATATGAAGTATATTGATCAGTTACTGTGGAAAATGATCAAGTTTGAAGCGACAAAGGGATTCATGTATTGGAAGCCGTTTATTCCAGGTCATCGCATCAAAAGGAATAAGAAAACAAGGGAAAAAGATATAACGTTGATTATGAAACGACCGAGAGCGATGAGAAACATGCCACTGATGCCTATTGAACAAAATTTCTATCCAGTGTTCAAGTGGTGGCAGATAGATCCCACTACATGTGAAGCCGTTATTGTTTTACGATTTGAAGAACATTTGGATATCACGAAGGAACAGATTGAGATATTGGGTTTTCAGGGTATGAGAGGATTACAATCAGGATACTAGACCCAATGTGGCTAGTGAATTGTTCAAGAGAAAACATCAAGTGCTTGTTCTACAGCAAGATAGTGTTTGAAGAACAAGAGAAAGAACAAGCCATGCAATATCAAAGGGTCGTTAATGTATGTTATGCTCGTGAACACTGGGAATATGTGGAATACAAGATGAGGGATCTTGAGCGAGTTGAATTTCTAAAGGAAGAAATGCGTCTAGAAGCTATTCACGAGAAAGGTAGGGCGGCAAGGCTTAGAAGATTTTAGTATATGAACAAAGTACCTCCTACAGATCAGACGCCAGATCCGAAGCAAGAACGACGAAGGAAGCCTTACAAGAACTTCTTCGGTCGTGTTCGTTAATGTTTATTTGAAGATAGAGTTTTGAAGACTGATACAAGATGAAGACGATATCCAAGGGGGAGTCTGTTGGTGCAGAATGTCTATGTCTTAGTCTTATATCGAGTTTGTATAGATTAGAGTTGAATAGGCTAGTGATATGAAGTATTATATGTAATAGGGTCAAGTGCGCCCATGATGTTCTTAGAATGTCAAGTTCGGCCAAACTTGCTAAGGCAAGTTCGCCCGAACTCACCTCCTCCATGAGCGGACTTGTACCTCTATAAATACCTAGCTTGTCATCCTCATTTGTAACTTTGGCATCTATGAGGCGAAGCTCTGTCAATTTGGAAACTTGACGTTATATCAATAAGCATAGGCAGGTAGGATACATGATATCTGGGCGCGATGCCGCCAGATACATCAACGATCCTATCATTGATCTATAGAGCGTTTCATCAACTTTGGTTCCAGTTTCGTCAATACAAATCCCGTGATTAAGAGCAAAAGGAGTAAATAATGGATTCGAGCTTTCCATATCAAACTTCTTCAAGATGTCGTGCACATACTTGGTCTGATGAATGAAAATACCGTCTGGAAGTTGATCTACTTGCAATCCGAGGAAGAATTTCATTTTGCCCGTCGAAGACATTTTGAACTTCTTCTTCATGATGCCCTCAAACTCCTTGCAAAGACTATCATTCATTGATCCAAAGATGATGTCGTCCACATAGATTTGAACTATAATCAGATGACTACCAACTTCTCTAGTGAAAAGAGTACTATCAACAGTTCCTCTAACAAAGCCGTTTCCCACGAGATGTTGTGATAACGTCTCGTACCAAGCTCTCGGGGCTTGGTGTAAACCGTAATGAGCTTTATCAAGAAGATATGCTTTCTTTTTGTTGAGTGGATCGATAAACCCCGGTGGTTGTCCGACGTACACCTTCTCGCGTAATTTTCCGTACAGAAAAGCTGATTTGACATCCAAATGATAGCTTTAAATCCCTTCCATGCTGCGACTCGAATAGATTCTAAGCGAGCTACTGGTGCGTAGACTTCTGTGTAGTCTATCCCTTCCTGCTGGTGAAATCCCTTGACAATAAGCAGAGCTTTGTTTCGAACTATAACCCCTCGATCGTCTCGCTTGCATTTAAAGACCCATTTAGTATCAATTGCTTTCTGATTTTTAGGTAGATCTACAAGCTTCCACATTCCTAACTTCTCGAACTGTAACAGATCCTCTTGCATTGCTTGTACCCAGTTTTCATCGCCTAAAGCTTCAGAAACACTTTTTGGCTCTATCTGGGATATGAAACATGAATAGTAGCAATACTCTTGAATTGGAGCAACACGAGTATAGAAACAACTCAAAGCTTTGTTTATTTGACTCCGTGTTCTCACACCAGCTTGTAATTCGCCTATTATAGAATTTCACGGATGATAAGAATATGATCTTGGCATCATTTCTCCTGGAACAACCATAGTATTCTCTTTATTTGTGATATGTTGATCTACCACTACTTCAACTTCAGGAGCACTACCCGGGCCTGCAGATTCATTCATTAAACTTGTAATCTGCTCTGCTTCTTCATCCGAAGAAGATTCTCCATCGGCATCGAATGTTGGAGCCTCGTCCGAGTCTGAACTATGTGCTTCAGAAAGATTAGGAACCACTGTAGTATTGACTGGTTCTGTAGTCGGTGTCACTTGATCTGTTTGAGTTTCTTGATCACCGTTATTGCTTGAACTAGCACCAGAAGAAGATGATCCCAACGTGGGTTGATTAACCACAATTGGTCTGACGATTTGCTCTTAATTTGCTGATTGATGAAGATAATATAACGCTGCAATTTCTTCATCGGATGGTTCTTCAGGCAAATCAAATGATTTCCACAAGTCTTGATAGTTGAATAACCATGCATCACCTTTTCTCTAAACAGGATCCGTATAGTTAAAACAATCAACATACTGCGCTTCAATGACTCTTCTCAATGAAGGAACATAAACTCTTCGTAATGGACTTGCATATCCGACAAAGAAACCTTCGAGTGATTTAGCTCCAAATTTGTCATCTTGATCGATTATAGTACATGGCGCTCCAAATGGTTCTAAGAACTTCAAATTCGGTTTCCGTCGGTTGATCATCTCAAAACAGGTCTTTTTCGTTGGTTTGACTGTTAAGACTCTGTTAAGTGCAAGCTGTTGCAACTGCTTCGCTCTAGAAGCTGACTGGAAGCTTTGAGTCTGCAAGCATGGTTCTTGCAGTTTTGATTAAAGTTATGTTCTTCCTTTCAGTGACACCGTTTAGCTGCGGAGTGTAGGGTGCGCTAAACTCGTACAAAATCCCTTTCACGTTGCAGAATTCCCTCATTTTTATGTTTTTGAACTCAGTACCGTTATCACTTCTAATGCGTCTCACCAGAAGATGGTACAGGTTCTCAAGTTTCTTGAAAAGAATCACCAAATTTTCAAACGTCTCATCTTTTGATTCTTAGAAGAATACCCACGAGTATCGGGAATAATCGTCTGTGACTACCAAACAGTAGAGATCTCTAGAGATGCTTCGGACATTCACTGGACCGAAAAGATCCATATGAAGTCTTTCGAGGGGCAACTTTATCGAATTGAGAATCTTTTCGGATGAGATTTCTTGATCTGCTTTCCCTTTTTACACTCGAGGCAATTATCTAACATATGAAAACTTTTCAGATTCACACCTTCCACCAAATCGTTATGCACCAAATGATTCATCTTTCTTAGGTGAATGTGGCCCATCTTTCTGTGCCATAAGATTGACTCCTTCTCAGTATCTTTTGAAACAAAACATTATGTCGTTTTTGAAGAAGTAGTAGCATTTCCCATGTCAAGAACATACAAATCATTTTCTCTCGGTGCACGCATGATTATCCACTCGTCTAGTATTTTGAAACCCGGTTTGATTATCATGCCTTCTTAATCGTTGAAGTGGACAGTAAACTTCTTATCACAAATTTGAGAAATACTCAGAAGGTTGTTTCCAAGCTCCGCAATGTAGTTCACTCGATCAAAAGAAACAACTCCGTTTGAGAGCTTTCCCTCGGCGACAATCCTTCCACCTTGGTTTCCAGCAAATCCAACATATCCGCCGTTGATAGCTTTTATGTCAAACAAGAGCGCTTTCATTCCTGTCATATGTCTGGAAGCTCCACTATCCAGAATCCACTTGGAAAGTACGGATCTCTGGAGCCCTGCACATTTCAACAATTAGTTAAACAGCGTGACCCAAGCCTTTTTGGTCTTGGGTTGAATTGGATAACCATCATCGTAATCAAATTCACATTCGTCAGCATAATCAAATTCATATTCATCATCTGGATTTTCTATGAAGTTTATGTTTGAAAACTTCACTTTCTTTTTATCTTTCAAACTGTTACCACTTGTAATTTTGATAGTTTCAGACTTTGATTCTTTCATGTTATCACTAGTCTTAACAGGCTCAGACTTAGTAATTTTAGATGTTGGCAACTTCCTTTTTGCAACCCAGGCTTGTGATTTTATGTTAGCTTTTTTATGTAAAACTTTGTTTCGTTTGCTTTTGAAGATTCACCTTTTTCGAAAGTTGAATTTTCAAATTTCTTTTCAACAATTTGTTTCATTTCTTCTTTGTCAACATTTCTTTTTAAGATTCTTATTTGCCCAATCTCTGGTTGCTTTGGTTTTTCAACATCTGAACTTTCTTTCCTTCAAAGATAAGCTAGCTTTCGCCTTATCTCGAAGTTCTTTCTGTTTCTTAAACTCGTAGTTTGATTGCTTCCCAATCAAACTCTCCTCGTGAACCGTGCTTGTCCCATAAACAAATTTCATGTTTTTATCTTTGTATTCATGAAATGGTGACATTTTCTTTTTCGGTTCATCAGATTCCTCTAAACCCAACCTAGCCCTTCGGTTTTCCGGATGATCACCACCATTTCTCCGGCAGTTATTGTAATCTCTTTTGGGTTTTGAATAGAATTTCTTTTCATTTTTCTCCAGGTCTTCTAATGAAACTTCAACTAGTTTGAACAGTTTATCTAATTGATCTTCTTTGACATTCCGAATCGGAAAACTGTCATCGAAGTATAATCTATCAGATTCCTTAACCTTGTACATGACAACGTTAGGATCATCACATAGATCATCTTCCGATGATGTATCGTCATCTTCGGAATTTATCTCAGAACCGTTCAAACTCGAGGTGGCGCTATCGAAGTTGCCATCATCAGAATCATTAAGAACATTTTCAACCATTTTTTTCACTACCGCATTGTCATCATCTGATTTAGTATAGACTACATCAATGTTCTCCGGCAACTCATTTTTTTCAGATAACAACTCAATGTTGAGTGCCTTATCCATCCCATCAACAGTTTTGCGACAGTACTTCTCGCAAAGAGGTGGAGGAACATTGCTGTATTCTTTACCATTTTTCTTTTTAGGTCTATTAACATTTTCTTCCGACTAGATCATGGGAAGTATGTGATCGATGACATACGCGTTAGTTGTGTAACTTCTTAAAAGTTGTTGAACACATTCTGTTTCAGTTTTCATGTCCTGGAGTTGTTGTTTGGTTTCAGCAATGGTGTTGATATAGATGTTTATTGCTTTTTGTTTATCCATTACTGTACCTTTCAACATTCTAATCGTATCATGTTCTTCAATATTATTTCTATCGAGCCTGCCATAATCATCTTTCATTTTGTCACACGCTTCCTTCATTGTACGATAATCGTATTTGAAATGTTCGTTATGTACATTGAGTTCAGTGATGATTTGTGATTTTTTGGCGAATTCAGCACATGGCTCGGTACATTTTATGCAAGGTTTTACAACCTCCACAACTTGTACTTTGACAACTTCCTTTACCTCTGTACCTACCTTGGTTAGATTCGCCATCATAGCTTTATCTGCAAAGTCCTTGAGGTTTTCAGCAGTTACTTCTTGAACAACATTAGTACTTTCTTCATTCGACTTCTCCTCGATCACTGGCTCCTGAGAACTTCCATCAAAGTGTCCTGCAAAACTATCACACGAGTTAGGAGATAATATTCCTTGGTTCTTCATGTGAAGATACTCCTCTTCCTCCTGTTGTTGCAGATACTGTTCCAATAGAATATTCTCTAGAGCTGCTGCTTCTTCAGCAGATGTATCTTCAACAATCTCAGCGATTAGTGCAACTCCGGTCTTCTTACCGATATAAGAATTCTAGTCGAAGCCATCATCCTCGTTCGAAGCAACCATAGCCTTTTCAGTGCTATTACTGTTTGGTTTCTCTTGGATTTCAACTTGTGTCTTCTTTGGGAAAGGCTTGTACTGAAGTGACTTCTTATAATATTCTTTGCCCCCTCCGAATGGACTTTGATTGCCCGTGGCTTCAGGATTCTTGCATTCTCTCTTGAAATGCCCTTTCTGGCGGCATCTGAAACAAGTGACTTTCGATTTATCGAACCCTAGCTTGTTGCTTGAATTTCCAATATCTCGGCCAGTGAGCGCAACAAACTTTGTCACCCTTCGAATGATAGAAGCTAGTGACCACTTGATATCCATCAGCTCAAGCTCTTCTTCGTCCACCTGATTGTAGTCTTCGGCGGTCATTTCGGGATTGCCGATCTTTCCAGCTACAAGACTTTCGTATGATTCTAGAATAGTGGCAAGAAGTGACATATGTTGTTTTGCAACTTGCTCAGAAACAACATTGTTTAGATTTACAGCAATGTTACACTTGTACACATTTGGATCAGAATTCGTTTGTTAATTCTGATTTGCTTGACTTTGGTGTGCTCGAAAACGAAGAATTCAGTGGACTTTGATCATATTAAGGATATAATTGGCTCTGATTCTATGGGGAAGAATTCATGTTTGCACTGAATGCTCCCTGAATCTTTGGACCTGAAATGTTGTCTTGCATTCCGGTTTTGTAATACAAACCAACATCTTGAACAATGTTAGCATTCTTCGACTTTGCAATTTTTAGGAGTTCTATTTCATGACCTTCAAGTTTGTCGATGAATGTTGACAACTTAAAAAATTCCCAATTCAGACTTTCTTTCAGAACCATCAAATAAGTAGTCCACTCTTCGTCAGGTAACGCATCTGCAAGCTTATCGATGTATTCTGGTTCAGTCTTCTCAAGACCGTGTCTTCTCATTTGGACTTTCAGATGACAGAAGCGCTCAATCATCTGCTTCATTGTCTCGCCCGTCAACATGTTGAAAATATCGAACTCCTTCATGATGAGAGCTTTCTTACTTTTGATCATCTCTGTGCTGCCTTGGTATTTCTTTTGTAGTGATAGCCAGAGATCTCTCGCAGTAGTATACTCGGGCAATAAGACCAGAATATCCTCTTTAACAGATTGTTGAATGAGGCTTATCATCTTTTTCTCAGCAATGTATTCATCTTTCTGTATTGTAGTGTACTTGTACTTCTCTAGTACTTGCTGATGTTCGTCCAATGGAACAATATAACCTCTCTCGATCGACACCCATCCTTGGAAATGCATGGCTTGAACGCAATATGTAAATTTCTCTTTCCATTCCTCATATTCGTCCATGCTCATTAACTTTGGCGGTTTAACGGACGTGCCCATTTCGTTGTCTAGATTGACTTGCTGTATAACATTAGCATTGGATGTACCCACTCTTGACATATACGCTCTCTGAATATCATCCATCGCGAAGATCGAAACACGTACGCTGAAAACACGTTAAAACTTTTGAAAAAGTTAGATTTACTACAAGTTCGGTCGAACTTGTAGTTGTGAATGAAGAATTCAGAATTTATTCACAAGTTCGGTCGAACTTGTGATTTGTTTTGAAAATTTCCTGAGTTTGAACTTCGGGCGAACTTGTAGAATGAATTTAATAAGAATCTAGCAAGTTCGAGCGAACTTAGCTAAATTTTCTTGAATTTTATCAAGTTCGGTCGAACTTGATAAAATATCAATGAATTTTAGCAACTTCGAGCGAACTTAGCTTAAATTCCTTCAAAAACTCCTCAAGTTCGAGCGAACTTGGTAAAAACTCACTGAAAAAGTGACTTTTTAGCTCAAGTTCGGTCGAACTTGTCTAACAAGTTCGATGATGAGGGTTTTGAAAAACATGGTTTTTGCACTTGACAACACTTCGTTTGATTTTAGACTCCAAACTCTCAGGGGTTTATCTATGTTGTATTTAACATGTCATATTCAAAATTGGACAGAATTTGACCGTGAATTCTTCATTTTTTGTGAAAAAGTTAAGAAAAATAGAAGAATGGAGTAGAATTAGAAGTGTTCTTGTCTTGATATCAATCAAATTAGGCTATTCTAGATTTGATACCACTTGTAGGACCAATCCTCAACGCATAGGAACCTAAATTTGATATCTAATGTCCATAATAGCGGAAATATTACGACACGATTACCAATAGACAAAAATTAATCAGTTAAACGTCAATTTTATTGATATAACGTCAAGTTTCCAAATTGACAGAGCTTCGCCTCGGAGATGCCAAAGTTACAAATGAGGATGACAAGCTAGGTATTTATAGAGGTACAAGTCCGCTCATGGAGGAGGTGAGTTCGGGCGAACTTGCCTTAGCAAGTTCGGCCGAACTTGACATTCTAAGAACATCATGGGCGAACTTGACCCTATTACATATAAATACTTCATATCACTAGCCTATTCAACTCTAATCTATACAGACTCGATATAAGACTAAGACATAGACATTCTGCACCAACACATGTGCTAAGTGTGGTGTTTATAGGAGAAGTGAAATGAGGCGATTGTGCGAGTGAGGAACACTCGTGCGAGGCACCCCTCGTACGAGTGGGATATCCCTCGTACGAGTGGGATGTCTGGGGCGAGTCATCCCTCGTGCGAGTGAGGATGTTTGATGCTTTCGTTCGCATTCGTTAGTTTTAGGTGCGTTAAGCGGTCGTTGCGTGTTAATGCGATAAAGCGAGTAAGCGAGAGCGTTTGAGCGAGTATAAACCATACAAACACATATAACACATAAAACATAAAATAATATAAATAACAACGATTTGAGTTTGCGTTTGCGTTGAGCGTTGCGAGTATTAAGCGTTAAATGTCCGACATTTTAGTGTGATGAAAATGTATTTAGAATATCATAAAGCACTTTCTATATCGAATCTTAGAGTACAAGCGAATTACATATGAATTAAACGGTTAATAGATAACAGCCGAAAAGTCGGGTTGTTATATTTTTTTGGGGGGGTGGGGGAGGTTTAGGCTTTTTGGTGGGAGGGTGGATCTAGGTTTTGGGGGTGGGGGTTTAAGTTTTTTTTTTTTTTTTTTTTGGGAGGGGGCGTCTGTGGGGGGTGGGTAGATGGTTTAGGCTTTTTCGTATTATTGCACATGTGCAGTACAACTTCTTCTTTTTTTTGGAAAAAGTTTTTTTTATATATTAATTATAAATTTTTTTTAAATAAAAAAAATTTGGTATGTTTTTAGACTTTTTAGTTAGTTTTTTGGTTTTCTCATTTAAACTAGTTTTATATATATATATATATATATATATATATATATATATATATATATATATAGTTATCTTGAGAACGCTAAATATTGCGAGAACCGTGAGAACGAATGAGAAAACCAATCACGGTCAATTTTTTTTAATATAAACCTCATTGTAATTAAAATATATCTTTAAAAAAGAATTTACAACATCAAATAATTCATTTCTTCTCTCAAAATCACTCTTATTAGATTTTTTACACATGTGTAAATGACAAACTTACATTTGTGTAAATTTTCTTTATTTACGAATATAAGTGTATTTAAACGTGTAAATTTAGTTTCTAACATTGTATTCGAATAATAATGATAAATATAAAAATAAATTTTGGATTTGAATTGTTTTTTTATCAAGTTTTCATGGTTTTTTCATTCGTTCTCACGGTTCTCGCAATATTTTGCGTTCTCATTTAAACCCTCCCATATATATATATATATATATATATATATATATATATATATATATATATATATAGGATCCGGTTCAAATGAGAACCACCACGAGTTGTGAGAACCGCGGGAACTAGGTCATTCAAAAGGTATTTCCGAACTTTTTCCCTCAAAAGTCATAAAAACAATCACTTGTTTCAGCAAAAAAAATTGAAAAAATTGTCGCATACCCACATTTATATGAGGTGTACAAAAAAATATTTATCTTCTTCCAAAATTTACGTCTACCACAAAAAAAAACTTGCATCAGTCAAAACTAACAACTCAGAATTTTTTTTACTTTTTTTTACAGATGTGTTTATAATTTTTTCATCTACGTTTGTGCAAAATTTTTTTGGCCCAACTCGCGCCGATCAAAAAGTTCTCGCGGTTCTCGCAACTCAAGGTGGTTCTCATTTCACCCTTTCCATATATATACATATATATATATATATATAGGAACGGGATCAGGAGACAACGATTGAAAGTGTGAAAACTGTGAGAACAGATCTTGGCCGAACACGTGGTAGAGGGACGCTAAATGATATGCAGGGTACGTTTGTTGTTGTGCAGTTTTCACCCAGTAAAAGGCGTTATAAATTCGTTTCAAACAAAATTCTAAGAATTTCGTGTTAGCTGTTACCTCCTCCCCAAGCTTTCGAGGTCTATGGCGTTTAAGGTGGATTATGATCTACAGAATAATATTTGAAATGGTGTTTTATTTTTTTAATATTGTTCTTCATATATTCAATATTTGGCGTTTTCATTATTAATCTCAATTGTCGTTTAGGATCTAATATATGTTTATTTTGTTTTACGATCAATGGCGTTTTACATTTGTAAATATTAGTTCTTACGTACATCTGATTAGTTGTAGATATTGGCATCAATTTGTAAACATTAGTTCTTACTATTCATTGATTATTTAATTTATGGCGTTTTCATTAATATGTTTCAGGATTACTGTATTATCAGTTATTCATATTGATTACTATTCAACTAAGGCGTTTTCGTTAATATATTTTATTAATAGAGTAACATCAGTTATTCTTATTGTGTATTATTCAATTAATAGCGTTTTTATCGATAATGTTTTTATCACTCCCGACGTTAGTGAAGAGATAAAGCCACAAATAGACAACGTTTGTATGAATGGTGTTTTAGATAAAGATGTCGTTTTATACATGAGTATGGCGATTTAGATAAAGATGGCGTTTTATGCTTGAGTTTGGCGTTTTATTTTAGTGAAGTCAAAATACCCTTTTACCCTTAATGAAGCGCGTCAACGTAATAAAGTTGATGTTATTTACGGAAACACCACCGCGCCAATCTAATCCATAGATTGTTTTGATCCAACGGATGGAGGCGTTCTCACCGTTTTCACACTTATAGGCGTTTTCTCTCTCTCTCTCTCTCTCTCTCTCTCTCTCTCTATATATAATATATATATATATATATATATATATATATATATACACACATATATATACATATACAAGGGAATGTTCTATATAGAATTTAAAACAAAATAAGAAAAATTTCCACTTCTCACACTAGAATTCAAAAAAAAATATGAAAATTTTCAATTTTTATATAACCTATACATATGTAAGTATGTGTAATGTAGGCTATGTGTAGATAAAAATATATGTTTTTTACCTATAGATAATAAACATATGAATGTAAAAACATAAAATTTTAAAAATATAGAATCTTAAATTCCAAAATTTCGTAACATAAAGTTTTTATTTTTGTTCTCGTAATAATTAGTGTTCTGTAATGATTTTCATTCTATATATATTTTATTGAAACATGGTGAAGAATAGTAACATCTTTTTGTTTTTTTGTTTTTTATATACTTTTTTGCATAGTAAGCTTTGTGTTTTATAGTTGTGCTACAAAACTTAAATGAGTTTAGTTTTTTTATTAGTTTTTGTTTTACGTTTTTTTGGATTTGGCAGTCGTTCGTTTGCTACTTGGCATGATGTTTGGTCATCACCTTTGACTGCACAAAGGTTTCTTTTTCTTTCATTCGTTTACCAATTAGGCTAAAGGGTATGAGGGTCATGATTGGGACATGATTCGCCACATAGGAACATGAATAGAAGGCTACACCACCCCTTTGCTTGATTCACCATGGTTTGCATGAATTAAACCATGGCAACCATGGTCCTTCTTTCCATTTTTCAAGAAATTATTTTCTTTTTTTAGACAAAGATAAATTTAAATAAATAAGGGGATAGTAGTTTGGGTCATGACCACACCCTTAGGGCAGTGGTTTTGGATGGTGAATTAGAGGCGGATGGCATGGCCCTGACGTGGAGGGTCATGGTAGTCATGAGGTCATGACCACACCCTACAGCCTTTAGCATGGTGTTTGTTAGTCACATTAAGTCCCTTAGGTTTTTTACCCATCAACTTTGTAATATGTGTCGGTATAAATTCGAATTCGTCAACTATTTACGTCACGTGAGTCATTTAGTGTTAAAAACTCATATTTTTAGTTAAGTGTTTTTTTTTTTTCCTGTTTTGGTAATCGTTGAATGCACGAATTTTGGATTCCTTGTGCGAGTCATGGGCCGAGGGCAATTATGTGAAACCACACTGTGTTTCCCAACCCAGATGCCTATTTAATGAACCCATGTTTTTTTCAGCTCTAGATTATCGGCGGCATTATTAGGTTTTATTTCTGTTAGGGTAAAAAGGACGGGAAAAAAGCCTTTGATATCTATCACCAATTAGCGTTGCTTAATTGAGTCCGAATTTAGCCGGAAACCGTTGGCATTGCCAAAGAAAAAAGTAAGAGAGATGCAGTTGTAGGCCTTATGTTTTCATGTATTTGGTTATATAATATAATGTGTTGGCAATGAACCTTATGATAATCTAGGGTTAGTAATTAGTGGTGTTGATTGTGAATTTAGGGTAGAAAACGAATGGAGGATTTTTTGAGTAATGGTTTGTTTATGTTGAGTTGAAAGGAATGTTGTAGCATTATCTTGGAATGATTTTGTATGTTTAAGTTTTGTTGTGCTCTTTCAAGTTCATCAAAATCAATTTGAATCACATAATGCAATTGTACACGGTGGTTGGTAGATGTATGAGAGTGTATCACACTTAAGCAAAAGATACATGTTTCTGTAGTTCCTAGGTAGTCGAAGGTGCGCTCAAGGGGCGAGCCTTGGGATAGATAAACAAACCACTTTTAGGGGTTTTAGCCTTTGTGCTGGTTTAGGGCTAGTACTTCCAGGCCATTTTCCCATGTTTCAGGCCTGGTTGGAATTTCTACAGATTCTGGCCAGTAGCTTGCAGGAGTGCCTTGATGGTTGTTTACCTGTGCCTTTCTTTGATTACATAGCCTACTTCTTTACTTAAAATTGGAAACATACATTCAAATTGGCATATTTTTTTCAAGTTCCAAACCCAAGTCCCCACTTCAGTTATCCATTCATGTAATTCCTATATATTTTTTTTAATAATGATTATGTGCATGTGCATCTCTAAGGGAAGGTACAGAAGTTAGTAGAATCTCTGCTCTGCAAAAAGTTTTGTAAAAATATATCAACGTTGACGATGGATCTTGAGAGCAAGAAGTTTGGAAAAGGTAAGTCGCTTTTTACGGCGTTTGTTTGATAAAGTTTTCTTGTTGCTCAAGTAATACTTTCAGGGATTCATTTTATATGATGCGTTGAATGACTTGAATCCCAATTATACATAAAGAAGATGGTTTATTACTAACATCTTATATTTCATTTGTTCTTCAGTGGTTTCACGAGTAATTTGTGCTATTTGCCATCAGGTCCAAAGGAACTTACGGGAGCCGTTGATCTTGTACAATACTACAAATTGTTTCCTCACTATGAGTTCTTTTGCAAGAAGTCAACTTCTGTATCAGTTTTAGATGCACATTACCTTCATAATGTTGTCGGAGACAAAGAGATCCGTAAAGGCGAAGGGATGCAGTTAAATCAGCTCATTAATGATAATAAGTCCATTTCACGAGAGGCAATACATCCGTTTGATCTTAATGCTCTCGGGGACGCCTTTCACTTGAGGGAAATGGCTCCCATTGAGCTTCCAGACGTAAGAAAGTTGACTATTTTATTTTGACGCTCAATTTTACTAATGAAGTCCGTGTTACATTGCTCTGTTTTACCTATATTACATATCATGTAAAGTACTGAAATATGTAACTAACGAGAGGTGTTATTTTCTTGTGCTGTTTTGTAGTCACAGAAGGGAGTTCCTACACAAGCTGGAAGATCAAAAAGCGAATTAAAGGGCAAGGAAAAGAAGCATAAAAAGCACAAAGACAAAGAACATAAAAAACACAAACATCATCATCATCATCATCATCATAAGGATAAGAAAAACGAGAATGATAAAATAAATCCTCGTGACTCCGGTGCTGAGCATTTGAAGAAACCCCATGAGAAGGTTAGCTTCTTCTGTCATATTTTGCTGCTTTTATTTTGAGAAATATCACAAAAATTGGTAAGAAACTATTTTACGCTCATGTTTAAGTCACCCACACTATAAATCTTATTATTATTTTCAATGGTCTCAGAAAAGGAAGGTTGATGGAGATGAGGACCTCAGTGGCATTCACAGGCACCAGAATACTAAGGTAAACTTGATACACTTTTTTTCAATTTAACGTGCTGTATTCTTTTAGTTACCTATTTGTGATTATCGTTAGATCTTTAGTTGCCCTTTTGACATATAATTTTGTAGTATAATAAGAGATCAAAGATGGATGAGTTTGGTGTGATAAGGATAGCAGCTTGAAAGCGTAAACTATTGTTTGTCCTCAAATGTTGCAATTGGGAATTTAACAAGGTCCTTATCTATTATTGAGGTACTTGCAGTATTTTTTATTCCATTTGATTTTTTGTTTGTTATGCTTTCTAGTTTCTACATGCATACTGAAAAGATAGGATCATGACTGCATCCTTTTTATTCAGGATGCTTTTTGTATGAAAACCTAACATACCTTTTCACATGCATGAACAAGTCCCTCAACCAAATTTTGGTCAATTGAAGTCCCTAAACTTGACTATAATACATGTATTAATCAGATTAAAATACTGACTTCTAAACCCTTAAGCGGGTCAAAATTTTGTGGATTTGCATTCCAACGTGTAAAACGCTAGCATGGATACTTTCTTGATCATATAAAGTTGATATAAATTTGTATGTTTATCTAGCAATTTTTATGAGGTAGTGTTTTACATCAACAAAAGAGTCAACATGATATCCATGCCAACAAAAAATCAATCTACACAACCTCCACATATGAAATGGATGCTAGTAGCCCATCTTAATCATTGATTTACGAATACATGCATGTTAAACATCATCATCATCCTCATCATCATACTCGGTAAATCCCACCTATAGCAAAGCTAAGGTAGGGTCTGAGGAGGGTAGATGTAGACAGCCTTACCTCTACCCCGTGAGAATAGAGAGGTTGCTTCCAATGAGACCCCCGTAGGAATACATGCATGTTAAACAAGTAAAGGATTTTAATACGCCAAAATTGGGATGAGGAATGAAAAAGCATGCTGTGTTTACATGGTATTAGCCCTTGGTTCAATGTCAAAAGATATAACAAACAACTAACTTGTTATTTAGGTGTCCAGGCTGGTTTATGTTCAAACACTTTTTATCCATGTTTTATAGAAAATTAAGCTTTTAGTTATAATTACATAATGTAAATATTTGAACAATTCTATGTATAGGTTTTATGCTCCCAAGATAGTCTGGGCTATATTCAATCCATTCCGCTTGTAGCTAAACTTTAATCTTATCCAATTGAAGCTGAAACACAACTTAAATTGATCCATTCATAAGATCCATGTGCATATATACGTTCATTTAAGAAACATGCCAATTGGTTTTGTGCAGAGAAGGTGAGAGCCATCAACTGTGGATTATCTAAAAGGTGAACCCACCTGTTTGTTCAAGTTACAAATTGATTAAAAAAAACGAGTTCTCCGTATCATAGATTTGCTTTGCGTCATGCATTCCCAGGTGTTTAAAACCTATCGAATTTTTTGGTTTAGTTACACATGGGATATATGCATTAGCTATCCTAATCATCAATTTTGTATGCATTATGAAAGGGTCTTAGAATATGTAGTTTTACAATTTTGTACATACAATATACTGGTGATGAGATGAGAAGGTCAATTTAGTCCGAGTTGTTTTTGTCATTTGTCTTGTGATTCATGTTAACCTAATACTTGCTGTATTCGTTCGGCTGCTATTTATTTCACATTACTTAATTAGACACTTCGATGGAAACAATGTTAACATAAAACGAAATTATAGTGCAAACGAAGACTACAAACATAGAAAATTCAACAGCGGAATTTACTATTCTGTCTATCCATATCTTACAAGTCTAAAACCCAATTATTTTAAATCAAATGTTAACAAGATGAGTTCATCCCAAAAACAGCCCCATGTTCTCGTCATTTCATACGCGGCTCAAGGCCATGTTAACCCGATGCTCCAATTCTGCAAACGCTTGGTTGCAAAAGGCATTAAAACGACATTTGCAAGTGTCACTTTTGACAAAAACAACCACCTTATCAACATGGAAACATTTTCTGATGGGATTGACGACAATGGCCCGGATGAAATAGTGCCGCCAGATGTTTTCTTTCCAAAGCTTCGGGAAGTGGGACCAAAATCATTATCTGACCTTGTTCTACAACTAGATTGTCCTGATGTCATCATTTATGATGGTTTTTTTGCCATGGGCCCTTGATGTCGCGAAAAGATTCAGGTTGATGGGAGCTGCCTTCTTTACTCAAACTTGTGCTGTGAATAGCAT
Organism: Scalesia atractyloides; assembly: GCA_947069175.1. Taxonomy (NCBI): domain Eukaryota; kingdom Viridiplantae; phylum Streptophyta; class Magnoliopsida; order Asterales; family Asteraceae; genus Scalesia; species Scalesia atractyloides. Next base: position 45,198,870 of record CAMTDV010000015.1, on the reverse strand, counting down.
TTATTATCATGTCAATAGAAAGCTTCTCACTGTCCCATTGACAGACTCGGTCGTTTCGGTTCCTGGATTACCACTGCTTGAAAACTATGAAACTCCTTCATTTGTGCACAAATTTGGCTTATTTCCAGATGTTTGCGATCTAGTTTTTAACCAATTCACCAACATTGATCAGGCAGATTGGGTGTTTTTCAACTCTTTTTACAAATTGGAGGAAGAGGTATGTATTTTATTTTATTTCCAAAAAGAGTTGTTTCTTAGAGTTGTAATAGTTTTTTATTTTTATTAGAAAAATTAAAGGAGCTTTCATTTTAGCTTAGTTGTGACCGCCCGTTAGATAGGATAAACTCATGTTTATCTTTTGTGTAGGTAGTTGATTGGATGGGGAAGCTGTGGCATGTGAGAACAGTTGGCCCATCACTTCCATCGATGTACCTTGACAAGCGATTGTTAGACGATAAAGACTATTTGGTTGATATGTTAAACCCAAAGGGTACCGAATGCATGAACTGGCTCAACGGGAAGCCAAAAAGCTCGGTTGTTTACTTATCATTTGGGAGCATGACACGACCCAATCCCGAGCAAATGAAAGAAATAACATGTGCTTTGACCGATGGCGGCTTCTCCTTCTTGTTGGTTGGTAAGTCTTGTGAAGAGGATAAGCAGTTGTTTGCAAGTTGGTCAATGGTGAGTTGAAGAAGGGGTTAGTGGTGCCATGGTGCCCGCAACTACAAGTGTTGGCTCATGAGTCAATAGGATGCTTTGTGACACACTGTGGGCTCAACTCGGTTCTTGAAGCGATTGGGTTGGGTGTCCCAATGGTTGGAATGCCTCAATGGTCGGATCAAACTACGAATGCCAAGTATGTGGAGGATGTTTGGGGTGTCGGGGTTCGTGCTAGACCGGATGCTAATGGGCTTGTGAGTAGCTGGGTTTTGGGTTCGTGCATAAGGGAAGTCATGGATGGAGAGAAAGGTTTTGAAATAAAGAAAAATGTGATGAGATGGAGGGATTTGGCAAAAGAAGCTATTGGGGAAGGTGGGAGTTCAGACAACAACATTGACGAATTTGTAGCAGAGCTCAAGTTAATGTTCTAATTATGGTTAGTAGAGTTGAAGTTAAAACTTTAGTTATGCTTGAACTATACATTTGATTCAACACAACTTGTTTTTTTTTTAAGTGTGGAAAAATAACTTTTTATTTTTTTTATATATGTAGCTTGTGATAATAGAGATAACAAAATAAATCATTCACCTTTTCAAATCATTAATAAAAATATATAAAGAAAGTTTGTTTATACGCAAGACCTACACATGTGCAAGTCATGTGTATCAAGGTTAGTAGGTTATATTATCTACACATGTGTGGGTAAAAATCTAAAAGTTAAAAATAAACATATGAACACATCTTTAATAATTTTCTAATGTACATGACTATAGCAACACTGCATTTTCTATGTTGATTCTTGTTTCTACATTGTCATTACATTTATATATTTGGCATTGAATAAATAATGGTGTTAAGATAACATTTTTTTTTTTAATAATATCAAAGTTCAAAAAGATCTAAAACTTATATATTAGTTTATGAAATTTTGTAAAAGTTCAAAAGGGCCAAATTTGGCAAACTATTAAAGTCCACATATAAAGCAAAATGGAGTGAATTAGAATTTTATATAACTTACAAAGTACAGGGACTAAAGTGTCAAATGATCAAAGATTTAAAAAATCACCTACGGTTTCCTTATCTGCTCTTCAAAGTTCCGACCGGCGCATTTTCCGGCGACCCGAAAGTCCTTAACCCGCTAGTATTTCATCCGTTTTTCTTGCATTATCTCTTATCTCCATCATTCCTAACCAACCACTAAGAATTATTCCATGATTCGTTCGATTTGATGTTTATATGGAACCCACAACAACCACCCGCAAATCTCCATTAAGATTATGATACGTTAACCGGCTTAGATTCGTATAAAGAGGGACCAAATACCTATTTTAACTCGCCATAACTTACAATTGCATTCAAATCGTCTTTGCGACCTCTTCTGCCTCGCCGGAAAACTCTATTCTCCGACCAACCCTCTTGTCATTCAATCCGAGATCTTCCAGGTATGATTCTTGTATGCCTTTTTCGTCTAGACCTACACTACATAAGTCCTAACATAATTACAGTTAATCGTGCATGATTCTTGTTAATCTGAGAGTTTAATGGATTAGGGATCATTTGAGACGGTTAATGGGTAAGAGCAATGTGGCTTTAAATAAAAGTTAATCAACTGGACTATCAACAATTACTGGTAGCCCAGTTGGTTCCTTGTATGCACGTTAATACTTAGAAACGTAAGTGACGCGGGTTAGAATGTGTATTAGTTTATTATAAATTCATTCTTTATTGTTAAGCCAATTGAATGTGTATTAGTTTATTATAAATTCATTCCTTCATTTAATAACAATATATGCAACTGTGTTATTAAATAAAATACTGATTTTTCTATTTTTATAATCCTAAGTTAAAGTTAAAAAAGAGAACATTACCCTATATATTAATCAGCCAAGTTTGTGAATTGTGAAATAGTATCTTATCCACTCAAAGCTTGCCACATGACAAGTTTCTTTTTTCATTTATCCATCTTTTATCAAAATATAGGTACGGTCTTGTTCGGTCTCGATACATAAAGGTAAAAACCGGCACCAGTTACTTTAACTTATAAAAATTGTTATTACTAATTTTATAAGTTTTAGAGTTATCATTATGGCTTTATTTTGTATAAAGAGAAAAATGCCTGGATTGCCTCTATGGTTTGCCCATTTTTCACCTTTAGTCACTAACTTTTTAAAGTTACAGCTATAGTACCTAACTTTTGCATTTTCGTTCTCGGATAGTCCCTGGCATGGATGAGAGTTAGTTTTTGGTGTTAAGTGGATGTGAAATGACCAAAATACCCTTACTTTTAAAAATAAAATATTAAAACAAACAAAAATGTGTGGGTCCATTTAAAAGCATAAAGCTATATTATCCCCTTCTTCTTTATCTGGATCGATGTTTGGCCAAATAAAAAACCAACCTCAAATCCAAAATCACGGCCAAGATCACTCACCTATAAACTCCAATCCTCAATATATACCCATATAACCAATCTCTAATATCACTCATCATCTTCATCTGATTGTGTCGCCAAACCTCGGCCGGAGAAAGGCTCGGAAAGCTGCGTAAACAGTCTACCGCCTCCACCATGCCCGCCTCCACCATCACCCCCTACGCCCTCAACAATCACCGTCACCGAAAAAACGGCTGATTCAAGCGAGTCTTATCGCCACCGCCACCGCCACCGACATCATCAGAATCACAGCCGCCCCGAGACATATCTATCGGTGAATCTACTGGTCTTTGATGAATTGCAGATCCACATCATCCCCTTAAGCAAATGGAAGTTATGGGATCTGATTAGGTTGAGACATGATCTGATGAATTGCAATCCACATCATCTCCTTTAGCAAACACAAGTTATGGGATCTGATTAAGTTGAGACACGATTTGATGAAGGTTTTAGGATAAAAGTGATGAATTGTGTCACACCCCGACCACATAAAACAACAAACCGCGGCGGAAACGTTGGGGAGTCATGTCACAGAATAATTGTTTCACAACCATGGTACTTAAAGTTTTATATTATTGAATTAGATTGTTTACATTGTATTTGATTAAACGAAAATCATAACATAGATTAAATTGTCTTTCATGATTTTAAGTCACTAAGTCCCAAGTCCGCCCTAAGTGTAGCATGCTCAACATCAAACTTTCGCTCCTGAAACATATGTGAAAATAAATACGTCAGCATAAAAATGCCTGTGAATAACATAGGTTTTGTGTTGAAGATTCATGGCTTTGAATGTTAAAAGAAATTTTTAACTAATACAAAAGTAGCCATGAACCATTATAAAATGTTTTCTTTATGAAATCATGTTAAGTAAATAACCAAATGATAATAACCTGTATATAATATGATATGTCTTGTATAAAAGATGTTGTGTTTTGTGTAAAAGATGTCATGACTTGTCTTTGTTCAAGGTGATTTAGATAACGTTACGATATGTAATATAATAAAAGCAGTTATATATAGGAAGTACCAGCGGCGTATCCACCATGCTTTTATCATATTACACACGCCTCGTTATCTAAGTCACTTACTAAAACCAATGTCTTGTATGAACAAATGCTATGTGTAAACAATGTCTTGTGCAAGCCAATGTCATGTATAAACAATGACTTGTGTAAACCAAATGTCGTGTATAAACCAATGTCATGTATGGTAAACAAGAAGGTTTTTGTTTAAACCATTTGAAATAATGTCTTGAATAGCCAAAATATCTTGTATAAAACGACTTTGAATAAACAAAGGTTTTGTTTAAATCAAAAGTTATGTCTTATAGACCATTGCTTTTATTGTAAAAACATATATTAGGATTGTTGGCGAATACATTCAAGCCTTGTTGACTGTTGGATAGACCCTTATAAAGACAAAGGTCTATCAATGTTCATCGGATTTTGTTGTTCCCTAGGGTTCACTTCCAGACAAACCTAGGAACCGGGAACGGGATTGTCAATCCTATGGTACCATTACATACTACCGGTCGGCGTGATCAATTTTAATGAATGTATCATTGTATATTCAACACACCAATATGTCATGAACAATGTAAGCGTGTTATGAAAAATGTTTTGAAACCATGCACAAGGTATGCTAAATAAACATACGAAGCAAGATGTCTTTGAAATAATGTACTTGGTATGCTAGGTAAACATACGAAGCAAAAGTGTATTTGAAATTAATGTGCTAGGCATGCTAGGTAAACATATAAAGCAAAAAGCAATTGAAATCATGTACTATATGTACTATGTAATCAAAGCATGTATAATATCATGAAAACAAGAAAGTAGTGATAGGCATATATGAATCACCCCAAAACATTTGAAAAACGTAAAAGAGGGGACTATGTACTCACTTGGGATTGCGTATAAGTCTTGTATAAAAGATCAAACAAAGCTTGGAGGATCAAGGATTCAAGTGGTTCCTAATATCGGATAACTGTGTTAATAAGTCGGGACTTTAATCGGCGGATCAGATAGAATGAAGTTTTATAAATCAAATGAGTGTTGGAACTCATATGACATGATTTAATAAACTAAACATTCTGATTTGAAAGTGATCCTAAGTGCTTTTGACCCGTTATGACTCATTAAGGTAGTTTTCGCTACTTTAACGTGTCATTCGCGTAAACGCGTGTTCGGATGGTTAAACATGTCCTATGATAAGTCTTAAATGCCCAAACATATTTGAAAATGTCATAATATCAGTTTATATGTAAAAAAAATTGATTACTTATGCTTAAAATGAATTTATGCGTAAAAAAGGCATTTTGGTCATTTTTAAGAACATAAGAACGACTTATCATAACACTAACCAAACGACGTGACCATAAGGTATAACCTCAGTAGGTTATCCCTATGTAACTATGATCACATACGTGTGTTTGGTCGGATCCTAAGATCGACCAAACGGGTCGGATTCGAAAGTCAAAGCGGTGGTCAAGACCGCTCGACTTACGACCCTAAATAAGCACTAAACTAGAAGTGACGAGTTAGACATGTCAAAACCTGTCTAACTAAGTTTATAAAGCTGATTTGGTACCAAAACTTAGTGTTTTGATACCCGAAAATAGTTCTGTCATAAAATGCACATTATGCGCATCTTTGAAACTTTGACTCGTCACTTTGACTAGTAAACGTGGTAATTAGAATGTGCAATCGCAAGAGATTATGACCTTCGTTATTACGATCACGTTGCAAAGTTCAATTGAACATTGACTTGACTAAAAATGGTTAGAACCGAAAGTCAAACAGAAAGTCAAACTATTTGACTTTTGGCTCAAAATAGCCAAAATAAATGAAATAGACTAAGGGAGAGTACTTACTTGTGTTGGGAACCTATAAGAACTCACTTAGAAGCCTCCAAAAGCTAGAAACAAGCTCCAAGAGAGTGGGAGAAAGAAATGAGAAATGAGCAAGGAAGAATGGTTGATTTTGGTTGCTATTTATAGTGTTTTGGGAGCTCTAGGATCATCACACATGACCCATGTGGTGGCAAGGATCAAAGGTGATCAAAACAAGTGTCAAATGCAGGTTAAAACTTGGGGAATACGGATTCTTGGGCTCCAAGGCTGTTAAAATAGCTGGCTGCACAATTCTGCTGATCTGACATCCTCGCGCCCCGCGAGAGACTAAGCCATGTTTCTCGCGCCCTGCCAGAGACTCAGAAGTTTCAATTTTGGCAGATTTAGCCCCTGGACTTGTTTCGTTGCGTTTTGTCACTTCTAACACCCGTTAACCTAATTTTAGGCTCTATAAGGATGTTAAGGTATATGTAACTTGAATTATGCCCAAAAATGTCGTGAACGTCGGTTCGTTCGGTTGTACAGTTACGTTTTTCGCTTAATTACGACGAACTCTATAACGAACACGAAAATGACCGAAATTGCGCAACAATTGGTATTTTTGCATTCTCATCAATAAAATACAAGATTTTATTGATTAATTTTTTTTTGGATTTGTATATGTGGTTCGTATCTTGAATACGTACCAGCAAACTTTCGCAGTTTGTCGAAAATAGTCCCTTAGCATGAATAAGCATGCTTTTGCCATACCAAACCCCTCAAAACTTATTTCTAAGTTATATAAAGGGTATTTAGGGTATGTTTAGCTTATGTCCTTGTTCCGGAGTGTATGTCGCGTTAAACTGATTACGTTTGCATAAAATTTTATGATTTTACTTCTAGAAAAGGTTTGAGAGTTTGAAATTGTATAAGGACTAAAATGTGCAAATGTCCATAATCCTGGAAATGAATCACAAGATTTCATTGGATTCAAAATTGTTTTGGGATTGTACAATGGTTGAAAAGGCACAAATGTTACAAATTGAAGTATATAAGCATCATACAGAGACAAAAACGGAACACGAGGATAGGGTTTTGATGGGAGTTGGTATCATATTCCATCATATTTATATAATGGAACAACATAATTTATTAATTGTTTAGGTTGGAGTAATGTTTGGTTGTGTGGTGGTATCATATTCCATGGTGGATTGGTAGCAGTTGGTGTTGAAGATGGATTGAAGAAGTGGTGGTGTGGGTTAGGGAGGAAGATGAAGTTAAAATAGATGATGGGTCCATAAATTATGTGTTTACCTTTCACTTGTAGTCCCCACCTCAGAGTAAGGGTATTTTGGTCATTACACACCTACTTAACACCAAAAACAAACTCTCATCCGTGCCAGGGACTATCCGGGAACGAAAATGCAAAAGTTGGGGACTATAGCTGTAATTTTAGAAAGTTAGGGACTAAAGGTGAAAATGGGCAAACGACAGGGACTATCTGAGCATTTTTCTCTTGTATAAATTTTCATAAGTTTTACTTATCTAGACTTATACACTTAATATCAAAGTTTAGTTTTATAAAAGTAGAATGCTACAACCTAGCTGACGAAAATCCAGTAGCCAAAAGCATCATTAGTTTACACTCTGACCCGAGTAGCATAGGGACTATCAATGATGTCTTCAATCTGTTTCACCAAGTGCTCTTTCTTCTTCTCCTTCTTATGTTCCTGCTTTTTCCTCATGATCTCTTTAATGTAAGTTAAAGTTCTGTTTGAAAACTTACATATTTCATTAACTCTGAACACTTTTCTCCCTTCTTCGTCTTTATAGATCACTGCTATCTCAGGTGTTTCAACAATGCTACCTGTTCTGGCATCCTTCATTGCTTCAGGGATTTCAGTGTTTGGTGCTGTGATCAGAGGTTTGCCATTGACCAAGTGTTTGTACCGAAGGAATAGGTCAAAATCTACTTGGCATATGTTGGTTGCTATCTCCCTTCCACGTTCTGAGAAGCTATGAAGTGCTTTTCTGTTTTCTCTTTTTCTCAGTGATTCTTGTGCATACATTCTTCTTAGCTTAACTATATCCAGTGGATGCAGACGCTCCATAATTTGACTGTCAAGGACCTGTTGTTCTTCACCATCTTCTCTCCTGATGTGATACATGTTTTGATGCCATACACCTTTGAGAGGAGTTTTGACTGATATGTCTGTGATGTGTACACTCTTGATGGGATTTCTGTATTCCCCTAGAGACATCCTTCTTGTCTATTGCCTCTCATTGTAAGGGCATTTCTGGTGATTGGGTCCATCTTGCTAGGAAGAGGTTCATCGTTTTTCTGTAATATTCCTTTAAAACAACATCTGGAAGAGTACTTCATGGTCATCTACGGTTTGTATGATTCTTGTAATGTTTGGATCTTCTGTTGGAATCACAACAGGCTTCTTTGAGGAAGTATGACCACTTTCTTCCCATTTCCTTTTCTCTCCAGATATACATTGTTTGCTGAATTCAGTTTGATTTGAAAGAGTGGGTTCAGCAATTTCTTTTCCTTTCTTTTTGTCTCTGGATGAGGACTGAGTTATGCGTTGAGCTCTTATTCTTAATGATGGTTCTGTTTGAGTTTGAGATTGTTGTAGTAGTGGTTGAATTGGTTTTGATTGAATTGGTGCTGATTGAGGTGATGATTGAGTTTGTGTTAAGGGGTGTAAGATTAAGGCTTTTTCTCTAGAGATAAAGGTAGGATGAGGTGGAAGAGGGAAAGAACTCATTGTTCTTTGTGGTGATTCAGTTAAATCTTTTGGTTTGATTGGTATAGGAGCTGGTATTCTGAAAAGAGGTTTTGTTGATGCAGTTGCATCCTTTTGGGTTGTCAGACATTTCTCTTCCCTCGGGAATCTGTTTCAACAAATCTGGAAGGCTTGTCTTAGTTGCTTGTGCAATATTAACACATAGTCTCTTTAATAGATCTTTTACATCTTCAGTCAGCTTTGTGTTAGTGGCGCTTTATTCTCTAATGCTTGCCATCTGCCCTTGTAGTTCTGTTTTGTTTTTGCTCCAATTCTGCATTTGTTCTTTTAATAAATGCACCATCAGATCATTGTTTTTCTCAACTTCCTTCAGCTTTTCCTCCATTTTTGTGAAGTTTTCTGCAATACTTGACAGATTCTGTGCTGCAGTTCTTGATTCAGCATTTCCTGTTGTCTTCACAAGTTCTTTCATCTCTTCTTTCATAGCTCTGAATTCCTCAGCTAGTTTCTGAAATTCATGAGAGATCTTTTTCACATCTTGAGAGGTGACTGGAGATTCTTGCAGTTTGTTCAATTTATCTGTGTTTGCTTCTGATTGCTTTCTGATGGATTCAACAGATTCTGACAGATTTCTAATGTCAGACTTCTGTTGCTTCATTTCATTCAACAGATTATCCAGTTTTTCTTTAAGAGGAGATTTTCTCTCCTGATTCATTACATCCTCTATCGCCTTTTTCAATGTTGATTCAAGATTGGTTGTAAGTGGGTTATTTGGAACAATAGATGTTCCTTCTAACTTACCAGCAGAAAACACATTTCTTGCTATTTCAGAAAATCCCATGTCTTGATCATAAGACCAATTCATAGGATTCCTACCAGAATCATGCACCACAGGCATTTCCTGGATTTCCTCAAATCCTTGAACAATCCTTTTGGAATGTTCTCCTTGAGTATATGATAACATAAAGTATCTAAAAGTTGTCTCTGATCAAGTGGATGTTCTCCACTTGTTGCAGTTTCAACCTCCTCCTCGTCAGATTCGGAGTTGATGCTCAGAGCCATACCCAATTGGGCTTCAACATTAGGTACTCTTGTTCTTATTTCAAAATCAGCCTCAACAGATTCTGATGAGGTTTCATCAGAAGTTGGTTTTGTAAACTTAAGTTTAGGGTTTGATTCAAGGTGTGCACCTGTTTCAAGAGTATCATGTTGTTGACCTTCTCCGGCTAGCATTGAATCTGAATCAGTTGCTTCATCTTTAGTGGATGAGACTTCATCAGATTCTTCATTTGTTCCATACTCCTTAGCAATATTTTTGTCACCAGCAGCTGATGTAGACACCATTCTTGATCCACAATCATCTGGTCCTGTTGTTTTGATCAATTCTTCATGCCTTTTGATAAAAGGTGAGTCTGCAGGAATCACCTTCATCATACTTTGAGGCAGGGGAGGAAGGTCACGGGAAGGGCCTAAGCACTTGCTGCAGCAGTCCATGGAGTCATCACCACTGGTTTCCACACTATATCATGAGTAGGGACTTCCATGTTTCTTTCAGCAAAGACTTTTGTTATGATTGACCAAAATCTTGCATGTGGAAGATGCGTTGTTGTTCTTCCTTTATGAGTGAATATGCTGGTTTTCAGTAGTGAAAATATCTCTTTGGCATAATCTACATCTTCACCCTTTATCAACCAATACATGATATTCAATATTGGAATAGTTGTTTGATCAGCACCTCCTATCTTCCCTGTGAGATAACTGTTAATTATATCCATAAAAACTTGCCAAAGTCCTGGTAGTTCCTTTCTTTTGAACTGGCTAATTAGAGTGATTGGGGCCTTGTACCCAAGGTTTCTGAATACCGCCAAGAGTTCTTCTTTGACTGGAGGGATGTGATATTCTTGTTTTCCAGGGATCTCCAACCATCTTCTGATGTTTTCTTCATTGATAGTGATTCTGATGTTGCTCCACGCATGTGCAGTTAGTTCTGTTCCTGACTTCTTTGCTGTATGCACTGTTTGCTGCAGGATTTGTTAAGGAACTTCATAGCCTCCTGTTAAAGCATATTTTATAGGACAATTGATCAGAAACTCTACAAGAATTCTAACTCTTTCATCATGCTGCTCATGATCAGTGTTGAGAGCTAGGTTGTTCTTTTTCTTTGTGTCTAGCCATTTTGATTTTTTGACAAGAGGAACTTCATGTTCTACAGCTGGGATATTGAGGTTCATGGAGCCAGAAGAAGACATGATGTTGTAATGTGAGGTTTTGGCTTGTAGAAACAAAGTTGTGATTTTTAGGGTTTGGAATTTTGAAAACTTGAAACTTTTGGAGGTGAATGTGAGAGATTATGGATTGGGTTGGTTTATATAGGCTTTGTTGTCTCACGTGATTGGTGATTAACCGTGTTAATAACCCATTGAATTATATGTTTAATGCTGACACCTTTGGGTTATCTAAAAAACTGTTTTTGAAAGAATTGATTTTATCTTTTCTTCTATTGGTGCTTGCTAACCGCCAATCTTCACTTTTACACAAGTGGGTCCACGTTTTTGAAGAGTAGTCCATTTGCACAAGTGGGTCCACGTTTTTGAAGAGTGATCCATTTGCACAAGTGGGTCCATGTTTTTGAAGAGTGGTCCACTTATTTTCTTTCTTCCTGCTAACCGCCAATCTTCACTTTTGCATGACTCTATCTTCCCCCTTTTCTGTAAGTCAAAAGCTCAAAACTGTGGATCTTTTCATTTCTGTTGACTTTTTCTTCAACAGATTGTTATGTGAACTTCTGTTGATTTTCTGTTCAAGTTGATAGACAATATTTTTTTGGAGAGAGAAAAGTGAGTAGAAATTCTTTCGAGATACTTACATTGAATTGGAGTCTCTTCAATTCAGATTTTCTGATAAATTTGCTCAGACTTTCTGATAAAAGTGGTCATACAATCCAAAAAAATGATCAGATTTTCTGATTAAAAATGATTACGAGTGTTTTTCTTACTAAACGACCTAATTTTGTGATTGTCAATGATTAAGAATTTTTGCTGAAAGTGAGCAGATTTTCTGATAAAAATGATTAGATTTCTGATAAATATGATCAGATTTTCTGATAAAAATGACCAGAGTTTCTGATGATAGTAGAAAAAAATGTTGCATTTAAATTGAGAACTAGTTAATCTGCAAATTTTCATCTCTATCGTCTGTTCGAAAGGTTGCATGTGGTCAGACTTTCATCATCAGAAAAAGTTGATCTGTTTTAGACGAATCAGAAACAGATGTTGTATTTGAATCAAGAAAAAGTTGTTGCATTTGAAACAAGAAAAAGATGTTGCATTTGAGAAGAGAAGAAAAAATTGTTTTGATCAACATAACATCATCTCCCTTCATTTAACCTTCTTGTTTTGAAATGTTTTCAAAAAAAAATAATTCAAGGATTCCTTTTTAAAACATCAGCAGTTCCTGAAAATTGGGATCTCCTATGAGAAATTTTATGATATTATCATAAATTCTTTGAAATGTTAAGATTAACAGAAATCCCCCCTAGATTCCGTATCTCATCAGAAATTCCCCCTGAGTTCTTAATCTCTTCTGAAATTCCCCCCGGGTTCTTAATCTCATCAGAAATTCCCCCTGGATTCTTAATCTTATCAGAAATTCCCTCTGGATTTGTGATCTCATTAGAAATTTCCTTTGGATTCCTGATCTCACCAGAAATTCCCCCACAACCAAAACAAAATAGATATAAACATATATATATATATATATATACACATATGTAGTTAAGTACAAGAAATATGAACTCCTAAAAAGAAAAACAAAGAAAAGTTAAACTATCTCTTCATCGCTTGGATCGTTATCTCCAAAATCTCCATCTCCATACATGATCTGCACCATTTCCCAGAGAGGTGTTTCATGCCCTGTGTTGTCGTCTGTTGGTATGAGAGCAACAAGTGTTGTTCCTTCTGAACAAGAATTCTTGCTCTGACATATGATGCAGGAATTCCTCTAGTCCAGTTGAGAGGTTATTACTTTCATCAAGAACCTTGGGTAGATGAGGAAAGGACGACCTACCCGTAAGTTGGCCTTAAAGTCATTCATCAGATAGGCTAAGTAGCTGTAGGGGAGATGATTTACTAAGGCATGGAGAGGATTCATTATCCTTAGAGTAATCTCATACCAACTCGAGGCTTTTCTTGTAAAGAAAAAGGCAAACTGGGTTACCAGAAACTGCCAAGGTTCAATGAACCCACTTTTGAAGATGGGGATCCTTCCTTGAGAATCATGGTATCCCATCTTGGCCAAGGTAGCCTGCCTGTCTGCCAAGGAGAAGGTGGTTGGAGGACAGTCATCTCTTAGTAAGAGTGCTTCCCTGATAGTTGCTCATTTAAGCAAATGAGCGTGTCGCCCATCACCCACCCTGCAATGGTGGTCAGCCTACCATCATCTACAACTAGCCGTGCAGACTTCCAAAACTCTTGAAGAATTTCTGGAAACACTTGAACGTGCATGGGGAGAGCAAAAGCTATTGGACTGTTCAGTAGCATGTTCAGAATAGTGGAGCAGTTTACATATCTTGGATCATCTACGTTCATCCTTACTCTTGCATTGTGCCTTTGGAAGTAAGGTAGAGGGAATCGATTGCTCTCAATTCTTTCCATGGTGGTTGTGTGTGTTAAGTGAAGAAGACGAGTATTTCAAAAAGTTTTCAGGTGAAAATGTATGAGTAAGTGTGTGTCTATTTAAAGACAATAAGTACATGCCTTAAATGTTTTCACCGGTTAAGATCTTGATTGTACCAATTCTACTCTACTTCGAGATATGGTGTCAGATTCGTTTAGAACTAAAAGTTGCCATATTCTCCCTCCTCATTTATGAATAGGCGGCACCCTGGTCTTCAATTTTCTGTTGAGAGGACAGGTGTAGCCTTCTTTCCTTTAACCGTGCTGAGTAAGCGTGTGAAGTTGATGTGATGGGGGTAAATAAAATAAAATAAATAAGAGAAAAATGAAAACTTGGGGAGTTATCTTTGTGACGTATACTTTCCTCATGCATTGGATATTCCCAAGTTAAAAAAAAAATTTGAAAAGAAGCTATATAAAATAAGAAACAAATTGTACAAGTTATGTGCATACATGGTGTAAAGGAGATATATTATGGTGACATTTTTTCTGTTGAAAACAAAGGATACCCTCCGACTTTCATACATTACATTCATGATTCTCGATTTTCTCCGGGTTTTAGTGTACGTTACCAGGCTAACACATGCGAACCCTACGAAAGCCCGGTAATCATGGGGGCCCACATAATTACGAAGGTGAGGTATGGCGGCATGCAAGGCCCAATTACGAGCAAACCCCAAGAACACTTTAAAAGTATTGTATTATCATGAGTTATTGTTTTCTAATACACCCTAAAAGTTTTCATTCCATCATACGTTTATATTTTTTGCATATCTACTAGAAAATCCATAAAAAAATCTCACAATCCCGCTCGCATTGAATCATCCTCCCGTTTCGATACTAAACGAAAGCGCGACCATAAAAACTACGTCATTGCCACAACTAACCCAACTCCACAAGCCGTACCTCTCCAAGCCATCCATCCCAATCACCCAAGTGGCACCCAACCCCGTTTACCCAAACAAGAAACCCTACACTGGTTCACACCCTCAATGCAACACCTGCCACAATCACTACCAACACACCGTAACTGTGCGTCAATTGTGGGTGTTATGTTCATTTGAGTAACACTTTCATACCCCTCAAAACTAAGCTCCACCTCCTGCCCAAAACGTGACCCAAACCTACCAACAACCAACTACCCCATGGTACCATATGTTAAAGCTTGTTTTAATTGTGGAGATCCTACACATTTCAGAAACACGTGCCCTAGACTGGTTAACATCATCAATGCTCAATCCCAAGCAAACTCAGTTAACCAAGTAAACCAGACAAACCTAGCATCCCCACCAGCAAGAGGTAGTGCCTACAACATCAACACAAACTTAGCTGAGGTCAACGACAACAGTGCGAACGAGCAACCCAACTTTTCCACCATGAAGACACAAGACTCCGCTCCAGTTATTTATTTTACTTCCATTCCAAGTTTTTTTTATCAATTTCGTTTCTTGTTTTGACTATTCAAGTTACCATTGTCCTCAATTTGGGTTTCAATGTTTCAAGTTAATAGTATTTCATATTATTTCCATCGTTGTAAGTAATATTATGCTACGCCAATTGTTTTCATTACATTTCACATCATGACATTTTTGCATCGATTAAATTTCATGTTATCATACATCACGGTGGACCTCGTCTGATAACTTAGGGAAAGTGGGTCACGTTTCACTTTTTCATAGATAAAACAAGATAGACGTACCGCCATCATTTATCTTGCCTTTTTCGGATTCGAGACTCAAGCGTCGGTTGTTGTGTTTGGTTATGTTTGTAGATTTTAGGGTGAGTCACATAGAACAATCATGACTTATAACAAATCTAATGAAAATTTGACAAGGACATGGTGGATACGCCGCTGGTACTTCCTATATATAAGTGTTCTTGCCAAATGATCAAAAGCATTGTTAGACTGTCATAGGAAGTTTTGTGTAAGTAGTGTCAATCTCATTTTGGATAACAATGTGGTCGATGATTTGTGATTTCATATGTAACTCTATCATTATGACGTTTCGATTACCTCGAAACCCCTTGTTAGGATTCAAGTTCCAATTAGACATCATGATTATAAGTCAGGAGTACATCCTTGTCATAATACGAACCATCTCCATGTTATAACGCTTTTAATATCTACACCTATGGCAACAAAGAGCGATTCCTCTACAAGGAACGTTACCGCCACGATCGAACCTAAACCCCACTTTGATTCTATTTAGGGTATATGCTAAACAGTTAACGATTTCGGTTTCCATCTAATTTCGGGAGGAAATTCTCAAAACTAAGGGAGACTATAACATCCACTAAAAACGGGTCCTAAAGATTTGTCCCGTTTTGAAAATCAAGACTGAACAGTAAACTTTTGTATTCATTATCTTATGCGTAACATCAAATATATTTGGATTTTAAAATTATAGTTTTATAAGATATAGAAACTGTAGGGACCACTAATGAATTTTACCAAAGTCAGAATTTTTAGTTAAAAAAATTGGATTAATAATGGTAAGCACACAAAATTTCGGGGACCAATACTGCCCAACACCCAAGACAATTAAAACAAAGATCTCATCCAACATATTTTTTTTGTTCCTCCGATCGGTAACTTCGGTAAGTCCGCAAATGAAAGTTTCACAGATTTCACGCGTTTTCTTTTAAAGCTTATTTACCAAATCGGATTTCCAATCATTCATATTTTATCTTGTGTACCATAACAAGCTTTTATTCGTTAATTATAACCGAATCAATTGACATCCTTTACCCAATTCACAAACTTTCATTTAGAGAGTGTCGAACTTATCACGCCATATAAACAAACCTTTGTTGTTCGATTCTCCAATCAGTAACCATCGCAGACTTCTCTTTAGGACCCTGGCGGTTACGAAACCAATGAGTCGGCGACTCGAACGAACCTTTCGTAGTCCACTACTGCCCTCCCTTGTTCCGTTAGAACCGATACCTTTAAAACTCGTTGCTTCTACGCTAAGAATTTTTCGATGAACCCGCAATTCAACCGAAGTTATGAAAGACCACCCCTATGTGAGTCGACATCGCATGCAAGTTTTAAATTAGGCAATCAAGCAACCTCCGTTACAAACCCATCTGAGGACATGCTTATGAGACTAGTTCTTGTACATGATTATGGTAACAACCTGATTCCCTGTTTTTTATTTTTTTTTAGAACCTCTCAAATTTCAAAGAAACCATTGTTGTGTTTTAAATCTGTAATTGTGTCATGTAGAATAAGAAGACCCAAAAGTATAATATTAAAATAGTAGGTGTATTATGAGGTTGTAATTCATGGACTGAGTTTGTTCTAGGTTCTCATATGATTTTGTCATAATAGATAATAAATGGAATATGGTTATATAATTTACATTAAAAATATGAAATGAATTCAATAAAATATGCTATGTAATTTACATGGCATATCACAACATATGTATACATGAGTTAAATGATTTTTGTTAATCTAAAGCCTAAATCCTACCATTACCTTTACAAAATTCAACCATACGTATAATTGTTATAATAGGATTATAAATGTAAATTGTAGCATGTTCACACATTCCCATGGTTTAAAATCATGTTCATTGATAATTTAGTTATTAACTAAAACAAAATCAATATTAGAATGTAATGACGATGTCATATTTATTAATTTTAGTGGTAAAATAGTTACTATTGGTGGTGGTAGGTTGACTAACTTATTTGGTTAAGTAAGAATTTGAACATACGGCAGTTTCAAAAATTAGAGTTTATTTCATAAATTGAATGACCTCTCTCACACACACATATATATAATAAATTACATATATTTGTTACATAGCAAATATATGTAGATAATAAAATTAACTAATTTAAGTAACCTAATTTTTCTTTTGTAAGTTTATAACCAATCAACTAAACCGAATGTGTGCAATAAATGTTCATGTTAATCATATTCGTAACGGTATAATGTCGCGACAACTCCTAATCTTCCAAGTGGTGACAGTTTCTGATCTCACCCAGATCTTCAGATTTAGGAAACCATGTTGACTCAAGACATGCCTTACATATATAAAAAAAAATACACATCTATACAATCGATCGCGATGTTATTTTGTTCAATTTTTATTTTTATATATTTAGTAAATTTGTACGCTTTTGTTTTAGGATAACCCTCCATTGTCCCAAGTTTTCCCAATCTCATTCGTGCACTTATTACCTATGAGCGGAACTTGACGTTGCCGATCATATGAGGTCAGCTCCGTTTGATTGAGCTTAAACCTTGCAGCACACCATAATACCGTGCAACATGGGGCACACCATAATACCGTGCAACACGTATACATTCATTGAATCATTTCAGTTGATTTGTTTATTGTTTGAGGTTGTGATATGAATTTTGATATATGACATACAACATATTTAATTACAATGGTTAACGTACATTTTCTCAATAAACCAAACCTAAACATATTATTTTTCTAATAACAATAAGGTTCACTCGCCAACTTTTGTTGATCCAAAAACCATTTTTACACATGATACAGGTGAACAAGCATGAGGAGAAGATTGGATATAGGATGGGCCTTAGTTAACAAGAAACGGATTTATGAAGCTTTATTATCTGATATAATGTTTTACATATATGAAATTGTTTATTTGGATTATTTGTTACGTAAAACAATGGTTATGAATGAATGAACATTTAAAACAAGTAATAGCAGGTCATAAGCTCTCGAGTTAACCCAATCATGCCCCGATCACCTGTTCCACTGCGGGTCGGGGTGTGACAGATTGGTATCAGAGCTATTGACTTTAGGGATATAGGATAGGTTATTAGACCAGTAGAACCTATACTTTAGTCAACTAGGACCTATGTGCTTACGTGACTTTATGCTATGTTTAACTTATGATTTGCTATTGCTCTCGCATTTAAATTCATTTCATTTCACACACAAATGCATGCAAGCACTCTATTGGTTACTTGAATTACGTGATACATGCAACGTATTATAATATCAAGAAGTCTACATATATGTTACCTATACATATATAGCCCCACATGCAATGTACCACACGAAACATATAAAACCCTTATTTATAAGTTCTCAAATTCTCTAAATTTTCAAAATGTTTCCCTCAATTTCCCAAATACTTATTTCTATGTTATTAAAACTGTCACACCCCGACCCGCAGCGGAATAAGAGTCGGGGCATAATTGGGTTATCACCAAAGCTCATGATGTTTACTAATATGTTTCATATTTATTAAATTCAAAATTACAAGTTCATACAATTACAAGGAAAAAGTAACTAAGCAAACAATCCAAAGCCTAAACTGATTTATTCTTCTAGGCCGTCCTATATGTTTCTTGCTGCAACTGGATCACCTATATCATGTGTAAAAATGGGGGATTTTGGGTCAACAAAAGTTGGCGAGTGAACCTTGTTAAAAACATTTGATATTGGTTTCTTATTGTATTTAATATGGAAAAATTGTGCAATAATCATATGTGAGCAAACGTATATAATCAAACAATAACAATCCACCTTGCATGAGTATATGACATGAATGATAATGTATATGTTGGCAACGTCACGTTCCGCTCATAGGTAATGGGGAACGGACGACCTATGATTATGTATGTGTGATCAAGGCTCAATCAAACGGAGCCGATCATATGTTGGCAACGCCACGTTCCGCTCATAGGTAATGGGGAACGGTTCCGCTAATAGGTAATGGGGAACAGACGAGCCTGTGATAATGTATGTACTGAAAATAATAAATTTAATCTAAACATTAACCACACAAATAATTGATACATAATGGATACACATTTGATCATGGATATGATGGATGCACAAGTGTTTAAATGTAATAAAAATAAGACACATGATACACCCCAAAATGTGATTAAAACGGGGAATTTGTAGAGATTCACTCACATTGGGTGCGTTCGTTTGATGATGTTGAATGCGCACGAGTTTAGAGAATTGATCGACGAGGAATAACTAACCTAAATAATAACGAAAAGGTACGGTAAATAAGTGGATTTTATTAACAATTTTAATAGGGTTTTTAGAGGGAAAGTCCGGCGATAGCAGATAACGATTCCGACGAACAGAAATTAGAGCGAAAGTGAAATTGAAGGTTCTGTGAGTGTTTCCGAATTATGAGACGATGATATTGTTAGTGTAAATTGGAAGTAAATGATTTCGGTTTTCAACTCCCAAAAATCATATGAATCGAGGCAATTGAAGACTGAATTGATTAAAACGTGGGTTGTAATGGATTTATCGGTTATAATCAGTAACTCACGATCACTCAAACGTCTCTGGATAGTTGAAAGCCGATGATCGGTTTCAGTTTTGGCGCAAACAGATAGATTCACGGGTGAACTTAAGGTTTATTGGATTCATTGATTACACAAAAGAATCAAGTGGCGGAGTGGTTAAGTGTTTGTGTGTTAAGTGAGCCGGCTGACCCGGGTTCGAAACCCGGCAGCGACTTTTATTTTTTCTTCGACCGTTTTTATTGTTTATTAATTATAGTTTATAAATTCTAATATATTTATTAATTATGTATTGTTTAAAATTAAAAGGAGCATTAAATAAGCAACAAAAAATGTAATTGACTATTCGATTAATAAACGAAGCGGGTTTTGAAAACCCGTTTTTCGACGGATGTTACAGTATCCCCTACTTTTAGAAATTTCGTCCCGAAATTTAAGTAGTAGTGATTACAGGAAAAAGATGCGGGTATTTTTCGCGCATTGAGTCTTCACGTTCCCAAGTAAACTCAGGTCCTCGTTTCGACTCCCAGCGTACCCTAACAATTGGAATACGACTCCGTCTTAAACGTTTTTCTCCGAAGTCCATGATCTCTACTGGTCTTTCAATGAAGTGCATAGATTCATCGATCTGAATATCTTCTAGGGGAATATGGAGGTTTTCATCGGCGAGGCACTTCTTCAAGTTTGATACGTGGAATGTGGGGTGAATTCTGTTGAGTTCTTCTGGTAGGTCAAGCTTGTATGCTACAGGTCCTACTCTTTCGAGTATCTTGAAAGGTCCTACGTAGCGTGGTGCTAGCTTGCCCTTCTGACCAAAACGAACTACTCCTTTCCACGGTGATACTTTTAAAAGTACATGATCACCAATGTTAAACTCCAAGGGCTTTCGTCGTTTGTCTGCATAACTCTTTTGACGACTTTGTGCCGCTAGAAGATTGTTTCGAATCTGATGGATCTTGTCTGTTGTTTCTTGAATTAATTCCGGACCGGTGATTTGAGCTTCTCCAATTTCGTGCCAACATACTGGAGATCGGCACTTACGACCATATAAAGCTTCGAAAGGTGCCATGCCGATACTTGAATGATAGCTGTTGTTGTACGAAAATTCAACTAATGGTAGATGAGCGTCCCAATTTCCCTTGAAGTCTATGACACATGCTCGAAGCATGTCTTCAAGTGTTTGGATGGTGCGTTCAGATTGTCCATCAGTTTGAGGATGATAAGCGGTACTGAGGTCTAATCGTGTACCCAAAGCGGCTTGTACGGCTTGCCATGTTCGTGAAGTGAAACGACCATCACGGTCTGAAATAATGCTTAAAGGTACACCATGACGGCTTACGATCTCGCTGATGTAGATACGAGCTAACTTCTCGTTCTTGAAGTCCTCGCGAATCGGAATGAAGTGAGCTGATTTTATAAGACGATCAATGATTACCCATATAGTGTCATACCCACTGGAGGTGCGAGGTAACCCGGTAATGAAATCCATAGTTATGTTTTCCCACTTCCATACAGGTATTTCGGGTTGGACTAGAAGTCCTGAGGGTCTTTGATGTTCAGCTTTTACTTTGGAACATGTAAGGCACTTGGAAACAAAAACAGCAATATCCTTTTTCATTCCAGGCCACCAGTAGGTGTATCGAAGGTCTTGATACATCTTGTCGGCTCCTGGGTGTATAGAGTATCGTGTTTTGTGCGCCTCATTCATAAGGAAATCACGAAGGTTATTGTGATCGGGAATCCATATGCGATCTAGATAGTACAGAATACCGTCGGATTTAGTTTCGATTTTAAGTTCAGCTCCACAAGTCAGCTCCTTGCGTACGTCGTTTTCCGTTACTGAAACATGTTGGGCTTCTCGGATTTAATCTTTGATGTCGGTTATGATTTGCGAACATGGAAGACGAATGGAGTTCGCATAACCCTTTCGATTGAGCGCATCGGCCACCACGTTTGCCTTGCCAGGATGATACCGAATTTCACAGTCGTAGTCATTAAGAAGTTCGACCCATCTTCGTTGCCTCATATTCAACTCCTTTTGGTTAAAGATATGTTGGAGGCTCTTGTGATCAGTGTATATTTCACACTTAGTACCGTAGAGGTAATGTCTCCATATCTTAAGAGCGAACACAACGGCTCCAAGTTCCAGGTCGTGGGTGGTGTAATTCTTCTCATGAATTTTGAGTTGTCTAGAAGCATAAGCTATCACTTTTCCTCTTTGCATCAGTTTCGCCCTGACGCGTCGCAATAAACCACGAAGTCATCACAACCCTCAGGAAGTGTGAGGATAGGTGCGTCACAGAGTTTTTGCTTTAGAGTTTGGAAGGCTTCTTCTTGTTTGGGACCCCATATGAAAGGCTTTCCTTTATGAGTCAAAGCCGTGAGTGGTACAGCAATACGGGAGAAATTTACAATGAAACGGCGATAATAACCAGCCAAACCAAGAAATGATCTTACTTCGGTAGGTGTACGTGGCGCTTGCCATTCTTGTACTGCCTTGATTTTTGAGGGATCAACATGAATTCCCTTGTCATTGACGACGCGTCCAAGGAATGGTACTTCCCTTAACCAGAATTCACATTTCGAGAACTTAGCGTACAACTTTTCTGTTCTTAAGAGTGTAAGGATGAGTCGAAGGTGTCGTTCATGATCAGACTTAGACTTTGAGTAGATGAGGATGTCATCGATGAAGACTATGACAAAGCGGTCGAGGTAGGGTTTGCATACCCTATTCATTAAATCCATAAATACTGCTGGAGCGTTGGTTAAACCAAATGGCATGACCATGAATTCGTAATGACCATATCGAGTTCGGAAGGCGGTCTTTGGAACGTCTTCTTCATGTACTCTGAGTTGATGATATCCAGAACGAAGGTCGATTTTGAAAAACAGGTGGCGCCTTGAAGTTGGTCTAGAAGATCATCGATGCGAGGTAATGGGTTGCGGTTCTTGACCGTTAACTTGTTGAGTTCTCTGTAGTCGATACACATGCGAAACGTTCCATCTTTCTTCTTCACAAAAAGGACAGGTGCACCCCAAGGCGATGAGCTAGGACGTATGAATCCTTTGTCAGTCAGCTCTTGCAGTTGACTGGCCAGCTCTTGCATTTCGGATGGGGCTAATCTATAAGGAGATTTTGCAACTGGTGTAGCTCCAGGTATAAGATCAATGCGGAATTCGACTTCTCTCACGGGAGGAAGTCCTGAAATGTCGTCAGGAAAAACTTGCGGAAAATCTTTTACTACTGGGATGTCTTCGAGTTTCTTCTCCTTGGTTCCCTTTTTGACGACATGAGTTAGGAATGCGACATAATTCTTGCGGAGATATTTTCGGGCTTGAAGTCAGGACATTAATTTGAGTCCTTTCGAAGGGGTTTCTCCAAAGATTCGTAGAGTCTGACCGTTTGTAAGAGGAATGCGAATGAACTTTTCGCGGCATACTACTTCAGCATGATGTTGGCTGAGCCAGTCCATACCAATTATAATGTCGAAACTTCCCAACTTCATAGGAATGAGGTCAATTGGAAAATCGTGATCGTTTAGGGTGAGAGTACAATTGCGTATAATAGAGTTTAATGAGACCGGTTTTCCGTCAGCAACTTCTACCGTTATGGATTCCATGAGTTTATCACGAGTTTGGTTGAGGATGGGTTCAAATTCTAAGGACACAAAACTCTTATCCGCGCCAGTATCAAATAACATGGATGCATAACTACCATTGATGAGAAACGTACCGTTAACCACGTTGTTGTCAGCCCTAGCTTGATTTGCGTTGATGTTGAAAGCTCTTCCTCTAGCAGGTGGAGGAGCTTGGTTAGCCTGGTTTACAGGATTTGCTTGAGCTTGGGCATGGATGATGTTCACCAGGCGTGGACAGGTGTTCCTGAAGTGGTTCGGGTCTCCACAGTTGTAACAAGCCCGCATAGGTTGCATCATGGGATAGTTGTTGGGCTTGACCCACTATCTGATGGTGGGTTTGGGTTGAGGGTTGATTGCGGTTCGTTCGCTGAAGCGCGCGACAGGTTTGAATGGTGTGACCTGCGCGGCCACAGCCGGTGCAATGTTGGCAGGGATGATCAGGAAAGTGATGGTATTGGCAACGGTTGCATTTTGGGTATGGGCCGGAGTATGGCTTTTTATATGGTGCAGATGAGGGGGCAACTTGAGTGATGGGTGCAGCAGGGATAGGGAAGTTTGTTTGAGTGACAGCAAAGTTTCTAGTGTTTCGTTTCCTCTTACTAGCAAACTTTGAGGAGGAGGTGGAATGGTTTGAAGTTTGGCCCTCAATGGGGGCTTTCTTTTTCTCATCCTTAAATTTGCCATTTCGGATGCGATTCTCAGTAAGCTCGGTAGCTAGTTCCATAGCAGCTTCAAGTGTTGCAGGCGAAGTGCTTAGAACTGAGTCTTGAATTTTCGAGGGGAGGCCTCGAATATAGTGTTCGACTAAGCGGTATACTGGGGTGAACAAGTTGGGGATCATTTGGTTCAACTCTAGAAACCTTTTGTTGTAGGAAGTATGATCTCCTTCCTTTTGCTTTAACGAGTGGAATTCATCCTCTAACTTTTTGATCTCGCTTCTTGGACAGAAGCGTCTCGTCATGATTTCCCTTAACTCCTCCCATGTTAAGGCCATTGCATCTTCGATTCCCCTCTTACCTTTTTCTGTATTCCACCAGGTAAGAGCTACTCCAAATAGTCTCCCGGTTGCGTAACGTACCTTGCGATCCTCGGGACAATCGCAATTGAGGAAGGTGTTCTCCATTTCCTCAAACCAGTGGAGGAGAGCAGTGACACCTTCGGTCCCTTCATATTTCGGGGGATCGCAAGACTTGAAGTGTTTGTAAGAGCACTTTTTGGAGGGAGGGTTGTCGACGTTCTGGTCGTCTTGATTGGGAGGGTTGATAGGATTTGTGGCGAGAGCTTGTTGGACTTGAATTACGATGTCAGGAAGCACCGCGGCCATTTGTTTTGCGATTTGGGTGGCCAAGCGTTCGTTTGACCTTCTGCCTCCACGTTGCTGCCTAGCCGACATCTACAGGAACATACACAAGAAGATTGTGAGTTTAAGGAGTCTTTTTAGGTGTCATGTGTCGTTTTAAAAAAAATAACATAAACATCAATAATGCAACTACATCCATAGGATGTCTTGGGTTTGCTCATGTTTGGGCCTCCAATGTCCCCCATACCATCGCCTGTATAGTCATGTGGGCCCCCATGACTATTGGCTTAGTAGGATTCACATTGGTGTTGGCGGTTTAACACTCGCATCACCCGAATGAAAACCATGAAATATGTTTGCGAGATGTATGGTAGGAGGGTGTCCAGGTGTAGACACAATGACAACTCAAAGTGGGGTTAGCTCACACGACGTTTGGTATAGCATGCTTTGGCCTAATAGGTCCTTCGTACTCTCATCGTTAGTCCCCAGGTAGGCAAACTGGTCCTTTATTTTGGATTTATACGAATGCCAAGCCTAGACAGGACGT
This sequence comes from Scalesia atractyloides, assembly GCA_947069175.1. NCBI lineage: Eukaryota > Viridiplantae > Streptophyta > Magnoliopsida > Asterales > Asteraceae > Scalesia > Scalesia atractyloides. The sequence continues at coordinate 45,173,764 of CAMTDV010000015.1, read as the reverse complement.
TCCGACTACCGGTACTTGTACCCTTCTAGTTACTACATGCCCGTCATGAGAACTCACTTTGATGTGATTTGGAAAAATACAAAAATCATTGCAAAAATCATGGAAATTGTGTGGTGTGTGCTCTCATAGATATGATATATGATTCATGATGAGCATTGTATAGTAATATGTACTTATGAACATGCTTGCATAACATTGAATGTAACAATAAAAATAAAGCATATAACATCATGAATTTTGTATGTAACACATAAACAATTTAAAATTTTAATCAACTATAGTATAGGCTCTAAGGGTCTAATAACCTATCCTATATCCCTATAGTCATGGCTCTGATACCAATCTGTCACACCCCGACCCGCAGCGGAATAAGAGTCGGGGCATAATTGAGTTATCACCAAAGCTCATGATGTTTACTAATATGTTTCATATTTATTAAATTCAAAATTACAACTTCAATATTCCAAACAAGTTTATACAATTACAAGGAAAAAGTAACTAAGCAAACAATCCAAAGCCTAAACTGATTTATTCTTCTAGGCCGTCCTATATGTTTCTTGCTGCAACTGGATCACCTGTATCATGTGTAAAAATGGGGGATTTTGGGTCAACAAAAGTTGGCGAGTGAACCTTGTTAAAAACATTTGATATTGGTTTCTTATTGTATTTAATATGGAAAAATTGTGCAATAATCATATGTGAGCAAACGTATATAATCAAACAATAACAATCCACCTTGCATGAGTATATGACATGAATGATAATGTATATGTTGGCAACGTCACGTTCCGCTCATAGGTAATGGGGAACGGACGGCCTATGATGATGTATGTGTGATCAAGGCTCAATCAAACGGAGCCGATCATATGTTGGCAACGCCACGTTCCGCTCATAGGTAATGGGGAACGGTTCCGCTCATAGGTAATAGGGAACAGACGAGCCTGTGATAATGTATGTACTGAAAATAATAAATTTAATCTAAACATTAACCCCACAAATAATTGAAACATAATGGATACACATTTGATCATGGATATGATGGATGCACAAGTGTTTAAATGTAATAAAAATAAGACACATGATACACCCCAAAATGTGATTAAAACGGGGAATTTGTAGAGATTCACTCACATTGGGTGCGTTCGTCTGATGATGTTGAATGCGCACGAGTTTAGAGAGTTGATCGACGAGGAATAACTAACCTAAATAATAACAAAAAGGTACGGTAAATAAGTGGATTTTATTAACAATTTTAATAGGGTTTTTAGATTTATTTTTGTGAGTTTAAGGTCATTTTCTAACTTTAAAAAATTATTTTTAAGTATTTTTAATTGATTTTTAAATGAAATACATAAATAAAAATATAAAAAAAATGTTGACTTTTTGTGACCGTTGACCGGTCCGTTGAACGGACCGTTGACCGGCCGGACTGTGGTGTAAGTGCACTGAGTGAGGTTCGAACTTGTGACCTCCCGTACGCGTGCACGCATCTCTACCAACTGAGCTACGTGTCTAACCCGAAATATTCTATGTTTTAATTATATATAAATATACTAATTAAATGTTTAATTTATTCGGTTTATATTAAAAGAATTTAAATGGTTGAACCGGTTTGCAGGGAGCCGGATCGAACTCGGGTCCTTCGGTTTGTAAGCGCACAGCCCAACCAGTTGGGCTGTGTGTCTTATCTGTTAAACTTACAGTTTATAATAATCTTAAAAACATCCTGGGACCTACTCTGATTCAGTTTAAAAAAAATTTGGTTTTAATTCGGAAAGCCGGTGCGTTTGTAAGATTCGAACTCGTGACGTGCGCTATGTGTTTGCACACAGTCCACCGCTGGACTGTGTGTCTAACCCGGTTTAATATTCAATTTATATTATACTTATACACAACGTCGACTTCGTCTTCTTCATTCAAAGACACAGAACAACGATATTCGACTGTTCTTGTTTAATTCGATTAACGAAACTTATAAATGATTGAAATGTAATGGATAGAGAGGGTTTCGGAAATGAATGTACCGAAACAACTGTTTTTCTCAGAACTCCGGCAAAGATCGTCGGCTCTGTTTTGTGAATTCCGTCTTATCGGATCAATTAACAGTTTTGATCAACTAGTTGTGTAATTGAGTTACTAAACAAAGATTATCAAAGGGTTTAGATGTTTGTACCGATTCACAGCGTTTTTCGGAAATGTCCAGAGATTTTCCGGCGAGCGTAGAGTATCCGGTAACGTCGTCTGGGACCGATTCTGGTTGAAGGATTTAAGTTAGTATAAGTCTAACAATGGATAGAAGATGAAAGAATTGAGAAATTTACCGATTCGATGAATGTCACGGTTTTCCGGCGAAAGTCCGGCGATAGCAGATAACGATTCTGACGAACAGAAATTAGAGCGAAAGTGAAATTGAAGGTTCTGTGAGTGTTTCGAATTATGAGACGATGATATTGTTAGTGTAAATTGGAAGTAAATGATTTCGGTTTTCAACTCCCAAAAATCACATGAATCGAGGCAATTGAAGACTGAATTGATTAAAACGTGGGTTGTAATGGATTTATCGGTTATAATCAGTAACTCACGATCACTCAAACGTCTCTGGATAGTTGAAAGCCGATGATCGGTTTCAGTTTTGGCGCAAACAGATAGATTCACGGGTGAACTTAAGGTTTATTGGATTCATTGATTACACAAAAGAATCAAGTGGCGGAGTGGTTAAGTGTTTGTGTGTTAAGTGAGCCGGCTGACCCGGGTTCGAAACCCGGCAGCGACTTTTATTTTTTTCTTCGACCGTTTTTATTGTTTATTAATTATAGTTTATAAATTCTAATATATTTATTAATTATGTATTGTTTAAAATTAAAAGGAGCATTAAATAAGCAACGAAAAAATGTAACTGACTATTCGATTAATAAACGAAGCGGGTTTTGAAAACCCGTTTTTCGACGGATGTTACAAAAACTTTGTGATGTTTTGTTTTCAAATCCCATCAAAGTGAGTTCATGTGACGGGCATGTAGTAACTGGAAGGGTTCGAGTACCGGTAGTCGGGTTGTATAAATCCAAATTAACGGACCAGTTTGCCTACCTGGGGACTAACGATGAGAGTACAAAGGACCTATTAGGCCAAAGCATGTCACACCAAACGTCTTGTGAACTAACCCCACTTTGAGTTGTCACCGTGTCCAACCAAGGATACCCTCCGACTTTCATACATTACATTCATGATTCTCGATTTTCTCCGGGTTTTAGTGTACGTTACCAGGCTAACACATGCGAATCCTACGAAAGCCCGGTAATTATGGGGGCCCATATGATTACGAAGGTGAGGTATGGGGGCATGCAAGGCCCAATTACGAGCAAAGCCCAAGAACACTTTAAAAGTGTTGTATTATCATGAGTTATTGTTTTCTAATACACCCTAAAAGTTTTCATTCTATCATACGTTTATATTTTTTGCATATCTACTAGAAAATCCATAAAAAAATCTCACAATCCCGCTCGCGTTGAATCATCTTCCCGTTTCGATACTAAACGAAAGCGCGACAATAAAAACTACGTCGTTGCCACAACTAACCCAACTCCACAAGCCGTACCTCTCCAAGCCATCCATCCCAATCACCCAAGTGGCACCCAACCCTGTTTACCCAAACAAGAAACCCTACACTGGTTCACACCCTCAATGCAACACCTGCCACTATCACCACCAACACACCGTACCTTGCCAACTATGTGTCAATTGTGGGTGTTATGTTCATTTGAGTAACACTTTCGTACCCCTCAAAACTAAGCTCCACCTCCTGCCCAAAACGTGACCCAAACCTACCAACAACCAAACTACCCCATGGTACCATATGTTAAAGCTTGTTTTAATTGTGGAGATCCTACCCATTTCAGAAACACGTGCCCTAGACTGGTTAACATCATCAATGCTCAATCCCAAGCAAACTCAGTTAACCAGATAAACCTAGCATTCCCACCAGCAAGAGGTAGAGCCTACAACATCAACACAAACTTAGCTGAGGTCAACGACAACGGTGCGAACGAGCAACCCAACTTTTCCATCATGAAGACACAAGACTCCGCTCCAATTATTTATTTTACTTCTATTCCAAGTTTTTTTTATCAATTTCGTTTCTTGTTTTGACTATTCAAGTTACCATTGTCCTCAATTTGGGTTTCAACGTTTCAAGTTAATAGTATTTCATATTATTTCCATCGTTGTAAGTGATTATGCTACGCCAATTGTTTTCATTACATTTCACATCATGACATTTTTGCATCGATTAAATTTCATGTTATCATACATCACGGTGGACCTCGTCTGATAACTTAGGGAAAGTGGGTCACGTTTCACTTTTTCATAGATAAAACAAGATAGACGTACCGCCATCATTTATCTTGCCTTTTTTCGGATTCGAGACTCAAGCATCGGTTGTTGTGTTTGGTTATGTTTGTAGATTTTAGGGTGAGTCACATAGAACAATCATGACTTATAACAAATCTAATGAAAATTTGACAAGGACATGGTGGATACGCCGCTGGTACTTCCTATATATAAGTGTTCTTGCCAAATGATCAAAAGCATTGTTAGACTGTCATAGGAAGTTTTGTGTAAGTAGTGTCAATCTCATTTTGGATAACAATGTGGTCGATGATTTGTGATTTCATATGTAACTCTATCATTATGACGTTTCGATTACATCGAAACCCCCTGTTAGGATTCAAGTTCCAATTAGACATCATGATTATAAGTCAGGAGTACATCCTTGTCATAATACGAACCATCTCCATGTTATAACGCTTTTAATATCTACACCTCTGGCAACAAAGAGCGATTCCTCTACCATGAACGTTACCGCCACGATCGAACCTAAACCCCACTTTGATTCTATTTTAATGTAAACTCCTAGGGTATATGCTAAACAGTTAACGATTTCGGTTTCCATCTAATTTCAGGACGAAATTCTCAAAACTAAGGGAGACTATAACATCCACTAAAAACGGGTCCTAAAGATTTGTCCCGTTTTGAAAATCAAGACTGAACAGTAAACTTTAGTATTCATTATCTTATGCGTAACATCAAATATATTTGGATTTTAAAATTATAGTTTTATAAGATATAGAAACTGTAGGGACCACTGATGAATTTTACCAAAGTAAGAATTTTTAGTTAAAAAAATTGGATTAATAATGGTAAGCACACAAAATTTCGGGGACCAATACTGCCCAACACCCAAGACAATTAAAACAAAGATCTCATCCAACATATTTTTCTTGTTCCTCCGATCGGTAACTTCGGTAAGTCCGCAAATGAAAGTTTCACAGATTTCACACGTTTTCTTTTAAAGCTTATTTACCAATTCGGATTTCCAATCATTCATATTTTATCTTGTGTACCATAACAAGCTTTTATTCGTTAATTATAACCGAATCAATTGACATCCTTTACCCAATTCACAAACTTCCATTTAGAGAGTGTCGAACTTATCACGCCATATAAACAAACCTTTGTTGTTCGATTCTCCAATCAGTAACCATCGCAGACTTCTCTTTAGGACCCTGGCGGTTACGAAACCAATGAGTCGGCGACTCGAACGAACCTTCGTAGTCCACTACTGCCCTCCCTTATTCCGTTAGAACCGATACCTTTAAAACTCGTTGCTTCTACGCTAAGAATTTTTCGATGAACCCGCAATTCAACCGAAGTTATGAAAGACCACCCCTATGTGAGTCGACATTGCATGCAAGTTTTAAAGGTCCGTTAGGCAATCAAGCAACCTCCGTTACAAACCCATCTGAGGACATGCTTATGAGACTAGTTCTTGTACATGATTATGGTAACAACCTGATTCCCTGTTTTTATTTGTTTTTTTAGAACCTCTCAAATTTCAAAGAAACCATTGTTGTGTTTTAAATCTGTAATTGTGTCATGTAGAATAAGAAGACCCAAAAGTATAATATTAAAATAGTAGGTGTATTATGAGGTTGTAATTCATGGACTGAGTTTGTTCTAGGTTCTCATATGATTTTGTCATAATAGATAATACATGGAATATGGTTATATAATTTACATTAAAAATATGAAATGAATTCAATAAAATATGCTATGTAATTTACATGGCATATCACAACATACGTATACATGAGTTAAATGATTTTTTTTAATCTAAAGCCCTAAATCCTACCATTAGCCTTTACAAAATTCAACCATACGTATAATTGTTATAATAGGATTATAAATGTAAATTGTAGCATGTTCACACATTCCCATGGTTTAAAATCACGTTCGTTGATAATTTAGTTATTAACTAAAACAAAATCAATATTAGAATGTAATGACGATGTCATATTTATTAATTTTAGTGGTGAAATAGTTACTATATATATTGGTGGTGGTAGGTTGACTAACTTATTTGGTTAAGTAAGAATTTGAACATACGGCGGTTTCAAAAACTAGAATTTATTTCATAAATTGAATGATCTCTCTCTCTCTCACACATATATATATAATGAATTACATATATTTGTTACATAGCAAATATATGTAGATAATAAAATTAACTAATTTAAGTAACCTAATTTTTCTTTTGCAAGTTTATAACCAATCAACTAAACCGAATGTGTGCAATAAATTTTCATATTAATCATATTCGTAACGGTATAATGTCGCGACAACTCCTAATCTTCCAAGTGGTGACGGTTTCCGATCTCACCCGGATCTTCAGATTTAGGAAACCATGTTGACTCAAGACATGCCTTACGTATATAAAAAAATACACATCTATACAATCGATCGCGATATTATTTTGTTCTATTTTTATTTTTATATATTTAGTAAATTTGTACGCTTTTGTTTTAGGATAACCCTCCATTGTCCCAAGTTTTCCCAATCTCATTTGTGCGCTTATTTTGGCAAAGAATCGTTAGCGCAAACTGTGAGTGAATCTTACAACTCCCCTTTTTCTTTATTATACGTTTTTTGGTGTATCATGTGTCACATATCTTTTTCGCGTACTACAAATTCAAATACGTGCAATTTCCATCATGTGAAGCATATGTGTTATGTGTTTGTTTGGTTGTTTATCATTTTGTGCATTTTCATTCATGTTGGACATCATTTCATTATAGGCTCGTCGGTTCCCCATTACCTATGAGCGGAACTTGACGTTGCCGACCATACGAGGTCAGCTCCGTTTGATTTAGCTTAAACCTTGCAGCACACCATAATACCGTGCAACATGCATACATTCATTGGCACACCATAATACCGTGCAACACGTATACATTCATTGAATCATTTCAGTTGGTTTGTTTATTGTTAGAGGTTGTGATATGAATTTTGATATATGACATCCAACATATTTATTTACAATGGTTAACGCACGTTTTCTCAATAAACCAAACCTAAACATATTATTTTTCTAATAACAATAAGGTTCACTCGCCAACTTTTGTTGATCCAAAAACCATTTTTACACATGATACAGGTGAACAAGCATGAGGAGAAGATTGGACTTAGGACGGGCCTTAGTTAACAAGAAACGGATTTATGAAGCTTTATTATCTGATATAATGTTTTACATATATGAAATTGTTTATTTGGATTATTTGTTATGTAAAATAATGGTTATGAATGAATGAACATTTAAAACAAGTAATAGCAGATCATAAGCTCTCGAGTTAACCTAATCATGCCCCGATCACCTGTTCCGCTGCGGGTCGGGGTGTGATAATCAATATGTTTCGTTCGTGAGTGGTGAATCGGATTTGAAGTTATTGCTATTGCACTCTTAGAATCACACAGGATTGGTATTTTTGTCAGATTCACTCCATAATCTTTGAGTTGTGTTTGCATCCACAAAACTTGTGAACAACAACTTGATGCTGCTACATATTCTGCTTCAGCTGTAGAGGTGGAAACACAGTTTTGTTTCTTACTTGCCCAACATACAAGCTTTTCTCCAAGCATCTGACAAGCACCTGATGTGCTTTTTCTGTCCAGTTTACAACCTGCATGATCTATGTCTGAATATGCAATTAGGTCTAAACTAGTTCCCATAGGGTACCATAAGCCATGGTCAGATGTGCCTTTTAGATACTTAAAAACTCTTTTTACTGCTTTTAAATGAGATTCTTTGGGTTACACTGATATCTAGCCAGAAAACATGTTGAAAACATTATATCAGGTCTGCTAGCTGTTAAATATAAGAGTGATCCAATCATTCCCCTGTAGGTTTTAAGATCTACATTTGCACCATCAGGATCAGAATCTAACTTGTTTCCTGTGGCCATGGGAGTTTTTGATGATGAGCAACTTTCTAATGAATATTTCTTTAAAATGGTGTTAACATATTTTGATTGATTCAAAAATATTCCATCAGATTCTTGTTTTACTTGGAGACCTAAAAAGAAGCTTAATTCTCCCATCATGCTCATTTCAAAATTGCTCGTCATCAATTTTCAAACTTTTTACAATGACTTGAGTTGGTTGATCGAAATACTATGTCATCAACATATATTTGTACCAACAAAGTGTGTCCTTCGTGTGTTTTGAGAAACATAGTTGTGTCTATAGTACCTTTGGTAAAACCTGATTGGATCAAAAAGTTTGAAAGAGTTTCATACCATGCTCTTGGAGCTTGTTTCAACCCATACAAGGCTTTGTTCAGTTTATAAACATGTTTTGGAAATTTTGGATCAACAAAGCCTTCTGGTGGCTGCACATACACTTCTTGATCATTCAGAAAAGCAGACTTTACGTCCATCTGATAAACTTTGAAGCCTTTTGAAGCTGCATAAGCAAGGAAGATTCTGACTGCCTCCAGTCTTGCTACTGGTGCAAATGTTTCATCATAGTCAATTCCTTCTTGTTGACTATACCCTTTTACTACTAACCTTGCTTTGTTTCTTGTATTATAACTTGTTTATCATATTTGTTTCTAAATACCCATTTTGACCCGATGACAGATTTGCCATTTGGTATAGGTACTAGGTTCCACACTTGACTTCTTTCAAACTGATCAAGTTCTTCTTGCATTGCTTGAACCCAGTCTGGATCCTTGAGTGCTTCATTTGTTGTTTTTGGTTCAGTTAAACTTAAGAAACCAGCATGAAGACATTCATGAACAGTTGCTGATCAACACCATCTTGAGGGTTTCCTATGATATTTTCTGTTGAGTGACCCTTTATCCATCTTCCACTTGTAGCAGTCTTTGTTGAATCAAGTGATGGATTTTGTGAAGAACTTTCTGCTTCCTCCTGATTGATGATATGTTCTGAGCCTGAGTCTTCAGACATTTGTTTTTCTTGACTTCCGATGTAGTATCTGATGCCTGATTTGTTATTCCTTGTATTACATCTGATGGCTCTAAATTTTCTGCAGAGTTAGAGTGTGACTGGTTTTCTGGTAAATTTCCATAATTTCCCTCCCAGTCATACCCAAGCAGTTCGTTTGTTAGTTCTGTTAATAGGTGTTCATTATTTGTAGAATTTTCTTTTTGTGAGAAAGTTATAATGTCATCAGAGTTTTCTGTTTCCGATGAATCATCAAAAGAGACATACAGACTTTCTCTAATTGTTCTGCTCTTTAAAATAAATGCTCTGTAAGCTTTTGAAGAGAAAGAGTATCCAAGAAAAATTCTTTTTTCAGCTTATCCGTCAAATTTCTCTAAACTATCAAAATCATTAAAAATAAAACATCTACATCCAAATGTATGTAAAAATTTGACACTTGGTACCCTTTTATTTATGATGTGAAAAGGTGTTTTCTGATGTCTTTTCTTGATGATAGTTCTGTTTTGTGTGAAACATGCATTTGCCACTGCTTCAGTCCAAAAATAGATTGGCAGCTTGGCATATGCCAACATTGTTCTTGCTGCTTCTACCAAAGTTTTGTTTCTCCTTTCAACAACCCCATTTTGTTGTGGGGTTCTGGGAGCAGAAAAATCATGAGATATTCCTTTTTCTGTTAGGAAGTTCTCAAGTTTTGCATTTTTGAATTCTGTCCCATTGTCAGATATGATCTTTCTTACAGTTAATTTTAACAGATTTTCAATTTTCTTGACAAAATTTATAATCAGATCTGGTGTTTCACTCTCTTGCCTAAAAAATTCTACCCATGTGTACCTTGAATAGTCATCAACAATGACTAAAATGTATTTCTTTCCAGAAAAACTTTCAGTGCTTATTGGTCCACATAGGTCCATGTGTAAAAGTTCAAGATTTTCAGAAATAGAATATTCCACCACAGTTTTGTGTGAGCCTCTTTTTGACTTTCCCAGCTCACATGCTTCACAATGTTTGTCTTTTCTTGAAGTAATAGAAGGTAATCCTTTTACCAGACACTTGCTTGCTAATTTGTTTAAAGTTTTAAAATTTATATGAGCCAGTCTTTTATGCCATAACCAACTGTTTCCTTTATTTTCTTTTGTAAATAAACAAAATTGAGGTTCTTCAATTTTGTTGTTGAAGTCAAAGAAATAAATTGATCTTTTTATTCTTTTTCCTTTAATATAAATTTTATCATCTTCAAGACCTATTAATAAGCAAGTATCAGGTAGAAAAGTTACCTTAAATCCTTTGTCACAAAACTTACCACAACTTAGAAGGTTGTATTTTAATCCTTCTACATGTGCCACTTTCTCAATTGTTATTGTACCATATGTTATGCTTCCATAACCTTTCACCCTACCCTTGACTCCGTTACCAAAATTTACAAATTTACCTAGCTTTTCTACATAGTTGCTAAGTAAGCTCCTATCCCCAGTCATGTGCTTGGAGCTTCCTGAATCGCAGTAGCAACTCTGCTGCACATGATGGTCATTGATTTCTGATGCCTCATTATCAAGTTTTGCCATAAGACAAAAGTTGGCCATTTCTTCCTGATCATCATCTGATGAGTCATCAGTCATCCAGGTATCTGTCCCTGCAATCAGGATGACTTGTTGTTTTGTTTATTGGCTTCTTCCAGCTTCTTTTCATAGTAAGCTGGATCTTTTAACCTTTTGTTCTTGCATTCTGAAGCATAGTGACCCTTTTGTTTGCATCTATATCATACCACTTCCGACTTGCTTTCTGCTCTTCTTTCCTTGGATCTTGCTTCCATCTTTCCTTTATCACTTCTCTGAATTCCGGAACTTCCTCCCTTCAATCTTTGCTCAAAGGTTTTGGTGAGCAAAGCTATTGCTTTAGCAAAAGCAGAAAAATCTGATGGATTTTCAGAATTTTTTGATGCTAAAACTAGGTTTTGTGGGTTAGAGGGTTGTAGATCAGGTGTGATTGATCTTTGAGAGTTTGATATTAAGCCTATAGGTCCACCATATTGCTTTGAGTTTTCAATGATTTGTTGCTCTGTTGGGAGTAGAATACTATATAGATCATGTAGGTTCAGATTTCCTAGCTCTAGTGTGGAAGCTATGGTCATGGCAAGATTTTGCCATTCTCTGGGCAAAGCATCAAGAAATTTTACATTTCTTTCATCATTCGTTTTTTCAACTCCATGCTTTTTTAGTTCATTTAAAATTTTTGTCAATCTATTGTAAGCATCAGTGAGTGTTTCATTTGGTGAACATTTAAACCTTTCATAAGCAGAGACATGATTTGTTCTCATGTTTTTTTTCATTTTGTCTCCTCCTTCACAAAGATTTTCAAGTTGATCCCTTATTTCTTTTGCAGATAAGCATGCATCAACATAAGAAAATATGTCGTTTGGAAGTGCCATAATCAGAAGTGATTTGGCCCTTTTCATCTGTTTCTACCAGTTTCCTATCTTCTGGGCTCCAATTTTTCTCTTGTTTGGGAGCCCAAGAAGCAGAGATATCTGGTGAGTCATCAGATGCTGGAACACCAGGTATCTCAACACGTGGTATATGTGGGCCACACACAATGGATTGAAACAGAGCTCGATCATGTCCATTAAGGAAATTGATCATCCTGATTTTCCATTGGGGGTACTCCTCCCTGACTAACGTCGGAGGCTTTGACATAGAACCCATGTTGAAAGCACTGTTCCAAGACTGAAAGTTTGCCATTTTTAGTCAAAGTTTTTGAACTTTTGAAAAACAGAGTATTAACAAAGATACTCGAGCAATTGTTCGATTTGAAGATGTTTTATTCAATCTGCTCTGATACCAATTGTTGGTCCCAGATAACAATGCTTTGACTTAAAATGGCAAGTTGATTTCAACTTTATATGAAAATAATGTGCGGAATTAGAAATCAACTTGTAAGAAACAGAGATACAGATTTTGAAGTTTATACCACTTTTGAAAGGTTACAAAAGATGATTGAAAAGTTATTTTCTAATACAAAACAATGCTTAAGAATTCTGTGGGAGTGAAGGGCAATGGAGTATGTAAGTTGTAATACTTGCAATGCTCAGCTCCATCGATCTTCGGTTTGGTGATCTCTATTTATAGAGAACAATTGGCATGAATACACAATTGTTTATTCATGCAAGTGTTTATCGTGGCAGGTCGTTTCATATGTCATGCTTACTACTTCCACCTGTATCATAAATGTCCTTCAACTGAATTACCTTATCTTCATTGCAAGTGGACATTATGATTGGTCACTAGATTTCTGATGACTTATGATCAGAATCTGATGAGGTTTCATCAGATCTTCTCTGATCCTTCTTCGAACACTTAGACAAAGATATTCTCATCAGACCTGATTCAAATGCTTCTTCTTATGGCCTATGATCATGTTTCTTTTGTTGACTTGATACTTTGACTTCTTCTTCATCAGATCTGATTAGACTCTCTTTCTTTATTTTTCTTCAATACTTTAATCATACATATAAAGTTTTCTAACGTAGATCCATGGTTTTGATTGAGGCTAAACAAGTTTATGGTCAATTTCATCTCAATATTCAACTTACTGCCAAAATTAATTTGTTAGCTTCTGCTTGCATACCAAATAACGGTCTTTCAATTCGAACAAGACCCGGTGCAGATTCTTGATGCCAATGGGTTAGGACTTTTCAATCCTTTATCTTCCATCTTCTTTTGATATTTTAGGCTCTTTTAAGTTTAAACAAGTGGACATTTGATATTCCATAGGCTATAAAATCATGGCAGGTGATGTGAAAGTGAGTGAATTTAATTTTGGTGTTCTTTGGTTTCGCAGGTCTTAAATTGGTATATTTGATTGTGGTGGTTAGCGTTTTCAGTAGTGGTTTATTTTTTTGGCCGGATTTAGTTGTGATGGAAGTAGGTGGTGGTGGTGGTGGTGCTGGAAGGAGGTGGAACTGGTACAGAAAGAGGGAAAGAGAGTTGAGAGAGATAATGTTTAGAGAGAGAAAGGTTTTAACATTTTAATATATCTTATTTTGTTTTTATCTTTATTTATTTAAGATACATATTTAAAATAAAAAGGCTAAATGACCAAATTATCCTCATATACTTTGCACCTGACCTAAGTTAATTTTAAAAGTTAACTGGGTTAGTGTTAAAAGACATAACATGCAAGTTTTTGAAACATAAAGTACAAAACTCATCACTTTTAAAAGTAAAGGACACCACCTGAAATATGCTACATAGATAAAAGATAAAATTTAAAATTCACTCTAAATACAATGCATAGTCAAGTACTAATTATATATATATATATTCTAACTAACTATATTAGAGACAAACAAATATGCAAAATTTGAATATTATTTTACCTAGTTCACACGTGGGATGCTTAATACTGACTACAACCCACCAAGGTGAACCCGAATGGTGCTCCTTCCACCCTATGAGTTTTTGACCGAACTCTAAAGTAGTCCGTACTCTAAAGTATTTAATTGGAATTTTGGACCGAACTCAAAGGTACTATATTGGAGTTTTGGGCCAAACTTTGAAGTAATAATAGCATTCGCATCCCTTTCACCATACTCTATAATTATACTAAAAACAACTACATTTTTTTTCTTTTAATTGAATAATATTTTTTTATACCTTTATCATTACATTTTCTCTCTCATACACTCATAACCAATTTCAAAATAATATTAAAATATTATAGAGGATGAACAATGTTCCCTCAAATATACACATGGACAGTAACATTTTCTCTCCTCTACTAACAAACTTTACCTCGTGACTCGTGAGCAACGATTAACCATCCATGTCGAAGAGTTGACACTTTGACAGTTTGACACAAACGGGATTAAACATGTTGCAGAATCACTCTTTAAGATTCTCCGAAAAATAATACAAATAAAAGAGGGTTTTTTAAACGACTAAGGGGGAAGGGAGTAGTTAAACACCTAAAGTGTTTAAACTTCAAAATCAACCAATGAGAGCGTACCACGTCAATCCACCTAAAGTGTTTAAACTTTTGGTCAAAAGTGTTGGCAACGGTTAGACACTTGATGAATTGGTAAACTTTTTTTTTGTTTTCAATTTTTTTAAATTGTGTGTTTAAATAAAACAACTAAAACATCAAAATTAATTCAAAAAAAAATACTTTGTCCCACATTGGTGTGGGACAAACTAAGGAGTTGTTTATAAGATTAAAATCTAACCCTCCATTGAATTGTTTGTGTTATGTTTTACCACAAGTCCTACCCGCGCGCAGGAGGGGTGCAACCCAACCGGAATTTGGCTATGCTCGTGCATGCCCGCACGTCCTGCGGACACGAATGCAGCTTCGAAAAACCGATCCCGCGTGCCATCGTTTTTGGATTTTAAATAATAATGTTATGTTTTTTTTATTATAAAGAAAAAGTTTTTTTTTTAATTAAATGCAGCAGACAAGCAGACAACAACAAGCAACATACATTTGCCGATGCGGTAAAGGTTTGCCGCGTGACTATGGTTACCGATCGGCAAAGGGGGACGGCGGCTGTGTTACCGCGCGGCAAACCCCTTTGCCGATCAAGTTTGCCGCCCACTCCTTCCCCTAAGCCTAAATATAATACAAATAAAAGAGGGTTTTTTAAAAGACTAAGTTCAATAATATAGGGTAAGGTATAACTTTTCATTAAATAAAATACAGCTTCATTTAACATCATACATCTCGAGTCAACAACAGAAGTCTCGAGCCAACAACATAAGTTCTCGAAACAATCTTTGATAACGATACTATATATCTTGAACCAACAAAAACCGGTTTACCTCCCGGTTTTGTTGACGGGTCCTTAACAACGAGGCAAAGGACCCCCGCATAACCCCGGGTTACCTGCATAACTCGCTGCTGATACGTTAACATATTTAAAAACTGGAACCTGTCCGTATAAGCTATTGTTTGCAACGTTAAACTCCTTAATACGAACAAGCATCCCTAGTTCTACAGGAATTTGACCCGAAAACCTATTGTTATCAAGTTTGAGGACGTTAAGGAACGAACAGTTGGCAAGGTTCCTAGGAATTTGTCCCGAGAAATTGTTTAGGATAGATCAAGAGAAGTCAAATAAGGTAACATCTCGGATATGTTGTTTGGAAGATTCCCAAATAAGCGGTTTCCCGAAATGTCTAATCCCGTCATCGAGGTACAATTTGCAAGTCCAAGGGGTAACTCGCCCTTGAGTCCTGTGTCGGAGAGGTTGATGCTTAAGACCCTGTCCTCGTCAGGATGCCAGCATTCGACGCCCATGAATCTGCAATGTTCCCAGTAATATTGTTACTGAAATCCCATGTAGCAAAGACGTTTTCGGGGTCTTCCATTGAATCTTTAAAGGCTTTCAGGCAACTGATATCGGTGTTAGCACCGTTGCCGAATGTGAGGCATATTACCATCAATATAATGTAACGATTACAGGTTTGTTGCACGGTGCCATTGATTTATAGAACCTGCAAAGAACAAAATTGATAAAAATGAACACAAAAGGATGAAACAGGATGAGAAATTGCACATGTTAGAACCAGGGAGCTGAAAAATGTTTAAAAAAGCGCGAGGCACACTGAGGCGATATCTCCCGGAAGCCGAGGTGCGAGGCGAAAAGCAAAAGCGCAACCATCATATACCCGAGGACGCGCAATGTAGTTATATAATATTTTTATATATATGGTAGCTTTCTGTCATCACATAACAAATATTTATATATAAATATCCTCAATATACAATTAAATGCATAAATAACCTTTGTCTAAAAAACTACATTTTAAGAGAATATTTTGTTAAATAGTTGTACACCAACTGTTTTCTTTTATTAGCATTTTTTTATTTTTATACTTAAACATCACCTAACCTTACACTTCTAGAGGATTTGAAACAACACCACTTTTATAAAGGGCAAACATCATACCACTAAACCACTAGGCCATGGGTAGTTGTAGACCAACCAATCATACATAAATAAGACACATTCAATACATAATCGCTTTTAAGTGAACCAAACCCGAGCATCATTTATCGAGCTCGAGCTGGATTGCGAGCCTAAATGAGTATATTATTTATATAGTTTTTATTTGATATATTAAATCTATATTTGTATAATAATAATTATTATATAAAAATTATGGTAAAACAATGATATATCATGTATTTTGTTGTATAATTATATATAAATATAAATTATTTAATAAATACTTACTAGTCGAGTTCAAGTTTAAGACCACCCGTAGTGGTTAAATTTTTGGCGTTTTTCTCCCCCAAACACGCCCAGCCACGCCCAAGCCCCACCCCCTTGGAGTTTTCGGGCGTTTTTTTTTTCTTTCAAATCAAGGCGTGCTTCAATCAACGCCTTTCTTCAAATTGCTTGGCCAATGAGATCATTCCAACTCAACTACCATTAATTTTAAATTTAAAAAAAACAAGAAAATAATAATTGGGTAATCATTGATGATTATTAGGCATTATCCCACTACGTCCGTTTGTGAAAAACACTCATAATGCCCATTTGCTGACTGGAATGACATGTGTCGCACAATGCCCATGGGTGGGGCATTATTCATGTGTACCACTACGCTACGCATGGTCTAAAAAATACAGCAGCTCCTATAAGAGCTTAAAGATACCATCGAATCAGATATAACTTCAATTCATGAAATTCATTTATGAAGGTACGATATTGTAAAACCCTATTTAAAGATCTTTGGCATCAATATTAAAGAATAACAAAATTTACACAGAATTAAGCATCAACCATGGGAAATCAGAAATCCCAATTGTAAATACACATCAAGACAGATAATTTGTAATATTTTATGAATTTGAAATACTAATAGAACACAAAAGAATTATGTATATGAAGAACTTACCATTGGGAGATCGAACGAAGAACTTGCTGCTGGAGTGAACTTTGATGAAGTAATATTATTAATATTTATAAGAGAAAATGGAATGGTCAAAGAAGCGATTTCCGTTGAAGCTTCAAGCGACGACTTCATCCAAAGCTGCGATTTCAGTAGAAACTTCAACCCTGTGAAATGACCTGACTTTGGGGAGAAAATATTATTTCTTTTTGTGGAATTTGAACTCCACTGAAAGTGATTTCTGAAGACCATTTCATGAAAAGATATATATATATACATCTCTGTATGTATATATACTAGTAAGAAACCCTCGCGATGCTGCGGGGACGACATTTTGCAAAGTAATACTCGTTTTGTTACGATTGAAAGTAAAGAAAGAGAGAAAAACAGAAGAAGATGATAGACCAACCGAAAGATACCGATCTTATTCAGCTCAACGGTATATAACAACTTTACAACGACTTTTAACGGAATTATGAAACATTTACAATTAGATCCCTACACTTATGAACTATGACAAACAAGTCCCTCAACTAATCAATTACAAAAATACCCTTGTAACACTACTAATCCTTATCAAAAATCCTGTCCTAAACAATTTTGACCTCAAAATTGAAACAAAGGAAAACGAATTTGCAAATCTTCTGCATTTTCCCACGTAGCCTCAGTGATTGGTAGATTATCCCATTGAACAAGAACCTCAGCCGAAGCTCGATGACCCCTTTATACTAGTCTTCTTTTAAGCACATTTAAAGGTTGAAAATTCATCCTTGGAGCTGTTGGAAGAGAAGTCACTGGTGTAAGAATTCCATTAGCTTTTTTCAATAAAGAAACATGAAAAACAGGATAGACTTGAGCTTCATCCGGCAAGTCCAACTTATAAGCGACTTTTCCAATCTTCTCGACAATTAAGAATGCTCCAAAATACTTTGGACTGAGCTTGTTATACTTAGAAGCTCTGAGTGTAGTCTGACCATAAGGATGCAGCTTCACATACACATAAATGCCTACTTGAAATTCACGATTAGTCCTTTTCTTGTCTGCCAATTGTTTCATTCGATGTTGAGCCCTATTCAATGAATGTTTAAGTAGCTGTATTGTCTTTTCTCGATCAGTGAATACTTCATCCACTGCTGCTACTCGAATATCCTTAGGCACATAAGGAACAAACAATGGAGGTGGATAACCATAAACAACTTGAAATGGTGTCATACCAGCAGCTGTGTGAAAATTAGAATTGTACCAAAACTCAGCTAATGATATCTATTTGGCCCAACTAGAGGGATGATCCATAACCATGCACCTTAAGTAAGTTTCAATGCATCTGTTAACAACTTCAGTCTGACCATCTGTTTGTGCATGATTAGCTATAGATAGTGCCAAAGTAATACCTTGTAAGCTGGTAAATTCTTTCCAGAAATGACTTATAAAAATGGGATCTCTATCAGACACAATAGTCTCTGGCCAACCATGAAGTTTAAACACATTATCTAAGAAAACCTTAGCCACATCAGCTGCAGAATATGGATGAGACAGAGTCATAAAGTGACTGTACTTAGACAACCTATCTACCACCACAAATTTTACATTTTTACCCTGTGATCTCGGCAATCCTCTAATGAAATCCATAGAAATGTCCGAAAATAGATGTACAGGAACAGGAATGGTTGTAACAACCCTGGATAGGCTTGTGTTCCATATTTTGCACGCTGACAAACACAACATTGCCTAATATAGTTCCTTACTTGTTTCTTCAGTCCTTCCACGTAAAAATGGATTTTATTTTCTGACAAGTGACATGAACACCAGAATGGCCTCCCATAGAAGAATTATGACATATAGAAATAATAGTATGCTGTAAGGATTCATTCTTACCCACCACCACTCTATTCTTCTTAACAAGTGCCTGATTCTTCCATTCAAAAGGAGGTTGAACCTGTCCTTGTTGCAATTTCTCTAGAACAGGCTGCAACTGAGGATCATTAACCCATGAAGCCTTTACTTGCTCCTATAAGGTTGGATCAAAAGTGTTGACAGTAATTGTTAGCAAAGACAAAGAACTCATCCTAGATAAAGCATCAGCAGCTTTATTCTCAGACCCCAACTTGTAAACTATTTCAAAATCATACCCCACTAATTTGGACAACCAAATTTGTTGTAGTGGAGTGGTAATTTTCTGTTCCCATAGATGTTTCAAACTTTTTTGATCAGTTCTTTGTTGAGAACCTATTCACAATCGCTTCAGAATAATCTTTCCACAAAATCTTAGTCATTGGCATCGCTTTGAGTTTCAAAAACGATTGATGCCATTTCACTACATTTCCTTCCAGATGAATAGCAGCATAACGTACCTTCAAATTTTCTGGTGTTTCATCAATTGCGAAGAAATGTTCACACTTATAAATCCAATCGTCCACCTCTTCACAACTGAATTTAGGAAAGTCGATCTTGCCCACGCGTTGCAACCCTCGAGGACTCCTTTGAATTTCTCCATGTTGAGACGAATCACCTTCGCCAGTAGCATAATGATGACTGTGATTCTGATCTCCATTCAATTTCACCAAAATCGCCTATAAACTGGCGTTCAAATTGGCGAAAGATTGCTCCGATTTCTGCATAAATGCATCCACCTTCGCATCCATTCTCAAAATTGACACAGCTTGTTCCTCGACCGTTTTTTCCAAATCCGATCTGCTTCGTGTCGCCATTGATTCTGATTACTCCGATGAGCGCCAAGGATCGGCAGCTCTGATACCAATGTTACGATTGAAAGTAAAGAAAGAGAGAAAAACAGAAGAAGATGATAGACCAACCGAAAGATACCGATCTTATTCAGCTCAACGGTATATAACAACCTTTACAACGACTCTTAATGGAATTATGAAACATTTACAATTAGATCCCTACACTTATGAACTATGACAAACAAGTCCCTCAACTACACAATTACAAAATACCCTTGTAACACTACTAATCCTTATCACGTTTCTATTAGTTTATCAATCAATTTTTGTGATATCTTGTAATATTGTATAGTAGTTGGATTACCTGCTCATTGTGGCAGACAGTTGGTCGGTATTGGTTTTGTTCATTATAGCCTTTAACTCATTTATATTAAAAAAAATCATCATTTGTGTTCGTTAGCTTAAAGAAAAAGCACTTTTGGTAATACCGGTAACGAACTATATCATACCGTACCGATCAAATTTCGGTTTTTTTTTTATTTTCGGGATTACTACTTTTGGTACAGTATGGTATTTTACATTTTGCTTTTGAATACCATATCATAATGTACCAAGCACTTTAGGTACCGATATCCATTTTTGGTAATTTTCAAAATCGATACTTTTGATACCCGTACGATACTAAATTCATTCCTATTATGATCAAGTAAATAAGCTATAACGAATTACTGTATTATGTAATTTCTTATATTTTCACATTTTTATAATTGTTTATTTCTCCTATTCTTTTAGATTCAATAAGAAAAAAAAATGACCATTAAAATCTATGTGCCTTATTTTATTTGATCAAGCAAATCTTTCCTCCATCTTTTATAAAAAATAAATTAACAAATAATGTGCTAAACACAATTGTTTACTTCATAAACAAAATCAACTCATAACAGTAAACAGAAAAATAAGATCAAACTATTTCTCTCTATAAGAAGATAGATACAAAAGTATATATTAATATTTCAATAAACACCGATCTCACACGAAACAATATTGTTCACCAACTAAAAGTCAACCAACCCTTTTTGTTAGGCACCTGTGTTATAAGTGATTTGAACTATGGCATCCACATAGATTTTCTATTGATATAATTTATAATGTTCAGCCCTATACTCAAGTTTAACCATCTTTCTTTTAACAAGTATGGTCACATAAGCCAGGCACAAGGTAAGGTGTTAGCCAGTGCATCAACAAAGACCCAGCTACGCACAAGGTTCCAGGCAAATACAACCAGACCTCACCAACATAACTACTCACCAAATTAATTAGGGTGTCTAGAGTAGTACCACAACCTTGCATCAAGATTTGGGACCAACGGCTTTCCAAACTGTTGGAAAGCTGTTTCAGCCTCTCGTTTCGGCTCACAAATGTGTGAAGTTGCGTGTCTGCGATGTAGGCTATCACAATGAAAGTCAGGCATATGGTGACTGCAGCCGTGTCCATTAAGTTCCATGTTTTGTTTACAAAGTGGACGGTATACAGTGGCAGGCATACACCGATATGGTCCCTCATCCCTTTAAAAAATTGTCTTAATATATCTCAACTGACTCGAGACCAACATAAAAAACAAACCAAATATACCAATGTGTTATAAAAAGAATAATATCATCATTTTGCCAATAGGGAATCCTTAAACAACAAACCAAATAACCTCTTCTATATTGGTCCTAGGATGCCGGGAAGAAGTTGTTCTCTCTCGCCCCAAGTTATACCACACCATTGTGCGACCGACCTCTTCAAGCACCCGCTCGATCTAAAACAACAACGCCATCCATCTTATTTTATTGTATTCAAAAATAGCATAAAAACCAATAATAGTATTGTACTTTCAATGAATGAAAAAAAGATTGACAAGGCACCATGAAAGTTTAAAATCTAACCTGATTTGACCAGTTTATAAGTATTTGTGACTTTGTGCGTTAACTGAACCTACTTTGACCGGTTGACTCAACCCGCCTTGTGCCACTCATATGTGTGAGTTTGGAACAAGTGGCTTTAAGCCAAGTTCAGTTTCATCTTTTCTAAACCCCCTTAAGCAGTGAAGTTAAAAAAATAACGGAAGTACATTAGAAAAAAACAGAGAAGTTAATTGTTTTTACCATAAGTAGAGGTATGAGGGCAACCTTTGATCAAAACAAGATGCATAAAAACATCTGAAAGGTGTGCATCAGCAATCCATCAGGTGCCTTTGCCTTTTCACTGCCCAATGCTAACAAACTGGAAGTCCTCTGATCAATGCCTCGGCAATCGTGCCACACCGGCCAATAACCACATCCGATCAGCATTTGACCAGCTCCTGTTGGATCAAACCGGCTATCCTTGTTTTCTAATGTCAGCATTTTGCAGTTAATAATCACTGCCATTAACAAAATGGTAAATTTACCATTTGACACTTTTAAGTCGAAAGCATTCAATTTGGATTCTATGATATTAGAAATGACCCAAAACTGAAGTAAGACATAATTGCCTGATATGTATTCAAGTGCCTGCAACATACTAAATCTTTTTTTCTTTAACGGAAACCATGTTTATTTTAATATAGTTTTTTTCTAACCATAATTCATATGTTAATTATTTACATTAGAAACAAACATATTTTGTCAGCAGGTCACTGGAAATTACCCTTTTGACCCGTTACAGAACCAAGAAAACGACTTGATTAGTTTACCTTTCTTTGATGTTACATCATTGCATACTGACGCTTACTATATTTTACAAATTTAGGTTGTCGGTGGGCATATATATGCTCGGGGTGTTCATATAACAAGGGAACATATAATCATTTATTAGCTTGCCCCCAGTGAACCAAGCCTATTGGCAGTATGAACGTTTAAGCTGCTGTACATCATACCGAAGTATTTGACTGAACCTTAATCCTAGTTTTGACTTTATTTGAGGTCAAAATAATTAGATGTTCGCAATAATTACTTAAAAGCATAAAATCTCAATTTGATGTCTAAATGGTTTGCGTTGAGCGTATTATATTTTTATTAACATTTTAAGTTCATTTTACGCATTAGTCAAGTTTTAAATTTATAAAACACGATATTTTACTAACACGAAACACACACTTGGGCAAGTGCACCCATCGTGAGCGTAGTATAGTGTTGGTAAGATACCGAGGTCGTCCAAGGACACAAGAGCTTTTAGTACCGGTTTATCGTCAACGTCTAATTAATCTTTTTTTTTGATAAAAGTTTTTAAACATAAAATTAAAACTAAAAAAAATAAGAAGATAAATAAAATGAAAGAAAAGATAAACAAGATAGAATCACTTGGATCCGACTCATCTTTAATGTATCCTTTGATGATTTTCGCACTTTCGGACTTTTTAAGGGATTATTTTAGTTATAGTAGTAGGCCCCCTCTTTTGAAGGTGACGTTACCCTCAACTCAGTGGCTTGAGTTAGCAGGGATACAACCCCAAAGGGTCGGAATATTTGAAGATAATTAAATAAGTTATTAATGCGAAAAGTGGATGGCCCCTCTTTTGAAGGTGACGTTACCCTCGGCTAAGTGGTTTGAGTCAGCAGGAATACAATCCCAAGTAGCCGGTTTAAAATATTAATGGTAGTTTACATATGAGGGGTTCAAACTGTTCGCACCCCCGCCATGCAATACCTTTAGGGCATTGAAGGAGGTCCTAGTAAGCTTGAACCAAGTCTTCGCAGGATCTATACACTGAACGAGACAAGAATTTTACCAAACCACCCTTCTAACCCCCTATCGGGTTAGTTAACGTGCTTTATATAGACCGTAAAGACACAATGAGCAAATCAATGATATCATGAAGAAATAGTAGGAAAATTCACTTTCAACGTAAGAAACTAGTTATTAAAGTCATTAATACATATCCAAATAAAAAGTGCCGAAATATTAAAAATCAAAAGTAATACATTAAAGACTTGTCTTCACCAAGTGATGTAAGAGATTAGCCAAGCATGACCTTTGTTTGACAAAAACCCTTACAATCAATCTTGGATCCCGAGACTACTACACACTCTAAAGATGATAGATGGATGATGGTTGTGGATGTTGGTGTTGTAGTGGTGGTGGAGTGGTGGCAAAGTGAGAGAGAGAAGTGGTTTGCCAAGAGATGCTTTTGAAGTGAACCAAGCACCCCTATTTATAGTCAAAACAGAGGCCCGACCACGGCCCTGTGTCCAGTGGGCACGGCCCGTGGCCATCATCCTTCTCTTCCTTCATTTATTGCATCTGACAGTAGAGGGCCCCACACGACTCTGGGCATGGCCCCGTGGTCAACTGTTCGCTGTACTATCTGGATTCTGCAAATCTTATAGTTGATCACGCCCCATGTTGGTCTGGGCACGGGTCGTGGTGGGCGTTGAAGCTTCTGCAGGTTTTGTCTTGAAGTGCAGGGTCCGACCACGCCCCGTGTTCGTCTGGGCTCGGCCCCGTGGTCATCTTCTGTAATCTTGTTTTTGTCTTTTGGGTTGTTGCTGAGAGGTCGGGCATGGCTCGTTATTCCTTCTTTTCGTATTTATGTTGGTTTTGGCTGCTTATTTGCTTCTTTTCTTCGTTTAAGCTCTTTTTATCTTGAAAATACAAAAGGAACAAAGAAACGTGCTTTTTCCAACATTGGTACTAAAAAAGGTTAGTTATATGCCTCATTTGATGTAATTTATATGTTGTATTTTGCACACATCAAATATCCTCACACTTGAATCTTTGCTTGTCCTCAAGCAAAACTCTTTAAATGTGGCTTACACACCAAATGGAATAGGTAGAGAAGAAGTTTTGTGGCTTGTCTTTGAGTGTCGGAAATCCAAGATCTTTATTTAAATTTTGTTTTTATTTTATTTACAATCCTATTTGTCATGATTTATTTAGAACGTTTTTAAGGAAAATTATTTATTTGGGCATAACATGCCTCCTTAAAATTCTATTTATATACAAGTTCACGTACCTCACAAGAGATCACTCAACACTCGGCCGAAGATGTGTTTTTGTGATATCGCTCGTTTCCGGTTTGGAACTTATTTCTACCATATGCTTGCCAAGCGATCAAACATCCTCCTTTTTAACTATAAACCTTTGTGAGTATCAAGAGGACTTTGAAAGGGTTAGGATTGGGCTAGGGGTAGGTGATTTTTGGGTTAGTGGTTAGTAAAATGGCGAAAAGCGTAAAAAGCTTCGGTTATCGTAAAGCTTGTTTATTTCAATATTTATTTAAACCAAGCATTTTCAAACAATATTTTTGAAAGAACTTGTTTGGTTATTGAAAGAGCTATGGTTTTTCCTTTTTTTAGTAGTAGATAACCAGAGATTTTTATTAAAAATAAATGGGTTTGAAAGGAAAAGGGTTTTGGTAGGTAATGGGTGTTTGTTTTGTGGGTTTGAAATGAAAAGGTTTAGGCTCAAAGAGGTTAACTAGGGGGATTTTGGTAGTGGGTAAAAAGAAAGGAAGACAATGGTTTTGAATGAAAAATGAGTTAGTCCTAGTGCCTCCATCATTCACTTACTTAGGTTTATGTTGGAAAGGACTGGGAATGTATTTTTTTGGCAAGTTCTGGAGTCGTAAGAACCAAGTGGCTATTCACACAAGAAACGAATATGAGCATTTAGTTTAAAGATGTATGACTGTATGCTCGATAAAGGCTCAAAGCTCACTTAATGTGGGAACGGGTTTATAATGTGAACAAGTATATATAATCAAATTTAAAAAAGATTTGTCATGCCCTTTTTATAATTTTCTTATTTGGTTCTTTTTATCACGACGCTATCGGTTGTGAATTTGTAAAAACATAACTTTTTTAGAACTTGTTATTCCAAAATTAAACCAAGACAAGTAAAAAAAAATTGAAATATTTTGAAAAAGATTTGGGGTGATTAGCGGTTCCAATAGAGTTTTGTGTAAGGCTTGTTATTAGGACTTGCTAGATTCAAAGTGTTAGTTTCCCCCACACTTAAATTACACATTGTCCTCAATGTGTCCAAAAATAATTTTTTCGTTTGATTTGAAGCGTAAAAGCGTGTTAAAAACAAAATTTTATGTTACTAGGCATCTGCCCACGGGCCCGTGTGGACTGGGCACGGCCCCGTGGTCATATTGCCAGTATCAAAACTTACAGAAAATTGAGCATGGGGCGTGCCAGATGGACACAACCCGTGGTCAAGAGATGGAAGACAAACATCAGGTTTAGGGTATGGGCACAGGGGCGTGTTTAGTGAACACGACCCCATGGTGTCAGTCTGCAATTGCTGGATTTCAGGTTTCTGGTTTTCTGCTTCTAGTATCCGGGCTCGTTTAGCACTAATTTTTAGTGCACTTAGACCTCATGTACCTGTTTTACCAATATTACACCACACAAAGCATATTACAATACCAAATCCTACATTACGAGTGTTTACGATCCATCATCACCATAAACAGAAAAATAAAATGCGGAAAAGTAAAGGTTGTTCTAAAGAGTAAATTGTTCAAACCACGGCACGCCGGCCGGCCAATTGTCTAAAGGGTTAAAGAGATTAACCTGAAATCATGCTCGTCACCCATCATCTTACCGCCATGGTCACCACTCAGTCCATGTCCTCGTCCTCATCGTCCTCTTCACCACGATACGCCATGTGCTCCCGGATGTATGTGATGTCTCCTTGCATAGTAGTGATGGAACGTTCCATCGCTCCAACCCGGGTTTTAACGTTTCTAGCCATGTTATACGTGTTGCGGGTGCATAAGAGGTTTTCCTACAAAAGGTCAGTTAAACTTTGAAAATTAGGAAACCTGCCTCCTTTAGAGGAGGAACCCATTTGGTAGCCGTGGTATTGAGGAGGAGGACGGTTGGGGTCATCAGGGAGGGCTAAGATTTCTTCCGGCCCCACGTATTTCCTTGAGCATTCCGGAAGCGGATAGTTCCGTCATCCATATCTTGGATGAACCCCATGGCCCGACATTAGGCTATATCGACCTTCTTGGACTTTGCACCTTGAGTGAATGACTTTGGAACACGATGGACATAGTTTTTAAATTGCTTGTAGATCCATCCCACAAAGAAGATCGGTGTGGGTGGAGTAGCCATTTGGTTTTGGTGCATGTTCTTGAGGAGTATGTATGTGACATCAAGTGGTTGACGGGTGTGGATGCAGGTGAGGTCACGAAGGCTTACCACTCCCGAGCTATCTCGCCGTTGATTGAGTGAGTTGCTTAAGACCCGATGGATGGGTCTCGCAACTGAGAGCTTTTGGTGATGCTCGGGTTGTATGGTCCATCTCCAATTTCGGACCATGCTGTTTGCCTCATGTTGACCGGAATTTCACGGAGACCACCTGTGACATTCTCTTCAGCTGGTTCATCCTCGGTGTATAACCTGATGTTAACACCAAACTGGGCCATGGAAATGGAGAGAAGTTGCCCGGCACATCTGAACTCAACTGCATCTGAATCAAACGGGTCCGCCTTGATGTCGAACTTGAAGGTGCTATAGAACTCCATATTATACTCGTAGATGGAGTGGAGCTTTTTGTCAAGAACGACTCGAAGAGGACCTGTGACTAGCATATCATATCGACCTCTTTGACCCACGGCTTCCAGGGTTTCGTAACATGTTTGTCTTGGCGCTTCTTCCGGCCTCGTTTGAAGGACTTCAAAGCGGTTTTGGTACTCCCATTCCGAAGTCTTAAACTTCAGGAACTTGCTTGCTATTGCTGCATGAGAGAACCAATGTACAATTAGTGCGTTACGATTTAAATTTCAGGAAAAAACTGAAAACAGAGAGTTGAACACGGCCCCGTGGTGGCTGACCACGCACCGTGTTCATCTGTTTTCCCTGGCCACGCCCCGTGGTGGCTGACCACGACCCCGTGGTCAGGCCACTGTTACTGCAAAAATTCATTTTTCGACCCGGTTTTGAAAAGTTGAAAATTGTTGTTTGAGTAGGGGCGGTTTTTCCCGAAAATGAAACCCCAAGTTCCGTTTTTCCAAAAACAACCCGTTTACCCTATCAATTTTAACTTTTTCGGTTAAAAAACAAGGGTTCGTGACTTATACTTGAAATCGGGTGATTTGGCGATCAATTGTGGTTGATTTGCTCTTTACAACATGAATGCATACTACTAATACTAGATTTATACAGAAATTTGAAGGTTAATTAGGTTCTAGTTCAAGAACCCTAGGTTTTCCCCAAATTTCTTGATGTTATACTACATGCAAATCGCTAAACTATCTAGAAAAAGTGTAAGAATCATACCTTGCGGATGTTAAACGGAGAGAAAACGTGACAGGGTGACAGAAAATCGCCGGTAAACCAAAGTTTTTGAGGAAACGGGTCATGGTGGAATGAAGAGTAGTTAAGAGAAAAGGGTTTATACCCGTCTGCACGCCGACCACGGCCCCGTGGCTGATGGCCACGGCCCCGTGTTCAGGTCTGTGTTTTTTGTGCACGTGTGAGTGACCATTTTTTTGAAAAAGGTTCCCCAAGTTATCTTACCTATTTTGAAGTTCTTCCATTGTTTACTACCTACAAGACATGACGTTAATTTACATATATATACAAACCTTTGTTTAATCATACCTTGCTTGCTTGAAGAGAAATTTCTTCCTCCCCATCCTCAATGAATCCTTGGTAGAGTTTAAGCCTCTGCCCGTTAACCTTGAATGGAATGGTATTTCGAGATTTAATCTCAACTGCACCGTGTGGGAAGATATGGGTGATGGAAAAAGGTCCCGACCATCCAGACTTTAATTTTTCGGGAAATAAATGAAGTCGTGAATTAAACAATAGCACTTGATCTCCTTCTCGAAATTCATAAGGTTTAATATGTTTTTTATGTAGATTCTTTATGCGTTCCTTATAAATTTCGGAGTTAGAGTATGCCTGAGTTCTCAATTCGTCTAATTCGTTTAATTGGAAAAATCGATTTTTACCGGCGGTTTCATGGTCTAAGTTTACGTTTTTTAATGCCCAGTAGACCCTATGTGCTATTTCTACTGGAAAATGACAACTTTTTCCATAGACTAGCTTATATGGGGTAGTTCCTATTGTTGTTTTCAAAGCGGTTCGAAAAGCCCATAAAGTGTCGTCTAATTTTTCGGCCCATTCTTTTCTATTTAACCCTATGGTTTTTTCGAGTATTCGTTTTAAACCTCTATTGGTCACTTCGGCTTGTCCGTTTGTTTGAGGATGATAAGCGATAGAAATTCGGTGATGGACCCCATATCGTGTTAAAAAAATTTCCGAGTTGATAATTACAAAAATGGGTGCCTCTATCACTTAATAAAGCTTTTGGAGTGCCGAAACGAGCGAATAATCATTCCGAGAATCTTACCACAACTCTTCCGTCATTTGTTGGAAGAGCTTCGGCTTCGGCCCATTTTGACAAGTAATCCACGGCCACAAGTATATATTTGTTTCCTTTTGATGGTGGGAAAGGACCCATGAAGTCTAACCCCCCACACATAAAAAATTTCACAAACAAGAATACCATTTTGTGGCATTTCGTTTTTGGAAGAAATATTACCTGATCGTTGGCATGCATCACGTGTCTTGATAAGATTTTGTGTGTCTTTGTAAATGGTTGGCCAATAGAATCCGGAATCAAATACCTTTCGAGCGGTACTAGTGGCTCCGTGATGTCCTCCGTACGGTCCTTCATGACAATGGCGGAGGATTTTTCCTGCTTCACTACCATGTACGCATCGTCGGATGAGTTGGTCCGCACAAATTCTAAAAAGATATGGATCTTCCCAAAAGTAGTGTTTTACATCGGCAAATAATTTTTTTCTTTGATAATGTGACAATCCCTTTACGACGATCCCACTAGCTAGGTAGTTGGCATAGTCGGCGTACCATGGTTCTTCCCGATATTCCACCATTTCTAAAGATTCCATTGGGAATTTTTCGTTGATGAGCTCGTCCCTAGTTGCCTCCAAAGCTGGATCTTCCAAGCGGGATAGGTGATCTGCGGCGGTATTTTCAGCTCCTCTCTTGTCTTTTATTTCGATATCAAATTCTTGGAGGAGTAGAATCCATCTGATTAAACGTGGTTTGGCATCCTGTTTTTTAAACAAATAATGAATGGCTGCATGGTCTGTATAAACTATTGTTTTAGAAAGAACAAGATAAGAACGAAATTTATTAAAAGCAAACACTACAGCTAGTAAAACTTTCTCTGTTGTGGTGTAATTTTCTTGTGCATCATTAAGAGTTTTACTAGCATAGTATATTGGATGAAAATGTTTATCTTTTTGTTGTCCCAAAACTGCTCCAACTGCAAAATCACTTCCATCACACATGATTTCAAAAGGTAATCTCCAATCGGGCGCTATCATAATTGGTGCATTGACTAGCATTTTTTTTAGTGTTAAAAATTGCAATCCTTGTCAAAGATAAATGGTGCATCTTTTTCAAGTAATTTAGTTAGAGGTCTTGAGATTTTCGAAAAGTCTTTGATAAATCGTCTATAAAATCCGGCATGCCCTAAGAAACTTCTTATGGCTCTAACGGAGGATGGAGGTGGTAATCGAGAGATAGTGTCAATTTTAGCTCGATCAACCTCCATTCATTCGCTTGAGATTTTGTGACCGAGTAATATTCCCTCCATAACCATGAAATGGCATTTTTCCCAATTAAGGGCGAGGTTAGTTTCCTTACATCGGGATATCATTCGTTCAAAGTTATCGAGGCATTGGTCATATGAATTTCCAAAGATAGAAAAGTTATCCATGAAAACTTTCATGGTCTTTTCTATCATATCATGGAAAATGGCCACCATGCAACGTTGGAAGGTTGCGGGAGCATTACATAGACCAAAAGGCATGCGTCGATAAGCGAAAGTTCTGTAGGGACATGTGAAGGTTGTTTTTTCTTGGTCTTCTGGGGCTATCGGTATTTGAAAGTAACCTGAAAAACCATCTAAAAAATAATAAAATTTGTAACCGGATAGTCTTTCTAACATTTGATCAATAAAAGGTAGAGGGAAGTGGTCTTTCCTTGTTGCCTCATTTAATCGACGATAGTCTATACAAACTCTCCATCCGGTGACGGTCCTTGTTGGTATCAATTCGTTTTTTTCAATGGTTACTACTGTCATACCTCCCTTTTTGAGAACTACTTGAACGGGACTCACCCATGGGCTATCAGAAATTGGGTAGATGAGTCCGGCATCAAGTAGTTTGATGACTTCATTTTTAACTACTTCTTGAACATTTGGATTAACTCTACGCTGTGGTTGTGTTACCGATTTATAGTCATCCTCCATTAAAATTTTGTGTGTGCACATGGAAGGACTTATTCTTTTTATATCTACAAGCTTCCATGCATTCGCATTTTTATGTTTTTTCAAAAGTGAAATTAATTTTTCTTTTTCTAAACTAGTTAATTTTGAAGAAATAATTACTGGTAATTTACCATGCTTGTCTAGAAAAGCGTATTCCAAACCTTTTGGGAGCTCTTTGAGCTCAAGTGGTGGGTCTTTAGGAGATTCCTTATTTGGTTGCTCTTGGTCGAGGACCAAAAAGGCTTGTTCAATGGCGTCATCTTCTTGGGCAAGTTGGTCGAGTTCTTCTTCCGTATCGGGTGGTTCATCTTCATCTTCAATTAAGGGGTCGTCGTTGTCGAATGGGTACTTTATGGATTGGTCAAGATTGACATACCTTTTGTCGGCCCCTAATTGTATTGGTAGGTTGTTTTGCTTCCGGTTGATCAATGCTTGATGGGTTTTCGCAAAAGGTCATCCCAACACAAGTGGGGTATCATCGAGAATAATGAAGTCGGTTGGGACCACCGCTTGCTTTGTTTGTACCAACACATTCTCAACTACTCCTGTCGATTTTATCATCTTTCGATTGGATAGAAAAATGGGGATTTGAAGTGGAGAAAATCACTATTATTTAATTTTTCGAAAATATAGTTAGGCATTATATTAACACAAAGACTTTTGTCTATGGTGATATTACTAATAAAGCTATTTTGAAAGAAACATGGAACCCGTGTTATGTTAATTCCAAATTGTTCATCTTTTATTAGCGTAGTTTGATCATTTGTTAATTTGATGCTAACCATTTCGTCAATTTTAGCGTTAGTGTTTAACTCTTTTAAAAACTTAGCATGAGTGGGCACTAAACAATGATTTTCGAAAGAGGGTGACGAAATGTTAATTTCTTGAAAATTTGATTCTTTTTTGAAATTTTCGTTTTCGGACTTACCTTCTTCTTTGCTTGGTCC
The DNA here is from genome assembly GCA_947069175.1 of Scalesia atractyloides. NCBI lineage: Eukaryota > Viridiplantae > Streptophyta > Magnoliopsida > Asterales > Asteraceae > Scalesia > Scalesia atractyloides. Next base: position 45,141,662 of record CAMTDV010000015.1, on the reverse strand, counting down.
ATGCGTCGGTTTTTCACTTATTTGTTCTTCCATTTTTACTTCTTTGATTATTACTTCCTTGGTACAAACAGCCTCTTCCCTTTCTCAGGATTCTTTTATTAAACGCTCAAGAGTTTTGAGAGTTTCTATTATTCTTTCGGCTTCGGGAAGGATAGTCGGTGGTGTGTCAAAATGAGAAGGATAGGTGTCCCAATCAAAGCTTGTCTTTGGAAGTTCAAACCTTGGTTCCTCATAATAGCTATATGAGGCGGATGGTTGGAAAAGGTCACAATATTGTACCGAATGGGGATTTCCGCAAATGGTACAATATTCTTCCTCATAATCATCCTCTATGTAGTAGTGAGTGTAATCTCCTGAATATTGATCCATGAGGAAATATCTAGCAGATTACAGAGTCTCGGGACCAGAAAACAAAAATTTAAGACAGAAACAGAAGCTTAACACGGCCCTGTGTCCAGTGGACACGGCCCGTGGTCAGATTCTATATCTGGGCGTTTTTTAAATTTTGGTCACCTGCAGCACGGGGGCGTGTTCAGTGAGCACGGCCCCGTGTCCAGTCAACTGTAAAGACTAAAAAATCCTAAAAATAAGAAAACAAGCGCTCAGTTTTAAAAATGTTTTGAAAAATGATTAGGCCGTCGATTTTAAGCTTTCTTAAAATCCTTGTGTCCCCGGCAACGGCGCCAAAAACTTGGTGTGCATTGAGTATATTATATTTTTATTAACATTTTAAGTTCATTTTACGCATTAGTCAAGTTTTAAATTTATAAAACACGATATTGTACTAACACTAAACACACACTTGGGCAAGTGCACCAATCGTGAGCGTAGTATAGTGTTGGTAAGATACCGAGTTCGTCCAAGGACACAAGAGCTTTTAGTACCGGTTTATCGTCAACGTCTAATTAATCTATTTTTTTTTATAAAAGTTTTTAAGCATAAAATTAAAACTAAAAAAAATAAGAAGAAAAATAAAATGAATGAAAAGATAAACAAGATAGAATCACTTGGATCCAACTCATCTTTAATGTATCCTTTGATCATTTTCGCACTTTCAGACTTTTTAAGAGATTATTTTAGTTATAGTAGTAGGCCCTCTTTTGAAGGTGACGTTACCCTCAACCCAGTGGTTTGAGTCAGCAGGGATACAACCCCAAAGGGTCGGAATATTGGAAGATAATTAAATAAGTTATTAATGCGAAAAGTGGTTGGCCCCTCTTTTGAAGGTGACGTTTCCCCTCGGCTAAGTGGTTTGAGTCAGCAGGAATACAATCCCAAGTAGCCGGTTTAAAATATTAATGGTAGTTTACATATGAGGGGTTCAAACTATTCGCACCCCCGCCATGCAATACCTTTAGGGCATTGAAGGAGGTCCTAGTAAGCTTGAACCAAGTCCTCGCAGGATCTATACAATGAACGAGACAAGAATTTTACCAAACCACCCTTCTAACCCCCTATCGGGTTAGTTAACGTGCTTTATATAGACCGTAAAGACACAATGAGCAAATCAATGACATCATGAAGAAATAGTAAGAAAATTCACTTTCAATGTAAGAAACTAGTTATTAAAGTCATTAATACATATCCAAATAAAAAGTGCCGAAATATTAAAAATCAAAAGTAATACATTAAAGACTTGTCTTCACCAAGTGATGTAAGAGATTAGCCAAGCATGACCTTTGTTTGACAAAAACCCTTACAATCAATCTTGGATCCCGAGACTACTACACACTCTAAAGATGATAGATGGATGATGGTTGTGGATGTTGGTGTTGTAGTGGTGGTGGAGTGGTGGCAAAGTGAGAGAGAAGTGGTTTGCCAAGAGATGCTTTTGAAGTGAACAAAGCACCCCTATTTATAGTCAAAACAGAGGCCCGGCCATGGCCCTGTGTCCAGTTGGCATGGCCCGTGGCCATCATCCTTCTCTTCCTTCATTTATTGCATCTGACAGTAGAGGGCCCCACACGACTCTGGGCATGGCCCCGTGGTCAACTGTTCGCTGTACTATCTGGATTCTGCAAATCTTATAGTTGATCACGCCCCATGTTGGTCTGGGCACGGGCCGTGGTGGGCGTAGAAGCTTCTGCAGGTTTTGTCTTGAAGTGCAGGGTCCGACCACACCCCGTGTTCGTCTGGGCACGGCCCCGTGGTCATCTTCTGTAATCTTGTTTTTGTCTTTTGGGTTGTTGGTGAGGGGTCGGGCATGGCTCGTTATTCCTTATTTTCGTATTTATGTTGGTTTTTGCTGCTTATTTGCTTCTTTGTTTGTTTAAGCTCTTTTTATCTTGAAAATACAAAAGGAACTAAGAAATATGCTTTTTCCAACATTAGTACTAAAAAGGGTTAGTTTTATGCCTCATTTGATGTAATTTATATGTTGCAATTTGCATACATCAATAAAAGTAACGTATGTACCTCCGTGTAGAACTCGTATGGAAGTTTAATAATAATTCTGGCACCATCACTGGTGTTCATCTCAGAACCATAAGCACCTCTATGTGAATTATGGACCAACATCTCAATCGCATCAGTCACCTAACTTTAAATTAACAATAATCCAATAAACAATTTTATAACCACCATAACTAACACAAAATAATAAAGCAAACCGACATCATTACTATCATTTTCTGGTTACCTAGGCCAGATAATTCAGCAACAAAACCCACCCAATATAAATCCTTATCAAAAACTGGATTATACAAACCTAATAGCTTTTTCTTCTTCTTCTTCTTCTTCTTCTTCTTCTTCTTCTTCTTCTTCTTCTTCTTCGGTACCAACGACAAACCCGCCTAAATCACCACTCTATAACCCAACCCGACCCACCAGTTTCAATTTTCGGAGCATCTCAGAACCCGACTCGGACAGGTCCTGCGAACCAACCTAGTTCCGTACAATTGCTTCCAAAACATAGTGGATTGTTTCACACCAACCTGGTTCTATATTGTTTCTTCCCACCACCGTTGACGATAACAACCTTTACTGAAAAGTCATCCAAAGAGTAATGAGAAGAGATATGCTCATCTAGAGATGGATTCTATTTATTACAACATTTTTGTTTGTGATCCCTGAAAATGTCGAGAGGGTGGAACGCACCATGTTGAACGGGGTGTTAGGAAAAAAACTGAAAATGTCGTATGGGGAAGACGAAGAAGAGGCACCTGAGATGCAAAAGAAAAAAACTAAAAAAGCATAAATGGATCTATATAAACACGCGCTCGTCACCAAGGCAGCTGTATCAGGGGGTTTCATGACAATGGTGCAGCAACAGGTAGTTCGTGAGATGGGTTTTGGTGGGCTTCTGGGCTTCAAGATGGATGGTATCCCAAAAATTGGGTTATTATGTGGTAGACAACTTTGATGCTAAGAAAATGGTAATTCGGCTGCCGTGCAGGGATATCAAGGTGGATGCAGCAGCAATTCATGTCCTACTGGGGGTCACGATAGAGAGGGTACGGAGTTCAGCAGCCTTACCAAATTAGCTTGCACCCAGACCTCAAAGAATGGAATGATCGTTTTCCGCCATCCTCGTATGTGGCACCATCCATGATAGTTACCCAACTTAAAGAATACGTGTACAAGGACATGTTTTTGTTTAAGCTCGATTTCGTGATGCTGTTTGTCGCAATTATGAAACACTCATACCAAAATGGGTACTGCAGAGAAGAGGTGGCAAAATGATTTACACATGAAACCAGGTTCGAGGATATAGATTGGTAAGATTATGTTGTTACACAACTTGGGAAGTGAAAGAAGAAGTGGGTTAAAGGTGCGGCGGACAACAACTTTACTGGGCCACTAGCAGTGTTGACGGTAAAATGTGTTTTGGTCAAGTTAATTCTTTTTTCCGCGTATGTGTAGTTATCAGTGGATCGTTTTTTAATATCCTTTTCTTCTTCTTTTCCCTTGTTTGAAGCTTTTGTACGTGGAAAGTTTGAAAATTAATGGGTTGAATACGAAGTCTGGGGTCCGGGCATTGTTGTACTAGAGCCTTGATCTACTATTGCGTAGCCTTGATCTACTAAAGCCTTGATCTACTATTTGCCAGCCGAAGATGTTGAGCATGAAAAGTTGTCGCTCCATAGTTACAATGTTGAAATAGTCTTGAAGAATGACCAGGTTTGCACTTACCCCCTCCCACTGTTCTTTTTGCTGTTTATTGCGCCCCCCGCCCACCTACCCATAAACACTTATATTCTTTTCCTTTCACACCCCCTACCAGGTATGCTCGCACGAGATTTCAAAATGGTGCGACACATTAGAGCATTTGAGGAAGCAGATTGAAGAAAGTTTAGGCGTCGTTGATTGCCATTTCCCGTATGTTATGGATATGTCGTTGCTTAAACAATGCTATCTTGGTATTCCGGACCGCCTGCCACGATGGGAAGTGGAGGGCGTGTCCACGTTTGATAATGTGCCTAGGGCGGAAGCTCCCCTAAAAACCCAAGCAAGTGTCAATGATTAGACTAGGCAGCTAATCAGGGTTAGGGGCAAGAGGGTGGTGTTCAAGTTGATCTTCATGGAGGGTCTACGAGTGTTGGGAACCCATCAGAAGTTTCGAAAGACACCACATGTTTGAGCAAAAGGTCAAAACTGCTATGGACATAGCTAGCCCAAGTGTAGACGTGTCATGCAATGAAGCTGGTTCCCCTGGTCGTGTTGTGGACCATTGCAGCGGTGGCGGTGAGGATACATATGATAGAATGCAGGGGGAGAAGAACACAGGATGTTGGTGGTGCATGTGACGGGTCGCCGGGGGGGGGGGGAGTTTCGAAAGACATCGCTTGTTTGAGCGAAAAGGTCGAGACTGCTAGAGATATAGTTGGCCCAAGTGTAGCCGTGGCATGCAGTGAAGCTGATTCCCCTGGTCACGTTATGGGCCATTGCAGCGGTGGCGGTGATGACACAGATGATAGACTACATGAGGAGAAGAACAAAGGATATAGGGGTGCGTGTGATGGGTCGTCGGGGGGATGTTGAGGCGTGAGTGGTAGAAGGCAGCATAACCGGATATGTGGATGTGAACGAGTTAGAGAGTCTGGATGATTTTGATGAAGCATCGTTAGGCTACATACCAAGAAGTTGGATTTTACCTGAATTTCTTGAAAGGACATACAAGATTAGAGCACGGGCGATGTCATCGAATGGCAATGAAGGTAAAACTAATTTTTGTCATCTATTTCCACTCCTATCCCGTTGTTATTTGTTTTTACCCCCCCCCCCACACACACACACACCTAGTCCCCAAAGCGGTGGCTGGAAGCGGTGGAACGACGACATTTGCTGGGCCAGATGTAGAAGTTAGTCCCCTGCGAGGTGATGTATTGCAAAATACATGTATTTATCATGTATAGTTTGTACATATGTCGTACCGTTTTGTTTCGTTTTCATAGCTAGATTAGTTTCGTTTGACAGTTTATTATTATGCAGGCCTCGGATGATGAAAAGTGCAGAAAACGGTTAAAATCGGCTTAAAAGAAGCTAACTGTGGAACGAGGACGAGTCGAAGCTCAACGGAAATGCAAAATGAAGTATTCTGGCAAAACAAGGTCTAAACATCACGCGACCCCCGAGAAGGAGAAGCTATGCGTGATGCGTGGCATTTAAATATTATTTTCCAACTTCCATAGCACCACGTCGCGCGTAGGGATAATCAAATACCCGTCGTGTAGCGCGACGGGGTAGAAGTTTGAGACAGAATTGTTGGAGAGCTGGGGTTCTTTGCTGAAACCATATATATACATCATAAGTCTCATACTTGAAAAAGCTTACGAATCCAGGCAATCTTAGGGCGAATTCAGCAGCAGAGTTACAGTTTTTCGGAGCATTTAAAGCACAGGAATCATTGAACTGAAGAAGGAAGCGTAGGATTGAAGTATATTCGGGTTTTATCTCCTGGTTTTCATTATTTTCTTGTTTCTTATACTTTATTTGAATGAATTCTTGTTTAAAGACTTGTGCTTTGATGTTTATGAACATGTTTCTTGGCTAAACTTATTGTTACTACCTAGGTTAGGATGATTATTTGACAAAGTTATTTTTATTTGGCTTCTATCGTATGTTTATGGATTTTCTTGGAAAGTAAAGAACTTTGGAATTTTAATTTGGTGTATATGTGTATCTTGTTTTGATTATTAATTATTTACTTGTTTCACATGAACCTTGGTGAATGTCCTTCATTGAATAGGTTTGTGTTGATTGTTCGAGTCTTTATGGGTTCGGGTAATCTTTGGGTGAATTGGCCAATAACCTTAGGAACAGTAATTAAAGATAGAGTAAACTTCCGTTTTGCTCCCCGTGGTTTGGCCGTTTTAACGGTTTTGCCCCAATCCTTTAAAAATAACCATTTTACTCCCTGATGTTTCCGTTTTATCGCCAGTTCGCTCCACGGTCTTAACTCCATCCAAAATGTATGTTACAAGGGAGGGCATTTTAGTAATTTTATATATATATATATATATATATATATATATATATATATATATATATATATATTTATGAATGTATCCTCACATTTCTTTCAGTAAATCTCTGTATTTCTTTTTTGAACACCCTCTCACTCTATGTGTATACCATCAAAGCAACCGCCACCAAATAACACCACCACCGACCATACTACATGTCGATTAGCACCACCATCATCGCCGATAGCATTCAACGACAACCCACCTCGCCACCATCTCAACAACCAGCCGATAGCTTTGAACGCAAACATATCGCTGTCAGCTAGACAGTGAAGGACGGAAGCAACAACGAAAATGGCAATCACCTGCAACTTTGCCTGAGCAACCCTAGAGAGAGATGGGTTTGGGGTTGTTATTTACACGGATCTCTACATACCTCTTTTGGATTTCAGATAAGATCTGTAACAGATCTGTGACGGTTCTACTTGATATTAGGGTTCCGACATGGAAGGGTCTGGGTCAGAGGTTCCATATGCTTCAAAGTATCATGGTTTTGTATAATAGGTTTTCCGGCCATCGATTCTTTGTTTTTTGGGGTTGTGGTGGTGGTGGCTAGTGGCTGTTGGTGGTGGGTTAGGGTTCAGGAGACGAGGTGAGGTGGTGGTGATGGTTTGGCGGGGTGGTCCTCAGATTAGTGGCGGCTAATTATGATTGGTGGTGATGGTATGATTGATGGTGGTTGGTTGTGGTGATAGTAAAACAGGTTGAGGGAGAAAGGAATAAGAGTAAAAGATGATTTCAATGATTAATTATAAATAATTAAATCATTATTTGTTAAATTATAAGAATACCCTTCTCATTACATGTAAAGTTACTAAAATACCCTTACTTTTAATAATCATTTTAAATGGAGTTAAAGGCGGGGAGCAAACTGGCGATGAAACTGAAACATCAGGGAGTAAAATGGCTATTTTTAAAGGATTGAGGTAAAACCATTAAAACAGCCAAACCACAGGGAGTAAAACGAAAGTTTACTCTAAAAGATAATTAGAACTTGATATTCTGCTAATCTTGTCGCTAAGAGGCTCGGGATTATTAATAGGTCTCGGTTTGGTATATAGCTAGGATTAGATTTTGAGAGAAACCGGTCTTAGTTCCCTAATCATATTCGTGTTTATTAAGCCAAGTTAAAACCCTTAGTTGCCTTAGACTTTCGCGCTGAGGGTAGATTGTCACTTTAAGGAGCTTTTTGAGAAGTTAGATAGCCGAGAGGAGTCTTTCAAACCGGTATTCGTAATAGCCATGTAGATTCTCACAAGTTTCTTCCTGAGAATGGTCAGGAGGTCCTAGTCGTTATTTCTTAGGGTTTAGCACATAAAGATCCCGGTTCCGCACTACGATAGTTCCGATAGAAATCCATTCCAAGTTAAATAGAATTCCAGCCTAGGTAGTTGTTTATCATCACTGAATTTAACCTTTGTGTTAGTCGTAATTAGGTTAGTTTTAATTTAATTGCAAATTTAAGTTTTTTAGTAGCCCCCCCCCCCCTAACAAATAAACAATTAGTCATGTCTGTGTCAGTCTTAGTCTAGATAGAGACATTAGCATAATTAAAACGAGTCTCGTGGGTTCGATATCCGGACTGACTTAGCTTTACTAGAGTCGATCGGTTCAGTTGCCGGTTAGTAGTTTAGACGAGTCTTAGAGAGTCTTGAGTATTACTTTGAGTCTTGATTTAGGTTAATTTTAGTTATTTTCATTAAACTACTTTTAGCACATCAAGTTTTTGGCGTCGTTGCCGGGGACTCTTTGGCAATTGTTTTAGTTACTTTATCTGGACTTATTTGACATCATATGCGTGCTATTTGTGTTTGAGTCGTAGGAGTCTAAGTAGTTTTTAGTTTCTTTTATATTTTGCCGAGTCGTTCTTTCGAGTCTTCTTACTTGTTTATTGTTGGTTTTTGCAATGGATGCCCCATACAAGATCTCAAGGACCACCGCCTAAGCCACATACGAACAAGTTTTCCTTCTCCTCTAAACCTAAGGTAAGTTCTTCTTCATCATCTTTCTCAAGTTTTGACTCTACTCTCCAATCTAAACCATCAAACTTTGAAGAGGTAGTAGAAGAAGAAGAAGAAGAAGAAGAAGAGGAACCGTATATGAAGAGATATAGATGGAGACTCCCGATAAGGTGCAAACTAGGCTAGACCCAGAAAGTACTGCACACATCAAGGAGCCTCAAAGTAGGAAGAGTGTAGAGAAGCCACCCACACCCACTGGCCCATCACTACTGATCGATCTTTCGCGCGTCCCATATCCTGCCGCCTTAAGAATCAGACATACTCTAAAGAAACTTTCTCGAAATGTTCAAACAATTAAAAATAAATTTTTCTTTCATAGAAGCCTTTCAATCCATGCCTAAATACGCAAAATTTCTAAAGGATCTTCTAAAACGCAAAGATAGGATAGGGGAGATTTGCAACATCCCTTTGAGTGGGGGGTGTTCCGTCGTAGTCTTGAATAAGGTTTCGGAAAAATTGACGGATCCGGGCCTTTTCACCATTCCATGTCTTTTCTGGAGTGACACTGAGTGTACTGTCTTAGCCGATTTAGGAGCTAGTATAAATCTTATGCCATATTCCATGTATTAGCACTTAAGCTTAGGAGAATTGTCACCCACTCGTATGTCCTTGTCCCTAGCCAACCGGTCAGTTAAGTATCCCCATGGCGTATTCGAAAATCTCTTAGATAAGGTCGCCAAGTTCGTTTTTCCGGTAGACTTTGTCATTCTTGATATGGAAGCTGATGAGAGAGTTCCTATCATTTTAGGACGTCCGTTCTTATGTACCGCAAAGGCCATCATTGATTTCTTTGACGGAAAAATCACTCTTCAAGTCGGTGAGGAAAAAGTCACATTCGAGGAAAAAGTCGGTGGTGCAACCTCAACAGCGCCTTAATCCGAACACGCAAGAGGTAGTGAAGAAGGAGGTTCTTGAGTTGTTAGATGCCAGAGTGATCTACCCCATTTCCGATTCACCATGGGTTAGTCCGACCCAAGTCGTCTAGAAGAAGGGTGTGGTGACGGTGATAATGAACGAAAAGAATGAGCTCATCCCATCTCGTACCGTCACCTGTTGGCGCATGTGCATTGACTATCATAAGTTGAATGACGCCACTCGGAAAGACCACTTCCCTCTTCCGTTCATTGACTAAATGTTGGAGCGTCTAGCGGGTCAACAATCTATTGTTTTCTTGATGGATTTTGGGTTATTTTCAGATCCCCATCGCCACACCGGAGGATCAAGATAAAATGACATTTACATGCCCTTACGGAACTTATGCGTACCGACGCATGCCATTCGGGTTGTGTAACGCTCCGGCTACTTTCCAACGATGCGTGGTTGCTATATTCCAAAACATGGTTGAGAGTTCTGTGGAAGTTTTCATGCATGACTTCTCGGTATATGGTAGCACCTTCGATCAGTGTCTTCTCAATCTAGATAGGATGTTAAAGCGGTGTATCGAGACCAATTTGATGCTTAATTGGGAGAAGTGTCACTTTATGGTGACGGAAGGGATAGTTTTAGGTCACAGAATCTCTAGAGAGGGGATTGAGGTAGACAGGGCTAAGATAGACACAATTAGTGGATTGCCTCCACCAACGAGTGTGAAGTCCGTTCGTAGCTTCCTTGGTCATGCGGGCTTCTATAGACGTTTCATTAAGGATTTTTCTAAAATCACTCGCCCCATGACCTGACTCCTTGAAAAAGACACACCTTTGTCTTTGATGAGGAGTGCTTCAAAGCCTTCAACTTTTTGAAGGAAAAGCTAGTGAGTGCCCCTATCCTTGTTTCACCGAACTTGAGCTTGCCTTTTGAGCTCATGTGTGATGCAAATGATTATGCCGCAGGAGCGGTATTGGGTCAAAGAATTGATAAGCACTTTCATCCGATCTATTATGCAAGCAAAACTCTCAATGATGCTCAAGAGAACTATACCACCACATAAAAAGAACTCTTAGCCGTAGTGTTCACGTTTGATAAGTTTCGTTCATACCTCGTGCTTTCCAAGACAATTGTATTCACTGATCATTCCGCCTTGCGTTTTCTCTTCCACAAGAAAGACGCTAAACCTCGCCTCGTTAGGTGGATTCTTTTGCTTTCCAAGTTCGATACCAAAATTAGGGAAAAAAGTGAGCAGAGAATGTAGCCGCCTATCACTTGTCACGTCTAGAGGATCCCAAGAGGTAGGAAACCGTGAGGAAGCCATAGGAGATAAATTCCCCCACGAGCCCATAGATTTTGTAAATGCCAAGGGTAAGGGTTTGCCATCGTTTTCGGACTTGGCGAACTACTTAGCATATGGGGTCATAGTTAATGGTATGTCTTCCCAACAAAAGAAGAAGTTTCTTAGGGATGCAAGGAAGTACATTTGGGATGACCCGTTCCTTTTTAGGATAGGTAGTGATAAGATTCTTAGGCGATGTGTCACAAGAGAGAAAGGTTTAGGAATCCTTAGCTATGTCCACGAGGGATAAACAGGTGGTCACCATGGTCCACACACCACTGCCCAAAAAGTCTTCGACTGTGGTTTCTATTGGCCCTCGGTAGTTAAGGATGCCTTAGAGTTTGTTAGGACGTGTGATGCTTGCGAACGTACCGGAAATATCTCATCCAAGGATAAGATGCCCAAAATCTCATCCAAGTTCTAGAAGTCTTTGACGTTTGGGGCATTGATTTCATGGGACCATTCCCCTCTTCTAGTAGGAATAAGTACATCCTCGTGGCAATCGACTACGTCTCTAAGTGGGTTGTGGCTCAAGCTTTGCCTACTAATGATGCCCGAGTGGTGGTGAGATTCCTCAAAAAGCTATTCATAAGATTCGGTGTTCCCAAAGCAATCATAAGTGACCGTGGCACCCACTTTTGCAATGTCGTAATGGAAGGCATTAGCACGCTACGCTGACACTCATCGTCTTTCACCACGTATTATCCGCAAACTAGTGGTCAAGTAGAGAATGCAAACATAGGGGTGAAGCGAATCTTAGAGAAAATGATAGGAAAGAGTCCAAAGGATTGGTCGGAGAAGCTAGATGATGCGTTGTGGGAATTCCGAACCGCCTACAAGACACCTTTAGGAACTACTGCTTTCATGATCGTATATGGCAAGCTTCAAATGTTCGGTGGAACTAGAGCACCGAGCGCTTTGGGCTCTTAAAACCGTAAACTTAGATCTTACCGAAGCCGCTAGGAAGAGATTCTTTCAAATTCATGAGTGGAAGCACTTAGGGATGCCGCGTATGAACGCTCTTAGAGTATCAAGGAGAAAACGAAGGCATTGCATGATAGGAGGTTGAGAAGATTGAAGGAGTTTCAAGTCAGGGATAAGGTACTTTTGTTCAACTCGAGGTTGAAGTTGATTGCCGGAAAGTTGAAGTCAAGATGGTTCGGACCATACGTAGTGAAGGAAGTGTTTCCGTATGGTACCGGGGAGTTGTTCGATGAAGTTGATGGAGGTACTTGGAGTGAACGACCATAGGTTGAAACATTACTTAGGATGGCCTATTGATACCACCGAGGAAGTTCCTCTTGCGGAACCACTTAGCTTCGCAGTTTAGATTCTTGAGTGAAAACTCAAATGTAGAGTTTGTACCATCTGTATTTCATCGTTTTCGAGTCGTTTTATAGATAACGGTAGTTTTTGTGGAGTCTCGATCTTGGTTTTTGTGTTTTTGATTCTTTTGCCAGAATTCATTACCGAGGAAGAGGGGGGATTGATGACAAAACAGAGTTCCAGGTAAGTCCTAGTGTTAGAAAATGTATGGGAATGGTTTTTGGGAGGTTTGGTTAAACTTGATAAAATTTCTAAGGCATGAATGCCTCAAAATCACGAAACTTTCTGTGAAAAATGGGACTTCGCGCCCCGCAGAGGCTAAGAAAGGGGGCCTACGCGTATCGTCTAGCCCCCAGTCCAACAACCAATTTTTCGACACGACGCGTCGCGCGACAATCCACCCAAACAACCTCCGCGTCATGCGACGCCCTACCTGAACCCCAATGTTTCTGAACCACCCCTACGCGTCATGCGTAGGCCACCCCACATCCCTGTCGCATCACGTGACTCCCCCGAGACCATTTAAAACATGCCAGCTTCTCCATTTTCCCCAATTCTCCTCCAAAACCCTAGAACGTGAACCCAGTGACGAAAAGCTCCATTACCAGCCATTATAACCACCAAACACCACCATCTTACTCCCTAATTAAACAAACATCATCCATTTCACTTCCCCATCCTTTTTCACCATCAATTTCCCGATTCACATCATATTTCACCAAAACACGGACTTTTCTTGCCGCACTTATAAAGTTGAAATTTGTGTCTAAGTCTTCTCAAATCCGGTTTGTTTTCTTGTTAAATTCTGTACCTTTTCCAATTATTAGTTCTCTTTTAGTTTAGTCTTGCATGTTTAGGTGTCGGATTGTGCCGGGTCAGTTTAAGTCTTAGTTTAGGTTTAGGATTTGGTGTTTAATGGTTGAAGGAGGCCTGGTTTGGGTGTGCTTTGGACAATGGATTGACTGATTATCACCATATTGTCAAACAGATACGAGCTTGCATATTGAGTTTAACCGGTTTAAACCTCCTTTCATTAGGCATAATTTTTCAACTTAAATTTTGTTTTGCACACTAAAGCTTTGATCTTTACGCAAGTTTGGACTCTATGTCCGGTTTGGTACGCACTTGGCTCTTAATTGGGACAATCTAAGTGCCGGGAGGGGGTAGTATACGTTGAGTCTTGTATCTTTAGTCGTTTTATCCGTAATAGTCTTGGTCTTAGGTTTTACTTATATGCACGTACAGGTACAAAACACTTCACTCGTACTCAATCTCCATTCAGGCGAAGTTGTTTATAACTTATGCTTTTGTAAACGGTAACCCACTTTTCAGAATTAGCCGCGAATGGGATGCTATACGCCAATTTCCAATTGTTATAAAATTTTCAAAAAAAAAAAACTTAAAAAAATAAAAATACCAAAAATAGTTTGTGAGTACTGACTTTCTGCTTGTTTTTCTTCGTTTAAACGATGTTTTTGCATATATGTCGGGTGAAGTAAGTTCTAGTGGGGCTGGGGGCAAAAGACAAAGAGGCCTGGTAAGACAACGTAGAGGAGATCCTGCTCAATAGCAACCCAGTCCAGACCCGAAACGTAAACGCATTTGGAATGAGGGTCAGGAGCGGTGAACAGAGCCCGAATTCCACTGAGGCGAGAACATCCACTTCTTCAGTTTGAGGTTAACACCAAGGAATGGACGAAGCTTCATAAAATCATCAATACTGAACTTTTTGAGCAACGAACTATAGATTGGGAGTGGTTAGCTCAAATGGGTGCTCGAGACAGGGTTGAGCAGTTGTTAGGTGCGAGAGTGCGGGCCATTGTTGACTGTTACTGGCCATAGTATGATGAGTTGGTGGTCGAATTTCATTCCACATTTCAGCACAAGGAAGGTGCTTTGCTGAGAACGACGCAGTGTTGTTCAGTCTTGGGAGGATGGTTGATGAGATGTCCATCCCATAGTTTGCTATCGCTAGTGGTTTTTATATGGCTGAGGAGGTAGTGACTCCAGAGTTTGTGACTGGTATGAGGGGTGTATATGTGAATCAAAGAGAGTTGTTTTTTTGGTAGCGATGAGTTAGCTAGATTCTAGGGTACCATTGTTGATCGTCCTTTCGCAAAGACTAACTTGATATCATAAATTCGAGACCCGACCTATAGGTATGTTTCGAAGGTGTTTTCAACCATTCTGGTTGGTAGGAAGTCGAGGGAGAATAAAGCGAATTAATTTATTTGTTTTTGCTGATGTGTTTGGTTGAGGGTCGGAACTTGAAATTAGCGAGTGTTTTAGCTTGGTCGTTTAACCGCTCACGTAAGGGAGGTCATTTGGTTGCTCTTGATATGGGTCCTTGTATTACTAGGCTAGCGGAGCATTTGAGGGTGTTTGAGAAATACAGTCTTGAAGCTAGGTAGGGGCCTCAGTTTATGCCACTAGTGGGTCATCCGGTTGACGACGTGATGCAGAGTATCTATCCGACAGCTTGTCAGAGGCCGCGTTAGAGACAGGAGATCCCAACACCTCGGTATCCGAGGAGACAGCCACCACCAGATCCGCTCACATTATCATCTTTATATGATCGTATGGACCAGGGATTTGGCATGATTGATTTCAGACAATATAGACAGGATAACGCGTTGAGGTACATGATGGGTCGATGAACATGAATGTCCAGGATTTCTTTCAGCCGCATTTTGAGCCAGGTCTGATACCGATGCCTCCGCCGATTGATCCGTTTGGTGCAGGTGGTTCAGGTCAGTATGGATATGTGGATCCAACACCAGAGTTTTCGGTTTATGGTCAGGGTGGTGGTGATGATGATAGTGATGCCGAGGAGACGAAGGAGGAGATGGAGAGCGATGACGAGGACTAGTGTGGGGATTGCAGCAGTTGAAGCTAAATGGAGTATCTTTTTACTTTATTTTTCTTTTTATGTTGTTTTAATCTTTATTCTGGTCTGTATTTTATTTTGAATACTTTCAACGGTTAGTAGTGATGGGGTTGGTTGTTTGGTTTGTTTTGGATGCTTCATATCTATCTACGTTATGTTGCTATGTTTATTCTGCTTTGATAGGTATGGTGTATTTTTGCTGCTTCAGTGCGCGTGTGAGAGGTTAGGAATTGTTTGCTGAGCATGTTCGGATTGGAGGGCATATGTGGAGTTGACCAACACATTGACTATATCGCATATCAGCTAAGTCGTTTCACTTGTATTTTTTGTGTATTTTATTTTATTTAGTTTTTAGTTTTTATTTTTAGTAAGTAGTTAGTTAGTTTTGAGTTGTATTCTTGTTCTTGCATTAGGGACAATGCAATTCTTAAGTGTGGGGATGGGATACATAGTGTAAATATGAGTCGTAGAGTTAAGTTAGTTAGTGAAAAAAATTGAAAAATACAAAAAAATTAAAAATCTGAAAAATCCAAAAAAAACTGAAAAATTAGAAAATGTCTTTGGTTTAAAGAAGTTGCAAAAGATAAGCGGAAAATGATAGAAAAATCGGTTATGTCCGGGTTTAAAATAATAATAATATGAGTAATCGAACTTGTGTCTAACTTGGGATGTGTGAGTAGGCCCGACTTGGTTCTAGGTTTCTTCGACATTAAAATACCTTAATTGTTAGTTTGCTAGTGGGTACTCATCTAGGAAAAGTAGATAGGCGAAACCGCCAATAATAGTATAAGGAATGCCGTTATAAGCTAAAATTATTAGAAAATTTGATCATAGAAAAAAATATAGAATAAATGAGCTAGATTGAAATAAAAAGACGATGCCTATGTAATCTTCGTTAGGGATGGTGACTCTGACTTAGATTTCCTCTAGAATATGTTTAATAAAATGCTAAAAATTACCGGCGCTCACGTGGTCGCTCTCGGGGATGGTGAGTCTGGTTGAGACAGCCTCTAGGTTAGGTTAGGTAAAGCAAAAGTCTAGTGCTCAAAGAAAGAAAAAGAACAAAAATGAATGAAAATTTTGATTTTAAATTCTCTTATTTTGGTATAAAACAGTTAGGAAATGTGTCGAATGATTCGTTCCTTTTGTTCTATAAGCTTGAGGCGGGATTAGGTGAAAAGCGGCTTCTAGTGTGAGATCCTAGGTAGATTGACCATACTTGAACGAAATTGCATGATAAGGGCTTGGAACCGGGTTTGGGTTTTAGAGGACACGTATATTCGCAATCGCGGTTAACACAAGTTTAAATCTCAATAAATAATCTAAGTTTTTGAATCCGAGTATTTTCCGACTATGATTTCGTTGCATGATTCTTTTTCGAGGACGAAAAAGAATAAGTGTGGGGATATTTGATGTATTGCAAAATATATCTATTTATTGTGTATAGTTTGTACAAATTTTGTATCATTTTGTTTCGTTTTCATAGATAGATTAGTTTCTTTTGATAGTGTGTTATTATGCAGGTCCCGGATGATGAAAAGTGCATAAAATGGTTAAAATCGGCTTAAAAGAAGCTAACTGTGGAAGCTGAACAGAAACACAAAACGAAGTATTCTGGAAAAACAAGACCTAGACGTCACGCGACCCCCAAGAAGGAGAAGCTACGTGTGACACGTAGCATTAACTTCCATAACGCCACGTCACGCGTAGGGACAATCAATTACCCGCCACGTAGCGCGACGGGGTAGAAGTTCAAGGCGGAATTGTTGGAGAGCTGGGATTCTTTGATGAAACCATATATATACATCATAAGTCTCATACTTGAAAATGGTTATGAATCCAGGTGATCTTAGGGTGAATTCAGCAGCGAAGTTGTAGTTTTTCGGAGCGTTTGAAGCACGAGAATCATCCAACTGAAGCAAAAAGTGTAGGATTGAAGTCTATTTGGGTTTATCCCCCGATTTTATGATTTTCTCGTTTCTTATACTTTATTTGAATGAATTCTTGTTTAAAGACTTGTCTTTAATGTTTATGAACATGTTTCTTGGCTAAACTTAGTGTTACTACCTAGGTTAGGATGATTATTTGACAAAGTTTGGATTTTTAATTGGTTTCTATCGTATGTTTATGGATTTTCTTTGAAAGTAAAGAATTTTGGAATTTTAATTTGGTGTATATGCGTATCTTGTTTTGATTATTAAGTATTTACTTGTTTCACATGAACCTTGGTGAATGTCTTTCATAGAATAGGTTTGTGTTGAGTGTCCGAGTCTTTGCAGGTTCGGGTAATCTTTGGGTGAATTGGCCAATAACCTTAGGAACAATAATTAAAAGATAACTAGAACTTGATATTCTGCTAGTCTTGTCGCTGAGAGGCTCGGGATTACATTAATAGGTCTCGGTTTGGTATATAGCTAGGATTAGGATTTGAGAGAAATCGGGCTTAGTTCCCTAATCATATTCGTGTCTATTAAGCCAAGTTAAAACCCTTAGTTGCCTTAGACTTTCACATTGAGAGGTAGATTGTCACTTTAAGGCACTTTTTGAGAAGTTAGATAACCGAGAGGAAGTCTTTCAAACCGGTATTCGTAACAGCCATGCAGAGTCTCACAGGTTTCTTCCTGAGAATGGCGGGAGGTCCTAGTCATTATTTCTTAGGGAAAGCCCAAAAATGGCGAAAGGTGGATTCATGCAGAGTTGTGACGTCCAAGGAAAGCCTAAAACTGGCGACTCCACTAGACATACAATATGGTGCGTCGGACATGTGTGTTGGTATCGCAAAAGTGAACCAAGGTATACCTTGTTTTTTATAGTTTAGAACCAGTATACATAAATTAAAAAAATGTTGGGCCCGTAAAAAATTTATGACCCCCTGACGTGATGCGAGTGTGTGTGATTTTTAGATATATTTTAAGTACTTTTCACGCATTTATTCAAGCTTTAAATTTATAAAAACACGATATACAACTATCACTCTCTACAACACGCTAGGGTAAGTGCACCCATCGTTGACATAGTATAGTGGTTGTAAGATACCGAGTTCGTCCAATGACACAAGAGCTTTTAATACCGGAATATAATCTACGTCTAATCTAATCAAATTTTTAAGAAAGGTTTTTGGTAAGTAAGCATAAAGAAATAACTAAAATAATAAAGGAAACAAATAGACTAAATAGAATCACTTGGTTCTGACTTATTATTTACATATCCTTTGATGATTTCCATGCTTGGGTTTTTTAAGAGATTATTTTAGTTATAGTGGCATGCCCCTCTTTTGGTGGTGACAATACCCTCAGCCATATTGGTCTGAGTCAGGAAGGATAGAGTCCCGCAAGGCGGAAATATTAAAAGATAATTAAGTAAGTTATTAATGCAAAATGTGGCATGTCCCTTATTTGGAGGCAACACTACCCTTAGTCATATTGGTCTAAGTCAGTATGGATACAGTCCCGTAAGGCCGGTTTAAAGTTTTTGTAGTTTATTTATAAGGGATTCAGGTCGTTCTTACTTCCCCCGATTTGATGCTATCTGCCTCAAAGGAAGTCCTAATAAGCTTGAACCATGTCCTCGCATGATCTATACACTGAACGAGGCAAGAACTTTACCCATACCACCCTTCTAACCCCCTTCTAGACAACTAACGCGCTTTATATAGACCGTAAAGACACGAATGAGTGAATCAACGAAACATGAAGGATGATAGAATAAAATTCACTTTAAATATAAAAACTAGTTATTAAAGTCATTAATACATACCCAATCAAAAAGTTAACCAAATCTAGGAAATCAAAAGTAATACATAGATAACTTGTCTTCACCAAGTGATGTAAGAGATTAGCCAAGCATGACCTTTGTTTGACAAAAACTCATATGATCAATCTCGGATCCCGAGACTACTACACACACTCTAGAATGGATGATGGATGATGGTGGTATTGTGGTTGTGGAGTGTGGCAGGTGTGAGAGAAGTGGTTTGCCAAGGGATGAGTTGGAATGAAACCAAGCACCCCTATTTATAGCTGAAAACAGACCCTTCACACGGCCCCGTGCCTACAGGGCACGGCCCCATGTCTCCCTTCTTCTCTGTCTTCATTTAATTTGTATGTTAGATAAGTCTGCTACACAATCGCGTTTCTCAATGGCATGGCCCCGTGGCCATTGTACTTGTTGTGCTACCCCAGATACACAAATCTGGAGGTTGACCATGGCCCGTGTCCACTGGGGCACATCCCCGTGTCTCTTGTCTACTTCTGTTTGTCTTCTTCTGCTCTAGAATCTTGAAGGGGCACGACCCCATGCCAGACTTCTAATTTGTTGTTTTTAGTCTTGGGGTGAAGCTCGGAGGGTTGGTATAGTGTGTTATCTTCCCGTCTTCAGTACTTATGGTGGATTTTGTCATTAATTTGTTCCTTTTGTATAATTAAGCTCTTTTAATCCTGAAAATCAAAAGTTTACAAAGAAACGTACGTCTTCCAACATTAGCACTAAAAAGGGTTGATTTTATCCGTATTTGATACAATTTATATGTCTCATTTGGCGCATATCAAATCCCCCATACTTGAATATCCGTTTGTCCTCAAGCAAAACTCTTTAATAATTGCTTACACACCCAAATGGACTTGGTAGAGAAGAATTTTTTGGGTCTTGTTTCTAGAGTGTCGGGAATCCAAGTTCTTTTATTCTTGCTTTTATATTATTTACAATCCTATTCGACGTGATTTATTTAGAATACTTTTTAATAAATATAAATATTTTTGGGCATAACATGCCTTTATAAAATTTCATTTAGCTATATACAAATTCACACACATCACAAGTGATCACTCAACACTTCACCGAAAATGTATAAGTGAAACTCTCGATACCGGTATAGGACTTATTCCTGCCATATGTTTGACAAGTAATCAAACCTCCTCTCGATATCGGTATAGGACTTATTCCTGCTGAAAATGTATAAGGGTAGGTTTTTTGTTAGGGGTAGGATAGTTTTATTGAAAAGTGGCTAAAAACGTAAAATGTCAGTTTTCTATTGAAAATTTATTTATTTGTGACTTGGTTACAAATTACACATTAATAAGTAGTAATTTTGCTTATTTATTTCAAGTAACTAGAGAGATTTTTTATAATACTGAGTTACTTCTTTTTATAAGATTTTAAAAAGAACCGCGTTTTACTAAAATAAAGGGGTGTGAAAAGAAAAACTAGTTTTGGGTGATGGGTAGTTTGTGAAAAGGTTTAGGCTCAAAAGGGTTAACTAGGGGAAATTTTCGTTTTTGTTTTTGGTGGGAGATAAAGGGAAAATAAAGTTGAAGATGAAAAGGAGAGTTTGAAAATCTTAATGCCTCTATCACATACTTATTCGGATTAGTTGGTACGGACCGGGAATGTATCGTCTTATCAAGTTCTAGATTCGTAAAAAACCACACAGCTATTCACACAAGAAATGAAAATGAGCATTTAGTAAAGATATAAATTTGAATGCTTGGTAAAGGCTCAAACTCACATTTTTGTGGGAAAAAGGGGTACAATTGTGAAATTATATATACAATCAAACTTTACAAAGAATTGTCATGCCTTTTTATAAATTTTTCTTATTTGGTTCTTTTTATCATGGGGTTATCGGTTGTAAACTTTATAAAAACTTGAAATTTTTTAGATCTTGGTTTCTATCTTAAACTATTAACAAGACAAAAACAAACTAAAAATATTTTTGAAGAAGATTTGGGGTGTTTTAGCGATTCCAAGTAGAGTTTTGTGTAAGGCTTATTTTTAGGACAAACAATTTCAAGTCTCCTCCCCCCACACTTAAATTACACATTGTCCTCAATGTGTCCAAAATTGGTTAAAACCGATTAAATGTGTAAATGCGGGTTAAAAAAACAAATTTTTCAAAAACCAGACATTGGACACTGGGGCGTCGTAGGGCGGCACGGCCCCGTGTCAAAAGTGCCAGTAAAAGATTTCTGAAAAAATTTCCAGGAGGCAGACACGGGGGCGTGTCTTAGAGACACGGCCCCATGTAAAAAGTGCTAGTAATGAAAATTTTTCAAAAGCCAGGCACGGGGGTGTGTGTATGGTACATGGCCCCGTGTGACTGTTCCAGATTCAAAAACTTTTCTGCAAACTTGACGCACGGGGGCGTGCTTAACTTACATGCCACCGTGCTGCACTTACTGTTATGAAGATTTTGCTTCGGGAAGTACCTGCTTACGTGCATGGGGAGCTGTTTCAACGTCTCTTTGGCCATTTTCCATATTTCCTTCGAGTGTGACTTATATTCCTACAAAGAGAACTTAAAGATACACATTAAACTAAATATTACACTAAAAATTGAGCTAATTATCTAAAGGATAGCCCATGGAATGCGTTCACGGCACGCCACGTTTATAAGGGTCCTAGGCTAGGCCCAAAGTAGGTCAAATGTTACCCGAGCAGGATGACTCGCATCCTAAGTTGCATCGAAGAAGGGCATAGTCTAGGCTCGATTCTATGGCTTTGATGTAGTTGACCGGATCATCCGCCACCCGTTGCCCCACTTTGAACTTAACCTCCTTGTCACGTACCCTCAATGTTAACTTTCCGTCATTCATGTCCATCATTGCTCGTGTGGTGGCAAGGAACAGTTTTCCTAATATGAGTGGGATCTTTGTGTCTTCCTCCATATCTAGGATTACAAAGTCGGCTGGGAAAACGAGTTCCTTAACATCAACACAAGTAAGTGCTCTCTTTAGTTATCTCATTATTTTGGCATTTTGAGACAAAAGTCAAACAGTTTGACTTTCTGTTTGACTTTCGGTTCTGACCATTTTTGGTCAAGTCAAAGTTCAATTGAACTTTGCAACGTGATCGTAATCACGGAGATATTAATCCCTTGCGGTTGCACCTTTTGATTACCACGTTTACCAGGTGAAATAACGAGTCAAAGTTTTGGTCAAAGATGCGCATAAGTGCATTTTATGACAATATGGTTTTCGGGTTTTAAAACAAAAGGTTTTGACACCAAATCTGTTTTATAACATAAATAGACATGTTCGAACATGTCTAGCTCGTCATTTCTAGTTTAGTGTTTTATTAGGGTCGTAAGTCGAGCAGTTTTGACCACTACTTTGACTTTCAAATCCGACCCGTTTGGTCAATCTTAGGATTCGACCAAGCACATTTTTATGACCATAGTTGTATAGTGAATAACCTCTAAGGTTATACCTTATGGTCATAAGGTTTGGTTAGTTGTATGATGAGTTGATCTTTATGTACTTAAAAATGATCAAAACGCCCTTTTTACGCATAAATTGATTTTCAGCGTATGTAACCAAAGTTTTTACATCTAAAATGATGTTATAACATAATCAAACTTGTTTTAGCATACAATACTCATCATAGGACATATTTAACCATCCGAACTTATAATTATGCCAATGACCCGTTAAAGGAGCGTAAACTACTCTAACTAGTCATAACGGGTAAAAATCATTTAGGATCCTTTCCAAATCAGAATGTTAAGCTGTTAAACCATATCATATGAGTCCCAACACTCATTTGGTTTATAAGACTTCATTCTACCAGAATCCTCTAATTAAAGTCTAGACACGCTAACATAGTTATCCGGCACATTAGGACGCCCTTGAGCTTTGTTCATTCTCCTGATCAAGGACACTTTCGCAATCCCAAGTCAGTACATAGTTCCCCTCTATTACATTTTGCAAATGTTTTGTGGTGACTCATATGTGCTAAATCATTTTTAAGTTTTCAAAAACAAAGTCTGTGGTTTATATAAAACAATACGATTTCAATAATGTGAACAGCTTGGTTGTGCATTATCCATGAGACGAATTGACATTTATTAACATTGCTCACGCCGAGCGGTAGTATGTTATGGTACCATAGGACTTACAATCCCATTATCAGATTGTCCACTGGATTTGGAGGAAGTTTGGGTAATGACAGAAACTATTTCTGATTAACAAATCATTTGTTGATTTGTTAGTCTAGTTAAAGAGACCCTTTGGTGGTCTATTAAAGATACACTTTGGTGGTATAGTCAACACAGGCTTGAATGTGTTCATTAAAGAAGACCAAAAGTTTTCACAATTAAAACACGTACGATTGGTTTATAACACAGACAATTGATTGATGACACGGACAATTGGTTTATGACACGAACAAATGGTTTATGACACGTTCAAATGGTTTATAACACGGACGAATGATTCATAACACGGACGATTGGTGATTTGTTTATGGTAGGTGATTTAGATAACGAGACGGGTGTAATATGATAAAAGCATGGTGGATATGCCGCTGGTACTTCTTATATATAAGTGCTTTTATCATGTTACATATCGTGGCGTTATCCGAATCACTTGGAGAAATGTTGTCAAACGATATCACGCAACGATTTTTACTTAAAGATATACACCATACGAAGTTTTCTTTTAAATCGATTTACTACTCGGTTTTACAAAAGAAATGTTTTGGTCAAGATTCATGGCTACAAGGTTTTCACAAACTCTAACCAATTTGTTTTAGTTTCTTAATTGTATTGCAATATCAAACACTTCTAATACAAGGTTTTCACTTAACAACTCTTGTAGTCGGACGAGGTGTTACAATATGTATACAAAGCCATGAATGTAACACAATCACAAAACCTATGTACTCGCTGACTTTTTATGCTGACTGTCTTTTCACATATTTTCAGAAGCTAATGTTTGATGATTTGATTGCATGCTACACGCAGGATGGACGCGGGCCTTAGTTACTTTAAAATTTAAAAGACAACTTATTCGTATTTTGATTATGTTATCCAAAGACAATGTAAATTCGTTAATAAAATAAAACAAAACCTTATGTACCATGTGTTGGGAAACAATTCCTGTAACGTGACTCCCTAATGTTTCCGTCACGGTTTGTTGTATTATGCGATCGGGGGTGTTACACTTGGCCTACTCAACACTGTCTACGATCGTGGGTGTATGAGGTCTCCTTTTGTGATTGGGTTAACCAGGGTAGCTGAACTTTTATTTGTTGGTCGTTCAAATAAGTTTACACCAATTGTATGAACCACTTGAACTATTATATGTTGGGGTGGAAAACGTACTAAAAACCTACGGAAGGAATGGCAATGAAATATAAATGGTAAGAACAAATCGTCTTAGATTTACTTTGATTTCAAAGTTTATGTTAACCCTGTTAAATAATATAATTTACTTTTAGCCACCCATTTAACACATGGGTACTTAGACTGGCATATATAGGGTTCGGATCGTGTGAGAAGCACTAGGCTAATTGCGAAACTTGAGAAGCGTTATGGACCACACATTTTCCCTCAGCTTTTCGTAATATACACATGTGTATAGTTTAAAATTGTCTATATACATATGATATGTGTATATAGTCAATTTTAAACTATACGTATGTGTATATTATTGACTATATTACATGTGTATATAGTCAATTTTAAACTATACATATGTGTATATTACGAAAAGCTTAGGGAAATATGTGGTCCAGAATGCTTCTCATATTTCTCAAATTTGGTGGATTTCTCTTTGGATCCCTACCATATATATATATATAAACATATACACACACATATATAGGGAGCCGCTAAAACGAAAACCACCACGAGTTGCGAGAACCGTGAGAACTTTTTGATCCGGGGCGAGTTGGGCCAAATTTTTTTTCATAAACGAAGATGAATATATTATAAACACATTTGTAAAAAAAAATTCAAAAAAATTGTCGTGTATATATTTTAAATTTAATATTTACACCTAGCGTAAAAAAAACTTGTGGTGGTCAAAACTACATACACGACAATTTTTTTAATTTTTTTACAGATGTCTTTATAATATATTCATCTACGTTTATGAAAAAAATTTTGGCCTAACTCGCCCCGGATCAAAAAGTTCTCACGTATCTCGCAACTCGTAGTGGTTTTCATTGTAGCGGCCCCCTATATATATATGGGTTAAAATGAGAACTATCTTGAGTTGTGAGAACCGTGAGAACTAGGCCATCCAAAGGTTTTTCAGAATTTTTTTTTCTCAAAAGTCATAAAAAAGATCACTTGTTTTAGCAAAAAAAAAATTAAATGCCGCATACCCACATTTACATGAGGCATAAAAAAGATATTTATCTTCATTCAAAATAAACACCAACGCATAAAAAGAACTTGTATCAGTCAAAACTACCGACTCGACAATTTTTTTTTACTTTTTTTACAAATTTGTTTATAATATTTTCAATCTATATTTGTACAAAAAATTTTGTGATGTCTAGCGACGAATTGATATTCTGTGATGTCTAGCGTTGATTATACCTGTTGGGATTGAACCCTATCAAAGGAACAGATGATATAAAGCCAAAATATCATCCGATGTTTGATCCTGCATAACAGAGTTTCTAATCTCTGACCCAAGCCTCTGATGAAGCCAAGGTCTGCTAGACAGGTCTGATGAAGCAAAGCTCTGATGAAGAACAAAGTCAAAGGTCTGATGAAGACCAACAGAGTTTATGATATCAGAGCTTAGGATATTAGTGTTTATCGGTGTAACAGTGTTATTGTTTAGCAGATGATAGGCTAGTCAGTGGTTAGGGTTAGTTATATTGTTAGATGTCGCTTTCACCTCTGACATCAGCAAAGATGCTCAGAGGTTAGCATTGTAGTATAAATACTTAACTTCGTTATACTGATTTTCTCATCTATTAAAAGATCATTCACCAATCATCTTCTCTGCATTTAGGTACTATCAAACTTGTTATAAAAGGCTGAGGGGGAGTTTGTGATTCACATGCAAAACTACAAGTTTGAAAGCATGATGATGAAAACAGTCTTCCATTGATTCTAAAACAAAGTTTTCTATTTCCACTGCAATTCACTTTGTTTTACCTTCTTTCATTTACCATCTTACAAAACATTTACAATCAATTAAACTCAGATCCTAACAATTGGTATTAGAGCTTGGTCAATCAAAATTTGATTTAACTATCAATTTGATTTGAAAGATCAGCTCTCCCTGCTAATTCGTTTGATAGTTTTCCTTGGAAAGCAGAGTTTTATTACGTTTAAAGTTTTTAAAACAAAATCTGTTTAAAACAATTCAGAAATATCTAAAAACACATCGGATACCAACACTGGATCTATGTTTAAACCACTGATGCTAGTTCGTAATGAATATTACATATGTTAGCGTCGGATGAGTCACATTTTAGCTCAGCAAAACACTGGTTGCTGGAGGTCCATTGTATTTGGACCACATGTTCCATTGGTTCCAACTATAGAGGATCCCAGTACTCAAGTGCCAAAAAATCCTGAAAACTACTCCGAGCAGGATTTCCAGAAAATAGAGTTAGATGCTAAGGGGTTTAGCATTTTTGCTTCTTCCTTACCTAACGAGATCTATGCTAGACTGCTTGTAACAGCCTGACCTTTCTAGTTGTTCCGTACAACCGTTACTTCCTTCTTGTATCTGTCTTTGTAATCGGAGATTTGATAAATAATGAAAATATGTTTTATTAAATATTTTTACACACAGCATAACATTACACTTAAACCGCTTTCTTACCCGCAAGGCTAACGCTACACGAATCACAGTAGCTTATGCTACTTTATAAGCCGAGTGTGTTTGTTTGTTCCGGTAACCACTCGTGACTACGACCTCGCTTCTCACACAAATCGCAATCCCAGTTAGTTAAGTTACTTTATTATTGTTTATGTGTTTATGTGTATGGATTGTACTCGTTCTCACAAAACGCTCTCGCTCACACAACTCGCTATATCGCGCTACAACGTTAATATAACGCTTAACGCCTCGCTAAAACACTAAATCGAACTAAATAATACAAACGGAATCACCGAACGAACAGCCGACGTGTGAATTGGAAACAATTCGCTCAAATCTGGCCAATTCATACGAACTGCCAATTCGAATGAATTGACCAATTCGTACGAATTAGGCGCAATTCGTACGAATTGGAAACCTTTTCACCCCTTACCTATAAATACTAAGCTCATTCACATGCACTCCTCTTGCTGCCACTTCGCACCAGATCTCTCCTACTCGCTTTTCTCTGTTTTCAAGTAAGAAACAACTATTTTCCACACAACCACAACGATTTCCACTATGATTTTACACGAGTTTATCTCCGATTTCATCTAAACTTCTCTGTTTATGAAAATCTTCATCTTTTTCACAAAAACTTCTGAATTTACCTTAGATGAACACTTGAATGAGTGTGTTTGAGTTAGCTTGGGCTTCTCATTATAGAAACCGTTTTGTTTCAAGCTCACAAGTGTTTTATCCAACAAAAACAGTTTTAAAATCAATCTTTGCACTAAAACGGATCAAACCCGACACATGTTTCGTTCACTTAACAATGGAACGTAGCAGTGTGTATACCGTCATCAAAAGGACTCGAAATCACATCCTATTCAGACGAAAAATCAGTTCTAGATGCACGAAGACGCAAACAGTCAACTTGTACGAACTGGACTGGCTCGTACGAATTGGCTCAGTTCGTACGAACTAGCCCAAGTTCCTATAAGTGACTAAACTGCTCTAATAGACCTCCCCAGCTTTTGGTTTGCTCAGTAACTTGAGGTTGGAAGGATGGACACTCGATTTCCCAAAACGACGCAAAAACACTTGATTTTGGACGCGAAACAATCTAGTTCGCACCAAACTCAATTCGTACGAATTGGTAACGGTTCGTGTGAACTGACCAGTTTCTTCCAACTGACACTCTGTTTCGACCGATTTAGCACTATGGAAGACTGATGCACTTCTGTTCCTGCTTACAGGTTGACCCGGCACTCTCCTCTACTCTTACAACCCTCTTTACACACTCACTGTGAGTATAATGGAACCCTTTTTCGCTTAAACGCACTTTTGGGTGTTACATACGTTCTCTATATCAAAACACGCAACACACGGCTCTAAACTCTTTAAACGCTAACCGCTCTTACATGTTATACGTGAATCGCTGAATGTTTGTTTGCTATGTGTAAATAATGAAGACTCGTAGACCACCCTTAGCAACGATAGTACTATAGTTTGGACTCAGCACCTGATTGGTTCAGGGGTTGTTAAGGCTTGCAAATTCACTTTACTAGCGTGTTCACTGTTGTGACACGTATCGCGCATACTCTACCTTGCAGTCGTGTTGGTTAGCTAGTATCATTATTGTTAGCTTACTTAGATTCACTTCTCTACGTGTTACATGCTGGTTATGCGTAAACGCTTTATCTCTATTATTATGCTACCAAACCTGTGTACTCACCTTTACTTTTGTATTGACTGTTATTTTAACGTATGTGACAGGTTGATGATTATTTTTGAGGCGCAAACGGATAGGACTCCTAGAAACTCACAAAATAAATCTAGGTTGTCGGACTATGTTTGTTTAAGTGATTGGTATTTCGTTTGCCTGTTTTATGATTTTATGTTTGATTGTATGGGAAATTGAACGTTAAGAATATTGTCATTTAAATAGTTGTTATGGATTCTCTTGAGCAATCTGGGTCGCCTAGTGTCGCGCCCCGATGATTCCGCCATCGATTGGGGTGTGACACTGCGCCACTGCAATAGTGCAAATGAGTTGTGGGATGCACTAAAAGAGCAATTCGGTGGAACTGGGGAAGTGATTGAAAATAATAGGAAAGTTCTGAATCAATAATATGAAACTTTCTGTCTTATCAAAGGTGAGTCTCTAACCCAGTAGTTCGAACGATTTAGTTGTCTCATAAGTGAGTTTAAGCTGATTAACGTGGAATTTCCTGATTCGACTGTCTCACCGTCTGCAAGAGGAATGCGAATGAACTTTTCGCGGCATACTACTTCAGCATGATGTTGGCTGAGCCAGTCCATACCGATTATAATATCGAAACTTCCCAACTTCATAGGAATGAGGTCAACTGGAAAATCGTGATCGTTTAAGGTGTGAGTACAATTGCGTATAATAGAGTTTAATGAGACCGGTTTTCCGTCAGCAACTTCCACCGTTATGGATTCCATGAGATTATCACGAGTTTGGTTGAGGATGGGTTCAAATTCTAAGGACACAAAACTCTTATCCGCACCAGTACCAAATAACATGGATGCACAACTACCATTTATGAGAAACGTACCGTTAACCACGTTGTTATCAGCCCTAGCTTGATTGGCGTTGATGTTGAAAGCTCTTCCTCTAGCAGGTGGAGGAACTTGGTTAGCTTGGTTCACCGGATTTGCTTGAGCCTGGGCATGAATGATGTTCACCAAGTGTGGACAAGTGTTTCTAAAGTGGTTTGGGTCTCCACAGTTGTAACAAGCTCGCATGGGTTGCATCATGGGATAGTTGGGTTGGTAGTAGGATTGGGCTATATGTTGGGCAGGTGGTAGGAGTAAAGGTTGTTAGGCTTGACCCACTATCTGATGGTGGGTTTGGGTTGAGGGCTGATTGCGGTTCGTTCGCTGAAGTGTGCGACAGGTTTGGATGGTGTGACCTGCACGGCCACAGCCGGTGCAATGTTGGCAGGGATGTTCGGGAAGGTGATGGTATTGGCAACGATTGCATTTTGGGTATAGGCCGGAGTATGGCTTTTTGTATGGTGCAGCTGAGGGGGCAACTTGGGTGATGGGTGCAGCAGTGATAGGGGGGTTTGTTTGTGTAACAGCAAAGTTCCTGTTGTTTCGCTTCCTCTTACCAGCAAACTTCAAAGAGGAGACAGAATGGTTTGAAGTTTGGGCCTCAATGGGGGCTTTCTTTTTCTCCTCCTTGAATTTACCGTTTCGGATGCGATTCTCGGTAAGTTCGGTAGCTAGTTCCATAGCGGCTTCAAGTGTTGCAGGCGAAGTGCTTAGAACCGAGACTTGAATTTTCGAGGGAAGGCCTCGAATATAGTGTTCGACTAAGCGGTACACTGGGGTGAACAATTTGGGGATCATTTGGTTTAGCTCGAGAAATCTTTTGTTGTAGGAAGTATGATCTCCTTCCTTTTGTTTTAACGAATGGAATTCATCTTCCAACTTCTTGATTTCGCTTCTTGGACTGAAGCGTCTTGTCATTATTTCCCTTAACTCTTCCCATGTTAAGGCCATAGCATCTTCGACTCCTCTCTTACCCTTTTCTGTGTTCCACCAGGTAAGGGCTACCCCAAACAGTCTCCCGGTTGCGTAACGTACCTTGCGATCCTCGGGACAATCACAATTGAGGAAGGTGTTCTCCATTTCCTCAAACCAGTGGAGGAGAGCAGTGACACCTTCGGTCCCTTCATACTTTGGGGGATCGCAAGACTTGAAGTGTTTGTAGGAGCACTTTTTGGAGGGAGGGTTGTCGACATTCTGGTCTTCTTGATTGGGAGGGTTGATGGGATTCACGGTGAGAGCTTGTTGGACTTGAATTACGATGTCAGGAAGCACCGCGGCCATTTGTTTTGCAATTTGGGTGGCCAAGCGTTCGTTTGACCTTCCTGACTTTCTACCTCCACGTAGTTGCCTAGTCGACATCTACAGGAACATACGTAGGAAAATTGTGAGTTTAAGGACTCTTTTTAGGTGTCATGTGTCGTTAAAAAAATAACATAATCATCAATAATGCAACTACATCCATAGGATGTCTTGGGTTTGCTCATGTTTGGGCCTACAATGTCCCCCATACCATCGCCTGTATAGTCATGTGGGCCCCCATAACTATTGGCTTAGTAGGATTCACATTGGTGTTGGCGGTTTAACACTCGCATCACCCGAATGAAAATCATGAAATATGATTGCGAGATGTATGGTAAGAGGGTGTCCAGGTATAGACACAATGACAACTCAAAGTGGGGTTAGCTCACACGACGTTTGGTATAGCATGCTTTGGCCTAATAGGTCCTTCGTACTCTCATCGTTAGTCCCCAGGTAGGCAAACTGGTCCTTTATTTTGGATTTATACGAATGCCAAGCCTAGACAGGACGTTCCGACTACCGGTACTCGTACCCTTCCAGTTACTACATGCCCGTCATGGGAACTCACTTTGATGTGATTTGAAAATACAAAAATCGTTGCAAAAATCATAGGAATTGTGTGGTGTGTGCTCTCATGGATATGGTATGTTATGAGATATGATTCATGATGAGCATTGTATAATAATATGTACTTATGAACATGCTTGCATAACATTGAATGTAACAATAAACATAAAGCATATAAACATCATGAATTTTGTATGTACCACAAAAAAAATTATAATTCTAATCAACTATAGTATAGGCTCTAAGGGTCTAATAACCTATCATATATCCCTATAGTCATGGCTCTGATACCAATCTGTCACACCCCGACCCGCAGCGGAATAAGAGTCGGGGCATAATTGGGTTATCACCAAAGCTCATGATGTTTACTAAAATATTTCATATTTATTAAATTCAAATTACAACTTAAATGTTCAAATTAAATTCATACAAATACAAGGAAATGAAACTAAGTAAAACAATCCAAAGCTTAAACTGATTTATTCTTCTAGGCCCTCTTATGTGTTTCTTGCCTCAACTGGATCACCTGTATCATGTGTAAAATGGGGGAAATTTTGGGTCAACAAAAGTTGGCGAGTGAACCTTGTTTGAAAACATTGTTATTGATTTCTTGTTGTATTTAATATTGAAAAGTTGTGCAATATTCATATGTGAGCAAACATATATAAACAAACAATCACAAACCACCATGAATGAGTATATGACATGAATGATAATGTATTGTGAGATCAAGGCTCAATCAAACAGAGCCGATCGTATGAAATGTATGATGATGTATGTGAGATCAAGGCTCAATCAAACGAAGCCGATCGAATGAGGCACCTGTACTCAACCCGTCTCCCACGGGGAGCTGATGGGCCTAATGAAATGCATGTACTGAAAATGATAACTTTAATCTAAACATAATCCACACAACAATTGATACATATTGAATACACATTTGGTCACGGATATGATGGATGCACAAGTGTTTAAATATAATAAATAATTAAGCGACACATGATACACCCCAAAAATGTGATTAAAACGGGGAATTGGTAGAGATTCACTCACATTGGGTGCGTTCTTTTGATGATGTTGGATGCGCACGAGTTTTTGGGATTGGATCGACGAGGAAAACTAACCTAAAAATAATAACGAAATAGTTCGGTAAATAAATGGATTTTTAGATTTATTTTTGTGAGTTTAAGGACATTTTCTAACTTTAAAAATATTATTTTTAAGTATTTTTAATTGATTTTTAAATTAAATAAATAAACAAAAGAAATAAAATTTTTTGACTTTTTGACCGTTGACCGGTCCGTTGACTGTTGACCGGTCCGTTGACCGGTCAGACTGTGAGTAATGTGTGCGCTGAGTGAGGCTCGAACCCGAGACCTCTCGTATGCGTGCACGCAGCTCTACCAACTGAGCTACGTGTCTAACCCGAAATATTCTCTTTTTTAATTATATATATATATATATATATACTAATTAATTGTTATTTTATTTGAGTTAATATTAAAATGATTTAAAATGGCCGAACCGCTTGCAGGGACCCGGAGTCGAACTCGGGTCCTTCGGTTCGTATGCGCACAGCCCAACCAGTTGGGCTGTGTGTCTAATCTGTTTAAATTACGGTTTATATTATTCTTATACACATGCTGTGACTCGTTCTGATTCGGTTTTAAAAAGGTTGGTTTTAATTCTGAAAGTCGGTACGTTGTAAGATTCGAACTCGTGACGTGCATTGTATGTGTGCACACAGTCCACCGCTGGACTGTGTGTCTAACCCGGTTAAACATTCAATTTATATTAATCTTATACTCATTTCGACTTCGTCTTCTTCATTTATAACGACACAGACAAAGATGTCCGACTGTTCTTGCTTAAATCGTTCGTCTAACATATAAATGATTGAAATGTAATGGATAAAGAGAGTTTCGGAAACGAATGTACCGAACATGATGTTTTTCTCAGCGGCAAGGGTCGAAGGCTCTGATTTGTACCGATTTACAGTGTGATTTCAGAATTTCCAGAGGTTTTTCGGCGAGTGCAGAATTTCCGGCAACGTCGTCTGGAACCGATTCTGGTTGAAGGATTGAAGTTAGTATATGTCTAACAATGGATTGAAAACGAAAGAGTAAAGAAATTTACCGATTTAGTGTAAGTCTCGGTTTTCCGGTGAAAGTCCGGCGACTGTAAATTATCTCCGGCGAGCGCTAAAGCTTCGAAAGTTTGTGCGATTTTGAGCGAAAGGATTACCAGAGGTTTGGGTGGGTATTTATAAGGAAGAATCCGTATGAATTGGGTCCGAATTTGGTCTTGATTCGTGGTCAAGTTTTCTCCGGCGGTTACGACTGCAATTGACTATTAGACGTCGGTTATAACCGATGTCGACGTCGGTTATAACGTTAGAGTCAATAGGAATAATGGCTGAACTCGCGGATTGCCGGATTTTCCGGTGATTGCGAGTGCTGCCGCGGCTGGAAGTCCGGTTTGAACTCAAATTTCATCTTAAGTATTATTTGTTTCGATATGCTAACAAAGAAGTCAAGTGGCGGAGTGGTATGATGTGTGTTTGTTGAACCGGCTGACCCGGGTTCGAAACCCGGCAGCCTCCTTTATTTTTTTCTTCGTCCGTTTTTATTGTTTATTAATTATAGTTTATAAATTCTAATATATTTATTAATTATGTATTGTTTAAAATTAAAATGAGCATTAAATAAGCAACGAAAATTGTAACTGACTATTCGATTAATAAACGAAGCGGGTTTTGAAACCCGTTTTTCGACGGATGTTACAGTATCCCCTACTTTTAGAAATTTTGTCCCGAAATTTAAGTAGTGGTGGTAACAGGAAAAAGATGTGGGTATTTCTCGCGCATTGAGTCTTCACGTTCCCAAGTAAACTCAGGTCCTCGTTTTGACTCCCAGCATACCCTGACAATTGGAATACGACTCCGTCTTAAACGTTTTTCTCCGAAGTCCATGATCTCTACTGGTCTTTCAATGAAGTGCATAGATTCATCGATCTGAATATCTTCTAGGGGAATATGGAGGTTTCCATCGGCGAGGAACTTCTTTAAGTTTGATACGTGGAATGTGGGATGAATTCTGTTGAGTTCTTCTGGTAGGTCAAGCTTGTATGCTACAGGTCCTACTCTTTCGAGTATCTTGAAAGGTCCTACGTAGCGTGGTGCTAGCTTGCCCTTCTGGCCAAAACGAACTACTCCCTTCCACGGTGATACTTTGAAAAGTACTTGATCACCAATGTTAAACTCCAAGGGCTTTCGTCGTTTATCTGCATAACTCTTTTGACGACTTTGTGCCGCTAGAAGATTGTTTCGAATTTGATGGATCTTGTCTGTTGTTTCTTGAATCAATTCTGGACCGGTGATTTGAGCTTCCACAATTTCGTGCCAACATACTGGAGATCGGCACTTACGACCATACAAAGCTTCGAAAGGAGCCATGCCGATACTTGAGTGGTAACTATTGTTGTACGAAAATTCAACTAATGGTAGATGAGCGTCCCAATTCCCTTTGAAGTCTATGACACATGCTCGAAGCATGTCTTCAAGAGCTTGGATGATGCGTTCAGATTGTCCATCAGTTTGAGGATGAAAAGCGGTACTGAGGTCTAATCGTGTACCCAAGGCGGCTTGTACGGCTCGCCATGTTCGTGAAGTGAAACGACCATCACGATCTGAAATGATGCTTAAAGGTACACCATGACGGCTTACGATCTCGCTGATGTGGATACGATCTAACTTCTCGTTCTTGAAGTCCTCGCGAATCGGAATGAAGTGAGTTGATTTTGTAAGATGATCAATGATTACCCATATAGTGTCATACCCACTGGAGGTGCGAGGTAACCCGGTAATGAAGTCCATGGTTATGTTTTCGCACTTCCATACAGGTATTTCAGGTTGGGTTAGGAGTCCTGAAGGTCTTTGATGTTCAGCTTTTACTTTGGAACAGGTAAGGCACTTGGAAACAAAAACAGCAATATCCTTTTTCATGCCAGGCCACCAGTAGGTGTATCGAAGGTCTTGATACATCTTGTCGGCTCCTGGGTGTACAGAGTACCGTGTTTTGTGCGCCTCATTCATAAGGAAATCACGAAGGCTATCGCGATCGGGAATCCATATGCGATTTAGATAGTATAGAATGCCGTCGGATTTGGTTTCGAATTTGAGTTCTGCTCCACATGACAGCTCATCTCGTACGTCATTTTCTGTTACAGAAACATGTTGAGCTTCTCGGATTCGATCCTTGATGTCGGTTATGATTTGCGAACATAGAAGACGAATGGAGTTCGCATAACCTTTTCGACTGAGCGCATCGGCCACCACGTTTGCCTTGCCAGGATGATACCGAATTTCACAGTCGTAGTCGTTAAGAAGTTCGACCCATCTTCGTTGCCTCATATTCAACTCCTTTTGGTTGAAGATATGTTGGAGACTCTTGTGGTCAGTGTATATTTCACACTTGGTACCGTAGAGGTAATGTCTCCATATCTTGAGAGCGAACACAACGGCTCCAAGTTCTAGGTCGTGGGTGGTGTAGTTCTTCTCATGAACTTTGAGTTGCCTAGAAGCATAGGCTATCACTTTTCCTCTTTTCATCAGTACACAGCCTAGTCCTTGCCCTGACGCGTCGCAATATACTACAAAGTCATCGCAACCTTCAGGAAGTGTGAGGATAGGTGTGTCACAAAGCTTTTGCTTAAGGGTTTGGAAGGCTTCTTCTTGTTTAGGTCCCCATATGAAGGGTTTTCCTTTATGAGTCAAAGCCGTGAGTGGTACAGCAGTACGGGAGAAATTGGCAATGAAGCGGCGATAGTAACCAGCCAAACCAAGAAATGATCTTACTTCGGTAGGGGTTCGTGGCGCTTGCCATTCCTGTACAGCCTTGATCTTTGAAGGGTCGACATGTATTCCCTTGTCATTGACGACGTGTCCAAGGAATTGTACTTCCCTTAACCAGAATTCACATTTCGAGAACTTAGCGTACAGCTTTTCTGTCCTTAAGAGTGTAAGGATGAGTCGAAGGTGTCGTTCATGATCAGACTTAGACTTTGAGTAGATGAGGATGTCGTCGATGAAGACTATGACAAGGAGGTCGAGGTAGGGTTTGCATACCCTATTCATTGAATCCATAAATACTGCTGGGGCGTTGGTTAAACCAAATGGCATGACCATGAATTCGTAATGACCATATCGAGTTCGGAAGGCGGTCTTTGGGACGTCTTCTTCATGTACTCTGAGTTGATGATATCCAGAACGAAGGTCGATTTTTGAAAAATAGGTGGCGCCTTGAAGTTGGTCTAGAAGGTCATCGATGCGAGGTAATGGGTAGCGGTTCTTGACCGTTAACTTGTTGAGTTCTCTGTAGTCGATACACATGCGAAACGTTCCATCTTTCTTCTTCACAAAAAGAACAGGTGCACCCCAAGGCGATGAGCTAGGACGTATAAATCCTTTGTCAGTCAGCTCTTGCAGTTGACTGGCCAGCTCTTGCATTTCGGATGGGGCTAACCTATAAGGAGATTTTGCGACTGGTGTAGCGCCAGGTATAAGATCAATGTGGAATTCGACTTCTCTCATGGGAGGAAGTCCTGAGATGTCGTCGGGAAAGACTTGTGGGAATTCTTTCACTACAGGTATATCTTCGAGTTTCTTCTCCTTGTTTCCCTTCTTGACGACGTGAGTCAGGAAGGCGACATAGTTCTTGCGGAGATATTTTCGGGCTTGAAGGCAGGACATCAATTTGAGTCCTTTCGAAGGAGTTTCCCCAAAGATTCGTAGAGTCTCACCGTCTGCAAGAGGAATGCGAATGAACTTTTCGCGGCATACTACTTCAGCATGATGTTGGCTGAGCCAGTCCATACCGATTATAATATCGAAACTTCCCAACTTCATAGGAATGAGGTCACTGGAAAATCGTGATCGTTTAGGGTGAGAGTACAATTGCGTATAATAGAGTTTAATGAGACCGGTTTTCCGTCAGCAACTTCCACCGTTATGGATTCCATGAGATTATCACGAGTTTGGTTGAGGATGGGTTCAAATTCTAAGGACACAAAACTCTTATCCGCGCCAGTACCAAATAACATGGATGCATAACTACCATTTATAAGAAACGTACCGTTAACCACGTTGTTATCAGCCCTAGCTTGATTGCCGTTGATGTTGAAAGCTCTTCCTCTAGCAGGTGGAGGAACTTGGTTAGCTTGGTTCACCGGATTTGCTTGAGCCTGGGCATGAATGATGTTCACCAAGTGTGGACAAGTGTTTCTAAAGTGGTTTGGGTCTCCACAGTTGTAACAAGCTCGCATGGGTTGCATCATGGGATAGTTGGGTTGGTAGTAGGATTGGGCTATATGTTGGGCAGGTGGT
The DNA here is from genome assembly GCA_947069175.1 of Scalesia atractyloides. Lineage (NCBI taxonomy): Eukaryota > Viridiplantae > Streptophyta > Magnoliopsida > Asterales > Asteraceae > Scalesia > Scalesia atractyloides. The sequence goes on along the minus strand of CAMTDV010000015.1, from coordinate 45,104,381 downwards.
AGGAGTAAAGGTTGTTAGGCTTGACCCACTATCTGATGGTGGGTTTGGGTTGAGGGCTGATTGCGGTTCGTTCGCTGAAGTGTGCGACAGGTTTGGATGGTGTGACCTGCACGGCCACAGCCGGTGCAATGTTGGCAGGGATGTTCGGGAAGGTGATGGTATTGGCAACGATTGCATTTTGGGTATAGGCCGGAGTATGGCTTTTTGTATGGTGCAGCTGAGGGGGCAACTTGGGTGATGGGTGCAGCAGTGATAGGGGGGTTTGTTTGTGTAACAGCAAAGTTCCTGTTGTTTCGCTTCCTCTTACCAGCAAACTTCAAAGAGGAGACAGAATGGTTTGAAGTTTGGGCCTCAATGGGGGCTTTCTTTTTCTCCTCCTTGAATTTACCGTTTCGGATGCGATTCTCGGTAAGTTCGGTAGCTAGTTCCATAGCGGCTTCAAGTGTTGCAGGCGAAGTGCTTAGAACCGAGACTTGAATTTTCGAGGGAAGGCCTCGAATATAGTGTTCGACTAAGCGGTACACTGGGGTGAACAATTTGGGGATCATTTGGTTTAGCTCGAGAAATCTTTTGTTGTAGGAAGTATGATCTCCTTCCTTTTGTTTTAACGAATGGAATTCATCTTCCAACTTCTTGATTTCGCTTCTTGGACTGAAGCGTCTTGTCATTATTTCCCTTAACTCTTCCCATGTTAAGGCCATAGCATCTTCGACTCCTCTCTTACCCTTTTCTGTGTTCCACCAGGTAAGGGCTACCCCAAACAGTCTCCCGGTTGCGTAACGTACCTTGCGATCCTCGGGACAATCGCAATTGAGGAAGGTGTTCTCCATTTCCTCAAACCAGTGGAGGAGAGCAGTGACACCTTCGGTCCCTTCATACTTTGGGGGATCGCAAGACTTAAAGTGTTTGTAGGAGCACTTTTTGGAGGGAGGGTTGTCGACGTTCTGGTCTTCTTGATTGGGAGGGTTGATGGGATTCACGGTGAGAGCTTGTTGGACTTGAATTACGATGTCAGGAAGCACCGCGGCCATTTGTTTTGCAATTTGGGTGGCCAAGCGTTCGTTTGACCTTCCTGACTTTCTACCTCCACGTAGTTGCCTAGTCGACATCTACAGGAACATACATAGGAAAATTGTGAGTTTAAGGACTCTTTTTAGGTGTCATGTGTCGTTAAAAAAATAACATAATCATCAATAATGCAACTACATCCATAGGATGTCTTGGGTTTGCTCATGTTTGGGCCTACAATGTCCCCCATACCATCGCCTGTATAGTCATGTGGGCCCCCATAACTATTGGCTTAGTAGGATTCACATTGGTGTTGGCGGTTTAACACTCGCATCACCCGAATGAAAATCATGAAATATGATTGCGAGATGTATGGTAAGAGGGTGTCCAGGTATAGACACAATGACAACTCAAAGTGGGGTTAGCTCACACGACGTTTGGTATAGCATGCTTTGGCCTAATAGGTCCTTCGTACTCTCATCGTTAGTCCCCAGGTAGGCAAACTGGTCCTTTATTTTGGATTTATACGAATGCCAAGCCTACACAGGACGTTCCGACTACCGGTACTCGTACCCTTCCAGTTACTACATGCCCGTCATGGGAACTCACTTTGATGTGATTTGAAAATACAAAAATCGTTGCAAAAATCATAGGAATTGTGTGGTGTGTGCTCTCATGGATATGGTATGTTATGAGGATATGATTCATGATGAGCATTGTATAATAATATGTACTTATGAACATGCTTGCATAACATTGAATGTAACAATAAACATAAAGCATATAAACATCATGAATTTTGTATGTACCACAAAAAAAATTATAATTCTAATCAACTATAGTATAGGCTCTAAGGGTCTAATAACCTATCCTATATCCCTATAGTCATGGCTCTGATACCAATCTGTCACACCCCGACCCGCAGCGGAATAAGAGTCGGGGCATAATTGGGTTATCACCAAAGCTCATGATGTTTACTAAAATATTTCATATTTATTAAATTCAAATTACAACTTAAATGTTCAAATCAAATTCATACAAATACAAGGAAATGAAACTAAGTAAAACAATCCAAAGCTTAAACTGATTTATTCTTCTAGGCCCTCTTATGTGTTTCTTGCCTCAACTGGATCACCTGTATCATGTGTAAAATGGGGGAAATTTTGGGTCAACAAAAGTTGGCGAGTGAACCTTGTTTGAAAACATTGTTATTGATTTCTTGTTGTATTTAATATTGAAAAGTTGTGCAATATTCATATGTGAGCAAACATATATAAACAAACAATCACAAACCACCATGAATGAGTATATGACATGAATGATAATGTATTGTGAGATCAAGGCTCAATCAAACAGAGCCGATCGTATGAAATGTATGATGATGTATGTGAGATCAAGGCTCAATCAAACGAAGCCGATCGAATGAGGCACCTGTACTCAACCCGTCTCCCACGGGGAGCTGATGGGCCTAATGAAATGCATGTACTGAAAATGATAACTTTAATCTAAACATAATCCACACAACAATTGATACATATTGAATACACATTTGGTCACGGATATGATGGATGCACAAGTGTTTAAATATAATAAATAATTAAGCGACACATGATACACCCCAAAAATGTGATTAAAACGGGGAATTGGTAGAGATTCACTCACATTGGGTGCGTTCTTTTGATGATGTTGGATGCGCACGAGTTTTTGGGATTGGATCGACGAGGAAAACTAACCTAAAAATAATAACGAAATAGTTCGGTAAATAAATGGATTTTTAGATTTATTTTTGTGAGTTTAAGGACATTTTCTAACTTTAAAAATATTATTTTTAAGTATTTTTAATTGATTTTTAAATTAAATAAATAAACAAAAGAAATAAAATTTTTTGACTTTTTGACCGTTGACCGGTCCGTTGACCGTTGACCGGGCCGTTGACCGGTCAGACTGTGAGTAATGTGTGCGCTGAGTGAGGCTCGAACCCGAGACCTCTCGTATGCGTGCACGCAGCTCTACCAACTGAGCTACGTGTCTAACCCGAAATATTCTCTTTTTTAATTATATATATATACTAATTAATTGTTATTTTATTTGAGTTAATATTAAAATGATTTAAAATGGCCGAACCGCTTGCAGGGACCCGGAGTCGAACTCGGGTCCTTCGGTTCGTATGCGCACAGCCCAGCCAGTTGGGTTGTGTGTCTAATCTGTTTAAATTACGGTTTATATTATTCTTATACACATGTTGTGACTCGTTCTGATTCGGTTTTAAAAAGGTTGGTTTTAATTCTGAAAGTCGGTACGTTGTAAGATTCGAACTCGTGACGTGCATTGTATGTGTGCACACAGTCCACCGCTGGACTGTGTGTCTAACCCGGTTAAACATTCAATTTATATTAATCTTATACTCATTTCGACTTCGTCTTCTTCATTTATAACGACACAGACAAAGATGTCCGACTGTTCTTGCTTAAATCGTTCGTCTAACATATAAATGATTGAAATGTAATGGATAAAGAGAGTTTCGGAAACGAATGTACCGAACATGATTTTTTCTCAGCGGCAAGGGTCGAAGGCTCTGATTTGTGAATTCCGTCTGAGCGGATCAATTAATAGTTTTGATCAATGAGTTGTGAAATTAAGTGACTAAACAAGATATAACAGAGGGTTTAGATGATTGTACCGATTTACAGTGTGATTTCAGAATTTCCATAGGTTTTCCGGCGAGTGCAGAATTTCCGGCAACGTCGTCTGGAACCGATTGTGGTTGAAGGATTGAAGTTAGTATATGTCTAACAATGGATTGAAAACGAAAGAGTCAAGAAATTTACCGATTTAGTGTAAGTCTCGGTTTTTCGGTGAAAGTCCGGCGACTGTAAATTATCTCCGGCGAGCGCTAAAGCTTTGAAAGTTTGTGCGATTTTGAGCGAAAGGATTACCAGAGGTTTGGGTGGGTAATTATAAGGAAGAATCGGTATGAATTGGGTCCGAATTTGGTCTTGATTCGTGGTCAAGTTTTCTCCGGCGGTTACGACTGCAATTGACTATTAGACGTCGGTTATAACCGATGTCGACGTCGGTTATAACGTTAGAGTCAATAGGAATAATGGCTGAACTCGCGGATTGCCGGATTTTCCGGTGATTGCGAGTGCTGCCGCGCTGGAAGTCCGGTTTGAACTCAAATTTCATCTTAAGTATTATTTGTTTCGATATGCTAACAAAGAAGTCAAGTGGCGGAGTGGTATGCTGTGTGTTTGTTGAACCGGCTGACCCGGGTTCGAAACCCGGCAGCCTCCTTTATTTTTTTCTTCGTCCGTTTTTATTGTTTATTAATTATAGTTTATAAATTCTAATATATTTATTAATTATGTATTGTTTAAAATTAAAATGAGCATTAAATAAGCAACGAAAATTGTAACTGACTATTCGATTAATAAACGAAGCGGGTTTTGAAACCCGTTTTTCGACGGATGTTACCTTACGTTAATCACTTGTCTTGCAGTGGGGAGGTAATTCGTGTGTTAGATAATTCACATCATCTGTTGGTGCAATTAACACAGTTTTGTAACATGCCAATCATCTCAGAAACAGTATCACAGTTTAGAAGTGGGGGAGTAAGATTCACTCCCACGTTGGTGTAATCAACACAGTTTATAACATGCAAGTCCCCAGAAAACAGTAAAACAATTTAAAAGTGGGGAAGTGAAACACACTCCCAATTTGGTGTAATCAACACAGTTTTAATATGCAAGTCCCTAGAAAACCAGAAAATAATTTAAAAGCGGGGAAGTGAAAACTCACAGTGCGAGTAGTGATCTCAACACAAGAGTGATCAAGCAACTGGATCAACTTTAATAACCCACATGCAAGCATGGAATCGAATCAGTATCTAAGTTGGTAATGGTTATAACTTGGATCTGGTCAGGAGTTTTTACTCCGGATAGAGTCTATAGGACACTGGTATGGTGATGGACGTCAGGGTAGTATTAGTTTTCAGTTTGGCTTCCGGACACCGTTTCGCGTGCCAGCCAAAGTCAGTAGTTTAACGTGTTCTGATAATGGTACAGGAATACCAATAATGACAACATGTGGTTATTTAAAAATAATTAAGTTTTCATCAAGGGAGTTTGAGTGTTTGGGGAGTCTAGGTTGCCAAAATTTGAGTTTTCATTTTCACCGTCAGGATCCCGAACTGTCTTAGGACACACCCATAGTGTCCAATTTGCCCGGGAATCTCCTGGAATACTCCTGGTGTTCCTATTATAGTATTTTTCGGGTTGGGTCAGTTCCCAGTTCCGGCAGGTTCGTTATACGGTAAACCGCCAAAATTAATTAAAATCACTCATTTTTAATTCCATAACTTCCCATTTAATATATACTTTGAATAAATATTTTAAATTTTATATAACTCAGTAAAAATCTGTAGATTTTGGGGAAAAAAATTGGGAATTTATTTTGGCATTTTAACTATTTAAATAATTTATTTGTAAAACAATATTTAACCACATAATTTACATTAATTAGTATCAGAATTCCAAAAATTCCCAAAAAGAATCCAAAATATTCTTTACATATCCAGGAACTTCTCACAAAATTTTGGGATTTTTCCGATTTCGTTTCGGTGCGTTCCCGGCTACCGAAAACTCGCAAAAACGCGGATTTTTAACTCAAATCAAAACTCAACCAATAGACTCTGAATTTTCCTAGAACATTCCCCATATGTTCCTTAGTGTCTCTATAAAATTTGGTGATTTTTTGAATTCGTTCGATAATCTTTCCGAAATTCTTTCAGTAAAAAAGTCAAAATTCACAACAAATCGTAGAATATTCCAAAAATTATAAACTTTTACTTGGACCTTCCTGTCAATAGCCTACATCACCAAACCAAATTTCAGCTCAATCCAATACCCACGGACCAAGTTATGGTCTAAACAATATTCTGCCTATTCTAGATTCGAGTTTCGGGTGATATACCTAGCGATTCCTTCGATTCCAAGTGTTTTCTTGAGTCCAGAAGTGGGTGGGTGCTATATTCAGTACCTACACATAAAGTACAACCCAAATATGCTAGAACTTAGATCAATCAAGCTTTGTTTCATTGTTTTACGGTTAATCGAATAGTTAAGCGATTTTTATCGAATAGGTGTTGATTAGGGTATCAAACCCCAAAGGTTTGTGGTCATGGCTGCCATATAATACCAGGGAAATACTAATGTGTTCTTATTCAGCCCATAAACATGTTTAAACCTTCAAAAACCTTGGATTAAAATGAGTTTTTCGGCTAGAAATCGCGTTTAATCAAGAAAACAAGGTTAAAACTATAAGAATCAAGGTTTATACCTTTGATTTGATGAAGTTTAAGGTGAAACTCATCTGGAATGAGAGTGTTTGATGGCAGATTTGTTGAAGAAATTATGAAAAAAATAAATTAATAAAAGTTTTAAAAGAAAAAAAAACATTAAAATATGGGGGGTGGCGGTTTAGGGGTGGGTCCCAACGGACACCTCGTGCTTCGTAGTACATGTTAAAAGATGATGTTTATCTTCCGTGTTGAGTTTAAGTTCGTTTTCGGGTCCTGGGCGTGTCTCCGATTTGCGCAACGGGCTCCGTTTCACGTTCTTACTGTCAAAAGACTCGGTTTTAAAAACTGAGCATAACCGTCTCGAAATCCGAGCATAGTTACGTTTTAATAATAAAAGTCTCGTATGACATTAGTTTAAGTGTTTTTAAGCTTGATCGATCGTTCCTTGCACATTTGGTTGCCTTATGTTATGCCCGAAATGAAGGCGTCTCCCTATCCGGGAAGCTGCTTCGTTTTGCGTGCCTGGGTTTCGATTATTTTCAAACCTTATGTCACAGTCTATGGCACAAAACTTAGTTGTTTCTAGAACTCGGAATCTTAAATGCTACCGATAACCTAATAATCAACGTCAAAGGTTTAATGCGCTGTTAAACGTCAAGTCTCCGTTTAACACGTTGTTCAAGGCTAAGGACACCAACCTCGCATCGTTGGTCCTTAATACTGTCATGTCAACCATGACGTGCTCTCGGATTCTTCTGAGACATTACAGATATCGCTTAGCATAGCACACAAGTCATGCGTGTTTACTAATACTTATTCCTAGAGTCGTCAGTTCATTCACGATTTGGTCTTGTCATGTAGGTGATGCATAGTGTCACTGTAATGTTTTTGTTAATTACTATGCATATACTCCCATTATAGTCAGTGTATCATTTTCCAGAATTCGTTCATCACACATAATCACAACAATATCACGATATACATATCACGTCCGGTTACCACGGACTTGTACCAATCAAAGTTTACCGTGATTTTTCACAATTGTCACAGTTATGATCATTTTAATGACATAGCTTCTGGAGGAAACTTTTACTCTGATTCTTACTCACCCAACTATGCATTTACTTCAAGTGGGGAAAGCCTAACCTCTGACAACCTCTCCTTTGAGTTGAACGATCTTCAACACTTTGAACCAACAGACTTAGAAGAAATGGACATTTTGCATCAACTGGCTCTATTAAGTGTTAGAGCTAGTAAATTTTACAAGAGAACTAGTAGAAAATTCCCAGGGTTGCATGGGGGGTTGAAAGGTTGGGCTGGATAAATAAAAAATCAATTGTTATAAGTGTAACAGGTTGGGACACTTTGCTAGGGAGTGTAGATCTCAAAATTCTGGACCCATTGTTACACACCCTAGTACCAGACCTCAACACACACAAAGCACTGCTCAATATTCCCAATATACCCCTGCTCATCAAGTGCAAAACACTGCTCATTATGCACACCCTGCTGCCACTGTTCCAGTGCATTATGTTCAAACCACTGTTCCACAAATTCAATATGTTCAAGCACCATCACCTCAAGTGCATGTGAAACAAGCACCTCATGTCACTTAAACTACTCAAACTACTGCTCTGGCAGAGGTTAACCAACAAAGCTTTTTCACTCAAGGCTTTGTTGACTGGAGTAGTTTGTCTGAGGAATTAACTGATGAAAACTTTGCTCTTATGGCCAAAAATGATTTAGAAAATGAATTTTGCTTGGCCTTAGAGACAATTTTTGAAGGTGATGAATCTATGGAATTAGGGTCTATATTTGATGAGTTTAAAGTTCATGATGAAACAGTGGTTTCAAAAGAAATTGTTGATTAAGAAAAGAACTCTCTATCTGATCCATGGGATGCCAAGGTGTGTGAAGATTATTGTGATTGTGCTCTTATGGCTGCTTCTAAGGTATCACCTCAGATCCTCAAAGATCTATGCTCTGAAAAATGCATCATAGCTTTTGCAAACATAAAAAGGGTGTGAAAAAACCTTAGAAATAAAATTTTGGAAGATGAACTGAATTTTGAAAAACTCACAAAAGAGTTGAAAACAAAGTTGGTTAACAAAGATTCTGAAATCAGCAGCCTAAAGCATGAGGCAAGCATAACCAAAGATCAACTCCAAACTATGATAGAAAAACATCAAGTTTGAAAAAAGGAGTTAGAATCTACCCAAATCATTTATGAAAAATGGGTAGAGTCTTGCAAAGGTTATGAAATCATGTTAGAAAATCAGATCAAGAGTAACATAAAATTTGGCATTGGTTTTAAAGAAAAATGATCAAGTTTCTGAAAGTGTTGCTAAAATTGATTCTAAGTTGGTTGAAATTGTCCCCAAAAACTTGGCTGGTGAAGAAATAAAAGTCACAGATAAAAATAGAAACAAAATCATTTTTGAAAAACATGAGGGATCCTTAACTTTTGAGGAGGCTGAGAAATATCAATTCAAACCCACATGGTAAGATGAGTGTGACATTTTAGAAAATTTCAAGACAATGGACTTCTCAACCATTGATGGTTTTAAAGCACCAAAAGCAAGGATAACCCTATTAAAGATCTTCCAGCAGATGTGACAACGTCTGCTGAAAGGAAGTTTGAAAAGGGAAGAAGAAAGAAAAGGTCAAAATTTTGTTTTGTAACTTTTGTGAGAAAAGAAATCATGTCACTGAAAACTATTTTCTATTAGAAGCTTATGACATAAACAAAACTTGTGTGATCCCAAATTCTTCAAAATGCACCATCTGTGGAAAAACAAACCACATGACTCAAGAGTGTGTTTATCTTCAAACCTATGACACAAAGGTAAAAGAGATCAAAACAAAAGCTCTTGAGATTCAAAGTTCAAGCTCTGCTAGAAATAAATCTAAGCAGACCTTTGAACCTGTTGCAACATCTGTTACAAAAGCACTGACCAAAACCTATGTTCCCAGAGAGATACAAGTGACAGATGCACCACCTGCAAACAGGTATCCAAGAGGATATGGCCAACCTATTTATCAAAAGGTTCCTCTTAGTTATGAGGGTTACAAAAAGCCCCCAAAGACAATAGTCAATAGGCATTCTCATAGTTACCAACATCTGATAGGAAATGGTTCACAACAGTGGTTACAAAGACCAAATCAAACCACTGGCCATATTCCTGAATTTGAGATTGGACAATCTGTGACCCCATCCAAAGCCATTTTGGCTTTGGAAACTCACCTAAACTAATTGTTTACTTATGTGCAGGGAGCTTCTACTTGCCTTGATAGTTTATGGTATGTAGATAGTGGAGACTCCAGGCACATGACAGGATGTAAAGCCCTTCTCAAAGATTTCAAGGCTCATGGAGGGGGTGATATATCTTTTGGTAACAAGTCAAAAGGGAAGGTGTTTTGGGTCAGGGTGTGTTCAAGCTGGGAAGCTCAAATTTGAAAATGTTAATCTCATTGAGAATCTAAAATTCAATCTTCTGAGTGTCTCACAAATGAGTGATAAAGGATATGGATCCTTCTTTACAAAGAAAAGTTGTCAAATTGTATGACCAGAGGTTGTTAAAAAGATTGATCAAATCATTGCCAAGAGCAAAGCACAACTTGTTGCTCATATGAGTGGCAATGTGTATGTGGTTGATATGTTGAAAGATAACCCAGTGTCTAATGTATGCTTGTTCTCAGTTGCTTCAAGCAAAGAAATAGAGTTACAGCATAGAAGACGTGGGCACATAAATCTAAAAACTGTCACCACTCTCTCAAAACAAAGTCTTGTCAGAGGTTTACCTCCAAAACAATTTACTTGTAAAGAACATTGTATTTCCTGTTTAAAAGACAAACAACACAAAAGTTCTTACAAGTCCATTGAAGAGTCCAAAACAACCCAGTGTTTGCAATTGCTGCACATGGATTTGTCTGGTCCTGTAAAAATCATGAGTCTCACAAAGAGGAGGTATTGTCTGGTCATTGTAGATGATTTTTCAAAGTTTACATGGACATTCTTCATGCATTCTAAAGATGAAACTGCTGGCATTTTGCAAAATTTTGTAAAACAAGTTGAAAAGCAATTTGACCTTCCAGTAAATCTTTAGAAGTGACAATGGGACAGAGTTTAGGAATTTGGAGTTGGATGTATTCTGTGAGTCAAAAGGAATTGTTAGACAATATAGCATTCCAAGAACTCCAGAACAAAATGGGTGGTTGAAAGGAAAAAAATAGAACTTTAATTGAATCAGCAAGAACTATACTTGCAGACCCAGTTTTACCCTCGTCCTTTGGACAGAGGTTGTAAACACTACTTGCTATGTTCAGAATAAAGTTTTGATTAACCCAGTCATCAAAAGACTGCCTACAAAATTCTTTACAAATCAAACCTCTGATCTCATATTTCAAAGTTTTTGGTTGTCCATGTTTCATTTTAAACTTAAAAGATTCAGTTTCAAAGTTTGCAGCCAAAGTTGATTGTGGTTATTTTCTGGGATACTCAACCACTGCTAAAGCCTACAGAGTTTTTAACTCTAGGACAAAGTGTGTTGAAGAAACTCTGAATGTGAAGTTCAATGAACTTTCTTCATTGAAAATCCCAGCAAATCCTGCTGAAGTGTTTGATTTAGAAAAATTTACATTTGAAGATGTGTCTGTCAAGACTAATCATGCAAGTACACCAAAATCATCACATCATGATCAAGGATATGACTGTGTACTTCCAAATTTCAACGTCAGTCCTTCCACCATATGAGCAGATGCTGGCTCAACAATTGTTGATCCTCAAACCTCTGCCAGCTCACAAAATCACACCATTGTTGATAAAAGTGCACACACTGTGAACAAAAATCAACATAATCTCACATCCATACCTCCAATACCTCCACCATCATTCCAAACAAATGCTGGAACTTCAAACTTGCCAGCAGATGTTAGCTCAGATGATACACATTTGCAGCCTTCACCTCAAAATGCCATTGTCCCATACCAAGGTGATTTGATTTTCCTCAAAAGCCATCCGTTGGATCAAGTTATTGGAAACATAAATGAGGGATTGCTCACAAGAAGCCAATCTAAAACATTTGCCTCTTTGCTAGCTTTCTATCACTCACACAACCTGTCAAGTACTAAGAGGCACTAAAAGACAACAGTTGGATAGAAGCCATGCAAGAGGAGCTCCTACAATTCAAAAGACAACAAGTTGAACTTGTTACCACTGCCTAAGGATGTATGTCCAATTGGCACAAAGTGGGTCTTCAAAAATAAGACTGATGAAAGGGGTATTGTTGTCAAGAACAAGACAAGGCTCGTGGTTCAAGGCTACATACAAGAAGAAGGCATTAACTATGATGAAACCTTTGCTCAAGTAGCAAGGTTAGAAGCCATCAGACTGTTCTTAGCTTTTGCTGCCAACCCAAAGTGTTTCGAATGGACATCAAAAGTGCATTCTTGTATGGAAAGATCAAGGAAGAAGTGTATGTGTGTCAACCTCCTGGATTTGAAGATGCATTTCATCCTGATCATGTGTACAAGCTCAACAAAGCACTGTATGGTCTAAAACAAGCACCTAGAGCCTGGTATGACACTCTATCCACTTTTCTCTTATCCATTGGTTTTTCAAGAGGTAAAATTGATAAAACCTTGTTTCTGAAATGGAAATGAAAAGATTTGATGCTTGTCCAGATTTATGTGGATGACATCATATTTGGATCCACATGCACTACCATGTGTGAAGAGTTTAGAAAACTCATGGCAGCAGAGTTGGAAATGAGTGCAATAGGTGAGTTACAATGTTTTCTTGGTCTTCAAGTTAAACAAGTGCACAATGGCACCTTCATTCATCAAAATTAGTATGTCAAAGAACTGCTTAACAAATTTGATATGAATGACTGTAAACCTTGTAGCACACCCATGGCAACCTCAAAGCTTGTCACTGTTGATGACAAAGATGACTTGGTTGATCAAACTCTCTATAGAAGTATGATTGGGTCTTTATTGTACCTAATTGTTTCTAGGCCAAATATCATGTTTGCAACATGTGTTTGTGCCAGATCCCAGTCTGCACCTAGAAAGTTAAACTTAATTGCTGTGAAAAGGATATTCAGATACATAAAAGGTGCTCCCACACTTGGTATCTGGTATCCTTCTAATGAAAACATTAAGCTTTCATGTTATTCAAACAGTGATTTTGCTGGTTGTCAAACAACAAGGAAGTCCACATCAGGAGGAGTTCAATTCCTAGGTGATTGTCTAGTGTCATGGCAAAGCAAAAAGTTTGCAGTTTCCACATCCACTGCTGAGGCAGAATACATTGCTGCTGCAAGTTGCACTGCTCAACTCTTGTGGCTTCAAAACCAACTGTTGGATTTTGGTGTAACTGCATTAAAGACTCCTCTCAAGATAGACAGTCAAGCAGCTGAAAATTAAAAATCATGTCTCTCACTCCACAACAAAGCACACTGACATCAGACATCACTTTGTGAGAGATTGCTATGAAAAAGGTTTGATTTCTTTACAACATGTCCATACTAAAGATCAACTGGATTGGAATGCTAAACATGGATTGAAAGCAAGTTTTTGTGTTCCATGTGTATATAGCAATAAAATGTTTTCAAAAAATAAAAAATCCATCCTTAAAAATAGTTCAAAATTGAAGTTTTCAATAAATCTCAAAAGTCTGTTCTATCCAATGTTCTCTTAAAACACTGATAGGCTTGAAAATCTATCCACTGGAAAAAGTGTATTCCCTGATTGGTCAAACCACTGTGTTGACCTTATCCACTGATAAGCTATCCACTGATAGTGTAAAATCAAAACATTGCTTCCCATCCACTGTTGACACTCAACAATGTTTATCATAACACCTGTCTTCCATTCACTATCAGAGGATACACGTGGATAGATGATACAAGTCAGATCTTTGGCACGTCATCATCACTTTTTCACTTTATAAAACCCTGTTTTATCCCAATCAGGGGTTTTTACTCTGCCGTATCGAATTCAAAATTCCAAAAGTGGTTTTCTCTCAAATCTTCTTCTTCATCACAACTATTCTTCATCTTCATTGATCATGTCAACGCTTATCATCAAAACCCCACTCAATTACACCACAATTCTTGAAGAAACTACCTCAAATGGGCAATATCATGCTTTGATAAAAGTCCTAAAAGAGTCAAAATACAAAGAACTTACGGAAATCACTGCCCCTATCTACCAAAAATCATTACGAGAGTTCTGGGCAAATGCCAAAGTTCATTACACAAAGAAAATTCCTTATGGAATTATTACCACGGTTGGAAAAACACTCCTTGAAGTAACACCTACTTTCATTTCAGACGTCTTTGGTTTAAATAACCTAAATCATGTTACTTCATTTCCAATCCCTGATCTACACAGCGAGTTTATTGAAAGAGGGTATGAAGGTCAGCTTGCAGGTAAAACCATCTATAAACCTAAGTTTCCTGCTGAAATGAAGTTTTTCTTTCACACTTTGTTGACATGTTTGTCGGCCAAGTCAACTGCTTTTAATGAGATACCTTTAAACATGCAGTACTTGGGATATGCAATTTTAACAAAATCTGATTTTAAATTTTTCCCAAGTATTGTTCAATGACTTGGTGGCAAACATTGAAAACATCAAAAAGGGTTGCTCACCTTTTCTTATGCACCCTAGATTTTTAAGTGTTTATCTTCAAAAGAAGATTGGTGATGCTTTTAAACAAGGTGTTGTGACACCACATGGTAGCCTAACTCATGAAACTTTTACTCGCATCACCAATCAATCAAAGGTATCGAAAACACAAGTAGAGGGGGAAAAGCAACTTTTAGAACAAACATCACAAGCTCAACCCACTGCGACTGAGCCCACTGCTCGTGGTGATCAAAGTACTACAACAAGTGCTTTGAAACCTACACACCAAAATCTCCAAAAAGAAATCCAAATCCAAAAAGCCCACTAAACCAAAAACCAAAAAGGGTCCTCTAGAAGATGAGATCCTAGAGGTTAACCCAATGACAACACAAAAGTCACCAGAAAACACTGCTGGTACTTCCTCACAACAGATGTTAGAAAGATCTCAACCTATAGACCAAACTCCTCTTGATTCCTCATAAAAGGAACAAGTTGTAAGCACAGGGACACAATTTATGAAGCTCTAGATCCACTTCGCTCTATCTTCCGCAGCCCCTCTCCTAGGGAAATGTCTCTTTCTACACCACAACCCTCACCAACAAATCTTCCACATACTATCATACCTCTGTTGAATGCAATTGATATGGATCAGACACAAATCAGTTCTTCTCACCAACCTATCACTGAGAATATACCTCAACAAGTGACTGAGTTTGATGCCTCTATCTTTGCTATCCCATCAATAGCTAGGGAGGCTACATCCCTTGGGTTACATGTAACCCTTGGTGATAATTCAAGCAGAGCAATCACCACAATTGCAGAACTCCCAAGTTCTCAGTTGGACAGTGCTTACATTTATAAGACTCTCTTGAAGGCAACCATTGTTGAGGCTACCAAGTAACCTCTGTTCCAGTGGGAAGTCCCCAGTTCCAAGACAAAGGGGCATCTGTGTTTGAAGTGATGAAGGAAACTTCTGCTCATGATAACACAGATAAAACTACCACAGGTAGGAGTTTAGATGATCCTATTAAGTTAGGTGATGAGCTAAGATATAAGGAATTGACAGAGAGAGTTTCAAGCATTGAATCATCTTGCTGATATAAAAAATAAGATGCAACAGATGTTACAAAGTTCCAAAAGTCAATCCTCTGCTTCATCATCAACAACAACCACTGCTGAGCTATGGCAACTCTTATATCCTCTGCTTCAACAACAACGAAAACATGCTGATCTCCAACATGAGCATCACATGCAACAATTTTGACATATGGTTGATGCAAGATATCAAGACACTCCCACTGACATTAAGGCCATAAAAGCTCACTTGCTTCAAACCACTGGCACTCCTCCTCCTATTGTGATACTTGTAAACATTGATGATGCCAAAAAACGGGGAGAAAGAGAATGAAGGGTTAAAGTTAAAGCCTGATCCTAAGGCCAAACCAGTGGTTGAGATACAAAGCCAGATGGGTCAAAGAAAGTTGATGAGACCCTCAACCTCTTTGCTGAACAAAAGCAATTGAGAAAAGAGAGGTTAGAACATAAAGGTGCAGATAGATTTGATAAAGAAAAGACTGAGCAAATGAAAAAGGAAGAGCTTGGTACTTCAAAGCAAAGAAGAAAGTCAACCAGAAAGGTTAACCAACCAGCATCCACCCCTTCCAAAATCATTGTTCAATCTGACAGCACAGCTAAACCATCATCACCATCAAAACCTACATCAAATTCTGAACCATCAGATGTTATAACTCCTGTTGTGTCAACAATTGTTGATATAGTAGTGGTTACAAAAGATGATACACCATCCACTGCTCTAATCACCTTTCCAACCACTGCTCAACCAATATCAACTCCCAAAAGAATTCCAAACCAACAACCTTCACCTAAACTTACATTCAAAAGAAGGAAAACAACAAATGTTGTAATTCATGACAATATCATTCCTTCACCACTTCCTTTATCCTCACAACCACTGACCACAACATCTGTTACTCTTCAAAAATCCTCATCATCTCAAACCACTACAAGACAAGTGCTTCCTCTCACCACTCAATTCCCACTGGATCTACGAGTTGTCAAAGAAGAAATCAAGTCATTTTATTCTAAATAAGATCCAGAAAAGAGGAAATTCCCTTCTCTGGAAGTATATCCTCAACCAAAGAACATTGATGAATATCTACACTTAAAAGCCAAACAAGCAGAGGATATCACCAAGAGGGATATAAAGGGAAGAAGTGACAGAGAAGTCCAAAACTACATGCAATATCAACTAAGCAAGGTTAGAAGACTTGAAGACATCTCCAAAGACCTATGCAAAAGATTGTCTGAAAAGGATGATGAAAGCTTGTGAAAGGATTACATTGATCATATTATGGAAAACAAGCAATACAAGGCTACAAGGGCTTAGTTTAAAGATTGGTTTGTGAGTGACTTAAAACAAGAAGTTGAAAGGATGCAAGAAATGCTGAAAGATCCTAACAAAAAGCCTACTCCCCCGACTGGTCTAAATTTAAGAAGAATGTGCCTGATAAAGCCATAAAGCTCAGAAGGATGAAAGAAGAGTTAATACCTGCAAATTATGGAACGAAATCAAATCGCAAGATGGTCAGAGGTTAAGGTGTGGAAGCTTATAAGGGGTTCGAAGTGCTGCGAAAGACAGATCCAACCAGTGCTACAAAAGCCAAATTACTAAGGATCAGAGGTTATAGTTCATCAAGCCCAACCTACTCAAAAATCAACTTCAACATCTACCCTATCCATCCTTGCCTTGAATTAAAGAAAAAGGCAAAGGGAGATGTCTGAGGAAGATAAGAAGAGGTTTGAACAGACCTTTATCAAATAAAGCATCATTTACCAAGCCCAATGAAGGTCCGTGATCAGGCGGTTCTAGACGAAAGTTAGTGCGTAAACGTAACAAATTCGGTATAATGTTATTAAGAATGGAGTAGAAGTAGAATGCAGCGGAAGTCTTCATTCATACCGAAAGAGTATACATCTTTGTCCAGCTGCCGGAGTTCCTGGAGAAAATCCGGCAGCACCTCCCCGTAGGGATTGCAAAAACTTAAATGATAAAATGAACACACACCTATATATAGGGTTACAAGTTCGCCCGGAATGTGTCATGGACAAGTTCGGGCAAACTTGTCCTTCACAAGACAAGTTCGGGCGAACTTGACCATCATATGTCAAGTTCGGGCGAACTTGACCATCACAGGTCAAGTTCAGGCGAACTTGTTCCCATTTTCACTATACGCTCCGTATTTTGGTCGTGTGTTCGATTCTAACCTATACAATATTCCACACACGCTCTATCTAGCCTATTCGACAAGTGACGAACACCAAGTGCATCAACAATTTCCCCCTTGTTCGTTACTGTTGAAGCTTGATCTTGATCTTCAAAAATCTGAGCCGTGTTTAAATATTCTGCAACTTCAATCAAGGTGTTTGTCGATGTCCTTGAGACGCGTCAAAAAATTTCGCCTTAATTGATGATCCGGATCTGCATTATCAACTTTCAATTCCACTGAAAACTCCAGTTCAGATCTTTGGTTGCATGATTTCCAACTCCTCTGATTTACTTGACCGACAAATTTTCTTGAATAA
Source organism: Scalesia atractyloides (assembly GCA_947069175.1). Taxonomy (NCBI): domain Eukaryota; kingdom Viridiplantae; phylum Streptophyta; class Magnoliopsida; order Asterales; family Asteraceae; genus Scalesia; species Scalesia atractyloides. The sequence continues at coordinate 45,086,841 of CAMTDV010000015.1, read as the reverse complement.
CCATCAACTCGAAGCTAATCAACGCAGCAGCTTCTCCATTTCGACGATAACCGCATCCGAGTTCAGTTTTTGAATAAGCATTGAGCATCGAGAGTTTATTCCGCACACACCAAAAATATCAAAAACTCAACCGGCAATTGATAGAAACTTCGAATCGCCGCATCGGAAAACTTCAAATCAACGAATACCCTCGAAAATCTGAAATCCCAATTTCCGTAATCGCAGTTAAGCACCCTTCAGAAAGATTTGATCAGCAAATCGTTAATCTGCTCAATCAGCAAATGTTCATCGGAAAACAGACAATCTGGTAACGCATTGAATCTGAGAAACACACGTCCGTGGCCAAAATCACATTCTTCCTCTTCAGTCACAATGCCAGATATATAGCTATCTCCAGTAGACCAGCGCCACTTAATCAGCAAGCATCGTCATCCAACGACAGTTAGTCCAAAGAGAAGAATGATTCATCTGCTTGAAGACTAAAAATAATGGCCACCAAAGGCTATCATCAGTTATATCTTGAATAACTTCAAATCTCCTTGGTAATTTTGAAACTATCTGACTTCGGAGCTAGTCATTAATTCCTAAGATCAACACTAAACGTTTTGAACGTCCTCAGTTCCTCACTGGTACTAATGACTGCTAATCCAGCTACCTACCTCTTCACCGGAGATCAGGACTCTAACCCTTAAGCATCAATCTGTTTCATGAACTGAAAAATCGGAACTTCCTGTGATCACAGAATCCCAAATGTATAGCCTCCTTCTTCAGCAACCGGTATACAACTTTGTCTGAAAAACCCATAATATCATCTTCCTTAATCATGGTACCGCGTACAACCCGGGGCAACTGAAACTACAGAGCATCCTTACCTCCTGGCGGTTAGTCCAGTCAATAATTCATGTGCAAAGCAGAGTTAAAGATAGGCAGTCGTATGTGCTTCCAAACCATACGCGCGACTCAGGTGTCAATCCACAACCATGACCTCAGAATCTGATAAACAACTCCTCCAAACTTAGTTACGTAACCACCCGCTTTCAAACTAGACATCAATTTGAAATACCCAATGAGTCTCAATCCTCTGCATTTCCCGATAATCTGCTATCGGTAACCACCCGGATACTGTTGCAGCAATCATGAATTTCAAAAATGCCGGAATCTTCATATATCGTAAAATTTTTATTCCCCCTCATTTTTGCATATTTTAACCATACTGAAATTTTCACTGAAATTCCCCCTCAAATCCGGAACTTTCAGTATTTAACAAATGCGGACTTAATGTTTAGGCCCATTACTAGTCACGACACCTAAATGATCAACATTCTGTGCCGGTATCAATGGCTCTCCCATTATCTTCAAAATTTTGTGACCATATCACCAAATCTGTACTCTGAACCTCTAGACGGTGTCCCTGAACATCCCGGTTCGGTCATCGAAAACTTGAAAGAATTTCTGTCGCCAAATTTTTTCTGGACACTCATCCCATCAATACGATCAACAAAATTTTTCCATGCCTTTTTTTTATCGCCAATTTTTTTCTGGACACTCATCCCATCAATACGATCAACAAAATTTTTCCATGCATTTTTCCTTTTAGGCTCCTTGGACAACTTCGGGCAAACTTGGTTGGCCAACACCAAGTTCGGGCGAACTTGGTCACAACTTCGGGCGAAGTTGACCCTCCAAATCCAGCCTTTTTCACATTTTTCGATCCAGAATCCTTATTTCTTCGAATTTCGAGATGATTCCACCATAGTTCTGGTCGAAAATGGTTTTCTAACAATCCTATCCGTTCAATTTTACTTTTTATCCCTGGATTGTATGTTTATTTCATGTTTTATGTCCAAAACCCCTCCTAGTGTCCATAAATGTCCAAATTCATGAGCGTAGGTGATAGCCGTAGCTCTGATACCAATTGAAGGTCCGTGATCAGGCAGTTCTAGACGGAAGTTAGTGCGTAAACGTAACCGATTTGGTAGAATTTTATTAAGAATGGAGTAGAAGTAGAATGCAGCGAAAGTCTTCATTCATACCGAAAGAGTATACATCTTTGTCCAGCTGTCAGAGTTCCTGGAGAAAATCCGGCAGCACCTCCCCATAGGGATTGCAAAAACTTAAATGACAAAATGAACACACACCTATATATAGGGTTACAAGTTCGCCCGGAATGTGTCATGGACAAGTTCGGGCGAACTTGACCATCACAGGTCAAGTTCGGGCGAACTTGTTCCCATTTTCACTATACGCTCTGTATTTTGGTCGTGTGTTCGATTCTAACCTATACAATATTCAACACACGCTCTATCTAGCCTATTCGACAAGTGACGAACACCAAGTGCATCAACACCCAATTTCACATTGATGAAGTTAACGATATGCTAAGAGAAACTTCGTCAAAAATTGCTCATCAAATTCAACCATCCTTCTCAACAATAAAAAGCCATCCTAGAAAGCCATCTGACCCAAAAATTCTAAAGTGGAAGGTTGATAAAAACACCTTTGCTCAAATCAATTGGCGATGCTACCAAGATAAGCAAGGACGATGCATATGGGCTATGTGCAGAAGACCTCTGATATCTCATGAACCCGGAGCTCGAAAAGGATGAGGATGATATTGAATCTCTTAACTTTGAATTACAATTCAAAGGGCAAATAAGAGAGTTCATGTTGAGAAATAAAGATCAACAATAGATCATGGGTTTTGGCATCATCTGTTCCAGGGGAGATTATTGGGATTGAACCCTATCAAAGGAACAGATGATATAAAGCTAAAATATCATCAGATGTTTGATACTGCATAACAGGGTTTCTAAACTCTAACCCAAGCCTCTGATGAAGCCAAGGTCTGTAGACAAGAACTATTGAAGCTAAGGTCTGATGAAGCAAAGCTCTGATGAAGAACAAAGTCAAAGGTCTGATGAAGACCAGCAGAGTTTATGATATCAGAGCTTAGGATATCAGTGTTTATCAATGTAACAGTGTTATTGTTTAGCAGATGATAGGCTAGTCAGTGGTTAGGGTTAGTTATATTGTTAGATGTCGCTTTCACCTCTGACATCAACAAAGATGCTCAAAGGTTAGCATTGTAGTATAAATACTTAACTTCGTTCTACTGATTTTCTCATCTATTAAAAGATCGTTCACCAATCAAATTCTCTGCATTTCTGTACTATCAACTTGTTATAAAAGGCTGAGGGGGAATTTGTGATTCACATGCAAAACTACAAGTTTGAAACCATGATGATGAAAACAATCTTCCCTTGATTGTAAAACAAAGTTTTCTATTTCCGCCGCAATTCATTGTGTTTTTACCTTCTTTCATTTACCATCTTACAAAATATTTACAATCAATTAAACTTAGATCCTAACAATACCCTTGTTGTTAATATATAGCTCGTAGGACTTGCAAACCTTTGAATCTGAAAACTTGATGCTCGAAATTTAATATAAAATTAAATCTTGGGAAGATGATTTGTGTTGAAGGTTTTGGAAAACGCTTGCGCCCAGAGAACTGGCCCTCAGATATTAATACATTGACTTTCTTAATTACATATGGATGTTTTGATATAAAATTCATAATAAGAAAGTTTTCCTTAAACAAATTGTTTACAGTTTGAATATGTGAACTCACCAGCCCATTGTGTTGACACTTGATTTTTACGTGTTCCTCATGTACTTGAGTTCGGCTTCGGGATTTTGGCTTGTCTTTTGGTAATTGATGCAATGGTGTATTAAATAATGTTTTGGACAACTTTTGAAACTTTGGGGACCATGTGCACCAAGATCCATAAGGATCAAACAACTATATCATGGTTGTGGTTTGTGTTTAAACTCTAAACATTAAACTCATGTTTTATTTAAGTTGTATGTCCAAAATTTATATTGCACGTCCATAAGATACTTATGGGTACTAATCTCCGTCACCGCCATGTTTGTATTTCGGCTGCGACGTTTTTGGGGTGTGACACTGCCCACATTGGTGTCTAGTCGACTCCCCATGTAGTCCCGCTTAACAAGGGTGCATGTCGTTGTCCTAGTCCTGTCGTTACTAGTGCACCACCTTCTGTGACAGACGTGGTTGGGCAACCCCGCTTTCCAGTTGTTCTTGGTGCTGGAGGGGTACGCGTATCCGCTTCTAACGAGTTTATGTAATCAGAAAAAGGGTTATGGTTGTGGAAACCATAAAAAGTCGGCCCTGTCGGGAATTTGGTTCCACTGGTACCGACCGACCACGAGGGGCTTTTCATGTACTCGGTGAGGGGTGGCGGCAATCAACCTTTTTGTTCAGCGTGTGCTTCTGACATGCCAAGGTGTAACATCAGGTTTTATGAACCAATAAGATTATATTTAAAGTTTATAATTTATATATTGTTGAACGAGTTTGTAACGAGTAAAATGGTTAGTTGAAATATGAGATACCTAGATGAGTATTTAGTATTCTGAGATACTATTTATCTATAATATATATATATATATATATATATTATATTTGACCCTGCTCCGTTTTTAATGAAACTTGGGTCAAAATTTAGAGAAAAATGAGCTCGTTCCAATAGTATGTTTATAATTTTATAAAATGTTATATTTTAAAAGTTTTAAAAGAAAAATGACTGAAGCAACTGAATTAATTATAATAATATAATAACAATAAAACTTAAATCTTAAGAATTGAGAATTCTAGTATATGATATTCGTACAAAGAAAATTTATGTGTACACATGAAAGTGTGTATGTATATTGGTAAGGGTGAGTTGTGGTATGAAGATTTCCTAAGAAATTGACACATAATAACATATGTGTTCAATAGGTCCTTCATGTTGAAGTTTCCGTAGTAAGTAAGTTTGACAGAGGTTTTTAACAAACTTATAAATAGGGATGGTATGCATTAGTGATACTTCACAACTTTCAAACCTATTCCATCTTCCATATCGTAGAATGCCAATAAGGTAACTTATTTTTAAGTTTAGTTTTATTGTTTGTATTTTTAAGTTTTAGTTAGATTTAATATAATATTAGAAGTAAAATTTAGGGTCATGGTCGGGTAATGACTGGCTAGTGTCCCATTCTTTATTTAACTAATGTCGAATTGAAGTGAAAATAAGTTTATTGGAACAATTTAAGGATGTGCAGGCACATGCCCTAACCGTTGAGAAGATTAGCAAAGAAAGGATGGTGGAAAAACAAGAACTAATTGTTAAAGGAGAAGATGGAATACTAAGACTTCGCAATAGGATTTGGATACCTATTGTGGGAGGACTCGGGGATATGGTGATGGGAGAAGCACATAGATCAAATTATACAATCCATCCTGGCAGTACAAAGATGTACAAAAATATTCCAGACGAATATTGGTGGTGATGTGTGCAAAATGTGGTGATGTGTGCAAAATGCAACATATAAATTACATTAAATGAGGCATAAAACTAACCCTTTTTAGTACTAATGTTGGAAAAAGCACGTTTCTTTGTTCCTTTTGTATTTTCAGGATAAAAAGAGCTTAAACGAACAAAAGAAGCAAAAAAGCAGCCAAAACCAACATAAATACGAAAAGAAGGAATAACGAGCCATGCCCGATCCCTCAGCAACAACCCAAAAGCCAAAAACAAGATTACAGAAGATGACCACGGGGCCGTACCCAGACGAACACGGGGGCGTGGTAGGACCCTGCACTTCAAGACAAAACCTGCAGAAGCTTCTACGCCCACCACGGGGCCGTGCCCAGACCAACATGGTCAACTATAAGATTTGCAGAATCCAGATAGTACAGCGAACAGTTAACCACGGGGACGTGCGCAGAGGCCATTGGGTCGTGTGGGGCCCTCTGCTGTTAGATGCAATAAATGAAGGAAGAGAAGGATGATGGCCACGGGCTGTACCCACTGGACACGGGGCCATGGCCGGGCCTCTGTTTTGACTATAAATAAGGGTGCTTGGTTCACTTCAAAGGCATCCCTTGGCAAACCACTTCTCTCTCACTTTGCCACCACTCCACCACCACTACAACACCAACATCCACAACCATTATCCATCTATCATCTTTAGAGTGTGTAGTAGTCTCGGGATCCAAGATTGATTGTAAGGGTTTTTGTCAAACAAAGGCCATGCTTGGCTAATCTCTTACATCACTTGGTGAAGACAAGTCTTTAATGTATTACTTTTAATTTTTAATCTTTCGGCATTTTTTATTTGGATATGTATTAATGACTTTAATAACTAGTTTCTTATATTGAAAGTGAATTTTCCTACTATTTCTTCATGATGTCACTGATTTGCTCATTCGTGTCTTTACGGTCTATATAAAGTACGTTAACTAACCCGATAGGGGATTAGAAGGGTGGTTGGTAAAATTCTTGTCTCATTCAGTGTATAGATCCTGCGATGACTTGGTTCAAGCTTACTAGGACCTCCTTTAATGCCCCAAAGGTATTGGATGGCGGGGGTGCGAATAGTTTGAGCCCCTCATATGTAAACTACTATTAATATTTTAAACCGGCTACTTGGGATTGTATCCCTGCTGACTCAAACCACTTAGCCGAGGGTAACGTCATCTTCAAAATAGAGGCCTACCACTTTTCGCATTAATAACTTATTTAATTATCTTTCAATATTCCGACCCTTTGGGATTGTATCCTTGCTGACTCAAACCACTGGGTTAAGGGTAACGTCACCTTCAAAAGAGGGCCTGCTACTATAACTAAGATAATCTCTTAAAAAGTCCGAAAGTGTGAAAATCATCAAATGATACATTAAAGATGAGTTGGATCCAGGTGATTCTATCTTGTCTATCTTTTCTTTCATTTTATTTATCTTCTTATTTTTTTTAGTTTTAATTTTATGTTTAAAAACTTTTATCAAAAAAAATTAGATTGATTAGACGTTGACGATAAACCGGTACTAAAAGCTCTTGTGTCCTTGGACGACCTCGGTATCTTACCAACACTATACTTCGCTCACGATGGCTGCACTTTCCCAAGTGTGTGTTTAGTGTTAGTACAATATCATGTTTTATAAATTTAAAACTTGACAAATGCGTAAAATAAACTTAAAATATTAATAAAAATATAATAAGCTCAACGGACACCAAGTTTTTGGCGCCATTGCCGGGGACACAAGGATTTTAAGAAAGTTTAAAATAAGCGGCCTAATTATTTCTAACAATTTTTCTTTTTATTTTTAGGAATTTTTTAGTTTTTAGCAAAATCTGCACTTTCTGCAGAGTGCAGCACGGGTCGTGCCAGGTCAGACACGGGCCATGCCCAACATCATTACTGGCTGTAAAAATTTTCTGAGTTACAGTAGAACGATCACGGGCAGTGGCGGTGCACCACGGGGCCGTGCCCAGCTTCCCAGTAACCGGGATCCAGAAAATTGATTAACTGCATCTTGACCACGGGTCGTGGCCATTGACCACGGGGCCATGGTAAGGAATCTGACCCAGGTTTCTTTCTGTTCTAATCACAGGACCTCGAACTCGATTGCAGGACCTGAAATCTCTACCCGCAGTGCATGAGCTCTAGTTCCGATAAAGATATAAAAGAACCTCTAGACGAACCTGAACGCTTTCTAAGAAAAAGACTTAAAGCCAAGAATAAAGAGAAAGCTTCGGAGGATCAAATCCCAATGGCGGATCAACGTACCCTAATCTACGGCCCACGGTCGGTAATCTTGGAGCCGCGATCAATGCACCAAACGTTGATGCTAACAACTTCGAACTAAGGCCACATTTAATCCAAATGCTCCAAAATTCCGCCACATTTCACGGCCTTCCCGATGAAGATCCCCATTTACATATTACCAATTTTTTGGAAATATGTGACACCTTCCGGATCAATGGAGCATCAAACAACGCCATTCGCCTCCGCATGTTCCCATTTTCACTAAAAGACCGAGCTAAGGCTTGGCTAAACACCCTCCCAAGTGGTTCGGTAAACACTTGGGATGAACTTGCCCAAAAGTTTCTATACAAATATTTCCCGCCCTCTAAAACCGCTAAATTAATGACAGAAATAAACACTTATTCACAAGAGGACGGGGAATCTTTGTATGAAACTTGGGAACGGTGCAAAGAGCTTTTAAGAAAATGCCCGCACCATGGTCTCGTAGTGTGGTAACAGGTATCCACTTTCTACAATGGTTTGTTGCCGCACACGAGACAAACACTCGACTCAAGCTCCGGGGGACTCCTAGGCAATAGACGTCCGAATGAAATTTACAATCAAATTGAGGAAATTGCTCAAAACAATTTTCAATGGCACACCCCCGAGGGTCAAAACCTATTGCCCCAGGCGCCCATAAGATTGACGAAAGCACCTCTTTACAAGCCCAAATCGAAGCCTTATCCTCGAAAATAAAAAAAAATAGAAATGACGAAAACGGCTTCGGTTATGGCTTGTGAAGGGTGTGGCGGACCACATGAAAATTGGAGTTGTATGAAAGATATGGAAAATCAAACGAAAATGGTAAACTATGTAGATAATCGACCCAGACCATCGGGCCCCCCTACGGGTACCTACAACCAAGGTTGGCGGAACCATCCTAACCTTGGTTAGAGGGAGCCAGGGAGTAGTAGTAACCAACAAAATCAAAATCAAAACCAAAGACCTAACTTTCAACAACAACCAAGAAACGAATCACAAAATTTCACTCAATAACAAGGGGGCGGGGAGAGGCTTGAAGATCTCATCACACACCTTATTTCCGAAACCAAAAAAAGGCACTCGGATCGGTTCTCCCAAACAGAATCCGATATTAGAAACCAACGGGCAAGTATTCAAAACATTGAAAAACAACTAAGCCAGCTCACCCAAAATTTCTCCAAAAGACCACAAGGCGCACTACCTAGCAATACCGAAACCAATCCAAACGTGCAAGTACACTTCATAACATTAAGAAACCGGAAAGTAGGTCCCGAGGAAACATTACCACCATCCATCAACAACAATCCACCCGAACAAAACACACACACACCTCCTAACCACCAAGAAACCACTATCCCACAAAATCCCGAACCAATAAAAAACCCCTCGGTACCCTACCCCGCTCGTTTGCTCCGCCAAAAGACCGATGAGCAGTTCACAAAATTCATAAACCTCCTAAAACAATTGCATATCAACCTTCCATTTGTAGAAGTCCTCACTCAAATGCCAAAATATTCAAAATTTATGAGAGACTTCCTCACCCACAAACGAAAGATTGAAACGTTGCAATTAGTTAACTTAAGTGAAGAATGCTCCGTCGTGCTCCTCAACAAACTCCCCCAAAAGAAAATCGACCCCGGGAGCTTCACCATTCCTTGCTCCATTGGGGGATCACCTATCCGAAATTCACTAGCCGACCTTGGGGCTAGCATCAATCTCATGCCCGCATCAATGTTTGACCGACTCGGACTCGGAAAACCAAGCCCCACTAAAATGGGCATCCAACTCGCCGATAGGTCGGTCAAACACCCTCAAGAGCGTCACTGAGAACCTATTGGTCAAAGTCGGGGAATTTGTTTTCCCGGCCGACTTCGTCATCCTTGACATGGAGGAAGACGCCGAAGTTCCACTCATTTTAGGAAGACCATTCCTCGCCACCGCTCGTGCTATGGTAGATATGAGCGACGGAAAACTAACATTAAGGGTAGGAGACAAGGAAATGAAGTTTGGGGTAGGAAAGAGGGTGGAGGACGACCCGGTCAACTACATGGATGTCATAGACTCAAGCTTAGATGACGCGCTCCGACGATGCAATATGGGGTGCAATGCATCCCGCTCGGGTAACATATGACAGGTTTTGGGTCTACCCAAGGACCCTTATAAACGTGGCGCACCACGGAGGCATTCCGCGGAACTATCCTTAGTATTAACTTAGTTTAACTTTTGTGTTTTCTAGATTAGTCTTACTTTTTAGAAATAAAACACACGAGAAAAGACGAAAACTGCCTAAGGGATGTCGAAACCACACCCCATGCAGGAAAATAGTGCCTTCCGACAAATTTTTCATCTTTCCAGCATGTGCAGCACGGGGCCGTGTTCAGACCAACACGCCCCGTGCCCAGGATCTGCAGAACAAAATCTTGAAAGAGGTAATTGACCACGGGTCATGTTGACTAGCCACGCCCCGTGGTCAAGCTTCTGTAAATATTTGTTACTGGCACTCTAGACACGGGGCCGTGCCCGGACCACAAGGGCCCGTGGCCAGATGCCCAGTAACATAAAATTTTGTTTTTAACACGCTTTTCGACTAATTTAAGTGTGGGGGAGGGTGGGGGGAACTAACACTTTGAATCTAGCAAGTCCTAATAACAAGCTTACACAAAACTCTATTGGAACCGCTAATCACCCCAAATCTTTTTTAAAATTTTTCAATTTTTTTTACTTGTCTTGGTTTAATTTGTGAATAACAAGTTCTAAAAAAGTTATGTTTTTACAAATTTACAACCGGGTAGCTTCATGATAAAAAGAGCCAAATAATAAAATTATAAAAAGGGCATGACAAACCTTTTTTAAAATTTGATTATATATACTTGTTCACATTATAAACCCGTTCCCACATTAAGTGAGCTTTGAACCTTTATCGAGCATACAGTCATACATCCTTAAACTAAATGCTCATTTTCGTTTCTTGTGTGAATAGCCGCTTGGTTCTTACGACTCTAGAAATTGCCAAAAAGATACATTCTCATTCCTTACCAACATAAACCTAAGTAAGTGAATGATGGAGGCACTAGGACTAACCCATTTTTCATTCAAAACCATTATCTTCCTTTCTTTTTACCCACTACCAAAATCCCTCTAGTTAACCCCCTTGAGCCTAAACCTTTTTATTTCAAACCCACAAAACAAACACCCATTACCCACCAAAACCCTTTTCTTTTCAAACCCATTTATTTTAGTAAAAAGCTCCGGTTATCTACTACTAAAAAAAGGAAAACCATAGCTCTTTCAATAACCAAACAAGTTCCTTCAAAAATCTTGTTTGAAAATGCTTGGTTTAAATAAATATTGAAATAAACAAGCTTTACGATAACCGACGCTTTTTAAGTTTTTCGCCATTTTACTAACCACTAACCGAAAAATCATCTACCCCTAGCCCAAGCCTAACCCTTTCAAAGTCCTCTTGATACTCACAAAGGTTTATAGCTAAAAAGTAAAAGGTTTGATCGCTTGGCAAGCATATGGTAGAAATAAGTTCCAAACCGGAATCGAGCGATATCACAAAATACATCTTCGGCCGAGTGTTGAGTGATCTCTTGTGAGGTACGTGAACTTGTATATAAATAGAATTTTAAGGAGGCATGTTATGCCCAAATAAATAATTTTCCTTTAAAACGTTCTAAATAAATCATGACGAATAGGATTGTAAATAAAATAAAAACAAATTTTAAATAAAGATCTTGGATTCACGACACACAAAGACAAGCCACAAAACTTCTTCTCTACTTATTCCATTTGGGTGTGTAAGCCACATTTAAAGAGTTTTGCTTGAGCATAAGCAAAGATTCAAGTGTGGGGATATTTGATGTGTGCAAAATGCATCATATAAATTACATAAAATGAGGCATAAAACTAACCCTTTTTAGTACTAATGTTGGAAAAAGCACGTTTCTTTGTTCCTTTTTTTATTTTAAGGATAAAAAGAGCTTAAACGAACAAAAGAAGCATATAAGCAGCCAAAACCAACATAAATACGAAAAGAAGGAATAACGAGCCATGCCCGACCCCTCAGCAACAACCCAAAAGACAAAAACAAGATTACAGAAGATGACCACGGGGCCGTGCGCAGACGAACATGGTCGGACCCTGCACTTCAAGACAAAACCTGCAGAAGCTTCTACGCCCACCACGGGGTCGTGCCCATACCAACATGGGGCATGGTCAACTATAAGATTTGCAGAATCCAGATAGTACAGCGAACAATTAACCACGGGGCCGTGTGCAGAGGCCACGGGGTCGTGTGGGGCCCTCTGCTGTCAGATGCAATAAATGAAGGAAGAGAAGGATGATGGCCATGGGCCGTACCCACTGGACACGGGGCCATGGCCGGCCTCTGTTTTGACTATAAATAAGGGTGCTTGGTTCACTTCAAAGGCATCCCTTGGCAAACCACTTCTCTCTCACTTTGCCACCACTCCACCACCACTACAACACCAACATCCACAACCATTATCCATCTATCATCTTTAGAGTGTGTAGTAGTCTCGGGATCCAAGATTGATTGTAAGGGTTTTTGTCAAACAAAGGTCATACTTGGCTAATCTCTGACATCACTTGGTGAAGACAAGTCTTTAATGTATTACTTTTGATTTTTAATCTTTCGGCATTTTTTATTTGGATATGTATTAATGACTTTAATAACTAGTTTCTTATATTGAAAGTGAATTTTCCTACTATTTCTTCATGATGTCACTGATTTGCTCATTCGTGTCTTTACGGTCTATATAAACCACGTTAACTAACCCGATAGGGGATTAGAAGGGTGGTTTGGTAAAATTCTTGTCTCATTCAGTGTATAGATCATGCGATGACTTGGTTCAAGCTTACTAGGAGCTCCTTCAATGCCCCAAAGGTATTGGATGGCGGGGGTGTGAATAGTTTGGACCCCTCATATGTAAACTACTATTAATATTTTAAACCGGCTACTTGGGATTGTATCCCTGCTGACTCAAACCACTTAGCCGAGGGTAACGTCACCTTCAAAAGAGGGGCGTACCACTTTTCTCATTAATAACTTATATAATTATCTTCCAATATTCCGACCCTTTGGGATTGTATCCCTGCTGACTCAAACCACTGGGTTGAGGGTAACGTCACCTTCAAAAGAGGGTCCTGCTACTATAACTAAGATAATCTCTTAAAAAGTCCGAAATTGCGAAAATCATCAAAGGATACATTAAAGATGAGTTGGATCCAAGTGATTCTATCTTGTCTATCTTTTCTTTCATTTTATTTATCTTCTTATTTTTTTTAGTTTTAAATTTATGTTTAAAAACTTTTATAAAAAAAATTAGATTGATTAGACGTTGACGATAAACCGGTACTAAAAGCTCTTGTGTCCTTGAACGACCTCAGTATCTTATCAACACTATACTACGCTCACGATGGGTGCACTTGCCCAAGTGTGTGTTTAGTGTTAGTACAATATCATGTTTTATAAATTTAAAACTTGACTAATGCGTGAAATGAACTTAAAATGTTAATAAAAATATAATACGCTCAACGCACACCAGTGGCCAGGAATGAAGCAATCAATCAATGAATATGTGAAAAAATGCATGACACGTTCACAGGTTAAAACATAACATTAGAAGCCTGTAAGATGTTTAATCTAACCCAAGATCCCTAAATAGAAATGGGATATGATAACCATGGATTTCATTACTAAACTTCCACAAACTAAGAATGGTCACGATACTATTTGGGTTATAGTAGATCATTTAACTAAGTCTGCTCATTTCTTGCCAATACGAGAAGATTATAAAATTGATAAATTAGAAAGAATTTATGTCAAGGAAATAATCACTCGTCATGGAGTACCTACCTCCATTATATCAGATAGAGATAGTCGTTTTACGTCCAGATTTTGGCAAAGCTTCCAAAAGGAATTGGGAACAAAGGTAAAATTTAAGTATGGCTTATCACCCACAGACAGATGGTCAAAGTTAAAGGACCATACAAACACTGGATAATATGCTCAGGGCATGTGTGATAGACTTTGGAGGAAACTGGGATGAGCATTTACCTCTAATAGAGTTTTCCTACAATAACAGTTCTCACTCAAGCATCAAGGCAGCTCCGGTTGAAGCATTATATGGAAGGAAGTGTTATTCACCAGTCTGTTGGACTGAGATTGGTAGAAATCCATTAGCTGGACCCGAAATTATTGAAGAATCTACCAATAAAATCCTAAAAATCCAAGAAAGAATGAAGACTGCTAGAGATAGACGGAAAAGTTATACCGATAGACGAAGGAGGCCCTTAGAGTTCCAAGTTTGCGACAAGGTATTACTTAAGGTCTCGCCTTTGAGAGGCATCATTCATTTTAGAAAGAAATGAAAACTAAGTCCATGCTATATTGGACCATTTGAGGTCATCGGAAAAGTTGGTCCCATAGCATAAAGCTAAGACTGCCAGAAGAGTTGCAAGGAATTCATGACACGATTCATGTCTCCAATTTAAGAAAATGTTTGGCGGACGAGTCACTTAAGATGTCCTGGCAAGAGGTCCAGATAAACGATAAATTGAACTTCACAGAACACCCCATTCAGATCATAGGTCGACGTGTAAAGAAATTAAGAAACAGAGAGTTTCTTCTTGTCAAATGGGATGCAAAGAGAGGACCAGAAGAGACATGAGGCATGGGAAAAAGAAGATGAGATGAAACATAAATATCCACACCTCCTTGCCTAAATTTTGTGGACGAAATTTCTGTAAGGTATGAAGAGTTGTAACATCCTATTTTATGAACCAATAAGATTATATTTAAGGTTTATAATTTATATATTGTTGAACAGGTGAGTAACAAGTAAAATGGTTAGTTGAAATATGATACCTAGATGAGTATTTAGTTTTCTGAGATATTATTTATCTAGAATAATAATATATATTATTTGACCATGCTCCGTTTTTAATAAAACTTGGGTCAACATGTAGAGAAAAATGAGCACGTTCCAATAGTATGTTTATAATTTTATAAAACGTTATATTTTAAAAGTTTTAAAAGAAAAACGACTGAAGCAACTAAATTAATTATAATAATATAATAACAATAAAACTTAAATCTTCAGAATTGAGAATTCTAGTATATGATATTTGTACAAAGAAAATTTATGTCTACGCATGAGAGTGTATATGTCTATTGGTAATGGTGAGTTGTGTTATCTTCATCATGAAGATTTCCTAACAAATTGACACATAAGAACATATGTGTGACACATAAGAACATATGTGTTCACTAAGTCCTTCATGTTGAAGTTTTCGTAGTAAGTTGACAGAGGTTTTTAACAACCTTATAAATAGGGATGGTGTGCACCAGTTATACTTCACAACTTTCAAACCCGTTCCATCTTCCATATCGTAGAATGCCAATAAGGTAACTTCTTTTCTAATTTTAGTTTTATTATTTGTATTTTTAAGTTTTAATTAGATTTAATATAATATTAGAAGTAAAGTTTAGGGTCACAGCCAGGGTAATGACTAGCTAGTGTCCCACTTTTTATTTAACTAGTGTCTAAGATTATTTAGGTCTTGATCAGAAAACCGAGTTTAGATTGATTATAGTAAAACCTTAATATAGTAAAGGTGAGTTTTATGAATGCTTTCCAAATGTAAATATGTTTGTTCTAAACTGTAATAATATAGCATGATTGTTGTACGCACGTATATAACCTGGGCATGACATGCACATGATATTTGTGATCCCTTATACGTGCCTCTACGACAGGATTTATTGGTACTACACCCGTGGTGTAGTGGGCATTAACTGTATGGTTATGTACGTTATGTGGTGACGTTGGGTTATGATGACATGGGCGGGTACAAGTCATGATTAAATAATATGATTTACAAGTTGTGTATATTCATGAACTCACCAGTAATAGCAGTAATAGCTGACGTCTTTAAGAATGTGTCACAAGGAATGATTGTTAGTTTTGTGCGGGTTGTTTATCTTGGATATGCGTGGGTAGCGAAATAAAGCATCCTAGACTTTCTTATCTGGTGGAAGTTTTGCATGAACGGCTAAGAGTAGTTTGACCAAATTTTGTACTTTTAAGTTCCCAACTTTTATACCTTATAGTTTGTATTAATAAAATAAGTGTTTCCTTGTAAATTGGTATCAATTGTGTATGGTGCATCCTTATCTGGGTGTGGTGTCACACCAGGATCACACCGTTGGGACAGAATGTGGTAGTTCTGGAGGGGGGGGGCAAAAAAGCCAAGAATTAAGAAGCCTTGGGAGGCCCCGTCCCCACCCCCAACTGCGAGTACGATGACGTCCCAGAGTACGAAGACTGCCGGACCTTTGCCGAAGATCCACCTGATAGCCTCGTTGGATTTGACCGGCCAACTGACGACGTAACAGATCCAAAAGCACGTTGGAGCCAGAAAGGGCGTTGGTGATTTACGCCTTCTAGGACTCGCCACTGAAGCTTGTTTGTGTTTGTGGGGTTCATGTTTGTCTGGTTTCCCGCTGGCTTGTTTGCTGTTTTCTGTGTTTGAAAGGAGTACGCTTATCACACATACATTCATTTGTGTGCCGCTTGTGAGTGGCTTGTATTAAAAATAAACCGTGTGTTTTTTATGTCTAATAAGAAAGGGGAACATGCCTTGGACTATGTGTTGTGATGTTACCATGCATCCTACCCCTGCGCTTTTTCCCGACTTTTAGTTTACTTTTTTATGAAACTGCATAACGACTAAATACAGAAAAACAAAAAAAAGCGACAAAAAAATGAAAGGCGTTCATATATATAGCACATAAACTGCTGAGGGCAATCTTGTTTGTACACGCCCACATGGGGCACAAAATCAACAAAAACTAACATACATATATAAAAGGATGGTTGTGCATGTCTGCAAATGGTGCACCCACATACATGATTGCCGCCACCAGGACCCTACCCAAAACAAAATAATATGGGGCACCCCCCACACACACACACCAAACATCAACAAAAAGCCACACCCCTGCCACCGACCCCCCTAAGTTACGGGGGCCTTATAAAAATATAAAGTTGCAAAAAAAGGGTTACATTTTAGACGGTAACCCCCTATATTTATAGTGTGTATAAAATGTGCCCCCCTCACGCCTCTGTATCTTTTTTCTTCAGTGGTATCCTACATCTTCCATGTGCTTTGAAAATGGACTCGGGAAGGACATTGCGCTTCCAACGAGGCAAAATGTACTATTGTTGTATTTCATCAACTCCCGTTAGCCAGTAAACACAAAAAATGTGCCTGCACAGGTAGCCAATCCTTGTCCAGCACCTATACGAACAGGTAGTCATCCTCGCGTCTACATCTACCATGACCTGTAAAAAACACAGGAAACGCAAAAAGCCAAAAACGAGTTTAAGAAGGAATCCAGCCAACCCCGCTAAGGGGAGGGGGTGGGGGTGTTTACGTATGGCAAAAAGAAATTAAATGAAGAAAAGGCCATGTCAACTGTAAAGTCATTCACAACGTTAGTCCTCTTGTCTAGGTGTGTAACCGTGTACGCCTTCTTCTCTCCTCCTTGGTCAACGCGAGTGATATAGCAAAACAATAGGCCCTTCTATATCTCCTTTTGAACCTCGTTAAATATGGTCTGCGAATACAAAAGGCAACAATGGCGTTCGATCGCAAGCCCGGTCTTCAACTCCGGCGTACGTTCAGCTGGGTTGAACGCGGCGACTCGTTGGTGGTATCTTGGGTCATCGATGCCCGCGTCGAAGAAAAGAAGAAACTGAACCAGCGTGTTTGCCCAACTGGAGTTTACTTTAAAAGTTCTGTTTGAACTCTCGCACCGGGAAGTTGTTTTCACATGTGTAACACATGAGAACTTAAACTAGTTTTTTATATAAAAATACTATATTTTCTATTTTTTTTCTTGTAAAGTCACTCAAATTTTTTTACACATGAAAGTCACCGACATGTCAATTTGGAATAAAATTGTGATTTTTTTTTACATTAAATAACCTGGAATACAATTTTTCTTTGATAAATTCCAGCTTCGCGCTAAATATTGCAAAACTATTATGCATCAGTTACGTCAACTTTGTTTAACAAAAATAGGGAAAACATGAATCTGTTTGTATACCTTTATGTTCATTCATTTAATTTAAACAAACTTAAACGAGCAAGCATTAATGAACAGTGAATATGAATGTTCGCCCATTGCATCTGTTAAACGTAGACGGAGTGTGGGGTGTATACGAGCCAAACTTGAGTTTGACTCATTTAAAGAGTTCGAGCGCAAACATGGTTTTAAGCTCTATTTTTAAATCTCAACTTCCCACTTTGTGAGTGGTTTAAAAGCTTGAGATCATTTCATATATTATTTATTAGGGGACTTATTTATTATACTTGTAATATATATATATATATATATATTATATATATATATATATATATCATTTAGTTATTTCTATCATAATTCTATATTTATTCAATATTATTATGTAATATTAAATAAAAGTTATATAAATATCAGACTCATGAAGTCATACTCAATAAATGAACCTGTCGTTTATTTATTAAACGAGCTTATTTTTAGGCTTGTGCTCAAGCTTGTTTATGTTTGGCTCGACTCGGCTCGATTTGAGCTTTGAGTGAGTTGTTTTCTAGTAAATCAAAAGTGGCTCTGTTCGGCTCGTTTATACCCCTAGACACGGGTTACTTTTCCACAGGGGTTACTTATCTATTATAGTCGTTTACACCTCTACACAAGAGTTACTTTTCTATTATAGTCATTTACACCTCGAGACGATTGTTACTTTTCTGTTATAGTCGTTTATACCCGTATTACCGGCTACTAAATCATATTTTAAATTATTAACTTAAACGATTTTATTTATTTTTTTGAATAGCAAAGCTTGCTCCTACCCTACACTACACTACACTACACTAATTAATTAAATAACTCTTCTTGTCAATATTTAAAAATAAGATTTTTTTTCTCTAAAAGACAAGTGACTTTACCAAATGGCTAACCTCACACATTTAAATTTTCTTAAATCTATACTATATAATAAAGTAAACTTACAGAGAAGACGTGCCATATTACTATGCATCCTCAGAATTCTTTTCCCGGTCATTTTTTCTCTCTAATTTAGTTAATATATTTTAGGTTTAAATATTATTACATACATACACACACACACACACACACACATATATATATATATATATATATAAGTGATAACACATAATTATAGATAAGTTTTATTTTTTATTTTACGTATTCTTTAGGTTTAAATATTATTTACATATTTCTTAACGGATAAGCCAGAATTATAGATATTTTCTTTTATTTTATGTATTTTTAGGTTCAAATATTATTTATATATTTTTGAGTAAAATGTCAAAATGGTCCTTAAGTTTAGGTCACTTTTGTCACCTTAGTTCAAAAATGAAACTGTTTATATCTGGGTCCTCAGTTTTCATTTTTATTGTCATTTTCATCCAATTGCCAAATGGGTTAAAATTTTCTACCATTTTTGTTGTTTTCCTTAATTAACTGGGGGCATAATCGTCATTTTATGCCTGAACTCCATCACTTAAATGAGGAAAACGACAAAAAAGGCAAAAAAAATCTAAAACGGTTTGCCAATTAGACGTAAAAGACAACAAAAATGAAACTTTAGGGACCCAGATATATAAAGTTTCATTTTTGGACTGCCAAACTAACCTAAACTCATGGACTATTTTACCATTTACTCTAGATTTTCTTAACTTAATTCATTTATTTAATTACTTTACAAATTTCATAATATTTGTTAAAATTCTTAAAGTTATGTCTTACTTTTGTATTATTATTATTATTATTATTATTATTATTATTATTATTATTATTATTATTATTATTATTATTATTAGGGATGGCAAAAAAGCCTTAGTCCGACGGTATACCCGAAACCCAAAACATATGAACCGGATATACTCGAAGCCCGACGGGTATGATCTGGGTATGGGCTTAAAAATATAAAAAAGTCGGGTACGGGTATGGGTATGGGATTTAGTGATACGCGCCCGATACCCTGCCCGTTTAGCCAAAAATTATATTCATTGAAATTTTATTTTCTATTTATATAAACTTAGTATACACTTATTCATTCTTCATATATTTTATTCTTTCTCTTGTTTGTCTTCAAGACTTTATCATATACATACAAGCTTTTATATTTAGTTATGTTGTTTCTACGTAAATTAAAGATGTATATTAGTTTTGATATTTTCTAAATACATTTCAAGTTTTATTATAGACTTTACATGGGTCCTGAATAATGTTACTTATTCGATTAACTGTAAAATACATAAAGTAACATTATGTGTTCCAAAGTAGCGGTACCTTAATTAGTTAATTATGTAGATATATGTTTCAAATCTGCATTTGAATAGGATATGTATATATGTTATCGGTCATATTTTTCTTTTGTAGTTATTAAATTAGTAAATACTAAATTATATAAACGTTGAGTAAAAAAGTACATGGGAGTCTCAGTAATATTTTTAACAAGTTACGGGTGTACTCGATACCCGCGGATATACCCAATACCTAATAGGTAATTACCCGAAAAATACCCGATGGGTAACGGGCCAGGTATGGGATAAAGAATTATATGGGGTACGGGCTTGGGATTACCAATACCCAGTCCATTTCCATTCCTAATTATTATTATTATTATTATTATTATTATTATTATTATTATTATTATTATTAAGTGGTTCTATAATTATAATCAAGATGTTATATAAATGAAACTACGTAAAAGATAACCGGCTTAGCCTAGCACTATCATGACGTGTGAAAAATGTATTCATACAAATTATCTACAAAATGTTTTTATTGTTATTATTATTAGTATTATTATTTTACATCATATGTTATAATATAGTGAGCCGAAGATTTATTTCCACTATTATTTCTTTCTCTCTTTCAGATTCTATTATTGAAATTTAATATATTATCTAAAATACAAAAAGCATTTTGTAATATTTTAATCTTCATTTTAACTCATATAAACAAGAATAAAGGTAACGTTTACAAGCAAACATTAGAGAAAAGTGCCCGGATAGTCTCTGTGATTTGCTCCGATTTCACCTTTAGTCCCTACATTTTTAAAATTAGGGCTATAGTCTTCAATTTTGATAAATTCGTTCTCGGATAGTCCCTGACGTGGATAGGGTTAGTTTTTGGTGTTAAGTGACTGTGAATTACTATAATGCCCTTAATGAAAAAAATATTAATTTGTGTGTAGGGGTCCACTTTAATAACCTTCTGTCGACCCACCCAACTTCCCAGTACCCCTTCTTCTTTGCAATAATCACTCACCAGTAACCACCATCAACCGTATCTCCGGTCACCACCGAAAGTTCGACGACACCCAAGGAACACCGGCGAGACCTGCAACCACCCTTCAAAATCCACCCACCTGCAACCACCCGTCACACCCGATGACACCCACAACCACCCGTGACACCCGGGCACACCCGTAACCACCCGTCACCACCGCAATCGACCCTCGAGATCAGCACAATCTGGCCGGCACTGCCACACCATCGACACCCCGACCCACCACCACCCCCAAAATCGTTACCTACATTCGGTTCTTCACTGCAAGACCAGATTGCAGATCTGGAATCACTGCAAGTCCTCATTCCTCTGAGCAATTCAACTTTCAACTTATTCATAGTTTAATCCAACCATAAACAAATTTATGCGCTACATATTGTTAATTGGTAAAGTGAAAACAATTTTACCAATAACAAAAATTATAACCAAAATATGATAAAAGAACCAAGAGAGGCTCAGATGTGCTAATAATCAAAACAAAGAGGAACGAACCACCCTGGCTGCAAACACAGAGAAAACAGAGAGTTGGGTGGGGGTGGGAGTTGAAGAGGAGTGGGTGGGGTGGGTTAGATATGTTATAAATATTATTTTAATATTCTAATAACAAGGGTATTTAGTAATTTCACACCTACTTAACACCAAAAACTAACCCCATCTATGCCAGGGACAATCCGAGAACGAATTTGCCAAAATTAAGGACTATAACTGTAATTTTAAAAATGTAGGAAATAAAGGTGAAATTAGAGCAAACCATAAATACTATACTATCCGTATCCGGGCACTTTTCTTTTTATTTTATTTATTCAATGGAGTTGTAACTAATATAAACAAGAATAAAGGTAACGTTTACAAGCAAAGGTGGTTGATGATCATCCCGCCACTATCTTATCATATCTAAACTTGACCTCACTTTCACTCTGCCATATTTCTGTTCTCTCTCATGGAGTCTCTCTCCATCATCCTCTCATCATCCCCAATTCCCCCAAATCAAAACCCTAAATTTCCCAAATTTAAAGCCACCAAAAACCACAAATCAACCTACACCTCCCTCAAAACCCAATCTTTATCATTCCTTTTCACCACTTTCCACTTCCCCCTTTCATCATTAGCTTCCGAAGAAACACCCGCACCCGCCAAAATCGATCTAGAATCAATTGTGGTTTCAATTGATGATTTTTTCAACAGATACCCGTTTTTTGTAGCTGGGGTTGTGTTCATTTGGCTGTATGTTATACCTGCCACTGAAGAATACTTGAGAAAGTATAAGTTTATATCCGCCATTGATGCTTTCAAGAAGCTTAAAGATGACCCGGATTGTCAGCTGCTGGATATCAGGGATAGTAAGACTTTGCGGGTTCTGGGTTCGCCGAATTTGAAGTTGTTGAATAAGAATGCTGTGCAGGTTGAGTTTCGACAGGGGGATAAGGAGGGTTTTGTGAAGAGAGTGAAGGAGAGTTTTAAAGATCCTGCGAATACCACAGTTTGTATTCTTGACAAGTGAGTTTTTGCATACATTTGTTGATACGACAATCTTTGTCATGTTTACTGTTTAAATCCAGCCTCCACCGGTTTTCTGCCTTTAACCCCACCAAGGCCAATTGACCGGTGCAAGCTGCCAAATTGAGATAAAGGTGAATCATTGTCATATTTTGTGGAAACAAGACTAGAGTAGAGATACTAAGTCATTGGATAGTTGGTTCATATAAATTAAAGGATATTGATTAAAACTAATGTAAACCTTGGTATATAAGATCTTGGATATGATGAGCACCATGATTTGGTCATGGTACATACCCATATATATATAACAAGAATCAAATAATTAGATCAATTCAAAGAATTGATATGAGCCTAATTGTCCTAATAATTGGGATCATGAGAACTCGTGACTGGTAAACTCACGTTACCCCACCCCCCAATACCATACTAACCAGTGGGATCAGCTAAAACGCAGACAGCCTTCAAACCAATGAAAGCTGGTTTATAAATATAATTTTTACCACTCAAGCAACTCGTTTTACTAGAAAATGACTATGTTGCCCTTGCATGCTCTTTTATTTTCAACTATGGCCTTAGAAGTTTGTTTTGTTTTTGATTCCTTTCTTTTGTTTGTAAGGTAGTTTCGATGGTGAATCCATTAAGGTAGCTGAGTTACTGTTCAACATTGGGTTTAAAGAGGCGTATGCTATCAGAGGGGGGTTAGAGGCACCAATGGATGGCTGGTATATCTCATATGTTATACGGTTTTTTATACATACTATGATTATCAAATAATGCCCTTTGTGATTTGGAACCAATATAAATTCCTCATTATCTAGTATCGGGTCTTCGCTAGATGAGGAGGTATTTGGATGTATGCTTTGATAAACGGCTTAATAGGTTCTCTGAATCTTACTATTTTGATCCATAAAGTTTAGAAATTTGGAATCACAGTCACTTTTACCCAAACAATCAAAACTGATATTTAATTTCAACTCACATCAATACACCCACTTTTAGGTATCTAATCCTGATTTAGCATTTTTATATGGGAATTTCCATTTTTGGAGATTCTATAAAAATGCAATACTTATCTTATTATGCAAATTGGTGCGGAAGTGACGCGAGGCAACATGTAAAGCCATTGACTCTGCATGATTTGATTTTCATATTCATCACAATCGATATTTCTATTTACAGGAAATACAAGAAACGCTTCTCCCACCATCTGTACACATTACGCTCAAAAGAAAAGTAAAAAAGTCAACAGAAGCAAGGGATAATGGAGCAATTGAACAACAGAGTGAGGTCAAAAGCCAGCCAGCAACTGTAACCGAAATCAAACAAACCGACAATGGCTATGCCAATACGTCAAAGGAACCTAAGGCAAGATCATCATCTCCATACCCAATGGTAAGATCTAGAGGTGGGAGTGCGGGTTGGGCAATGGGTCAAAACGGGTGAGATACTTTTGTATGCTTAGGGTTGATCTCAAACACTTTTTTGTCCAAATTTTGAGGAAAAAATATGGTTACAGTTACATTGATCCAATAATAAATAAAATGATTTATGCACGTTAGGTGACTTTTGATACGTTTGGCATGTTTTCTATCAAACAATATTTTTATTCTACCCGTATGGCACAGACTGACCCGGCTGCCTCTAATTTTTCCTCAGTTAATGATGAATCAACAACATGAAGCAAACTAATAATGCTAAATTTTGAATGCAGTATCCCGACATGAAGCCGCCATCTTCTCCAACACCATCTAAGCCTCAATAGTGAAGCCATGCAGACTCATTTTGTACTCACCGAGTCAACTCAGTTTGTTTTTCTTTTCTATTTATAGACTGCGGTCCGGTTAAGAGAAAAGCATTGGGGTTTTTGCGAAAACCTCACTTTGGAATGTAATGAATTGAGGATGGATAATTGTTGTAGTCGAGTGATTGTTTGTTTTGCACGTCAGGTTTATTTCTTTTTGGATCTTTTAACCCACGGGTTTTGATAATGGATTAGTCGACAAGTTACAGGTCTTAGAAAAAGCTACCAAGGCCCGTACAAAAAGATTACAAATACTCATCCTGTCTGTCTGAACTGCCCATTTTGCCCATTTCTACTTACTGGCGTCACCAACAAAAGCCAAACATAATTCAGCAGTGACTGTTACTATTTCCAGGAGACACGTATAGCAAAAGCGAAATTTGAAACACTATAGTTCACACCCACACACGGGATAACTAGTCTACTCTGTTGTGACTGGTGGTGGTTCTGGTAAAACAAGCCAAGAATTCAATGTTTCCTTCAGCACCCTTTAAAGGAGACTCTATCCAACCATTGCATTGGAAACCAAGATCTTCTACACCATTCACAATCTTCTCCCGCACCTATATCGTCAACACAAGGTCAACGTTTACTCACTTTTACATTAACCACTAGGAACGTAGAAGATTGGAGCTACATTCCTTATTTAATGTGTTAAATAAAATAAAAGTAAATAAAAAGAAAATCAGTTATATCATAGGGTGAAAACATGCCTCGTGTAGGTCACGCAATACCAGTGGCGGAACTAGTCCATTAAATCAGGGGTATCCCAAAAAACCGAAAAAATAATAATAAAAAATACACTACGATACGCGCTTGAGCCGTCAGTGATGGAACCAGAACATTTGGGCCGGGGGGTCATGCTATTTTATACATTAGCGATTATCATCGAATGTTTTCTTCGCTAACAATTTTATTTTTTTAATAATTCAACTTTTTTGGACTTGTTTTAGTAAAAAAAAAACGTTGATATTTCATGGATTTTGTAAAAACAATATTCACCATAAAATTAACAACTAATTAAAAAATATCAAATTTAAATGTGAATTAGTCTTGTGCATCGACTATTGGGTATTTGGGTGATTCTTCCAAGACAATAATACTTCTCTTTCCAATGTATTGTCAAATTTTATTAATTTTTTATTTTAATGTTCTTTCTTCCTCAGCCTTGCTTCACAAGAACCAGAGCTCGCCGGAATAGTTATAAATTATATGCTTCATTTTTCGCTTTCGTTTTTCCCACATTTCAGAGAGAGCTAGAAGGGTCAAAATGTAAAGAACTCTCTCTTTTCAGTACCACTGATAAACACCAAACTTCGTCGACCGGAGGGTCTTATGCCGATGTGAGCCGTAGCCCGTGCTACGGCTACTAAACCGTTGGGTCCGCCCCTGGGCAAGACGCCCACCAAACTGGGATGAGGGCTATCTCGAAGAGCTCAGGGCAAGGAAGAAAGAGGAGCAGGCCAAGCTAAAACAACGAAGGAAGGATGAGGAAGAGGACTGGTTTTTGGTGGGAAGGAGGGGTTCGTCTCGTTATGAAGCACAGAAGGCCAGGAGGGAGAAGAGGCTTGAGGACGCCATAACGTTTTTTGTAGCTAACCTTCCGGTAGGGTGCTCCAGCTTCGGTTATGGCAAGCGTTCAAACACTTTAATAATCTTGAGGATGCTTTTGTTCCTTTTAAAAGAGATGGAGGGGGAAATGCTTTTGGGTTCATCAGGCTATCAGGCATTAAGAATCTGTTGGGGTGGGAGGAGAGGCTCAGCGGTGTGGTAGTCGATGGAGCTATTGTTAGGGTTAATGTAGCAAAGTTTGGCAAACATGGGAGTAAGGCCTGCTTGACAAACCCAGCACCTATTGATAATCACAAGTTTAAGCCTCAGTTCATCAATAATTTCCCATTAGGGCCACCCTGTTATGAGCAGTTCAAGAAGAATGCTTGGGGCGCTGGTGGTGATAGTAGTAGGTCTATCATCAGTGAGGGGAAGTGTCAAAAAGAGGGGGTTATTGGCTCGTGTGTTATTGACCTGCCACCTTTGGAGACCTCGGCTAAGGAGAAGTGGGCACATAGATCTCTGGTTGGGGAGCTGGTGGACCTGGATACCTTGGTGAAGTTGGGAGATGTTCTGAATAATACGAAATTCATGGGAGTGATGGTACGTTATCTGGGGGGGCTGAAAATCCTTCTAACCTTTGACTCTTACGAGATTGCGGATAGCTTCCTAAGAACTGAAACTGAGTTTTGGTCCTCCATTTTTTTGAGGCTGTATCTGTGGGAGGGAGGTACGGTGTGCTTCGACAGGGTGGCATGGATTAAAGTAACTGGTGTGCCTGTGTGTCTTTGGGATAATCAGGTTTTTGATCGCATCGGCGAAAGGGTAGGGAGGCTTATTCTAAAATCTAATGCCAACACGGGGGATGGAATTCTAACTGGTGACCGGATGGTAGTGTTGGTAAAAGATGGTAGGAAGGTTTCTAGGTCATTCCAAATCAGGTGGAAGGGGGAGACCATCTCCGCATGGGTCGAAGAATTCAATACCGACTGGATGCCTCCTTTCGTCTGTCCTGAGATGCATCGGCGACAGTCGGTGGAAGTTGGCGGGTCACCGGATTCCAGGAAGGGAGATGGAGGGGCAGTGGGTTGCGTGGAAGGTGAAAATCAGGCTAACGAAACGGTATGCATGGGGACATTGCATGGGGCAAATCAACTAGTGGGACCTGGGGAAAAGTGCACTGCCCAAAAGGTGTTCACTACTGCTGTGGGGAATGAAAAGACGGTGGATGAGGGACCCAATGTGGTTCTAGAAGACAGTTTAGGTTCAGGTGGGCCTGTTCTAGCCCATCACGAGGAGGAACAAGTTTTTACTGAGCCCATTTTGGAGGAGCAGGCCCAAAGCCCGGTTGATTGTCCTACTGGTGCCCAACATGATGTTAGTTTTGACCTAAACTTGGATCCTAATGACCCTTTTGACCTGGATGAGATTATCAGGGATACCTCTCATGTTACTGTTAGAAAAAAGAAGAAGAAGAAGAAGAAGAAGAAGAGGAACACGAATAGGCAGTCTGGTGTATCTCAATCGAATATGATAAACATAGAAGAAGTGGGGCAAGGCTGCGACAATGCTATTGTGGGGGGTGATGCTGGTCATGGCAGTGGAAGGGTGGACCAGGGGGCTCGTGTTGTAGGGATGGAAGTTCGTAATACGGTGGATTTTGGGGATGCTGTGGGGATTTTGCTCAATGGGTTCGAAACCCACGTGGAAAAAGTGGTTCAGGGTGAATGGGAGGAAGTCGGTCCGATATGAATTTTTTGACTTTGAATCTTAGGGGGGCTGGGGGGATAGATAAACCCGGTTGGGTCCTTGGTCTGAAGAAAGAACACCGGGTCTCGTTTCTGGCTTTGCAGGAGACTCAAATGGGGGGTTTGTCCTCTCCTTTTGCGGCGAAGTTCTGGGGAGGAGCTCCCATGGTTGCTGAGATGGTGGATTCTTGTGGTCGATCAGGGGGTTTGATGTCGATTTGGTGTCGATTCGGTCTTTTGCTTTAATAACATCGTTAAAGGTCAGTACTTTTTACTTGCCTCGGGTTCTCTGGTGGGCTCAGGGGATCGCATAAATGTTCTGAACGTATATGCGCCCAACGACCATGTCTTGGGAGGACTTATTGGCTTTGATTTCCAGTTTTGATGGGTTATGGGTGGCGCTAGGGGATTTTAATGATGTAAGGGCTGAAGAGGAGAGGTTGAATTCAGAATTTAAGCAGAATCATGCGCTTATTTTTAATCAGTTTATTAGCGAGGCGGGTTTTCTAGAGTATCGTATGACGGGTAGGAAGTTCACTTACATGTCGGATAATGGGGTTCAGCTCAGTAAACTGGACAGGATTTTTGTGTCTCTAGAGTTCATGGAAAAATGGCCTCTCGCCACTTTAGTGGCCCTCGACATGAGGCATTCTGACCATGCCCCTATTCTTCTCCGTGGTGACGTGTTGGATTTCGGTCCTCCGCCTTTTAAATTTTACAATAGCTGGCTCGGTGATGGGGGTTTACAGGAATGTGTGGATTCGGTTACCAATTCTCTTGCTTTTGGTAGCATGGGGGTTAAAGGTTTTGCAGTGATGTTAAAAGAGCTTAAAAAATCGATTAAAGATTGGAGGGCGAGGGTGAAAGAGCAGGAACAAAAAGAGGCTATTGATGTGGCTAAAGCGGTTAGGGAGATCGAGATGGTGGCTGAATCGAGAGGTCTTTCTGAGGAGGAAAGGAAGATTTGGGTATCTTTGCGGATCTCTCTTAAAAGTTGGACTCGAAGAGGGTTATGGATTTGCATCAGAAAGCGAGAGTTAAATGGATTAAGCACGGAGATGAGAATTCGTCCTTCTTCAATGGTTTGATGAACAGGAATAAGGCCCAGAGTAGGATCAATCGCTTAAAGCTGAACGACGTGTGGGTGTCTGAGCCGAGTAAAATAAAAGGTGTCATGAGGGCTTTTAAAAAAAATTTCTGAACCGATGAGGAGGAGACCGGACTTTGTTAATTCAGGTCTGAAGAGGCTTTCGAGTGACCAGGCGGCGGCTCTGGTAATGCCCCTTTTCTGAGTCTGAGATTCGT
This sequence comes from Scalesia atractyloides, assembly GCA_947069175.1. Lineage (NCBI taxonomy): Eukaryota > Viridiplantae > Streptophyta > Magnoliopsida > Asterales > Asteraceae > Scalesia > Scalesia atractyloides. Next base: position 45,057,903 of record CAMTDV010000015.1, on the reverse strand, counting down.
GGGGCTGTTTGGAGTTGTGACGGGGGTAAAGCTCCCGGTCCAGACGGGTTCTCATTCAGATTTCTAAAGCGTTTTTGGAGGAGTTTGAGTCCGTTTATCTTATCAATGATGGAGGAGTTCTTCGCCTCGGGTGAGATTAACTTGGATGCAACTCGTCTTTTATCTCTTTGCTGCCAAAAGTTCCAGATCCTCAGGTTATTTCGGACTTCCGACCTATCTCTCTTATAGGCTCTTTGTATAAGATCATCGCTAAGGTGTTATCCCTTAGACTGAAATCGGTCAGTAGCTCGCTTATCTCCTCGTCCCACTCAGCGTTTGTGGGGGGAGAAACATCTTGGACGGCCCTTTGGTGGTGAGTGAAATTATTTCCTGGGCAAAAAAGTCTAAGAAGCAAGTTTTGTTATTTAAAGCCGACTTCGAAAAAGCATATGACACGATCAATTGGAAGTTTTTGCTGCGGGTTTTGGGCCATATGGGCTTTGATGATGTATGGATTAAATGGATGTCGAGTTGTCTAAAGTCTGGGAAAGGGTCGGTGTTGATTAATGGTTCGCCCACGGGTGAATTCTGCTTTAAAAGAGGGCTTTGGCAAGGTGACCCGATATCACCTTCCCTCTTCATCCTTTCCATGGAGGTCATTGAGATGTTCTTGAAAAAGGACTGCATGGGCTTGTATACGGGGGTTGTCCTTCCAAACAACGGCCCCATGTTAACCCATTTGTGCTTTGCGGACGATGTCATCTTTGTAGCCGATTGGTCGGAAGAAAATGTGGTTTGTTTGAGCCGGTTTTTAAGATGTTTTTATCTTCTAACGGGCTTAAAAATAAACCTCCATAAAAGTGATTTATTTGGAGTCGGTGTTGAGGAAGATGAAGTGAGCAGAAGGGCGAGAATTCTCAATTGTGGTGTGGGGTCTTTTCCTTTTGTGTACTTAGGACTCCCGATAGGTGCAAACATGAAAAGGGCGAAATTCTAGCAACCGGTGATTGATAGGTTCCAAAAAAAGCTCTCAGCTTGGAAGGCGAGGACTCTTTCCTTCGCGGGTAGAGTTACCCTCGCCAAAGCGGTTTTGGGCAGCTTGCCCTCCTATTACTTTGGGTGTATTTAGGGCGCCAAAGTCGGTGATTAACACTCTTGAGACCTTGAGGCGCTCTTTTATTTGGGGAAAGAACGGGTTGCGAAATAAAATTCATTAGGTGCGATGGAAAAAGATAATTAAACCAAAGCGCTTGGGTGATCTTGGAGTGGGAGGGTTGGAAGAGTTTAATTTGGCTTTGGTGGCAAAGTGGTGGTGGCGTATCAAGGCAGAACCGGAGCAGCTGTGGGTTCGGGTTATTAATGCTATTCACGGCCCAAATACAGGCGAAAAATTAATTCCTATGAAGCAGTCCGTTCCAGGTTGGTGGAAGGATATAGGGGCTGTGGAGGGTAGCCTAGCAAAGTGGGGTATCCGTGTTAAAGAATGCCTAAGGGTCGAGGTGGGAAATGGGAATACAGTTCGGTTTTGGAAGGACAATTGGGTGGGTTGTGGAATATTTAAAGACAGGTTCCATTAGTGTACCGGAAGGCATCTAACAAAGATGGTTTAGTTTCCGCTTGTGTGGAGATCGTGGGATCAACGACTTTATGGAGGTGGGAGTGGCTTAATGATCCCACCACTGATGCGGAATGGGTGCAGCTGAGAGACCTTAGGAGTGTAAGATAATGAAAGACTGAATGCTTTATTGATTCAATAGGATTACATTATATAGAGAATATATGAAACCCTAGAAACCTAAGTTGGGCCCGTGGGCTCACACTAATAATATGGTCTAATACTCCCCCGCAGTCAAAGCGGAAGGAAACCGAAAGCTATGACTGATAAAAAAAGAGTGGTCTTGAGATTCGGTCAAAACTTCTGTCAAAATTCCGTAATCTTGCGATCCATAATCTTCAAGAGACTCCACAGTTTAGAATGATCCTGTAATCCTAAAAGAGGCATCCAATGCGGCAGGGCGGCTGCGGCAAGTAGCGGTGCGGCGGCGGACCGTAGTCCATTAAGCGGCGGCAGCGCGACGGCAAGGAGCAGCTTGACGGAGAAGCGGAATCAACAAGATGAGGCCGTAGCATCATATGTGTGGTAGCGATTGGAATAATAAATTCTCACGTGTGAGATGCTATGATGCACTGGGACGGGTACGGGAACGGGGTACGGGTACGGGGACGGGCACGGGAAACGGCAAAACTAAAAAATTTAAGAAGCGGGGACGGGACGGGTACGGGAATAAAAAATATAAAAAAATAAATATATATCAAAGATAATGTAACACAAAAACTCAAATTAGTTATTTATCATTTTATTGAATAAATGATAAACTTGAAATGCCCAACATACAGAAAAATTATAAATTTGAAAGAGAAGGGGTATTATAATCTGCAATTTCATATGTATTTACTTATATTTATGCATACAAAAGAAAATCTGCAATCTCTCTCTCTCTTTCACTCTCATCTCTCTCTGCCATCCCCTTCTCTTCATCTCTATAACACCCACCTTCATAACCACCACTACCACCGCACGCACCACCTCCACCACCGCACTACACCATACCTGGATCCAACTTTCAGTTCACTCAAATCTAACCCATCAAACCCTTGGCATAAATACCTAATTTATCTTCTTTCTCTTCTAGATGAGAAGAGGTAGAGGAGTGCGATTGCGGAGATGGTGACTGTAAGGAGCCAAATTGGGGATCTGGATTTGGGTTTGGTTCTTGAGAGTTTGGGGATCGCCATTGGGGTTGTCGATTTTCACCACAAACACGCAGGAAACGTTTCGGTTGGACGTTTCTTCGCCGTCCCCTTCGCCTGCCCGTTTCCTCCACGTTTCCTAACCGCCGGGGACGTTTCCCGGCCGTACCCGTCGCGTTTCCGTCCCCTTGCAGTCCCCGGGACGGGAGACGGCTGCTCCAGGACGTTTCTGTGCTTCAGAGGTGAGATGGCTGAAATCTTGAATCGAAGCCGAGACTTTAATTAAACGGAAAATAGAAAATATAAACTGGGAAAGAACAAAAACTGCAGCTGGACAGGGCGGCGGCGGCAGTGGCGGCGAAAACGATATAGGGCGCCCTGTCTAGGGTTTTTCTCAAGTGGTGAAGGCTAGGGTTTGGTTATTTGTGTGTGACGCGGCGGAAACGATATAGAGCCTAGGTTGGCTCTGATACCATGTAAGATAATGAAAGACTGAATGCTTTATTGATTCAATAGGATTACATTATATAGAGAATATATGAAACCCTAAAAACCTAAGTTAGGCCTGTGGGCTCACACTAATAATATGGTCTAATAATGAGGATCCTTCAAAAAGTCGAATTTGGGGAGGGCATAGATAAGTGGGTTTGGAGAAATGATTTAGGTGGAAATTTCTCGACTAAAGCGTTAAGGCATGAGATGTGTTCGAGGGCTATGGTTGACAGCGACCTTGGTCAGTTTAAGTGGAATTCGTGGGCCCCGTTGAATGTAAACTATCTGGCGTGGCGGGCGGAGATGGGGAAAGTGGCTTCAAAAGAGGAGTTGATCAAGCGAGGGTTGCATTCTACTGAAAACAGATGCAAAAGGTGTGGGAAGATGGGTGAAAACAGCAATCATATTTTCGCCTCATGTCTATTGGCGAGAAGTGTTTGGTGGCATGTGCTGAGGTGGGTCAAGATGCCAATTCTGGTGGAATCTAGCTCGGTGGAACAGATCCTTGATTGGTTTGCGGTTCAAGTTGGGTCAAAAAGATGGAAAAAGTTGGTGCAAATGATCTGCCTGGCTACTTTATGGAGGTTGTGGTTGGTTCGTAATGATGCAAATTTTAACAGGAGATTCATTCCAGTGCTGGAAGTTGTTCAAAGAATTAAAGAAGACTCCTTTGTTTGGTTCAAAAACAGGGCTGGGGACAAGACTATAGATTGGGGTGGCTGGCTTAGTTTCGATGTAGCTGCTGCCTTGTAATTGTTTCTTTTTGTTATTTTTATTTTCCTCTGTTTTGTAGCGTGGTTCCCCAGCTTCTTGCTGGTACTTTATTCAAATAAAGTATTGCAGTTCAAAAAAAATAAAAAGAAAATGGGTCAAAGTCAACCCAGATTGAATTGAACCTACTAAATCGCTTTATTCTAAAAGGAGTTAATTGCCCGGATAGTCTATGTGGTTTTCCATTTTTTCATCATTAGTCTCCAACTTTCTAAAATAGCATGTATACTCCTTGTGGTTTGCTTGATTGTTACTCGGATAGTCTCCCAATTGGATGGTCGTTAGTTTTTTTAGTTAAGTATGTGTAAAATGACAAAAATACCCTTACCATTAAAAACAATAATTTAATCATTAAAAAGTTATAACTAAAAATAACAATTTATGTATTAAAGAACCATTTATATATTAATAATATAAATTTAATCATCTGCCACCACCATTCTCCATATACGCAATCACAACCCTTTAGCCACGACCGTCCACCACTACCATATCAGCACCTTATATATAAACCAGACAAACAATAGAAATCACATATTTGATATATTAAAGAAAACCTAGTTTCCTCTTGATTTGTTGTGTTAATTTCAATCCCCCCTACTTAGATCTGTAAGTTTTGCTTCGATTAATGGTGTTTCTTAGATAAAATTAGGGCTTATGTTATTTGTATTTGATGAGATGAAAGACGCGGGGAGATTGTTCATTCCATAGATGTGGTGAAGAAGAAAAGCCTTTCTAGTATTTTCATTATCAAATGGAAGGTAACAGATGGTAATGGAGAGTTAAAGGATTTAGTGATTCATCATCAGGGACTTGAATCGACGGTGATGATCGGACATTTTTTTTGGACCAGCGGTGCGGTGGTCTGATGATGATGACCGTCGATGGCAGAGACAACACCGACTTCACCTAACGACGACGTTTGAGGTTGGTGGATGAGTTCAGGAGCGATGATAATGGATTAATATCATAATGATAACATGGCGGTGGAATGGAAGTGATACATGGATAGGCTGATGATGTTTTTTGGATATAATGATTTGCAAGTTGAGAATGGTTTATGGAGAGGCTAATGACGTTTGTGGAAAGTGATATCAATCGAGTATTTGTGTTTTTCTAGGGAGGGTTGACCGGAGTTGTTGGGCGCGGTGATCGGCGTTCTTGGGCTGAGGTGGAGGTTGAGAGGTTGAAGATGGTGGTGAACTTGTGGGTAGATCCCACAAAAATGGTTGAAGTTGCTGATTGGGTGAGGGGGTTGGGATCGGACCCATGCACTTAACTATTTTATATTTGTTTAATGTTTAATTGTAAATTTTAATAGATTATGGGTAGTTTTGTAATTTCAGATAGACTTAACTGGAAAAACTAACGGTCATCCAGTTGGGGGACTATCCGAGTAACAATCGAGCAAATCATAGGAAGCATACATGCTATTTTAGAAAGTTAGGGACTAAAGGTGAAAAAATGTCAAACCACAGGGACCATTCGGGCAATTAACTCTTCTAAAAGTTAAATGACAACTGTAAAGAGACCGGCAACATACCTCTTGATGAACCAAGGGATCTCTAACAATCCCACCTCCTCCTACCTGTTAAAAAAAATTAAAAATTCCCTTCAGTGATAAATGACTTAAACTGACCGAATTTTACTCGAATGTGAGTATTTTTATATATGAGTACCACAAAGCCAAAAAAATAAAATGAAGTGGGCACCCAGACCCTTTTTCATACTTGTGATCTACGAGCCTCGAATTGAGGTTTAATTAATGTAATCAGTGTAGCTTCTTCTTTCATCAGGTTAACAACAGCAGACATGACCTAACAAAACGAAAAGGAATGAAACAAACATTTAAGATTTGTCATAAATGAACTTGTTTCTTTAACGACAAAGTAAACAACACTTACTAGAAGTATAGAGATGAATGAAAGATCCAAAGTCACCAAGTCAACTTTCTGAGGAAGCTCAGTAAGATATCTCAAATTGGTCCTCTCGATAACAGATACACGTTCATCTCGACGAATTTTATCTGCCACCTGTATAAATCCGAACATGTTTTATTTTTCATAATATTATACTTTATGTTAATTTCTGTAGGATTTACCTGTCCATAACCTACATCAACACCATAAACAAAAGAAGCACCATACTGAAGCAAACAATCAGTAAACCCTCCGGTTGACAGCCCTGCGTCAAGTGCCACTTTTCCAGTAACATCAACACCTAATTGTTCGATGGCAGCTTCTAATTTATGTCCAGCTCTAAAGTAAAAGTCAAGTCAACTTAAGTGAAATGTGATATAGAAGCTAGATGTTCACATATAAATAAAGTAAGTTGCTTGGGAGAGTAATCACCTACATACATATTTTGGTATTTCAGCCTTGATCTCTACTATGGCTTTTTCAGAGACCTGGTGTCCAGCTTTAGTTACAACTTTCCCATCAACAATCACCTTACCTAAAACACAAAGCTAGTTTAATTCTGTACGGCTCAAAAAGGGTCATTAGACTTGATTGCACATAACTAGACTGCTTCTATCCAATATGTTTAAGTTTTTTTAATAAATAATTAGTGTTATATATGATTACAAAAAGCACAAAATTATGAAAAAACACAAATTTTAGAATACATAAGTTATGGGGTTTACCCATTAGACCTGGTGGAGAAAAAATAAAACTAGAATGAATATATATATGTAAATGGGTTGGAATTGCGACTGCAAAGTAAACAAAGAATGATGAGATGAGTAACCTTGTATGATCCACGATTGAATGTAATTTCGACTATATTGCTGAAACTTCTCGAGACATACTTCATCCAATCTCTTCTTCCTATTAATATAAATCAAGAAAAAAAACTCATCAAGAAAGATACAAACAAGAAATCAAGATTCAGAGCCACCAAAGGCTACCTTATGAAACGAAATATACACATTGAAAAACATGAAGGGATGGACATAGTCTAGATGACATGAAAAGATTCTGGATACAGAGTAAAACTGATATGTCCAACCACAAAGCACCCAAAGTCTGGGCTTTAAAAAACATGCCTAAGGTGTGAGGCGACCTCAGGCGCAAACGAGTTTGCTTTGCTGTACAAAGACGCAGGTGAGGTGGGCTTTAAGACGCGCCTCTTGTACGTGAAAAGGTTTTGTGCATCAGTTCTTTAGGTTGTACCTATTTATATATTCAAGCAACTATATTTATATCTAAACTTTGGGTAAGTGATAACCTATGAGAAATAAAAGAAAAAAGTTGATAGGCCCACGGAAAACATGTACATGAAGAGAGACAGAAAGGGTTGCTCACTTGTTTACTGGTATAACTTTCCCTGATTTTAGAGTGGCGAAGCTTCGTATCGGACAGGTTTTGTGTGCATTCACTGAATTGCAACGTGGAAGTAATAGTTAACATCAAATCACAACTAGCAGATGATTATCATCAAAACATTTTGACAGAAATCCTTTTATAAGCCCTAATTACTACTACAAATGTTTAATACCTTGTAGTTAAATCTGTGACATCCTTTTAACTGAATTAGCGAATTGTATCGCTCTAAATTCAAATTCAAACTAATACTAGATCGAATTCTAGAATCAGTAACTAGCAGGCTGAAATTGAGAAAATATTAATCGGAGAAAGTATAAAACAAAGCAGGAGTACTTGGATGGTAACTCTGTTTGAAGAAGAAGAAGAAGAAGGCTCCATCACACCGGCGAAATAACGGCAGCCTCGACAGTTGCAGCAGCGCCATTGATGGATGTTTTCGCTACAGCGGGTTAACCCCCCAAATCGGATATGCGGTGGGGCTGGCTGATGTAGTCAGTCAGTCAGTCAGTCAGTCTTATTGGGCCTTTAAGCATTTCATTTGGACCGACGTAACCCAATTCATTTGAGTGTATGGAATCTCAAACCCTTTCATGATTATAAAACTAACGGGAGGGAAAATTTAATTTTAAATACTCACAAGTGTATAATTAAAATAATGTGACGTATTCGATAAGTTAATGACAAAATGCATACTTTATTTTGGAGCATTCTATAAGCATAAAAGTGTCTTGGACTCGTGCCGTGATAATTAAAAACACATGATACTTTGCCCCCAATTTGCTTAACGATGCATATTGCATATTCAATGACATGAGCAATTGATGTTGGTCTTGTAACAACATGATGAGTAACACATAGTTTAAAACAAGTTTACCAGTTAAATATACATAAATGCCAAACATAAAGAAATATAGTGTAGTGTATCTCAAACCTGCATCCTTTAAATGGGAGATAATTTATGTGCACCTACTCATTAAACTCCTCTTTATAAAAAATGGATCTGTAATTTGAAAAAGTCAAGGATATTTTACTCTTCCCAGTCATGAATATATTCTTGATTTTCCATAAGTTAATCCTTAACTCACATCTGGAAAAAAAGTTATCAAATATTAATCCCCACTTGCATCTATTCGTCGTCTTTGTTGACTATAAGCGTTTCTTGCTTTTTAGCTTGGGTGGTACCGAAGACCGTAACACAATTCTTGAGCAACAAATAGAACAAACAAATGCAACTTTTCTCTTATTCAAACATAATAAAACCATCTCTTGGTGTAACTTGCAGCAACAGTAGATTTATTTGTGTTGTTTTTTTGAAGAAAAAAAAAAGATATTCAAAAATATCAAATCTTTGCATACTTATATAAACCTAAATAGCCATCTTAAATGTTTCCACCGATTTAAGACCATCTCTTTAGCACATCTTCCTGAATATCTCTTTAGCATCCTCAACCAAATCTCGTCCGATGTACCTAAATTAGATTTATAGACTATAGTCATCAGTTTATATAATACATGTATATAATTATATCATTTCATCACTGATAGCATTTTGAAATGTGAAGAGTTTGGTAAGTGTCTCATAAATGATAATTTATAGGCTAGATCCTTGCGTTCCGTGTAACGCCCTGCTATTTCAAACTTTATATATTTGGAAAGGTCATGTTGTAATTCTATGTTTGGAAACCCTGTAATCATTTGTATTCGTCATTCTATTGTAATCATCATTCGAGACTTGATTCGTAATGAAAACATATCCTATTTGTTCATGTTAAGCTCAATTATATTCTACTTATATGCTAATTGATACGCAATACGCATAAGACGCTTGATATACATGAATTATGCATCATTTGGGCATACACGATACTTATTCACAATTCATATACTTGATCATACTTTTAATGCTTATTATTATGCTTACATTAGATAAATAACCCTTATACTATGCCTTTTATGCTTAAAACACCCTAAAGCAATCAAAATACAAACTTCAGGGCTAAAATTATCAAAAATCAACAAAGTTTAGGGATTTTACCCTCTGCCCCTCGCGACCGTGTCCCTTGATCCTCTCGCTCCCCGCAAGAGGGCAAAATCCGCAAAATGTTTGCATCTGCTCTTGGATTGGGCAATTTGGTGTTTGTAGGATTGTGCTTCTTACATTGAATACTCACCAAACCAAACCCTAATCACTCCCTATAAAACCTAAGCCTCCTCCACACTTCCTCCACTTTGCAAACACTCTAATCTCTCTCTCAAACACTCTAAATCCCGCTGAGAAATCAGTAGCAATGCAGATTCACTACAAGTTGCAAAAGTGAGTATAACCTCACTTATACTTCATCTGTCTCATTCATTCTTCTTTCAAACCACTTGGAACAACCTTGGGTATGATTCCATGGGTTCTCCTTGGAGAATCCAGGCCTGGAATTTCACCACAAAGGCTCCAAAGTGTACTAAACTTTCTGTTTTGATTCTAAACTTTGTTAAACTTGTTCAAACTTGAGTTATCTCATCTCAAACCTATGTCCTAATGCTTATAACCTCATCCATGGTTAGTTAGGCTTAAAAACAAGGTTGAGACATGTCAAATTAGAGGATAAAACCTCACAAACTTTCTATTTTCGACTAGGGTTTACACCCACAGGTAGTGTTCAAGTTTAATCTTGATGAATGTGTTGGGCTATCCTAAATGAGAATCCACACGCTACTTGATGATTTCTCATCACTAGTCCAATGTGGTTTGCTAGATGAAAGTAACACAACCCCGTCTAGCCTACAACTTGTGTCGACGTTGGGTCACCGGGTTGTAGCTTACTTGACCATTTGTGATAACCATGTATTTCATTTCTTGTTATTATTAATCTTGTAAGTTCATGACTCTCCTTGTGTTTATAACACAAGTATAGTGGTGAACATTTTGTGGTGCCTAAATGGAAGCTTGTTCTTCCTACCTCATGCATGAAATCCATGAGACAAAGAGTACCTAAATGGAGACTTTGAATTCCTACCTCCTACTTGAATTATAAGCTATGTATTTTATATAACCTAAGTATGTATATGGCTATGTAACAAAGACTTAATGATAACTTAATAGTTAATTGTTAAGAAACTAGTTACATCATCTAAGGACCATGCACTTGTTACGATTCTAATGGATCTTTGAATCCATGAAAACACACCAAACCCTTGAGGTTTCTATAGTGTCAAAAACAAGTGTTATGAGTACAAGATGATAATTTTCATAATACTATTTTCACATTATTTTAATTCCGAATCTATAATCCTCCGAAACTCCCAACACTCATACGCCTTTGTGACTTCTTGTAGAAGGACAAGGTGCTCCAAGATAATCAACCCAACACTCTCGGAATTCAAGTCGGATAAGCTTGCAAAATCGTGAGTATACTCGATCTCGTTTTCTATTTTTACATTTTGGGTGCAACATGTACAAACACCATGAAACTCGCTTACAAATTTACTTTATCCATTATAACATGACACTTGTTTATATACTTGAATAATGCATGCTATGTTAGACTTGTGTTGTATGCTCACTAACTTTGCTAGCCAACCTTAACAAATATAGCGCTATAGGAGTAACGCCCGCCCGTATGCTTGTGGTATTGTTAAGTAAACTATTAAACACCCGTTTTATGACAATGTTGGGTAATCATAATTGTGTTAGACTATGGTTTGACATATAAGAGCACATGTTTAGTATGTAATGACAATTACATACAATGTTGCCATGTTGGATATGAGACAAACTTATTCATTATTATGCTATGTATCAAACTTGTATACTCGCCAACATTTGTTGATATATATATTACTTTAATACATGTTGCAGGAAACTAGGTTGATGCCGATGAAGAAACATATTAGGGTGAATTAGATACACACCTAGTCTTAATTTCATGTATTTTGTTCTATGTTGTATTTGTAACATGAAAGTTTTCATATTTTCCCTTTCGAACCATTGTATTACAAATTTAGTATCAATGAAATTTTGAATTATTAAATATTGTCGAAATAGTATTATGATGTTTTGAGCAATTTGTTCATCTCATCCCGATGTTTCCGCCATTGTTGGGGTGTGACAGATTGGTATCAGAGCCATAACTATAGGGAATTAGGAAAAATTGCCATGCTCTTGACCTAGTCTATAGTTTAAGTGTCCAGCTTTTGACCATTCTTGTTTCATGCTTAAAATGTTAATTCTTCCTACTTTGCTCTTATCTCTTCTTTTTGTCTTAAACATACAATGTGTCTTTCCTAAGACGCTTACACAACTTACACACTTGAAGACACTCTCATTACATCAACCAGACGATTTGCACCGAGATAGGCCCAATGGCCCGCAATTTGGTGAAATCCCTCATTCCGCGTTTGCGATTTTACACGAAGTTACGCCATCAAGTTAGGAGTGATATCCACACCTTGATGGAAGACTTCCATTTCAAACTCTAGTGGACCCTTACCAACGAGTCAGAATTTGCTCCTCATTTGGCAAGTACCAACCACATTTAGGGTACGATGTTATCAAGTTAGGGGTGTAACCCGCACCTTGTGAACTAGTCCCTTTCCTCGATTTTCAATCTCGCCAAAGTCTCGAGTTTTCGATCGACTAGGGACATGTAGTAATTGGAAGGGTGAATACTGTTAGTCGCTTCTTGATGAGAGTATTCTACCTATTAGGCCAAAGCATGTTTCCCTAACTCGAAAGGATTTTCGACCCACTTTGGAATAGACGATGTTTCTCTACCCGAAATATTCCAATGTTTTATTGAGCCTATCTTTTATGTTAAATCAATTTCAATGTGTTTTATACTTTGAACGTTTGTAACTTGTTTCATTTACACAATTTGCACGTGCCGCGAAATCTCAAACAATAATAATCCTTCGTGAACTAACTTAATATACACTCTTTCATGTCAATATTTATGATTATACAATGTGAACTCTTAATTTGCCAATGTAAACTATTTGAAACTAGGTGTTCCATGTTACATGCTAAATTATGCAAATGGCTTTTCTCAAAACAGTATGATCAAGTCTCATCTTTTACCATCAACCTTGTAGATGTCTTCCAACCGTTTTTCCAACTCCAAGAAGAACTCAAAGTCAAGCTCTAGCAAGAAGAAATTGCTTGCGTTCATGGCTAAGCAAATGGCCCAACTCATTCCCGACATTGTGAGCAAGGTTACCGCTACTATCGTCAACTCGTCTGTCAACTCCAAAGCTGAGCAGCCTAAGCCTACCTCTTTCAACTACAAGCACTTTATCGCTTGCAACCCTAAGCCATTCACTGGCAACGAGGGTGTCACCGCCATGCTCGAATGGTTTGAGAGCATCGAGGTGACATTCATCAACAGTGATTGTCCTGAGCATCTAAAAACCCGGAGCGGAACGGGCGTCTTCGAGTCTCGAGCTCTCGAGTTGTGGACGAACGAGCGTAACATCCGCTCCAACGAAGAAGCCTATGCCCCCCCTTGGATCGAGGTTAGGGAGATGATGATGTTGGAGTTTTGTCCTCCCCATGAACAAGAAAAGCTTGAGGATGAATTTTGGCACCTCAAGCAAGTGGGTGACGATAACCTTGGTTACACCACCGTTTCAAACAATTAAGCATCATCATTCCCCACCGCGTGAACACGCCTACACGTGCCATTAGGAAATACCTCAACGGCCTTCCCCCTGCCATACGTGACGTTATTCAAGCCTCGAGACCCGACAACATCGAGCTATGTTACCGCCTAGCCGCGGAAATCAATGATAATCGCGTGCGTGATAATACCAAACCCTCCAGCACCACCAAGTCTGCCAACGAGACGATTTGCACCCAGATAGGCCCAATGGCCCGCAATTTATGGGGATATCCCTCATTCCGCGTTTGCAATTTTACACGAAGTTACGCCATCAAGTTAGAGTAATTGGAAATTTTAATTCATATTTACAAGGAAACATTCAAAGAAAAGATCTCTAAGATATTGTAATAGTCTTGACTAGATATTTGATTTTGAAACAACATCTTGACTTCGACACTAAACATTGCTTATCAACATGATCACTCACGTCCTTTTGATCACTCAATTAGTTATCAATATGAGCGGGTTCGTCTTCTGAATCAATGATTTAAGTCAACTTAGTGTAACCTTGCTCTGATACCAATTGTTAGATCAGATTAGTAAATTGTGTGTGTTTTTGATAAATCGGTTTGTAAATAAACCGGTAATCAAACAAATAAACAGAGATAATAATCACTGCTGGATTTGAGAATGATTGCCAATGATTCATATATTATTTATATGTTCAATTACAATCAGATAGTACAAAAGTACTCCCCTCACCAGGTGAACTCTCCCTCTTAGGTTCTTTTGCTCTGTGAGCTCCTAGAGTTAAGTTCACTGAAATACATAGTGAACTATTTATAGAGGAGAGAACTGCTTATCACATCACCATGAAAGTGACCTAAAACAACCCAATTAATGTGAAACTGGTTGTGCAGAACTGTTGGACAGTTAGAAATAAACAATTAAAACTGAAACAGTTAGATAATACAAGTAAACAACTGTGATTCCAAAACTGTTGGTGCAAACCAGCACTTTTGGAATCCAATACTTCTAGTCTTTCTTTGACTTGTTGACTTAGTCTTCTAGTCTCCAGTCTTCATTGTGTTGACTTTGACTGTTGACTAGTTGACCAACACTTTTCATTCCAGACTTGTACTTGTTGACAATAATTTAGTTGTTTGTTCCAGTAGTTTGGGTGGTTTTTCAGATAACTTTCAAGGCAGGAAACTTCTGGACATTGACTTGTAATCCAACTTATTCCATCAGACAAGGAGATCGTTTCCCCTGGGTTTTGACTTTCATCATCAGCAGATCTTACATAACCCAACAACTAAATTATTGTCAAACCTACAAATGAGATTCATAGTGAACAGTGAACCTTTAGTGAAAGATTCCTAAAGGATTGTTGAGTTAAACCTAAGAAAGTGTGTTCTTAGGATAAGTAGATTGTTAAACACAATATCTACAATACATGAAATCATTGATGAATGATTAGTTTGACAAGTCAAGGACGAGTTCTTGGGCTTGGGAATCACTTTAAGGTTTTATTGTAAACTGATTCCTCGAAGAATACAAATAGGTGAATTCTATGCACGACATATATATTATTGAAAGTGTTATTCGATCAATATAATGGGCACCGTGAGAGTGAAAGGTTCATTTAAGGCATGGTAGTGGAATGGATAGTTCATTAATAACATCGGAAAAGACACTAATAGTATGGTGGTTAATCATGTTGTGAGACAACAGAGATAGTTGCTAAAGAGTTTTAATCTATAGTTTGGTATTTGATGTTCTTCAAACAGTAAGGCTACATTGTGAACTTATTTGGATTTAATGGTTAACTACCATAAACAATGTTCCTATGCTCGAATATTTGTACATTTAAGTATCCATGAGTATAGTACTCTAAATGTCTATAGTCGATCAAATTCATGGGAATCGATTTGAAGTAAGACTACGATGAATGCTTGATTGTTTATGGGATGAAAGTTCAAGGGGTTGAGGATCAAGATTCACAAATATGCAATGGAGAATGATATGGGACGTAAAGCGCTTCAAAAACTATCTTCATGGATTAGTGTCATAAGAAGTTTTGAAATGCTAAGATTTTTATATCCTTAGACCTCAGAATCATACTAGAACTAACATTAGTGTAAGTTTGTTCTTTGATCTTATTTAACGCTACATTGTGAAAGGCTAGTAATACAGATTTTGATTGGGAATAAAACAAAAGCTAAGTGGGAGTTATTTAATGTCAAAGGAATTTTGTGCTTCTTGATACTTTGAGAATTTGAAAACTATGTAGATTCAAACTGGTATGAATGTATGGCCTTACTCAAACTAGGAGTAGTTTGTCGACCACTTCCGAATCAAATATGAGTACAAGAATAGTTTAACAGTATATGAGATTAAAATTAGATCCATGTCTCATGTTCAATAAGTGTTCTATACGGATAGGATAAATCGAGAAGGTTACCATGGTTATATTCTTGATTAAGTAAAGAGTTACTTAATTGGAAAGGAACAATTGATGAAAGAAATCCGTCATACTTGCTAGGGGCAATGCGATGCGGCTAGGCGTCCAAATCTGTCTACGTTAAGGGATATAATTAAAATAGTCCAAGTAGGAGACTATTGGAAATAGTTGTCCAATTATCGATTATCTAACGTTACTAATAAGGTACGATTCAAAGAGTTACGCTTTTAACGACAAACAAAGAATGAGGTTTAATTGTTAGGCGTCCAACTCTTTTGATGCTATGTGTCACAAAAGGCATATTGATCACGGAGAACAGGTATTTGTGAAATACTCGAAAATGTTAGTTGTTTACGAAGTAATTAATTTGCGTGCTTTATTGGTGACGTTTAAAGTGTTAAACTAACGTTAATTTATTATTTGGATAATAAAGTAAAGAGTATATGTTATTATGAATAAAATGAAGTCAAAGCGTTTGACTAGTGGTTTTATTTAGTGGTCAAATAATGGTTATTTGAGAGAAACAAGAATTAACAATTATTAGATAATAATTAGTTAGAATTTGTTTTATTATTTAATAATACAATAAAGTCAAAGGGTTAACTTGTTAAAAGTAATTAGTCAAGGACTGATTACTTGGAGAGAGATAATTGTGTGTGGACTAGAAAGTGATTATGGGTTCCTTAAGTATGAGGTTAAACCTAAACCATCGTCACAAAAGAACAAAAAGTTTTGACAGAAAACTTGAACACACAAAGAAGCCTGACACCTCCTCTCCCCCTCTCTCTCCCTCTCCACCGTCATCGGCCACCGCTGACACCGCCATGGGCCAACCCTGCACCTCCACAGCAACCGTTACTGGCCGCCACCACACACCACACAACTGTCTCACATCACGTTTCGTTTAACGAGTCGTTTTAGCATGTGGATCTCGTGGTGTCTTGGGAACTTATGATCAGGCTTGCTAGCGGAGCGTTTATCGCATCCATCGAGTGGGTTCTTCGTATTCATCAAATTATAACTTTAAAACCACTATGGTCGTTTTATATAATTGTCTGAATAACTTATAACTGAATCATTGGTGGAAATATTGTTTATCTGTTTATGTGTTTATACACACTTCCGCATCTGACTAATAATGAATGTTATTATTATTAATTATAGAATTGGATTTTATAAAATATTAAATATGAAAAATGATACCTAGATTCCCTGCACAAGAAAGTGGATTAATCGCAGTCTTGGATTGTGATTAAAGTTGGTGATGAACACCGTAGTCGAAAGTCATAGATATGTACGTATATATATGTGTGTATAGGGTAGGGACCCTAAGAGAAGTCCACCCTATTTGAGAAACTTGAGAAGCATTCTGGACCACTCATTTCCCTAAGTTTCGTAATATACACATATGTATAGTTTAAAATTGACTATATACATATATGTATATTGAATTATACACATATGTATATAGTCAATTTTAAACTATACATATATATGTGTATATTACAAAAAGCTTTGGGAAAATGTGTGTTCCAGAATGCTTCTCAAGTTTCTCAATTAGCCTAGTGCTTCTCACATGATCCTAACCCTGTGTGTATATGTATATATATATATATATATGTATGTGTACAAGAGGTGGGGGGTAACCATATTTAAACCGTTGTGACAGTTATTGGCGCCAATTACATAACTGTTGTAAATGGTATCATATAATTGTTGTGATGTTCATGCGAATGGTTACCCGATCCATAACTAATACCTAATTATTTTTCCAACATAATACAAATACAAATCATAAATTACAACATAATATTCAAATAACAAAGTTTAAATTATTTACTAACACCACCCCCTATTTTTCCAAAGATATTTAGATTATTTACTAACACCATCCCCTAAGCTAAACTTTTTTCCTCATCATTGGAAGTGTTTCGTTGGCCTTATCTAGTGCTTTAACTTCTTGTGAGAAGTCATAACTTCGCTTCTTTTTGCTGCATTCCTATCATCACCCATGTACAGAGCATAATCTTCTTGAATCATTGTTTCTTCTTCAACGGCCTTTGATGATGGTCCTCATTGTAGGATGTGATGAACATCAACTCTCCTCTCCAATTCTTGTTTTCCTTTTTTGAGTTTCTTGCAAAACTATGACCCAGTAATTCCATTCAAGAACATCTAAATACTGAGCATAAACAACAAGAACCAAATCTCCATCCTCGTATCTAATCCTAGATCCTTTGCCACTACAACCCACAAATTATATTGAGAGACCCTCCTGTGACCTTCTTTCTTCACTATTACATAGAGATCATACAACTGTACCGTCTTTCCCTTTTCGTGTGGTGATGGTATTGGTCTATCATAAATTTTCAAAGAAGTGTATAAACCAATCCACCATTTGCAAGAATTTATCTTTAATCTGATCTCTAAACGCCCATGGCTCGTTTATTTCTTCAGTAAGATCTAAGAGGGTTATGCAATCCTTGTGTGTGTTAAATTCTAAACCATTCAACACTAATTTACCGATGCAGCTATCTTGACTCGAACTCATTTGTAAATAGCTTTGTTTGAATTTATCATGTTCCCTACTATCACCCAATGTCTCAAGTAACTGTTCTTTATTTAATTCAAGATTGACCGATTGATTAGAACCAAACAATAAGGGATCTTGGTTAAACATGTGAATTATGGTACATTTCCCCTTCTAATTTTACTACAAAGCCCTGTTGCCTTTATTGATTGAGACTTACTACATTCCTATAGATATCTAGAGTGTAATAAACACTAGAATCATGAAATCTTCGTCCAAATGTAATCTAACAACCCTGATTCCTGTAATGAATAATATGTTCCCGGATTGTCGAGTTTCAACACCAAACGACTTTTTAGTCTTATGAAAGTGACTAAGAATACCAACGAAGTTATTTTGAAATTTAGTATTAACATACTAGATATCATTCCAAGATCCTAATTCGGTTCCGCTCAGGATGTATTCTTCCGTGTAATTATCACTTTCTCGTATTCTCTCGGTATTGATCGTTTGTCGGATGAGGTAGTGATCACCTGTCGGATGAGTAAAGTCGCTTCATCCCTCTCCTTTATTCTGAAGCATTGTATTTTGTGTCCAGGTTCCCCACAATATTAACAAACTTGACCATCTTGCATCTTTTGTTTCGAATCACAGTTTCCCGCCATTTTCTATTGTGACAATGTTTTGATGATTTCGAGTGTAGATGTGTATGAATTGTTTAAAAAATCTAGCTCTCATACCAGTTTGTTGGCCCATAACTTAGAAAAACACAAACACAAGTGAATCAAACAAATTTCGAATGCACAAAGAGTGGATAAATCACAGATTTGATTGTGATTAATCTTGGTGATGAATACCATAGTCGAAAGTCATATAGATATACAAGAGATAGCAGGTAACCATATTAAAACCGTTGTTGCAGTTATTGGCGCCAATTATAATACTGTTGAAAACGGTATCATATAATTGTCGTTATGTTCATGTGAATGGTTACCCGACCCATAACAGATACCTAATTATATGTCCAACATAATACTA
Organism: Scalesia atractyloides; assembly: GCA_947069175.1. NCBI lineage: Eukaryota > Viridiplantae > Streptophyta > Magnoliopsida > Asterales > Asteraceae > Scalesia > Scalesia atractyloides. The sequence continues at coordinate 45,038,964 of CAMTDV010000015.1, read as the reverse complement.
ATACAAATCATAAATTATTACATAATATTGGAATAATAAAGTTTAGATTATTTACTAACAGAGTTAAATTTTCTAAGCACAGAGTTGAATTTTCTATGTAATTTAATCTTGAGTAGCCATTTTCATTGTTGTGATGTTTAATTTCTAGTCGGCCAGTGGTTTGAAACATTCATCAAGAACCATACGATGTTCTTCATGATGACTGACCGAAATTATATTCATTATGACTGACTGAAAGTCTATGCATGGCATTAATTAGTTGAAGAAAAGGGAAATATATAATAATATAACGTATATTTGTCTTTGTAGCAACATGAGCTCATTTATACCATTGACTAATGGACATCAGCCGGAACAGGAAAAGCACATACCTTAGTTTCTTAATATTGATTTTGCTTTGCTTTCAGATACATTTGAAAGCACAAGAAGATCCACTCTATATGGAGATCCCAATGGGAATGATTTTAGACATGGGATCATAGGTCGGAAAGACTGTTCATAGCTGGATCACCATGGCGGTATCTGAGTTTTACAGGGTCAATAGTCACTACAAAACAAGGATACTTCTTCATAGTAGGGATACTCATGGAGAACCACGGCAGGCTCTCTCTGCGGGTAAGTCTGACTTCATGGATATTTAAAACAACCTTTACGTGTTATAATAAGAATGAGTATTTATGTAGTCTTATTTTTTAAAACTTACTTCCAATATTGACTCTTCTAGATATTATATATTTTATACTTGCTCAGTGGGCCAACAAGTTTGGTATTTGTTAGAGGTGATAATTTATAATATGGGTGGGTGTGTTGCGAATTTTATAATACCAGCTCTTGATCTTCTTGAGAAAACAAAAGTAAAAGCAATTTTAGGTTCACAATCTTCAGCGGAAGCGAAGTTCCTGGCTGTATTGGGAGACCAAGAAACATTACCTATTCTGTCACTTTCATCAATTCCATCTTCCAAAAGACATCCTTACTTCCTTCAAATTACACAAGATGAAACAACTCAAGTTAAAGCCATTGTATCAATGGCATTATCCTTTGGATGGAAGAATGCTATTCTTATCTTTGAGAACACTGAAAATGGGAGAGACATGGCTACATTTATAACCAATTCCCTCCAAGAAAAGAGCATAAGTATAACATATATGAGCTCTATTTCCACCTCTACTAGCAATGAAATTTTACAGAAAGAGCTTCAAAGTTTTCAAATATGCAAACAAAGCTATTCATCGTACATGCTTCTCATTCCCTTGCATCCCACCTTTTCCAAAATGCAAATTATCAAGGAATGATGGATGCAGGTTACAAGTCGATTGTCACCAGCAAGACTATGAACCTTTTGAATATCATGGATGGTGAAGTTATCAAGTCTATGCAAGGGGTGGTGGGTTTTAAATCATATATCCCTCCATCAAGGGACCTTGAGAAACTCACATCGAAATGGAGAAAGGAATATCATGTGCTGGAGCCCAAGGATATAAACGCTTATGCTATTTCGAAGTATGATGGAATTTCAGCACTGGCAATGGCTGTTGAGAAGACACAGTTTGTTCTTAAGCTGAACAGAAAAGATTTTGAAACAACTGGCTTAGCTCAATGGGGTACAACACTTCTGAATCAGATGTTAAGAATCTCATTTTATGGTTTAAGTGGTCATTTTAAATTCTTAAATACGACACATGTCCTAGAAATAATAAATGTGATAGGGAAAGAGTAAGTGATGGTTGGGTTTGGACAACAGATGCTGCTTTCTCCAAAAATATTGGTAAGCTGAACTCTTTTCCCAGTAATGGCCTGGAATCTATCATTTGGCCAGGAGGTATCTTGGATAATCCATTGCACAGGATGCCACAAATTAGTAATAGGCGCCTAAGAATTGGCATTCCACTACAATACAGATCAGGGGCCCTTTTCAAGTTGATTATGATGCTCAAACTAGTTCAACCCTTGTTTCAGGGTTTTGTTCAGATGTGTTCCCAGCTGCCTTTGCTGGATTAGACCCTAGTGTACTCTTTCAGTTCATTCCATTCAAACCTAAAGCTGGAGTGGGTACAGTAAAATACAATGATCTTATAGATCGAGTCCATGCAGGGGTATGTGTGACAACTCGTAATTTCGACTCGTTCCTTTTCGTATTTATAGATTGAGTCTTATACTTATTTTAATTGACGAGTTATACTTAACTAGATTGTATTATAAGCTTATATTATACAAGCGATAAATTAGAAATCGAATCCTTATTCTTTTGAACCGACTCGAACCGTTTGAACCAAGGCATATGTCTCGCTTGTCGATTGAACCCACTCGCGTAACTCGAAATTCATGAGGTCCGTACCATGGCATAAATCATTTGTATTAGTTGCTTTAAATAATAATAATAATAATAATAATAATAATAATAATAATAATAATAATAATAATAATAATAATAATAATAATAATAATAATAACAATAACAATATCTCCCCATGTAATTCCAAACAGTATGTATGTATGGATAACTTCATTTGATTTTTAGTTTAAAAAAATGTATAGATAATACTAATGTTGACAGCACAATAGTGCCATCCTTTCCCATTTTTTTTTCGTCTGTGTACAGCCAATTGGCCTAACACCCACTTTAATTGTTTTTTTAGCCAACATCCTCATCATAGGCCCAAGCCCATGTTGGACCCAAGTCCAAACCGCCTCATAAGTCATCTGTTGATATATTACGTAAAGTTAGTGCATGACTTCATTAGCATTCTAATTCCTCAAAACTTCCCAAACCCTAAACAACATACACAAACATACGATCGTACCTGCTCTTCCCCTCTTGCCACAGTTGACGTGAAACGGGACCAGGGAGCCTCACGAGTTTGTTGTTTTCAAGTCTCTAGCAACTCTCATCATCCTATAACTCGGTAAACATCGTTTTATGACTTTTGATTCTTGACGTATCCAGGTTCTTGGCTGCGTTACTTGATGTTCTTGATAAATTGATGATATTTGTAGTAATAATTGCTAAGGATCTCGTCTAGAGGGCGTTTAGGTCGACTACAGGTTCGGTTAGTCATACGGTTTACGCTTCTTTACATGATCTTGACAAAAACATTGATGAGTTTTGACATATATTAGTTGCGTCTTATGGCTAGATTATATTAATAAAAGTTTTGTCGAATACATGCGTTATTAGAAATTATCTTGTTGGGATTGTATTGAATCACAGGTTCGGGTACGTCTCTAGGGTATTGTTTATGGGTTTAACCCGGTGACTAGTGATAAATTAGTTGACACATGATCTTATTTATGGTAGATACCTGTTGTGGGTAATGATTATAAGTTATTGGGTTCATAAATAAATCGTTTATGGGATTCGGGTAACAAAGCAAGTTCTGCCCAGAACGTTACAGCTGACTTTAAGCGGCTGTAACCGGGTCAAAAATTAACAAAAAGTACTGTTTCTTGAGTCTGTGATGAACTTCAAGAAAAAATACCTTTCAAACCCAACTGGAATCGCATTTTTTTTCAACATCGTTTGGTATTTTAAACGATTTATTTCGTGTCAAAGGTCCAGGTTGTGTTTTTCATCAAAATTTTCAGCCCATTACGAGAGTTATAACTCAATGATGGAATTGATTTATGATCTGAAATTTTTACTGTAAGTACCTCCAGGAGATTCCCAAATTCTCCAACTGGAATTACGTCAATCGAATAAACGAGGGTTTTTAAATGAATTTTTCCGTGAGCTGCAGTCAGAAAGTGACGAATCTGATTGCTGCTTATAGTAAATGAATTTTTATAAATTTTTGGTAAAGAGTTAGACTCTAAATTTTTAATACAAGTCCAAACCCTGTGAGGGGAATGCCACAATAAAATATCATAATTTTTTTTCAATTTCGAAGGTATGTTAAACAAGCTTCCCAAAACAGCCTGTTTTTAGTGATTTTTACTATGTATGATTTTTAAGTTGTTAAGTGACGTATTTGCTAATTTTAATGTGCGCGTGTGCATGATAATGGCATAACTGATGAATGGCATGTTGTAGTGTATATTATGAACCTATGCTTGAAACCTAATTGGTAATATATTTGTGACAACTTGTACGTATGTTATTTGTTAGATGCGTGTAGGACTTGCGTGAATTATATAAACAACCCCTAATATTCTTGATAACCATCTTAGGACGTGGTTGACCAGTTAACTACTCTTTTACAGGCATGCGTCCCGGGGGACAAACTACTATTCTTTGGAGGAATATTTTTTACAATTGTTGTAGTTTAATTTCGATGTTGGTTAATAAACTCAACACTATCATTAAAGTCCCTACTTACTACCGAACTAGTTGCCTAGGGGCAACGGGGTATTAGTTGATAGCGCTATTAGGCTTGACAACCTCACACCGTACCTGGGAGGACGGGCGTGTACTAAGGACCTTAAACACATGGCCAATGTTGATAGGCATTGACGAGGGCAAACAAACATACGTCACCCGGTATCGAGTTATTAACGACATTTATTTAAACTAAACACCAAACCGTTTTCGTTAACTAAACTGTGAACTCGCCGACTTTATCGCTGATACACTTTTTCTGCATACTTGCAGGTCGTTAGCTAATCATTGCGTGGAAACTTGCAGTATGAGGAGCTAAGGGTGTCATGGGGCGTGTTTCTTGATGCAAATATTGATAATTTACGTTTCAAGACATTTTGGTTTTAATTGTTTCAGATACTTACATCTGTTTCCGCTGAACATATACTATTTTGAATTGTTTAAATTAAAAGTCACTTTTCATGTTGGTTATGAAGACTTGTTTTTTTTATATTACCTATCGTTAGTTCGACATGATTAGTGGCTATATCCTGGTACGTCACACGCCTCGCGGTAAAACTCTGCATGCGGTAATTTGGGGGTGTGACAGATTGGTATCAGAGCCACTGGTTATAGTGAACTAGGTTTTAGAAAGTTATTTTTTTAAAACCAGACTATAACCAAATCAGTTCCGAAAACGAACATGACACTTCAAGCTCCAGATTGCAGGGTTCGTCTTTTAATATCGCATACACTATACATGTAACCTCCGTCAAAAAACCGGATTTACCAAACCCGCTCCGTTTATTAACCGAACAATCAGTTAAAAATTTCTTTGCGTATTTAATGCCCAAATTATTTTTAAACGATACATAATTAATAAGTATATTGAAATATATAATTTATATTTGAAAAAGTATTAAAAATAGTGGTTTAAAAATAAAAGGCTTCTGCCGGGTTTCGAACCCGGGTCAGCCAGCAATTTCATCAATGACTTAACTTCCAACCATCCAACCACTGCGCCACTTGTGTTTCTTGTTCATTAATGGAAACAATTAATTCATAACATGAATCTCAATTTCAAAACCGACGCGCCTAATTGCAGTCGTCGGAAATCCCGACTATCTCGCCAAGATTGGACGGTTTCTTCAGTTTTAACGTAAACATTAACTACTACATCGGTTATAACCGACGTCTGAACCCGCGACGCAAGTCATAACCGCCGGAAAACGTAATGACCGACGAATCAAGACGGAAAACGGACTAAATACGTCGATGTTCTGCCCTATAAATACCCCCTCTAACCTCTGTTAGCTTTTTCGCTCACAATCACACATTTTCCCGACGTAATTCCACTCGCCGGAAATTTCTACAACTCGCCGGAAAACCGACCCTTTCACCTCTGTGCCTTACTAAACCCCCAGAGCTCATACCGAAGCCACCCACATTCATCTCAAGCTCGTTGAAGACCCTCTGCCGCAAGACACACGTCGCCGGAATCATCTGCTGTCACCGGTGTTTCGCCGGCGAAACAGAGTAGCCCTGTTCGGTATACCTTACACTTAATCTCTCGTTCTTTTATTAATCTCACCTGTAATTAAGCGCAACACACTAAAAGAACTTGATTAAAATCGATGAACCAGTCAGACTCCGATTCTGGTTAAGTCTGACGAAGAAGACGAAGTTTCAGTATTGTATATGTATAATTAAAATCAATATATATTCCGGGTTAGACACACAGTCCAGCGGTGGACTGTGTGCAAATAAAACACGCTTACGTCCCGAGTTCGATTCTTGTCCCACGCATACTCGCCTTAATAAAAATGTTCCTTTTTTTTTAACCGAACCGGATTCACTGCAATAGATGTTAAGTTTAATAAAAACCGGAATAAAAACCAAGATAGACACACAGTCCAGTGATGGACTGTGTGAACGTTTAATCACACGTCACGAGTTCGAGTCCGGACTACCGCACTGGTTCGGGCAATTATCAACTTTTTATTTAAAGCAGAAACGAAATTATTTAGTTTGTATATAAGTATAATAAAAATCAGATTATTTAACAAGTTAGACACACAGTCCAGCGGTGGACTGTGTGTTAACCCAAACCACAGGTCCCGGGTTCGAGACCTGTGGAAAACACCGGTTCGATGCATTAAAATCGTTTTTAAAAATAAATGATTTTCGGTTTAATTCAATTAGTATATAAATATAATTAAAAACATAAATATTTCGGGTTAGACACGTAGCTCAGTTGGTAGAGCTGCGTGCACGCGAACGGGAGGTCTCGGGTTCGAGCCTCACCCGGCGCACACAATTACACAGTCTGACCGGTCAACAAGTCAACGGTCGCAAAAAGTCAACATTTTTTTATTATTTTTATTTATTTATTTTATTTAAAAATCAATTAAAAATACTTAAAAATAACATTTTTAAGGTTAGAAAATAGCCTTAAACTCACAAAAATATATCCAATCATCCTACTAAAATTGATTAATAAAATCCGCTTATTTACCAAACCATTATGTTATTATCTAGGTTAGTTTCACTCGTGGTTAAATCCAACTTCGTGCGTATTCAACATCATCAACCGAACGCACCCAATGTGAGTGAATCTTACAACTCCCCTTTTTAATTACACGTTTTGGGGTGTGTCATGTGTCACTAAAATTAACTTGTTTATTTAAACTTATGCCATACCATATTGTGATCTAAACTTAGATTGTATATATATTGTTTGTAGTTATGTATTTCATATGGTCAATTACATGCAAATCATTCATTAGGCCCATCAGTTCCTCGTGGGAGACGAGTTGAGCAACGCGTGCCTCTAAACGATCCATTATTGTTCATGTGTGCATTATTTAATATTAAATGATTGGTGAATAAGTTTACATCTATTTTTACTCATGTGTGGTTGCGCACTTTATTTTATAATCAATTAAATAAACTTGTTCAAATGTTTTTCATACGATTCACTCGCCAACTTTTTGTTGATCCAAAAACCATTTTTACACATGATACAGGTGAACAGGATGAAGCAAGGAAAACATAGGAAATGCCTTAGAAGAAAACAATGAAGCCTAGAATGATGTTTAGGACATGATGTAATTATGAGTGTATATTTCCCATTAAATTGTATTAATGAATATGAAACGTCATAATAAATGTCATGAGCTTTGATGATAACCCAATTATGCCCCGATCACTTTTTTTCCGCTGCGGGTCGGGGTGTGACTATACATTTAGCATATACATACGCATTGCATTGCATATAGTCACAAACACGCATTATAGTACGAATTCATGTGTTATCTATTTATACTATGATGAATCATTAGTATGGTTTTACCTTTAAATCTTTTGTGATCTCCATCGTTTTGACAACACTTTCTTTAAACATTCGCATCTGAGGATCTCTTGATACAAGTTAGGAAGAACTGGGGTGAACATGCAAACTGAATTATCATTACGGGTGGACACATAACAATAATTGGGAGTGCATGTAAGTCCCAGTGAGACCAAGGTGTGTAAAGGGATTCTGACCCATTATCCGACATAAGTGGGTATTCAGATATCCATAGGAGCCATAGCGATGATGGACTCCTACCTAATCTTGAACTATACTCTCTTCACCTTTCTTGTTTACTTGTACTGAACATGGAAATAATATGTGCTACATATTTTCACATATCGGTATCTTGTGGATGTAGAACCATGAGTGGACGCGGTGGACGTGGTGGAGCTAACATGACTCGGGCCCAGATCCAGGCTCTAATCAATGCACGGGTTTGACGAAGCTTTGGCAGCACAGCAACAGCAACCTGCTCAACCTCGAGCTTGTACATTTAAGACGTTCATGGATTGCAAGCCTCACTCTTTTAACGGCACAGAAGGAGCGGTGGGTCTTCTTCACTGGATTGAGAAAGTAGAGTCTGTCTTTGAGATGTGTGATTGTCCAGTTAACAATCGGGTCAAGTACGCGACCGGTACTTTGGAAGGCAACGCGCTCTCGTGGTGGAACGCACAGATTCAGATGCTTGGGTTGGCGGCTGCCAATGCTACCCGTGGAAGGATTTCAAGAATTTGAGAAGGGATGAATACTGTCATAGGGACGACATTCAAAAATTGGAAGTGGAGTATTACCACCTAAAGATGATCGGGTCCGAGATCGAAGCTTACACGAAGAGGTCCAATGATTTAGCTGGTCTCTGTCCTAACATGTCCGAGCCTGCCTACAAACGAATCGAGCTTTACCTCAAAGGTTTAGCCCCTGAGATTCAAAGCTTGGTAACTTCAGCTAACTTTCCCACGATTCAGCAGGTTATCCGTTTAGCACATCGCCTCACAGATCAAGCAGTCGAGCAAGGAAAGCTGCCCAAGCGAAACACTACCGTTTCTGACACCCCAAACGACAACAAACGCAAGTGGAACGACTCAGACAAAGCCTCTAACTCTAGTCAGCAACAGAAGATGGCCGACAACAATAACCGCAACTTCAACCAATCTTATGCTACCAATCAGAATCAGGGTTCGTACGCTGGTAAACAAACCGAAGTGCAACAAGTGTAACTATCATCACCATGGGCAGTGTACCAGAGTGTGTGAAAGATGTGACAAGGTGGGTCATATGGCTAAGGATTGCAGGACTCCGTTCCCAAAGCAACAGCAGAAACAAGGGGATCGAAAGAGCTGCTTTCAGTGTGGAAGTGAGGATCACTTCAAGAAAGATTGCCAGCAGCTAAACCAGAATGCCAACAATGCGGGAAAGAACAACAACGATAACAATGGCGGAAATGGTGCTCGCGGGAGAGCATTTACGATTGGCGCGAGTGACGCCAGGAACAATAACACTTTGTAATAGGTACGTTTTGTATAAGCAATCTTTTCGTTTCTGTTTTATTCGATTCTAGTGCCGATTAGAGTTTCGAGTCCTTGAAGTTCAGTAGACTGTTAGGATCGACTCCAAACCTCTCTTGAAAACCAAACACATTGAGGAATTAACTGACGGTCAGCCGAGTGAAACATCCCATATTTTTATGCTGGATACAAACTCGATCTTTAGGTCAGGTGTTTGACATTGACCTCCTTCCTGCTACTCTTAGTAGTTGTGATGCAGTCATCTTAACGTATTCCTTTCACTCTTCCGTGACTGCTTAGCAAAATTTCAGGACGAAATTCCCTTTCAACTTGGTGACGATGTGATACCCGAGGAAAATCCACAGTCATCTCAACTCGTCTTTCACTCTCCTGTGTCTACTTATCAAATTTCGGGACGAAATTTCTTTCAACTTGGGGATGATGTGACAACTCGTAATTTCGACTCGTTCCTTTTCGTATTTATAGATCGAGTCTTATACTTATTTTAATTGACGAGTTATACTTAACTAGATTGTATTATAAGCTTATAGTATACAAGCGATAAATTAGAAATCGAATCCTTATTCTTTTGAACCGACTCGAACCGTTTGAACCAAGGCATATGTCTTGCTTGTCGATTCAACCCACTCGCGTAACTCGAAACTCATGAGGTCTGAACCATGGCATAAATCGTATACATTTGTATTAGTTGCTTTAGATAATAATAATAATAATAATAACAACAACAACAATAATAATAATAATAATCATAATAATAATAATAATAATAATAATAATAATATCTCCCCATGTAATTCCAAACAGTATGTATGTATGGATAACTTTATTTGATTTTTTGTTTAAAAAAAATTATAGATAATATTAATGTTGACAGCACATTAGTGCCACCCTTTCCCATTTTTTTTCGTCTGTGTACAGCCAATCGGCCCAACACCCTCTTTAATTGTTTTTTTAGCCAACATCCTCATCATAGGCTCAAGCCCATGTTGGACCCAAGTCCAAACCGCCTTATAAGTCATCTATTGATATATTACGTAAAGTTAGTGCATGACTTTCATTAGCATTCTAATTCCTCAAAACTTCCCAAACCCTAAACAACATACACAAACATACGATCGTACCTGCTCTTCCCCTCTTGCCACAGTTGACGTGAACCAGGACCAGGGAGCCGCACGAGTTTGTTGTTTTCAAGTCTCTAGCAACTCTCGTCATCCTATAACTCGATAAACATCGTTTTATGACTTTTGATTCTTGACGTATCTGGGTTCTTGGCTGCGTTACTTGATGTTCGTGATAAATTGATGATATTTGTAGTAATAATTTCTAAGGATCTCGTCTAGAGGGCGTTTAGGTCGACTACGGGTTCGGTTAGTCATACGGTTTACGCTTTTTTACATGATCTTGACAAAAACATTGATGAGTTTTGATATATACTAGTTGCGTCTTATGGCTAGATAATATTAATAGAAGTTTTGTCGAATACATGCGTTATTAGAAATTATCTTGTTGGGATTGTATTGAATCACAGGTTCGGGTACGTCTCTAGGGTATTGTTTATGGGTTTAACCCGGTGACTAGTGATAAATTAGTTGACACATGATCTTATTTATGTAGATACCGGTTGTGGGTAATGATTATAAGTTATTGGGTTCATAAATAAATCGTTTATGGGATTCGAGTAACAAAACAAGTTCTGCCTAGAACGTTACAGCCGACTTTAAGCGGCTGTAACCGGGTCAAAATTTAACAAAAAGTATTGTTTCTTGAGTCTATGATGAACTTCCAGGAAATACCTTTCAAACCCAACTGGAATCGCATTTTTTTCAACGTCGTGTGGTATTTAAATGATTTATTTCGTGTCAAAGGTCCAGGTTGTGTTTTCGTCAGAATTTTCAGCCCATTACGAGAGTTATAACTCAATGATTGAATTGATTTATGATCTGAAATTTTTACTGTAAGTACCTCTAGGAGATTCCCAAATTCTCCAACTGGAATTACGTCAATCAAAAAAACGAGGGTTTTTAAATGAATTTTTCCGTAAGCTGCAGTCAGAAAGTGACGAATCTGATTGCTGCTTATAGTAAATGAATTTTTATAAATTTTTGGTAAAGAGTTAGACTCTAAATTTTTAACATAAGTCCAAACCCTGTGAGGGGAATGCCACAATAAAATATCATAATTTTTTTTCAATTTCGAAGGTATGTTAAACAAGCTTCCCAAAACAGTCTGTTTTTAGTGATTTTTACTATGTATGATTTTTAAGTTGTTAAGTGACGTATTTGCTAATTTTAATGTGCGCGTGTGCATGATAACGGCATAACTGATGAATGGCATGTTGTAGTGTATATTATGAACCTATGCTTGAAACCTACTCGGTAATATATTTGTGACAACTTGTACGTATGTTATTTGCTAGATACGTGTAGGACTTGCTTGAATGATATAAACAACCCCTAATATTCTTGATAAACATCTTAGGACGTGGTTGACCATACTAGATCGCATAATTTTATATGCCGAGCTAAACTAAGGTGAGTTCACTACTCTTTTACAGGCATGCGTCCCGGGAGGACAAACTACTATTCCTTGGAGGAATACTTTTTACAATTGTTGTAGTTTAATTTCGATGTTGGTTAATAAACTCAACACTATCATTAAAGTCCCTACTTACTACCAAACTAGTTGCCTTGGGGGCAACGGGGTATTCGTTGATAACGCTATTAGGCTTGACAACCTCACCCCCTACCTGGGAGGATGGGCGTGAACTAAAGACCTTAAACACATGGCCAATGTTGATAGGCATTGATGAGGGCAAACAAACATATGTCACCGGATATCGAGTTATTAACGACATATCTTTAATCTAAACACTAAACCGTTTTCGTTAACTAAAACTGTGAACTCGCCGGCTTTATCACTGATACACTTTTTCTGCATGCTTGCAGGTCGTTAGCTAAACATTGCGTGGAAACTTGCAGTATGAGGAGCTAAGGGTGTCATGGGGCGTGTTTCTTGATGCAAATATTGATAATTTACGTTTCAAGACATTTTGGTTTTAATTGTTTCAGATACTTACATTTGTTTCCGCTGAACATATACTATTTTGAATTGTTTAAATTAAAAGTCACTTTTCATGTTGGTTATGAAGACTTGTTTTTTTTTATATTACCTATCGTTAGTTCGACATGATTAGTGGCTAGATCCTGGTACGTCACACGCCTCGCGGTAAAACTCTGCAAGCGGTAATTTGGGGGTGTGACAGTATGCATGATTTTCTAACCCAATATTTTCCTTAAGCAATAAATCACAGTAATATGTTGTGTTGCATTATTGTTTGTATCAGGAATTTGATGCTGCCATCGGAGATATAACAATCACAGCTAACAGATCTTTAGATGTCGACTTTACATTGCCATACACGGATCTTGGCCTTGCAACACTATCTCGAAATGCAGATGCAACTTCAAGCCTGTGAATATTTATGAAACCACTTAGTTCAGATCTTTGGATTGTATCTGCTTGCTTCTTTATATTACTGGGATTTGTCATTTGGATTCTTGAACATCAGATGAATGATAAATTTCAAGGTCCAATGGTACAACAAATAGGAGCAACCATGTGGTTTGCCTTTTCAACCCTTGTCTATGCTCATAGTAAGCTATCACATTTTCTTTTCACAGTTCATACAACCAAGTTTCAATTTCAATTTGTGGCAGAATCATATCCAATCACTCTATTTAATTTCCACGTCTTGTCCCTGATACATGAGATGGAGAAAAATATATAATATACGTAGTTAACTTGAAATGGTGTTTGAAAATTGAAATTGCAGGACAAAATCTAAAAAGTAATCTGTCAAGATTTGTTGTCAGTGTGTGGTTGCTCGTCGTGCTCGTGCTCGTTTCTAGCTACACTGCAGCACTAAGTTCCCTATTAACCGTTGAACAGATTCAATTAGCGTCGAAGGGAGGCTCAATGGGTACCAACATGATTATCCTTTGCACGGAGTTATTGTTAGGAATGTGAATTTTTTCGACACAAGGTTAAAGTCATATTATACAATAGAGGAACTTGCTGATGCTTTGTCAAAAGGGAGTAAGAATGGTGGTGTTGATGCAGTTATTGAGGAAATTCCTTACATCAAGGAATTCCTTGTCCAATATCCATTTGGCTACTCCGTAGTTGTGTCTAAAGATGTCACTAATGGTTTTGGCTTCGTGAGTGCTGCCACTCCATTATTATTAAGTTAAATCTTTTCTTTGACTTTATAGATGAATTCTCAACATTTATTTTCCTAGTTTAGGGTAAGCCATGATTTGCAGGTATTTCCCAAAGGTTCACCTTTGACCCTTGAAATCTCGACACAGATTGCCAGATTGCAGGAAGATGGGAGTTTACAAAATTTACAAAGTAAATGGTTTGGCCAAAAACCAATTCCACAGTCGACACCAACATCGAAGATTATAAACTTTAAAGGGTTGCATGGTCTATTTCTTATCAGTGGGGTCTCAATGGCAGCTGCCCTTTTCCTATTCTCGCTTTATTACATTCATGAGAAGTGCATTATACCCTGCTGGAGGAAGGCTAGCATCCATCTTGAGATTTCTTTTGCCTCAAAGTACCATTGGAGTTAAATGAAGATGAACCAAATAAAAAAGTAGATATATTCCGTTCATCTTGTTTTATATATTTCTTCGTTGCACTATTATCCATATTATTGTTGGTTGTCCGTATCCTCTTAACTAAACATTAAGTTAAACTAGGTTCTCTAAAACTAAACTACTAACCGGAAAATGAACCGATCGACTCTTGAATAGCTAAGTAAGTCCGGATATCGAACCCACGAGACTATTAATTACGTTAACTAAACTCAATTAACTTATCTACTGACACGACTAAATTGTTTTTATATTTTGAGGGGGTGGGGGGCTTCTAATAACCTAATTGAAATTAAATAAAAACCAACTAAAGTTGAACTAAGACGCAAACCAGGATTTTGGATTGGTTCAAATGATGATAAAGACACTACCTAGGTCAGAATCCTACACATGATTGGTTTCCTATCGGTAATGGAACTGCTATAGAACCGGGATCTTAGAATACTAAGCTTACTGGGTATCCTAAAGGACCCTCGACCGTTCTCGAGAAGAAAACTATGGAAGCCTAATAAGCTGTTAAATTACCGGTTTTAGTGGATAACATCACGGTCTTTCCAACTGTACTAATAAAGTACCTTAAACGACAATCTACGCCATAGCGCAACTATGAAATTATGCTCAAACTTGATAAGCATGAATGGTAGGTAAACTAAACAAGATCTTCTAACGAAGGCTCGAACCTAGCAACCTATCACTTTAGACGAACCAACAATCTCTCACCTCACGAGTATTGAAATTGGTAGAATACCTAGACCGATTCAATTAACCATTGATAACCCTATGGAGTACTACGTCTAGCAAACCATCTATTAATCAAGAACACATAGTAATTGACTTAGCATGCAACTATTCTTTGAAAGATATTCAACTAGTAACATGAGGGGTAAAAATCAACAATTGATTAAGTAAAGATACACAAGCACATAAGAAAATAAAATCAAGTCTTTAACTTTATTAATAGTCCACAATCATAGTTCCAAAAACCAATAAAAATCCAATCAAAACATGGTATTCATTGATGACCTAGGTAATGTTTGAAGTTTTTAGCCTAGCATCTTCATAAAAACAAGAACATGTATCATCAAGAAGTCAAAAAACATGATTGAAGTAAGTTAAACGAAAGAAGGAGTAAACCAGGATGAATAAACACAAGACAACTCGATCCCGGATCTTCGAGCCTTCAACCAATGCTCCTTCTTCTCCAAGAACCTTCCAAAAGATGTCCAATTTTCGTCTTTTTTGCAGCCAATTCGTCCAAGATGAAGTTAATGATAATTATGAACAAGATTATGATTACATCCTCTAAATCCTTGCCACATTCGTATCTTTCTGCGTATTTACCCCTCCCCCCTCGCGTCACGCGACGGGCATATATGTCAAAACCCTCCCTCGTGTGACGCGAGGGGGCATCCCTTCCCCTGTCACGCGACGTAACATGGTGATTTTCCTCGTTTTTTTTACGTTTCATTGTTTGACCAAGCGTACGTGTTTCGGTGCTCGGTTTTCTTTAAAAATAGCTCGTTTTCACTCGTTTCAACTTCTTTTATCTTCCGAGATCTGAAGTCACAAACGATTCAATAATATATAAATTCTAACTAAAAATGACACAACTGGACTAAAAAACTGTACAAACTATACACAAAAACTGCAATACATCAGTTATTTATGTCCATACACTAACTGAGTTTTGAGTTTTTTAACCGAGTTAGTTTTTATATTTAAATTGACACGTTTTGAGAATGTGTGGGAGGAAAAATTGTACAATGTTGAATATTGGCTTGAAATGACAAAAGTAGAAGGGACATAAATGACACTTCACTAAAAAATAAATATAAAACACAAATTATATTATTTTTATAGGTCTTGAACTATTTAGGATATAAATAATCATTTTCTTAAATTAAAAAAATCAATATAATTAACATTTTATAAATAAATAATCCAGTTCTTCTTACCGGTTTTGCCAAAAAATGATTCGGTTTGTTTTTTTTGCGTGGAGGATGGGAACCGGTCCCATACTAATAGTATGTATACCAAACCAAACCATTTTGTCTGGATGGTTTTGGTTCGGGTTGGTTTTTCAAGACCGGTTTGATTTGATTAACCAGTTTCTAGTTCATCTCTAATTCCACATGTCAAAAAAATACATTCACTTATTAGGTAGTAGATTTAAAGCATTTTCTTTTATTTTAAGTATGTAAAAAACTAGTTTTAAGTCCCCGTGTGCTAGACGGGTTACACAATGTGACAACTCCCATTTAGCCGGGTTATTATCCAATAAATTAGGTAAAATTATTTATATGAATCATATAGACTTAGTTTGGCAATAACTAGGTCATACAATGTGTTGCATGTGCATGACTAGGCACGATTATAGTATGTCAAGTAGAGAATAGTACCACCAACGAACATATTAATGCTAATTCAAGTTAAAATATTCAATAAACGATCCAAAATAACTAACAACAGTGATATACATATCATAAAGCAATATAACCCTAATCTTATGGACGCGTCGAATTTTATCGAATTCTACTATTATCTACGAGCTATATAAATTGTATGGACTATAAAGATAAATATGATTGCAAACAACATGAAATAGCATGAAAAAAAAGTATCTAGTTCATTAAAAATAAACAACACTTAGTCGTGTTTATATATGATTAAAATGCTATAAAATGATGCTATTTTATATAAATTATGTGTATTATTTTTATAAAATTACACTAACTAAAAACCATAATCAGATTTGGGGGATCTTGTTAGTTAGTTAGTTAGAAGAAGATAAGATCCCATTAAACCTTAAACACATGTGCATTTAGCCTCATGTGATGCCTTACACTTAGTACACCTTAACTCTTCTAATCTTGTGTACAAGATCATCATCACCATTCACCAACACTACACCACACCACTCTCTCTCTCTCTCTCTCTCTCTCTCTCGGCTCTCTTTTATAGCCGAAACCCCCATACCCCAATACATTTCAAACACTTTCTAAAACTCTCGCAAAGCACTTTCAAGTGATCTTCATTTTATCTCACCTAATCTAAGGTATCCATACAAGTTTGAAGCATCCTCAAAATTTCAGACTATGAAAGACCTTGGGTGTACTTACAAATCCTCAAAGAAAACACACTTGGAAAACACTTTAATATGAAGGAATCCAAGCTAGAGTTTTGTTTGATGATCATGATGTTTTAGTGGCCAAATGTATAAAGAACATGTTGTGATTGAGGACTCATCAATTAAACATGTGTATATGTAGACATGTTCCGCAATGATTCACCCAAAAACATGAAAATACATTCAGCACACTAAATTAACAAATATTACGTATCACATCTTGCAGAATATTTGTCATTTTTGAAAAATCCCGAACCAACATCACCATTAAGTTGTTAAGATCATAACCAAGTAAAAATTTCTAGAAAAAATCTTCAAAACATTGATGAAAAAAGTACAAGAACAAAAAGTGTATAAAATAAACTTGAAATAAACCCTAGGTTACATGATGTATTCAAAAGCGCGTAGATTCATCACATTTGATGAATCCACTTATTTTATACTTAAACAAGGTTAATATAGTGGTTTGATGAGGAAAAATTAATTAAAAACCTGCTGGAAATAACTAAACAAAATTCAATACCGAAAAGAAAGCCCTAAGGGTAGAAACCCTAGCTACGGGTCTTGAAAATTTCTAAAATTTTTACCGTAGCCTTGGGATGTCAAAAGAAGGTTGTCGACCAAAAATAACTTTCTTTTTTGAAGTGTCTAGATATACTTAGACTACCCAGAAAATTCCTAAATTCTTACAATAACTTTAATTGGTTGTAATAAGCTCATAAATCAAAACCCAAGTGAAACCAATTTGAATTCCTAAATTCTTACAGTAACTTTAATTGGTTGTAATAAGCTCATAAATCAAAACCCAAGTGAAACCAATTTGGGGCGCTATGGGTTTGAATAAAGGTTTAGATTACATTTTAAAGACTCTTAGTTACATATTCTTAACAAATACCCAAATAATACTAAAAATAATATTTTTTTTTCTAGAAACTTATAAGGTTAGAAGTGATTTTAGGAATTTTATTGAATTATTTGGGCATTAGAATGATTATTAGTGAATTTAGAGTTTTAACCGGTATTTAAATCGACTTTTATTTCAAAACTGGCATCTATATATTATAGAAATAAAACCCTACAGATTTTTAAGTTCAAAATGGTTTATGATGTTCTAAAACTATTTTGAAAACATACCAAAGGTTTGAGGCCATTTTGGCAAAAAAAATTGGTAAAATAGACAAGCCCTAAAACTTGACACACTTTTTACAAGGTATTTATTCATATCCCAATACTGATTTGGTATGAAGTGTTTAATGACATGAATACTAGAAATTTAAAAGTATAAATCATAATTAAAACCCTAGTTTTGAGAATAAACGTTAACAAGTTTTGTTTTACAAACAAACACAAACGAGTAACCTCATTAACACTGTTTGCACTTGGTTTAGGGAAAGTCCTAGTCATGTGTCGGTTAGATTAGATCTGATGTCTTATTTGTGCATACGAACTTGTAGGTAAACAAGTAATGCACTTACGGTATTTCACGACTACAAGAGGTATTACTGAATTGTGAGTAATGCGGTCTCATTTTTAAATTGTTTTTGTATTGTTTGGGTGGAAAGGCATGCTTTGCATCATGAACTGTTTTCCATACTTCTACATACATACATGGTTGCGTGAGACGTAACGTTACCACGAAAAGTCCTTTACTTAGTATAACCATAACCGCTAGCTTCGATTATGGATTTCCTTAACCATAACTGAACTTCGGTTACGGTTGATGTTGATTATATAATTCGGTTTTGGTTAATGTTGGTTAATCAACCAAGCAAAGTTCGAAATAAATAAGGGTGTGCACCGTTTGGAGTTAGCTTGGCATTTTTTATAAAACAACCAAGATTACACTATCGATGTACGATTCATTATAATAAGTTAATTCTCAATAAAAAAATCTACTTAATCCTTTGATGTGCAATGGTAGAATATTCTAATGTTATTTGGAAGATTCATATGATAGTAACACCTCAATTCTTCATCAAAATAAAAGGCATCTACATAAAGATCATCTTGTTACTAACATATCTTAGTAAAAAAAAACTCTATATAGTTACTATAAAACATAAATCTAATGCATAGACTTATCATTACAAGTTCGGTTCAGTTCGATTATATGGGTTAACCAAAGCTTCATAACCATAGCCATAAGCAATTGAGGGGTTAAACAAAGCTTCATTATGGTGGTTAATTTGCTCACCCCTACCATTAACTAGTATAGCCATGGATATTGTGAGATAGATCTATTTGGTTTGATAAACCCTTCATGGTTAGCCGCGCTAACCTATCTGGTATGGTAAATGAATACATGATATCCATAACGTTCTATGTTTGCGGTAGAAACTGGTTTGGGGGCAAACTAACGTCAGGGATTGGTTATACGACTCATGGTAGTTATAAACAAATGTGTATGGCACACTCACATGTGTTTTACTTGCATATATAAATAAACTTGTGAACTCACCAACCCTTTTGGTTGACACTTTAGCCATGTTTTTCAGGTAAGTAATCGTGTAATGGATCTAGCAAAGGGCCTTAGAATGCTATTTTTGGATGTGCTATTATATATCTTTGTTTTCTTTGAACTTAATTCAAATAAATTGATGTAATAGTAGCTAGACGATTAACTTTTGTGTGTGAATGGTTGTTTTAAGCTTCTTGTAGACAGTGGCTAAGTTATCCAATAAGTCACACCTCGTTTCTTCCTGTCTGTTGCGACGTAGGGTGTGACACACAATGTCAATTATATGATTTATAAGTTTTTACATAATTTTTTTTAAATGAACGAAATGTTGCATTATTTATGTAAAATATTAAATTACAATGAATTAACAAACAAATAAGAAAAATCATAAGTCTCTAAAGATTCCTTTATACACCACATCTGTTGTCGTATTGTTAGGTTTTCTATCTTTGTCTAATATTAGTAATTTGACTCTGCTTTTTAATTTTTGATAATGTGACATACAACTGACCATGAGTGAAAACCCGGGTTTTCAAGAAAAAAAACAACCCTCGCTAGTCTCTGTCTATGGCCGTTGTTAATTGTCATTGTGAAACACATAGAGAGTGAAATTTGTCTTTTTCGAAACGTGAAAGGAATATTTTTATCCATAGGTATCAAATCAATTCAAGGAATATACGTGTGAGTACCGATATTTCCTCTAGATATTATCTCAACTTCTATCACACGTTTACCCAAACTTTTTACTTGTAGCCTCGTTCCATTACACAAACCATTTTGTTGGTCTATGTTATGTAGTAGCATTACTGGCACACCAACTTTAAGTACTAACTTATGATTTGACAATCTTGATATTTTAAGACCATTGAGAACCTCTAGTGAGTATAAATCTTGTTGTTACTTCCTGAAATTGTGTATTATGTACAAAAATGATAAATGAAAAATATACACTTAGAATTCATAAAACTCCATTTTTTGACAGTTAATACTTGTTCTAAAACTACATTGGTTTTTTTTTAATTCTTCTCCACCAACATGTTACCATAGTAACTGCTTTAGAACTTGAACACCTCATCATGTTTCCATCAATTGAGTTGCTTTCTTTATTTTGATTAAAGTTGTTGTAGCAGGTTGGAAAAAGGTGTTTTGTAGGCAAAAATGTTCTTAAGAATTTGGGGTGATTAGTTTTAAGAGATTCTTTAGTTGTTGACATCATCATGTACATTCCACAACTGGAGTACAAACTCACTGTGCTGTTGAATGGAGTAGACACCCTAAAATGTCGTATTGTATGCATTAAGAGACTAAAGTCTAATGTGTGATGAAAAGTAAACTCATCACATGGCTTGAGGAATGATTTTTCTTTAACATGAGGTATAATAGAACAAAAATATGGCCATTATTTTTTTATCAAAAAAATTAGATTTGATATAAAAAAGATTTATACCAACAACATTTCAAAGACAACAACTCAATAGAAAACAAAAGGATTTGTATTTACCTTGATCACATATTTGAGAAATGTTGATTATACTCCACATAATTCACAAATGAAAACTCGTGTATAAAATCAATGTAGTTGTAAACGACATTTGACTTTCTCCATCTTCCACTCACCGAGGTTGAAAAAAACTCATAAGCCACAACTATGAAAGTCGCAAATTTTGTTTATATTCTTTTTTTCCATATATAAATGTAGGGTTTCAAAAGAACATGCATTATTAAACCCATGCACTATTTAACCCGCTGACCATTCATTTGGAGTCGACACTCTTAACTGAATATAAATAAGCTTCAAGTGAAAATACATGAAATACACTAATATCTAATACTTAGAATATAATATTATTCCAAAAATCATAGCCAGGTATTATATCATCTTTAGACACCAAAGAGAAGATACTCGGTTGAAACAGGTCGGGTTGGTTGAACCGCAAATATGTTTAGTTTCACCCACTTAACCCATTGGTGATCAAAATATAACCCAAATTAACCCACTTGTAGAACATAATCAAGACTCAAAAACCTAATGGATGTCGGGAGGGCGTGGCGGTTGGCAATGTTTCTTCATACGCGCACTCTTAATCTCTAAGCTTTCATGTGAGATGGGTGAACGGGTGGTGGGTTTTAGTGGTTTTTTGGCTGCCTGGTGGATTAACAAAAGCTATACACATGGCTTTTAAAAACTTGGTCCAATAGAAGGACGACACCACCAGACAGCCACTATTCATTTGGGTTTGATTATTAATAGATATTAATTAATATTAATAGATATTAATTAATTAATAATAATAATATTTTTGTCAATTTTCTCTTTTAGTGGTTTTTTGGCTGTCTGGTGACAAGCCAGGTTAACAGAACCATACACATGGCTTTTAAAAACTTGGTCCAACTAGAAAAGTGATATCATCAAGCAGCCGCTATTCATTTGGTTGGAATTGTCAATGTCAATTTTCTCTTTTAGTGGTTTTTTGGCTGTCTGGTGGCAAACCAGGTTAACAGAAGTCATACACATGACTTTTGTCAATTGAGTTGGGTTATTAATAATTGTCAATGTCAATTGTCAATGACAATTCAATTGTCAATGTCAATTTTCTTTTTTAGTAGTTTATACACATGACTTTTGTCAATTGAGTTGGGTTATTAATAATTGTCAATGTCAATTGTCAATGTTAATTTTCTCTTTTAGTGGTTTTGGTGATTTTTTTGGCTGTCTAGTGGCAAGCCAGGTTAACAAAGTCATACACATGGCTTTTAAAAACTTGGTTCAACAGAAGGGTGACATCACCAAGCAGCCACTATTCATTTGCGTTAAGTTATAATTGAGTTATAAATTATAAATATAAATAAATAATAAATAAATAATAATAATATTAATTCTACCAATTTTCCCTTCTAACACAGAAATTGATGTGTGTTACTTTTTCTTGAATTGTAAATGAGTGTAGCTTTAATACTCATTGCTCTTTTAAACATGAATTATATTTGGGTTAAAAAAGAAAGAAAGAAAAGGCATCAAATGACTAAAAATAATAATTATTGTTATAAAGAATTATATTTATATTTAGATTATCAACTCCTAATATAAATCAACTTTTTCTCCAAGTTTATCTCCCTATAAATAGTCCATGTATTCTATTGTAAAACACACACAATCAATATTAAACGTCTTTTCTCTCCCAATATCTCTTCTCATCTTCTTGCTATTAGGCTTGTTTATAACACGTTATCAGCACGAGTTGCTTTTAAAGATTAATAAGGTATATCTCAACATTATGTAATTAATTTGTTTTATTCTTATCTTCAATCTCAAAATAATTCAATTCGTAATTCATACAAGTTTGGACCTTTTCTGTGATATGTTTTGTTCTTCTCTTGAATCTTCTATAATAATCCATATTATAACTCAACAGAACTTTTGGGTTAAATCCGAGATTTTTAATATTATTATTATTCTTTATTCCAATACATTTATGATTTTTGTATTGTCAAAGAAATCAAATTATATAAAAATCATGATTATATATACTTTTTAATCTCTAAAAGTTTTAGACAATGTTATATGGTATTATGAATATATTGAGAATAGATTAATTAATTTGATAGTTGTCATATTCGTAATACATGAGAATATCGTTATAATCTTTATTTCCACATATAATTCATTAAAATATATTATGAACTTATCTTTCTTTTTCCATTGATAATTGTCATATTCTTAATACATATTACCTTGTAAATATTATTTATCTACAGTCTCTTTTATATTATATATCTACATTTTTTATGAAGTTCTCTGATAGTTGTGCATTTAATCGGACAAAGAATAATGTGATGAATTATTATGTTATTGAACTTTCCTAGAACTATATTTAACCTAGTGGTAAATTAATTTATTAATAATTGTTAAAAGATATGATATTATATGAAAATTATTTGAACTCTAAATTATTTTACTATTGTAATCGGTGTTATTGTTGTATTATAATCATAATTGTATATATGTTGTTTTAAGTTTCATATGCATTGATATTAATTAATTTATTTTTACAATATAGTTCATCATGACAAATCTTGCAAAACTTGAATTTATGGCTCTAGACATTACTGAGAAAAATTATTTGTCATGGGTATTGGATGCTGAAATCCATTTGAATGCCAATAATCTGGGTGAAACTATTAAAGAAGGAAATAAAGCAAATACCCAAGATAAGGCAAAAACCATGATCTTTTTACGCCATCATATTCATGAGGCTTTGAAAAGTGAGTACCTCACTATCAAGGATCCACTTGTCCTTTGGACCAACCTGAAGAAAGGTATGACCACCAGAAAACGGTAATATTACCGAGAGCTCGTTACGAGTGGATTAATTTAAGGTTGGAAGACTTTAAGTCTATAAGCGAGTACAACTCCGCAATGTTTAGAATCACATCACACTTGATTCTATGTGGTGAAAAAATTACTGATAAGGAAATGTTGGAAAAAACATTCTTAACCTTCACCCCTCGAATGTGATACTGCAACAACAATATCGTTAAAGGGGTTTCACCAAATATAGTGAGTTAATATCATGTTTGCTTGTGGCCAAGCAAAACAATGAGCTCTTAATGAAAAATCACGAGACTCGTCCGGTTGGAGCAACCCCAATCCCTAAAGCAAATGTGGCAACATATAATGGCCAAAGTGAAAGTTATGGACGTGGTCGAGGTTATCATCGTGGTCGTGGTCGTTGTCACACCCCAACCGATGGCGGAAACATCGGGGTAGTGGCACTAGGCGACCAAATAGTCTCACGAGAATTCCATAACAATTGTCTAGCAACATTATTTAACGTTTAACATCCCATACTATCAAACATAACATTTTCAAACAACTATTACAGAAACTTTGTTTTCTCATAAGAACTAATCAAGTTCGATATCCCCTAGATTTAATACATGAGTTTCAAAACAACTAAAACAACTAAACTAAGCAAAAATCCAAATGCATCCAATGCTAATCCTCAACCTGCCACACATGTTAAAATAAAACGTCAATACAATTAAGTAAAGATGAGCATACATGTTTGCGTACATACTAGATATAAAAGCGTTTAGCATACACCGCATGACATACGTAATAGATGTGAATGATGTAACTACTTAGATTCATGCAAACCAACAAACCGCGATTGATCGAGGCATGCAAACAAGCGTTCACATCCTAAAAGAGAAAATAAATGCGAAATAAAAATGCGAGCCTTAACGACCCCGAGCCTCCGGGTGGCGGGTCAACCTCTAGTATACTATCATGTTAAGGGTGGCGTACAAACAATCAAGCAATACATACAATTCAACAGATTTCACGTATAATCATGTAACAGCGGGTTGCGAATAAGCGTTTGAGAGTTGTGTGATGTGTTTTGATATACGAACATATGTGACACCCAAAAGTGCATTTAAGCGTAAAAGGGTTCAAGTATACTCACTGTGGGTGCGATTCGAGAGAGATTCGGGATCTGAGAAAAGTTGCGGAGAGTGCCGGATCAGCCTGTAAGTGAACAGAAGTGCATCAGTCTTCCGGATTGCTGAAACGGTTAACGGGTGAATGGGCAGTAGGCAAGTTCGGGCGAACTTGTGCTCCTGATCTTACTGAGGGTACAAGTTCGGGCGAACTTGTATGTTTTCATACAAGTTTGAGCGAACTTGTGAAGTTTTACTGAGAGGTGAGACAAGTTCGAGCGAACTTGTCTGATTTCCTTGGAAATTATGACAAGTTCGGGCGGACTTGTGGTTTTGTTGAAGGATGGTACAAGTTCGGGCGAACTTGTCTAATTTTCTTGAAAATTGGACAGAGTTTGGTCGTACTTGTGCCATTTTTGTAGTTTTGTCAAGTTCGGGCGAACTTGATCACCATTCTGGTGACAAGTTCGAGCGAACTTGCTGTAATCCGAGCGAACTTGATCGTTTTGGCATCCAAATCATGCGTTTTCACGCCGTTTGCTGAGCAAATCGAGTGTTCATCCCTCCAACCTTAAGCCACTGAGTAAAACTAGGCTGGAGAGGTCTTTTGGAGCGAGTTTAGCCATTTTACAGGCTAATCCGGGCGAACTTGAAGGTTCGTACAGGTTAGTCCAGCTTGTGTAAAGTGACGATTTCGTCCTTGTGCTTCCGGATCTGTGAACTTGCTAGACAACGCCTTATTCCACTCAAAAGTGAACGAAACATACGTCATTAGTCTGAATATTGTGTAAAAATCAATGTTTTAAAAGGTTTTGCTCAGTGAAAACAGAAGTTTTTATGGAAAAAAGATGAAGATTTTCGTAAAAAGAAGAGATTTGTTGAAAATGAAGGCAAAGCCTTGGGCAAAATCGTTGTAAACCGTTGTAAAACGTTGTTGAACATCATTGTAGTTGAAAACGGGTTGAACATACGTAGAAAACAAAGGGTTTCGGGTTTGGGGAGCTCCGGACGAACTTGCAGCAAGTTTAAATGAGAGAATGGAGCTGAGTATTTATAGGTGAGGTGAGTTTTGGGAGGGCAGACATCAAGTTCGGGCGAACTTGATACAAGTTCGGGCGAACTTGATACAAGTTCGGGCGAACTTGATACAAGTTCGGGCGAACTTGATACAAGTTCGGGCGAACTTGATACAAGTTCGGGCAAACTTGTTGTTTTCTCTTGGTTCTCTACACAAGTCCGGGCGGACTTGTATCTGTGAAGAGTTTAAGTGGCTCAGACAAGTTCGGGCGAACTTGTGGTATACAAGTTCGGCCGAACTTGACCTGATGGCCAAGTTTTATTCGATTATTTCGCGTTAAGTGTTCGTTTGGCGATTCGGTTCGTATGAGATAGTTGTATTAAGCATTATAAGTGATGTAATAGTGCGATTTAGCGATTCGAATAAGCGAGGGCGATGCGATAGCGATTATAACCATAACATAAACAAATAAAACACACATAAAACATAATTCCACATATTTAACTGCGATTTGCGATGCGATGAGATAAGCGATGCAATGGCACAAGTGTTTATTATACAATAACCCACTCGGCTCGTATAGCAGTATAGCTACGTGTGATTGCGATTAAATTAGCGATGCGTTTAATGGTCGATTAGATGCAATATAGCTGTAATCAAACATAATTTATTAACATAACTTCTTATAATTCGAATTTCGAGAGTACAAAAGATAGATACAACGGAAATACTTGTAAATATATAACAACGAAAATTGGAGTTGTTACAGTCGTGGTTACAGCCGTAGTCGTTGTCATGGTCGTGGACGTGGCCGGGGAAATTATCATAGTGCTCAGTTTAAAAACAAAGGGACCAACCAAAAGTGGCATAATAATGAAAATAAATTTGGTGATGAAAAAAATAAAAAGAATGTTGGATCTTCATAGAATACATGTTACCGATGTGGAAGTAACAATCATTGGTCGAAGACTTGTCGTACGGCCAAACACTTGGTGGAACTTTATCAACAATCCATCAAAGATAAAGCAAAAGGAATAGAGACAAATTTTACATATGAGGTTGCAAATGTTGATGCCACTGATGGTCATAAAGACCATACTGATACAACTAGTTTGGACTATGATGATTTCCTTATTGAGCCAACTAACTTGGATTCTGGTGATATCATGGCTGATACAACCCAGTTGGATGCTTGCAATTTTCCTTACATATGAATTATTAGCTTTTAATTGATGTTATTTCCTTCATTTCTTTAAGACATTTTGAGATTTGGTTTTGTTTTGTTTTGATGCGTATGAAACATTTTGGGAATTTTTTTTTGAAGCATGTTAGACATTTTATTTATATGATTTTGGTTTTGTTTTGAAGCATATGGAGTGTGTAACTTAGATCCCTATTAAGGGAGAAGATATATGTCTAATAGACAGCGTATCTACGTATACAATTCTTAAGGAAAATAAGCATTTCTCTAATTTAACCATGAAAAAGGAAACTGTTGGTACTATATCTGGTAAATCAAAATTAATTGAAGGCTTTGGAGAAGCTTATGTAATGTTGCCAGGTGGAACACCATTTAAAATAACCAATGCGTTATTTTTCCCATTGTCTCAAAGAAATCTAATAAATTTTAAAGATGCTCGTTTAAGCGGAGATCATCTTGAGACTACATGTGAGGGACATGATGAGTACCTTCATGTCACAAATATCATTTCGGGTAAAAAGCATGTGTTAGAAAAGTTACCCGCACTTGCCTCTGGTTTGTATTATACTAAAATTAATGCAATCGAATCAAATGCAGTCATAAACAAGAAGTTTATAGACCAAGAAAATTTTATCATATGGCATGACCGGTTAGGCCATCCCGGATCAACAATGATGCAAAAATTATAGAAAAGTCATTTGGGCATTCTTTGAAGAACCAGGGAAGTTGATTACTCGCCCATCACCAATGAAGGTGGGGACTGAATCCCTGATTTTTTTGGAAAGAATACATGGGGATATATGTGGGCCAATACATCCTTCTAGTGGACCATTTAGATACTTCATGGTCTTGATTGATGCATCAACTAGATGGTCACATGTGTGCCTACTATCAAGTCGTAATATGACATTTTCGCGACTACTTGCTCAGTTAATAAGACTAAGAGCACATTTTCCCGATTACCCCATCAAGAAAATTCGATTAGATAATGCTGGTGAATTTACATCTCAAACATTTAAGGATTAATGTATGTCGATTGGGATAAGTGTAGAGCATCTTGTATCTCATGTACATACACAAAATGGGCTTGCTGAATCGCTTATCAAGCGACTTCAAATGGTTGAAAGACCAATGATTATGAAATCAAAACTACCAACGTCTGCTTTGGGACATGCAATTTTACATGCAGCAACACTAATTCGCATCAGGCCAACGAGTTATCATACTTCCTCCCCATTAAAGTTGGTTCTTGGTCAGGAACCAAATATTTCCCATCTAAGGATTTTTTGTTGTGCTGTATATGTTCCAATCGCTCCACCACAACGCACACAGATGGGGCCTCAAAGGAGGCTAGGAATATATGTTGGGACGAATCACCATCGATCATTAAATATTTAGAACCTACAACGGGTGATTTATTTACAGCTCGATTTAGTGATTGTCATTTTGATGAATCAACATTCCCAACATTAGGGGAGACAAAAAGCAGCTGGATAATAGTATTATTTGGAATGAATTATCATTATCTCATCTTAATCCTCGAACTAAACAATGTGAATTAGAAGTTCAAAGGATAATTCATTTACAAGGATTAGCAAATCAATTAGCAGACGCATTCCCGACCTAAAGAGAGTGACTAAGTCACATATACCAGCTGTTAATGCTCCAGTAAAAATAAGTGTCCCACAAGGACAACCACATGTTGGTAATGAGTCTAATTCACGCCTAAAACGTGGTAGACCAACCGGTTCTAAAGATAAAAATCCTCGAAAGAAAAAGGGAGCAAATAATGTAGATGGTCAAGTCGAGGTAACAATAACACCTAGAAAAGGAGTCTCAAGAAGAGACACTAGACATGATGGTTCTAGAAGAACCTCGGGTACCTGAAAACGAAGAGATCTCAATTAATTATATCATGTCTAGAAAGGTATGGAACCGAAGCGAAATCGACGTCGATGATAGTTTTTCATATAATATAGCGTTAGAAGTAATGGAAAACAATGAGGACCAAGAACCAAAATCAGTTGAGGAATGTAAACAAAGAAATGATTGGCCAAAATGGAAAGACGCGATAGAGGCAGAATTGAATTCCCTCAGTAAACGAGAAGTTTTTGGACCAGTGGTCCATACACCTAAAGGTGTAAAGCCTGTTGGATATAGATGGGTCTTTGTGCGAAAACGTAATGAGAAAAATGAAATTGTAAGATTCAAGGCAAGATTAGTAGCACAAAGATTTTCGCAAAGACCTGGAATTGATTATGAGGAGACATATTCTCCAGTGGTGGATGCGACACCTTTTCGTTATCTAATTAGTCTGGTAATACAAGAGGGGATTGATTTGCGTCTAATGGATGTTGTGATAGCCTACCTCTATGGCTCACTTGGTATTGATATTTACATGAAACTTCCTGAAGGATTCAAATTGCCAAACTCATGTAAATCTAGTTCTCGAGAACATCTTTCAATTAAATTAAACAAATCATTATATGGGCTAAAACAGTCTGGGCGTATGTGGTATAATCGCCTTAGTGAGTATTTGTTGAAAGAAGGCTATAAAAATGATCCTGTATGCCCGTGCATTTTTATAAAAAGGTCAGGATCTGAATATGTTATAATTGTCGTATATGTTGATGACCTGAATATAATTGGAACTCCAAGGGAGCTTTAAAAGGCAGTTGAATACTTGAAAAGATAATTTGAAATGAAAGACCTTGGAAAAATAAAGTTTTGTCTTGGATTACAAATTGAACACCTTAAGGGTGGAATCCTTGTGCACCAAGAAACTTACATAGAAAAAATGCTAAAAAGATTTTATATGGAAAAATCACATCTATTGAGTACCCCAATGGTTGTAAGACCGCTTGATGTGGAGAAAGACCCATTCCGACCTCCCAAAGACGGAGAGGAACTCCTTGGTCCAGAAGTACCATATTTAAGTACAATTGGTGCACTAATGTTTCTTGCTAGTCATACACGACCAGATATATCATTTTCTTTAAATTTATTGGCAAGATATAATTCATGCCCAACGAAGAGGCATTGGAATGGGGTAAAACAAATATTTAGATACCTTCAAGGTGCAAAAGATATGGGTTTGTATTTTACAAATCAATCGAAAACAAGTTTAGTTGGTTTTGCAGATGCAGGGTATTTGTCTGATCCTCACATGGGGCGATCTCAAACTGGATATTTATTTACAAGTGGAGGTACTGCAATTTCATGGCGTTCGGTAAAGCAGACAATCACAGCCACATCATCTAATCATGCAGAAATATTGGCGATACATGAAGCTAGTCGAGAGTGTATTTGGTTAAGGAACGTAATACAACACATTCGTGGATCTTGTGGTATTTTTCGGGAGATGAGGGACCGACAATCTTACATGAAGACAACGCAACATGCATTGCTCAACTTAAGGAAGGATATATCAAAGGTGATAGAACAAAGCACATTTTGCTAAAGTTCTTTTTTACACATGATTTACAAAAGAATGGAGATATTATTGTCCAACAAATCCGTTCCAGCGAAAATTTGGCAGACTTGTCACTAAATCACTTCCGACCTCAACATTCAAGAAGTTAGTTCATGGGATCGGGATGCGTCGACTCAAGGAGCTTAAATGATCATCGTTATGGGAGATAATACGCGTTGCACTCTTTTTCCTTTGGCCAAGGTTTTGTCCCACTGGGTTTTCCTGGCAAGGTTTTCAATGAGGCAACATCAAGCGTATGAAGTTGATAATTAGGGGGAGTGTTATAAAGAATTATATTTTATATTTAGATTATCAACTCCTAATATAAACCAACTTGTTCTCCAAGTTTATCCCCCCTATAAATAGTCCATGTATTCTATTGTAAAACACACACAATCAATATTAAACGTTTTTTCTCTCCCAATATCTCTTCTCATCTTCTTGCTATTAGGCTTGTTCATAACAATTATAACTATATAAAAAATACATATAACTACATAATGAATTGGATCCGCTCATCACATGTATTTGTACATTTTAAATTGAAATTCAGTTACCATATTAGAACATCATATAGTGATTTCTAAGAAACTAAAGTTTTTATTTAGAACATCACATAGTGATTTCTAAGAAACTAAAAGTTTTTATTTAGTAATTTTTCGTCTAAAACTTCCTGTTTGATAGATCAATCTGTTTGGATACAATACAAGGAATTATGTGTACAAATACCATTGGTTGAAGCAGAAAAACACAAGTTCTAGAAGGGAGCATACCGAAAAGCGTCCAAGGGATGGATAGGGTAGGTCAGAAGTAATGCCCCAATCATTGACATGAACGCGATGCCTTAATGGATACAAGTATCTACAACGCGTACCTTGATTACTCTTCTTAAGTTTGACCTGCAGAACATTTATCAAATTTTGAATGTGGATGCCAGTGCTTGTTGAATGTGCGTGAATACACTATTCAAGGTGGATGGATATGATATATATAACATAATCAATGCAACAACCAATTCTACATATATAAAACCAAATATAATAATGAATGTCATGCATGTGCAAAACATTTTTGTGGGATAGATTTAGGGTTAGGATGAAGTTAGGTGTTCACAAAGAATGTTTAGGTATAATGATCTGGGTTATTGTGTAGATAAAAATTTTAGGCAGCAATTGACAAAAACAACGGCTTTAGAAGCTGCCATGTGGCCAACATTTTTTTTATTATTATAAGAGAAAAATGCTCGAATAGTCCTTGTGGTTAGTTCGTTTTTCACCTTTTGTCCCTAACCTTCTAAAATTACAGCTATAGTCCTTAATTTTTACAATTTCATTCTCGGATAGTCCCTGACACGGATGAAAGTTAGTTTTCCCAGTTAAATTAGTGTGAAATGACTATAATGCCCTTACTAGTCAAAATTAACAAATAAAAATGAAAGATTAAAAAATACAGATAGGCCCTACCTAAATTACCACCTACCTCTTCTTCATCCAACACCCCTGCAATCACCCACCTCCACCATCATCTTCAACCTCATTCAAATCCACACCCAATCCACACCTCACCACCACCGGAATCTCACCAACCCCACCAAGTTCTACCACTAACACATCAGAGCAACACCCAAAACCACGTTGGTAATCCCCATAAACGCTACTACTACACCGACCTCACGGTCGATCGCACCATCAATTTCAACAACTTATTATCCAAATTATCCGTTCTGTGTGAATCAAATTCCGTTTGGTACACTACCGGAGCAACATAACTGCCACGGGGCACCGGCATTTCAACCACCACCGGAGTCACATCAACCAAACCACCGGAATGTGACGTCACGCATCCGTAATCTCAGAAGTGTGAACCGCTGACGTCACATTCAGCGAATACTCCTTACCAAAACCAAACAAAAAATCCAGATTCACCGACCTCGCCGTGACCGGCGTTGTAACAACCGCAACCGCGGAGGGGATCGTACTCGAAAAACATGTTATTGACGTCATCGTCGTCGAAAATGGAGAAGAAGATGTAGACGGGTGCCGTCGCCGGTCATTGATGATGGTTCGATTGTTGCAGGTTGTTGTTTGAAGATGCTACGGTGGTTGAAGAAGAGGATATGAGGATGGGTGTATGAAGATGCAGGTTGCCGGTCATTGATGGTGGTTCGATACGTTTTTTTTTCTCTCTCTCTGGATATATGTATATAGTAAAGAGACGGTTTTTGATGGTGGGATGAGATTGGGGATGGGGTTGAAGATGATGGTGGGTTGTGGATGGGTCCTACAATGGTTGGAAGGGATTGGTAATATAATTTGTATTCTTATAATAATTTAATAATATTTTTTTAGTAAGGGTATTTAGGTCATTTCACACTCACTTAACTGAGAAAACTAACCATCATCCGCGCTAGGGACTATACGGGAACGAAATTGCAAAAGTTTGAGACTATAGCTGTAATTTTAGAAAGTTAGGGACTAAAGGTGAAAAATAGGCAAACCACATGGACTATCCGAGCATTTTTCTCTTATTATAATGTATAGTTAGATTAGATTTAGATATAGATAGATTAGGCTATGGGGTATGGAGCGGGGGTTTGGGCTTGGGTTGGGGGGAAACGCCCAAGGCACCACCCCGGGTGGGTTTGAGATTTGGTGTGGCCCCTTGGGCGGGGGATTTAGGCCGGGCGTTGGGCGGGGCTATCCGAGTGACATGGCGGATCGTTATCGGCGGGGTGGCTAGGGGGTATTGTAACGCCTCGCGTTTCCGTAAAATTCATTTTAGGAAATACGTATCGTACAACTGAATTATTTATTTGTCTAATTTATTATTATTATTATTTATTTAGTTATTATTTTTATAGATAATAATAACAATAATAATAATAATAAACAAAACAAATTCGACGTTTTATGAAACTTGTACTTGAAATCGGATCTCGTCCGTACATTCGGGCCACTCAAAAACTTTAGAACGGGTTAACAGGCTTTGGCCAAACACATCACCTAAACCTAACTA
Organism: Scalesia atractyloides; assembly: GCA_947069175.1. NCBI lineage: Eukaryota > Viridiplantae > Streptophyta > Magnoliopsida > Asterales > Asteraceae > Scalesia > Scalesia atractyloides. The sequence continues at coordinate 45,005,398 of CAMTDV010000015.1, read as the reverse complement.
AACCCTAAACCTAATTACAACTACATAAACACACGCACACACGCTGGACACACACAGAGACTCAACACACGCACCCTGTTCCCTCTCTAAAACCTCCGGCCACCGGAATAGGGTTCCGGCGACCCTTCCTGGCGCCGCCTATCTCCTCCGGCCACACCCACTCTCCTCCTCTCGGTTCCTCCCTCCTCGACGAATAACAACAGCAGCAAACTCCCCGCACCACCACCTCTCACCCTCCATTTCGATTCCCTCAGCCTCTCTGGCCGGTTTTCCGGCGAGCCAACCACACCCCACAACCTCTCACACTCTCTCACGCGCACCCCTCTCGCCGTAGATGAACAGCTGGCCACCTTGAGGGTGGCAGCGCATCACATCAGTCAGCGACGGAGCCGCCTTAACCTGCTGCAGCGGGTCCTCCAGCGACGACAGCTGTAGTGGAGGTGGTTCCTGGTCGGGTCTCGGGTTTGGGCTTCCAGTTGGGTTCAGATTTGTCTGGTTCCAGGTTGGGTTCGACTCAGGTCATGTTTCGATTTCAGTTTAGTTTCAAGCTCGATTCAGGTTCAAGTTCATTCGGCTCAGTTTTATTTTGGACTCGAATCTCAGTTTCGGTTCGGTTCGGCCAGTTTGGTTTGCAGTTCACGTGGTTCGTTTGGGTAGTTGTTCTCGGTGCAGATTGGGTTCGGTTTCTTGTCGGGTCAACTGTTATCAACGCGTCTCAGTTTTAGTCTCGGTTCGGGTCATCACAGGTCAAATGGTCAACAGGTCAGTTTTTGTGACGAGTCAACGGGTTAAGGACGAGACTTGGAAACAAATCATAACGAGATCAGTCGGCTTGGGTCATACTCTGGTCCAGTTCCGTTCAATGTCGTTTCGATACAGTCGACAAAAGTCAAGGCTGGTCAACCCTCGGTCAACAGCAGTCAACTCGGTCGACCCAAAATTCGGTAAAATTATAACGCCGTTAAGTTATTATATAATTTAAAGTAATGTTATGTTAATCGTATAAAACTACTTTAATATTATTCATGTTAATAATTTTAGTCGACGTCCATTATATCATCTATGTTAGTATTATTTAAATCGGGAAATCGTTTATCATTGTGTTTTGACATTTTATCGACACTTTGGTTGTTGGGTTAGTCCAAATACAGAAGAAACTCTGTCCGTTTTCGTCAGTATAAATAAAGATATACGTATACCTAAAATGTCTTTTCATCAACATATATATATGTATACCTCCATTAAACCTTTCGTCGAAACGTGTATATATATATATATATATATCTATTTTATTCTCCGGCAAGATATATCTATTATACATATATATCTTAGGCTATTCGTCAAAAAATCTATATATGTCCTCTATATTTTCGTCAAACTAAATCCATATATATATATAACCATTACATATATTCGCAACGCTAACAAATACTTATCGGGGCTCGAATGAAGCTTATAAAATAACTATAAACGGATGATTTATTTTGAACGTTACTTCTATAACTATCTTTTACCCATGCGAGGTGACCTCAGTATTCCATCATTCGACCGTCAACTCTTCACGAAAGTTATAAAATTCGCTATAATGTGAGCATACTCGACATCTTTTTTACACTTTAATGCATTTTGCGGTGCAACATGTATAAATTACAAAATTTATTTTTAAACAAAATTAAATGTGTTCACAATACCAAATGTGCCATCAGTTACGCTTATGTGAGTTATATGTGTTAGTTTAAACTCGTCTATACATGCTACTTGTTATGCTTGAGTTTTTTATGCTTATTAGTTTTGACTTGTATTCTCATGATATCGTTATGCTTAGAATGCTATGCATGCTAGATAAGGAATTCGATTATATGCTATTGTTATGCGAAAGTGGTCTACATATTCGTACGATTCGACTTGCATATATACTTGTCACAAGCAAAACAAACTTTTATACTTATAATTAATTTCAAACTTGTATGCTCGCCAATACTTTTGTATTGATCTATGCTTTTAATACATGTTGCAGGAATTTTGATGACACATGGAATCTAGTAGGATTGTCTAGAAACGCATTTAAACTTTAAATACTTATTGTATTGTATTTGTTTCAAACATGTATTTCGTTTCAATATCTTGTATTAAATCGTTATCAATGAAATGAAATTATATTTGTTACGTGTCGGGATCTAAATTTTGTATTATTTGATTTAAACTTTGTAAAAAGGTAATTATTAAACACTTGACACAATTAGCGTTATGAAGCCTATTGCAATCTAGTTTTCGTCTCATCCCAATGTTTCCGCCATCGGTTGGGGTGTGATAGGCATATTTTTAGGTTATTTTAAAATTGTGTGTATTTATAAAAAAATTATTATACGTGGCCTAGCCACGCAGACTAGCCACGCCGTACCATACCCACCGTTGGGCTGCTTCACCGCAAGGCCCCTCCAACTTCACGTGCCGGGCCATGCCCCAAACCCCGCCCCACCATACCCCATAGTGTTAGATGAATTAGTAAAAGGTTATGAGGTTATAGAAATGCTAAAGCAAAGTTACTAATTTATCACTCCGGTCCGATTGTGTACTGTGATACCCCAAGAAAGTATCTTTGAATAATAGGCTCAAAATCTGGCCCAAATACTTACCGCTTATTGTGGCCAATTTCTACACCTAAAATGCTCATTTTGTGAAACTTTAACTCACACTATTTTGGTGGTGATAAATACCTATCCCTGAAGACTTGCCATCGACAAAAAAAAAACGATAATATAGTCAGAATGGGCTTGAGAATCGGGCCCAAGTACTTACCTACTACCGTGGCCCATTAGTTCATTAGCCCAATCATCCTACTTTTCTCCCTGAAAATCAAGTCTATCTCAGGGACGGGTCACTCAAAATCGGACATCAAGTTGCGATAAAAATAAAAATCCCAATTTTTAGGGTTTTCTTTCTCTACAAATCAATGGATTCTCTGCTAGCTTCCTATGCATCTTCAGATGAAGAAGACGATCAACAACAACCTCAACCTATTCAATCGACACTAAATCACCCAATTCAATCGCAACCCGCATCCAAATCTGGGGGAAACTTATTCTCGTCTCTTCCACCTCCCTCATCTGATTCAGCTTCCTCCGCATCTTTATTCTCTAAACTTCCTCAACCCAAATCCGACCCTCTTTCTCTCAACCCTAAGCCCAAAAAAGTTGTTCAGTTTCGGCCCCCAGTAATTACCAAAGTTGTTGTTGATGATGATGAAGATGATAAGAAAGAAGATAAGAAAAAGGATGATTTTGTCCCTCAAGCGCCGTCTGTGAAGTCTTTTTTGTCGAGTATTCCGGCTCCCAGGAACTCCGGTTCACTCGGTGCAGGACTGTCGTCTGCCGGCGCTGGCCGAAGGTCGATTTTGGAGGCCCAAGTACCTGGATTATCGAGTTCCAATGTTGCTAAGGAAAGCGTTGATAAATCCTCTGATAAGCAGGTGAAGGATGACCATAATGTCAATTTATCTGCTGAGAGTTACGATAATGAATACGCCAATGCGAGTGCAGATTATTATGGGAGTTATGATTATAGTGGTTATGGAGGATATCAAAACGTGGATACGGATGTTTCGAGTTATGGTCCGGCTGCTCCTGCAAGTGGTGATTATGCAAATCATAGTGAGTATGGAGGCTATGGGCAGTATGAGAGTAAATGGATTGATCGGTCGGCTGAAATTCCAGTGGTGCAGCAGCCACATGGAAAGAGGGGTAGGAATGAGATTCCCGCGGAAGTGATTGAGGTTAATCAAGATGAACTGATGAAGAACCGCCCACGGCCAGATCAAGCTAAGCTAACTGGAATCGCCTTTGGGCCTTCGTATCAGGTGGTTACATTTCAATATTTTGCATATTTTTTCAGCTATTGTGCATACTTGAACATTCAACTGTTCCCCTTTGCATTGAATTTAAACGATCAATTCAAAAGTTTTTTTATTAGTTTTTGTTTTACAATTTTTTCCTGGATTTGGTCGGGTCCTATTTGGCCCCTCAGGTTTTTTTCTAGTAGATGTCGGTAACTATGGCTACGTTTTACGTCATGTGAGTCGTTTAGTGTTAGAAATTCGTGTTTTTTTCTCTGACTTTGATCGCCGTTTGGTTGCAACATAGCATGATTTACACCCCCGGCCCGCAATGCAGGAGGCTTAAGACTAGTTTAACTATTACATTGTATATGCATGAATTGAAATTCAAACGATCAACAAGTGCGCGTATATGAACATTTAACTGTTGCACTTTGAAAATGCGTTAATTGAAACTTGAACACTCAACTGTTGCACTTCAAATATACTTCAGCATTTGACCACGTATTTGAACATTAACTATTACGCTTCAAACATGCATTAATTGAAGCCTGAACATTCACTTCGAATATGCTTATGATTTGAAACTTGAAAAATCAACTATAGCGCTTATATGAACATTCAACTCCTGGACTTCAAAATGCAGTATTTGAAGTTTAAACATTCTACTAGTGCACCTCAAATGTGTATGGATTGAAAATTGAACATTCACCTATTGTACTTTAAGTCTGCATGATTTGAAACTCGGACATTTAACTTCTGCGTGTATTTGAACATTCAACTGTTGTACTTCAAATATGCATGGATTGAAATTTGAACATTCAAGTATTGCACTTCCAATATGCATGATTTGAAACTCGAACATTCACATTCAGCTATTGCCCTTGTTTGAACATTTAACTATTGCAGTTCAAATATGTATGGATTAAAATAAAGTTTGAAATTCAACTGTTGCACTGCATGATTTGAATCTAACATTGTTTACTAATGCATCTGTTTGAACATTGAACTATTGCACTTCAAATATGCATGGAGCGAAACTTGAACATTCAACAAGTGCACTTCAAATATGCATGTATTGAAATTTGAACCTTAAACTATTGCACTTCAAATATGCATGGATCGAAATTTTTTAACATATATTCTTGAATCCTTATACAAACTTGTTTTGGTTTGCTTGCAGCCCACTTCTTCAACAAAAGGGAAGCCATCAAAGCTGCACAAGAGGAAACATCAGATTGGATCGTTGTATTTTGATATGAGATCGAAAGAGGCGGAACTTGCAGAACGTCGATCCAAAGGCTTTCTCACAAAAGCAGAAACACAAGCCAAGTATGGTTGGTGACAGATTCTTGTATGTATCTTTATCCAAGTCTACTGCAATCTTGTATTACATTTCTTCATGTTTCATATGTTAGTTTTGTGTAAACTTCCTTTTGTTTCAACTAAGAAAAATAATTGCCAATAATAATTTTTTTCACTTTTTCTGCGGAATTAGGCATGACATCGATTTTTTTGAAAGTTTTTGCAGTGTTCATTTTGTAACCAATCAATTTTTGTCATTTGCGTTAATATGTAAGAAATTTACAATTTACCATAGTTGTTAAAAGCCATCACCTCTTGCGCCTAGGCCCATTTTCCAGGCGAGACAAGGCAACGTTGCCTTAAGTCCAGGCAATTGCGCTTGAATTTCCAAGTGATGATCCCAGCGCAGATTCCGGTGAAATTCTAGATTCCAGAGAGTTTCCGGCCATATTCTCTTAATTCCAGCAATATTCCCACTAGATTTCTACTTTTATCTAACGAAAACTACTTTTCTACACTTGTATTTTAAAACTTTTGGTATTAAATAAATTATATTAAATGTTATACAATAACTTTAGTTTATTTTACTTGACGAATAGTGATAATTTTCTAAGACATAAAATATTTTTTTATTTTTTCCGTTGGGCGCTTTTATTTTCTCAGGCCTTCGCTTGTCTCACGCCTAGGCCACAGGCGAGGCCTATGCGCCTAGCGCTTTTAATAACTATGCAATTTAACCAATGAATTGAATCACTTTTGTTATGAGTTAACACTATTGCCTACTACAAACACAATGAAGAAAACTTGAGGCTTTGTTCAAACCTTGTTGCATGGTTATAAACAACATGACAAAGGCGTGAGGCGGTCAAGGTGTATGGGAAAACGCCTAAGCTTTGTTGAAGTGTAGAGATCCCCTGAAGCGGGCTAAAGGCCGTGCTTGAAGCACATCTTTAGATGGAGCTTTTTGGCTAACCTAACAAGGGTAACATGACTTTTTATTTTTATGTGATTTTTTCTTTTTTTTTTTCTGATTAGTTTATTTATTCTTTGCTTGTTTTTCGAGCTTTTTTGTACGTAAAGAATAGAATATGTTTTGCGTAATATTAGATTGATTGTAATTATTTTATTAGTTTATACATAACCTATGAATATGATGTCTAGCATATCGCGTATGTGAGGTTATCGTATCAAGCATAGGAATTAGGATTCATATTATCACTGAACTTTAACTTCTCCAGAAAGCTTATGATGTTCATGTGATTTTTTTTCTAAAAAAAGTTGGATCTACGATTAAAATGTAACGGAATGATGGATTCTTAGATTGAATATGAAACTCCATAGATGTACATGGTGATTAAACAAGATGGTAATTAAAAAACAGAGTTGAGATGGAAATCAGCGCTTTAAATGGCTGCAAAGCCACCACCTTTCATCATCTGCCTAAACTCTTTGTAGTTAACCATCCCATCTCCATCTTTATCCACCTTGTTGATCATGAGTCGACAATCCTCGATGGTTCGACCTTGTCTCAACCCAAGTGAAGTCAAGACGGATCTAAGCTCTTCAACCGTGATGAACCCATCTCCATTCATATCAAACACATTAAATGCCTCTTTCATATCCTCTTCTTCGTCCCTCTCCTCTGTTATTATTGTTTCGTACAGCCTCTCAAATTCCTCCATGTTTATCATCCCGTCACCATCTTTGTCAATATGATCGATCATGTGGTGAAGGTCGTTTTCGGGTACGACCATCCCAAGCCTTTCAAGAGACCTTGGCAGCTCATGTATGGTTATCTTGCCATCACTGTCATGATCGAACATTTGGAAAAAGTGGTGGATCTCTGGGAGATCCATCAAGAGGGAGGGGGGTTGAGAGGAGAGGAGAGGAGAGGGACTAGTGCAGATGAATGATAAATGAATTGGGATGAATTCAATTTGGAAGTTGAGTAACATATAAAAAGATGGATTTTTGGGTTCAAACAAAAAGATTGGTGGGAGGGAGGAAACGTTGGAGTGGGAGAAATGTAACGAGTGGGTGGACATCGATGAAATTTGTAGATTTATTTCATTGGTTTGAATTTTCAAGGTTTTCTATTACCTTAGCTAGCTATTCGACATTTTGATGTACCAATATTATGTCGTTTATTTTGTAAAATTTATTCAATTTGGATTTAGTTAATTAAATTTATGTTTTTACACATATAATATAACTAAAACGATATATGTACTCAAATACAGCCTATCCGTCACATGTCAATTTTCTTCGACTTAATGATTAGGGTAAATGTCACACAACAAGTGCATCTCTAATGGAGAGCTCACAAACATCTATTGGTTGTTGTGGAAGAGAGAGCGGCTACGTAGGAAGTAGGTTACCAAGGTCGGGTCTATTCAACTGATCGTTCGTGGAGAATGATGGAGGTTACGTGACCAGGGAAAGAGAGCGGGGGCCGTTCAGTAAAGTTTTTGCATTGGAGGGGTTTTTGCCACGAAATTCTGTGAAGTTTACGACTCCTACTATACACAATCATCAAACGTTTATTCGTATTTATGTGATTAAGAAGCGCGTACAGAGAAAGGAAGTGGTTGCAAACTTTTGCATAAGGAACTTTAGTGTAAGAAAAAAAAAGAACTTGGGGACTCAAGGCAAGATTATGACAAAAAAAAAATCTAGATATCCAAAACACCAACAATCAGCTTTGATTATAGAAACTGGTTTGCTGGTAATAGTTTTTTGCTCATCTTACACCCAAGGCACCAGTTACTAAAAAATAGTTTAGGTTGAAGAAGCAAAAGTATGCTTTGCTATGCTAGCACAACCCGTAAAAGCAATATAAAATATTTAGTTGCCCACTCCAAACAAGGCCCAACATCTACACTCAGTTCACCAAAAGCATGTAGTTCAGTTCTTATGAAAGTAAAACTTAAAGCTTAAAAGACTGACAGGTTATACAAGCCGTATAACCTTTTCGCCATATCATACGGGTCATATAGGTGAGAAAATGTTATGCATGCCCATACATGGATGAGATTGGTACTTGTACCGTATGAAACCGGTATCGTACCGCATAATATAGAAATTAAGCAAAAATAAAACCGAATATCGTACCGTAGGCCGGCACGGATATGAAATGGTACCAATAAAAGTAAAAGTCCTCAACCTATACCGCACGACATAGTACCAATACTAAAACTAAACTATATTCAAAAACCAAATACCGTATCATATATGTTCGGTTAGTACCATACGGATCCACTAAAATATTAGTATTATACATGTATTTGTGGTACAAAATTTCTCATCCATATGCCCATATGACTTTACCAAAACTAACAGATATAACACTTCTCCCTCACCTGTTTCCATCATACTACTCATTATTTTTAGAAATTCTTCTAAAAGGGGCGGGCCATGACTTGGTTGATTTTGAGGATCAAAGGGAGGTTTTTGTAGTTCTTGAATTTGTGGTTCTGTAGGTGGTTGCTAAGGAGTAGAAAGAGCTTCTTGAGAGACGGTTAGTGTTTTGAGTATTGAGGATTGCTTGGTTAGTGTTTTGGAACAGTTTGTGTGGTTTAAAAATCATGTGGAAGTATTTTGAATCCGATCAGATAGTTTTTGAATGAGTTTTTGAGGTCTTTGGCTTACTACTGGGAGACTTTGTTCTAGATCAGCGTCTTTGTTCTTGTTTCGGCGACTTTATCAAGTTAGTAAAAATATTTCTGTGATTTTCAAAATTTTAGCGTCTTTATTCTCAGCGTTTTTACCAAAGGCAACTTTGGGCTCAGCGATTTTATCCTGGGCGATCTTGTTACCAGATGACTTTGGTTCTAGCGTGTTGGCTAGAACAACGTAGTATTCAGCGCATTTGTTCAGTGACTTTGGAAAGACAACTTTCCGCTAGCGACTTTAACCAAGCTATTAGTTTGTGTCTTCAATTTTGTGATTAACGACTTTATACTCCAAGCAACCTTAACCAACAACTTTAGTGATGATTAAAATTTGAAAATGTCTTTTGGTCAAATGACTCCCATTACTCAAGCAGAACTAGAAATTGGTACAGCAACCTGACCATCTAAACTTAGGGATGCTTATGACTTTAGTAATTGGAAAAACAGACTGAAGTCTTTCTTTTATATCTGAGTCATGGTGGATCCTCATACTCCTATGGTTAATAATGGTGCTATATCTGAAATCAATATGGATCCATCCACCTATACAGATGATGATAAGTTGTTAAATTTAAGAGATCACAAAGCAAATGATGATCTAACAATGGCATTCTCTACCGACATAAACAACATGTTTGAAGAATACACCACGGCTCAAATCTTAGGGATGCATTGTGTAAGTTTCATGAGGGAAATGAAGATATGATTCAAAACAAAATAAGACTTAATTAAAAAAGAATATGATACATTTAGAAGTATTCAAGTGAAAGTTTGACCGACAAGTTTCATGAATGTTTTGACTAAGATGAAGAAGACGAGAATCACTATGACTAACTGGGCTCAAATTAAAAGACTTGTTGGATTCATTTTCAAAACAATGAAGACTACAATGTATGATGATCAAGAAGGATTTTATTTATTTCAAAAAAAAAAAAAAAACCAAATAAGTGAATACAAACACACCTTGCAACCGTTTCAACTCCTAAAACACACACACCCCAATCGTTGGCGCCGGCGGCGGTGAACATTCTTTTGTCGTCGATAACAACCAAATCTTGCGCCTCTAGATGACAACCAATGTCTCATTCTTGACGTCGTGGATAATCTCCGCTGCCTGAACGTCACTCAAGAAGGTGTTCTTGTTCCTCCTATTGTTGTCGTCCGGGAAGACTAGTGTACTAGAGTCGCTCTATGGCGTAAGTTTGCCGCATGGGAAAGGTATCAGGCTACCCCTTATATTGAGGCTTCGACGCCATGGGGATTCCTAGTCGGTGTTTCGTCTGTAATATCTTGAAGAAGAAGCAGCTAGAAACATTCAATAAAGTCAAATATCTGAAGCGATTGATATAGCGATGGGGGAGACCATCAAAGACTCCAACGCCATCTCAAATGTTCCATTGACTTTGGTGGTATGCAAGTATGGTGTACCAGATCGAACAATTATTAGGTTGCCTAAAATCACGCGAGTGGCCATTAGTGATCAACCCAAAAATATTTCTCTGAGGAATTTTAGGTAAGCAACTATATTATATTCGTTATTTTATTTATTATAAAACTTGTGTTTCTAGTTAGTTAATTAAATATGTTTTGTGTTGTATTCTTGGTAGACATGGACAAAATCGAATTTGACCAACCGAACTAACAGGTTTTTATAGGTAAACAAACCGGTTTTTTTAATACCGGAATATGGTAGGAACCGGGTCCAGGTTTGGTCAACAACTGGTTTCGGGTACTTTTGGGGTTTTGACTGGTTTGGTCACTTAATTTTTGGGTTTTGGCTGGTTAGGATCCGGGTTTTGACTGGGTAGAGTTGGGATTGGTTCCGATGGTTCTGAGTTAGTTCCTTTTTCTAAGCTCGGGTTTGGAACTGGTCCGTAGTCTGTAACCGCGGGTCGGTTAGGGTAAGAACCAGTTCCTAGTTGGGTATTCCAAGTCGGGTCCGGAACCGGGTTTTTTGTGCACCTTGTATTAGGCCGAGAATTAGGGATTGGGTTTGGATCTATAGATTTGGACCTTGAGATGAAGTTATGGCCCAATTCCCGTTTTACTTAAGACTATGCTACCGGGTTACTGATTTTGGTGGATAGTTGGGATTATAGACGATGGGCAATGCATAATACTTGGTTGTTGTAACTCACATATACGTGAACTTTTCACACTTTCTATGACTATAGATGAATATTTAGAGCTTTCTTTATAAAGACATAATATGACCTTGAGTATCTTATTAGTATTTCCAACTCAAATAGTTGATGAAATTATGTTTATGATTTGATATTTATTTTTTGAATAAACTAATATCCCCCATGTTGTAAGTGTTGCATACTTCCATTGGTTTCTATCATGATGGTCCATAGATCAAGTTCTATTTTTTAATCCTTTTTAAAATCCGTTTTATACATCTGTGTATGCTTTTTTTGAAGATTCATATTGGAATACATCAAGCCTGAAAACATCATTTTAAGCTTCTATTGAATCTACTTACATGTGAATCAACTTCCATGTTACAAAGTGTGGGTTGCATCAAGGATAGAACAGTAGTGATTCTTACCAAATGCGATCAATCTGCTGTCGCTTGACAATATAGTCAGAAATAAGGTCAGCGTGGGCATGAGCCACATTTTCCTTAGAAATCACATCAAAAATGAAACCTTTAAAGATGCTCGAAACAAAGAACAAATTATGTTTGAAAGTAACCACTCCTTGTGCAATCTCAATAAATCTACTGTCGGTATGCATAGCTTCGTCAGTAAGCTTTTTGAGATTCAATCATCATTCATGTTAAGATGTTATCCAATCATCTTCAACAACGTCAATGACGAGCTTCTTGTTGTGGTTAAGGAACAAGACAAATTACCTTTGATTTGTAGAGGTAATGTTGAATCAATGGTTACATTTATGTGCGTCTATGGGTCATTGAAAGAAGAGCTCAAAAAGATTCTAATTGATGGTGAACTCCCTAAATATGAGTACGCTAATGTGAATTGCTAACCTCAATTTGCAGATATCCTCAAACTTTTTTTACAAGTGTAGTTGCTAACTGCTGAGGGAATTTCCCACAAATGATGGGTTATATGAAGAAAGCTATTGAGAAGGTGATGGAGAAGACGGAACTTAAGTTTGATGAGCGAATGAAGGAAATGATAAAGTTGGAGAGTATGATATATTACACTAGCGACCTTAAGTGTGAAACGCTCTATGACAAGTTCATGGAAAGTTATGATAAAATTCGCAAAACTACGCAACATAACTTTGGAGACTATGGGACCTTGGCTACTACACATTTAGTTAATGTTTCGAGATACAAAGTTAATGATGCCTTTGATATTTAGATGTGTTTCACTGCTTATTGGAAAGATTGTTGTGGAACGCATGCTCTCTTATATAGCATTCCAACTAAGGTTTTCTTATGCATTAAGCGATGGATACAAAGTTGGAGCATGCAATAATGGACGAGGTGATAGGGAACGGGGGCATAGAGAACGTGATGCAGGAGCTACAATTGCTTAAGGAGAAGATGCAGAAGCTTCGGAAGAGAGTCGCCTTGCTCAATGAATCACTAAATGCAATTGATTAAGTCAAGGGACCGAATATTCATTAGGGCATTCTACTATATGGAAGAATTTTAGTGTTGTTTAGTTGAAAACGTCTCCTATAATCACTAAATGCAATTGATTAAGTCAAGGGACCGAATATTCATTAGGGCATTCTACTATATGGAAGAATTTTAGTGTTGTTTAGTTGAAAACGTCTCCTATAATGGATGAGTTGTTGGATTGGTCAGAAATGTTAACAATGAAATTAAAGACTAGTTATGTGGATTTTTAAACAGATTGTTATAATAAAACTAGTTTACCCCCAATGTGACTAATTCGTTATGATTTGACAACATGTTTTCTACAGCTCTATACACAAGTATCATACTCGTTAAGCTATTTATGTTTGTTAAAAAACTATTTAATTAATTAACATAAACATTGTTTTTTTGCTTTTATAGTTTTATTATTATATATAACTATTTTCTCATATATTTTGTTGTCTATCTTTTTAACTTATGCGTAAAAAGCTCTACTAAAACCATATTGAAACAAAACTAACTTTAAAGTTTAATGGATTCTGATAATAAAAGTAAAACACAGTTTAGCACAAAGTTTTAAAAATTAAAGATGGTTGGGATCGGAGGCGGAGTCACTGTAGCCATCGGGTAGGCGGGCACCCCTTTATTTTTATTTAATGTTTTATAGGTGAGCTAAAATATTGTGAGTCCCCTGTAAAATTTTGCAATCGTCCCGTTGAACGGGAAAAAGAAAAGTGAAAAAGGACAGACCAGAACATGCTTTACTTTGTTTCGAATTAAATGTCATTTTAGTCCGTGTGGTTTGGATTATTTTGTCAGTTTAGTCCAAAGGTTTCATTATTTTTCGCCTGTCGGTCCAAAAAGAATTCATCGTTGCCATTTTAGTCTATTGGGTTAACTTCATCCATTTTCTATTAACGAGAAGGGCAATTCGGTCATTTTATATGTAATTCTGTTAACTAGAAAGACAAATCGGCCATTTAAAATGACCGAATTGCCCTTCTCGTTATATAGAAAAAACTGATGAAGTTAACCTAATGTTAGAACTTTTGAGATCGTTGATACTTGATTAAATAAGTTTTGGATAGTTCTATGTTAGTTTATTATGCTTAAGATAGTTCAAGGACTGAATATGTAATTTTGTAAAAGGATGTACTGGCCGGCGTAGTTATTAATTACGCCAGTTGGCCAGACACTATATATATGAAGCTTAATAGAAACCCTAGCTCCAAGGTTCTTGGACTAGTGATTTTGGTGATTTCTTGTGTTGTGATTCTTGTGATTTTTCTTGTGCTTAATCCGTATATCCAGGTGCTTAAATCGTTATTATCAGTTGGGATTCAATATACAACGCTTGTATCTTCATCCAAAACAAGAATCTTCATCTTTTTCTTTGATTTTTCTTAACTTTATACAAGCCGAACTTGAAACTGGAACTGCCACTAGACCTCCTAAGTTGAAAGGATCTGAGGACTTTAGCAGTTGGAAGAACCGTATCAAGGCATTCTTTGAGTACACCGACTATACTCAATGGATGTCTGTCACCGTTGGACCCCATGCATCTGTCATCATTGAAGACGATGTTCGAGTTGTTAATGAAGATCCAACCACATTCACTGAAGAAGACAAGTTGATGCATATGTCTGTTTCCCTTGTCATGGCTAGGAAGCTTCTCTTGATTCATGTTGATGCCCATGCATAGGAAGCTTCTCTTGATTCATGTTGATGCATATGTCTGTTTCCCTTGTCATGGCTAGGACATGTTCGCCCGAACTTGTCCATGACACAGTTCAAGCGAACTTGTCATCCTATATATAGATGTCTTGTCATCTTATTTGTAAGATTCAGAAATTTTGTCTACTGGACGGCGAAGCTCTGTCCAAGTGTTTACAGGATCTGTAACGTCTGCTCATTAATGAAACAGTGATTAAACAGTAACAAACTAGTATCCAATGTCGCCTATTTAAACGGATTCCGCACGTTTACCTTAGGTTTGCCAAATTAGGACCCGAACGATCCGTACAACGGACCTACAATTCAGCGTGACCGCCGTACTCATGCTGCACTAACATGGCCTTGAACAAAGATGACAACAATCTGTTCGAAGAATACACGTCAGCACATGATCTATGGTTGGCTCTCATCGAGCACTATGAAGGGAATCAAGAGCTAATGGATAACAAGAGAGACATGGTGCAAAAAGAGTATGATATGCTTGGAAGCGTTCAAGGTGAAAGTTTATCTGATCATATTAGCAGATTTCTGAATGTGCTAACCAAGATGAAGAAAGTTGGTAACCCCGTCGCCAACTATGCTTCAATTAAGAAACTGTTGGATTCACTTCCAAAAGAATGGAGTTTGCAATGCATGATGATCAAGAGAAGCTTCCTATGCAGCACCACACCCGTCACTCTGTCCGACTTGATCAACACTCTGAAGGCTTTTGAAATGGATGTCATTAAAAGAGAAATGAATCAAACTGGGCAAAAATCTGCTCAGTCAGTCGCTGCCGTCATCCCCAAGAACACGACTTTTCTGGCTCCAACTAGCTCAAGTGGATCAAGCTCTCAAAGTGACAACGCATCCTACAACAATGCTTCCGCTAACTCTGCCATGACACCACAGTCAAATGTGAAAACTACTGTGGTAGCGGATGCTCAAGCACTCAAAATATCCACGGAACCACGTTGCTTTATTCAATACTTTCTTAAGCAGTTATGAAGCTCTTATGTCTAGTGAATTGAAATGTGATTACCTTACTGCTGAAGACATGTATCAGGTGGATCCAGATGACATGGAAGAAATGGACTTAAAGTGGCAAATGGCTATGATCACTCTTCGCCTGAAAAAGTTTCAAGACAAGACAGGGAAGAGACTATCTCTGGGAAAAGCTGGTTTTGATAAGTCAAAGCTACGCTGCTACAACTGCAAGGACCTTGGTCATTTCAAAAGGGATTGTCCTTTGCTGAAGAAAGAAAATGCAGAATTTGCTCCTGCCAGAAGGCCGATAGCTATAGAGGGAAGCACAAATGCTGTTGATAGTACTCCAAAGGCACTAGTGTTGAAGACTATGATTGGGCAGATGAGATAGCTGAGACAAAGGAAGAAGTCAACAAAGCTTTGATGGCTAAAATCTCGAAGGAACCAAAAGAAACTGCTCAGGTCTCACCAACCAAGACAACAACAGAATCAGCAGTTCCACCTCCAAAATGTGTCCATAACAAAAATGCCGGCATTCCAAAAGGAAATTCAGTTGACAAGGGTCTGAAGAGCATTGTGAAGTCAACAAATGATGAAGCAGAAAAGAAAGCTCCAGTGAATGGAAAAGGAAAAAAGGAGCAAGGTGGTGAAGCGTCTGTTGTTGCAATGAAGGCTGAGTCTGCAAAAGAAAAGGAAGATAAGGAATTGGTAAACAGCATCCCATATGAGTTCAAAGCAAAATTGTGTTCGAAGCTGTGTATGAACGTCGTGGCACACTACAAATCAATCAACCATGACCATATTAAAGAAAAGGAAAAAGTTTTACGAATAAACAAAGAAATGAAACTGAACGAAGCTGCATATCAGAGAAAGTTGAACTCACCCTTAACTGAAATGCAGTCTTTAAAGGAGTTGCTTTTTAAAAAAAGATTTCATTATAAATGATCAAGCTAAACGATTAGAAATTTCTGAAATAAAAAAAAACTAAATTGCAACTCACCATTGATAAATGGAATGTTAGCAAAAAGGCACTGGTTGATATCGAAAATAGCCAACGACCAACATATGTGAAAGATGGCATTAGGTACAAAGACAAGCTGGGAAATGAAAGAAGAATATTTCCACCTCCTCACAGCAAAAACTATGTACCCATGCCAACTCCTCATCCTGAAAAATGATTTAATTGATAAAACTGATTTAATTGCTCAAAGTGTCGATTACTTGAATGATAAAAATTCTAATGTCTCTATGAGTAATGCATATGCGAATGAGCGTGGAGGAGATGTGTGCGATGAGTAGGGTGAAGGAACAAAAATAGGCATAGGTTATTCAGGCGACAATTATACCACTGTAAACCGGTTCGCCTGGAATTGTGGAAAAACAAAAGACAAGTCTATTCGGGATGAATGTAATAATTAACTACGATGGATGATTGTATTAAACCTAGTTTAAATATTCGGGATGACTGTAATAGGCATGTGCCTAAACCTTTGAATCAAAACCACGAGAATATAGTGGTTGAATGCATGGACTTGAAGTCTGCCTTTTGTGATGAAACTGTTATGCATGAATCATCTGTGTTTGTTCCAGAATTGAAGAACAACAGATTCAGAAAATTCCTTACAGTGGAAATTCCCGAGTTTGTTCCATCCTGTGCAGGTATTTCGGCAAGTGAACAAGACTCAAGTCAAGATTTGAGTCAAGAATGCAGCAGTCAAGATTCTACCTCATCTGTGTCAACATGTGACGAGGAAAACTCAAGTGTCAATCAAGAGTCATCTTCATCAAAATATGAATCAGACGAATAATTCACCGAGGATGAAAGTCGGCTTGACAAGAAAATGACAAACTCAAGCGTCGACAAAACGAGCAAATAGTTTTACAGCTCAAGACACTCATCACATACATCATCTTCAAACGCCTCATCCACCAAAAGAAAGAAAAGGCGTTACATGAAATGTTTTCGTTGTGGTCATTTAGGACATACAACGAAGCATTATAAAAGCAAGAAGTTTTCAGAACCTAAAATAAATTTTGTCAAAAACTTCACAGAGCAATTTGATAGTATTAAGAAATCCATAAAGAATCTAGTTAATGCATCATGTTTTTTGGAAAAGAAAAGAAGATATAACTATCCAAAATCATGACAGATTAAAATTGAAGCAAGTTCCGAAATCTAACTAACTTATATATATATATATATATATATATATATATATATATATATATATATATATATATATATATATTGTTTGTTTGTTTGTTGTTGTATTATAGAATAAATTGCAAAAATGGCTCCGTATGCTCATGGAGTATATTTGGCACGTGGACAGTGGATGCTCAAGGCATATGACGGGGTTGAAGGAGCTGTTAAAGAATTTTCGATTCATCGATGGTGACTTCGTGTCATTTGCCGGAGATGAAAAGGGTGGAAAATTGTCGAAATAGGAGATGTTGTGTCAGAGGCTCTTACTTTGGAAAACGTGAATTATGTTCCAGAACTGTGCTACAATCTTATGAGCGTATCACAAGTCTGTGACAAAGGGATCTCGGTTCTTTTCAATGATGTCGAATGTCTCTTTCTCAAGCCAGAATACACAGTTCCCGCCGAAATGATTATGCTAACTGCTCCTCGTCAAAACAACACCTACGTCCTCAACATGAAGAATGCTAAAACAAATGAGCAAATGACTTGCGTGATTTCTAAGGCCTCAGAGTCGGAATCACTACTTTGGCACAGGCGCCTAAGGCATGTGAATTTCAAAAATATGAACAAACTTTCAAAATTAAATCTCGTAAGAGGTTTACCTGTAAAATAATTTCCTTTTTCTGAAAAATGTATCGCATGCGCCCAAGGCAAGCAACACAAAAGGCCACACAAATCCAAAGCAGTGAATACAATCACAACACCATTGCAAGTGCTGCACATGGATCTTTTTGGCCTATTAGTGTTAAAAGTTTAGCTAAAAGATCTTATTGCTTGGTGATTACAGATGATTTTTCTCGTTTCTCATGGGTATATTTTCTTAAAGCAAAAAGCGAAACGGCATCGATTATTCAGACATTTATCCCTATGATCGAGAACGTCATCAAACTGAAGGTCAAATCAATCAGAAGCGACAACGGATCAGAATTCAAGAATCATTCGGTTATCTCACTCTGTGAAGTAAAAGGGATTAGGCTTCAGTATAGTGCAGCAAGAACTCCTCAGCAAAACGGTGTAGCTGAACGAAAGAACAGAACACTCATCAAAGCGGCTAGAACTATGCTTGTAGACTCGAAGCTTCCTATCATCTTCTGGGCAGAAGTAGTCAACACAGCATGTTATGTCTTGAATCGAGTTCTCATCGTCAAACCTCATGGAAAAACTGCCTATGAACTTCTTTTCAAGAGAAAGCCTCCGATAGATTTCTTTAGACCGTTCGGATGTTCGTGTACATTCCTCAACACTGAAGACAATCTTATCAAGTTCGAAGCAGTCGGTGATGTGTGCTATTTCATGGGTTATTTGTCTACTCAAAAAGCATATCGAGTCTACAACAAATGAACCAAAATGGTGGTTGAGTCATATTAAGTAGATTTCAAGAAGGAAATTACACCAACACCGGAAGTCCTCCAGATTGGTTCTACGATGCAGACATTGTTTTCAATACTTTTGACATTCCTGAACCTGTTTCCGAACTGAAAGAAACTGCTCAAATGGAACCACTATTTGATTCGTCAGACATTGATTTCACTCCTTTCACCACTCGCCTCACTCCTCTCTCTGCAGATCCAATTGTTCCTGTGGATGAAACAAGTGGTGACACTTCGGCTAAGAATGCATATGCAAATGGTGCTTCTTCTTCACAGACGAATGTGAATGAACCAACACAGGAAGATGGACTTCCAATCATCTATGTTGATCAACACTTCTCCAATCTACCTCAACAAATTGAAGCCCACATCAATGCAGAATACAAGACAAATCGGAATCATCCACTTGAAATGTTATCGGTCCTATAGAAGATGGTGTACGAACTCGTGGTCAAACTTATGTCATTAACAAAGGACTATATGCCGCCTTTCTATCGCAATCAGTGCCACACGACATAGAAGAAGCAATTTTAAGATTACAGCTGGGTGCAAGCGATGCAGGAAGAATTATCTCAGTTCTGGAAGCTTAAAGTACGAGAGCTTGTTGATTTACTTGAAGAAAAGTTTCCAATAGGAACAAAGTGCGTATTCCGCAACAAGATGAATGATCGTGGGGTAGTTACAAAGAACAAAGCATGATTAGTTGTTCAGGGTTTCGACAAGATTGATTACGAAGAGGTTTTTCACCTGTTGCACATTTGGAAGCTATCAGAATATTCTTGCCATATGCATCATACAAAAACTTCAAAGTATTCCAAATGGACGTGAAGAGTACCTTTCTATACAGAGATATTAATGAAGATGTGTATGTCTGTGAGCTTCCTGGCTTCGAAGATCCACACTTTCCCAAACTATATTACAAGCTCGACAAAGCTCTCTATGGTCTTCACCAAGCTCCTCGAGCATGGTACGAGACCTTGTCAACTTATCTTCTGGAATGTGGTTACACTAGAGGCAAAATTGACATGACTCTCTTCACAAAAAGGATTGGAGACAATGTGATGCTGGTTCAAATATATGTAGACGACATTATTTTTGGGTCAACTGATGAAGCGTTATGCAAGGAATTCAAAAAGGTTATGAAAGCAAAGTTCGAAATGAGTATGATGGGCGAACTAACCTTTTCTTAGGATTGGAAGTGAAACAAAGAGAAGATGGGATTCTAATTCATCAAGCTATATATATCAGAGATGTACTTGCCAAGTACAACATGAATGACTGTAAGACTGCAAGTACCCCATTTTCACCTCAAACTGAGCTAACTCTCGATCCTCAAGGAAAACCGGTGAACAAGTCCTTCTACCGCTCAATGATAGGCTCGTTGATGTATCTAACAACGAGTAGGCCTGACATTATGTGGGTCGTCTGCATTTGTGCACGTTTTCAGACCAATCCCAAGAAATCTTATGAGACATCAATCAAAAGAATCTTCCGCTATCTGAAAGGAACGTCCAAGCTTGGGCTTTAGTATCGTAAAGATAGTAATTTTGATTTAATTGCATTTTCTGATAGTGATCATGTAGGTTGTAAGGTCAATCGGAAATCTGTCTCTGGAGGTTGCCAATTCCTAGGAAATCGTCTCATATCGTGGCAAAGCAAGAAGCAGACAACTGTGTCCACCTCTACTTCTCAAGCTGAATATACGGCTGCCTACAATTGCTGCTCACAAGTTCTTTGGATACAAAATCAGTTGCTGGATTATGGAATCAACGTTATGAAGACACATATATTCATCGACAACGAGGCGTGTCTAGGAATTGTGAAGAATCCAATCCACCACTCAAGAACAAAACACACTGAGATTCGCATTCACGCGATTCGAGATGCATACGAAAAGGGTTATATTCAAGTGGTGTCGGTTGACACTACGCAACAGAAAGCCGACATCTTCACGAAAGCCTTTGATAAAACCCGTTTCAGTCAGTTGGTAACCTGGTTGGAAATGGTTAATTTCCTTGAGTTGAAATGAGTTTTGCTAAATAACCATTTGTACATATTTCTGATTTTGGCTAAAAAAACCGCCTTCCAACATAAATGAGTATCGTAAAATCGTGCCCAACAAAAAGATTTTCTGAAAATTTAAAATTTCATTTTCAAAAAGCAATGGACATACGAAAAATAAAATTTTAGGGGGGAAGATATTCAGAAAATAAATAAAATCCGTTTAAGCTCCTTATTTGGCTCCAGCTTAAGAAATGATAGAAAACTGCTAACTCTTTTGTTGGTCTTTGAAACAGATAAAGCAAAATCAAGAAGTCATGCAAAAGAAAATCGGGGTACCAAGCAACGGCGTGTCAGTAGATTCAGCAATACTCTCAAGTAAACTGCGATTAGGCGACAAAAGATAAATTGTTACACAAGAATTCTGGATACCCACAATACTGTGCTTCCTACGGGTAACACGTTGCGGCATATGGTTTGATGGTCTTAAATCTTGTGGTGACAGATTGCCAAAGTCTGAGATTTCGGGTCTTTATATCGTTTATCGTTCGGGGATATCATAGTCGCTCTTCTGTTGCATCCAGAAACATGCAGAGACCTAGACACGATTATGATATCTTATTTGAAAGAGTCCAAGAGGCCAAAAACCCTACAATTGAAGAAGCTCAAATTAAACGAGCCAATCAAAAGAAATCATACCACAATGAGGTATCTGCCTAACCTTGGTCAGGACTGCAACTGGTCTCTTTGACTGTACGAAAGTGCATACCTGTTCACCATTGCGCTGACCTTGTATCTATCAAATGAATGAACTCGATGTATTCACCTGTTATGAGGAACCTTTGCGCATACCTTGATCGCGGGGGTATGTCCTAACATGGGACTCGCGGGCATAGTATTCTACTCATCTAGCTGGAGTGGGGGCCATTGCAATTCCTGTCAATATTACCACAACATGATAAAACGCTCACCAAAAGCATGTTGAAAGAAGGATGCATGGATTTAAGAGGACAAACATACTGACAGTTTTTCTTGTGCCTCGATTATTCAGAATTTTAAACAATAGACTGACAAGTGTTGACAGTATGATCTTTTGCAGGATTGTCACGGATTTTCAAACAAAAAGTGCAACACTGTGAAAATGAAGCTTCCCGTTTCAAAACGCAATATTCGATGTCCAAACTGCTAAATTTATCATTTTTTCTGAACTTATTCTAGGCTTTTGCAATTATTTCAACTAAAAAGGGAACGATTTTTGAGAAAGTTTAAGATTTTCGAGCGTATTTGGTTTATTTTCTTAAATTTTGAAGAATACTTTAAAAATCCTAGACGCGGTGTAATTATCTTACCAGCGTAATTGATAATTACGCTGGTAGATATTTTTTGTATATATACCTTTTTTTTACTTTTTACCATTTATCTCAACCATCATCTTCTTCATCTTCCAAAACATTCAAAACATATCAAAATTCTTAATCAATCCAATCTTCGTGTTAATTGACATATGGTATGTATAGATTCAATCTATGATTGATTACAAGTTCGTAGTATCATCAAAATCAGGTTTTGAATGTGTATTGTGGGTAGTCAGATTCGTGTTTGGGGCTAGAAAGGGTTTTAAGAGGGTTTATGAAGAATATCTTGAAGATGGCGTATTTAACTTGAATAAAGCGAAATTAACATGAACATGGCGTATTTAACTCGGATCCGTGCGGCAAACTTAAGTCTTGAACGCGAGTTCAAGCAACCGGTGTATTTGACTAATACACCGGTCTTTCAGCGAAGTTAGCTTTCTTCGCTAAAGGCAGTCTTGAACCAAGACCTAACTTCGCTGTACCTCTCGTCAGCGTAAATATTAGGGGACTTTAACCTGTTTTTGTATAGTTCTCAGCGTTTTTGATCAGTGTCTTCAGCGTAAATATCCTAGAACCTTGCGACTTTCTCAGCGTTTTTATTTCTATCTTTTGTGAATAAGTCTAACATACTAACTTGTTTTTAATTATCCAACTCGGATCTCACTTGGCTCGTTTTCATGTGTACATAAATGGTGAGAGAAGTATTCTGGGATCTAACTATGAAACATAACCAGCCCGTCGCACTTGATGACATCGTGAAGGAATTTGAAGATGTGATGGACTGGTTATCCCGTAACAAAATCAGTTACGCAGTTCAAGCAAATCCTGAAATCTTCAGTACTCACATTGAAGAATTCTGGAAGACTGCAAAGGTCAAAACTGTGAACCAGATCAGACGAATCACGGCAACTGTTTTAAACAAAGAAATCATAGTGACAGAAGAGAGAATTCGAAAAGTACTATCTCTGGGAGATTCTTCAAGAGATCCTCTTAGACTAAGCAAAGACGATATTTTGGATGGATTTCGAGGAATGGGTTATCAAGGTGATTTTCGAGGGAAAATGAGATAAAAAGGATTGGGCTTACAAAAGATTGGAGATATATTCTGCACACATTTGCAGTTAGCATGGCTCATCGCAAAGGTGGATATGACGGCTTAAACCTGGAATGGTCAGCAGCAATGCTCAATTTATGCACGAACCAACCATTTAATATATCAGGCCTAATTTTTTGTTGCATGGCCGAAAACGTCAACAAAGGACCATGGGCGATGTATCCCAGATTTGTGTAGCTATTGATCAACGATAATCACCAAAACTTACCTCATGATGGATACCGATACATGTTTCAATTGCCAAAGGGAAGACAATTGACAGAACTGAAGACTGAGCAATGGGTGATGCTCCACAATCATATGTAGAGCAGAAAGACTTCCAATCGTGCAAGAATCTTACAGCAAGTACAGAGAAGAAGTGAGAAAGGAAAATGAAAGGCAGTCCAAGCAAGCAGCTGGTGATGGAGTAGAAGTTGAAGAAGAAGTTCCTTTGGTTCGAAAAGGAAAGATAAAGGAAAGAAGAAAGTTGAAGAAGAACCATCCAAAAAGAAAAGCAAAAAAGACACATCTAGTCCTGAGCGAATCATGGGCAATAGTATACGAGCAGGATTAACTCCAGAAGCTATTGAATAGATGCAGACTATTAACGCTGTAAGGGAAGCTGATGTGACAACCGGTAATTTTCGGGTTATAATTACGCGAATAACAAATATTAGGATGATAATAAATAGTGTGTAAGATGTAAATTACTTAATTAGGCCTATTGTAGTGCCTAGGAACGTCTATCCGGATTTACAGTACGTGAATGTTGATTTGCAGGAAGACTTCTGAACGATAAGCGGTAGGGAACTGACACCAGACAAAATACTGACAACGCCGACAAATACGAATTTTATACTATACATATGAAATTAGTTTTGCGAATTTATTTGTGCTTCGAACGTCACAAAATGCAACCGTGAACAACGTGACTGCAGGAACGCACTAACAAAGAAACAGAAGCATCGGATGCGTGAATTACTTTCAAAACTGAAATATTACGATAAATTTAGTTTCGCAATCGAATTTTAATATCCGCAGTCGAAATCGGATCGAAAGATGGACTAGAAACTAAAGCCGAAGCATTTTACGTGATTTTAACGCAACCAACGAACGTACTGTGACAACCGCAAAATTTCGGGCTAATCCATACGAACTATAACTGCTTATTAAATTAATTACGTTCAATTAGACTTAATTATATATTAATTGAGTCCATAAAGTCTAGCAAAGTCCGGGTAAATACATAAGATTGCATTTTATTACCGTTAGATATAATTTTATAGCGTAACAGTAAAAGTGTCTAGAACGAACGTTGGTGATGTACAAAACGGAATATTCTAAATTTAAATATTCTATAATTTGTTTATTTAAATGATTATATTGTGAAATATTAAATGGTTAGTGACCGATTCCAATATAGCGTTACATTATAACGCTTTCAAAGTTTCAATCGCGTACAATCCTATATATATACGCTGCACACAATCATACGTTCATAAATTCTATATATTTTGATTCGATTTAATCAAAATACTAGAAAGTGTTTCACAACTAAATTTTATAAGCGTGTATTTATATTAATATTTATGCTTTAGCGTGTTTACGTGTGAAATGGTTTTATACAAATTTATAAGGACAATTTATTGATTTCATTTTTATGGAAGTTATTTTCCTTATGTTTTCCACACCTCACCCATTCCCATGAGTTTCTGTCATGTTTTTTTTTCTTCTTGTCAACCTTCATTTTTTTATTATATTAATCCACATACCATGCTTGAGTTGTGAAATTGAAACAACTCCCAACCACAACTTACGTATCCCATACACCACCATTTTCTTGAGTGTTGACTTGGTAAAATCATTTGTTTAATCTTGAAACCACATTGGCTTGAAGACCAACTCTTACACACTCTAGCTCTCTCACTCTCATTCTCTTTTCCTCTCCCTCTCGGCACTACATACCCAAACCAAACCCCATTTTCCCACTCACACTCAACACTCACTTTACAATTTCAAAAATCACACGCTTAAGTGTTAGTGTAAGGTTACAACATCAACTCTCAAGTGTTATTTTGCTTCTTTCTCCTTGCTTGATTTAAGTGAGTGTTCACCTTATAATTCTATTTTTTTTATGATGTATACAAGTTTGGTTGTGTATAAAAACCTTCACCCAAGTAGTTGATTGTTTATTCAAAATTTAATGAATATTAAAGGTTAGCAAATAAATAAACTAGTCTCTTGGAATTATTGGTGTTATTAAGAGGTTTTACAAGAGTTCTTGAATAGACTTTGTTATGTAAACTTTACTAGAAATCTCGATAAAGTTTTTTTTAGTAAACTTTATTAGTCTTTAAAGCTAATAAATATGCATGTGTTTACCCACAAAAAAAATCGGTTATAAATATCTATATTCATACATATACATAGATTTTGGTTATAATGAACCTTTATTTATTATAGTTTTTATAAACTTAGCATTTACAAACAAAGTCTAGAATATTATTTGTTTATTTCTTAAATAATATACATGTTTGGACTTACGGATGATTTTAAAGTAACCATCTTGGACTAAATAGCTCATAAAAGTATATGCTAGTATTTGGGAATTATACGCGACACATATATATTTCACAAAATTATATTTACTAATAATTATGGTTTTAAGACTCAAATGGGTACTGGGTAATTTAATATATGGATTATAAATATATAAGTAATTATTTTGGCTAGGAAAACACAAAGGTACATAAATATAATTTTATGGACTTTTAGAAGTATGTATATATGGAATATATATGATACAAGATCAAGAATTATAATTGCCATTTTGTACAGGTTTAGCGTTTTTGTTGGAATAAATATGTAGAAATTAAATACATATTATTTTCATATAAAGATGAAACGTTGTGTAGGTGTATTTCTCTAAAATAAATATATAATTTTAAACATATTTATTTAATGTACGAGATGAGTTACGACTCGTGTTAAAATAATTATTTATTTATTAAGCCGGAAGCGATTTCTATACAAGAAATTCTAGAAAGAAATATGATGTTGTACATCCTTTAGATTTATATAATTTATATGAATACATTTTCGAGAAAACGAGAACGTAGGCGGCAATGGTTCGTCGAGTCCAACGTTCAATAAAACGAGATACATATTTTTTTCATAGTCTAGCTAGTTGAGTGACTTGATACATATGACCAACTTACATGCTAGAACATTTCAAATAAACCTTAAGGTCTCCTTACATGTTTTAGGGAACAGATAGGTCGAAATTTACTCGTGCACAACTTTTGAATTGCTAGCATATTATTTCAGCTCATCAGGTGAGTTCATAACCCCCACTTTTTACAGTTTTACATTTTTATAAATTTTTCGGAGGTGGAAAGACATGCAAGTTTTGCAAAAGTACATAAAAGTTCAATGAACAAAAAGATTCATATTTCTAAACCATGTTGCGAAAGGATTTTGATTAACTCAAATGGTTTACGAAAGGTTTATACTCAACATACCGGTTTTACAAAACACACGCGTATTTTCAGAATGTGCATGAGTTTCATGGCTAGTGACGGGGATGTCCTAGCTACATACAGACACAGGGACTGGATTGTCCTACATACAAATAAGGGGACTGGTTGGTCTTGCTTACAGACTCAAATGGGCTAGGGCCATTCTTACCCGTGCGAGGCAAGAAGACACAAGGACTGGTTTGTCCTACATACAAATAAGGGGACTGGTTGGTCCTGCTTATAGACACAAAGACTGGTTTGTCCACTACTCAACACGAAGGGCCGTAGGGTCGCTTAAAACTGTACAGGGGAGTCCTCGCTACATATCGGAACTATAACCGCCTGCTAGTCTACCGTCTTGAGTAAACGGTTTGGCGAGGCTCTTACTAGCTTGGGGTGGGTTATAGGCTCATGCGGGCATGTTGTCTTTGTTGTACGCGGATATCGACGGTTTTTCAAATATTACAAAAACATGGTTTTCAATTGACATGCCGAGAAAAATGATTTTATTTATGTTTTCTCTACAACTTTTAAACCGGTAAACAAAAAGATTTGTTTAAAATCTTTTTCAAAACAAACTATGAACTCGCTCAACATTATGTTGATTTTTCGCATGTTTCTTTCTCAGGTTATATTTTCAAACTATGGCACGGTTGGAATAGGAGAGCCCATGGGGATTCGAGTACTTAGCGGGCGTTCACTTTTTAGAAGTCTTAGCATCATTAAATACTTCCGCTGTGCAATGAAGATACCAGTCAGATCATGTAATCGGTTTATCGGGGTGTGACAGCTGAGAAGCGTGAACGCCGTTTGAAAAGAAGAGAAATGACAGAATCGGAAACTCTAGTGGTGGTGACAGAAGAACAAGAGAATCTAGATCGTTTTTTTTGAAAGTTTAATCAGTGATCCAGCTGAAACTGGCCCCAACAAGTCTCCTGCTCCAAAGAAGCGAGGAACTGAGGAAGTATCCTCCAAATATGCACCGCCAAAACCAAGTCAACCAATCTGAGCAACTCCACCGCGAGCTCCAACAAGGCCACGTCCTTTCCAGGATCTCTATGATCGTCTCTCAAAGGACATCGGAAAGTTTCCTGCTAAGGAATTCTGCTTGCTAAAGAATCAAGTGAACGACACAAATTTGCTCCGTGAAAAGCTAAAAGAGCAATGTAAGTAAAACAAAGAGTTGAGTTTGTATGTGTCAAAGCAAACATATATTATCAGATTTCAACAAGAAGGGCTAGAACAGTTGCATGAGTTAGTACAAGATCTATACAGAGCCGTGAATCGAGAACCCAGATATTCAAGTGATGAAATATTTTTGATAGTTTTAGAGAAAGAGAAGAAAAACGAAAGACTGAGCTTGCCGAGAAAAAGAAAAAAGCGTCTTGACTCTGCAGTGGATGCAACCATTGGTGACGACAGTGATGAAGAAGAAGTTGATACACTTGAGATGCCAGAAAAAGTTCCTTGAATGGGGTCTAGAGGATGATGTCGTTTATGAAACAGATGGAGGTGATGAATTTGCGCCTCAACACCCTGAATGGTTCAAGAAAGATCGAGCTAAGTTACCAGACTTTTATCAAGTTATCACAATGGAGAAAACAAAGGTAACGGACCGAATCATTAGCCGGAAATATGACAATCTCACATGGTGGTTCATTGTTAAGCGTAGAGGAGGGGTGATCCAGTACTTTCGAAATGGAAATGCTATGCAAAGCTTACCCACATGGGACATCAGAGAGTTGAGCAAGCACGACATGATCAACCCCACCAACAGCAGCATTGGGGGAGATTTTGAAAGACTAATCTTACGGGAGTGTGCCCGTGGCTTCACCACTTTCAAGCCTCAACGCCCGCGCCGAAGAGTATTAAAAACCACCAAAGATCCACTCACTGGAAAAGGTAGAGTTACGTGGGTCATAAGTCCAGTAGATGTGGTCACCAGGGTGAAGCTTCCTCCAGAACAACCTGTCATGCTCAAAGATTGCAAGAAATAGTTTTATGATGGTCAAACGGGTGAAGCCGTGATTCGATCCAACGCCAACGAAGACATTAGAATTTTGGATCCGATGGATATGTTTATGTTTTGTTTGTCTGACCTGAACATTCTCTATGGCAACAAAATACACGTTGGAGCAGGTAATGTGTTTCTGGAGGAAGGTATGCTATTTCAGCGAGCAGTCGAGCGCGCTAGAAAAAGAAAGATATAAATAATGGAAATCATGAGCAGAATTGAAAAGCCAAGTCAGGAAAAGGCTGCTGAAAAAGCTACGGAGACGCAACCATCATCATCCCTTCCACAAGACTCTCCACCAAAGTCAGATCCTCAAATCGTCGTTCCACCACCTCCGACTTCATCCACATATGAAGTCACTATGGAGGCCCAACCTAAATCAAGTGAAGTTGTTACTAATCAACCGCCAACAACCGAAGCACCGCCAGAACAGTCCTCTGAACAAGCTGCGACTAATCCAGAACCAGAAGCAAACAAGTGAAGAACTTTCAAGTACGCAACGATCCAGGGGGATATTGTTAGAACTTTTGAGATCGTTGATACTTGATTAAATAAGTTTTGGATAGTTCTATGTTAGTTTATTATGCACAAGATAGTTCAGGGACTGAATATGTAATTTTGTAAAAGAATGTACTGGCCGGCGTAATTATGTAACTGGCGTAATTATTAATTACGCCAGTTGGCCAGACACTATATATATGAAGCTTAATAGAAACCCTAGCTCCAAGGTTCTTGGACTAGTGATTTTGGTGATTTCTTGTGTTGTGATTCTTGTTCTTGTGCTTAATCCGTATATCCAGGTGCTTAAATCGTTATTATCAGTTGGGATTCAATATACAACACTTGTATCTTCATCCAAAACAAGAATCTTCATATTCTTCTTTGATTTTTCTTAACTTTATACATTCAAACACCTAATCTATAGATGTTTGTGTGTTAACAATCAAACCACTGTGATCCGTAGTTGATTTGGGACTCACACCCAATGGACTAAAATGGCAACGATGAAAGCTTTTTAGACCCATAGGTGAAAAAATGAAACATTTGGACTAAACTAACAAATTGACCCAAATCATAAGGACTAAAAATTGCATTTAACTCTTTTTTTCTGGCTAACGAATCACCAACGACAACTTGTTGTAGATTATTAACAAAGAAGAAGATAAAAATACGAGTTAAATGCCTGGTTGGTCCTTGTGGTTTGCAAAAATTGTGTAGACTTGGTCCTAATGGTTCACTAATTACACACTTAGTCCTAATAGTTGTAATTTTTGCACTCGGGTGGTCCTTATCACTAACATTTGTTAAATTATTCAGTTAAGTTTTATTAATTGACTAAAATACCCTTATACATTAAGAAAAATAAAAATAAAACAATATGTTGTTGTGGGTCCCACCCCAGTCCCCACCACCACTTCATCGTTTCATCTTCTCTGTCTCTCTCCACGGAACTAAAAGAGTAAAATCCCTTCGTCTCTCTCTCATCTCTCTCTCTCTAAGAACGGCAGAATTCCGGTGTGCAGGTTCTGCTCTACAAACCACCAAAGGCGGCGGTGCACCGGCAGGCTCGTTTGCCGGTTCTTTTTTCCGGCAGGTTTGTTTTCGGTTCAGACGTAGATGGTCATGGGTTTCGCTAACATACTTGCAAGCTTGCTACTGTATTTTACCAATATATATATATATATATATATATATATATATTAAGGTTCAACTGAAAGTGTGACAATTACCTCAAAAGCTACTAACTGAAGAATTTGTTACCACCTTAAAAATTATATAGAATCAGATGAGATATCTGCAACTCACGAGTGCCATGTGCCATTTATCTCTAAACAAAAGAAGCCATTCATTTTGCCTGAAAGGTCTATTTGGGGAGATGGTGGTTGTGACGTATATTGTGATGGTGGTTTGGGGAGAAGATGGTTGGTGATGGTGATGTGCGGTGATGGTTTGGGGAGATGGTGGTGGTGGCTGTTAACAACAATGGGTGGAGTGGGGAAGAAGAAGAAAGGTGGGGCCCACTTATTTATAATTGTTTATTTTTTGTTTTTAATATTCAGAGGTAATCTAGTAACTTCACATGCATTTAACTGAGAAATTGAACTTAGATTAGTGATAAGGATCACCCGGGTGCAAAAATTGTAACTACTAGGACCAATTGTGTAATTATTAAAGCATTAGGACCAGGTCTGCAATATCTGCAAACCACAGGGACCAACCAGATATTTAACTCTAAAAATACTGAATGCTTGACTTTTAGCTAGTCCTTTTTTTAAAGTAACTCAAACAGTTACTTTGATAATAAAGTACAATGTTGTTTTTTTTTGGCTAATTTTATAGTAGTATTGAAAATCTCATACAAACATAAATTTTTATATATGAATTTAGTTAAATTATAGTAAAGAAATATGAAAGTTTTATTTTAACCTTTATAGAAGTACAACACGCGGTACTTATTTGATCATTTTCTTTTCTTCTAAAACTTTTATAACTAAGATATATTTCTTAATTATGCAGATTTCTGTAGGAGTTTTTGTTTTATTCAAATCCTTCCCATGATGAAGTTTATAAGTATTAGTTGAAGTATAAGGTTCTTTATTTCATCTTCACTTAACTATTTCAATATGTATGCTTGTCATACGTTGATATAATAATGCTATTGTATTATATAATTTTGTTATATATGTTTCTTTTGTATTTTTATTTATACATATACAACTTTTAAGAAAAACGTCACGTGGTTTTCGATTCGAACCAACCGGTCTGACCGATACGATGAATAGACCATTCATGTGGATAGTTAAGTGTCCGGTCCAGATTTCAAAAATTGATTACGGCTAGATTTAAAAAAAAATGAAAATCCATATAGAACAATTTTTATTGGATTTTATTATTCTTAACTATTGGGTATTGGTCGCTGCTACTCAGAGTGATATAAAACACAAAATGTTAAGTTGAGAGTGGTGGGAGTCAAAGTGATAGTTGGGAGTGACATCGTCCAATACCGAATAGTTGGGAGTGATAAAATTCAATAACCCTTTTAGATATTTAGATTTTCATATGCATTTGTAATGGCCTTTGACGTACTTTTATTGATTATATAATATTTAATATTGCTTATGTTATTTTATATGACACGATCCGGTCCTGCCTGAATCGGACTGAAAATAATACTATATAATGATAGACAAATGACCTCTTAAAATGTCCGCCCCCATGAAAATCTTTCCTGGGTCGGGGAGTATCTAAACTTAACTTGAACTTATTTAACAATTTAAGACAAAGTTTTATGTAGGCCCGACAATGTTTTCACAATCGGGCGGGAAGTCGAACCGGTCTCCTTACCATTTCACTGGTCCAACCGGACATAAGAACCGGATGGTGTTGTAAATATTATAAAGTCCGGTCCAACCCCTTTAAAAACCGGATTGACTGGCTGGTTTCCAGGTCCAACCATCAATTCACCCGTTTAATCTTTGGTTCAATGCAACTCCGGTCCAATACGATGACCCGGATTGGTCCAACCTTCTATTCCCAGTCCAATCCAGGTTTCAAAACACTAAGGCTCGGATGATATCTAAGCTTATTTCAAAAGTAAAAATAGCTAGAAAATGCTCGTAAAAGAATGATCAATAGCACAAAATTATTTTTGAACATTTGTTAGACTAAACAAACCCTATTTGAAGTTTGAAGTTGACTCTAAATATCAACACATGCATGCAAACAAAAAAACTCAAACTGATATATTTTAAACTCATCAACCTTTATATTTATTTATTTAAGTTGTCGGTTAATATATAAATATTAACATATGCATGCACATGAAAAAACTCAAACCGATATATTTTAAACTCATTAACCTTTATATTTATTAAATTAAGTTGCGGTTAATACATACGTAAAATTGCTACACTAAGACCATAGTATCACAAAACTAACTTTAGGGGTTCTAGTAATGAAAATCACTTGTTACGTGAAAGGAAACTGATTGAACTCTCAACTTTTATCTTATTCATTTGATGATTGATTTTGTTTCGTGTAAGTTTTGTTGTGGTTTAACGTCCACATGCCAAATCATTATGGGGTGTTAAACACTGCATTGGGTAGTTATTGGGGGCGCCAGTGGATCCCATCGTAATCCAATGGCAGGAGTGAGGATGAAATTTAGGGAAGAAGGTGGAGCCCACTCCAACAACCAATTACGTTATTCTTTTTTTTCCTTGATTTTATTTTGTAATTATTTCAACACCTTTTTTAACAACTAAACATTACACTTCCTGAGTATTAAACTCATGACCTTGTCATTTCTAAACACCTAAAAGGTTTTTCTACTACCACTAGACCAAAGGCTCAGCGGCCCCCAAACCTAATAATCATATGATTTAGCTATTACCTGTATGCATACATAATGTTGTGACATCACTTTTTACTAATTATTGAATGACATTCTTATTTCAATACACATAGTCTTGTCACAAAGAATTATAAAACATTTTTTTTTGTTTTTCAGATTTATAAGCTAAATGAATTAGAAGATATTGGATTTGTTCGAGCTCATGGATTAACCGATGAAACCAGACATAAACCTAAAAATATACAATATTAATTATAAATAGTTAACTGTCTATGTAATAAATTTAATGGTTAATAAATAGTAAATGCCAAGTTTAAGCTTTAGAAACAAAGCTTCGAAGATCAAATTCTAATAAGTTAAACGGCTAGCTCAAATTTAGACTAGTTTAGAACATGTTTACGCCCACCTCACATGTAAACTCATGATAAAAAAAATGTTATTCCCTCTAAAGCTTTATTAGCTTAAATATGAATTATGTAGTTTACCTTGAAATCAAGAGGTGCTAGAATGAGAGCATAATATCCATATTGAAGGCACTGATCGCTTCCAACTTCTCATATCAATTGGATTCAATCGTAAGATAGATTTTATTTTCGGAGAAAATTTGGGTTATGGACCTTAAAATAAGCGAACAAGAAATGTGTGTGTTTACTCGTTTCACTAGCCAAATAGTTGAAGTAAAAGTTAGGCTCATGTTCTTTCATTTAGTAGAAAAGGAATATAAACGAATTTACCGTCCAACAATTCATAAAGAATACATTAACGGTTAGTTTATTGTTTATAGACTAGCAAGATAATCTTTATTTGAGCTTAAACTATTATCTTTATTATTAAAAGAAATTAGTCTAATATAAAAAGAATATTTTTTGTTATTATAGAGAAACTAATTTACCCCCAATTTGACCATACATTAACGGTTAGTTTATTGTTTATAGATTAGCAAGTTAATCTTTATTTGAACTTAGAATATTATTTTTATTATTAAAAGAAATTAGTCTAATACAAAAAATATTTTTTGTTATTATGGAGAAACTAATTTACCCCCAATATGACTAAGGGGCTGTTTGGCAACTTCTGAATGATTAAGTGCTGAACCATTAAGTGTTGAATCAGTAAGAGGTCTGAACCATTAAGAGCCGGTATAATTCTTAATCATTTAGAGGTAAATGTTTGACCAATTCAGATTATAGGTCTTAACCATTCAGACTCTGTGTAATGCTTAACCATTCAGAGGTAAATGTCTGAACCATTCAGACATCTACTTGTGAAACAAACAGTCTGAACCTGTAAGTGTTGAACCAGTAAGAGGTCTGAACCATTAAGAGACTCATTAAGAGGTAAACAAACAGCCCCTTAAGAGTGAGTGGTGTAGGCTGTAACCAAGTAGGCCGGCTAGCATCACATTGGCATCGAAACTTACAATATACAACATACGGAATTTGAGCTGCATCCTCAACTTTAGCAGGTGCTAGTTGTTTAACAAGAGGAGAAGATCCTTCTGAAAGAAGAAGAAAAAAAAAGAAAAAGAAAACAAAACTCACCAAATATGTGTTTGGTTGGATCCCAAGATCGACCAAATGGGTCGGATTCGAAAGTCAAAGTGGTGGTCAAAATAGCTAAAATAATGAAGGAACTAGGAAAAGTACTTACTCGTAATGATTTGAAGACATATTTACTACATCATTGTGAGTAAAAATTTAGCATACACAAAACCAATATGGTAACCCGTACTACCCAATAAACCCGTTATTTCTCGTATACAAAACTACTCATCTTGATCGACTCACGCCCACCCAAGGTTTATCCAAAATCTCTTAACTCACATAACTCTTAAGCGCATCGACTTGTAGGAATATGTTTAATAAGTATTTCGTTTGCAAGACTTGTATTTCATGAAAACATGTAAACACATGTAACACGCATGTATACTATCCCCAAAACACGTAAAAAAGGATTAGAACTCACCACTTGCGAACCTTCGTACCCACAAACTGCAAATCGTCCACACATGCTCGAATTCTGAACCTGTCAACACATGATCAAAAATCACAATACGTCTATGCATATGTGTAAAACAATGCACCCATAACTCCTCGATTTCCATAGAACCCGTATTCTACAAAACCCTCGTTTCGCGAATATCATTGATACGTGGTCGAAATTCCGGTGTTATACGTATTTAAATCTGTGTTATGCGAATTTGGGTTTCAAATGATCTACTTTGATAAGATTTGTGTTTTGCAGGTCTGGCAGAGTTTAGGGAGCATTTCGGGACATCGGGATGAAGCTAGGACCAATTGGGTGCGAAAAACGAAGAAACGGGCAAAAATCAGCAAGGGTGCGTTGACTAGAAATGCGTAGACAGAAATAAATTGTGTCGATTTAAGGCATTGAGTCGGTGACGCTGGGTTCTTAAGTCGGCGACGTGGCAACGTAAATCTTAACGACGAGAATCCCTGTTGACTTTTATCCAGGTTTGATGTCCCATTTTGTCCGGTTGATTGGGTTAAGTGGGCTTCGAAAAACACAAACATTTTTGCGTGGCGGGGTGTCCAAAATCGACTACCAACTCTAAAAAATATGATTAATCGCAACATTCTCTCCCGATCTGCGGTGTGTAGGCTTTGTGGCGAGAAAGATGAGTTCTGTGGCCTCCATTATTTGGAATAAAATTTGCACTTGGTGTAAAATTCCAAATGTTGTGGCTAGTACAATGAAGGAGCTGCGGGGGTGAATACAAACTGATGGTGTCAAACTTCAAAAAAAAGGTAATTCAAACTGTTGTTTTAACATCATGTTGAGGGTTATGGAAAGCAAAAAATGAGTTAATTTTTGCGGGAAAGCGAGTGGCGATCGACAAGATAATTAGCGAAATTCAAGCAACGTCTTTCCTCTGGATGAAAAACCAGGCGAAACGATGCAATTTGGAGCGGCAAAGTTGGGTATCTTTTGATTCAAGTGAGTAATTATTGTACAATTATATGGTGAAAGTTTGGGTGTCGATGTATAATGTCTCGGTCTAGTGTCTTGCTTGTCCAAAACATTGTATATCCTTTGGTGTTGAACATGAAATTGTACGTCGTTAAAAGAAAAACTATTGTTTTGTAAAAGATTGATTGTAACAGATTTTCTAAACTTAAACTTGCTTAATAATTATCATTGAAGATTTAATACTTACAACTTTTATATTTTTATTAAATATTAACTTAAATCAAAATTATGAATAGCAATGAAATAGAAAGATTTTATCAATTTGTTACTAAATTGGGTTTTATATAAGCCAATTATAACTAATTTTCTAATTTTTTTTTGTTTTTTAGTATCTTTGTTCAAAATACTATGGAGTAAGGATAAAATACAAAGACAACATAAGTAAGAAAGGTAAGAAGGATTTTGGTCCATTGATCCTAGATTTGGAAGGTTGAGATTAATTTCAGGAAAAAGAAAAGAAAAGAAGGGCATAAAAGGAATATAATATTTATTGACTTTCTCTCTCCACATGCAAGAAACATGCCAATTCCCTCATCGAGTTAAAAAGTCTATAACTTTTCATACGACATTTAAAAAAAAACATCATAATAACGAGCTTTTTTATCTTTAATACGAGTGTCATATTATCATATAAAAATAAAATAAAAATTTTCATTTTTACTGGGTTTTTTTTTTGCATTGTGTTAAAGGTTCACGTCATTATGTCTTTTAACTGGGTTTTGGTCATTACGTTTTAGTAGAGTTTCTATACATTGTGTTATTATCAAAACCTATAACACAATATTAATTTGGGTTCTACCCATTACGTATTTATAAGAACCTATAACACAATATATGACACAATGAAGATGATATTAGATCTAGGTTTGCTATAAATTGTGTTATTGGTTCAGGTCATTGTGTTTAATCTGTTATCCATTGTGTTTTAATATGTTGTCTATTGTGTTTAATAAATTGTTTAGGTTTTTTTATTCTTTTGTTCATTGTGTTTTAGTTTGTTGTGTATTGTGTTTTTAGGTTGTTTTCCATTGTGTCTTTATCTGCTCTCCATTGTGTCTTTTATCTGCTGTCATTAATTATGTCTTTTATCTGCTGTCATCAATTGTGTTTTTATTTAGTCTGATACTTATTCTGTTATACATTATCGCCATTGTGTTATACGTTATGGTCATTGTATTTTAGTATGTTGTCCATTGTGTCTTTATCTGGTATTATTGATTGTGTTTTTGATCTACTTTACATTATGTTTTACATCATGTCCATTGTGTAATACACAACTGGGTTTTTGAATTTTTGTTTGAAAAATATAACAATATGGTACTCATATTAAAGATAAAAAACGTTCGATTTTATGGAATAACTTCTTTTTAAACAAATGATGTATAAAAAAGTTACGGACGTTCAAAAATTGGGGGGGGGGGGGGAGGGATAGCATGTGACTTGCATGTGCATATTCTCTTTCCTCTTGTAGACAAAATTACTCTTTCCATTTGATTCCTCCTAGGACACTTGTCACTCTCTGGTGGCTTCTTACCCTTCTTACATTTATACTTCTTTGTAGGATATCTCAACCCAAATACAAATACTATGACCACACATGTTGTCATTAATTTATATTCGTATATATATTTTAATCATAATATCCAATCATTTAATTAAGATTCTACTAATTTTTATTTAAAGAAAACAAGTTTTTAAGGATAAAAACAAGTTTTTAAGGATTTGATTTTACATGTCTCATCAATATATATACACTAGGTTAAAACTCTGTGTGTTACACGGGTTAAATAAATTTAAGCTTATATAATAATACTACTGAGTAATAAAATAGTTATCTCTTTTAAAAACCTCATGTATTGCAATAATTTTCATTAATTAAAAGTTATTGTCTCTTTAGTTCTCAAGAATTTTCATTTATTAAAAATATTATATCTTTAAATAAACGGTTGAATAACTCATGTAATACACGGATGAATAAATATATAATGTAATAGATAACGTCTATTTCATAAATGGCAATTTTAAATAGAGGTATTAGCAACTTGGGTTTAATACTAATTGACTTATGTAAGAGGTATTAACACCTTGTGGAAAATTGGGAATGAATGGTTAGAGTTTATATATGTATTTTATTGTTATTATTAATTATGATATGAACTGTCAAGTTAGTTAAGAACGTCTAACTCTAGTTTTATATATATTATTATAGATTATAGATATAGATTGTTAAAGTATTAAAAGTATGGATTAGTTTGTTATATGTTATTATATATGTATTTATTATTACTTGCATTTTTACTTATAGTTTAATTTAAAAAATAATACTTATGCTTATTATTATTACTTTAATACGTAGGGCATATTATTTATTTAATTTTTAATTAATATATAATAAAGACAATAAAAATATAAATAAAAAAGAGATAACATTCTTTAGAGATGAACAATAACTTTTTGTTTATTAATTAATCATAGTAAAGATAAATATTGTATATTAATAATATTATAAGGAGATAGATTAAATACATGTAAAAAATAAATAAAAATAATAAAAAAGATAACTTTCTTTATAGGTCAACCGTAACTTGGTATTTATTAATTAATAATAATAAAGGTAAATATTGTATATTATTAATAATAATATAAGGAGCAAGATTTGAAGTTTATATAATTTATCTACACTATAATAAATGGGAT
The DNA here is from genome assembly GCA_947069175.1 of Scalesia atractyloides. Taxonomy (NCBI): domain Eukaryota; kingdom Viridiplantae; phylum Streptophyta; class Magnoliopsida; order Asterales; family Asteraceae; genus Scalesia; species Scalesia atractyloides. Next base: position 44,966,714 of record CAMTDV010000015.1, on the reverse strand, counting down.
AAGTCGATAACTCTATTTAGGCGGAAAAACTCATTAGAGGGCTCTTCATCTACTGACATGGTCCATTGGTAAAGGCAAAGCCTTTAAAAACACTTAGGTGGGGAGGAGAAGGTCTTGGGTTCAAGTCCCACAGACGACATGGATTAAAGAAATTAGCCGTTCAAAAAAAATATGTATAGATTTCAATTTATTATAAAAAAACATAACTAACATCGGTTGTTGTAAGCCGGTGACCGGCAAAATTATGAGAAATTTGATCATACGATTGTATGTTCTTGTGACTGCTAAATTATGAGAAGGTGGATAATGTAGATTCTCTAATCGATGGAGCAAATGTTTTCATATATATAAACTTGGTAAACGTCACACATGCTAATCATACACGATAAAAATTTTCGGGTATTTGAAAAGTGCCTCGAAAATATCGTTTTGTAATTCTTAAGTCTTCATTACTAATCATTTAATTTTTTATTCAACCTTGTAAAACACGGTGTTATAACCTGGTTTTTATAATATTTTCCTTAATATAGATGCATATGATTTCTGACGTAGTTATACATGTTTTTATAACCACGTGGGCTTCTTTAAAAAGCCCGTCAATTCCTTAACAAATAGCAATTGAACCACTTCACTCGGCCCAAACAAAAGCCAATTCACGGGCCAGTAGATCCACTCGTCAAAAACATTACATTAACTGGCCCTTCTCTAAGGCCTAAGCTAACACCTACCGGTGATACCTAAGGCCAGTGATTTAAAACGACATGATTTGACACAAAGTTAAACGCGATAGTAGATATAATGCATAAATGGGTTCGACCCGCTAATAACACGATTACAAAACATGTATAAATGGGTTCAACCCTCTTAACCCGTTCATGACACGCAAAACATGTGTAGTTATAGTTCTAAATAGGTTGATAGGTCAACACAACACGTTTATGGCCGGTTTCCTAAAACAACAACGTTTGATAGTTTTGTAAATAAATTAAATATATATTGTAAGTTTTTGTAGTTTTTATTTTATCGTGTTAATTATGACTTCTTATTTTTAATTGTGTTTAGGAATCAAGTTAAGCGTGTCGTGTCGAGTCGTTCGCGTTATTAAACAGGTTATATTTAATCGTGTTAAATGTGTTGTGTCATATAATTTGTTTTATTGAACCAATTACATTTAAACGTTTTAAAATGTCATGTCATGTAACCCATTTATTGAACTTGTTCATAATAACAAAAGCATGCGTTATGGAATGTGATAGTAATGGTGAAAGGCACGCCAAGTAGGCGCAACCTAGGCATGAGGGATGTCCCCTTTCACTTTCACTTTCACTAACATATATTATGGTGTGATCATACTCCTAGCGCAGTGTGTGTATGATAGTGATGCATACGTCGTTGGCCCTCTCCTCTCACAGTCATATAACATAGGTCTTAGTTATAATTCGTCTATGCATTCCTTAAAGAAAATGTTATAATCGAAGTGGATTTTGATTCTTCTTTTATATCTATCAAACCCTCTTCCCAAAGTGTACACGTTTCTTCCAAAGCATACGACTTTCTAGATGTAAATGGTGATATTTATATAAATGGATCTTATCTATATGATATAATCTATGATAGGGTTATTGGATTTTAATAATCCTAAGTTTCACTCATTGAACAATAATAATCTAAACTTTAAAAATTCACTCCAACGATCCCAACTTATAAAAATTTGGCCCCCATTGATCATTTTCAAACATATAAGAATTTGACATCCTTAATAGATTCAAGTGCACATGCAGCCTCCTTAATTGAATTAACTGCACCTACACTTAGAAAAGGATCGATAGGAGCCAAATTCTTACAAGTTGGGATCATTGGAGGGAATTTTTAAAGTTAGGATTATTATCGGCCAACATGTGAAATCTAGAATTATTAAAATCCAATAATCCTATATGATAGAATGAAGTACCACATGTGTGGATATATAAGAATCAAACTATGCCAAATCACTCATTTTATGATCTTCTATATCCTAGGTCTTCCCGTTTCATCATTTTGGCTTGTGTTTTTCATGTACTATTCATATTGAATGGCTCTATGAAATTATGTTTATTACCATCATCATACTTAGTAAATCTCACCAATAGCAAAGCTAAGGTAGGGTCCGAGGAGGGTAAGATGTAGATAGTCTTACCTCTACTTATAGGAATAGAGAGACCGCTTCCAGTGAAATCCCGACTCGATAGTAGTTTTGCTTCAAGCCTTGGACATAAGGCACACAACACTCAACAATTAAGACAAAAGCCGATTAGTGCATGTACTCCCTTGTCTTTCGGCAATCAACGCCACCACATGACGCATGATTCGCCATCCCCCTCTTTTATTGTTATTTTCATAAAATTGATAAAATAACGTTAAAATAACGTATAAACCGTCCTCTTCTCTTTGAAAGAAGGGGCACTTCTAGTTAGTCGGTGCTTGAAACAATTTTGTCAATCTTTATAAAATAAATAAAGGGAAAAAGTCTTCGATCACCGCTAATAGCAGTAGTTTCTAGTTATTTCCCTTATGTCCTGATCTGATTGATGCTTAACTTAATTTAATCCAAGCCGATGTTCTCAACTGGATCTCACTCATGTATCGAGTGAGAAGATGGATAGATCACCAATGGGAACGAAAACTAGTATAAATGATATAACATTCATTTTTTTATTCATGGGTTAACTTTTAGGAAAAAAAAATTAGAAAAAGAAAAGCAAAACATTAGTTATGCTGTTTTTTAAATATAGGGAAATTGGCCGTAATAATCCCACCTAGACCTTGTTGACCATTAATAATCCCACCTCAGAATATTCTCCCTACCAGTCCCACCTTTCACCTATTTTTCCTACAATGGTCCCCCGTTAAAAAAACTTAACGGAGTTAAGCTTTTTTCCAAATTACAAACAGATTTTTTAGGGCTTTTGATTAGGACGACGATACGAGTCCTTTGATGTAAAACTTGCCTCGAAACGATGCTCCAAACGATCAAAACGGCGCTTTTATTCGGGTGTTTAAATTTCCAATTAACCAAAATCAAGTCACTTGGAGCACCATTTCGAAGTAAGTTTTACATCAATGGACTCGTATCATCGTTCTGATCAAAAGAAAAATCTGTTTGTAATTTGGAAAAAAGCTTAACTCCGTTAAGTTTTTTTTAACAGGGGACCATTGTAGGAAAAATAGGTGAAAGATGGGACTGGTGTGGGAAATATTCTGAGGTGGAATTATTAATGGCCAATAAAGTCTAGTGAGATTATTACAGGCCAATTCCCTTAAATATATTTATAATAACTAGGTTAGACCGTGTAATACACGGGTTATGTTGTTATTTAAATATATAAATAATAACTAGGTTTGACCATGTTTACACGAGTTAAATAAAATAAATATACTTAATAATAAAGATTATATAAAATCGTTTTTGTGATAAGATATTATTGATTTATTTTGAATTAAAATTTTAAATTTGAATAATAGAATCAAAAGAGAGTAAAATAAGAGGGGAAATAAATACTCGGCTCACTAAATTATAACATATGGCGCAAAATGATAACAACAACAACAATAGTAACAATAATAAAAATATTTTATACAATTTGATAGATAATTTGTAAGAACACATTTATCACACGTCATGATATCGTTAGGCTATAAGTCGGTTATCTTTTATGTAGTTTAATTCATGTAGCATCCTGATTATAAAACAAAATCATGAATGAATTGAATTTTCTTTGAACACAAAAGAAAAACATAACCTTAAAAATATTAATAATATTATGAAATTTGTAAAGTAATCAAGTAAATTAAGTTAGGAATATAAATAATATATGAACTAAAGAATACGTAAAATAAAAAAAAAAAGACTTGTCTATTATTATGGCTTATTGTTTATCACGAAAAATAAGAAAAAAGGACTTATCTATTATTATGGCTTATCTTTTATCAGTTAGGAAATATATAAAATATTTAAACCTAATGAATACTTACAATAAAAAAACTTATCTATAATTATGTCTTATCACTTATCAGTTAGGAAATATATAAATAATGTTTAAACCTAAAAGATATTAACTAAATAAGAGAATAAAATGGTAGGAAAACAATTATGAGGATGCATAGTAATATGAGATGTATTCCCCATAAATTTACTTTGTTATTTAATATAAAAGTATAGATCATTATGTACATATATTGATATTGATATACATATACATGTATACATATATATTAACAGCCAATCCATAATGTAAATTAGCACACTAAAAAAACATTGTATATATTAGCAGCCAATCCATAATGTAAATTAGCACGTTAAAAAAAACATTGTATACTTATTTAAACCAACTAGTATTAAGCATCTCCACATTGTTGCAGGGGCGTAAAACCGTGCCAAATAGTGTCAATGTCACATCACCGCAAGCGACCATCAACACTGAATTTGCGGCGTCTTAATGCGAAGCAATTAGACCGAAACATAAAATATAGAAAATAATAACTAAGTTGATCTAGGACCGCCACGTTATGACGAACTTAACGGGAAAAATAGACGACATATAAACGTTGAACCACACACACGTTGCGTCATGTAACTCGCAAAACTTAGAACGAAATGTAAAAACGAAAAAAATTTACGAAAGATGAAACATATATGAGACCAAAATTGAAAGTAAAAAAGTTGTAAGGTTAAATTATAAAAGATGAAAATTTTTAGGTTAAAGTAAAAAATTAAATAGTTTAGGTTAAAAATACTTTATGATTAAAAGTAAAAAAATTAAATATTTTTTAAAAACTCCTCAGATACAACTCTAATATGCACATATAAGTTAATAATTTATAGTATTCAATTCTCCTATATATTAAAAAAACAAAGTTAATACTAGAAATAGTTTTTCTTTTTTAAATTGAAAGATTAATGCTTATCCATAGTATATATATATATATATATATATATATATATATATATATATATATATATATATTATATATATATATATATGTATATGTGTGTGTTTGTGTAATTGTATAATATATATTCTTTTCTTTTTCTTGTTTTTTTATTTCTTTTTTCTTTTTTTTTCCTTTTATAATTTTTTAGTTTAGTGTTTTTTCTTTCCTTTTATTATTTTAACATTATAACAATAACATCACCTATGGATGAGTAAATGGTATCTGGTACTGGTACCGATACCGAATTTATCAAACCGGGTACATTATTGGTACTGATTCGGTACCGCCTTTTGACATTTTCGGTACCGGTAGAGAACTGGTTTTTACCCTCAAATACCGGTACCATACCGGGTATATTCGGTACCGGTTCCCATTTTCCCCATTTTTCGGTATCGATACTGGTACGGTACCGGTATTTATGGGTAAAACACCGGTAAGTACCGGTACCGAACCAGTGTATTCGGTACCGGTACTGATACCACCTTTTCCCGTTTTAAGTACCGGTACTGGTTCGGTACCGAACGAGTATCGTGCTCATCGCTACCGTATCATACCGAGCAGTTTCGGTGCCGCTACCTAATTTCGATGATTTTCGGGATCGGTACTTTCGGTGCCATTACCGATACCGAGCTCATCCATATTTTAACGTGTTAGTACCGTAATAACTAAACTGAAAACAACCGAATTTCTAACGTGTAGGGCGTGTGGGTCCTATTATTGTATATTAGATTATTTAAAATTGTTTTTTTTAGGACGGAGTGACTAGCGTTACTACTATCTATGTTTTGATAATTGGTATCTGCTTACCGTTGCCGGCACACGTTTTACAGACACTGGATCCCCGCCGCAACGTGCGGACGAAAATCAACTAGTTCTCCTATATATTAAAAATACAAGCTTGTGAATAGTGTTTTTATAATAATATATATATATATATATATATATAGTTTTCTTAATAATTTTATTATTTTAATACTAGCAACCCTATGAATAGCAACTACTATATAATAAAGGATAAGTTTCCTTTTTGTGTGCTACCCGATACTATTTGCTCATCCCTGATCACAGGTACCGTACGAACAATAACGGTATCGCACAATTTTTTTGTTGATTTTCTTTAACTTTTAATTATTTCTTTTTTTAGTTTCAGGGGTAGGGGTGAGCTTGGTGCCAACCGAAACCGAATCGGTACTGGTATAAAAACAACGGTTACAGTACCGGTATATGAAGGTAAAGTCCCGATAGCGAACCGGTACCAGGAACGCCAAAAGTCGGTACCAAATTAGTACTTAAGATCTTTCGGTTCAAGAAATTAGGTATCGATACCCAGTACCATTTGCTCATCTCTAATCCTGAGTTTCATAAGAACAACATTATTGCTCATCTCTTTTTATAATTAGTGTTACTTGTGTTATATAAGATTCATCTAATATTTATAACTAAACAATTAGTGTTACTTTTATTTTTTTGGATATGATCAATATTTTATAAAATAATTTAATAGAAGTTACTCTTGGTTATTTATTTTGTGTTATCTTTTACTCGTATGACTTGTATTGTTATCCTTTTCTCTTACCGATTCTGTGTAAGGGTGTGAATTTCTTAGCTAGGTTACCCAAAAACTCATCAAAATTTGCAAGTTTAGTTAGTTTAGTCTAAACAGTTCAGATCATTTTTAGGTCAATCATGCAAACACGTTTAGCTAAACAAATGGTATTTAGGTCGACATGGTCGTTACATGGCCACATGGGTGTTTAGTTTTATACTTATTTTTTAAAATGGTATTTATGTCATAGCTTAAACTTAAACTGATGGGGTAGTTTATACCAAAATTAAAAGATATTAGAAAATTGAGTATAAAGTTTTGTAGTTTAAGCGTAATTATTTTACATACACGTATTGTTGGTTGCGAATGGCTTTAAAAGTTTTAGTATAAAAAAATAAACAAAACACAAATTTGGGTTAAAGGGGTCGTGTTCGAGTCCATATGTCGGACATGATTTTCGGCCATTTGGGTTCATCTCATGTTTGGAATTTTTGTCAATTTGAACCAAGCCGAAAACGCGATCAATTAAGCGGCCCTAAGTCATCTATCTACTCGTGTTGAAATCACTTTGAATTAAGGGGCTTTATGAACCATAAAAAATGCCAAATGGTGCACTTTGAGTGTTTGGGGTCACGTTATTCAAATCTGCCACAAAAATAGAGAACATATAATAACTTAACTCTCCTCCTATCACATAGTTTCAGACACATACAAACAACACACCACTACAATGTTATTCCACCACACATAATCCATAACCAGAAAAAGCCAACCACCAATTAGCACGGGGGAGCAGGGAGGCTGCATTTTGCTGGTAAAGCGATGGCGAGTATAGGGTCAATTCCTAACGAAGGCAACATACTCGAATCCTTATATGAACACAAACACTTGATATCCGCCCCAGCAATCGCTTTACAACAATCTGGGGTAGGGTCCACTGGGTTTGGATTCGTCACAGATGGCTTGCACGCCACCAAACCGTCCTGAGTCATGTCGCATATTTCCATTGCCTGTAAACCGCCAATCACAACCACCAACATCAAAAACACCACCGCCTGAGCCCTTACCATTTTAGTATTATGTTTTGAGATCACTTTGTTTATGTGGTCACATATGAGATGAGATGTATTTAAGGGCCTGGAGTAGGGCCCAATTTAAGAAGACCCGTGAAGGAATAAAGAAACAAGGTGTACGTACTAACTACTAAGTCACGGGTAGGGTGTGGGCCGTAGCTTGGGCTGGTGTCAAGCCAAGTGGTTTTGTGTGTGTTCTGAATACACTTTAAAATTAAAAAAAAAAAACAAACTGGGGCCACCCAAGTTGTTCACACATACTTAGGGGTGTTCATGAGCCGATCCGATCCGAAAGAGGGTCTGCTCGTGCTCGGATTAAATTACAACCGATCCGATCCGATCGAATTTGCAAAACCGAGCACAAAAGTGATGCTCGTGCTCAGATTGAATTTGAATCGAGCGGATCGTTTTCGCTCGGTTTCGTTCGGTTTTTCTCAGCGCTGAAATTAAAACATGTGTAGCAACACAAAAAAGAAATTGAAATCAACACTGCATTCAACAAAAACAATCCTAGCTTAATTAAAACATGTCCAACACCTTACTAACAAAAGCAATACATAACTAAAATCATGATTCTAAAAATTTTCTTAACAATATCAAGAGGCACCAATGTTTTAAATACCGGTTCATACCGGCCGGTTATGCCGGTTAAACCAGATATTGGACACGAGTCAGGTACGATAAGGGCCGGTAAAATCTAAATACGGTATGTCATATGTACCGGCGGTAAATCCGGTTTTACCGGTTCAAACCATTGAACCGGTCTGCATTATCTTGGAATTTGATTTTTTTATTTTAATAAAATACGAGACCTTCCATATTTACTGTAGTTAACCTAGTATCTTCCATTCTAATATTCCATCATTGTTAAAACTTTTTTCCACATTTTACAATCTTGGTTTAAAAAAGCGAGAGGCGCACAAAAGCGACGAGGTCTAAAATTGAGGCGCGAAACGCAAAGCGCAAAAGCGGTGGGCTTTTTGTACCCGAGGCGCAAGATGTTTATATAATTTTTTTTGTATATCCTATAGGTTTTTAGCTTCCTTTAACCAAAATATAGCTATAAATAAGGCTTTTATACCATTTTACTTGCATGTACAAGTCAAAAAACCCAAGGTACAACATTTTTATGCAGTAAAACGCCTCAGGTCCATGAGGCGCACGCCTCAGGCCAAAAAGCCCCCAAAAAAGCCACCACTTTTGCGCTTTTTAGTCGCTTCTTGTAATTACACAAGGCGCTGAGCGGAAAAGCCCTGGAGGCTGCGCCTTAGTGCGCCTCGCGCCTAGGCGCGTCTCAGGCATGCTTTTTTAAACCAAGTTTACAATGCATTATTGTTTATAAGTAATAAAAATGCTCTTAAAATGCTTCATATTTTACAATAAAATAGTTGTTTTTTAGATAAAACTATGATCAATTACATATATCCTAATTGAGATTGGATTGTTATTTGAGACGAGTTTGTATTTTATAGAATTATAGAGTAAACTAGTAACTATATATATAAGTAGCCCAAGAAAGCCAAATTTTACACTGTACCAAATCGATGCCCTTTGTGATATATTTGGTGGTTTAGATGTAAATATAAACCCCCTCAAACCAATCAGGCTATCTCGTAACCTCCATTCCGAAATTCAGAAAAACTGAACCACGCGTTTTTTACAAACAGAACCGGCCTCGACCCCCATTCCGTACTTATACCAACTTCTGAGCAGTCTGCTTGCATCCCAGATTAGTGATATCAAACATATGTCCAGATTCGATACTGTCACTTTTAGCCCTTCAGATCCACCATGTTCACTAACGTCCTCAAAACTGATCTAAACATATCTATAGCTTTAAGTAATTGACATATATTATACATATGCAATTCTTAACAAAAAGAATGAAAGATTATAGTAAAAAAACACGTTCACATCGTCTTAAAGACTTAACATTTCACAATGCTTCGTGTTAATCAGGCACGTTTGACAAAACACTCATAATGAGTCACACATGACATCGAGATATCAAGTACTATTTTGCTTTGAAATTTGAGAAAAACAACAGGTCATAGATCAAATCAAACAGTAAACAGATATATAACATAGAGCGAAATTTTACATGCACTTACGATTACACATATAAACTAAATAAAAAAAAACCTAGCGGAATTCACAATAACTGCCTTGATCAGACCAGGAAAAATCAAAATATCTCAATAGGATAAACCAGCACCCTCACCGCTCTCGCAATTCATTGACGTGACAATTTTAGGATGCAAAGGTGTATGTTTTTTTTTCTTATATTGTTGAACATGGAAATTTTTTTTATGTTATTGTTACCAAAACCTACATCCTTGAATAGCTTTAGTTTTAAGGCGCCCATTCTATTTTTTTTAAGTAAAAAAAAATTGCTCAAACTATTTGACCCATTTGAGATCGAACACATCCAAACATAGTAATATACCCACTCATAAGTTGTAAGTACAAAAGTATTACCAATGGCATGAGATCCAGAGAAGCCAAGTGGTTATAACTCCCCACAGAGACCAATGTATACCCTAGCTATAACAATCATTTAGAAAGAGCTCGACAATTAGAAACAACCTGGTTATGGTTAGGTTTGAATCCTGTAGACTGGCATGCTTCATGCAAATTGCAAGTCCTCCATTTGTAAGGTTACGTGGACCACCCTGTTAAGGTATTTTTTTTAAATAACATACAGATAAGGTTAGCAAAAGACCACCTTTCCCCTAGCCATGATAACAAAAGAGTAATTTAGAACTAACCTACAAAAGACCAGCCGACTCTAGCCACCGGTTGTTAGACGATGAAGATGTACCGAATCTTTGACCATGTCTTCCTACTGTATTCCATCACCAGTTTTAAAAGGTGGTTCTACATTTTTCTGCAGCAGAAAATATAATGAGATCATATTAGGATACTCATTAGCAAAGTAAACTTAATGATGTATACTAATCTTCTCAGATACTTCAGACTCCTTTAACTGCAACTCTCTTATTGAGTCGATCTCTTGCAATTTTGTTTCAAGCCCATTTTTTTTTCATTTTAATGCTATAAAATATTGCCAAGTGTAAATGTTACTGCAAAAGTATTTAAAAATGTTAAGCTAAATTAATCCAAAAACCTTTTATTTTGTTATCATCCCATTTATGTGACCTTGACTCCACTCCACCACATGTACCACCAGTCATTGTACCAGCCTTAGTCAATAAAATTCCATCAACCATCACAACCACAACAAAGGTTGGAAATCAGGTGTGAAGACGAATTTATTATCAAGGCCGGACCAAGCTTTTTAAGTGGCCAAAGCGGACAATAAATTTGGGGCTTTTTTAAAAAAATAACTAAGGCTACCAAATAAATAACATGATTGTTGTACTCTTTTCTCTCCCAGCTTTGCAGTGCATGTATGTGGTTCTACAGCGGGTTGCATTCTCTGTAACCAAACACAAGATATATAAAATGTCAAGAACGATAAACACAGTTTTAAAGACAAGTCGCAAAGTAGACAGTAAATACACTTCACTCAGGTAGTCTCGCGTAGGAATAACAGGATGGTCTATGTCAGGAGCTTGATATAAGTAAGTGGGAACCGGAGTTTAGTTTCATACGGCTCTTTAAGAATGATGACACCACCAACGTTAAGCTGCTTCAACCGATAAACGTCTTTCGGGAATGGTACAATAATTGACATGTGTATTATTGTAGTCATTTTCAACTTTCTTTTTAAATAGTTTTTTCTGTTGGGTGTTGTACCATTCCCGAAAGACGTTTATCGGTTGAAGCAGCTAAACGTTGGTGGTGTCATCATTCTTAAAGAGCCGTATGAAACTAAACTCTGGTTCCCACTTACTTATATCAAGCTCCTCACATAGACCATCCTGTGAAAATGCTTTGCCGAAATCTTCGTCGGAACCCTAAAAATGCCTTCAGGGGGAGTAAAAAAAGGTTTACATTTTACTATTTTTTAAATGGAGACCCAAGTTCAACCCCGCTTGTGTCTATTTGGTGTATTAAGCAATGATAGATAGAGCCTAGCCTCCTTACAGAGGTACCGGATTCTATCTTTAGCCTACATGGGTTTTTGTTCCACCATGTGTTACGCCAGAGAGTGCTTAGCTCTTGTGGTGACACAACAACTGTCAAGTGGTAGTCACGGGGGAATGCCCAAGCCCAACTCTGAAGCCAGCGTGGACCTGATTCTAATTTAGAGAGTGCGGTAGCCTAATTAATAAAAGAAAGTCGTCGTTCTAAAAAATAACTAATGTTTCGGGGGGAAGTAAAACTTGAGAGGAAAAGTGAAACATTACAAAACATTAAAAGCTTTTAACAAATTAATATAAACAAACGAACACGAATGAACGTAAACGAACATATTACCGAACATTCAGCAGAAACGCCGCACTCATCCAAAAATTACTTTGGGTCTGAATTTGTCTCACCTTTATTTTTCTTTTAACCGGGGTGATAATTAGAGGGGGCCTTACTCACTACTTATATTTTTTTTATCCGGAATACCAATAAAATTACACTAGTGAGTGAAACATCGGTGGGGCTGGGGACCCAACAAAGATGTGCCTGTGGATATGCCTAAACCGCGCCTGATTGTTATGTATTATTAGAGTTTTTATCGGTTTCAATTTTAGTTACAAATCTGTAATATTGTGTATTTGAACCGTTGAGTATGAACATGAGAACATTTTCAAAACTTGTAAACAACCAAAGATACAGGGAAGAAAACCAGATAACATGAAACGGGAACAAGAGAAGCTTATTCAATGTTTCAACTTTTCACTGCTACATGTTAGTACGAGAATCAAGGAACCAATTGTGAACTTACAACTCCTTAAGTACCTCTGTTGAAGAAACATAGCTGTACTCACAACTGTAATCATAGCTGTAGTACGAGAATCAAGGAACCAATTAAACGGATCAATCTCTCATCATTAGATAGAAATTTACCTAATTTAGTTCATCACCAACTTGTATAAATAGGAGCTATTATCAGTTGTTTCAATATATTGATAATACATTCTCTCTTCTCTCAATCTATATTCTAAAGAAAATCCTGAAAAATTCCAGCCAAAACCCCAAAAATTCCGGCCTCCTACATTTGCGAGGCAAGAAAAGGGAAACGTTTCCCTTTCAAATAAACCTACATACCTTGTTCTCTGTTGCTTAAACCATTCCGACATCCTCTGATTCAAAGCAATCAACCAGGTTACCTAATACAACAGAGGGTCGGATTTCCACAAATCACACTCTGCAACCCGTCATCCAGATTGACCAAAAGTTCTTGCTGAGTTGATTTTAACCATTGTGACCTGTGTATTTCGAAGGTGAAGGTTTGGTATAAAAGCAAGGTTTGAATACTCCTCTTGATAAGAACTCCACCTGTAGTAGGGTTTGTTTACTTGCACCTTTTCTATTTAATTTATTAAAATCAACGTAAAAAACAAAAAAACAAAAAAAGGCTTTATTATTTTTATTCAGAAACTCACCAAATCTTTTTGCACTCATTTTTCCTCGACTCCTTCAATTTTTTTTTACCTTTAATTCATTCATATTAATAATAGTGTATATTATTTCGTTACATATATAGACTTTCACACTAAGCAATTTGATAAACATCTTATATCAGAATGTCTGATACAAATTCTGATATTTCAGATTCATCAAACAAATTCAACTGTTAAATTCTTCGTAACCCCAAATCCAAACCCAAACCCAAACCCCAAACCGAACCCATGTCACTTCCGGTGAATATCAAGCTCAATGATAAAAACTATATTTTGTGGGCACGTGTTCTTGAAGTGTTCATCACGGATAGGGGGGAAATTGGTCACCTGCTTGGTCATCCTAAACCTCCACAATCTTCATAATCATCCTATCCAGCATGGAAAGCCGCCGATAGCATAGTGCTAGGCTGGCTTCTAAATGCTATGGAACCTCACCTCGTTCCTAACTATATACAATTCTGAACCGCTAAAGCTTTGTGGGACGGAATTGCTGCCACATACAACAGTGGCTCCGATAATCTGCAAGTTTTTGAATTGAAATCAAGGGCAAACATATTTAGGGTATGTGTAGCTTATGTCCTTGTTCCGGAGTGTCCGTATATGACTGTGGAACAATTCTATAGTGCTCTACAAGCAATATGTGGAGAAATAGATGAACGAAGACCAAATCCTATGGAAGGCGAGGCCAACATAAAAAGAAATATAACCAACTAATCCAAGAAGATCGTGTATGCCAGTTCTTAGCTGGAATAAATGACTTGTTCGACTCCACCCGTCATGATATACTCAAGGAAGACCCTTTACCTTCACTTGAAACAACATATGCACTTGTACGACGGGAAGCCATTCGTCTAAGTGCGCTTATGAATGGAAAGGATACCGGAATAGGAGCCGGACTGGAACAAAAAGCTATCCTAGTAGTCGGGTAGATAAAAAGACAACATCTCAAAATGACCTCGACAAGGATAAAAAGAAGTGTACACATTGTGGTGGTTCAAAACACACTCGCGATGAATGTTTTGAAATCAAAGGTTATCCAGATTGGTGGGAAGAATATCAAGCTCGTAGAAAGATGAAAGGAAAGTACTGAACGAACCAGTGGTGGAAAGAGCTATGAGAAACCGGGGTTTGCAGGAAGAGTTCAATCCATCAACAACAGCGAACCAAGTAAACAAAACGAAACAGGTTCTCTTAGAAATATTTCACAGCCTTTTCTCTTGGAAATATTTTTAAATCTGGTCATTCCCACACATTAGACAACTTCAGTAATGGTATAGCTTGTATCACAGAAAACCCAAAAAGTTTAAAAGAAAAAGGGCTTTCTGATTTTAGGGCATCTGATACAATGACCTATGATCCAAATGATATTATTGAACCAACTAAACCTCATAGAGATAAAATTCAAAATGCTAGTGGTGGCTTTTCTTCGGTTCAGGGAAGCGACACAGTGGAAATCTCATCTACTCTTAAACTCTCAAAATGTTTATATGTTCCATCTTTATCATACAAGCTACTGTCTCGCTACAAAGGAGCTTAACTGTATTGCAATAATGACTCCAAACTTTTGTCTTCTATGAAGGCGATAATGGCTATGGCATACGAGGCTTGGGCATCCTTCAGAAGGTTATCTTCGTACTTTATTTCCGTCATTATTTAAAAATAAAATTATGAACATTGTGAAACTTGTGTTTTGGCAAAAAGCCACCGGAATACTTATCTGCCCGTAGAAAGTAAATCAACGTCTCCTTTTTTGCTAATACACTCTGATGTATGGGGTCTAACTCCCATTTCTTCTATAGGAGATTTTAAATATTTTTTTATTATTTAGTGATGATTGTACTTGCATGTCTTGGTTATATTTTTTTAAACAAAAGTCTGAGGTCGGTGCAAAATTCTTTGAATTTTACAATATGGTTAATACTCAATTTAAAAATAAAATTCAAATATTACGTTCAGATAATGGAGGAGAGTTTGTCAATAACACCCCTCAAACCTTTTTTTTCAAAATCATGGCATAATACACCAGAACAAAATGGTGTGTCTAAACGGAAAAATCGACATGTTCTAGAAACCACCAGAGCCTTGATGATCGAATCTAAAGTCCCGCATTATTTTTGGCCCGAGGCAGTCACTACATCTATCTACCTTATCAATCGTATGCCTTCCCGTGTCCTTAACCATAAATCTCCACTCACCACATTGTCTACTCATGTTGTGATACTATCACATCTTATGCTTCCTCCCAAAATATTCGGTTGTACAACTTTTGTACACCTTCACAAACACCATCGTACCAAATTAGACCCATGTGTTGTTAAGTGTATCTTTGTGGGTTATGGTACTCATAGAAAAGGAAATGGGTGTTATGATCCAAAAACCAATAAGATGTATATTACCATGAATTGTGACTTCCTAGAAACGGAGTATTTTTATTCTACTAACCATTCTAGGGACGAGGG
This sequence comes from Scalesia atractyloides, assembly GCA_947069175.1. Taxonomy (NCBI): domain Eukaryota; kingdom Viridiplantae; phylum Streptophyta; class Magnoliopsida; order Asterales; family Asteraceae; genus Scalesia; species Scalesia atractyloides. Next base: position 44,951,143 of record CAMTDV010000015.1, on the reverse strand, counting down.
GGAGACATCAGATACATCATGCTCCTTAGAATGGTTATCTTCGGAATATAATAATACACATGATTCCTCGAGCCTGTCAAACACACATGTAGATGAGAATGTTGAGGAGTCCACAAGCCCATCTATCACACCCCAGGAAGAGAGTGTTACTAATATAGTACAATCCGACTCAATATAGTCCACATCATCTTCCGCAAATATCCCAGAGGTAATCACTCGTAATCCATCTATTTCAGATCTATGTCCTAATGATATATGTTAAAATATACATACTTTAGTCCCCCATTTTACACGTTTTCGGCTGTAAAACCAAGAATTAGACACTTAATCGCGTATGTTTTCATTTACAGGCCTTGAACAGCGTTCCGGAAAGAAGATGCAGAAAACGAGGATTTTCCGGGCGAAACGGCGAAGTTGCAAACTTTCTGTGAAGATTCAGGTAGCGCACGGCCGTGCAGATATTTGGCACGACCGTGCCAACCCAAGTCAGAAGACCTGCCCTGACCGTGCAAGCCAAGGTGCAAGCCAAGGTGCAAGCCTACTTCTCGGCGTGCACGGCCGTGCGGATGGATGACACGGCCGTGCGGATGAGTCTTCCTCGTGTGCACTGCCAGTGCGACCCAAATGCAAGCTGTTATTCGAACACGCACGACCGTGCAGTCTCAGGCATGACCGTGTCAGACCTATTTCCTCGGAGCGCGGTCAGTGCGACCCAGCGTGCCAACGTTTCTCGGTCACGTACGGGTGTGCCAAATATTGGCACGGTCGTGCGCGTTTTCAAGATAAGCCCGCCAATCAGCCTTATCCGGCTGACGTCACTCGGATTTCGCGAATAGTGCACGGCTGTGCCAACAAAGTGCACGGCCGTGCCAAACCTGAAATGTAATAAAAACAGAGCAGAACTTACTGATCCGCATTCTGGATTTTTTGGGAGCGACTCAGGCGACTTTCTAGGCTCCGGAAGCTGCGGTTTTTTATCGGAATCAAGCCCCCATTGTGTCTAGAAGCTCCAACCACATCCGGGTCTTCAATCATAAGCTTGTTCATGGTTTGGTTTCATAATCTTTCCATAATTTTGTCTGATTTCAAGCATTATGATTGAATATTATGGAATGTCGTATGCTTAAGAGCAAAAACACTATAATCCCTTGCTTGATAAACAACCATTTGAATGTTAATCATGTTTGTAATGACATTTATGCACTTTCTATGACTAATCCTTGATGATTGTTTTGCAACCATGTTTATTGATGTTAGGTTCTTGATTATAGTTTATTGTCTTGGATGATTAATACTTGGTTAGTTGAGATGATCACAAAATACTGCTTAATTAATCATGTATTAGTGAACTTTTAACTAGTTTAGAATGTTTACACCATGAGCTTAGAAATGAGAATTGGTTTAATAAGAGGTAATTAATGTTAATCAAGAATGTTTTCCTTCACGGAAAAACCTTAACGAATCGAATGGTGTCGTTATGAATTCTTGTCATAATTTGAGTTTAGTTAGTAATTTCGGCCAAAATTGCTTCTTAAATAAGGTTGTGTTCAAGATTTGTAAAATGAACTCGGTTGTGGTCTAATCTAGTTTATGCTTGTCTTGGTGGTTCCATTGTGTTTATCGATGCCGCTTTCCTTGGTTAAGTGAGGTTAGAAAATTCTTAACAGATGACTAACCTATCTTTAAGGGATTTACATAGACTTGTATCAATTGGGTGTCAAAAGAACAATTTTAGGTGGTTAAAGTGTGTTTATCGTTTTAGCTTTCCGAAGAGTTGTCATGTTAGGATTCTCGAAAAGGAAACTAATTGTCTTTAAAAAAAATTTGAAAATTGACCAAGTTTTTAAATAACGAAACAAACTTAGTTAACATGTTTTGGTTGTTCGTAAAGCAAGGCTATACATTTACTTTTATTAAAAAATGCCTAACAATATATTTTAGTTAAACTTTAATTCTTAAAAACAAATCATCACTTTATCTTTTTTACCGGTAATTTAACGACAAAAGTTTAGTACTTTCGCTTTCGCCCGCATCCTTGGATCAATACTTGGTTCTTACCGATATTTTACTACATGTATGACGGGGTACACTTGCCCTTTTGTGTGTGTTTTAATCTTGAAGTATAAATCATTTTTTATAAATTTAAAACCGAACCGTGTGTAAAATTAATTGTAAAATATGTATATACACGCACACGTCAAGTTTTTGGCGCCGTTGCCGGGGATGTGGCAAGCTTTAGGAACGACCCGAGTCAATATTTTACCGGTGTATATATATTTGTTAATAGTAGTAAATATTTTTACTTGATTGTTTATTTATTCTTTTGTGTTTATATATTTTTTTATTTACTCGTATATAAATTTATTAGATTTTTATTCCATTTATTTGTTCGAATTCGAACTAATTATTTATTTATCTCTCGAATTGTCGGGGACGGAAAAAGATTTTTTTATATTACCGATTCGAGTATTTTCACTAGTTTAGATTTATGTAAATTTTTTTGGGCCTATTTCTGAATTTTAAAAATTTTTCCAGCCCCTAAACAGAAAATCCGTTTTATAACAGCAATATATATATATGTATCTATATTATTATTTTGTTCGGGGCGTGCTTATCATTATCTTACAGGTTGATGTCCTCAACCCTCGCGCCCGCCGCTGTTGAACCGTCTGACGAACCCGAACGTGATCTGAGGAGGCGACTTCGAGAGAGATCTCGCGCTGTTGCGCGGCAGTTAGAGGCAGCTAGGGGCGAACCGGAGGTACCCTCTAAGACCGAGAGCTCAGAGGACGAGGGAAGCCTAACCATGGTGGACGACGACCGACCGCTGAATGAGACGAACCAGCCAGGAGGTGGTGGTCTGGAGTCAAGCATCGCCCGACCGACGATAGCAGCACCTAATTTTGAAATTAAGTCAAGCATAATCAACATGGTGCATAAATCGATACAGTTTGACGGACGAGAGCATGAGGATCCCGGTCGACATATTGCGTCTTTTCTTCAAGTATGTTCAACCTTCAAAATACGAGATGTTTCGGATGATGCGGTTCGTTTGCGACTTTTTCCATTTTCATTGCGCGACAAAGCTAGATCGTGGCTTATGTCACTTCCTGCGGGGTCCATTCGAACATGGGACGAGATGGCGGAGTTGTTTATGTAGAAGTATTTCCCGCCTGAGAAAACGACGAAGCTTAGGAATCGTATCATGACATTTCGGCAAGATGACAGGGAGTCTTTACACGCAGCCTGGGAGAGATTCAAAGATCTATTACTTGATGTTCCGCACCACGGTCTCACCAAGAGGCAATTAGTTCTGACTTTCTACCAGGGACTCAACTACTACTCGCAGGAACGTTTAGATGTTTATGCAGATGGCGATCTAGGGACGAAGACGCCTAATGAAGCTTACGCGATCATTGAGAGAGTTGCGTTGAAGTCGAGTTCACGACATGGTGGAGAGAGGAGCAGGACATCTTCACGCCCAGGAGTTCATGTTGTTGACGATTACACAACAATTTCTGCACAGATTGCGGCGCTAGCATCGAAGTTTGATAAATCACAATCCCAGACGGTAGCACAGACGAGTGCGGGATGTGATCCGTGTGGAGTTTCGCACAAGCCAGGTGCGTGCGACCAGGGTGTTATGTTTGCGGGTCAAGAAGAGGTAGACTTCGTGAGTATCAAGAGAGGCCGCAAAATAACCCTTACAGCAACATGTACAATCTGGGATGGAGAAATCACCCGAACTTTGGGTGGAAAGCAAACATGGGTAATCAAAACCAGCTCGGATTCAGTCAAGGAGCTCCAGCACCGCAGCAGGCTCAAGGCCAGTCATTTCAGCCATACAATCAATCCTACCAGCCTCGACCTTATTCATACCAAAACCAGGGCTCCGGGAGTAGTTCTCTGCAACAAGGCCCTTCGGATAATTCAAACTGGAGGAGATGATGGCCTAGCTTCTGAGTAGCTCTACTAGCGTGAGTCAGCTAGTCGAGAAACGTTACCAGCAAAACAAAGAATGTTTCTTGGTTCACGAGGGAAAGATGTGGAGTCAGAAGGCCTCGATTCAGAACATTGAGAATCAAGTAGGGCAGTTGGCGAAGATGATGTCAGAGAGACCCCGGGTGGTCTCCCAGGCAATACCGAGCCGAATCCACAAGGGCATGTGAATGTCGTGATGATGAGGAGTGGCAAGACCACGGGACCTGACATATCGGACTCACCACCGATCACTGAGACGGCCCAGACTGATGCTCCAGACGAGGTGCACGCTAGGCGAGGCCCAGCAAGTACAACACAACTCCGGGAGCCAGTCAAAGATTATACTCCTCCAATTCCGTACCCAGGCAGGCTAAAGAAGCAGAAGAATGAGGAACAATACGGTAAGTTTTTAGAGTTATTCAAGCAGTTACATATAAACATACCGTTTGTTGAAGCCTTAGCCCAAATGCCTAAGTACGAGAAGTTCTTGAAGGACATCCTCTCAAACAAGCAGAAACTTGAGGACATGTCCTATGTTGTGATGAATGAGAGTTGCTCAGCTATACTTCAGAACCGCCTGCCTACGAAGATGGGAGATCCGGGCAGCTTTACTCTTCCGTGCCTTATTGGCAATATGTCGGTTAGTCACGCGTTGGCGGATTTAGGAGCAAGCATTAACCTTATGCCGTATAAATTTTTTGCTAAGTTGGATCTAGGTGAGCCATCACCTACTAGGATAAGCATTCGATTAGCGGACCATCCCATTAAGTATCCACGTGGATTTGTTGAGAATATGCTTGTCAAGATTGACAAGTTTTTGTTTCCAGTGGATTTTGTTATTCTGGACATGGATGAGAACTCTGGGGTGCCTTTGATACTTGGGCGTCCGTTTTTGAACACTGCACGGATGATTGTAGATGTAGTTGCCGGGCAGATTACACTCCGAGTGAATGATGAGCATGTGAGCTTTGATATCAAGCGGTCAATGCAACACCCGCAGAGTCAGGATGATGCTTTATACTATGTTGACATTATCGGCACGTATGTGAGCACCCATTTCTAGGGCACGATTGAGGAGATTGATTCGGACACACCTTTGTTGTGTGGGGACCTAGATGGCATTACGCAGGAGGGCCACGATTTCGAGCAGCCAGTCTATCAGATTGGTGATGATGGTTCCCAGAGTCCGAATCGATTTACGGAAATTGATCGTGGAGTTGAGGAGAATTCGAAGCCTTCGGTTGAAGATCCACCGTCCTTAGAGCTTAAGGACCTTCCGCCACATCTTGAGTATGCGTTTCTAGACGAGGAGCGCCGTCTGCCAGTTATTATTTCATCATCTTTGTCGGACGAGGAAAAGAGCAAACTTCTCGATGTACTGCGACTTCATAAGAAAGCCTTAGCGTGGAAGATCATGGACATTAAGGGAATCAATCCTTCATTCTGTACTCATAAAATTCTTATGGAGGATGATTACAAGCCGTGTGCGCATCCACAGAGACGACTAAACCCGAACATGCAAGAAGTTGTGAAAAAGGAGGTGATTAAGTTGCTAGATGCGGGTTTGATCTATCCTATCTCCGATTCAGTTTGGGTTAGTCCCGTACAGGTAGTGCCCAAAAAGGTGGTATGACGGTGGTTACGAATGATAGGAATGAGCTTATTCCTACCCGGACGGTCACGGGATGGCGTGTTTGCATCGACTATCGCAAACTCAGCAATGCAACCCGCAAGGACCACTTCCCGCATCCATTCATCGATCAGATGTTGAAACGTCTGTCGGGGAAGTCTTTTTACTGTTTTTTGGATGGGTTCTCCGGGTATTTCTAGATTCCTATCGCTCCTGAGGATCAGGAGAAGACTACCTTCACATGTCTATTTGGCACCTTCGCCTACCGGCGTATGCCTTTCGGGTTGTGCAATGCACCGGCTACCTTCCAGAGCTGCATGGTTGCTATTTTCCATGACATGATCGAGGATTCCATGAAGGTGTTCATGGATGACTTTTCAGTTTTTGGGGATTCCTTTGATCATTGCTTGGAAAATTTGAAAAAGATGTTGACGAGGTGCGATGAGACAAATCTGGTTCTGAACAGGGAGAAATGCCACTTCATGGTGATTGAGGGCATAGTTCTAGGACATAAGATTTCTCAAGCTGGGATGGAAGTCGATCCGGCGAAGGTTGATATCATTTCTCGACTTCCACCTCCCACCTCGGTTAAGGCAGTTCAGAGTTTCCTTGGTCATGCAGGGTTCTATAGGCAATTCATTAAAGACTTCTCGAAATCGCCAGACATGACCCGTTTGTTGGAGAAGGATGCTCCATTTATTTTCTGTGACGAGTGCTTGAAGGCTTTTAACCTTCTTAAGCAAAAGCTCGTTGAGGCACCTATCTTGGTCGCGCCGGACTAGACTTTTCCATTTGAGTTAATGTGTGATGCAAGTGACTTTGCGATAGGAGCCGTGTTGGGACAGCAAAGAGACAAATACTTCCATCTGATATACTACGCCAGCAAAACTTTGCACGATGCTCAGGAGAATTACACTACTACGGAAAAGGAGCTTCTCGCGGTAGTTTTCGCATTTGATAAGTTTAGGACGTATCTTGTGTTGTCCAAAATGATTGTGTATACGGATCACGTGGCGATTAGATATCTCTTCAGCAAGCAAGACGCGAAACCACGTCCAATTCGATGGATTTTGTTGTTCCAAGAGTTTGATATCGAGATTCAAGACAAGAAGGGTGCGTTAAACTTAGTCGCCGATCATCTTTCGAGATCGAGCATGGAGATGCGGAGAATGCGCGGGAGGAGCCAATAAACGACAATTTCCTCCACGAGTTTCTCATGAGTGTAGAGGTGAGTGATGAATCGCCTTAGTTTGCTGACTTTGCGAAGTACCTTGCGTGTGGGATCCTTATTAAAGGATTGAGGTATCAGCAGAAAAGGTAATTCTTTGCGGATTTAAAGCACTACATTTGGGATGACCCATTCTTGTTTAGAGTTGGCGCGGATCAAGTGATCCGTAGATGTGTTTCGGGTAGAGAGGTAGCGGATATTCTGCGACAGTGTCATGAGGGACCTACTGGCGGTCATCACGGGGCCAATTATACAGTGAAGAAAGTGTTGACTCTGGTTTTTATTGGCCCACCATCTTTCGTGATGCGCAACAGATGGTGAGAGCGTGTGATGCTTGCCAGTGGGCTACAAACATATCCGCGCGCGATGAAATGCCTCAGAATTCGAATCAGGTCTGTGAAGTGTTCGACGTATGGGGTATCGACTTCATGGGACCATTTCCATCCTCACGAGGAAACAAGTACATCCTAGTAGCGGTTGGCTATGTATCAAAGTGGGCCGAGGTGCAAGCCTTACCCACAAATGACGCTAGGGTGGTCGTGAGGTTTCTAAAGAGCTTGTTCGCCCGGTTTGGTGCCCCGAAGGCGCTCATTAGTGACCGAGGGACGCATTTCTGTAATGCGCAGCTTGAGCGTGCCTTGTCTCGTTACGGTGTGCATCATCGATTATCTACGCCGTACCATCCTCAGACAAGCGGGCAAGTTGAGGTTACGAACCGGGGTTTGAAAAGAATCCTTGAGCGGTCGGTGAGTCAAAACCGCAAGGATTGGTCTGAAAAGTTGGATGACGCACTATGGGCTTTCCGAACTGCATATAAGACACCTATTGGGACCACTCCGTTTAGGTTGGTTTATGGGAAGGCATGTCATCTTCCGGTGGAACTTGAGTACAAGGCATTGTGGGCTTTGAAGACGGCGAATTTGGATTTAAAAAGCGGCGGTGAGGCTCGCTTTTTGCAAATTCATGAGCTTGAAGAATTAAGGAGTCATGCGTATGAAGAAGTTGCACGACAAGCGGTTGAAAGAACACAAGGATTTTCAAGTCGGAGATTTAGTCATGTTGTACAACTCGAGATTGCGCTTATTCCTCGGGAAGTTGAAATCTCAATGGACGGGACCATACACGGTCAAAGAAGTATTTTCATACGGAACCGTAGCGATCAAGGACTCAAATGGGGTAGTTTTTAAAGTCAACGGTCATAGGCTGAAATGCTACATTGACAGACCGGTTGACTCGGCGGTGGAGATGATTGATCTCTACGCCCCGCACGCGAAATAAGTGTGGGGAGGAGAGTCTATGCTACTGACTCGATGATTAAAAATGTAGCATGCGCATTCTGCGCGCGTAGGGGTAATTTAGTCATATTTTTAGTTTTTACGTTTTTTGTAGTTTAGACATGTTTTTCGGTTTTTAGTTAGTTCGTACAATTTCGGTCCATGCCTTAGGTTGTTTTAAAGTGAAAATATGTTCCAAATAGGTTATAATCTGCAAAATCGGCGAATTCTGTGGTGAAAAGGGAGTTAAAAGCCTTCTGTCCAGATCTGTCTAGAAACTGCCAGATGCCGCACGGTCGTGCCAAAAACCCGCACGGCCGTGCCAATCGCTGCATCTGCATAGCACACCCATGCCAACCAAGGTGCCGGGCATGCACGCCCGTGCAAGCCGGGAGTCCGAGTACATACCGGTGCACTCAAAGGGCCGCACGGCCTTGCCAAATTACGCACGCCCGTGCGCGTGAAAAGTTGCATAGTAGTTTTTTACGGGTATAAAAACCACTTTTTGGTAAAAAGTTGTAAAAACCCTAAGGCAGACGTGTGCAGCCGCTCCAAACTTCCCTTCTCTCAAAACCCATCACTTTTTGCAAGGTTTCTTTCAATCTCTTCGAACTAGGTATGGATCTCTTCGTAATTTTTGTCTTTAATTCTGTTCTTAGTTCAGATTAGGGTTCTTGTTCAAGGAATTTTGGGGTTTTGTTCATAAAGATAACCAAACCCTAGTTCTTGAATAAATTGTGCAAATTCACAAGTCTAATCGCGAACCCATGGTCCATTAGGTTAAAATGTACTTTGTTTTGAGAGAAATTGGTTGAAATTGGTGAATGGACCAGTTTTTAGCGATCTGCAGCTGATGCACGGCCATGCCGTTTCCTGGCACTGCCGTGCGAAGCTTGATGTAGGTTGCACCAGACTTGCGATCTCGGGCCGCACGGTCATGCCACCTGCTCGCATGGTCGTGCGTGACCGAGAAACAGAAACCCCCGATCTGCATTCTTGAGCCGCACGGGCGTGCCAAAGCCTTACACGGCGCTGCGCCACCTGAACAGCAAAACGAACAGAATGTTCGTAACTCGCTGTTCTGATGCTGGGACCTGAAATTTTTTAACCTGCTCTTATATTTCTGCTATCTTATGTGTAGATGGATCATCCTTTCCTTGTTTTCGATCACGAAAACAACCGGGACCGCCCTTGCATCAACAAGCTTCAAGCTTTATGGAACCGGAGAAACAAGATCAGTATACCGAGAAGGCTGAGTTGGCCTACAATTCAAGCACTGAACCAAACCAATAGGCTTACCGAGATGATTTCTGTGCCTATGTCTCGACTGCTCAATATCCGACAACCGGTTTACTTGGAACTAATTTTGGAATTTCTCGCCTCATACAGTTATGCCAAACCAAGGGCTGGCGAGAACCCCGACTTCCGACACGCAAAGAGAGTGAGGTTCAGGCTTGGAGGTTAGTGGCATAATTGGTCAGTTGCAAAGCTCGGGAAAAGATTGGGAATCTACACCGCGGAGGAGCTAGACTCCGACCTGTTCACTTCTATCAGTGGTTTTGACAATGACACTGCTAGAGCTGCATTTTGGGCTCAAGTGGCGGTTGGACCAGAGTATGATCTCAGAAATGCCAAGGCAACACGCTTCAGAGATCCATTCCTTAGGGTACTCCACCAGGTCATTAGCTACACTGTTGCTGGCCGTATGGACAGTTCTGGGAACTGTCCCACCCCTGACTTGATCTTCTTGTATTCGATTGTTAATGGGGTGCATGTTAACCTTGTTGCACGAATGGCAGAATTCTTTGTAGGCAGCATGGGCAAGACGGCAAACAGCGAAATACATGGAGGAGAGTATGTGACTCAGCTGGCTTACGCACGGGGATCATGACGGATGAGGTGTTGAGTGGTCTCACCTTTGTTACTGAAGGGCATGATGTTGATCTTCACGCATTGAAGTTTATGGGGCTGACGGTTGACACCGATAATGGCCCCAGATTGAGAGGATTGCAGGGGGAGATATGGGATCCTCTACCACCACAGTAGGAAGAAGAAGAAGAACAGGTTGATATGGAGTATGATCACGATGAGGAACACCATGATGACGAGTTCATGCAGCCACCACCCCAGCATCAGTAGTATCAACAGCAGCAATGGCCACCGGGCATCCCTTCTTATCTAGAGTTCTACCAGCAGTTTGATCAAATGCGGGTGAACCAAGACATCATGAGATAGGAGATGCAATCCGGGTTTTCTTATATTTTCGGTGGCCTACAGAACGTTTTCCCAAACTGCTTCGGGGATCCTCCACAGTTCCCATTCGGGAACCCGGGTAGCCATGGAGAGGCGGGTGCATCTGGCACTCGCCATGACGAGGATGAAGAGTAGTAGGGCGCGTTCACACTTGTTGTTGCTATCTTCTAGTATTTTTATTTCATGTCTTTAGGTTGTTATCTATTTCGGGCGTTCATTTTGGTCGTTTCAAAACACCCTCGGCTATGTACTTTTGTTTTTAGACATTTCTTTTAATTTCTATGTATGGATGTTGGTTTTATTATTATCTATATTATGTTTTGTTTCGTGATTGGTTTGTTGCTTTGTGTTGTGTTCGGTGACGTTTATGCAGGTTTAGAGGCACATTTGGGCCGGAAAGGAAGAGCCGAACCGGTGGATCATCCGTTAATCCTTCTTCGTCTTCAGGGGAGTATCTTTATCCTTTTTCACTTTATTGGGATTCGCATTGGGGACAATGCGAAGTTCAAGTGTGGGGAGGGGTTACTTGCGTAACTTTGTATGTCCGCTTATATACATGTAATTTTTTTTTTCAGAATTAGCTATTAATTAAATAAACCGGTTAGTTGTGTTTTAGAAAGCATCAGATACAATAAAGAACCGACAAGCCGAATAAAAATAGAAAAAGATAATTAAAAGCGTGACAAACAAAAGAACGACTTGCATGTTAATTTTCACACTTTTACCCATTCCTTCCATTATGTGAGCATTGTTTGAGCCTTTTATTCGTTATATGTTTATTCATTTCGGAATAGGAGTGAGCCGGATGTCTCGTATGATTTAGAACTTGTCATTAGCATGCTTGTCGAGACCATAAACATGTAGAATTGTGTAAAAATGATAGAGGCACTTAGGACACCCTTCTTGTGTTAGCCTTTTCCTTTGTTTATATCCCCTACCCGCCATTACCCCATTAGTTCACCATGTTGTGCCTTTCCCGTGTTCTTCCGATTTCACCCATTTTAACCCACGTAGCCTAATTTAGCTTTTTTTATTTTTAAACCCTTGTGTTAAAACTCGGGCCATATTACTGTTTAACTCGCGTTTACTCTTAGTTATTTGCAAAAAAAAATTATTCAGAAAATGAACACCCAAAAACAGGGTGAAAACGACAACATCCGAGCAATCTTAAGTGCTAAAATAGTAGAATATCGTCGATTAGCTCGATAACGAAAAAATTGTCGTTTTGGTGCATTATCTATGTATAGTTGTTATGTATTTACGCTCGTTAAATGCAATTGCCGAGTTTTAACCGTTTAGTCACTTATAAATATCCATTCCACACCTTTCACCCTAGCCTTTTGTTAAAACCCGTGAAGACCTCTTGATTTGCACGTTTTCGCATGTTAGTTGGTGGAGATTAGATCTTTTGACAAGCTTATGATATTGTGCCATTCATTGTGTAGGCATCGAGCGTTTACACATACACATCCTATGTATGTTTCACAAAATATAGCCGAGTGGGTGTGAACATTGTGAGATGTATGAATATTTGCATGCTAAGTCAATCAATAGTGGACTCATGACTTTTTAGTTATCTTTACATATATTTTCATGTGCTTATTGGATTCGAACTCCTTGACGATGTCTTTCGAAAAGCCGGCTAACCGTTATGTGTGTTTATTAGTTATTTTGTTAGAAACTTTTGTTCATTCTGTTTTAATTTTAGTTTGCTTGAGGAAGCAAAGTTCAAGTGTGGGGAGGTTTGATATATGTTAAAATATACATACTTTAGTCCCCCATTTTATCCCCACTTTACACGTTTTCAGCCGTAAAACCAAGAATTAGACACTTAATCGTGTATACAGGCCTTGAACAGCGTTCCGGATAGGAAGATGCAGAAAACGAGGATTTTCCAGGCGAAACGGCGAAGTTGCAAACTTTCTGTGAAGATTCAGGTAGCGTACGACCGTGCAGATATTTGGCACGACCGTGCCAACCTAAGTCAGAAGACCTGCCCTGACCGTGCAAGCCAAGGTGCAAGCCTACTTCTCGGCGTGCACGGCCGTGCGGATGGATGGCACGGCCGTGCGGATGAGTCTTCCTCGTGTGCACTGCCAGTGCGACCCAAATGCAAGCTGCTGTTCGGACACGCACGACCGTGCCAGACCTATTTCCTTGGAGCGCACGATCAGTGCGACCCAGCGTGCCTACGTTTCTCGGTCACGCACGGGCGTGCCAAATACTGGCACAGCCGTGCGCGTTTTGAAGATAAGCATGCCAATCAGCCTTATCCGGCTGACGTCACTCGGATTTCGTGAATAGTGCACGGCCGTGCCAATAAAGTGCACGGCTATAAAAACAGAGCATAACTTACTCATCCGCATTCTGGATTTTTTGGGAGCGACTCAGGCGACTTTCTGGGCTCTGGAAGCTGCGGTTTTTGATCGGAATCAAGCCCCCATTGTGCCTAGAAGCTCCAACCACATCCGGGTCTTCAATCATAAGCTTGTTCATGGTTTGGTTTCATAATCTTTCCATAATTTTGTCTGATTTCAAGAATTATGATTGAATATTATGAAATGTCGTATGCTTAAGAGCAAAAACACTATAATCCCTTGCTTCATAAACAACCATTTGAATGTTAATCATGTTTGTAATGACATTTATGCACTTTCTATGATTAATCCTTGATGATTGTTTTGCAACCATGTTTATTGATGTTAGATTCTTGATTATAGTTAATTGTCTTGGATGATTAATACTTGGTTAGTTGAGATGATCACAAAATAATGCTTAGTTAATCATGTATTAGTGAACTTTTAACTAGTTTAGAATGTTTACACCATGAGCTTAGAAATGAGAATTGGTTTAATAAGAGGTAATTAATGTTAATCAAGAATGTTTTCTTTCACGGAAATACCTTAACGGGTCGAATGGTGTCGTTATGAATTCTTGTCATAATTTGAGTTTAGTTAGTAATTTCGGCCAAAATTGCTTTCTTAAATGAGGTTGTGTTCAAGATTTGTAAAATGAACTCGGTTGTGGTCTAATCTAGTTTATGCTTGTCTTGGTGGTTCCATTGTGTTTATCGATGTCGCTTTCCTTGGTTAAGTGAGGTTAGAAAACTCTTAACGGATGGCTAACCTATCTTTAAGGGATTTACACAGACTTTTATCAATTGGGTGTCAAAAGAACAATTTTAGGTGGTTAAAGTGTGTTCATCGTTTTAGCTTTCCGAAGAGTTGTCATGTTAAGATTCTCGAAAGGGAAACTAATTGTCTTTAAAAAATGGAAAATTGACCAAGTGTTTAAATGACAAAACAAACTTAGTTAACATGTTTTGGTTGTTCGTAAAGCAAGGCTATACATTTTCTTTTCTTCAAAAATGCCTAAAAATATATTTTAGTTAAACTTTAGTTCTTAAAAACAAATCAGCACTTTATCTTTTTTACCGGTAATTTAATGACAAAAGTTTAGTACTTTCGCTTTCGCCCGCATCCTTGGATCGATACTTGGTTCTTACCGATATTTTACTACATATATGGCGGGGTACACTTGCCCTTTTGTGTGTGTTTTAATCTTGAAGTATAAATCATTTCTATAAACTTAAAACCAAACCGTGTGTAAAATTAATTGTAAAAATATGTATATACACGCACACGTCACCTAACAATACTGAAAATGAAAGTGTAGATACTCAAGAGAGATATACTCTACCACCAAGATCTAATCAAAGAGTTCCACCGAAGAGATATAGTCCAGAACATGAACCAAAAAGTCAAGGTACCATGTTGCTAATATTGTACGATGTGAACAACTTTCTGATCATGTGCAGTCATTCAGAACTAAGTCATTCAGAACTAAGCTGAGCTCTCAAACAGTGCCAAATACAGTAGAGGAAGCGAAAAAAGTGGAAGAATGGAAAGAAGCTACGGTAGCTGAAATGTCAGCTCTACAAAAGAATAAGACTTGGGAAAAATGTTTACTACCCGGAGGAAAAAAAGCAGTTGGATATAAATGGGTGTTCACTATAAAATACAATCCAAATGGAGATGTTGAAAGATACAAAGCTCGACTTGTAGCTAAAGGATATACCCAAACATATGGGATAGACTACTCAGAAACATTTTCACCTGTGGCTAAACTTGATACAACACGGGTCTTGTTCTCTATTGCAGCAAACCAAGACTAGCCACTCCACCAATATGATGTAAAAAATGCATTTTTACATGGAGATTTGAAAGAAGACGTCTACATGGAAGCACCGCCAGGTTTTAGAGAAAGTTTCAAGAAAGGAGAAGTGTGTAAATTAAGAAAGCTCTATATGGTCTCAAACAATCTCCTAAAGCATGGTTTGGGAAATTTTCTGTTGCAATGAAGAAATATGGGTACTTACAAAGTAAATCAGACCACACACTCTTCCTAAAAGGAGTGGAGATAAAATAACGTGCCTGATTATTTATGTAGATGATATGATCATAACAGGGAACGGCACAAAAGAAATGGAGTGCCTTCGAAAAAACTTATTTTCAGAATTTGAGATGAAAGACCTTGGTGGTTTAAAATATTTCCTAGGAATTGAAGTAATACGCTCCAATAAAGGAATCTTTATCTCACAAAGGAAATACATCCTAGATCTCCTAGCTGAAACAGGTCTTATGGATTGCAAACCAACAGAAACCCCCATGATGATGAATCATGATCTCCATAGAAATACTGACACGAATCCAACTAACAAAGAACGCTATCAGAGGCTAGTAGAGAAACTGATATATTTATCACATACTAGACCATACATAGCTTACGTAGTGGGGATCGTAAGCCAATTCATGTATAACCCTATCAAAGATCACATGGACGTAGCAATACACATAGTAAGATACTTGAAATCATGCCCTGGGAAGGGTACTTTATTTGCAAGAAATGGACACCTTAATGTGTGGGATACACAGATGCTGACTGGGCTGGAAAACAAACCGGCCGAAGATCCACATCAGGATACTTCACATTTGTAGGAGGGAACCTAGTAACATGGAGAAGCAAAAAACAAAAAGTTGTGGCACTATCAAGTGCTGAAGCTGAATTCAGAGGTATCACAAAAGGAGTAGCAGAACTTCTATGGATAAAAAAGCTGTTAATAGAGAGCGGTTTTCCCCCAAATGAAGCATTTAGATTATTCTGTGATAATGAAGCTGCAATTCGTATCTCCCAGAATCCAGTTCAACATGATAGAACAAAACATGTTGAGGTAGACCGACATTTCATAAAAGAGAAACTCGACGAAGGAATTATTTCCCTACCATTCATTTGATCCAAAGATCAGTTAGCAGATATATTAACTAAAGCAGTAAGCGAAAATATGTTTCATAACTGTATCACCAAGTTAGGTATGTGGAACCCCACTACCAACTTGAGGGGGAGTGTTGAAGAAACATAGTTGTACTCACAATTGTAATCACAGCTGTAGTACGAGAATCAAGGAACCAATTAAACGGATCAATCTCTCATCATCTGATAGAAATTTACCTAATTTAGTTCATCACAAACTTGTATAAATAGGAGCTATTATCAGTTGTTTCAATATACCGATGACACATTCTCTCTTCTCTCAATCTATATTCTCAAGAACCTCTTCTACGATATTAGATATTATTAGCAGTTAAATTTTACGACCACAAAAGGGGTCATTTCAATCGCAAATTGTATTAACAACAAAGGTTTTCACAGCCGGCCAAAATGGTTGTAAATCAATCATAAATGGCCCTTAGTGGCCCATTTGATGTTCCCAGTAGGATTCTACTTAGCAAACATCATGTCCTAAAATAAAACATTTTCTATAGAAACTCTAGCTATGTTCTTTAATGAATAGGTTTGATTTTAATACAACGTAATGTATAAGGCCATGGGTGTATTCTAACATTTGGGGTGTTAACGATGACATGATATGTTAACCGAGATTACAAACCATTCCCTTCTTGTGTTAAGGGGCATTAAATGGGTTGTATGTTAACATGTTAACTGGATGTTAAGAGTTTTTTAAACCTTTAAAAATCGGGTTAGGTAAAGTTAAAAGGGATTAAACCATTTTCTTAGAGTGAGGTAAAATGAAATAGGGAAGATATGTTGATGTGACACTTAGGTGGAGTTAAAATGAGTTAAAATATACCTAAAGGCCTAATAAGATAATGATACGGTTTGTTGACCCTAACTCCACCTCGAGACCGGGCAATCCGACCCATGACCCATCATCACATACCCACGTCCATTAAGTTAATTAGCATGCATATTCATTTAGTTATTTAGCATGCATATATTAATTTATTAATTCGTGTTATCCACGTTTACGTTAGTTAGTTTGCATGTTAAACCACATTCCACGTCTCCATGCTTAGCATTTCTCCATGTTTACATGTTTCAATTTGCATCTTGTATTTAACACTCAATTTGAGTTTAATGAAGTAAGAAGAAATATTAAATTAGCAAAGTCTTGTTATATATCTAATTCTTGAACTCTAGCCCGCTTAAGAGTCTATCGTGGAGTCTAATCCGCTCAAAGAGTCGCATCAGAAAATGTATTTCATTTTAATTATTATTGTTTGTACGTGTTCTGTACTTCATTATTTACATGGAATCATGAAACTTTGAATAATGTTTGTACGTGTTCTGTACTTTATTATTAACATGGAATCATGGAACTTTGAATAAGTACTTTTGTGTTTTTATTAGATGTAATGCTTACTTGGGCCTACTAGATATAGTAATTCAAACTTAAAATGAAAACAAGAAGCCATTGGTTCCAAGGCCCACATAACACATCGATAAGATGTACATCTTCGTTCATAGCATGAAACATGCATGACATGCTACACGTATGCAGTAGTGGATCAAGTATTTTTTTCTAAGGAGTTATTTTTTAAATGTTCTGATATCGGGTTCAAGAATTTTTTTCTAAATGGTTCACTTTTTTAAATGTTCCAATATCATATGTCCAAACATAAAAAGCTAGGGGTCGTTGCGACCATTCGGGTTGAGTAAGGTTCATCACATAATAAAAATCCGATATACAATAATGAAAAAAGCATTGTCATGATAAATTAAAAAAAGGCGTAACATATATAAGATGATTTTAAGTGATAAATTGCATGAATTTATTAAATATGATACAATATTAAACTGAGTTAACATCTTTATAAAACAAACACTACGATAGTTTACAAATGATTATATTTACTTTTCATCGTTCATGGTAGGTCACTAATCCGAGTAAATGACAGAAAGAATGCACAAGGAATAAGGATCAAAATTGTTATAGAATCATAGAAAGTTCAATTAGGATAGATTTTGAATTGAGTGGAAAAGTAGACTATGAAAGGTACTCATTCTTCCCTATATTTTCGTTCTTCTTGGTAAAAAACAAAGAATTTCACTTACTCGTATTCTTGTTTAATTTTCAGGATTTTCATAACATCATGACAGAAAATTCAAATTCATCTATATACATAGAATTGGATTTATGATTTATAAATGAAAGATTGCTACAAGAGTTCAAGATTCTTGAACTCATTCACCTTCGAGAGGAAATAAATCAGATGATCTGTATTACAACCCCTTGATTTGTTTGTTTAGAAAAAAAGCAGCAAAATGAGTCTAACCAGACTCGAGCTCAGGACTTTTAATACACACAAGACGCTTACATACCAGTAGACCACTTCATCCATTTGTTTAAAAGGTTCCCTTACAAAATATTAAAGGGTTCCGTTAGAATTTCTTAATGACTTAACACTAAAAATTACGAACTGAACGGGTTCCTGGGAACCCCTAAAATAGCTTTAGATCCGACCCTTCACGCATGCATCAACTTGGATGTCCCAAACATGAAGTTAGCATTTATTGATTTCGACCTATGAAAGGAAGTTGGTGTCACAAACGAGAAGAAGATGATGGACAATGCGTACATTTCTTGCCATTTGCGCATTAAACGTGTGATTAGCAATCCAAATCAAGAGTATCGTGGTAGATCCTTTACATAAAATGTGGAAACGGACTGTGGCTAGACTTGAAACAAGAGTTTCACAAGATTGTGTCTTGTGTACATGGGTGTGGTCCTACTGCATAAGGAAGAAAACAATAGGTTTAGGCCCCAGAGCCGTCCCTGAAAACTCTCAAAAAGCTTTAGGCCTCGGGCGACAAAAAAAATTTGGCCCAAAATTGGTCAAGGGAAATGAATTAGAAAAATAAAACCTTAGTAGTAGAGCAAAAACTAGAACTTGAAACCTTTACATTACCTTGAGATGTTTTTTCCACTTCACCACCAACATTTTTTGCATATTAATTGGATGCATATATTAAATATATAAGTTAGTGTATATATAAAAGCTTATAAAAACGTTTCGGGCCCTTTGAAAATTTGGGTCTCGAGCGACGACACGGGTTGGCCAGCCCAAGAGTCGGCTCTGTTAGGCCCTCAAATTTAGAGGCATCTTATTCCCACACCTCTATATTTTATTTGAACACCCTTTTTCACTATATATAAGTTAACTGCCATTTTCATCCCTATGGTTTGATCGCTTATGTCATTTCAGACCAATTTTCAAAATTGCACCAGTTTTCTCCCCGACGTTTTCGAAACGTGTCATTTCAGTCCATAAACCTAACTCGAGTTAAAAAACACAGTTAGCTCAGGGGTAAAATTGTTATTTTATGTATACTTTTGTTTTTCATTTTTTAAACTTCTATATTGTTGTCATTATTACTTTTAAATATAATAATAAAGGAACAGGATTGTTGTAACTCCGATGACCGGAGATGATTGACCGGAGTAGCAGGTTGACAAGAGATGGTGACGGAGGCTTGACAGGGTTACTCACCTGAACTGCATTTTGCTTGTAGTACAAGCAGAATCATTGGGTATGTTGTTTAATGGTGATGAGTTTGACAGTGGCGCTAAACAAACTTATAAACGTTAAAGGTGATAAGTCGGTCACCGTTTGAACCTACCAAGTTTGCATTGTTAGGGTCAGAAACACGAATCACATGAACAACAGAACAATCACAGCAAGCTCACACACGGACACACTCTAAATCACAAGAACAAGAACACAAGATTTATAGTGGTTCGGTCTAATCTGACCTACATCCACTCTCCACAACTAGTTCTTTCTTTGTATTAGGTGCTCAAAGTGTACATGTACAAGAATAAGAAGTATTTATAGGATACAATTAGGTTACTGAATATAATAATAATAATATTTCTTCATCAGACAGACAAAGGACTAATCCTCTTCCTAAAGGAACAATCCTCTGCCCATAGGAACAATCCTCTGCCTATAGGAAGAATCATCAGACTTGAGGAATAATCCTCTACTCGAGTCAAATCCTCCATAACCCAACAATCTCCCACTTGGAGGCTTTGGCGACTTCAAACTGCACTCCATGCAACTTCATATTCATAAGTACCTCTGTAACTCTTCATCTTCACTAGTTGTGGGCGGCCTTCTCATCAACTAACCTGAAGGCTCGTTGAAGCTCCCACTGAGCTTCAACTCATCAGTCATGTCTGTAACTGCCACTGACACTTTCTCGGTTCCTATCGGCTCCCACTAACACGAACTGCCCGATCCTGGAACATCCTGAGAACAAACACTCTCCGAATAAAGCAGATGATCAACTGGAGAGACTTTGACAGCTGGTATACTGGTTCTCTTGACCCATTGTCATCTGGTAACTCTGATTGACCCGTGCTCCCACTACCACGAATGCCCCTGACTGGGTTTACTGAACCTTTTCTAGCACGTTCAACCTGAATCTGACCTGTGACTCTGGGTTTGCCATCTGCAAAGCAAACCTTCTTCTGCCCACGAGATTCTGTGAACCGGATCTTGGTCTTCTTCTGAACTGGGAGAACCTCTCCCTTAGGTGGTACACTGACCATGTACAATGAGCCCCTCTTCTTGCCACGTGTAACTACTAAATTTCCCTTAGTTACCTTCCACTGTCCACTACCGAACTTAACCTCGTGACCCTGATCATCTAGTTGCCCGACTGAAATAAGCATTTTCTTCAAGCCTGGAATGACTCTCACGTCTCTCAAAGTCCAAGTAGATCCGACTGAAGTAACTAAGTCAATATCACCCATGCCTATGACATCTAGGACTTCATCATTTGCAAGTCGTACCTTACCAAAATCCCCAATTTTAAGATTCTGTAGTACTTCACTGCTGTGGGTAGCGTGAAATGAAGCACCCGAATCCATAACCCAGGAATCCACATTGCTCTCCACATTACAGATCAAAACATCATCGTCTGAGTGGTCTACTGCAACGTTAACTTCTTTCTTCTCGTTTGGACATTGATTCCTAAAATGTCCAACCTCTTTACAGTTCCAACAGGTCGCATCATTTCGAGCCCTAGACTGACTCCTCCTTCTGTTATTACTGCCACTACCTCTGTTATTCTTCCTTCCTCTGCCAGCATGCAATAAATCACCCGAAGATCCACCTGAATTTCTTCTTCTGACATCTTCGCCTAGAATAAGATCTGGCATCTTCGCAAATGTGAACTTACTCGTATCTGAAGAGTTCGTAACAGCAGTTACGGTTCCGGACCAACTATCAGGTAATGAGGACAATAACAATAGGGCTTGGACCTCATCATCAAACTTGATGTTCACAGACACCAACCGAGACAAGATCGACTTTAAGTTATTGATGTGCGCTATGACTGAATCACCTTCCCTCATCCCAGTGTTCACAAGCTCTCGAATAAGATAAACCTTTTTCACTGCAGAAGGCTTCTCATACATATTCGATAATGCTGCCATCATTCCTCTAGCTGAAGTCTCCTTCTGGATATTGAATGCAACATTCTCCGATAGAGAAAGTGTTATCACTGCCCTGGCTTTCTTATCCATTCTATCCCAATCTGCTTGTGACATTTTTTCTGGCTTTTCATCCTCGAGCACTACATCTAAGTCTTTCAAACAAAGTAATGCTTCGATCTGCATCTTCCACCAACCAAACTTTTTCCCGTCAAACTTTTCGATTTGCACCTTCCCATCTTCTGCCATGATAACAAATAACACGACTAAACGAAAAACTGAAACCGAAATATAAATTGAAAATCAACACTGAAACAAATAGAAACAGAAAACACCTGATTCACGTTTCTTTGATATTCAAACAAACGGATTAAACACCTGTTGGTTAAACTGGTAGAAGAAAACTGATCTTGACCAAATGTTGAGGGGGTCTTTTGTAACATCCGTAAAAAACCGGGTTAACCAAACCCGCTTCGTTTATTAACCGAACAATCAGTTAAAAATTTCGTTGCGTATTTATTGCTTAAATTAATTTAAAACGATACATAATTAATTAGTATATTAGAAAAAAATTTATATTTGAAAATGTATTAAAAATAGCGAATTAAAAATAAAATGTTGAAGCCGGGTTTCGAACCCGGGTCAGCCGAGAGAACTCCAAGTCTTAACTCTCACTCGCCCAACCACTCCGCCACTTGTGTTGTTTGATAACATCTGGAAACAATTAATACATATAATAAAACTGAAAATCAAACCCAGTCAACAGCGCGCCCAAATCCGCTGACGCCGGAAAATCCGACGATTTCGTCAATCATCGTCGGTTACCTTTGACTTAAACGTAAGAATTAACAACGACATCGGTTATAACCGATGTCCAGTCGCCACATTAGTCATAACCGCCGGAGAATTTTTGACCAACGAATCAAGACGGTAATCAGACCAAATTCGTCGATGTTCTTCCTATAAATACACACTCTAGCCTCTGATAACCTTTTCGCTCTCAATCACACCAATTCTCAACGCAATTTCACTCGCCGGAAAATCTCTGCAAGTCGCCAGAAAACAGAGACTTCATCTACACGGTAAATACCTCGACTTTTTCTGTTTTAACCCATTGTTAGACTATTACTAACATCAATTCCTCACCCAGAATCTATTCCAGACGACGTTGCCGGATTTTCTGTTATCGCCGGAAAACTTCTGAAAGTTTCGGAAACTCGCTGATAACCGGTATGATCATTCAAACCTACTGATAATCGTTACTCAGTAGTTCAATTTCACATCTAATCCCTCCAAACTGTTAATTGATCCTAACAGCCGAAGGTCACCAAAACAGAGCCGACGAATCGTTGCCGGATTTCTGAAGAAGACAATCTGTTCGGTACTTTCTTTCCCCAAACCCTTCTGTTCAATACTTTTCAATTGTTCATATTATTCATTAACCGAATTAATCAAGTAACAGCATGGTTAACCGTTGTCTGTGTTTTGAACGAAGAAGATGAAGTCTAGTGTGATTATCAGATTAATTAAAATCGGTATTATAAACGGGTTAGACACACAGTCCAGTGATGGACTGTGTGCAAACAATACGCATACGTCCCGAGTTCGATCCTTGACACACGCACCTTCGCTGTAATAAAATGTCCTTTTTGTTTTAAACTGAACCGAATCCACAATAGTAAGATGTTAAGTATAATAAAAACCAGAATATTTACCAAGTTAGACACACAGTCCAGCAGTGGACTGTGTGCCAAACTAAACCACAGGTCCCGGGTTCGAGACTGTGGAGAGCACCGAGTCGATACATTAAATCCTTTTTAAAATAAATGATATTCGGATTAACTTAATTAGTGTATAAATATAATTAAAAACAGAAATATTTCGGGTTAGACACGTAGCTCAGTTGGTAGAGCTGCGTGCACGCGTACGGGAGGTCAAGAGTTCGAACCTCACTCAGTGCAACTATATAACCGACCGAACCGGTAAACGGTCAACAGTAACGGTCAACGGTCAACGGTCAAGTCAAAAAGTCAACATTTTTTATTATTTTATTTATTTAAATTAAAAATCAATTAAAAATACTTAAAAATAACATTTTTAAAATTAGAAAATAGCCTTAAACTCACAAAAATATATCCAAAAATCCTATTAAAATTGTTAATAAAATCCATTTATTTACCTTACTTTTTCGTTATTAATTAGGTTAGTTTTTCTCGTCGATCAATCCTCTAAACTCGTGCGCATTCAACATCATCAACCGAACGCACCCAATGTGAGTGAATCTCTATAAATTCCCCGTTTTAATCACGTTTTTGGGGTGTATCATGTGTCTTATTATTTATCACATTTAAACTATTGTGCATCTATCATATCCATGAACAAATGTGTATTCAACATGTATTATCTGTTTGTGTGATTATTGTTTAGATTAAATTTATCATTTTTAGTACATACATTCGCCGCTCCCCATTACCTATGAGCGTTGAGTTGTTCCCCATTACCTATGAGCGTGAACGAGGTGTTGCCAACACACGATCAGCTCCGTTTGATTGAGCCTTGATCGCACATACATTTCATCATAGGCCGTCTGCTCCCCATTACCTGTGAGCGTGAGCCGTTCCCCATTACCTATGAGCGTGAACGAGACGTTGCCAACATTTACATTGTCATTCATGTTACATATTCATGCAAGGTGTTTGTTATTATATGCTATTTGTTTGTTATTGTATGTTTACTTACGTTTGTTCATATATGATTATTGCGCAACTTTTCCATATTAAATACAACAAGAAATAAATAATAAATGTTTCTAACAAGGTTCACTCGTCAACTTTTTGTTGATCCAAAAACTATTTTTACACATGATACAGGTGAACAGGATGAAGCCAGGAAAACATAGGAAATGCCTTAGAAGAAAATAATGAAGTCTAGAAAGATGAGTAGAACATGTTGTAATTATGATTGTATGATTTCCTTTAATTTGTAATAATAAATATGAAACATTATAATAAATGTCATGAGCTTTGATGAAAACCCAATCATGCCCCGATCACCTTTTTCGCTGCGGGTCGGGGTGTGACAGATTGGTATCAGAGCTTTTGACTATAGGGATATAGGATAGGTTATTAGACCCTTAGAGTCTATACTATAGTTGATTAGATTTTAATTGTTTATGTGGTTATATGCAAACTCATGATGTTTATTTCTTTCATATTTATTACATACACAAATGCCTGCAAACACTTCCAATATTTCATTTTGTGATACATAGTGAATTATACTTACAGTCAAACATACATACTTACATACATATTCATCATACATATTTCAATGTTCACATATTCAAATCATCTTCATACTTCCGTTATTCAAGATTTTGTCGCATTTTCATTTTTCAAATCTCATCAAAGTGAGTTCTGCGACGGGCATGTAGTAACTGTAAGGGTACAAGTACCGATAGTCGGAACGTCCTGTCTAGGTTGGCATTCGTATAAATCCAATATAACGGACCAGTTTGCCTACCTGGGGACTAACGATGAGAGTACGAAGGACCTATTAGGCCAAAGCATGCCACACCAAACGTCGTTCGAACTAACCCCACTTTGAGGTGTCACCGTGTCCACACCTGGATACATTCCGAATATCATACGTTACATACATATTTCTCGATTTTCTCCGGGTTTTAGTGTACGTAACCAGGCTAACACATGCGAACCATATGAAAAACCCGGTAATCATGGGGGCCCGCATGATTACGAAGGTGAAGTATGGCGGCATGCAAGGCCCAATTACGAGCAAAGCCCAAGACATCCTATGGATGTAGTAGATTTATTATTTTATATTTATTTTATGAATGTTCATTCCTAAATACGACACATGATCCCAAAAACATCCAACTCGACTCTTGATATGTATTCCTTGTAGATGTCTTCTAATTCCGCTCGTAGGAAGATGAGATCAGGAAAAGCCCGCGAGCGCATGGCTGCCCAAATCGCTCAACAAATGGCTGCCGTAATACCCAACATTGTAGCTCAAGTCCAACAAGCCCTTACCGCTAATCCCGTCAATCAAGAAGTTCAAAATGTTGTCAACCCTCCCCCAAATACCACTAAATGCACCTACAAGCATTTCAAATCCTACAACCCTACAAAATACGAAGGGACTGAAGGTGTCACCGCTCTTCTCTATTGGTTTGAAGAAATGGAAAACATTTTTCTAAATTGCGATTGCCCCGATGATCGCAAAGTGCGATATGCTACTGGTCGTTTATTTGGAATAACACTTACTTGGTGGAATACAGAGAAGGCCAAACGAGGTGTTGAAGATACTATGACTTTGACTTGGGAAGAGTTGAAGGAAATCATGACAAGACGGTTTTGCCCAAGGAGCGAAATCAAGAAATTAGAGGATGAGTTCTATTCGTTGAAACAAAAGGAAGGCGACCACACCACATACAACAAGAGATTCCTCGAGTTAAATCAAATGGTTCCCAACTTGTTCACTCCCCTCTACCGTTTGATCGAGCACTACATTCGAGGTCTTCCTTCAAAAATTCAAGACTCTGTAATAAGTACCACACCTGCAACTTTGGAAGTAGCAATGGAGTTAGCTACAGAGCTCACCGAGAACCGTATACGGAATAAAGACTTCAAGGAGGAGAAGAAGAAGGATAAAGCATCAACTGAAACTTCCAACTCCACCCAAACCGAATCCCCTTCTCAACCCATTTCCAAGAGAAAACGAGATGGGCAATTTTTCGCCGTCACCCAACGCAATCAACCAGCCTCACAAGCCGTACCCCTCCAAGCTATCCCAATCACTCAAGTAGCACCCAACTCAACTTACCCAAATAAGAAACCTTACCTTGGACCTCACCCTCAACGTAACACCTGTTTTTATCACCATCCATCTACCTTACTTTGTCGACTATGTGCGAATTGTGGACGCTATGGTCATTTGAGCAAGGTTTGCCGCACCCTCAAAACCAAACCTCACCCCCTACTCAAAACATGATCCAAACATATCAACAACCCCAATACCCCATGTTACCTTATGTTCGAGCTTGTTTTAATTGTGGCGACCCTACCCATTATAGAAACACGTGCCCTCGATTAGTTAACATCATACACGCCCAAGCTCAAGCAAACCCAGTTAACCAAGCAAATCAAGAAAACCCAACCACTAGGCCACCAGCAAGAGGAAGAGTTTTCAACATCAACTCCAATCCTATTGAAGATAATGACGGCCCAAATGAACCATCCAACTAGTCTCCTTCACCAAAAATCAAGATTCAACTCCAACCGCTTAGTTTTATGTTTTTCTTTATGATATCTCAATTTTCACGTGTCTCAATTATAAATTGGAAATTTATCAAAGGATCTTAATGCGAATTACTATTCCAGTTTTGTTTTTATACTCATTGATTTAACATTCATATCATCATACATCTCAACGTAATACAATCTCAACATTTAAAGAAGTTGAGCTGTCCCTCACTTCTACATAGACTAACCTCTCCATCATAACAAACGAGAGAGGTACTGTCATCATTCAAACGTATATACTACCAGAATTAAGACTCAAGCTTTGGTTGATTGTGTTTGTTTATGTTTTAGAGTCACATAGAACTAATCATAACTTACGGATAAAGCCAATGAAAATTTGACAAGAATATGGTGGATACGCCGCTGGTACTTCCTATATATAAGTATTCTTGCCAAAGATCAGAGGCATTATCAGGCGGTTATGAGAAGTTCCATGTAGGATTTAGTATTGTCTTGGTTGAAGTTTGTTTATACTCACTGATATAGCATTCATATCATCTCATTATTTAAAGAAATTGGATTATGTTCTATTCCTACA
This sequence comes from Scalesia atractyloides, assembly GCA_947069175.1. NCBI lineage: Eukaryota > Viridiplantae > Streptophyta > Magnoliopsida > Asterales > Asteraceae > Scalesia > Scalesia atractyloides. Next base: position 44,924,117 of record CAMTDV010000015.1, on the reverse strand, counting down.
TAGACTAACCTCTCCATCATAACAAACGAGAGAGGTACTGTCACCATTCAAACATATATACTGTCAGAATTAGGACTCGGACATTGGTTGTTGTGTTTATTTATGTTCTAGAGTCACATCATAGAACCAATCATAACTTACTGATAAAACCAATGAAAATTTGACAAGAATATGGTGGATACGCCGCTGGTACTTCCTATATATAAGTATTCTTGCCAAAGGATCAGAGACATTGTCAGGCGGTTATGAGAAGTTCCATGAAGGTTTTAGTAGTAGAAGTTTTGTTTTAGGATATAACCTTATCTTTCCAAACATACCAAAACTCTTGCGCATGAAATCATATTTAGTCAATCAACTCTGTTTATCAATATTCATTATCATAGGCATCAAAAAGCGATTCCTGAAGCAGGGTACTCCACCCTTACAAGGAACGTTACCGCCTCAAACAAAATTTAAACTCTTACCTCTTTCTAAGTATGTAACTGTCAAATTAAACACCATCCTTTTGAGTCAAACATGCCACTACTTAAATTTCGGGACGAAATTTCTAAAAGTAGGGGATACTGTAACATCCGTCAAAAACCGGGTTAACCAAACCCGCTTCGTTTATTAACCGAACAATCAGTTAAAAATTTCGTTGCGTATTTATTGCTCAAATTAATTTTAAACGATACATAATTAATAAGTATATTAGAATATAAAATTTATATTTGAAAATGTATTAAAAATAGCGAATTAAAAATAAAATGTTGAAGCCGGGTTTCGAACCGGGTCAGCCGAGAGAACTCCAAGTCTTAACTCTCACTCGCCCAACCACTCCGCTACTTGTGTTGTTTGATAACATCTGGAAACAATTAATACATATAATAAAACTGGAAAATCAAACCCAGTCAACAGCGCGCCCAAATCCGCTGACGCCGGAAAATCCGACGATTTCGTCAATCATCGTCGGTTACCTTTGACTTAACGTAAGAATTAACAACGACATCGGTTATAACCGATGTCCAGTCCGCGACATTAGTCATAACCGTCGGAGAATTTTTGACCAACGAATCAAGACGGTAATCAGACCAAATTCGTCGATGTTCTTCCCTATAAATACACACTCTAGCCTCTGATAACCTTTTCGCTCTCAATCACACCAATTCTCGACGCAATTTCACTCGCCGGAAAATCTCTGCAAGTCGCCGGAAAACCGAGACTTCATCTACACGGTAAATACCTCGACTTTTTCTGTTTTAACCCATTGTTAGACTATTACTAACATTAATTCCTCACCCAGAATCTATTCCAGACGACGTTGCCGGATTTTCTGTTATCGCCGGAAAACTTCTGAAAGTTTCGGAAACTCGCTGTTAACCGGTATGATCATTCAAACCTACTGATAATCGTTACTCAGTAGTTCAATTTCACATCTAATCCTTCCAAACTGTTAATTGATCCTAACAGCCGAAGGTCACCAAAACAGAGCCGACGAATCGTTGCCAGATTTCTGAAGAAGACAATCTGTTTGGTACTTTCTTTCCCCAAACCCTTCTGTTCAATACTTTTCAATTGTTCATATTATTCGTTAACCGAATTAATCAAGTAACAGCATGGTTAACCGTTGTCTGTGTTTTGAACGAAGAAGATGAAGTCTAGTGTGATAATAAGATTAATTAAAATCGGTATTATAAACGGGTTAGACACACAGTCAAGCGGTGGACTGTGTGCAAACAATACGCATACGTCCGAGTTCGATCCTTGACACACGCACCTTCGCTGTAATAAAATGTCATTTTTTTTAAACTGAACCAGATCCACAACAGTAAGATGTAAAGTATAATAAAAACCAGAATATTTACCAAGTTAGACACACAGTCCAGCGGTGGACTGTGTGCCAAACTAAACCACAGGTCCCGGGTTCGAGACCTGTGGAGAGCACCGAGTCGATACATTAAGTCCTTTTTAAAATAAATGATATTCGGATTAACTTAACTAGTGTATAAATATAATTAAAAACAGAAATATTTCGGGTTAGACACGTAGCTCAGTTGGTAGAGCTGCGTGCACGCGTACGGGACTTCACGAGTTCGAACCTCACTCAGTGCAACTATATAACCGACCGAACCGGTCAACGGTCAACAGTAACGGTCAACGGTCAAGTCAAAAAGTCAACATTTTTTTTATTATTTTATTTATTTATTTAAATTAAAAATCAATTAAAAATACTTAAAAATAACATTTTTAAAGTTAGAAAATAGCCTTAAACTCACAAAAATATATCCAAAAATCCTATTAAAATTGTTAATAAAATCCATTTATTTACCTTACTTTTTCGTTATTAATTAGGTTAGTTTTTCCTCGTCGATCAATCCTCTAAACTCGTGCGCATTCAACATCATCAACCGAACGCACCCAATGTGAGTGAATCTCTATAAATTCCCCGTTTTAATCACGTTTTTGGGGTGTATCATGTGTCTTATTATTTATCACATTTAAACTATTGTGCATCTATCATATCCATGAACAAATGTGTATTCAACATGTATTATCTGTTTGTGTGATTATTGTTTATATTAAATTTATCATTTTCAGTACATACATTTTCATAGGCCGCCACTCCCATTACCTATGAGCGTTGAGCTGTTCCCCATTACCTATGAGCGTGAACGAGGCGTTGCCAACACACGATCGACTCCGTTTGATTGAGCCTTGATCGCACATACATTTCATCATAGGCCGTCTGCTCCCCATTACCTATGAGCGTGAGCCGTTCCCCATTACCTATGAGCGTGAACGAGACGTTGCCAACATTTACATTGTCATTCATGTTACATATTCATGCAAGGTGTTTGTTATTGTATGCTATTTGTTTGTGATTGTATGTTTACTTACGTTTGTTCATATATGATTATTGCGCAACTTTTCCATATTAAATACAACAAGAAATAAATAATAAATGTTTCTAACAAGGTTCACTCGCCAACTTTTTGTTGATCCAAAAACTATTTTTACACATGATACAGGTGAACATGATGAACCCAGGAAAACATAGGAAATGCCTTAGAAGAAAATAATGAAGTCTAGAAAGATGTGTAGAACATGTTGTAATTATGATTGTATGATTTCCTTTAATTTGTAATAATAAATATGAAACATTATAATAAATGTCATGAGCTTTGATGAAAACCCAATCATGCCCCGGTCACCTTTTCCGCTGCGGGTCGGGGTGTGCCATCTTTTTGCAAATAAGAGAAACTTGATTTTCCCTTAAAGAAACAAAAAAAAGAACGCCCAGTTCTTTCTTCTTCCTGCGTGACCTGCTCTCTGCCCTCTGCACTCCACAAAATCAGTCACCAAAGTCCAAAATCAAAAGCCCTAATCTTCGATTTTGGAACCCTAGATGTGATATCTAGCAACAATGGTCTTCCATTTTGTAACCCTAGGCGGCGGCTACTGGGTTATCGAAACCCTAGTCGCAATCTGCAGCAGAAGTCTTCAAACGGAGCCTTAATCGGATTTAGAAACTGATGGCGGTGGCGGTTGTGCTAGCGGCGGCTGGTTCAGAAACCCTAGACGCGATATCTGCGATTGTGACTGAGACCCGAGACCACGGCTTGTTCTTCGACATGTAAGTGTTCTTCTTCTTCTTCACCTCTTACCTAGTTCGTGTGAATCGATCAAGAGCCTGAGCTCTGATACCAGTTGTTAGCGTCAGAAACACGAATCACACGAACACAGAACAATCACAGCAAGCTCACACACGGACACACTCTAAATCACAAGAACAAGAACACAAGATTTATAGTGGTTCGGTCTAATCTGACCTACATCCACTCTCCACAACTAGTTCTTTCTTTGTATTAGGTGCTCAAAGTGTACATGTACAAGAATAAGAAGTATTTATAGGGTACAATTAGGTTATTGAATATAATAATAATATTTCTTCATCAGATAGACAAAGGACTAATCTTCTTCCTAAATGAACAATTCTCTGCCTAGAGAAAGAATCATCAGACTTGAGGAATAATCCTCTACTCGAGTTAAATCCTCCATAACCCAACATGTATCTCCATCAGTTTGTAGAAGATGATTATATGTATACATATATATATATGTGTATAGAGAGAGGGAGATAGAGAGGAGGGGCGTGCAAATATTAACACTTTAAATATATAGCTGCACAAAAATTATCAGAGAGTAAAAGCTTCACGACTTTGATGTTTGATTTGTGAATCAAAATATTTCTGAGCCCAAATAAAAAAAGCTATTCTATATATTCTGTCTCCACTATTTTTTCCATACGTGTTAAATTTGTGTACTATCTGAAATTAAAAGGAATTGTGCTTGGTAATGTGGGGGGAAACCCAATTCTAGCTGCATATTTTTTTTTTTCGTATTTTGATTTGTTCAATTGTATATTACCATTTTTTTTGTGAAAACTAGGGCTCCTAAAAATTATCGGCAGATGATTCATGGAACAATAGTGAAATTTTATGAGTTTAACCAATAAAAAATTGTCTCACTCTTAAAAGAAAGCTTCGAGTTTTAGGTACATTCATTTCACATAATGCAATTTAATTTGGATGAAATTGGAATTGAACAACAATATAAGAAAGGATCCCCACATTCCAATTCTATCCGAATTTCATTCCATTTTACAAAACAAACACACCTAAATTACAAATCAAATTTGAATTTCTGCGCAAATTCCAATTCCCATTCCATTACAATCCATGAAACGACGTGTTAGCTCTCCAAACAAATCGAGTCGCCCCTAATTGAATACAACTTATGTTTAAAAAGATGGACCGAACCGCATCTCAGGTGTGACCTACAACTAGAATCTTTCATCTTTATTCATGAAGAAGTACAAACGTGGATCGCTGTAAAACATGTGGTTTCACACGACAGGTGAGTTTCAAAAGACGGACCGGACCACATCTCAGGTCTGACTTACAACAAGTACTTGGACAGTGCTTTGAACGGACACAACATCAATACTACTGAAGGAGGTAAAAGTGATAAGTATATATGTTAAAGGAAAAGGTTAAAAATTTAATTTCAAGTCGTTGAAAAATAAACATCAAAAGCTGCAGGTTCAAATATTGGTACGAAGATTCTAAGTGAGACTAAAGAGATGTTGTTGACACTTCCTCCGGTTGTTATTGTCTTTCTAATATTGCAACTTATTGATTATTGATCCATCCGCTCCCACTTCCCACTGCTTCACCATTTAATAAATAGTTGACAAAATAGGAATGTTGACAAGGTGTTGTTGGGCCATATTATTTCATCATAGAGTAAATTAGATGGGATTAGGGGGAAGGGAGTGGTTAAACACCTAAAGTGTTTAAACTTCAAAATCAACCGAGAAGAGCGTGCCATGTCAATCCACCTAAAGTGTTTAAATTTTTTTTTAAAAGTGTTGGCAATGGTTAGACACTTGATAAATTGGTAAACTTTTTTGTTTTAAAATAAAACAACTAAAACATTAATATTAATTTCAAAAAACCATTACATTAAATTCTAACTAAAAAAAAACATAAAATTCAAAAAAATTACTTGAGTAAACTGCCATTTTGGTCCCTGAGGTTTGGGCAGTTTTGCCACTTTAGTTCAAATCTCAAACTTTTTGCATCTAGGTCCCTGAGGTTTCAGTTTTATTGCCATTTTGGTCCAAAAGTGATACTTGTCTTCTAAAATCCTACTATTTGTCCTTTTCATCAGGGGCAAAATGGTCATTTTAAACATTAATATATATTATATATATAAATAAACATCAAACTATGCTTAAAATGACCATTTTGCCCTGAGAAAAAAGACAAAATAGCAGGATTTTAAAAGACAAAAATCACTTATGGATCAAAATGGCAATAAAACTGAAACCACAGGGACACAAATGCAAAAAGTTTGAGATTTGAACTAAAGTGGCAAAACTGCCCAAATCTCAGGGACCAAAATGGCAGTTTACTCAAATTACTTTGTCCCACATTGGTGTGGGAACAAACTAAGGAGTTGTTTATAAGATTAAAATCTAACACTCTATTGAACTGCTTGTGCCATGTTTTACCACAAGTCCTACCCGCGCGCAGGGGGGGGGGGGTGCAACCCAACCTGAATTTGGCTAGGCTCGTGCATGCCCGCACGTCCTGCGGACACGAATGCAGCTTTGAAACCGAGCTGCAGCAACACACGAGCTGGGAGGATTTAAATAAATGCAGCAATAGGCGGTGTTACCGCACGGCAAACCCCTTTGCCGATCAAGTTTACCACCCACTCCCTTTCCCCTTAATTAAGTTTTAAGTATCTTCTCATCCTTAGAACTTATGAGTTAATTAGATCTTTTTTAATTATATTAATTGGGTTTTATAAGTAACTAGAAAAAGCACCCGCCGTGTTGCGTACGGTACACAGTATTTTTTACATTAGTTCTTTTTTCCTACAGTCAAATCTACAAAATGGTGACCCTAAATTTGACATATGAGCATTTAATCTCCGCTACTACAAATATTTAGTTACTCTTAAACTTCTTTTGTGATTCCAAGTTCTTTGTACATCAATCTATCCAAAACCTCATTCAACTTTTCATACACACCATGACCTTAACAGGTTTTGTGTCTAAAGCAGGTCGACACGATAAGGCCTTAACAGGTTTCGTCTCTAAACATGTTAAAACCCGTTAACATGTTAAGACCCGTTAAGTACATGTTAATAATTAATAATTAAAAAATATTATATGTGGGTGTGGACATGGGGTCATCAGTCGTGGGACCTGGGACACGCAGTTCTTTTTCCACAATCCAAACCCTAATTTTTAAATCTCTCTCACAAACACCATCATTCCCAATTCGGTTCACATTTTCTCCAATTCAGTCGTGTTCATGTCTTAAACAGGTCGTGTTCGTGTCTTAAACAAGTCGTATGATACGTTAGTTATTTTTTCGTGTCTTAACAGGTCATTTCGTGTAACCTGTTTCTTAACAGGTTTGTGTTCGTGTTTTGAAAATCTGGCACGATAAGATTTCGTGTCGTGTTCGTGTTTACGTGTTTCGGGTTGGTGTCTTACCGTGTTCGTGTCTTAACAGATCAGGTTGACCCGTTATGCCAGCCCTAGATAGTCATCATAGCCCCTTAAAAGCTTCCACAAAAACATGAACATTGAATCCTCTTAAAAACCTATAACAGAAACAGGCAAATTCATAATCATCCAAACAAATCCAAATTGAAACCCATTATAGCTCACAAAAAAGGATTGATGAAGACTGGTCTTCATCGAATCCAATAACGCTATCAACGAAGTAGTGAGTAGGACTGAAGCGTCCTCGTTCACATTAGCGACGATTTAGCATTGTCAAGTCCAGGGCCTACATTCAAAATTGCTCCTAGACAACTGCTTATCTAGTAGTTTCCAGCATTCTCAAAATCATTTTCTATACTATATTATACGCTTTTTGTTGCGGTTTGCATATGATGAAAAGCATCAATCACAAAGAAAGATACGTACAATTTGACGAAATTATAATAGTTGCACAATTTCGGATTTATGATCTGTTAACACAATAGACTAATAACATCTGTGAATGGTAATAATTTTATACATGGTGAGTAGTTTGTAGTTAGTAGAGCATAAATCTAAGTTCACTGGCATAAAGTAAGCAGACAATTTCTTAATACGGGAATTTAAAGATAAATTTGAGTATCCATGAACATTAAGTTCGATTACATAAACTGAGGCATGGTTCGTGATTGCGCCGAGGGAAAGGTTCAGCAAAACACGAATATCCAAGCTGCTCAAAATAGTAAATGAGGTTATCACTTCAAATACTATATTTCAAATAAAAACGTCGCACACAAAGACCGGTTAGGCACTAAAACTCAAAATTAACTCCGAAACCCTCCGTTGTGCGCGATGTTAGGAGTCCTATACACTAACGGACTCAAACAAATACCTAACTCCGAAACACTCCGCCGTCCGCCGCCGAGGCAGACCTCCGGATGCGATGGCGTGTTCTTCGGCAAACCACCGCCATCACCGGCGGCAGAACCACACCATGAAACACCGTCTCTGCAGCTCCGCCTCAACCCACTGCCATAAACCACCGTGGAATCGATTCCCTCTCTCTATGCAGTCTTTCTATGGCTCTCTCTCTATTTCTAATCTGATCAAAAGAAGAAGGGTTTTTGATGTCAAATGGTTTTCGCTAAAACCATTACATGTTTATCTGAGTCATAGATACAAGTGGTATGCAAAGAAAAGGGTACAACCCACAAACCAAAAGGTACACCACTAATATGTAGGAAACACCACAACATCATAATGTACAAGTCTAATTATATAGAAATCATACAAATTATAGCTATATATAACTACTCGATACATTAAAAATGTTTTCCTTATTTTATATCCTCGGTATCTCTACCGCCACCAGGATGGTTGTCGGCCCTCTTCCCTATCGCCCCATGTGTGACGACTTTCTTTGTTCTCTCATCTCTCTCATCCTTGATGGGAACACGATGCACGTATATATAGAGTCACTTTTGTTTGGTTGTTCTTTTGGTAGTTGTCGTGCCATCACCATTATATCTCCTCTCCCTATAGCCCACTCATGTCACCGTAGCCTTGTTATCATGTCTCTGGCCACCACCATTTGAGTCCATGGAGTAATTTTCTTATTAGTTAAGTATTGTTTTTTTTTCAAAACTGGTCATTGTAGGAAATATGTCATGATTTTATTAACAAAATTATTAAAAAATAAAAGATACTCTCTTTATATATTTGATAAATATTTGATAAATTGTAGTACATGAACCGTGTACAAATTCAAACAAAAACAAACATGAGATGCAACATATGTACATAAATCTATTCAAAACTGTTGTCTTCAACAAGAATTTGAACCGCATCTTATTATACGATCTTTGTTTTGTCTTTAGCGAGGACTTGGACCGCTCCTTCTTGTACGATCCTTGGCTGCAAGAAAGAATAAACATGTGTTGAGGGTTGTGGTTGAGGCACATGTTCAACACGCTTCTCTTAAAACAGATTTCACGCATCTATTTAACAACGCATATGGGTCCAACAACCGAAGCAGTCTGTACTGCCAGAAATGGTCACGCGCCTGATATTACACCAGATAAAATTGCAGTGTTAAAACTTGTGGGAGAATAAGGATACGAAGGTTATGGAATCGAGGGCCTTCAAGTATCTCCAAGAACTTTTCTATTTTTTCTTATATCTTTAGTACTTGTATTTTTCTGCTTTCAAACGAGGCACATAACCCATTGTATATACAAGAGCCATGGATGATGAAAAGGCTAGCATAATTAGAAACATTAAAACTCTAATAAAGTGTAATAAATGAAGCTCAACTCAAGAGTTTGTCACCATTAATAATTTTACTAAATTAATTTCCATTCATATTTTTCTATTTTTCCAATAGTCACTCTCCCCGTTTTGTGTCGGTATTACTTTTTCTTTTCGGTTTAAGCGTTTTTCCTTCTGCTTATTTGTGAGTGAGTATTAGATGGAACATATTAATTATGATAAGATAGAATATATTTAAAATGATCAAATAGAATATATGTAGTAGTTTGGATTTATATTGTAGATAAGTGAAGAAACACTAACCTGATGGTAAGACTCCAACAAGAACTTGGACCCTCCGATGATTCGAACAGCTGGCTACAAAACAGTAACACTGTTAGGACTCGTTACAGGAATGTGGTTATTCCTGTAACCACCCTCCGGCGTGAGAATAAGTCTCGGTATTGGGAGTAATAATGTATATTGAGAGAGAGTAAGATGATCACACCTTTGACGTTTACCTCTATTTATAACTTATTATTAGGGTTTCCTTTAACTTAGGATGAGCTCCGATAAGTTAGGGATTTACATGATCTTCCCAAAATATTGGAGATTTAGTTATATCGTTTATCCATGATGAATAGAAAATTCCAGAATAAACATGCATAGTTAAATAATAGATAATGACCGGGTCAGGTTAGCCATTCCGGGTCATAGACCAGTCCGAAGTTAGGAAATGAAATGCATAACATCGGACTAAAAAAAAGGAGATAATTAAAAATTCTCAATGAGTGCATATGTCTCCAACGAGAGTATCGCCGCAAATTTGAATTGTGACAATAGTGGGGCCATTATTAAGGTGACAGTTCACTTACCCTATTCTGACACGTGTTTCCCCCTTGTGTGTCTTTTCGAATTCAAAAAGTTTATTTCCCCTTTTATCTATAAAAAGATCGCCTCCCTTAGGGCTTTATCCATTTCCCTTTGTTATTTCATCTTTCTCCATTATTCGAGTACACTCCATGGCTTCTAGAATTGGTGAGTCGTCGTCAGCCCCTGCGATCCCCGACGCCTTGTATTGCAAGTGGGGAGCAGGGTCGTTCAATAATCTGTTGCAAGATTATGATATTAGACCGGAATGGAATCTGGTGCTACCGTCAAAAACAGATGTAGCGTTTCCATTGAAGGAAGGGAAAATCACCCTGTTTAGCGATTTCTTCAAAATCTGCAACTTTCGGTTGCCTACCACCAAATTTTGTAAACCCATTCTGGATGAGTACCAAATCCATATCTCCCAGGTGCACCCTCTGGGTTTGGCGAAACTACGTCACTTCGAGTTCGCCTGCCTGGCCTTAGGGTATGAGCCTGAAATTCCGGTGTTTAGGGCTTTCTTCATGCTTGTTTGGAAATCCCCTTTCTTTACATTTATCGAAGGGACACCGAGAAATCTTGCTTGAGAAATGTTCCCACCAGCTCGCGGGACAAGGATTGGAGGAAGAAATTCTTTTACAAAGACGCCAGCGTTATCCCTGGCGAGATGCACTGGAGAGAAATGGGTACCAAAGAAAAATACCCAGACGAATGCCCCATCGTTGAGGCGTATACTGAGAATGCTCTTTACAAACAGTTATGCATGCGCCCTTCTGAATGTCAAGTTATACCCGAGGGGGCACTTGTACTTGTGGGGATGAGTTTATTATGGCGTGACCGCCGATTATTCCCAGCATTCCAAAGATTTGACAATGGTGAGTTATACCTTCTCCCTTAGCTGATTTATGTTGTGCTTTGTAATATCGTAGACTGAATTAATAAAATGGTCATAGGTGAATGGTCGCTTTTTGACTTTGTGGACCCTCCCCGGAATGCTGCTTTACGGGCCAATGACAACGTGATATGGGAACAAGAGCCCACCGTGCTCTCCATACATATTGAACGATTTCTCCTTCCTCCCGCCTTGATGATATCGTCTAGCGAAGTGACCGCCCCTCCCCCCAGTGGCGAGTATGCCGCACCTCCAGAGGGGAAAAATAGGATGCCCAATCTAAAGGTGATTGTAAGGAAACCTGCTCCCAGTGTGGATGTCATCCCTGTGGAGGCCCACGTATCTATATTGTCCGGGAATGTGGATGTGACCCCAACTTCAATTGGCGGTGCCTCCGGTGCTGCCTCAAAGAAATGAAAGAGAATCCCTCCGCTGTCGACCTTTCAAGCAACAAAAGCTGCCCAACAACTACGCGTGGGTGAGTTATAGATCTATACCATGTTTGTTGTGTGGTGTGTCCCTGTCTAATGAATGGTAATTGTAACATCCGTCAAAAAACGGATTTACCAAACCCGCTCCGTTTATTAACCGGACAATCAGTTAAAATTTTCGTTGCGAATTAAATGCCCAAAATAATTTTAAACGATACATAATCAATTATTATACGGGAATATATAATTAGTTTTTGAAAAACTGTCAAAAATAAGAAAATAAAAATACTTTGGTTCTGCCGGGTTTCGAACCCGGGTCAGTAACCGGTTCACAAACGACTTAACACATAACACTTGAACCACTGCGCCACTGATGCTATTTGTTAATTATTAAGATCATTTAATTCATATCATGACTTTCTGAATTCAAAACCGGCGCCCAAAAGTTCAGTCGTCGGAAATCCCGGTAATCTCGCGAAACTTAACGTTTCTTTCAGTTATAACGTAAAACATAAACGCTACATCGGTTATAACCGACGTCTGAGTCCGCGACCAAAGTTATAACCGTCGGAGAAATTCAAACCAATGAATCCAGTTGGAAATCGGGCCAAATACATCGACGATTTGCCCTATAAAAACCACCTCGAACCTCTGCAAACATTTTCGCTCAAAACCACACCCTTTCTCGACGAAAACTCACTCGCCGGAATATTTCTGCTCATCACCGGAAAACCGGGTTCTCAATTTCTGAGCCTTACTGAACCCCTTAAGCTTATACCGAAGTCACCCATACCTTTCTCAAACTTTCTGAAGGCTCGCTGCTGCAAGACACACGTCGCCGGAAGTGGTTGCTGTCGCCGGAGTTTTGCCGGAAAACAGAGGAAGCTAGTCGGTATACCTCACGCCTAATTTCTTCATTCTTTTTATTTAATCTCACATGTATTTAACCATCAGACACTAAAGAACATGATTTAACACATCGAACCAGTCGGATTTTCCGACTCTGGTTAAAATCTGACGAAGAAGACGATGAACCTGTAACATATAAGTATAATTAAAATCAAGTTATAACTCGGGTTAGACACACAGTCCAGTGGTGGACTGTGTGCACATTAAACACACAAAGGTCTCGAGTTCGAATCTTGTTCCACACACGCTGCCTTAATAAAAACGTTTTTTTTGGTGTTAACCGAACCGGAGTCACACTGGTATATGTTAAGTATATTAATAACCGGAAAAATAACCAAGTTAGACACACAGTCCAGTGGTGGACTGTGTGTATGTTTAATCAAAGCGCACGAGTTCGAGTCCAGTCTTCTGCATCGACCCGGATAATTATTAAACTTTTTAAATAAGTCAGAAATGAAAATAATTAATTTGTGTTTAAGTATAATAAAAATCAGTTAAGTTAACAAGTTGTACACACAGTCCAGCGGTGGACTGTGTGTTATCATAACCCACAGGTCCCGGGTTCGAGACCTGTGGAGCGCACCGAGTATTCAATTAAATCGTTTTTAAAATAAAAGGATTTTCTGTTTAACTTAATTAATATATAAATATAATTAAAAACAGATATATGACGGGTTAGACACGTAGCTCAGTTGGTAGAGCTGCGTGCACGCGTACGGGAGGTCTCGGGTTCGAGCCTCACTCAGCGCACAACTATACGCATACGAACCGGTCAACGGTCAAAGTCAAAGTCAACTGTAGCAAAAAAATCAATTTTTTTTTATTATTTTTATTTATTTATTTTAATTAAAAATCAATTAAAAATACTTAAAAAAACATTTTTAAGGTTAGAAAATAGCCTTAAACTCACAAAAATACACCCAACAATCCTACTAAAATAGATTAATAAAATCCGTTTACTTACCGAACCATAATGCTACTTATCTAGGTTACTTTCACTCGTGGTTAAAACCACTTCGCGTGCATTCAACAACATCAACCGAACGCACCCCTGTGAGTGAATCTTACAACTCCCCCTTTTAATTACACGTTTTGGGGTGTGTCATGTGTCACAAAATAATTAACTCGTTTATTTAAACTTGTGCCATACCATGTCATGATCTAAACATAGATTGTTTATATTGTTGTGATTACTTATTTCATTTTGTCAAATTATATGAAATTCATTCATTAAGCCCATCAGTTCCTCGTGGGAGACGAGTTGAACAACGCGTGCCTCAAATCAAATTCATTATTGTTCATGTGTGTATCATTGAGTTTATATTGTTTGTAGTTGTGTCATTCATATTATCATGTTTATACAATTCATTCATTAGGCCCCTCAGTTCCTCGTGAGAGACGAGTTGAGCAACGCGTGCCTCTAGATGTTCCATTATTGTTCATGTGTGCTTTATTTAATATCTTATGATTGTTGAATAAGTTTATATCTATTTTTACTCATGTTTGGTTGTGCACTCATTTCATAATCAATCAAATAAACTTGTTCAAATGTTTTCCATAGGATTCACTCGCCAACATTATGTTGATCCAAAAACCCTTTTACACATGATACAGGTGAACAGGTTGAAGCAAGGAAAACATAGGAAATGCCTTAGAAGAGAACAAAGAAGCTTAGATTGATAGTTAGAACATGTTGTAATATTTATTGTAAAGTTCCATTAAATTGTATTTAATGAATATGAAACGCATAATAAATGTCATGAGCTTTGATGATAACCCAATCATGCCCCGATCACCTTTTCCGCTGCGGGTCGGGGTGTGACAGATTGGTATCAGAGCCATGACTATAGGGATATAGGATAGGTTATTTGACCCTTAGAGCCTATACTATAGTCTGCCTAAATTTTAATTGATTAGGTGGTTACATACAAACTTGTGATATTTATTTGTTTCATATTTGTTTACATTTACAGTCAAACATACATGCTTATATACATATTCATTATACATATATCGATGCTCATGTATTCAATTTATTTTCATACTCTCATTATTCAAAGATTTTGTGCAATTTTCAAATCTCATCAAAGTAAGTTCTGCGACGGGCATGTAGTAACTGGAAGGGTACAAGTACCGGTAGTCGGAACGTCCTGTCTAGGTTGGCATTCGTATAAATCCAATATAACGGACCAGTTTGCCTACCTGGGGACCAACGGTGAGAGTACGAAGGACCTATTAGGCCAAAGCATGCCACACCAAACGTCGTTCGAACTAACCTACTTTGAGGTGTCACCGTGTCTACACCTGGACACATTCCGAATATCACACGTTGTATACATATTTCTCGATTTTCTCCGGGTTTTAGTGTACGCAACCTGGCAAACCCGTGCGAACCATATGAAAAACCGGTATTCATGGGGGCCCACATGATTACACAGGTAAAGTATGGCGGCATGTAGGGCCTAATGGCGAGCAAAGCCCAAGACATCTTATGGATGTAGTAGATTTATTTTTCTATAATTATTTTATGAATGTTCATTCCTAGTGCGACCCATGATCCCAAATCGCTCAACAAATGGCTGCCGTAATACCCAACATTGTAATCCAAGTACAACAAGCACTTACCGTTAATCCTGTCAATCAAGAAAACCAAAACATTATCAACTCTCCCTCAAATACCACTAAATGCACCTACAAGCTTTTCAAATCATGCGACCCTCCAAAATACAAAGGGACTGAAGGCGTC
Organism: Scalesia atractyloides; assembly: GCA_947069175.1. Lineage (NCBI taxonomy): Eukaryota > Viridiplantae > Streptophyta > Magnoliopsida > Asterales > Asteraceae > Scalesia > Scalesia atractyloides. The sequence goes on along the minus strand of CAMTDV010000015.1, from coordinate 44,908,980 downwards.
ACCGCACTCCTCCATTGGTTTGAAGAGATGGAGAACACTTTTCTAAATTGCGATTGCCCTGATGATCGCAAAGTGCGTTATGCTACCGGTCGACTATATGGGATAGCACTTACTTGGTGGAATACAGAGAAGTCCAAACGAGGTGTTGAAGATGCTATGACCTTAACTTGGAACGAATTGAAGGAAATCATGACCAGACGATTTTGCCCAAGGAGCGAAATCAAGAAATTAGAAGATGAATTTTATTTGTTGAAGCAAAAGGAAGGAGACCACACCACATACAACAAAAGATTCCTCGAGTTATATCAAATGGTTCCCAACATGTTCACTCCCCTCTACCGTTTGATCGAGCACTACATTCGTGGTCTTCCGTCAAAGATTCAAGACCCTGTAATAAGTACCAAGCCTGCAACTTTGGAAGCAGCAATGGAGTTAGCAACAGAGCTCACCGAGAACCGAATCCGGAACAAAGACTTCAAGGAGGAGAAGAAGAAGGATAAAGGATCGACTGAAACCTCCGACTACACCCAAACCGAATCCCCTTCTCAACCCAATCCTAAGAGAAAAAGAGACGGGCAACTTTTCGCTGCTATCCAACGAAATCAACCAATTTCACACGCCATACCCATCCAAGCTATCCCAATCACCCAAGTGGCACCCAACTCAATTTACCCAAATAAGAAGCCATATCTTGGACCTCACCCTCGATGCAACAACTTTTTATATCACCATCCCCTTACCTTACCTTGTCGACTATGTACAACTTGTGGACGCTATGGTCATTTGAGCAAGGTTTGCCGCACCTTTCAAAACCAAACCTCTTCCCCTACTCAAAACATGGCCCAAACTTATCATCAACCCCAATACCCCGTGTTCCCATATGCTCGAGCTTGTTTCAATTGTGGCGACCCCACCCACTTTAGAAACACATGCCCTCAATTGGTTAACGTCATCAACACTCAAGCCCAATCAAACCCAGTTAACCAAGTAAACCAAGAAAACCCAACCACTATGCCACCAGCAAGAGGAAGAGTCTTCAATATCAACGCCAATCCTGTCAAAGATAATGACGGCCCAAACGAAGATACCCAACTAGTCCTCTTCGCCGAAGATCCAGATTCAACTCCTATCGTTTAGTTTTATGTTTTTCTTTATCACATAGAACCAAACATAACTTAAGGATAAAGCCAATGAAACTTTGACGAGAATACGGTGGATACGCCGCTGGTACTTCCTATATATAAGTATTCTTGTCAAAGGATCAGAAGCATTATCTGGCGGTTATGAGAGGTTCCATGTGTAGACTGTTAGAGTAATTATTGTTTATTGTTTTCAGTATATGCATTTGCCGAGGCCGCAGCTCCCTATTTATGAGGTTTTGAGCTTGTTCTCCATTTTATTATGCGGTTGAACTTGGCGTGCCCGCAACGATCGACTCCGTTTGATTGAGCCTTGATCGCACAGTTCATTTTACATTTCCATTACATGCAATACGCTCGGCTCCATTTGATTGAGCCTTGAGCGCACAGTTCAATTTTCATTTTCAGTACATGTAATACGATCGGCTCCGTTTGATTGAGCCTTGATCGCACAGACATTTTCATTATCAGTATCTTGTGGTTGTGGTGTTTGTTGTAGAGTCGCATAGAACTAATTATAACTTGCGGATAAAGTCAATGAGAATTTGACAAGAATATGGTGGATACGCCGCTGGTACTTCCTATATATAAGTATTCTTGTCAAATGATCGGAGGCATTATCAGGCGGTTATGAGAGGTTCCATGCATAGGCTGTTTGTGTGATTGTTGTTTAGATTAAGTTATTCATTTTCAGTACATGCAATACGCTCGGCTCCGTTTGATTGAGCCTTGAGCGCACAGACATTTCATTTTCAGTACATGCAATACGATCGGCTCCGTTTGATTGAGCCTTGATCGCACAGACATTTTCATTATCAGTATTTTGTGGTTGTTGTGTTTGTAGTAGAGTCGCATAGAACTAATCATAACTTGCGGATAAAGTCAATGAGAATTTGACAAGAATATGGTGGATACGCCGCTGGTACTTCCTATATATAAGTATTCTTGTCAAATGATCGGAGGCATTATCAGGCAGTTATGAGAGGTTCCATGCATAGGCTGTTTGTGTGATTGATGTTTAGATTAAGTTATTCATTTCCAGTACATGCAATACGTTCGGCTCCGTTTGATTGAGCCTTGAGCGCACAGACAATTTCATTTTCAGTACATGCAATACGTTCGGCTCCGTTTGATTGAGCCTTGAGCGCACAGACAATTTCATTTTCAGTACATGCAATACGATCGGCTCCGTTTGATTGAGCCTTGATCGCACATATATATTTCATTTCAGTATTTTATGTTTGTTGTATTGCTTGTAGAGTTATATAGGACTAATCATAATTCACTGATAAAACCAATGAAAATTGACAAGAATATGGTGGATACGCCGTTGGTACTTCCTATATATAAGTATTCTTGTCAAAGGATCAGAGGCATTGTCAGACGGTTATGAGAAGTTCTATGTAGGATTTATTAGTTTCTTGGTAACTAATCATAACTTGTGGATAAAACCAATGAAAATTTGGCAAGAATATGGTGGATACGCCGCTGGTACTTCCTATATATAAGTATTCTTGCCAAAGGATCAGAGGCATTATCAGACGGTTATGAGAAGTTCCATGTAGGATTTAGTATTGCCTTGGTTGGAATTTGTGTTACATTTATATCATCTTGCTATTTAAAGAGATTGGTTTGTGTTCCATTTCTACATAAACTAACCTCTCCATCATAACAAACGAGAGAGGAACTTCCACCATTCAAACATATATGCTATCAGAATGTGGATTCAAATATTAGCTGTTGTGTTTATTTACGTTCAAATATTAGCTGTTGTGTTTATTTTTTGTTCAAATATTAGCTGTTGTGTTTATTTATGTTCCATGTAGGTTGTAGTATTAGAAGTTTTGCCTTAGGATATAACATTACCTTTCCAAACATAGCCAACCTCTTATGCATGATATCATAGTTAGCGAATCAAATCTGATTATCAATACTTTTACAGTAGGCAACAAAAAGCGATTCCTATAATAGGGTACTTAACCCTTACAAGGAACGTTACCGCCTCAAACAAAAACTTAAACCCTTACTTTTTCTAAGCATATAACTGTCAAACTAAACACCATCATTCTTTTAGTCAAATATATCATTAACTAAATTTCGGGACGAAATTTCTAAAAAGCAGGGGATACTGTAACATCCGTCAAAAAACGGATTTACCAAACCCGCTCCGTTTATTAACCGGACAATCAGTTAAAATTTTCGTTGCGAATTAAATGCCCAAAATAATTTTAAACGATACATAATCAATTATTATACGGGAATATATAATTAGTTTTTGAAAAACTGTCAAAAATAAGAAAATAAAAATACTTTGGTTCTGCCGGGTTTCGAACCCGGGTCAGTAACCGGTTCACAAACGACTTAACACATAACACTTGAACCACTGCGCCACTGATGCTATTTGTTAATTATTAAGATCATTTAATTCATATCATGACTTTCTGAATTCAAAACCGGCGCCCAAAAGTTCAGTCGTCGGAAATCCCGGTAATCTCGCGAAACTTAACGTTTCTTTCAGTTAACGTAAAACGTAAACGCTACATCGGTTATAACCGACGTCTGAGTCCGCGACCAAAGTTATAACCGCCGGAGAAATTCAAACCAATGAATCCAGTTGGAAATCGGGCCAAATACTTCGACGATTTGCCCTATAAAAACCACCTCGAACCTCTGCAAACATTTTCGCTCAAAACCACACCCTTTCTCGACGAAAACTCACTCGCCAGAATATTTCTGCTCATCACCGGAAAACCGGGTTCTCAATTTCTGAGCCTTACTGAACCCCTTAAGCTTATACCGAAGTCACCCATACCTTTCTCAAACATTCTGAAGGCTCGCTGCTGCAAGACACACGTCGCCGGAAGTGGTTGCTGTCGCCGGAGTTTTGCCGGAAAACAGAGGAAGCTAGTCGGTATACCTCACGCCTAATTTCTTCATTCTTTTTATTTAATCTCACATGTATTTAACCATCAGACACTAAAGAACATGATTTAACACATCGAACCAGTCGGATTTTCCGACTCTGGTTAAAATCTGACGAAGAAGACGATGAACCTGTAACATATAAGTATAATTAAAATCAAGTTATAACTCGGGTTAGACACACAGTCCAGCGGTGGACTGTGTGCACATTAAACACACAAAGGTCTCGAGTTCGAATCTAGTTCCACACACGCTGCCTTAAAAAACGTTTTTTTTGGTGTTAACCGAACCGGAGTCACACTGGTATATGTTAAGTATATTAATAACCGGAAAAATAACCAAGTTATGTCACACCCCGACCCGCAGCGGAAAAGGTGATCGGGGCATAATTGGGTTATCCTCAAAGCTCATGACATTTATTATATGTTTCATATTCATTAATACAATTTAATGGAAATTTACAATAAATGATACAACATGTTCTAACTATCAATCTAAGCTTCTTGGTTCTCTTCTAAGGCATATCCTATGTTTTCCTTGCTTCAACCTGTTCACCTGTATCATGTGTAAAAAGGTTTTTTTGGATCAACATAATGTTGGCGAGTGAATCCTATGGAAAACATTTGAACAAGTTTATCCAATTGATTATAAATAAGGTGCATACCACATATGAGTAAATGTAGATGTAAATTTATTCACACAACACATAATATTGAATATTGAACACACAAACACCAAATAATTGTTTTGAGGCACGCGTTGTTCGACTCTCTCCCACGAGGAACTGATGGGCCTAATGAATGAGTTTTGAGGCACGCGTTGTTCTTACGAACTGATGGGCCTAATGTATGAGTTTTGAGGCACGCGTTGTTCTTACGAACTGATGGGCCTAATGTATGAGTTTTGAGGCACGCGTTGTTCTCGTCTCCCACGAGGAACTGATGGGCCTAATGAATGAGTTTTAAGGCACGCGTTGTTCTCGTCTCCCACGAGGAACTGATGGGCCTAAATAATTTGCATACAACTTTGACAATATGTAATACATCACAACCAATAATAGTTACATTCTAATTTAGTTCATAAAATGGTATAGCACGAATTTGCATAAGAGAATTAGTTTAAGCGACACATGATACACCTCAAAACATGAATAAAAAGGGGAGTTTGTAAGAATTCACTCACATTGGGTGCGTTCGGTTGATGAGGTTGAATGCACGCGAAATGGTGTTAACCACGAGTGAAATTAACCTAGATAAATCGCATTATGGTTTGGTAAGTAAACGGATTTTATTAATCTATTTTAGTAGGATTGTTGGGTGTATTTTTGTGAGTTTGAGGCTATTTTCTAACCTTAAAAAATGTTATTTTTAAGTATTTATAATTGATTTTTAATTAAAATAATTAAATAAAAATAATAAAAAATATTTTATTTTTTGCTACAGTTGACTTTTGACCGTTGACTTTGACTAACGTTGACCGGTTCGAAGGCATATTATTGTGCGCTGGGTGAGGCTCGAACCCGAGACCTCCCGTACGCGTGCACGCAGCTCTACCAACTGAGCTACGTGTCTAACCCGTTATAAATCTGATTTTAATTATATATATATATTAATTAGTTTAAACCGAAAATCATTTTTATTTTAAAAACAGTTTAAGCGACTCGGACATGCACTCCACAGGTCTCGAACCCGGGACCTGTGGTTTAATCTAACACACAGTCCACCGCTGGACTGTGTGTTTAACATGTTATATATTTCCACTTTTATTATACTTAAATACAAATTATCTGCTTTCATTTCTGACTCTATTTAAAAAGTTAATAATTGTCCGGGTCGATGTAGGAGACCGGACTCGAACTTGTGACGTGCGATTAAACATACACACAGTCCACCGCTGGACTGTGTGTTTAACTTGGTTATTATTCCGATTATTAATATACTTAACATATATCTAAGGCGACTCCGGTTCAGTAAACAAAAAAATGGTTTTTATTAAGGCAGCGTGTGTGAAACCGGAATCGAACTCGAGACGTTTGCGTTATATGTGCACACAGTCCACCGCTGGACTGTGTGTCTAACCCGATTAATAAGTTGATTTTAATTATACTTAACCATTACACAAACGTCGTCTTCTTCACTGGTTTCCACCGGAAGTGACGACTGATTGATTCGAAATGTTGATTCAAATTTCTTTAGCGTTTTATGATCAATTACAGTCGAGATAAAAGTAAAAAGGAAAGGAATTAGGCGTGAAAAGTACCGGCTGTTTCTCCTCTGTTTTCCGGCAGAACTCCGGCGACAGCAATCTTTTTCCGGCGACGAGTGTCTTGCAGCAGAGAGTCTTCCGAAAGGTTACAAAGGTTGTGGGTGACTTCGGTAAAAGTTTAGGGGTTTCAGTAAAGCTCGGAGACTAATAATACGGTTTTCCGGCGATGTATCAAATATTTCCGGCGAGTGATTTTTCGCCGAGAAAAGGTGCGATTTGAGTGTGAAAGGTTTCTGGCGAGTTGTGGGTGTATTTATAGGGTAGTATTGAGATGAATGGGGTCTGAATTCGGTCTCAATTCGAAGTCAGCCGTTCTCCGGCGGTTACAGCTGATGTCGCGGGTTCATACGTCGGTTATAACCGTCGAGGGAGTTAAGTCTTCGGTTATTATGAGCGGAAATGTAATTAAACGGCGAAGTCGTCGGGATTTCCGACGACTGCTAATTGGGCGGAAAAATTGATTGAATTCAACTTCGGAACTTGAATATTTGAATTAAATGTTTCCTTGTGTTAACAGAAAATCAAAGTGGCGGAGCGGTTGTTTGGCTAGGTGATAAGTTGTTGGTTTGAACCGGTACAGACCCGAGTTCGAAACCCGGCATGAGTAAAACATTTTTATTTTGTTATTTTTGACAGATTTTCAAAAACTAAATACATATCCCCGCATAATAATTGATTACGTATCGTTTAAAATTATTTTGGGCATTTAATTCGCAACGAAAATTTTAACTGACTGTTCGGTTGATAAACGGAGCGGGTTTGGTAAATCCGTTTTTGACGGATGTTACAGTATCCCCTGCTTTTTAGAAATTTCGTCCCGAAATTTAAATAGGGATATAATTGACTAAAAGAATGATGGTGTTGAGTTTGCCAGTTACATGTTTAGAAGAAAATAAGGGTTTAGGTTTTTGTTTGAGGCGGTAACGTTCCTTGTAAAGGTTAAGTATCCTAATACAGGAATCGCTTTTTGTTGCCTACTGTATAAGTATTGTTAAGCAGGAATGATTCGCTAAAAATGATATCGTGTATAAGAGTGTAGATATGTTTGGAAAAGTATGGTTATATCCTAAGGCAAAACTTCTAATACTACAATCTACACAAAAACACAACAACTAATAATTGAATCCACATTCTGATAGTATATATGTTTGAATGGTGACAGTTCCTCTCTCGTTTGTTATGATGGAAAGGTTAGTCTATGTAGAAATGGATCACATTCCAATTTCTTTAAATAGTGAGATGATATATATATGTAACACAAATTTCAACCAAGGCAATACTAAATCCTACATGGAACTTCTCATAACCGCCTGATAACGCCTCTGATCCTTTGGCAAGAATACTTATATATAGGAAGTACCAGCGGCGTATCCACCATATTCTTGTCAAATTTTCATTGGTTTTATCAGTGAATTATGATTAGTCCTATAACTCTACAACCAATACGACAAACATAAAAATACTGAAATGATATATATATGTGCGATCAAGGCTCAATCAAACGGAGCCGATCGTATTGAATGTACTGAAAAATGAAATTGTCTATGTGCTCAAGGCTCAATCAAACGGAGCCGAGCTTATTGCATGTACTGAAAATGAATAACTTAATCACACAAACAACCTATGCATGGAACCTCTCATAACCGCCTGATAATGCCTCCGATCATTTGACAAGAATACTTATATATAGGAAGTACCAGCGGCGTATCCACCATATTCTTGTCAAATTCTCATTGACTTTATCCGCAAGTTATGATTAGTTCTATGCGACTCTACAACATAAATAACACAACAACCAGCGCTTGAGTCTTAATTCTGATAGTATCCGTGTTTGACAAAACCTCTCTCGTTTAATATAATGGAGAGGTTTGTCTATGTAGAAGTGAGGCACAACTCAACTTCTTTAAATGATGAAACTGAGATATGTCGTGAAGTATGATGATATGAATATTAAATCAATGAGTATAAAACAAACTGAACTAGTAATTTGCATTAAAATTCTTGGATAAAATTCCAATTGAGATACGTGAAAATTGAGATAACATAAAGAAAAACATACAAACTAAGTGATTGGAGTTGAATCTGGATTCTTGATGAGAGAAGGCTAGTTAAGTGGTTGGTTTGGACCGTTAACATCTTCAACAGGATTGGCGTTGATGTTATAAACTCTTCCTCTTGCTGGCGGTGGAGCTGGGTTTGCTTGGTTTGCTTGGTTAACTGGGTTTGCTTGAGCTTGGGCGTTTATGATGTTAACCAAACGAGGGCATGTGTTTCTAAAATGGGTAGGGTCGCCACAATTGAAACAAGCTCGAACATATGGGTACATGGGGTATTGAGGTTGTTGATATGTTTGGATCATGGGTTGAGTAGGGGTTGAGGTTTGGTTTTGAGCGGTGCGGCAAACTTTGCTCAAATGACCGTAGCGTCCACAATTTGCACATAGTCGACAGGGTAAGGTAGATGGATGGTGATAGAAACAGGTGTTGCATTGAGGGTGAGGTCCAATGTAAGGTTTCTTGTTTGGGTAAGTTGAGTTGGGTGCTACTTGAGTGATTGGGATAGTTTGAGGAGGTACAACTTGTGAAGCTGGTTGGTTGCGTTGGGTGACGGCGAAGATTTGCCCATCACGTTTTCTCTTAGAAGTAGGTGGTGTAAAGGATTCGGTTCGTGTGGAGTTTGAGGTTTCGGTTGATGCTTTATCCTTCTTCTTCTCCTCTTTGAAATCTTTGTTCCGGATTCGGTTCTCGGTGAGCGCGGTTGCTAGTTCCATTGCTGCTTCCAAAGTTGCAGGCGAGGTACTTATTACAGAGTCTTGAATCTTTGATGAAAGACCACGAATGTAGTGCTCGATCAAACGGTAGAGGGGAGTAAACAAATTGGGAACCATTTGATTTAACTCAAGGAATCTCTTGTTGTATGTGGTGTGGTCGCCTTCCTTTTGTTTTAAAGCATGAAACTCATCCTCCAATTTCTTGATTTCACTTCTTGGGCAAAACCGTCTTGTCATTATTCCCTTCAACTCTTCCCAAGTCAAGGTCATAGTTTCTTCAACACCTCGTTTGGTCTTCTCTGTATTCCACCATGTGAGTGCCGTTCCAAGTAAACGACCGGTAGCATAACGCACTTTGCGATCATCGGGGCAATCGCAATTTAGAAAAGTGTTCTCCATTTCTTCGAACCAATGGAGGAGAGCGGTGACACCTTCAGTACCTTCGTATTTTGGAGGATCGCAGGATTTGAAATGTTTGTAGGTGCATTTAGTGACTGAAGGGTTGACAGTGTGTTGATCCTCTTGTTGGGTTGGGTTAACGGAATTTGCAGTAAGGGCTTGTTGAACTTGAACTACGATGTTGCGTACGGTACACAGTATTTTTTACATTAGTTCTTTTTTCCTACAGTTAAATCTACAAAATGGTGACCCTAAATTTGACATATGAGCATTTAATCTCCGCTACTACAAATATTTAGTTACTCTTAAACTTCTTTTGTGATTCCAAGTTCTTTGTACATCAATCTATCCAAAACCTCATTCAACTTTTCATACACACCATGACCTTAACAGGTTTTGTGTCTAAAGCAGGTCGACACGATAAGGCCTTAACAGGTTTCGTCTCTAAACATGTTAAAACCCGTTAACATGTTAAGACCCGTTAAGTACATGTTAATAATTAATAATTAAAAAATATTATATGTGGGTGTGGACATGGGGTCATCAGTCGTGGGACCTGGGACACGCAGTTCTTTTTCCACAATCCAAACCCTAATTTTTAAATCTCTCTCACAAACACCATCATTCCCAATTCGGTTCACATTTTCTCCAATTCAGTCGTGTTCATGTCTTAAACAGGTCGTGTTCGTGTCTTAAACAAGTCGTATGATACGTTAGTTATTTTTTCGTGTCTTAACAGGTCATTTCGTGTAACCTGTTTCTTAACAGGTTTGTGTTCGTGTTTTGAAAATCTGGCACGATAAGATTTCGTGTCGTGTTCGTGTTTACGTGTTTCGGGTTGGTGTCTTACCGTGTTCGTGTCTTAACAGATCAGGTTGACCCGTTATGCCAGCCCTAGATAGTCATCATAGCCCCTTAAAAGCTTCCACAAAAACATGAACATTGAATCCTCTTAAAAACCTATAACAGAAACAGGCAAATTCATAATCATCCAAACAAATCCAAATTGAAACCCATTATAGCTCACAAAAAAGGATTGATGAAGACTGGTCTTCATCGAATCCAATAACGCTATCAACGAAGTAGTGAGTAGGACTGAAGCGTCCTCGTTCACATTAGCGACGATTTAGCATTGTCAAGTCCAGGGCCTACATTCAAAATTGCTCCTAGACAACTGCTTATCTAGTAGTTTCCAGCATTCTCAAAATCATTTTCTATACTATATTATACGCTTTTTGTTGCGGTTTGCATATGATGAAAAGCATCAATCACAAAGAAAGATACGTACAATTTGACGAAATTATAATAGTTGCACAATTTCGGATTTATGATCTGTTAACACAATAGACTAATAACATCTGTGAATGGTAATAATTTTATACATGGTGAGTAGTTTGTAGTTAGTAGAGCATAAATCTAAGTTCACTGGCATAAAGTAAGCAGACAATTTCTTAATACGGGAATTTAAAGATAAATTTGAGTATCCATGAACATTAAGTTCGATTACATAAACTGAGGCATGGTTCGTGATTGCGCCGAGGGAAAGGTTCAGCAAAACACGAATATCCAAGCTGCTCAAAATAGTAAATGAGGTTATCACTTCAAATACTATATTTCAAATAAAAACGTCGCACACAAAGACCGGTTAGGCACTAAAACTCAAAATTAACTCCGAAACCCTCCGTTGTGCGCGATGTTAGGAGTCCTATACACTAACGGACTCAAACAAATACCTAACTCCGAAACACTCCGCCGTCCGCCGCCGAGGCAGACCTCCGGATGCGATGGCGTGTTCTTCGGCAAACCACCGCCATCACCGGCGGCAGAACCACACCATGAAACACCGTCTCTGCAGCTCCGCCTCAACCCACTGCCATAAACCACCGTGGAATCGATTCCCTCTCTCTATGCAGTCTTTCTATGGCTCTCTCTCTATTTCTAATCTGATCAAAAGAAGAAGGGTTTTTGATGTCAAATGGTTTTCGCTAAAACCATTACATGTTTATCTGAGTCATAGATACAAGTGGTATGCAAAGAAAAGGGTACAACCCACAAACCAAAAGGTACACCACTAATATGTAGGAAACACCACAACATCATAATGTACAAGTCTAATTATATAGAAATCATACAAATTATAGCTATATATAACTACTCGATACATTAAAAATGTTTTCCTTATTTTATATCCTCGGTATCTCTACCGCCACCAGGATGGTTGTCGGCCCTCTTCCCTATCGCCCCATGTGTGACGACTTTCTTTGTTCTCTCATCTCTCTCATCCTTGATGGGAACACGATGCACGTATATATAGAGTCACTTTTGTTTGGTTGTTCTTTTGGTAGTTGTCGTGCCATCACCATTATATCTCCTCTCCCTATAGCCCACTCATGTCACCGTAGCCCTGTTATCATGTCTCTGGCCACCACCATTTGAGTCCATGGAGTAATTTTCTTATTAGTTAAGTATTGTTTTTTTTTCAAAACTGGTCATTGTAGGAAATATGTCATGATTTTATTAACAAAATTATTAAAAAATAAAAGATACTCTCTTTATATATTTGATAAATATTTGATAAATTGTAGTACATGAACCGTGTACAAATTCAAACAAAAACAAACATGAGATGCAACATATGTACATAAATCTATTCAAAACTGTTGTCTTCAACAAGAATTTGAACCGCATCTTATTATACGATCTTTGTTTTGTCTTTAGCGAGAACTTGGACCGCTCCTTCTTGTACGATCCTTGGCTGCAAGAAAGAATAAACATGTGTTGAGGGTTGTGGTTGAGGCACATGTTCAACACGCTTCTCTTAAAACAGATTTCACGCATCTATTTAACAAGGCATATGGGTCCAACAACCGAAGCAGTCTGTACTGCCAGAAATGGTCACGCGCCTGATATTACACCAGATAAAATTGCAGTGTTAAAACTTGTGGGAGAATAAGGATACGAAGGTTATGGAATCGAGGGCCTTCAAGTATCTCCAAGAACTTTTCTATTTTTTCTTATATCTTTAGTACTTGTATTTTTCTGCTTTCAAACGAGGCACATAACCCATTGTATATACAAGAGCCATGGATGATGAAAAGGCTAGCATAATTAGAAACATTAAAACTCTAATAAAGTGTAATAAATGAAGCTCAACTCAAGAGTTTGTCACCATTAATAATTTTACTAAATTAATTTCCATTCATATTTTTCTATTTTTCCAATAGTCACTCTCCCCGTTTTGTGTCGGTATTACTTTTTCTTTTCGGTTTAAGCGTTTTTCCTTCTGCTTATTTGTGAGTGAGTATTAGATGGAACATATTAATTATGATAAGATAGAATATATTTAAAATGATCAAATAGAATATATGTAGTAGTTTGGATTTATATTGTAGATAAGTGAAGAAACACTAACCTGATGGTAAGACTCCAACAAGAACTTGGACCCTCCGATGATTCGAACAGCTGGCTACAAAACAGTAACACTGTTAGGACTCGTTACAGGAATGTGGTTATTCCTGTAACCACCCTCCGGCGTGAGAATAAGTCTCGGTATTGGGAGTAATAATGTATATTGAGAGAGAGTAAGATGATCACACCTTTGACGTTTACCTCTATTTATAACTTATTATTAGGGTTTCCTTTAACTTAGGATGAGCTCCGATAAGTTAGGGATTTACATGATCTTCCCAAAATATTGGAGATTTAGTTATATCGTTTATCCATGATGAATAGAAAATTCCAGAATAAACATGCATAGTTAAATAATAGATAATGACCGGGTCAGGTTAGCCATTCCGGGTCATAGACCAGTCCGAAGTTAGGAAATGAAATGCATAACATCGGACTAAAAAAAGGAGATAATTAAAAATTCTCAATGAGTGCATATGTCTCCAACGAGAGTATCGCCGCAAATTTGAATTGTGACAATAGTGGGGCCATTATTAAGGTGACAGTTCACTTACCCTATTCTGACACGTGTTTCCCCCTTGTGTGTCTTTTCGAATTCAAAAAGTTTATTTCCCCTTTTATCTATAAAAAGATCGCCTCCCTTAGGGCTTTATCCATTTCCCTTTGTTATTTCATCTTTCTCCATTATTCGAGTACACTCCATGGCTTCTAGAATTGGTGAGTCGTCGTCAGCCCCTGCGATCCCCGACGCCTTGTATTGCAAGTGGGGAGCAGGGTCGTTCAATAATCTGTTGCAAGATTATGATATTAGACCGGAATGGAATCTGGTGCTACCGTCAAAAACAGATGTAGCGTTTCCATTGAAGGAAGGGAAAATCACCCTGTTTAGCGATTTCTTCAAAATCTGCAACTTTCGGTTGCCTACCACCAAATTTTGTAAACCCATTCTGGATGAGTACCAAATCCATATCTCCCAGGTGCACCCTCTGGGTTTGGCGAAACTACGTCACTTCGAGTTCGCCTGCCTGGCCTTAGGGTATGAGCCTGAAATTCCGGTGTTTAGGGCTTTCTTCATGCTTGTTTGGAAATCCCCTTTCTTTACATTTATCGAAGGGACACCGAGAAATCTTGCTTGAGAAATGTTCCCACCAGCTCGCGGGACAAGGATTGGAGGAAGAAATTCTTTTACAAAGACGCCAGCGTTATCCCTGGCGAGATGCACTGGAGAGAAATGGGTACCAAAGAAAAATACCCAGACGAATGCCCCATCGTTGAGGCGTATACTGAGAATGCTCTTTACAAACAGTTATGCATGCGCCCTTCTGAATGTCAAGTTATACCCGAGGGGGCACTTGTACTTGTGGGGATGAGTTTATTATGGCGTGACCGCCGATTATTCCCAGCATTCCAAAGATTTGACAATGGTGAGTTATACCTTCTCCCTTAGCTGATTTATGTTGTGCTTTGTAATATCGTAGACTGAATTAATAAAATGGTCATAGGTGAATGGTCGCTTTTTGACTTTGTGGACCCTCCCCGGAATGCTGCTTTACGGGCCAATGACAACGTGATATGGGAACAAGAGCCCACCGTGCTCTCCATACATATTGAACGATTTCTCCTTCCTCCCGCCTTGATGATATCGTCTAGCGAAGTGACCGCCCCTCCCCCCAGTGGCGAGTATGCCGCACCTCCAGAGGGGAAAAATAGGATGCCCAATCTAAAGGTGATTGTAAGGAAACCTGCTCCCAGTGTGGATGTCATCCCTGTGGAGGCCCACGTATCTATATTGTCCGGGAATGTGGATGTGACCCCAACTTCAATTGGCGGTGCCTCCGGTGCTGCCTCAAAGAAATGAAAGAGAATCCCTCCGCTGTCGACCTTTCAAGCAACAAAAGCTGCCCAACAACTACGCGTGGGTGAGTTATAGATCTATACCATGTTTGTTGTGTGGTGTGTCCCTGTCTAATGAATGGTAATTGTAACATCCGTCAAAAAACGGATTTACCAAACCCGCTCCGTTTATTAACCGGACAATCAGTTAAAATTTTCGTTGCGAATTAAATGCCCAAAATAATTTTAAACGATACATAATCAATTATTATACGGGAATATATAATTAGTTTTTGAAAAACTGTCAAAAATAAGAAAATAAAAATACTTTGGTTCTGCCGGGTTTCGAACCCGGGTCAGTAACCGGTTCACAAACGACTTAACACATAACACTTGAACCACTGCGCCACTGATGCTATTTGTTAATTATTAAGATCATTTAATTCATATCATGACTTTCTGAATTCAAAACCGGCGCCCAAAAGTTCAGTCGTCGGAAATCCCGGTAATCTCGCGAAACTTAACGTTTCTTTCAGTTATAACGTAAAACATAAACGCTACATCGGTTATAACCGACGTCTGAGTCCGCGACCAAAGTTATAACCGTCGGAGAAATTCAAACCAATGAATCCAGTTGGAAATCGGGCCAAATACATCGACGATTTGCCCTATAAAAACCACCTCGAACCTCTGCAAACATTTTCGCTCAAAACCACACCCTTTCTCGACGAAAACTCACTCGCCGGAATATTTCTGCTCATCACCGGAAAACCGGGTTCTCAATTTCTGAGCCTTACTGAACCCCTTAAGCTTATACCGAAGTCACCCATACCTTTCTCAAACTTTCTGAAGGCTCGCTGCTGCAAGACACACGTCGCCGGAAGTGGTTGCTGTCGCCGGAGTTTTGCCGGAAAACAGAGGAAGCTAGTCGGTATACCTCACGCCTAATTTCTTCATTCTTTTTATTTAATCTCACATGTATTTAACCATCAGACACTAAAGAACATGATTTAACACATCGAACCAGTCGGATTTTCCGACTCTGGTTAAAATCTGACGAAGAAGACGATGAACCTGTAACATATAAGTATAATTAAAATCAAGTTATAACTCGGGTTAGACACACAGTCCAGTGGTGGACTGTGTGCACATTAAACACACAAAGGTCTCGAGTTCGAATCTTGTTCCACACACGCTGCCTTAATAAAAACGTTTTTTTTGGTGTTAACCGAACTGGAGTCACACTGGTATATGTTAAGTATATTAATAACCGGAAAAATAACCAAGTTAGACACACAGTCCAGTGGTGGACTGTGTGTATGTTTAATCAAAGCGCACGAGTTCGAGTCCAGTCTTCTGCATCGACCCGGATAATTATTAAACTTTTTAAATAAGTCAGAAATGAAAATAATTAATTTGTGTTTAAGTATAATAAAAATCAGTTAAGTTAACAAGTTGTACACACAGTCCAGCGGTGGACTGTGTGTTATCATAACCCACAGGTCCCGGGTTCGAGACCTGTGGAGCGCACCGAGTATTCAATTAAATCGTTTTTAAAATAAAAGGATTTTCTGTTTAACTTAATTAATATATAAATATAATTAAAAACAGATATATGACGGGTTAGACACGTAGCTCAGTTGGTAGAGCTGCGTGCACGCGTACGGGAGGTCTCGGGTTCGAGCCTCACTCAGCGCACAACTATACGCATACGAACCGGTCAACGGTCAAAGTCAAAGTCAACTGTAGCAAAAAAATCAATTTTTTTTTTATTATTTTTATTTATTTATTTTAATTAAAAATCAATTAAAAATACTTAAAAAAACATTTTTAAGGTTAGAAAATAGCCTTAAACTCACAAAAATACACCCAACAATCCTACTAAAATAGATTAATAAAATCCGTTTACTTACCGAACCATAATGCTACTTATCTAGGTTACTTTCACTCGTGGTTAAAACCACTTCGCGTGCATTCAACAACATCAACCGAACGCACCCCTGTGAGTGAATCTTACAACTCCCCCTTTTAATTACACGTTTTGGGGTGTGTCATGTGTCACAAAATAATTAACTCGTTTATTTAAACTTGTGCCATACCATGTCATGATCTAAACATAGATTGTTTATATTGTTGTGATTACTTATTTCATTTTGTCAAATTATATGAAATTCATTCATTAAGCCCATCAGTTCCTCGTGGGAGACGAGTTGAACAACGCGTGCCTCAAATCAAATTCATTATTGTTCATGTGTGTATCATTGAGTTTATATTGTTTGTAGTTGTGTCATTCATATTATCATGTTTATGCAATTCATTCATTAGGCCCCTCAGTTCCTCGTGAGAGACGAGTTGAGCAACGCGTGCCTCTAGATGTTCCATTATTGTTCATGTGTGCTTTATTTAATATCTTATGATTGTTGAATAAGTTTATATCTATTTTTACTCATGTTTGGTTGTGCACACATTTCATAATCAATCAAATAAACTTGTTCAAATGTTTTCCATAGGATTCACTCGCCAACATTATGTTGATCCAAAAACCCTTTTACACATGATACAGGTGAACAGGTTGAAGCAAGGAAAACATAGGAAATGCCTTAGAAGAGAACAAAGAAGCTTAGATTGATAGTTAGAACATGTTGTAATATTTATTGTAAAGTTCCATTAAATTGTATTTAATGAATATGAAACGCATAATAAATGTCATGAGCTTTGATGATAACCCAATCATGCCCCGATCACCTTTTCAGCTGCGGGTCGGGGTGTGACAGTAATCATCCACAGGCGTTGTACCCGGGGTTCCTTTGGAGGATGTGGTCCCGCTGTCACGACCTCTTGCAGATACCCACGCCTCGGCGACGACCATGCAGAACCCTTTTGCCCAGGCTAGCGCTTCTCAATCTGCCCCCTTGTTTACCTCTTTAGTTATCGCCACTGCCATCTCTGCCTCAACTCCCCCATTTGTGAGCACAATAATGCCCTTAACTGTTGATTCTCCCGTGGCAAGCGGCCCTGGGATAGGTAGAGGTGTACAAAAAAATCGGTTTTAGAACCGAAACCGGAAAAAAAACCGAAACCGGAAAAAAAAACCGAAACCGGTTTTTTTACAACCGGTTAGTAACCGAAACTGAACCGCCGGTTGTAGACCGGTTATGGTTTTTTGCCTTCGAAACCGGTTAATAACCGAAACCGGTTACAAAAAACTGGTTTTAACCGGTAAAAAACCGGATTTTTTAGGTTAAACCGGTTAAAAACCGGCCCTAGCCGGTTTGATCGGTTATTAGTTTGAGTAAAAAAAACCGGTTTTTGATTTTGATGAGAAAAACGGGTTCGGTTAATAACTGAAACCGGTTTTTGAAAAAAACCGATTTGTACACCTCTAGGGATAGGCGGCTCGGGCGTGATTGGTGATAGACCCACGTCATCCAATAGGGCGGAGTCCAGTAGTGAGAAGACAAATCTTCTTCATGAGAGCGGGAGGTCTAGCGATAACCTTCCTGAAGATGAGGCCTTCTTGTTCGATGATCTCTATCTTCCAACTGTGTGTTGGGATTCAAATGTTCAAGACAAGCGTTACCAACCTAAGTGGAAGGTGGCTAAATCAACTAGGCTTGTATTTCCACCCGTTGTGCACCATTGGGTGGAACGGTCCTATCCCCCGGCCGAGTCTTCGTATGTGGAGGGGCTAGACAATGAGCATTTGATGAATTCAACCATGGTGGAAACCGTTAGTGTGCCAAGGAAACTTGCAGAGATCAGGCGCCGTTGGATGCATGATAACCACGAGCTACGCCAAACGCGTATGTCAATTCAAGAGCTTGTTGAAGAAAAGAACCGACTGGAGAGTCAACTTCAAGCAGCTTGCGTAAGAGAAGACCGTGCCGTACTCGAGAAAAACAAGGCGGAGGATGACCATAAACGGGCGACTGCTAACTTGGTTGAGGAGAGACTAGTCTGGACCCGTGACCTGACGGAAAAAGATCGCTTGATTGCCCGCGCCATAAGCGTTCAACAAGAGTTGGAGAGGAAAGCCGTTGTGGAGGCCCAAAAGGTTAGGTCTGAGTTATCCGTCGAGAGAGGAAAGTATCGTATTGACGCTGATTTTGTTTATCAGGTGCATGAAAGATACCAGAACTTGACCCTCGAGCTACAAGCGTCTGAAGCCAAGTCCCAGGCAAGGCAGGCTGAACTCGAAGAGCGCGAAGAGAAGCTTAGGAATCTGCAACAAACTTGCGATGCTCTTCTTGCCGAAAAGAACCAACTTACACAAACCGCTGACCTTCAACTATCTCGTCTCTATGAGGCAGAAAGTGCCTTGGAACAATCTCGTGCTGAAGTGGATAATCTGACAGATCAGTTGGCAGGTGTTCGTGGTGATAGGAATTGGCTAATATCCCAGGGTTTGGTCGGCGCATTCGAGTTTTGCGTCAGTCAGAGCCATTCATTGCACTACTAGATCGTCTATCCACCACTGCCTATAAGTCAAGGCAACATGATGGCATGCACGAGGGCTATGTCAACTACCAGCGAATGGATAAGATTACCCAACAATTCCAAGAGGAGGGAGGCCTGCTGACATCCCAAATGTCTGACGCCCTGGAAGCTGTGTGCAATGATCCCTTGCCCGCGTATGTTGATCTATCCAACAAGGTAGCTGAAGAAGGTGTAGAGTCATTGCGCCAGATGTTGGAGGTGGCGGAAGAATCGGAGTAGCCCTTGAATTGTTTTGCTTTAGTTTTTATTTTCAAATGTTTTGTAAAACAACCCTTAACGGGATATGTATCGATACTTGGTGCCATTAATGAAATGCATGATTTGGGCGGCGCCGCCACCTTCTACGCGGCGATTTGACATACCATAATTACCGCTTGCAGTTAATTAATGTCTGTCTATGATTTGACATGTAATCATCAACGTTTTGTACCCCCTTCTTTTTGGTAAAAAACAACATGAGTGAAGAACACCGTCTGCGAGAAATGTCTGACATTTTTCGGACTCTCGATGCAGCTGCCGCCTTGCTCTTTTTGCATGAACAAGTGCCCGGAGGCGGAGTCGCTGAAGGGGGGCTTGTTGCTCCTGATGTCGTGCCCCGACCCTCGTTGTCTGACGAAAATGTCAATGATGACGTCAACCCGGTGGATGAGGCACCTGTTATATTGAATGCTGACGCATTAATGCCATGGTTTTCTCCTGAAACTCTAGGTCGGTGCCGCGTGGTTTACCAACGGCGTGGTAGAGTTCCCTAGGTGAACTTGTCTGACATTCCAGGGCCGGTGGCCGTTCCGGTTGGCGTGACGGAGGATGAAGATTTAATCGTGGATCCTCACCCACTGGAATGGTATGGCGAGGCATTGCACACCCCTGCAGAGGTGTTAGCAATGTTTGCCAATTTTTAGTTAGGTAGAACATGTTCGTTTTTTGGTGACCCGTATGTTGTTTTTTGTTCACACGGGACAAGTACTTGGTTTTGTTTAATAGTTAGATGTATTTATTACCAAAATACCTATCTTTCATAGTGGTTAATGTATCTATTACCAAGATACCCACTTTAGCGCTGTATAAATATAACTTTGGTGTGTATGAAATAGTATTTCGCTGCAAAGTTGTCGTGTATGTCATAAAAGACTGAACATAAATGTTTATTAATGAATCAAAACAAGAGACATCGAAGATGATGGATTACACTTTATTTTGCATAAGGAAAAACCTACTTTGCCGTAAGGGACGAGTGTCTACATGTAACACTTCTTTAACTGGGCTATATTCCAACTACGTGGGACTGCTGTGCCATCCAGCTTGGATATGCGGTAGGCCCCCTTTCTCAAAACTTCTTGGATTACGTAGGGTCCTTCCCAGGTAGGGCCTAGCTTGCCCGTGGGTTCTACCCAGCTGGCTTCATTATCCCTCATCACATAATCGCCCTCCTTGAAAGTTTGTTGGGCCATGCGTTTGTTATAAAACTTTACTTTGCCTCGCTGATGGCGGCTTCCTCCCGCCGTTCTTCCAAAGCGTCCAGGCCTTCGCGTAAAAGTTTATCGTTATCATCAACCGTTAGGCGCCTTAGCGATGGTAGCCCTACCTCTGCTGGTATCATTGCCTCTGTGCCGTAGGTTAGGCTAAATGGAGTTTCATTGTTGCTTGTCTTAGGCATTGTTCGGTGGGCCCAGAGGATGTTTGGCAACTCTTCCACCCAAGAGCTTCCTTGATGGTCTAGTCTTCTTTTGATTCCATCTAACAGGCTTCTGTTTGCCCTCTCCACTTGGCCATTGCGTTGAGGGTGTGCCACCGACGTGAAAACTTGCTGAATTTGTAGCTCATTACACCACTCCTGCAGTATCCGGTCCGTGAATTGTGTACCATTGTCGCAGACCAAATATAGCGGGAGCCCAAATCGGCAGACGATGTGTTCCCATAGGAACTTTTTGGCATTTTCGGCTGTTATCTTCGCCAACGGCTTCGCTTCTACCCACTTGGTGAAGTAATCAATTGTCACAATCAAATATTTGAGTTTTCCCGGGGCTGGAGGGAATGGTCCCACAATATCTACTGCCCATTTCTGGAAGGGCCATGCCGCTGTCACAGGAATTAAGTTATTTTTGGGGCGTAGCGTTTGGGGGGCATATTTTTGACAGCTGCGACACCTTCTAAGTTCGATTACAGCGTCTTCATGCATTCCAGGCCAATAGTATCCCGCCTTCTGGATTTTAGCCACAATCGCCCGAGGCCCGGCGTGAATTCCACATATACCGGCGTGTATTTCGTGGATCAAGTATGTGGCATCCGACGGGGATACGCATCGTAACGATGGTCCCAAATACGTTTTCTTGTAGAGGTGCCATTCTGTATTTCGTATTGTAGGGCCTTTACTTGTATTTTTTCTAGCCTCACCTCTGGCGGATGGTAATGCTCCTTTGGTGAGATAGTCTAGGATGGGCGTATAATAACAAGGTTCTTCTGCTGTGACCGTGGAAACCTCCCAGTGTTCGATTGATGGTGCTTCAAGTGTTTCCACATTTACTTCTTTTTCCATGCTCGACGTAGCTAGCTTACTCAAAGCATCGGCTATTTGGTTCTTACCACGGTGAACGGGGTGAGCGTGACGCTCTCGAAGGAAGCCATGAGCTATTTGGTTTTGGCCAGATATTTTGCCACCGTTTCATCCTTGGCCTCATATGTCTCATTTACCTGGTTGTTGACTAGTAAGGAGTCAACATACGCCTCAACCCTTGTAGCTCCCATGGACTGTGCCATTCTTAGGCCTGCCAATAGGGCTTCATACTCCGATTCGTTGTTGGAACATTCGAAACCAAAACGTAAGGCTTACATCAGTTTTACTTCCTCAGGACTTATCAACATGAGACCTGCTCCAACCCCCTTCCACTAGAGGACCCATCTGTGTACGACTTCCAAACTTGTGAGGACGTGCTAGCTTCTTGCCTGTTGCCAACCACTGGGTCGTTGATAACCTCTCCTTCAGGGATTTCAGCCAGGAAATCGGCGATTACCTGTCCCTTGATCGCCGTCCGTTTTCGATATTCGATGTCCAGGGCCCCTAACTCAATTGCCCACTTTGCCAGCCTTCCGGAGATCTTCGGTTTATGGAGGACTTGTTGTAAAGGGTAATTTGTCAAGATTTGCACACGATGAGCCTGAAAATACCTTCGGAGACGCCGGGTGGCGTGAACAAGTGCAAGTACCAGCTTTTCTAGCGTAGGATATCGCATTTCTGGGCCTGCCAATACGCGGCAAATGTAGTATATCGGCGTTTTCTTTCCATCTCTATCGACCATGAGTACCGCGCTTACCACGTTGTGAGCTGCCGCTAGGTACATCTTCAAGAGTTCATTAGGGCGAGGGGCTGTTAATGTGGGTAACTTTTCAATGAACCGCTTCATGTCTTGTAAAGCTTCTTCTACGTCACTAGTCCACTTGAAGTTGCTCTTGTTGAGACAATCTTTCAACGTTTTTATAAATGGCAGAGACTTCTCCGCATGCCTTGCGAGGAACCTATTTATAGCAACCAATCGCCCATTCAATGAAGGCATTCGTGTTATGGCGGCTACTTTTTCAGGATTGGCTTTGAAGCCCTCCCGAGTAACTACTACCCCCAGGAACTTGCCCTCTTCTACCCTAAAAGAACACTTCTTGGGGTTGAGTTTGATGTTGTATTCTCGTAGCTTACGGAAAGTCTCTTCAATGTCGTCGAGCATTTGTTTTTCTTCCCTGCTTTTAATCACCAAATCGTCCACATACACCTCCAGGTTTCTACCGATTTGTTTTTCAAAGGCTTTGTCCATGAGCCTCTGGTAGGTGGCACCTACATTGCGTAAACCGAAAGGCATTTTTGTGTAACAGAAAACGCCTATATCAGTATGGAACGCTGTTTTTTCCTCATCTTCACGTGACATCTTGATCTGATGATATCCTCTATATGCGTCCAGGAAACATTTGTATCGGAATGGGACCAATGAATCAACTTTGAAATCTATTTCCGGCAGCGGATAGGAATCTTTTGGGCATGCCTTGTTTAAATCTTTGAAATCGATGCACATCCGCCATGTGCCGTCCGGTCTCTTGACCATTACTGGATTCGATACCCATGTGTGGTATTTTGTTTCCCGGAGAATGCCTGCCTTGACCAACTTTCGTACTTCCTTGATCACTGCTTCTTTTCTATCTGGAGCCATGCTTCGCTTTCCTTGGGCCACCGGCTTGATGCACGGGAATGTTGCTAATTTGTGTTCTGCCTTATCCCTAGGTATGCATGTCATATCAGAATGTTCGAAAGCGAAGACATCGGCGTTTCTTTTCAACAGCTGCTTCAAGCCGTTCTTGATTTCCGGGGATAGGCTATCCCCTATGATAACTGTTTGCTTAGGGTAACGTGTACTTAATACCCATCTTTCTGGGCCGACTGCCCCACTAGGTCCCTAACGACACCTTTTGGCGTTAAGTACTTCCCCTATTTTTTCCCGGCGGACTGTTGCAACTCCTCCCAGCGTGGGGAACTTCATGAAACCTCGCGCCGTGGATACTACAGTGTCTAACTTTCCCAAAGTGTATCTTCCGGTTATCACGTTATGATGTGAATCGGCGCGTACTACGAGAAAAGTGAGAAGTATGGTTCTTTCACGAGGGTCTAGGCCGAAGGTTACCGGAAAAGTGATTTGACCAATTGGGTCGACCTTCTCTCCGGTAAAACCTTTTATAGGGGCGTGTACCAGTTCCAGGAGTTTTTTATCCTCCGATTGCATTCTGTTGAAGCAGTGTTCGTATATTATGTCCTTGGAGCTTCCTGTGTCAACCAGTATCCTTCTCATATTATAATCACCAACAGTGGCTGATAAATGAGTGGGTCAACGGTGAGGTCCAAATCCTCCGGCCTCGGTTCCACCGTCATCGTTGCCAACATCCAAGGTTCCAGGGTAGAGAAACTTCTTTTTACCCCCTTTGCCTTGTCGGCATATAACATATTCATCTCCCGCTGTCTCTTGCCTGTTCCTTTATCTGGGTCTTCCTTGATGGGGGGCGGGCCTTACTTCATGTCTCGAACCAGGTGGGCCAGCTTTCCATTCTTCACGTAGTACTCGATTTACTTCTTCAGCAGATAGCAATCGTTTATATCGTAACCATTGCCCTTGTGATACTCGCAACATCTACCAGTGTCTTTATTAGATGTATCTCTTAGTGGTTTTGGAGGATTGAGCTTTAGATTCTCCAAGGCCAGGATTTCTGTTGGTGTTTTGCTAAGTTGGGGTAGTCGGACCTGAACCTTGAGGACGAGTCATTTCTTGAGTGAGAACTCTTAGGTTTGTCATATCGCGAGTCAGAACGATAGCCTTTGTGGAACCTCTCGCCTCTACCCTTGGGTTTCGAGTTTCGGTGTTCCCGGTCATCTTGTCCCTTTTGTGATTCCTTTTTTCGGTTGGCTGCATTACTAGCTGCCATCGTTTTTTCTTGTGATGTACACATTGGCTATTCTCAGGATTTCATTAATGGTTACAGGTACGCCGTCTCTTCCAAAAGCGTTCTTAACAACTTATCGTCGTTCACTCCTTGTAGGAAAGCGCCGCAAGCCAAATCGTTTGTTATACCTGGGATTGCCAAACTTTCTTTATTGAATCTGACGATGAAGTTCTCGACTGTCTCGTTTTCTCGCCTACGGATATGGAAAAGTTCATTTCGGTCCTTGGTGTGCCGCCTTTGCTGAATAAATTGCAACTGGAATTTGGATAACAAGTCTTCAAAACTATCAATCTCGCCAGTGGGAAGACCATCCCACCATACTTGTGCCGCCCCTACCAGGTTTTGGACAAACATTTTACACCAAAGGGGCATAGGCCAGCAGGCGACTTCTCCGGAACTTTTGAACAAATTGAGATGGTCATCTGGGTCGCTTAGCCCATCGTATTTTCCCACTGTTTGGGGCATCTTGGGTTTCTCCTTGTTTGGGGCTTCAGCGATCCTTCTTGTGAACTTTGACTTGTCCGCGGCGTCGGCGGGTTTATAAGGTCTAGTGAGCTCATCATCTTCTCCATTAGCTAACTGTATGGCGTGAACTGTTACATTGATTCTAACCCCATGAGAAGCCAGGGACTGAGATGTGTTGGTGGGGCCTTCGCTAGGTGAGAAACGGGGCCTGGAAGCGCTACCTCTATTGTAGGTAGGTTCCATTGTTGGTTGACTTTGGCTATAAGCCTGCTGTGACGTGGGGTATGTCCACCAAGGGGGGATGCAAGTTGCGTATGGTGATTGTTGAACATAACTTTGTGTCGTCACATGTGGGGTATAGGCTTGGTTGTCGTATGGTTGAAGATACCCGTAAGGAGGTGCATAGTAATAGCCCGGGAAATAAGCCTGATTCCCGGGTGTGATTGGGGCATTCATGACACCAGCCGGCATGACAACGGGTTGATGGGGCAGTGTGGACAATGCTGCTGTGAGTGCCGCGGAATACAGCGGTGGCATGGAATAGGCAGGAGATGGTTGATGGTATTGGATCGTACTTGACGGTTGTATACCGCTTCCGGGTGCCGCGGATGTAGCAATTAATGCACTCCTGGGGCTCAGGGTCTGTGCGATGATGCTTGATGATGGAGTATAGGCAGCGACGGGGGCCGAGGTGGAGGTTACCTGTCGAGTCTACCCAGAGGTATAGGATAGTGGGTTCCCTGCAACCGATCCATAGGAAACGGCTGGGAGCCTCTGATATCCCGGCGGGACCTTCACTTCAAACTACAGGTCAAGGGACCTGGTTACTGCTGGTGATGTTGGAGTGGCCGTAGCTGCCGGTACCGTCGTTGATGTCGTGCCGCTAGTTACAGATGCTTGGTTTTCTGGTGCTGCTGTCGTGCTCTGATCGTTCGCCATTGGGTCTAAGTTTATTGGTGTTGTCACAGGTCCCACAGATGACGCCAGTGAAGAAACACTGACCTGATGGTAAGGCTCCAACAAGAACTTGGACCCTCAGATGATTCGAACAGCTGGCTGCAAAACAGTAACACCGTTAGGACTCGTTACAGGAATGGGGTTATTCCTGTAACCACCCTCAGGCGTGAGAATAAGTCTCGGTATTGGGAGTAATAATGTATATTGAGAGAGAGTAAGATGATCATACTTTTGACGTTTACCTCTATTTATAACTTATTGTTAGGGTTTCCTTTAATTTAGGATGGGCTCCGATAAGTTAGGGATTTACATGATCTTCCCAAAATATTGGAGATTTAGTTATATCGTTATCCATAACGAATAGAAGATTCTAGAATAAACATGCATAGTTAAATAATAGGTACCGGGTCGGGTTAGCCATTCCGAGCATACCTCGTCAATAAGTTTGTTAGAGCATTCACATCCTGGGCATCAAAATCTGTGTGTGGGGTTTTAAAATATAAAAAGTATAAAAAGTGGTTGTGAATGGAGGAGAGAGAAAATGTTACTGTTCATCTGTATATTTGAGGGACATTGCTCACCCTCTATACTTTTTTAATATATATTGAAAGTGGTTGTGAGTGAAGGAAGGAGAAAATATAATGATAAAGGTATAAAAATTATTATTTAATTGAAAATGAGAGAGAAAAAGTATTTGTTTTTAGTGAAAATATATTGATATAGAAGTTGTTTTTTAATGAAATATATGTATATTTTAGGAAGCTAGATGTGAATGCTCTTAGTAATTACATTATCATAGTTAGGAGTTATGGTATTAAGAGGTTTACCCTATAATTATTTTCATTACATGTGACACCCGACTTGAGTTGTTGTGTCACTCAAATCTATGAAAGTTACTTAATAAACTAAAATAATTAACTAAAAGTCTTTAAAACCAACTCTTCTCTCTATTGAATACAAGAACGTGTACTTACAAAGAAGAAAGCATGTTAAGCCTAATGTCTAGCTAGCGAACGGATACACAAAATAACATAATAACCGATAACAAAGAGACATGAAATATTAATACTAAAGGTTTCCAAATAAGCTTCAATTAAAGTTACAAATAAAAAATTGTAACATACCTGATTTTCCAACTAAAAATCTTAGGCGGTAATAAGACGTTTTTTTTTTAATTTAGAAAAATGATACAACCAAATATTTCATTTCGAATGTGAAAATTTTACTATATTTAATTACAGTTTCTTACTTAGAAAAATTATACAAACAACTCTTTCATTTCAAATGTGAAAATTTTACTATATTTAATTACAATAAAACTCTAATTAATTATGAAATGTTGTAAAAATGTAATATCTCTATGTGATAATGAACTATCTATCAAATCACATAAATTATCATAGCCATCTTAATGACTAAATAATTTTGTATTTATTGATGTACCTTCATGTAATTTTGTTTTATTCTTTGGTCCCTGGTTTCCTGTATATATATAGGGCCTCTCTTTGTATTCAATTTCATCAATCACATTTACATTTTCATTAATCCTATCATGGTATCAAGCCTGAACTTTTGAGTTTTCCCCTCTCCTTGCCTTCCCTCTTCCTCCCTTTGTTCCTTCATCTGCCCCTCCCTCCCTTCCCTCTCGTTTTGCTTCCATGGCTTCCTCTTCCAATGTTAATCAGGAGCAACACTCTCCCAACCTCACTCAGGTTCATGCCATCAAATTAACCTCCCAAAACTTCCTGTATTGGAGAATCCAAATGCGACCTCTTCTTATTTATCATGGTCTGCTCGCTCATGTTGATGGCTCTGCCACAGCCCCTCCCGCTTCCATAACTGTTGAAAACAAAATCACTGCCAATCAGGAAGTTCAAGAATGGCTTGTGGCAGATCAAAAAGCCGCCATTCTTCTCACCACATCCCTTACCGAAGAAGCTTTAGCGATCAATGTTGGCCTCTCCACAGCCCATGAAATATGGGTTGCACTCGAGTCTGCATTCTGCAACGCTTCGTTTGAACGTGTGCAAAATCTTCGGGATTCCCTTCGACTCATTCAGAAAGGAGAAAAGTCTGTTGCAGATTATGGACACTCTTTTAAGTCCATCTGTGATAATTTACAAGCCATTGGACACCTTATTGATGCGCTTGATCGAAACCATTGGTTTCTTTGTGGACTCGGGCCAGCCTTTGAAGGGTTCTCCACTACCGTTCACGCCATGCAACCTGCTCCTTCATTCAATGATCTCATCATAAGGGCTGAAAATCATGAACTGTTAGTTCGCTCTTTACATGGTCCATCCTCTCCTGCCCCTGTTGCCTTCACTGCTCAATTGGCTAACTCCTGGTGCACTAGGCAAAACAGCCCTCAACAGGGCCGTGGAGGGCGGTCCGGTGGTGGCGGTGGCTCGTACCGAAACAACAATCGTGGTCGCAGGCCACCAA
Source organism: Scalesia atractyloides (assembly GCA_947069175.1). NCBI lineage: Eukaryota > Viridiplantae > Streptophyta > Magnoliopsida > Asterales > Asteraceae > Scalesia > Scalesia atractyloides. The sequence continues at coordinate 44,880,408 of CAMTDV010000015.1, read as the reverse complement.
CATATCAACTATGTCGTGCTCAAGGCCACTATGCATCGCAATGTCCCAGGCTCCAATCGTTCTCCAACTCCGCCAATCCCTCATCCGATCAACTGGCGCACGCATTCCATGCTTCGTGTCAACTCTCTCCCGATATTCCTGATTGGACTGGTGATAGCGGTGCCACCGATCACATGACTCCCAATGTCAGTGGAGTTACGAATCCATCGCCCACTACAGGTAATCATCATGTGTTTTTTGGTAATGGTGAGTCCCTCCATGTTTCCCATACAGGTAATTCTACCCTTTGTGGAAACCTAAAGCTTAACAATATTTTAGTTGTGCCTAATCTCACTAGATCGCTCCTATCCATTGGAAAATTAACTGAAGAAAATATGGTTGATGTTGTGTTCTCACACCCTTATTTTTATATTAAGGATCGGGAAACCAAACAGGTGCTCGCTCGGGGATGCCGTGAAGACGGCCTCTATGTTTTACGCAATAATCATGAGGCACTTTTATCTTCCTCTATTACCCCCAAGGCCTCGTTTGAACTATGGCACTCTCGTTTTGGTCATGCTAATTTTGATACTATTGTTACATTAAAAAATAATGGACTCTTGACATTTACGTCCTTATTACCTAAACCCGTTATTTGCTCATCGTGTGAACTTGCGAAATCTAAGAAACTTCCTTTTAGCATAAATAATAAACGTGCTAATGAACCTCTTTATTTAATCCGTTGTGATTTGTGGGGACCATCCCCCATTACATCCACTCATAACTTTCGCTATTATGTCATATTTATCTATGATTTCTCACGTTTTACGTGGCTATTTCCGCTAAAAACAAAAAGTGAGTTCTTTGAAACTCTAACCATCTTTGTTTCGTTTGTCCAAACCCAATTCTCAAGAAAAATTAAAGTGTTCCAAGTGATGGCGGAACTGAGTTTACCAATCATAAAGTGAGAAAGTATTTTGAAACAAATGGAACGTTGCATCGATTCTCTTGCCCATACACACCGCAACAAAATGCGAGGGCAGAACGAAGACACCGGCATGTAATTGAAACCGGATTAGCTATGTTATTCCATGCAAATGTGTCATCCAAATTTTGGGTTGAAGCTTTTTCCACGGCTGTTCACATCACAAACCGTTTACCCACTCCTACCCTTGGGAATAAATCTCCCTTTGCTCTGTTATATAATTGCCAACCCGACTACTCTAACTTTCGCGTTTTTTGGTGTCGGGTATTCCCCTACTTACATGACTACACAAAACACAAACTTGAACCGAGGAGTGTTCCTTGTGTATTTCTTGGTTACAACATCAAATACAAAGGTTATGTGTGCCCTGATCCTACTTCATCCCGCACCTACATCACTCGCCATGCCCGATTTGATGAAACTCACTTTTCGTTTGCTCAAACAACTTCTCCTCAACCCATTCACTCATTACCTCTCACCACTTTTATTGACCTTATTCCCACAACCACAGTAAAAATTCCACCTCAAACCTTCTCCACACCAAACAACACCTCTTCTCCCACTACTCTTCCCTCCTCTCCTTTAGCCACATTTCCCATACCAGACCTTACTATTCCGCATCCCCCCTCAAACCAAACTCCACACTTAGAAGAAACTGACTCAAACATCTCCTCTCCCATTGCTACCCCATCGCAGTCCTCAGCTTCTTCGCCGGATGTGTCATCTGGCGACTCGGTTCAAACGAACCCTTCCCAGTCTTCGAACAACTCTCAATCTCCAATCTCTTCCCACTCTTCCCCTCCTACTTCCTCGGTTCCCTCCCCACCTCCTCCCCCTGCACCTGTGTTGCACCCAATGATAACTCGTGCCCGTGCCGGCATATTTAAGCTCAAACACAAGTCTTATCTCACACATGCCTCAACCCTACATCAAAGGTTGTTTGCTTCAACTGATCCCAAGTCGTTCAAATCTACGGCTACGGATGAGAAATGGATCCATGCTATGTAAATCGAACTCCATGCTTTGCACAAAAACAATACATGGACCGTTGTGCCACGACCAAGTAACTCAAACGTGGTGGGTTCGAAGTGGTTTTTTCGCACTAAGTATCGATCAGACGGGACTATTGAGAGACATAAAGCCCATTTGGTTGCTCAGTGTTACACTCAGGTTCCGGGTTTGGACTATTCTTTTACCTTCAGTCCGGTAGTTAAAGCTACCACTGTTCGAACCGTGCTAGCTCTAGCAGTTATAAATAAATGGCATCTTCATCAACTTGATGTAAACAACGCCTTTTTACATGGTGATTTAACAGAGTGTGTTTACATGGAGCAACCTCAAGGTTTTCAGGACCCTACATATCCGAATCATGTATGCAAACTAAATAAAGCTATCTATGGCCTAAAACAGGCACCCCGTGCTTGGTTTCATCGTCTCAGCTTATTTCTAACATCTCGTGGCTTCATCAATAGTCGTGCTGATCCTTCCTTGTTTATCTTCGATCGTGGCACTGCTATTATGTATCTTTTGGTCTATGTTGATGACCTCATTCTCACGGGTAATCAACCAGATCTCATTCGTTCCTTCATTCAAAATCTTAATACCGAGTTCGCGGTAAAGGACTTGGGGAAACTCAATTACTTTCTTGGTCTTGAGGTTACCTATACTGATTCTAGACTATTTCTAAACCAATCCAAATATACGTTAGATGTTCTAACCCGAGCCAAAATGGTGGATGCCAAACCGGCTCCAACTCCATTAAGTGCTCATGTGTCTTTTGTCTCTGCAGGTGAATCCTATTATGATGTCAAACACTATCGTTCGATTGTTGGTGCTTTACAGTATTTAACAATCACCAGACCTGACATTGCCTATGCTGTTAATCAAGTTAGCCAATTTTTGCATGCTCCAACCACTGATCATTACAAGGAAGTCAAACGCATTCTTCGGTATCTAAAAGGCACAGTCTCGTATGGCATTCATTTTTCTCGACTTACTACCACCTCTATTATTGGCTACTCGGATGCTGATTGGGCCCGGTGTCTCGAAACTCGACGGTCTACCTATGGTTACTCTATCTTCTTAGGAGGCAACTCAATCTCCTGGAGTGCCAAGAAACAACCTACAGTATCCAGGTCTAGTTGCGAATCCGAGTATCGTGCCATGGCTCACATGGCTGCTGAAATAATATGGATAACGCATCTGCTTCAGGAATTGCAAGCTCTTCCTGCTCTTCGCCCGACTGTCTTGTGTGACAACCAAAGTGCGATTTTCATGACTCAAAATGCAAATAGAAGAATGAAACACATTGACTTGGATTATCACTTTCTTCGTGAACTGGTTACTTCAGGAAAACTGGCCACTCAGTTTGTTCCTACCAAGCTTCAGGTGGCCGACATCTTCACAAAAAGCTTACCAACGCCTCAATTTCTTGACCTTTGGCAGCAGCTTCGCATCGGTCCTCCACCTATTCGCTTGCGGGGGGATAATAACTAAATCATTTTGCATTTATTGATGTACCTTCATGTAATTTTGTTTTATTCTTTGGTCCCTGTTTTCCTGTATATATAGGGCTCTATTTGTATTCAATTTCATCAATCACATTAACATTTCCATTAATCCTATCACACCTTACTCTACACCAATATAACAAGGTATAAAATCCCGTCAGAAATCAGAAAGTTAGAAACAAATGTCGAAACATCATATTGTGGAAATGACGGAATATGTAACCCGCCAACCCATTTAAAACTATAATTACAAACATCAAATTAACTAGATCTGATTATCATATATAATGAGTTAAATTGATTTGCTTAGACAATTGGAGTTAAAGTGGATGAATAACGTTGCATCATGAGACTTCATAAAAATATGTTTATTCTAATTTTACATCATGAGTTAAGTTTATTATAAAAAAATAAATGTTTTATTATAGTATTTGAGACTTCACACAAATATTTCATAAACTGGGAAACACCGTTAATTTATGATAATTGCGTTTGGATTCATTACGGTAACCGATGAACTAATCGGACCATGATTAAGTAGGGTTATACAAACCCCTTCCCAATGCTAACATAAATTGTCGGCCTCATATAATTAAAAGTTAAAGCCAACAAGATTTTTAAGATAAAAATAAATTTTAAAAAATTAAACCTGATGCTAATGCACAAACGGGCAATCTAAACTCCATTCTAGCCAGCTTTCAAGTCATTCAACTCATTTTTTTATTATTGGCAACAATGATATTATCATAGAAAGGCTAAAGGAAAACTAGCCAAAACCCCAACACAACCAAAAACCATCCTAGACTAATCCAACATAAAAGGAAAAACCCAAAACAAAACAACATTAAACCTTATAAATAGCTAGAAAAGGACATAAACACCATTTTTCCTAGCAGACTTCTACCTTCTTCGCACGCCCCTCAACCCAATTGTAACTATGGACAACAACGATATCATCTAGGAGCTGCTCAATTGAACACCTCTTTGCAGAAAATTTCCCGGAGTTAACGGTGTTTCCAAAGAAGCCAAATCGATGTGTATATTGAGGATCAAGGTTTTCTGATCTAGAGTTGAGCCAACGGATTTTAGTGACAACTCCGAAACTGAAGAGCAGCAACTAAAATGAATATAAATCCAGTACGAAACCTTGACTCAAACAGCCTTAGCCACCGGACACCAAAATCTTCCACTTCGAGTATGCATAGGGAACAAGATTGCTCCTGAATCGGTTAACCTCTTTGAATCAAGGAGGATGCCTCCAAAAATAACATCTTTCAGTGGTACCTAACTTAGCCGTCGGATTATAGGGTGATCATTTGACAACCTGGCCCCATCATGTAACATTCGTCGAAAAACGAGTTTCAAAACCCGCTTCGTTTATCAATCAAATATTCAGTTATAAATTTCGTTGCGTATTTATGGTTCATATTAATTTTAAACAATACATAATTAATAAATATATTAGACTTTAAAAACCATAATTTATAATTAATAATAAATAATGAATAAAAAATAAATGGAGACGCCGGGTTTCGAACCCGGGTCACCCGCAAGCACCAACACGCAACACACCACTCCGCCACACACTGTTTTTGTGATAAACATGGAAACAAATAACATATATAATAAAACCCGAAAGTCAAATCCGGTAATCAGCGCGCCCAGAACTAGCCATCACCGGAAAAATCGGCAATCCGCAAATTTGGCTGTTTCTCCTTTGACCGAAACGGATAAACTGATTTCGACATCAGTTATAACCGATGCCTGCCATCAATTTCGGTCATAACCGCCGGAAAACCTTTGACCGCGAATCAAGACTCAATTCAAACCCAATTCAGCCTGTTTCCACTATAAATACCCACTTGAACACTCTGAAAATCCTTTCGCTCAGAACCACGTTCGTTTCCGAAGTTTCATTTCTTCAAAAGCTCGTCGCCGGAGTTTTCTGCATTCGCCGGACTTTCACCAGAAAACCGAGACTTTACTCCTAATCGGTATAAATCATCTAAACCTTCTTGCTATCTTTTGATTTATACTTTAATTGTTCAAACCAATGATCAAAACTGTTAAAACAGTTCACTTAGCCGGAATCCGCAAATCAGAACCGACGAATTTTGCTGGAAAATCTGAAGAAGACACTCTGTGTTGGTACATCTTATTCCTTAATTTCCTTATTCTATTTCAATTCAATCAATTATAAGCGTTGTTGGTCAATTAAACAAACAGTCGGTTTCACTGTTCGGTAATTCCGTAAGTGAAGAAGATGAAGTTAAAACATGTGTATTAGTATAATTAAAATCGGGTATATAACCGGGTTAGACACACAGTCCAGCGGTGGACTGTGTGCACAAACAATTCACACGTCCCGAGTTCGAATCGCACACGTTACCGACTTTCAGAAATAAAACCAACATTTTTAGAACTGAATCAGAACAAGTCACAGAATGTTTATAAAAGGAATATAATTCAGTAGAGGTTAATTAGTATATATATATAATTAAAACAGAGAATATTTCGGGTTAGACACGTAGCTCAGTTGGTAGAGCTGCGTGCACGTATACGAGAGGTCCCGAGTTCGAACCTCACTCAGCGCATAAAGAAAAACAGTCTGACCAGTCAAGACCCGGTCAACGGTCAAAAAGTCAACTTTTTATTTCTTTTTATTTATTTATTTAATTGGAAAATTATTTAAAAATACTTAAAAATAAGATTATTAAGGTTAGAAAATTTCCTTAAACTCACAAAAATAAATCTAAAAATCACATTTAAGAACACTAATTAAAAATATTAATCCCAAATAAAATTTATTTATTTATCGAATCATTTTGTTATTATCTAGGTTAGTTCTTCCCTCGTCGATTGAATCATAAATTCGTGCGTACTCATCGTCATCAAACAACGCACCCATTGTGAGTGAATCTCTATCAATTCCCCGTTTTAATCATGTTTTGGGGTGTATCATGTGTCGTATAATTATTTTATTATATATATAAACACTTGTGCATACATCATATCCGTGATCAAATGTGTATTAGTTGTTGTGTGAATTATATGTAGACTGGATTTATCATTTTCAGTGCACGCATTTCATTAGGCCCATCAGTTCCTCGTGGGAGACGGGTTGAGCATCAGGTGCCTCATTAGATCGGCTCCGTTTGATTGAGCCTTGATCTCACATACATCATCATTCATATCATATACTCATTCAAAGTGGTTTGTGTTTGTTTATTTATATATGTTTGCTCACATGTGATTATTGCACAAATTTTCCTTATTAAATAAAACAAGAAATTAGTAACAATGTTTTAT